>JALAZF010000510.1:2914360-4371540 GCA_022829125.1 Lathyrus tuberosus
ACGTGAGTCCTTGGGCAAGTCATACCATTATACTTCTCGAAAGTGGGAGTCTGAAATTTGTGCGGGATAACAACGCCTGGAACCAGCCCCAAATCCTCTAGATCCATACCCAAAGCATCCTGATTTACAACACCCCTTAGCTGTTCCTCAATCAACCGGAACCTCTGATCATTGTCAATCTGGGGACCAGCATCCCCACCTGGCACAGAAAATGCATCTTCCTGGAGATCATCATACTGACGGCCAAGAATTGCACCGACATTGTTACCTCCCCCCACTACAGTAGGAACCACAACATTTTCTCCTCCGCCCGGAGGAATCACAACACCAGCAACAGGAATACTTCCGCCCGGAGGGCCATTCTGAACATTATTACCAGTAACACCAGTATGAAGGACACCGTCCTCATCAACCCTTGTAATCAGTGGCTGAACGAGAGTCCTCAACTGCTCTTGGCCTTGAGCGACACCTTGCATTAATTCCATGAATTGGTTCATGCGAGTCCGCATCTCAGTCATCTCATTTTGTAGCTGATCCATGAATCTCTTCTGATTTTGTCTGGTAGAATACCGGTGAATGTGCTGATCTGTAATCCTGAGATTATAACAAGATAAGAATACCGGAGATAAACACCTGTCATGCAAAATAATTATGAATATGCAAATGCAAATGAACATGTTTGAATATTCGCAGGGCGATCCACCCCTTGATTCCAGTTTAACAACAATATAGAACGGAACTTCTGCTCGTATATTAAGAAAGCCAGAGGAAAACCAAATGTCAACAATCACAAATCCAAGATAACAAGTCTGAACACAATAATCATAGATCCCAACCAACAAGCCTGGCGGTGGTCCAAACAATGAAAGAAAATAGAAAACTACGGCATATCATCAAAGTCCACAAGTGTCAATCCCCCCCATCCATTATGCTTTTTGCTCCAGTCTTGAATTTCCTTGAACAACTTTCTGGTGTCGGGATGCTTCGGTCTCTGAATTAGCTCTTGAATGAGAACGTCTCTCCTATGCATAATCCCTTCCAAGTATCGGCAATGTAACTCCCAAGCGTCTTCTCCAGAAACACCATCCATACTAGGTCCCTCATTTCTAGATCTCTTCACTTCAGCTTGGATCTTCAGTTCCTCTATGGAGGTTATGACTTCATTGAGTTGACCCTCGACTGCTTGTCTTTGGAATACCCCTGATAGGATCTCAGCGTCTTTCTTCTTGAGCTGCGACTTCAATTGATCAATCTGAGCTAGATAACCGTCTTCTTTTTGCTTATTCTCAGCCATTGCAGTTTCTCGATGAGCATTGAACCTGTGAATTTTTAACAAAGCCTTGTCCAACTCTTCCTTCTTAGACTCGAGAACCTTACTGATACCGTCTAGAGCTTGTTTCATCCTTTGTCTGGCCGCGACCTTGTCAGCTAGCTCCTTTTCTGCTTCAGCAAGAAGCTCTGTCTTCAGCTTGGCGATATGAACAGCTTCACCCCACTCATGCTTCAACTGATAAATCTCTCTTTGTAGCTCACTGTTTTCTTCTCGCAGCTTTTCCTTTTCAGCCCACAACTTGTTAAACTTCTCTATCTCAGCTGTGGTAGGAGGTTCAATCAGCAAGGGGTAAGATGGTGGTTCTACCGGGAAGGGAAGAAGCTCATCTTCTGCTCTCTTCTTAATCCACTCTTTATAGGAAGGGAAAGCCCGGTTATTACATTTCCCGAATGAAGTTTTTCCCCTCTTGGTCACCTGCTTCCAAGCATTCACAATCTTCCTTATCATCTCTTGATCCTCAGTACCATTGAAGAATAAGGACTCTTTGACATCTCGCTCTTCAGGTGGACCTTTCAAAGGATAACCAAACTGCCTGATAACAAGGGAAGGATTATGGTTAATTTCACCTCTTCTCCCTATCAAGGGTACATTAGGGAATTATCCGCACTTGCAAATAATCTCTATTCCTAGCAAGTCACGGTTGAACCAGACAATGTTGTCAGCAGTCAAGCCCATTAACCTCTTTTCCACTTCAGAGAATCTTTCGTATCAACGAAGGCGCCAGCTTCGGGGAGATGGCTCAGAAACCAAGTAGATAAGAGCGGTGGACAACAACTCACGATTTTCCCCGCCTATTTTCATTCTTGTAGTGGACTGAGTGGTACACATCACCTAGCAAGGTAGGTATAGGATTCTTTGAAATAAAGATTCTGACAACATGCATATCCACCAGATCAGGAACATTGGGAAACAGGACAATCCCATAGATGCACATAGCCAAAATAGCTTGGAAAGCAGTCCAATTCTTCTCTTTAACATGTATGCAAGCTTGATCAAACAAGAACTTCAACAAGAAACCCTTAGCTCCTTGTTTTTCCTCAATATTACTGCTCAGAACGGATTCACCAATATGAAGAGCAATAGCCATTTCTTTTATCCCGGGGTGTTCTTCAGAAAAGAATACTATGTCATACCTGATGGGGATTCCCAAAATAAATGAGAACTCCTCCAACGTTGGGGCCAAGATGTAGTCTGGGAAAGTGAAGCAACGCAAAGACGGATCGTAAAACTGAAGAAGTGTATGAATGGCATCCTTCTCATACTTGGAGATATTGTAGACGAACTTCAGAAGTCTCCCATACTCTCCACTGAACTCTGTACGAACTCCGGGACCAGCCATACTAATCAGCTTGTGAATCAACGTCAAGGTCGGATCTGGGAACGAATAGGCAACAGTCTTCTTTCTCTGGACATCCATGCCAAGGTAACCTCAGAAAACCGGAATCAAGAGTAAGATGCAAGCCCTGAAAAATGTCAAACATGTCAGAATGCAAGAAAAATGATATGCTCATGCAAACATGGGATCAAGGCAACACTGCTGGATGTGCTGTGCTGTTAACTGAACGAGAACCACAACCCAGAAAACCAAAATTCCAAAATACCGAACCACTGAGATAACCAGGAACCCAGATAATCAAACATTGATGAGAAATCCAGAAAAACCGAGTAGGTTGAAGGTTTCGGTTACCTGCAAACCTGCAAACACCCATCCCCTCTCACTTGTGGGTACTAGGATGTTCAGTATCCCGGGCTCTCAGGTCGAGAAATGATGATACGTTCACTATTTCTGGTTTGGCATCATCATCAATCGAGGAGGCCTCAACTGATTCTCCAAAACGGAAGGTCCTCAGCTTCTGGCACTGAGGTCGAGAAACAATAGTACATTCATCCCTCGGGGTACAGTACTATCGTCAATCGAGGAGTGCCTCCACTGATTATCTTCAAAAGATAGGGGCCATCCTATGCGAGTTCCAAAGTGGGCCCTCGGGTGCGAATGGGTTTGCCACAGAACGTGGTCTGCCACTGTCACCACTAAAGAGGGATGTTTCCACTAAGGTCCTCGATGATCGGTCACCAGAGTCGACAACTCTCTAGATCAACACCCTAACATGCGCAAGACACACACGTTAGAATGCGTCCCAAGATAGCCTCGTCTGGTTGTGAATTTCGTGAACACACAAACGTACCAAGCGGGTACGTAGGTCCCACTACTCTCCACTCTAGTTCTAGGGTGTACTCAAGCCTGGGTATTGGGCTTATCTCTCAGAACAACCCAACCTGCAAAACAGAAACAGCCAGCACAACACAGCAATATCCAGTATGATAGTAATAAAAATGAAATGCAATGCAGAAAATGCGGTAAAAATAAAATACAACAAATAAAGCAAAACAAAAACAAAAACAACCAAAGAGAACAAAGACAAGCAAACGCTAGGATTGACTCGCCTAGGGATGGACCAACATAGGCCAACCAGATTCCCCAGCAGAGTCGCCAGCTGTTGCTCCCAGGATTTTCATCCAGGTATTTCATCCAGGTACAAACGCGAGAGTGGCGCGGAAAACAGAGTCGCCAACCGTGTAAACTTATCCCAAGAGGGGGAAAGGGAACACCGCATAAACCTGAGGAAGAGGGAAAGGAATGGTCATTGCAACCATAGCCTGGGTTCGGGAGTCGGTTACGCGAGGGGAAGGTGTTAGCACCCCACACGTCCATCGTACTCGATGGGATCCACGCCTGTTGTCTAATCTAAGGGTGAGTTATCCTATCATCTATGGCTGTACTAAGACGGGAGAGGGGAAAAACAAAGACAGACTTGGTAGGACGTCGACGTCCTGATAAGTGCAAATTGTACCTATTTTTGTATATATGTTTTGTTGCACTTATCGATTCTTTTTGGTAAATATCATGCGAATAAAACCCACTTTGTGTGTAAATACGTTTAGTTTACGTTTTCGGTGTATAGTGCGTTACCGTGTAAATATCATTGAGTTTAATCGATTTTCATTTATTTTTGTAGGTGTTCCAACAATGGTATATTTCCATATTCATAAAGAGCATTGAATAATCTTTCCAACGCTTCAAACCGTGCGTCAATCGGAGTTACGGTTCAAGAGTTATGAAGAAAACAAATTCTGGTTTTCTGTCATACTCGCTAGGCGAGCCCCCGTAGCGAACACTCGCTAGCTTGTTCGCCAGGCGAACCGGGGCGAACGAAAAGTTCCAGAATCGTGAAAAAACTCAACAGAAAGGCGGTTTACGTTCGCCTAGCGAACGGGGACTCGCTAGGCGAACCTGGAAAAGCAGAATTGCCTATTTTAGCCATTTTTCATCATTTTTTATGTTATGGTTTTGGGGATTCTTGCTCCAACTCCATCAAACTTCATTTTTTTAGTAGATTAGCTTAGAAAACAACATGGAAGCTTGCATGTGGATGATCCGAGGTGGATTTCTCATCGATCGGCTCCGACAATCCGTGAAGTGTTTGGTTCATTTCTCTTCCTCTTTGTGTATTCTTTCTTGTTGGGTTGTGCATATGTAATTGCTATGAACTCATGTATATTTGTCGCCCATGGCGTTGTATAAAACTTGATTTACAAATCTTTATTGGTAATTGTCTCTAATTTTTGCTTTATGCGCGGGGTTTGTGTCGCGTTAGACATAACCTTCACGAACGTCGATTAGGGAGGATTGTCTGTTGGTTACCGGACTCTAGAGATAGATTTAGGAGCTAACAATCTTTAATAGGCGTCGAAGCTTAATGCCTTCCGTGTTTCGAGGCTTCACTCGCGAGAGTGACGAAGAGAGTAACATGGTTGTTTTCTCAACTTTGCGTTAGACATAACCTGTGTTGTGAGCGATGCTGGGTGATATTGATGAGTATTGTAGGTGGAGTATAACTGGTCGGTAAGTTTAAGTTTGTGAGGAGTGATTTGTATGCATTGTCGGACGAGTTTTTCTTGTTGAAGAATGAAGTTATTTTTGTTTTAATAGTTACTTTTATGTTCTCCTGTTTGAAACTATTTTAATCCAAACTCATAAACGCGAGAGACTGTCGAACGACATTCTTTCCCTCGAACCGATCTCTGTGGACACGATATAAATCCCGGAGGGAATTCTTCCGAAAATAAATATTTTTGCTGCTTGCCCTATTCTGCAGCCAACACGTCCTAGGCCTACGTACTCCCTTTGTGCAATGGGAAATTCAGAGTCAACGTAGTTCGGACCAAGTTCTTTTTGTGTTTTTTATGAGCGACGTTAAGTTCGCGTCCGGCAGTTAGGGTTGATGCCTGTTTGCGACTCAGACGGAAAGTAACGTGCCCTTTTTGAAAATAGCCTTTAGTTTGACAATCCCGAAGGACAAAAAGGTTTGAAGTTTGTTTGTATTTTTTTAAGACAGAAGTGACTTGAGTTAGTTCATAACTTGCATTGCACCAAAGTCTAGGGCACAGGGACGAATACTTAACGAATCGTCCCAAGACAGGACGCTCGCTAAGCACTCTAGAAAGATGAGAGGAAGCCCCTCATTTCTCATTCCCCACGCTTAAGGCTCGTGCGCAATACACTTTATCTTTATTAAGTGTTTTCAAGAAGTTTTGAGATGAGAAGAGAGAAGACACAAAGGAAACTCTAAAGGGAAACTAAGAGTCCTAATGTTATCATGCATGGGTGACCTACGGTTAGTGAGGTTTGACGACGACCTAAGCCTAAAGAAAAGAAAAGATGAGAGACAGAAAGAGTGAGAGTGGACATGGATAACTATCCACACCCTCAAAAAAAACTTACCTCAGCCTCTGCATAAAAGGTTAGTACAAAACAGACATACGTAAAAGAAATGAGACAAATGAAATCCAAGCAATGACATATAAGGGTAATCAAGTGACCAATAACAATCCAAACATGGTTGATGAAATCAAAGAAGCAGCCCCAAATGATGGCACAAGTGCCTTCTCAAACAAAAACTCAGGCATAATAAAGGATGTGCATACAAGAAGATCTCAAATAAAAGCAATCAAACAATTAGCAAAACATCTTCTAAAATCACCAAATTAATTATCAACATATCTCAACCAGAAGCAAACAACATGTCCAAAATTCATGCCAAAATTCCCAAGATTGGTCACTCAAACAATTATGCAAAGACAGATGAGAAACATGGTTCAATGTGCTAAAGAAAATGACTAAAATGCAATATGAAATGATTTTAAAAATAAGAGAAAAATATTTTATGCAATTCAATGTGTTGGTGAAACAATACAAGAGGAATGAGTTCAAAATGTTTTACATGCTATGAGAACAAAATTCCACAAGTTTAAGTGTGCATGATATGAATAATTCAAAAAGAAAATAAACAATTAATTATTCAGCCACTAAAAATAAAATGAAAATGAAAAATAAAATTTGTGAAAATTTTATAAAATGCTACATGTGATTCATGAATTTTTTGGGAATTTTTTAATGCAATTAACTATTTTTAAAAAAATTAAAATGAAATGCAAACAATTAAAATAAAAAAACAAGGAAATAAGCATGGGGGTGTGTTTAGCAGCTAGAACACGTTCAAAAGGCTAATGGGTTCATACAAGGGGTGCGAATAACAAGGCCCAGATCAAAAACCCATCAGAAAAAAAATAAAATAAAAAAAGAGTCCACGTGTGGACTTCAGTCAATGGGTTGACTCGTCCTCACCTTCAGATTGATCATACGCTCCTTATTAAGTCAAACAAAGTCCAAGTAATAATGATCAACAACCATGATTAATACGCACACTGTAACTAACATACGCACGCATACACCAAAGCACTCAGCATACCATAGAATTCCATGTGATAGGCACGTGACTATTTTAATGTGTTGTCAAATTAATATCCACAAGATCAATCACACGCACCCTAATTAGTCAACATAATAATAATCACGCATGATGAATGGCTATGACCAGAGGGTATATGATAACAACCATGGGTGAGCAAACACACAATTAAATAAAATAAAATAAAATTAAAAGAAACGTGGCAGCATGATGACCGTAGGATCAAGCAGACGGATGGCCCAGATTATCTCTTCCTCGTGGAAACCCTAGCCGGCCGGAGACCCTACCAGACGTCGGAGCCCTAGCTCCGGTCGTCTTCTCCGGCGACCTGCAACCAAAACTTGCCCAGAAATTTCATGCTAGTACATCATCTTGACCAGAAAATCACGAGGAACTCAAATATGTCATCAAAAATCACAAATAAACAACGCATAAGGAGATTCGAATGAAAAAGGTTAGGGTTCAAAAACTTTAAACACACGATACAACCAATCTACACGTCCAAATGCAAAACAAAATATACCAGAATGATCCATGGATGCCACACAACATTATGCGTATTTAAAAAGAGAGTTTTATGATCATCAAAAATATCACTAACCTGAACTTGTGCACCACGTATCCTTATTATTAGCTCCAGATGATGGTGCTTTGTGTTCTATAGATCCCAAGGAGGAAGGCTGTGAAGAAATTTTGTGAAAAGCTCTTATTGCTTGAGAGATACGAATGATCCAAGTTTTAGGGTTCAAGCTTTGGTTCTCCTCCAAAATCACGTGTCATCCCCCCAACCAATGCATGAGTAAGTCTAAATAGGCTAGGTTAAACCACTGATGATCACTTGGGCCTTGGTAATTCTTTGTTTAATGAGTTTTGGATGATTTTAGAAAATTGAATAATGTGAAATACACCCTCCTCCATGCATGGATATCTAAACCCTTGATGATGGATCACTTATGTTTCAATTGCTAATCACACCTGAATTTGATTTGGGCCTTGAGATGCCTTGGCTCGTGAGTTTTCAATAATTTGGCAATTTTGCATAATGGAAAATAAGTGATGAATAAACCATGGATCCACTTGATTCAAAGGCCAAAAATAGTCCTTATGGATTGTACTTTGATGTTAGAGGGTGCCTTGAAGCAATGGAATTAATTATAGGTCACTATGTCCCAAAGTGCAAAAGTTGTGAAAATGGAACCCTAAAAACTACTTTGCCTTCTTTTGATCATAACTTGAGTTTCACAAATGATATGGAGACCCACTAGTACTTGTTGGAAAGGGGAGAAAAAGATCTTCAACTTTCATGTTTGAGGAAAATTCATTTGAAGCTTTCTTGATGATGAAAAGTCAAGTTGAGTGTAGTGTAAGGACTTGCCCAAAAAGGAAACTTTCAAATTATAGGTCATTTCCATATTTAGTAACTTTTGTACCAACCCTTGATTCTTGATGAATGGCATGAATTTTGAATCTTGAAGACCATATGACGATGTGAGACCTTGAAAACTTTGGAGAGAACCTCAAAATTCCACAGTTGACTTCCCCTCTCACTGTTGACTTTTACCCAATTCACCTAATTCCCAATCCATTGGCCAATTGAACTTCTCCTGAACCAAACTGATGGACAATCTTCCATTCCTAGATGCTTAGGGACCCAAGGAATACCATGGAATCAAGTCTTGCCCAAAAAATCAGAAATAAATTGACTTTATGGCAAACCCTAATCTTGGTACCCTTAGTCTAGGAGGAAATATCACAGTCTCCAAATCCAAATTCCTCTGAATATGATGTGTATCCTCTCCAACAAAGATAAGATATGCCATTTGGTGATGATAAAAACCCAAGGAGCTTGCCCATTGGAGCAATAAACCCAAGAATCTCAAAACCCTAATTTCTGCACTAGTTAGGAGAGAGTGATCCACTTGAACTCTCTTGCTTGACCCTTTGAAGAACATCTTCTCCTCTTGAACTTGCCTCTGGCACCTTGACCCCATGCTAAGAACCAATGATATGCATACATGATAATGCAAAAATGAAATGAAACATAAGCCAGTTAGTACTAAAGTAAGGAGGGCAAATTTTGGGGTGCTACAGGCGTTTCATGGTCTAGCAAGTTCTTTCCCGTTGAGGTGTTCTAGGTAGTAGGCCTCATTCTCCGTCTTTGCTCGAACGTGATAGGGTCATTCCCAGTTAGCGGCGATTTTGCGCTCTCGAGAGTCCTTGTGGTTCCTTCTCAAGACAAGGCTGCCCACTTGGAGTTCTTGTCGTATCACTTTGGCGTTATGCCTGATTGCGATTTTTTCTTTTAATGAGGCTTCGCGGAGAGCTTCCCTTGATTGGACCTCCTCTACGAGGTCGAACTCCTCCCTTAATGCCTCGTCGTTCATTTCCTCGTCCATGGGTGACTCAGTCTGCCTGGATGGTACGTGTATTTCGATGGGGATTACTGCCTCAATCCCGTAGGCCAGGCGAAAGGGAGTTTCCCCGATCGAAGAGTGTGGAGTTGTGCGGTATACCCATAGGACGCTGTGCAGCTCCTCGACCCAAACTTTCTTTGTTTCGTCTAGCCTTAGCTTAAGGCCTCGTAGGATTACTCGATTTGCTGCTTCGGCCTGCTCGTTAGTCTGGGGGTGTTCGACGGATGCAAAGTATTGTTTCGTGCCCATTTGAGCGACGAAATCCTGGAACTTCCTATCCGTGAACTGTGTCCTATTGTCCGTGACTATTGCTTGGGAATACCAAAGCGTGCAAGGATGTTTCGCTTGTAGAAACGAAGTATGTTAAGGGCTGTTATTTTGGCCAGAGCCTCCGCTTCTATCCACTTTGTGAAGTAATCAACGCCTACTATTAAGTACTTGTTCTAGTTTAATCCTACTACGAATGACCCTAGGATGTCCAGGCCCCACCAGGCGAATGGCCACGGGGAGGACATAGTTTAAGCTCGTTAGGTGGAGCTAGGTGCATGTCCCTGTGCCGTTGGCATTTGTCGCATTTCTTCACGTGCTCTTTAGCATCCTGCTGCATGGTTGGCCAGTAGTACCTTGCTCGAAGGGCCTTCCGGACAAGGGATCTCCCCCCGAGATGTTGGACGTTGATTTCTTTGTGGATCTCGCGTAGGACGTGTGCGACCATCTCCTCCTCGATGTATTTCAGTAATAGGATGGATAACCCTCGCCTGTAGAGTTTATCTTCGACCAGGACGTAGGAGCAGGCTCTGCGTCTGACTGTGCTGGCTTCTTTGGGGTCAGACAGAAGTTCGTCCTTAGCGAGGTAGTTGTAAACGGGGGTCATCCAGCCGTTGTTGTCGCCGATTACCTGTACGTCAAGGGTCAGAGATGTCTTCTCGATACTGGGTCGAGGAAGCACCTCCTGGATGACGGACTTGTTTCCACCTTTTTTCTTCGTGCTCGCCAGTTTAGACAATACTCTGCTCTTACGTTATGTTCACGGGGAACATGCTTTACTTCTACTGCAACGAACTTCGTCATCTTTTCTTTGACCAAGGCTAAGTACTCGGACAAGTTGTCGTTTTTGGCCTGGTATTCTCCTCGAACCTGAAGGGCCACGAGTTATGAATCCGTGCAGATGACGACTTCTTCTGCCCCTAGATCTTCGGCCAAGCACAGGCCGACGAGTAAAGCCTCGTACTTAGCCTGGTTATTAGATGTGGGGAAGGATAAGGTGAGCGATACCTCGACGATGATTCCCTCGTCGTTTTCCAAGATGATACCTGCCCCGCTCCCTGCCGAGCTGGATGCTCCGTCTACGAAGATGGTCCACTTGCGTGCCCCGCAGGTGGGGGAATCTGTGAACGTCATCTCTGTAACGAAATCAGCCAAAGTCTGTGCTTTAAGGGATTTTTTGCTTTCATACTGAATGTCGAATTCGAACAGCTCTAGCGACCATTTGAGCATTTTGCCAGCCATATCTGGTCGCCCCAGCAGTTGCTTTACGGGTTGATCTGTCCAGACCACGATTGTGTGGGCCAGGAATTAGTGCCTCAGTCTTCGTGCAACGTTGATGAGGGCCAGCGCTACCTTCTCTATCTGCTGGTATCTCCGTTCTGGTCCCTGCAATTCTTTGCTGGTGAAATATATGGGCTTCTGCCCGTCGGGTGTCTCACGGATAAAGGCGGCGCTTACGGCCTCGGTTGCCACGGCGAGATACAGGTACAGAGTTTCGCCATTGTCTAGTTGAGAGAGGACTGGTGGCTCTGACAATGTCTGTTTCAGATGGAGGAGAGCCTGATCGCATTCCTCTGTCCATTCAAACGCTACCTCTTTGCGGAGGAGTTTGAAAAAGGGCAGGGCATGCTGGGCAGACTTGGCCACGAAACGAGACAAAGACACGAGCATCCCGTTGAGGGATTGGATGGACTTCTTCGAGTTGGGCGTTGGAAATTTGAAGAATGCCCTGCACTTGTCGGGGTTGGCCTCGATTCCTCGCTCTTTCAGATAGAAGCCGAGGAACTTGCCCGCTCGAACTTCGAACGTGCACTTTTCTGGGTTGAAACGCATTTGGTATTTCCTGGCCTGTTTGAAGACCTTTCTCAAATGGGCCGTGTGATCGGTCTCCTCGTGGGATTTCACGATCATATCGTCCATGTAGACTTCGAGCATGTCGCCTATCTCTCCCCGAAAGACCTTGTTCATCATCCTCTGGTAGGTCGTGTCGGCGTTCTTCAGGACGAAGGGAATTACGTTGTAGTAATAATTGCCTAATTTGGTCATGAAGGCCGTGTATTTTTTATCGCTCATCGCTATTGGTATTTGATTGTAGCCCATATAGGCGTCCATGAATGATAATAGTTTAAAACCGACAGAGTTATCAACAAGTTTATCAATATTGGGGAGGGGTAAACATCCTTTGGGCATGCCTTATTAAGATCAGTATAATCAACACAAATGCGCCACTTTCCATTAGATTTTATCACGAGTACAACGTTGGACAGCCAAGTCGTGTACTTGGCTTCCGAGATAAAATTTTCCTCGAGGAGGTCTTTTACAGCTTGTTCTGCAGCCTCCGTTTTCTCTGGAGACTTATTTCTCCTATGTTGTGCTACTGCTTTGACGGCGGAGTCAATCGTGAGTTGATGGCAGGTGATAGCAGGATCTAAGCCGGGCATCTCCGCGGCACTCCGGGCGAACAAGTCTGCGTTCTCTCGAAGGCAAGCTTTGATTTATTTCCTCGCGATGTCATAGAGGTCGGTCCCTATCGTTACTCCTCACCGAGGATCGTCGCTGAGCAGGACGAGCTCGAAGTCGCCATCCGGGATTGGGCGCATCGGATGAGAGTTGTTGCTGGTCGAGACGGATGAGCTGCTCGGGCCAACCTGGTCCTCATTCTGGTCATCTTCGGCAAAGCGGCTGTCGAGGTCAATGGAGTCGACGCGTGGTAGTGGCTTGGCTTTCTCTGAGATGTTGGGCATGGCTGGCTTGCTGGACGTCTTTGGCTTGGAAGCGATGGCGTCGAGTCCTTTGGTGGCCGCTTCGAAGCATCGTCGTGCAGCTTTGATATCCCTGTGTAATGTAGCGACCATACCCTTAGAAGTGTAGTACTTCATTTTGAGATGAACGGTTGATGACACAACTACCAGCTCGGCCAAAGTTGGCCACCCGAATATGCACTGATAGAGAGACGGGCAGTCAATTACCAGGAACTGAACTTTAATGGATCTGGCTGTCTCCACAGATCCAAAGGTCACGATCAACTCGACGTACCCCCAGGGTTTCGTGACCGACCCATTGAAACCCTGCAGGTCAGAACCCACGTAGGGAGTGAGGTGCGATTCGTCCATCTATAGAGTTGAGAACAGTTGTGAGTACATATTATCGACCGAGCTGCCTTGGTTGACTAAAATCCTACGAACATCAAAATTCGCCATCTGGTCTCTAACGAGTAGTGGGATACTTGAGTTCGGGGACCCTCCGAGGAGCTCTTCCTAGTAGAAGGAGACGAGGATTGATCCCTTCTGGGCCTTGTCGAGTGTTGTCACCTTGTTGGAGTTCGTGTTGATCAGGTGCTTGAACTTTCTCTTTACGGAGCCCACAATGACTTTGTTGAAGCTCCCTCCGTAGATGACCATTGTGGAGGGGAAAGTTTCGTATGGGCTGTGGGCTGCGAAATACGCGGGAGCGCTAAGCTCATCTGGAACGTAGAAATCCTCCGGTCGTGATATACTCATGGCGACTTGGAGGTTGGTTTCTTCCGAGGAAGACACCTCTTCCTCTACTTTCTTAGACTCCTGGGCGTCTTGCTGGGGAACGTATTTCTTCTTCGTAAACTGCTTCAGGTGGCCGTCCCTGATCAGTATTTCTATGGCATCCTTCAAGTGGATGCAATATTTAGTGGTGTGGCCATGACTCTTATGGAAACGACAGTATTTTGATTTATCGGCGTTGGGCTTGGTCGATATCTGCTTGGGGAACCGAACTCCCGCCTGTTTAAACTCCGAGTTAGCACATTTGGAGAGAATCTTTTCCCAGGAGACAGTTAGGGGAGTGTAATCGTGGAACTGGCCAGAGGGCCCCTTGTTGTCCCGGGATTCCCAGGCACGATCTTCGCGCCTTCTTTCCCCCCGACGGGATGTCGAGGGTTCATCGCCTTTGGAGGTCCGGGCATTTCCTGATGGCGTGAGGCTCGGGTGGAGCTGGCCACTTCCTTTTCTTCGTATTAAATATACGTCTGCGCCTTGAGGAGGAAGGCATTCAGGCTCCTTGGAGGTGCAAGGCCAACAACTTTAGAAAATTCTGAATGCGGGAGAAGTCCTCGTTCGAGCAGAAATTTCTTTATGTCGTCGGTAGTGGGGACTTGCATAGCTTCTTTATTAAACCTTTTAATATATGCCCGGAGAGACTCATCCTTCCCTTGAATTATAGCCTCAAGGGAGGCTTCAATCTTTGGATGGCGGTGTGACGCCGTAAAGTGCCTGGAAAACATCCTGCCCAGCTGCTTCCACGAGGTGATGGACTCCTCGGGCAGTTATTTGTACCAGGTCATTGCCCCTTTCCGGAGCGTGGTCGGGAACAGACGGCACTTGATGGCGCCCCGGACGCCACAATAGTCTAACAGCGCATCGATGTTCTCGATGTGCTCATCTGGGTCAGTCGTTCCGTCATAAGTGCCCAAAGATGGGGGTTTCTCCAAGCCTTTGGGGAGGCGTGTAGCCAGTATCTCCTGAGACAATGGGCCTTGGGGCTCATCGTCACTGTTGGAACTGGTATGGGAAGGGGAGCGGATGCTTCGCTCGTGACGGCGACTTCTACGGGGTGATGGTGTACGTATCCGCCCCTTTGGTCTGACCGGGGGTGAACGTTGATCTCTCCGGGTTCTCTTGTTGCTCGGGGAATGTTGGTTTTGCGGGGAAACATGACCGCACTTCTGAACGACATGGGACTTTGGCTCTTGGCGCACCCGACGATCAGCTTCCCGCCGGGGTTGCAGACTCTTGGATCGTCGTTGATCCTTCCTCGGCTGAGGGGATCTCGGACAGACAGATTCTTTCAACACCCCAATCCTCTCGTTTTGTTAGAGGATCAAGAGGTTGGTCTTATTGATTGCTTCGAGGAGGGCCACCACGGCCGGGTCGGCGTTGGGTGGAGCTGGAACGGGCTGGAGGGCTAGCAAAGGCTGGTCGTCAACACGGTCAGTATGAGTGGGGGAGGGAGACGCGGTAGCTCCGTCTCTCAGATGACGGGCATCTCCTCCTCGGAGGAATGTAGGTCCGTCAGCATCAGTTTTGTTGACGGTGAAAACATAAAGATTGCGAGCATCTTGGACGTGATCTTGGGAAGCCATGATCGTAATCTTGGACAGAGAATGTGTTTTGGTCTTTGAATCTGAGGTGGATGTTAAGACGGGGATAACAAGTTTCCCACAGAGGGCGCCACTGATTGTGAAGGCTGATCAGATATTGAAATGGGTCAAGAAGAACGTCTGTGATGCTGGGTGCGTGAGATGAGGATGGGGTGTACCTATAAAACACCCTGATGCTAAAGTAAGAATCAGGAGAGAGAAAGGCAAGTACAAAAGTATGAGTTTCTTAGGATGATTTTTGGATATATGACCCTCTCAAATGAGAGGGTTTTTATAATGCCCCCAGCGCGTGACCAACGGTTCCTATTTTCGGGGCGGAATAATCGTTTCCTGAATAATAGGTAATTGCTAAAAACTAGTCGTTATGACGGGCAGAGGTGCCCAAAACTAGGTGGTTCCGGGCACAGGCGTCATGACCGTTCTTGGATGATGGAGTTGTGCGTATCGGGCAGGAATGTCGGGGAAGAGCAAATGACCTTGAGATTCATCTGTCTATTTGCGCCCGGTAGAGGGGCAGAAAGGTAAATGCTGCCCCACCTCAGCTGGACTTAGACAATTGGATCGTTCTGAGAGCAGAAATGGATTGAGCCATGCCTAGCCATTGGTCAAGTCCGAAACAACATCAAATAGTTTAAATTAATTTTAAATAGTTTAAATCAATTTTTAAAAAAAGACACATCACACCAAAAAATATTTAATGAAATGGCAAAACTTACTAATTTTGAATTTATACCAAATAAATTAAATTCATAATTTTTTAAATTATGTAGTAATCATAACAATTTTAAATCTTTAATTTTTATATATGCATTCATTTTTCTTACTCAAACCAATTTTTAAAAAAGTTATCATTGATTTAAAAATATTAACAAATTATTTAAATTAATACATAAATATAAATAAATATTATTGTTAGAGATTGAACTCTAGACCATCAATATATACTCAGTTAAGTTACCCTTCACCAAACTTAAACTAAATTAACTCATATTATTGTCGAATAATTTCATAATACACTCAAAAGAATAATGAAAATCACTGTGTGGAACATAAGTGATAATTGTCCTTACGAAAGTATAAGCAGTTCATTAGCTTAGCTTAGCTTAGAATATTTCTACAATCATCAATAATAAAGTCATATTCTAACCTATTATAAGTTACATGATGAATATTATCAACCACTTTTCTTACAATCCATCTAAAAAATGACATTTGTAGGACCCGTTGCCACAATCCATTGTAGCACATTATACAAATCTCAAACTTCACATTATATTACTTGAAGATTCACGTGACACCAATCTATTCTAGCCATAAAAAATAACCACTATCATTTCTCACATATATTTCAATATCCAAGCAAGCTTGTTGTTGAAATGTGATACCATCTTCATTACATTTGAACGAACCAAAAGAGATGTTCTCAATGAATACATGATTGAAGATTCAACTTGATTAACTCATTTGATTCTTTTGAACATGTCTCCATGAGTTAAACATATTTGTTTCTCGAATAATCACACGTTCAACATAATAATATTTGTCATGTCAAACATTAGATTCTTTTTTTTTTCTAAATACTCCATCATGTTATCGTAAAGAACACAAACATCTGACCATCATTAAAACGACATAAAACCTAAAGAAAACATCACAAAAGCCATCAACTGAGAGCAAAATCATTCGTTTTTTGAGTAACATATATATTCGCCAAAAAGCGGATAATTCCTTTAAAAAAAGCGAATAATTTCAGGTTTTGTTTGGATTGATGGAATTGAATGAGCGGAGTGGAATGAGATGGAAGAGAATGATATTCTATTGTTTGGATAATTTAAAATTCGATAGAGCAGAGCAGAATAAAAGGGTATGGATTCCATTCCATTCCATCACTTATCACCATATTTCTTCCGCTCCAATTTGGACCGAATAAACAACTAGCCTTATTCCGTTCTAAAATTTACAAACAATGAAATTAGACATTTACTCAATTTATTTTATAATATCTAAACATAGTTTTAAAGACATAATTTAACAAAAAAAATACTATTTAATGCTCCGTCTAAATATGTGTCTAAAAAAAACGAGGCAGAGACAAAACAAAAAATTTGAAAAAAAAAAACGAAACAGAGACAAAAAAAAAACCCTTGATTCAATAAATAATAAATTTGAGAGACTGACACACCTATTTTATCACTCATGCAATTTTATAGGCTGCATTGTCACATAATTTACTCATTACATTATTTAGTACTATAATATTCTTTTTTATAGATTAACTAGTAAGAAACCCGTGCGATTCACATTACATTTTTCTCATTCTTATTTGTCAGCTATGAAATTTATTTTGCAATCTATAAATATACACATAGTTTTAAATATCTACTAATATTTTGCAACAACTTTTAAACATTGATCCGTATTTATAATAAACCGTACAGCCGCTTTTTAACATTAATTATATAAAATGATAGTAAAAGAAAGATTTAAAAGATGGACATTAAAATGATCAGTCTACCTCTAGTTTCTCATAGATACATTCACATCTACCCCGTGAATTATGCCTGAAATTACAGTAATTACCAAAACCCAATTGAATTCAGATGAATAAATTATAAAACTACAACTCTGAATAAAGTCATTTTTCCAATTCAAATAATATTATTTTTAGATATTAGTCCATATAATAACACATTTTTTGTGTAAACATTAAAAACAACTTTTCATTTTGTGTAAACATTAAAAACAACTTTTAATTTTTCCAATTCAAATAAGGTGAACGCTCTGGTACCCATATATTTAAGGACTGCTTCTAACATTTGAACATTGCCAGCACCATAATCAAATAAAGTCACAATAAAAAACAAATAAAAATAATAGGGTTACGAACAAAACCAAAACCCTATAGAAAGAAGACATGAGTTATGCATTTGAAGGATAACCTATATGCAGACCCTAAAGACATTTTTCCTCTACGATTATTGAATGCGTGTTACAGTTACATTAGACCATTTGTGGCTATAATTTCTACGTCAAAATTTCTGCTCCAATATGGAAAACCATGTCAATGTTTTCTAAGTCATCGATGAGTTGTGTGGCAGTGTTAGTTGAAGATAATTGAGGGTGCATTCTTCTCAGCTTCTTCAATTGTCTTCCTCGAATTACTTTCACTCTCACAATCCAACTTTGACACGATCGCAAGGCCATTGATGCAGAATCTAGATAATTTTTCCGCCAACTCAACTAAATCCAATTAATCCTCAAAAGTAACATGAACATTTCTATGTAAGACATACTACATAAGAATGAAACACGAACTTTTAGTACCTTAAACAAAAACAGAAGCAATCATAGTTGTATTTATCAATTTCTCTCTATGACTATACATATAAGAACACAACATTAGCTTCTTAAACAAAAACAGAAGCAATCATAGTTGTATTTATCAATTTCTCTCTATGACTATACATATAAGAACACAACATTAGCTTGAATTTAGGTTAGTAATAAAATACATTATGATAGAACAGTAGGAGAAAGGGCCAAATACTAAAATATTTGATATTGCAAAATACAACAGTTAGTTACCACATCCTAAGAGTAAGTTAATACGATACTTGTAAAATGATCAGCCCTTAACACAAAATCGTAGCAATTGCTTCAGATTATGACTGTATTATTCTACTTGGCCTCGATGTGTTACCAATCTCATCCCTCATTTCTTTGAGTTCCCTTACTATGTATCTCAACGATATTTTGTCTCGGCATATCAATTTTACTTCCACCACAAAATCTGCTAACATAAAAAAAGATCCAAAATCATTCTAGATTCAATGCATTGAAACACGAACTACACAATTCCACACAAAAACATAAATTTAAACCCAGTATTCACAACAAAAAATAATAAAACAACACAATTGGTTCACATTCATAAACAATTATCTTCAAAATCAGGGTATTATAACAAACCCACACCTGCAAAACCAACAATCAAACTAAATCAGCTAACAAAGTCAAATCATCAGAAGCAGAACCGTGATAGACACAGTGCAGTAAGTTTGAGCAAGTAACAACCGTCTGTTTTAGCGTTTATCATGAAAGGCATAGAAAAATGGTGGCTTAAGTGAAATAATGATACCTTGAAGTCGAAGTCGGCGTTGATGGTGGCAAGAGTGGCGGAGTGAGGATGAATTAGAGAGAGGGGAAAAATTAAAATACTTGAGACTCTTCTGAATTGCATTCACACTCCTTCAAAGCTTTGTCAATCTCTATCAATCTCAATCACATCACATAACTTTGTCAATCTCTGTCATCTAATGCTGCACCAAAGAAAAGCAAACTACAGCCAAAAGCTCCCCCTAGCCAAAACTGAGAAATATTTGAGAATTCAAAACTAAAGCACTGCCCACCACAAACCTAAGAAACCAATTATTCGAACACCACAACCAAAGAACACTTACTAATGCTAAAACAATCCAACTCCAAATCGGCATACGAATTCCTGTCAACAAAACAATTATAGAAATTGCAGCGACACCCCCACGACCTCTGCTACAAAGAATGAAAACTAAATATATGAACTCCCACCTCAGCCAATGACAATATCCCTTACCACCAGAGCAAACAAACGGACAAATCATTAAACAGGTGAAAATAAATGAACTTCAATTGGACATGACCACCAGCTACATTTGAATCGCAGTCTCCCAAGATCGCAAAACCTGTTACCCTCACCGAAAGTCAACAAAACGGCATAGCAGCACCGTAACATAATAATACAGAGCCTGCAAATCTGAGCTAATGCTGAACACTTGAAGATCGAATACTATCCAATAAAATCCTTGGATTTGCATACCATTGGATTAGATCGCAGCTAAGAAATTTATACTTGTTTCTCAGCCAATTCCAAGATAGTCTTAAGATATTCTCTAGAATTTGATCAGCAGATACATGAATTATTAATTAATATAAATGAAACAACTCACTCAACAGATGCCATGTATACAGCAATCCTGAACATAAATGCACCAAATATGTAATGCAACAGAAAAGTCTGTAGTTCCGAATTATTTATAAATCAAGGGTATAAGTTCTCACCTTGCACGTGGAGCCATGCCGCTTGCTTTCCCAAATTCATGGTCGTGCATCCGCACAGGAATTCCATTATTTCCTACTGCAATAGAAGTTGTATGACTGCCAGAGAAAGGAAAATAGGAGGATTGTTATAAGTTGTTTCCATAAGCTTTCTCAAACAATCTTAGAAGTATTTATGCCAGATAATCTCAAATAAGTCCAACTAACAGATGACTTTCTCTAACCTGCCATGTCCATCCCCATCTAAAGGAGAAGCAAAGTCAATTGAAGGGTTGAATGATCCAGAAGCTATTGCAGCTTGTGCGAAATGTTGTGCTCCAACAATCTTCCCATTGCAAAAACTCCTTTTAGTATCTGGATCAACTTCACATTTTCCTCTATACCTCGGAACTGGCTCATACGGTTTAGTATTATGAGTTGCAAAACTCGGGTGATGAGGAAAAATCCCTGAGTCCACAAATCCAATCACAATATCTTCTCCAGCTCTATCAAAGCCACCTCCAGTCGGCCATACCCCAGTCGGAAGTCCCAAAAATTGCGGCGTATGTGTTGCAAGTCTCTTCACTTTCCAGTCCCTATCAACCGATTTCACTCCAGGAGCACGTCGTTTCTCAAGATGACGACCATATGAAGTAACTAATTCACTAAACAAGTTCAAAAAGAGTATAAAAGTCAAGTTACCACATTTGCCAAAATCCATTTCTTAATTCATAACATAGTAAAACAGAAAACAACACATTAATTCTGTGTACATAAAAGAACTTAGGTGATGATTATAACACTATTTTCACCAACAACAAAACTCATCTCAATCAACTCAATCATGAACTGAATAAGCTTCTTCAAAAATCGATTATGTACTTAGTGTCTAAATTTACACAGGAACTAAGTACCTGGTAGTATCAATCTTCTCATTAGACTCCACAGCAGTAGCTTCAAACTCATCAATACCACCGGTATAACTTATAATAGGTTCACCTTCAACAGGAAATGTGTCTTCAATAAACTTTGGTTCTCATCAGGATCTTCACCTGCAGAAAGAAGAACACCAACATTCAAGTTCATCAGCATCAAATCAAGAACTACAACCGCATAACAACAGATTCGCATCAGCACCAGAAGTGATTTACAACAACAACAATCACTGAGTAAGAAGAAGACCACTTACTCTTCTTCAACACATCAACCCCATTCGTATTCTTATTCTTTTTGTTTTTATCATTATCATCATCTTCTCTTTCTTCTTCTTCTCCTTCTTTCTTCTGAATTTTCGGTTCTGAATTTTCACCATGACCCTTTTCTGGTTCCGACCCTTTTCTTCTTCGGATCGAAGACATGTTCCTTAAAAACGCTTCAGACCCAAAATTAGTGGACGAAATATGAAAATTTTGTCACTTTTTTTCTGGGTTTATTATTTTGGGAATGGAAATTTAGTTTGGTTTTGTTGAGTAGAAACTAATGGGGTTACGTTGTTTTCATCAAAGATTGAAAATTTAAGCGGAAATCAAGAGCGTATGAATAAGAATCGAATTGGGTAGCTCTGATTATTCTCCTGATGAGGTTTGTGAGTGTATGAGAAACTGAAGAGGATGAACGAAGGTGAAAGAAGCAGAGGGACAGCGCATGGGAGGAAATAGAGGAGAAGAGGTAATCTGATGTATTTAGGGTTGTTTCACCAAGGAGAGTTAATGAGCAATTCCAACTTTCAAAATGACTCTTTAGTTTTTCCAGCTTTCCAATGTTTAATTTTTTAATTGGAATTAAGCTAATAAAAAATATGAATGCCACATCAGATGCATTTATTGTGGAATGCATTAGATTAGAGAAAGCTTGCAAAAGACCAATATGTCTCTGGAATAAGAAAAAATTTAGTTGTTAATCAAAAGACTTATTTAGGGATTACCAGGTACTATTCTTTTTATGATTGTATATTGATTCCAAAGATATTAGCTGTGATTTGAATTTTGATGCTCATTTTAATAGTAGTTTTGACTACTACACATTACTGAACATGCAATAAAATCTTAGTTAGTCAATGGTTGTGATTTGTTGAACTCGAATTAAATATCTCCATTCTCTTTCGATTCATGATTCGTCGTCTTTCTCTAACCCAACCGGCAACGATACTCCACGCTTTCTCCTCACACAATCCCAACCGGTTCGAGATTTTCTCGAAAAACTCGTTATTTTCCGGTTCTCTCTCTCTCTCTTCAAATTCCTTGATCATCTCCACGTGTTCATGGTCGCATTCTGTACAGTATTCCGGGCTAGATACGCGATTTTCATCTACTTACCTACTTTACTTTCCATTTTTCGGTTTCAGATTCAAAGAGGAGGAATTCATACATGGCGCCTCCGATTCTCTCCCTAGCTCTTCCTTCCGAAACCGGTCGTGTGCTCAGTATTCAATCTCATACTGTTCAGGTTTTTCTTTTTCATTTCAATTGAGTATTATATATCTTTTTGAATCTGTGAATTATTCTGATTGATTCTATAGGCTAGAATTCACCTTTTCAGGTTATGTTCAAAAGTGTGTTATTGTTTGTTCTGTATTGTAGAGTGAATTCTGAATGTTACGGTTAAGTTGGTTTAGTGTGTATGGTGGTGACATTTTGGATTTATTTGCGGTTACTCTCTTAGGGTTATGTTGGAAATAAATCAGCTGTTTTTCCTCTGCAACTTTTGGGCTTTGATGTGGATCCGATTCATTCTGTGCAGTTTTCCAATCACACAGGTAACCTTTTTTTCAATAGACAAACGTTAGTTGTTAGCTATGAAGCACAGACACGACCACACCGACAGTGACATGACGATACCGGTAATAATTTGAAAAAATGAATGAATTAAACGTAATCACAAGTGTGAGTGTCTTTTTTCAGAGGTGTCTATGCTTGTTAGCTATGAAGCATACGAACATGGACATCGGATATTGACACATATGTATACACATGCACCACTAATAATTGAAGAAAATGAAAGTGATTAAATGTAACCACGTGTCAGTCTCCGATAGTGGAGACACCAACGATGTGAAGTGTCAGTGCTTACGTAGATTGTTAGTTGAGTATGTTGGTAGTTAGAGTTTAAACCATTTACCTCGTTCTCAATCTCATTCGGGCGTTTCACACACAAGCCTCTTTTGTTTCTTCATCTTATAAAATTGGGAGTGTCAGACCTGATACGTGTTGTTTGAGGTTATCTGGAAAGGCTTCCTTTTTTTAAGTGAGTGAAATAAGTGAAATTTTTGTATGATAGATTCGAGGGTTGTGCAGGGTATCCATCATTCAAGGGCCAGGTTTTAAATGGACAGCAACTCTGGGAACTTATTGAAGGTCTTGAAGCTAATGATTTATTGTACTACACTCACTTATTAACAGGTACTATTATTTATGATGTCATAGAGTTTCATGTCTGTATAATTTAATTGTGAACTGTATGTATCACATTCCCTCACGAAGTGAACTGAAAATCGTATCCCTATGTGTTTGGCAACTATAAAATAAGTATATTTCTTTCAGAATTATTGTTATTTATTGTTTTAATTTTGAAATTACCATTGGTGTTGTCAAATAGTGACAGCGCTATAGCATAGCGGATTTTGACCAATCCGCTACTAAAACTGCAATGCTATCCAAGTTTCTCTATTATGGCAATAGCGGCGGCCAGCTTTCCGAATTCTGCTATCTGTTGTAGCAGCAATAGTGGGGTAAAAGAAGAGAATTTTAGGTTTTTTAATATTTTAAGTTACCTTTAACAGTGTTGTCAAATAGCATAGTGGATTTTGATGAATCTGCTACGTAAACCACACCGCTATCCTAGTTTTGCTATAGGGAAATAGCGTCCGGTATTCTAATTTATGCTAGCTGATATAGCCGCAATAGCGGGGAAAAAAGAATAAGTTACCGTTAGTGTTGTTAAATAGTAGCGCTATAGCATAGCGACTTTTGATGAATCTCCTACGAAAACCGCAATGCTATCTTAGTTTTGCTATTAGGGAAATAGCGGCACTCCAATTTATGCTAGTTGATATAGCCGCAATAGCGAAATAAAAGATAATTTTAGGGTTTTTAATCTTTGAATTTAGTCTAGTGTTGTCAAATAGCAGAAGCACTATAGCATATTGGATTTTGATGAAACTGCTACGGAAATCACAACACTATCCTAGTTTCGCTACTAGGGCAATTGTGGCCGGCATTCCGATTTTATGCTATCTGATATATCCTCAATAGCGCAAAAAAAAAAGGATTTTAGTGTTTTTTAATTTTTGAAGTTTCCATTAGTGTTTTCAAATAGCGGCGCTTTAGCATAGCAAATTTTTGAAGAATTTTCTATGAAAACCGCAGCGCTATACTAGTTTCACTACCAGTGCATTGGTGGCAAGCATTCCAATTTATGCTAGCTGATATAGCCGCAATAGCGCAAAAAAGTGGACTTTAGTGTTTTTTTAATTTTTGTAGTTTCCATTAGTGTTGTTGTCAAATAGCTGCACTATAGTATAGCAGTGTTTTTTAACTATTGTAGTTTCCGTTAGTGTTTCTGTCAAGTAGCCGCACTATAGTATAGCGGATTTTTGAAGAATTTTCTACGAAAACCGCAGCGCTATCCTAGATTCACTACTAGGGCAATGGTGGCCGGCATTTCAATTTATGCCAGCTGATATAGCCGCAATAATGCAAAAAAGAGAATTTTAGTGTTTTTCAATTTTTGAAGTTTTCGTTAGTGTTGTTGTCAAATAGTGGCACACTGGCACTATAGCATAATGGATTTTGATATAACTGCTATAAAAATGACAACGCTATCCTAGTTTCACTAATAGGGCAATGGTGGCTGGCATTTCAATTTATGCTATAGCTGATATAGCTGCAAAAGCATTAAAAAGAGAATTCTAGTGTTTTTATAATTTTTGAAGTTTCCGTTAGTGTTGTCAAATAGCGGCGCTATAGCATAGCAGATTTTGATGAATTTTCTACGAAAAACCGCAACGCTATCCTAGTTTCGCTATTAGGGAAATAGTGGTTGGTATTCCGGTTTCTACTAGCAGATATATCGGCAATAGTGGAAAAAAAAAAGAATTTTAGTTTTTTTTATTTTAAATTGATACAGCTGAAGATTCTGCATGTGTGCGGAACATGAGTTATTTTTATAATAAAAATATGGAAGAGTCAGTGAGGATTATTCCTATATTTGCCATAATACATAATCTTTTCTACACATAAGCTATGTTCAGCCTCCATTCCCTTTTTATTTGTATGCACAGTGCCTTTATATGTATATATAATTGACTTATTTCAATTGCTATGTGGCTTCTGCTATATGCTTACAACGCTATTCTGCTATTTGCCCACAGCGCTATTCTTCTATATCACTTGGCCAATTTTTGGCCTTTCGATATTTTCCACAATCCACTATTAATAACACTGTTTACCATCCTGCAACTACATCTTTTTTGTTATTAGAAACTATGTTTCAAATCCTGGAAGTAGTGTCTCTACTTGGTTGGTAAGACTGTGTTCATTTACCTTCCCCAGACACCACCTGTTGGGAGCCTTCACGCACTGGGCCACCCTTGTTAGAAATTATATGTTACGTGCTATTCTTATTGCCCTATTGTGATATTGTCGCTAAACTTCCAGTTTTTGTGTTTCAAAATTGTTCTTATTTTGATTACTCTAACTTTGGATCTAAGTCTAACTCATGTATTTTCAGGTTATATTGGTTCAGTTTCTTTTCTCAATACCGTATTGGATGTTGTCTCCAAGCTTCGCTCAATAAACCCTAAGCTTACATATGGTGAGATTTCTGATTAATGGGTTGGTTAAGTTCTATTTGAGACATAGATTTGGTCTAAGTCTAACTTTGAGGTTATTAGTTCAAAATATGTCCATTTTAGGAACAAAATTTAACCACGAAAATTATATAGCTGCTTGAACTGAAGTGTTATCAAATTGCGGCGCCATGGCCGCTATGGCGGATATACTTAAAGCCTGTGGAATATGATTTTATACTTTTTTCGTTTGTTGGGTGTCAATCTTCACAGAAATTTTTCTTTATTTTGTATTTAAAGAAAAAATTGCTTATGCATATGTGTTTTGTTTCTTTGCCAGTATGTGATCCAGTGTTGGGTGACGAAGGAAAGCTTTACGTTCCAGAAGAGCTGGTGACGGTGTACCGTGAGAGGGTAAGACTGTTATCACTGATCCTTCTGCAAGTGTATATGTGTAAATAATATACATGATGTAACAAGTTTACAATACATGAACTTCTCTAGCTAAGTTATCATATGGAACTCAAATTTATTTATCCATTACTGAAATAGATTTTCATCCATGGTTATTGGGTTCCCATTTATGAGATGACACAAGCATACATTTCTTATGTCTGGCCCATTTAAATGTTACACTTACTTGTTTTGACATCTCAGTAACGCTCATTTCAACAGGTTGTTCCACTGGCTTCAATGTTGACTCCCAACCAGTTTGAAGCAGAATTACTGACAGGACTCAGGTAATTTATACCCTGATCCTTGATTAATATTAAGAAATTTTCTGTTTGGAAATTGCTATTGTATGATGTGCATACATTATAAGAAAATTCATATGTTGACATGCAAATGCGTTCAGTCTCTTAAGATATAACAGTATAGATGACAACATATGGTTTTCCTTTTTTTCTTTTACAAAAAAGACTGTGGGGTTAAATATGTTTTTTGTCCCTATCAAATTGGAAATTTGTTGATTCTAGTCCTACCAAATTTCATACTTTTTTAGTCCTAAACAATACAAAAGCGTAGTACTTTTAGTCCCAAAATAGTATTTTATTATGTATAGGGCTATAAACATATAAAAGTTTTTAGCGGTTAAACTAACATATTTCCAAATTTATAAGGACTACAAATATATTTAACCCAAGATTGCAATTGGAACAATTGTTATGAATGTAATGCTAAAAAACCGAGGAAATTATTTGAACTTCATGCTCTCTCTATCTCTTATTATTTTTTAGGGGGCGTGTGGGCTTATAAATATTAATGCCCCCATCTCATACACATGGATATCTTTGATTTTTTCATGTTATATGCAATGTGTTTCTTTGGCGGTTTTGATACCGCTTACATTGAGAGAAAAAGTTCTTGTTAGATTTTAGTAGGATGTTGCATATGTGCTAATGTATGAGAGCATTTGACGTTATGGAGTTAATTGGGTTTGGAGTTAAAATTACATCTATAGACCTTAGAATATCTTCATATTTAGAAGGCAACACATTATTGAAATATGATTTTCTATATGTAAATAACAACATGTTTGGTTTAGAAGATATTTGTGTTCTTTAAAAAAAAATTATACTTTCATATCACTGCTGTGATTGTCAGACTCGTATTTCTGTGTATTTATCATGTGTGTTGGACGCCCGCTATGCATTCTAATAGAAATAAGATTCGTATGACAGAATTCAGTCCGAAGAAGATGGTCGAGAAGCTTGTAACTTACTTCATGCAGTTGGACCTTCAAAGGTTTGCTTTAAATCTCATGTGTTGGACACTTGGCTCCATAAAAATTGTGGATTTTAATTATTTTAAATTATATGAGTGATGGATAGGCATAGCAATGACCTTAAGCACATTTGTGTTCAGAAAAACGAAAGCTTGAATCTGAATTGCACATATGGCAGCATCAAGAGGAGTTGACCCATGTCTGTTTCTTCTCAAATTATATTTTCTAAAAAATTTGTTTTTGATTATGCCAAGAAATTGTCTAAACCTAATCTCACAATGAACTAGTCTATAATCACTAATGTTTGCTTATGCTCTGTTTCTCACAATCACTTGGCTAATGTATGTTCATCCTCAGGTTGTTATTACAAGTATTAATATAGATGGGAAACTTCTCCTCATTGGCAGCAGTTTAAAGGAAAAGGTGGGATAAATGTCACATATAATGTTGTTATCAATGGTAATATTTTTGTTCTAATTTTAGGTATACAATTAATAGTGTAAATCACATGTCAATACACATGGTAACCACAGTGGAAACACTAAAGTATGAAGTGCCGAAGTCTATACTTATCCACACTCTTCACTGACAATTCTAACTCTCTATACTCGGCAATTTATATTTATATGTATACTCGACAATTTATATTTATACCTTATATGTTTATATTAACGTAAATTTTTATTACCTTTTGTATGCAGGGACAAACTCCCAAACAATTTAAGATTGCAATCCCCAAAATAGAGGCTTATTTTACGGTATGAAATATGAATATTCTATAAATTTATTGTTTGGTTTTTGCAATGTTATCCAAAAGAAAAATGAGTCAGCATCCATTTGGAGCCATAAAGGGATGAAGTCCCACTTGAACCTATGTTTGTGGCATTTGCAATCTATATGAATTATCACTCACATATGATCATTTCCCTAAATTGGGCAGAGCTGTATGTACTCCTACTCATCAGTGTGTGCATTTCAAATCCTCCATACTGTCCTAGTTGCTATTTGTTCATATAATATGGTGTTTGTTACGAAGTAAAAATGTTTTGTTTGATTTGCTATCCAAAACACAAGAACAAATTTCCATCCAAGATATTTTCAAATCAACAAAATTGGCTTATAAATTTATTCAATTCAAATAAGTTTGCCATTCTTATTCTGTTTAGAAATAATCAATAACATTAGCTTTGATTATGTTCTTTGTTTTTATGCTGGCAGGGAACAGGAGATCTCATGACTGCGCTTCTTCTCGGTTGGAGCAATGTAATGTCAATTTACTTATAATTCTTCCTTCTCATTGCATAATATTTACCTAAAACATAAATTTATTCATTCCAGAAACAACCGGACAATCTTGAGAAGGCTGCAGAACTTGCAGTTTCAAGCTTACAGGTATTTTCTTTTTCAGCATTCCATTGATCTTGTTCTTTTCTTCCTTCCTCCAATATTTGGAATCCTTGGTTATCTTTGGCTTTGACTGATCCTATGACTTGCTTATAATGTGAGGATATTGATTGAGATTTGAATAATCACAATGTATGCAGGCACTTTTGCAAAGGACACTTAATGATTACAAACTTGCTGGACATGATCCCAAATCATCCAGTTTAGAGATCAGGTTAATTCAGAGCCAGGATGATATTCGCAGTCCGGAAATCAAATTCAAAGCTGAAATATACAGCTAAATGGTGATATGGTTTGAAGCTGAAATATACACTGTTGAATTAAGCACTGCATGCCTATTGAGCATTACAGGAGTAAAATCTGTTATGTCAGAAATAAGATAAGATAAAATAAAGAATATAGGTTCTATATTTAATTTTAATATACTAGGCTTTGTGCATATACAGTATATTTTTAATATTAAAGTACTCTGTGATATCTATATATTTTTTCCATAGCCAGAATGGTTTGGAGAACAAACTCTATTGTTTTTTTGTCTAGTAGGTTAGAAAAGTTATAACAATGCTCAGTTCGTAATCAAATCTTACTGATTTTGAATTTATAGAGAAGGATCATATTTGGCTATTTGCTATCTCTGAAGCCATGCTGAGGCCCCTCTAACTAGGGGCGTGTTAAATATGTGTTTTTTTTTTTAGACGTCTTCTTTCTAAATTCTGCTACAGAATTTTAAAATTGATATCATATTTGCATAACTGGTTAGTAATTCAATATTTTCGAATATTTTTTATTAAGAATATATCTTCTCATGTGATTTACAAAAAGCATATGAAAATCAAAGTTGTAGAAAAAAAAGGAGTTTTATTTTTTTCATTTGAAAAATCAAAGGTATATATGCTTGATTATGTGCTAAATTATTTATCTATGTTGTGATATTACTGTGTTGTGACTTTTATTATGTAGCTTTTATTCTATAAATTATAGGAATTTTGCAGATAGACTATTTGCAAAATCAATTATATTTACCTACAAATTTAAGTTTAAAAAAAAATTGTATGTAGAAATATTGATTTTGTAGGTAAATTATTCAGCTCTCGAGGATAATTTTGATGTCTATTTATCATTGAATTAATTTTTTTTCTTCAAAACTCTTATTTTTATATATCTAAAATTAGTCTTGGAAATCTGTAGTGATATATTTGTAAGAGATCTGATGAGGGTGGGAGCTGTATAGTTCCCAGGAAGGGCAATAGACATGTCGCTTTCAAAGACGTTCCTTGTGCAGAGATAAGTCAGGGTCAGTAGTTGGTCCACGTCTCCATAGAAAATAGAGATTCAACGATCCAACATTGACTGAGTGGACTGTAATTCTTCCAAAGTAACCATAGACCCTAGGCTTCTATGAATACTCCTCCATTAACGGGAGAAAGACAAATCACAACTTATGCACAATACTCAAAGCACAACGCTTATGCACAGGGCTTTGCACCTCACGTGAGCATGTCCTTTAAAGTTTCTCGCCACCGCAGGCATGCACTAACCACCCTACAGTTGGTATAAACATACTAAGGGCTCTGAGTATACCCTACTATTGTAAGGATACCATGTACACCTACATTTTTTGAACAGTATAGTGGCACCTACCGTGGAACTTTGGTAAAACAAACTTGGGTCACACCTCTCTCGTTCTTGTTCCTTCTGTCTTCCCTCTGAAGATGACCGATAAAACTCTACGCTCCAATACAAACACCATAATCAAAGTTTTTGCCAAGGAAGGTAGTTCCAACTCCTCCCTAAAGGAAATATGCAAGACAGGTGTAATACCCCGTATTTTATTACTCCGGATAATATTATATTGTGATCGACTGAGCCCAGTGTACTCTGAGAAATTATTTGACAAAATAACTAGAGTAACTGTGGAACTTAAATCCAATTAATATTATCTGACTCTGATGTATTTTACTAATTTGGACTTAAGAGACTTTTTGGACATTTAGTAGTATTATTTACTAATACTAGTTTACTACTTATTCCTTTTCCTCCCATTTTCCAAACAAAAGAAAAAGATAGTAAGAAAGAGAGAGAAAGAAGAAAGAGGGAAAGAAAAGGAAAAGAAGGAGAAAAGAAGGAGAAAGAGGAATTTGAAGAAAATCCAAGAGCAAATCATCATCCATTCATCCAATCCTTGCCCAATCATCTCATTCTCTTCATCTTCATCTTGTTTAAGAGGTGGGTTCTAGTTAGAAACCTCATTTTAGATTTTTGGATAATATGAGTTTTAGGTTAGAATGTTGAAAACAATGTTTTAACAGTTGGAAATTGATATAAATCGAAATGAATGATCAATATACTTGTAGAAACATATATTGATGTTTGTTTTGATGTTTTGGTTACTTTGGATTGATTGGAAAATTATAGGGTTTGTGGGATTTTGTGTTCTTGAGAAAAATGTAGGTTTTAAGAATGTTGTTGTTCAAACCATGCTCAAACTATGTTATTGTACCTCTGTTGGTGGTTGATTGTGGTTTGGAAGAGGTTTGGAGGTGTAAGAGATTTCTGTTTTGCTGAAGCATTTTTCTGAGTTTCGCAGAGCGCACTTAGCGCGCAGAAGCCTGCTCAGCGCAGTGTTGAAATCCTGCAACCCCAGATGGCAGAGAGTTGCGCGCTTAGCGCGGTCAGGGGTGCGCTTAGCGCGACCTGGGACTTAAAGTTTTCTTCCAAAACGAGAAAATTCATAACTTTTGATTCGTTTATCGGAATCGGACATTCTTTATATCGATGTAACGCCGAGAAGATATTCTATGCAATGGAGATGAAATATCTCGATTTTACCGACCGATTAAATAATCAAGAAAGTTCCAAAAGTGATATATTTATGCTTTAATTGTTATATATTATTCTACTACGCAATTATGATATGTCTTGCCTAACCAACTATTGTTTAGCATGGTTGTAAGTGAATATGCATGCAAATATGAAAATGATATAGGAAGTGTGAGGAAACCTCAAACTTGAACTATAGGAGAATCTAGTAAGGAACTAGAAATTATAGACAACTCTAGATGGCGATGCTCGGGCACGTGTTGTTGGAAGATACATCCTTGCCGAGTATTAGCCTAGTTGAGAGTGAAACACTAGTATGGAACATGTGGTTAACTTTGTGGTTTTAGAAAGGCATGAGAGGCCTTAAGGCATTATAGCCTTGTGATTGTCGAATACAATCGTATTGTTGTATGTGATCATGTAATCGTAACCAGTTTATCTTGAGTGTAGTTTCATGAGTCTCGGACTCCTCTGAAATGGATGCACAACTACTTGGCAGGTTTGATTCCCCGTATTGTACGAATGGCGCCCATGGAGCGTATGCTTGTGACGGTAAATGGCCCGTGTGAAGTGACGGTTCATAACGGTTAATGGCCCGTAGAACCCGAATCCATTCGCATGTCAAGTAGATTACAAGGATCTATGACTCGGGTCGCCTTCTAGACGTAGAAGCGGACGGGAAGAGGAGGTACCTTGGTATGGTTATCGATTAGTGATACTTTTGAGTTGATGAACTCATGGCATGTTTCCATATAGTGTGAGTATTGAAATGTGAATTCAAGAGTCCTTTCCCCTTTTCCCCGGACTTGAGTTAGGATTGTTAGAACCTTGTTAATCCAAGAGAATCCATAAGATAGGGAACTCACTGAGATTTGATGTATCTCACCCCACGTTGTTGATGTATTTCAGGTGCTTCAGGTTCCGAGAAGGGTAAGGATAAAGTCGTGTGATCTTTTCCTTGCTTGTTGATGGTTAGCTTCCGTAGCGGAGTGTATTTTGGGATCATTGTTGATCTAGTTCTTAGTTTTTATCATTTGAACATCTTGTGTATAATATGCCTTAGGTTTTTGTACTTTGTACTTTAGGGCATTTATTTGTATATAATGTGTTAACTAGGAGCTTATGTGTTTCAGTACCAGACACTTGGATCTATATATAATATTTATGCTTTGATGTATGAGTTTTATATATGGGTGTTACAGTTGGTATCAAAGCAGGTCGTATCCTCGACCTAGCCATGAAATAGTATAAGTATTTCTTTCCGTTTCATATGCGTTGTGTCGCCATTGGTCTTAAGTGTTATATGTATAGTATTGAGCCTGGTCAACTTAATCCTATCTATATGACGTTTAGGAACATGGTTGGCGGACGCAGAAACCGTGGTAGATCCGGAGCGAATCATCCCGTGGCGAATCTGCCAGGCGGCGATGGGAATGCTTCCTTGTATCAGTTTTTGCAACAGATGCAGCAGCAGCAGAACCAATTCATGCAACAGATGATACGACACGTGAATGGGGGTTTTCATCCTCAGGTGGTTGTTCCAGATACTGTAAGTGGGAATTTCCTGGATTTCATCCGCATGAATCCTCCAGAATTTCATGGTGGAGTAGATCCTGTGAAAGCTCACGATTGGGTGGCCGGGATAGAGAGAATCTTTCAGATACTTCACTGCAGGGAGGAGGACAAGGTAACGTTTGCTTCTCACTCGTTGAGAGGTCCTGCTAAGAGGTGGTGGGATATTGCTTCAGCTTTTATGACTATTCAAGGTGTGCCTAAAGTGTGGGAACAATTCAAGGCTACTTTTATGGAGAAGTACCTTCCTAGTTCTTTAAGGATCCAAAGAGAATTTGAATTCCAAGAGTTACGACAAGGTTATATGATGGAGAACGATTTGAGGAGTGTTCAGAAAGAAGGGAATTCGCGTAGGTCGAACCGGAATGATTATGAGAGGTCAAGCCCACAGTTTAGGCCAAGGCAACAAACCTTCAAAGGGAAACAAGTGCAAAGTAGTAAACCTAATACTCCTTCTTTGTGCCGGTTATGCAACAAGTATCATTTTGGGAAGTGTATAGATGGAGCCTCTAGGTGTTATCATTGTGATGAAGTGGGTCATTTGGCAAGAAACTGCCTGCATAATGGGAATCAGACACAAGGGAAGAATGCCGGAAGAGTTCACACTTTGGATACAACGAGGAAGAAGAGTGACAACTCTTTAATAGCGGGTACGTGTTTCGTAAATGGACATCCTTGTTTTGTTTTATTTGATTGTGAAGCAACACACTCCTTTGTGTCAATGCAATGTGTGAAATTGTGTTTTGTCCGAAGTTAAGGGAGTAGCGACCTTCAAGTATTGTGTATTTCCAGTAGCCTGTGAGATTTCAGAAGTTTTCCCCGAAGATGCCACTTCTCTTCCTTCGGTGAGAGAAGTGGAATTTTCTATTGACCTGGTACCGGGAACAGATCCTATATCTGTTTCTCCGTATCGGATGGCACTGCTTGAATTGAGAGAACTGAAGGAACAATTGGAAGAGCTTATGGCTAAGCATTTTGTTAGACCTGGTGTCTCACCGTGGGGAGCTCCAGTATTGTTAGTAAAGAAGAAGGACGGTGGGATGCGGTTGTGTATCGACTATCGTCAACTGAATAAAGTCACCATTAAGAACAAGTATCCCTTGCCCAGGATAGACGACCTATTAGATCAATTGAAAGGAGCCTGTGTGTTCTCGAAGATTGATTTGAGGTCGGGGTATCACCAAATTCGAGTGAAGAATTCCGATGTACCTAAGACTGCATTTAGGACCCGTTATGGTCATTACGAATTCTTAGTTATGCCTTTCGGTGTGACTAATGCTCCAGCTGTTTTTATGGACTACATGAACCGTATATTTCAAGCTTACTTGGACCAGTTTGTTGTAATCTTCATTGATGATATTCTTATTTATTCTCGTACTTCACAAGAGCATGAAGAGCATCTGAGAATTGTTTTATCCATGTTGCAAGAGAAGCAACTTTTTGCTAAGTTAAGCAACTGTGAATTTTGGATGGAAGAAGTTAAGTTTCTTGGTCACGTTATATCACAAGGTGGTGTAGCAGTGGATCCGTCAAAGGTAGAAGCAGTGATAAATTGGGAGAGGCCGAGGAATGCTTCGGAAGTCAGAAGTTTCTTAGGATTAGCGGGTTATTATAGAAGGTTCATCGAGGGTTTCTCTCAGTTGGCTTTACCAATGACGAAACTTACCCGTAAAGATTTTGCTTTTGAGTGGGATTCGAGTTGTGAGCAAAGTTTCATGAAGTTGAAGGAAAGATTGACCACGACTCCTGTGTTAATCATACATGATCCTAACAACTCTTACGAAGTGTTTTGTGATGCTTCTAAGATGGGATTGGGAGGTGTTCTGATGCAAGGCAGTCAGGTAGTAGCTTATGCCTCCCGACAATTGAAAATTCATGAACAGAATTATCCAACTCATGATTTGGAATTGGCGGCGGTTGTGTTTACACTGAAGGTGTGGCGGCATTATTTGTATGGTGTACGCTTCGAAATGTTCAGTGACCATAAGAGTTTGAAGTATTTATTTGACCAAAGGGAGTTAAACATGTGACAACGAAGGTGGATGAGTACTTAAAGGATTATGATTTAGAATTGAAGTATCATCCAGGAAAAGCGAATAAGGTAGCAGATGCTTTAAGTCGGAAAGTAGTTCATAGTGCGAAATTGATGGTATTGGAATATGCTTTGTTGGAGAATTTTAGAGATCTTAATCTTCAGTTTGTGTGGACGCAAGATGGTGTAATTATGGGAAATTTGAATGTAAATTATACTCTAAGAGTTGAGATTCAACAAGGTCAAACGTTGGATGAGGAGTTGCAAGAAGTGTTACTTCTACCGGGTTTTGTTCAGGCTACCAACAGAATTATTATGTTCGATCAAAGAATTTGTGTTCCGAATGATGCGGCATTGAAAAGAAAGATTTTGGAAGAAGCGCATAAAGGTGCTTTTACTATACATCCGGGTTCTTCAAAGATGTATCAAGATTTAAAGAAGGACTATTGGTGTGGTCCGGTATGAAAAGAGATGTTGCGGTCTATGTGTCGGAATGTGCGGTGTGCCAGCAAGTTAAGATTGAACATCAAAGACCGGGTGGGTTGTTGCAACCGTTAGACATTCCAGTGTGGAAATGGGACAATATTTCTATGGACTTTGCAGTAGGTTTACCCCGTATGCAAGGTGGTTATGATTCGATTTGGGTGATTGTGGATCGACTAACGAAATCTGCGCATTTCTTAGCCGTGAAGATTACTTTCAAGGCAAGTCATCTTGCGAGGTTGTTTATTGCAGAAATTGTAAAATTGCACGGTATTCCCTCTAATATTGTGTCAGATAGAGATCTGAAGTTTACTTCAAGGTTTTGGAAAGTTTTTCAACAAGCTATGGGTACGGAGTTGCGTTTGAGCACGTCTAATCATCCTCAGACGGATGGTCAAACTGAACGAACAATACAAACCATGGACGATATGTTGAGAGCTTGTGTACTAGGAAGTAAGGGTAATTGGAAAGAACTACTACCATTGATTGAATTTTCTTATAACAATAGTTACCATGCGAGCATCGGAATGGCTCCTTATGAAGCTTTGTATGGAAGAAAGTGTAGGACACCATTGTGTTGGGCAGAAGTTAGGGAAGATAGAATCTTAGGACCCAAAATTATCCAAGAGACTACGGAAAGGATTCGAATGATCCGCGAGAAAATTAAGCAAGCTGTTGGATTCAGTATAGGGCAATCAAGCAAAAATATTTATTTTCGAAAAGAATTCCCTCCGGGATTTATGTCGTGTCCACAGAGATCGGTTCGAGGGAAAGAATGCCGTTCGAAAATCTCTTGCGTTAATGAGTTTGGATTAGAATCGTTTAAAGCAATAAAACATAAAAGTAAACATTAAAACATAAACAGACTTCATTCTTCAGCAACAAGAAACTTATCAGGCAATGCATACAATCGACTCCTCACAAACTTAAACTTACCGACCAGTTATATTCCACCTACAATACTCATCAATATCATCCAGCATCGCTCACAACACAGGTTATGTCTAACGCAAAGTTGAGATAACAACCGTGTCACTCTCTTCGTCACTCTCGCGAGCGAAGCCTCGAGACACGGAAGGCATTAAGCTTCGACGCCTATTGAAGATTGTTAGCTCCTAAATCCATCTCTAGAGTCCAGAAACTAACAGACAATCATCCCTAATCGAAGTTCGCGAAGGTTATGTCTAACGCAACCCAAACCCCGCGCATAAAGCAAAAATCAGAGACAATTACCAATAAAGATTTGTAAAGCAAGTTTTATACAACGCCATGGGCGACAAATATACATGAGTTTGCAGCAAATACATATACACAACCCAACCATAAAGAAAAACACAAAGAAGAAAAGAAATGAACCAAACATCTCGCGGATTGTCGGAGCCGGTCGACGATCACTCCATCCCGATTCATCCGTATGCATGCTCCATAGTTGTTTTCTAAGCTACTCAATGAAAAATGAAGTTTGATGGAAGTGGGATCAAGAAACCCCAAAACCATCCTTAACAAAATGACTGAAAATCTAATAAATACAATCAGAATTTCGCAGGTTCGCTAGGCGAACGTTTTACTCGCTAGGCGAGCCTCAAAAAATGGCACTTAAGTGCCTCTGAAATGTTAAACCGCCCTTGCTTTCCTTCGCGGGTTCGCGACGCGAACGTTTTATTCGCCTAGCGAATGCTCGCTAGGACGTTCGCGAAGCGAACAATGGTCTCTTTCTCCTTTGCAACTTTCTGCCACCATTCGCTGGGACCTTCGCCAGCCTTCGCTAGGCGAACCTTCGCTATCACACTCGCTAGGCGAACATGACAGAAAAACAGCCCCTTATTTGACCACAACTTCTGCACCGAAACACCGATTTACGCACGGTCAGAAGCGCAGGAAAGCTTATTCAATGCTCTTCAAAACAATGGCATAATGGCCTTATTAGCTACCTACAAAAATGAGATAAAAATCAATTAAACAACGTAATATTTACACAATACGCGATATATACACTAAAACGTAAAATAACCGTATTTATAAACAAAGTGGGGTTTATTTGAACCGATATAGACAAAAAGTATCGATAAGTGCAACAAAACTTATATACAATAATAGGTACATTTTGCACTTATCAAACTCTCCCCAATTTACCTAATTGTTTGTCCGCAAACAAGAATCAAACAAACTTGAAAATGCAAAAGCGATATCCAAAGAAAGACGAATCAACAGGTTTTAAAAAATGGAAAACAAATGTATGGTTCAAATGAAAAACGGTACACACAAAAAGTAAATACTTACCACTAAACTACAATGATAACATAATCACGAAACAAACGCAAAATACAAAAATCATGCCAAAAATTCTAAAACAACACAAGTTCCAAAGTGAATCACACCTAGTAAAAACAATCATCGGTAGATGAAAAACACAAAATAAGGTACTTTACACTCACACAACACTCATGCAAACAAAAGACTAAATTATGCATACATCCACAAATTCACATTGAAAATACAAAGGCAAGAATCACAAGGACTTTCAAGGTTGTAGCGTGATCGGGTAAACAAACAAGGGGCAATTTCTAAAGGTAATCGAAACAAAAACTTGCCTAAACCTAAGGGAGTGATTAACTCACAAAAGTTCAAACACAAAATTTCAACCAACTTCTTCCAAAATCCCAAGTGCTACACAACACACAATACTTATTTAGCACAATTATTGCAACTCTTTTTGTTTCCTTTTTCAAGGATTTTTCTTTTTTCTTTCTTTTTCACTTTTTTCTTTTCTTTTTCAATCCTCATAGAATCCAACCAATGAGTAAACAACCATTCTCTCCCCAACTTGAATTCAACCACATCATCATGTGAATACTCCCTACTTTCTAAGGCAAGGTAAAAATTCATACAACAACACATAGTTGAGGTCCAAGAAAAAACAAAATCCATTAAAAAAATAAGTGAACTAAATACTCATAGACAAGCATTAAGTTCAAATAGAAACATGGATCAAAAAGCTCAAAGGGGTTACGAATTCTCACACACTCACAAGGTGAATTGACTATTTGGCTAGGTAGTTGTGCTCAAAATGAAACAAAATTGCCTTGATCATTTTCATGCTTTCATATAATCAACACAAACAAAAGATTCAACATAATAAAATCCAGATAGAACAAGAATGTTGGTTCTCCGCGCATATATGAACGATGGAAAGCCACCTCACAAAAAGGTTGGGAACTAAAGTGTTTCACAATAGAACAAGTATACAAAAGAATGGATGGCATGGAAGTTTGTAAAATGCCTAAGTATCATGAATATGCTAAAGTATAGAAAGCGATAAATACATACCTCAGACGTGTACAAAACTTAACAAAATCATTACCATACATCCGCAAGTTGAAACGAACCAACTTGGAAAATCACAAAAGCATCCTCAAGTAAGTCAATCAAAATTTGTGAGCAAACACCAACCAAAAACATTCGAAAAGAAAAACTATAAAACATGCTTGTTTTACGTCGTAAGCTCGACACCTTTACGGTGCTGAATTAGAAACTTCCTTCATTCATGCCATGGTGATGTCTCACCGCGCAACCAAAAGCAAGCGTCCTAACCGAACACTTGAACAAACGTCAAAATGTACAAGTATCAATATAAACAAGTGAAAATATACAACATGTACGATATCTACAAAACTAAAAAACGAAGAAACTATAGCAATGCGATTCAATATCAAAACCAATCCCCGACAACGACGCCATTTTGTTGAATGCAGAATAGGGCAAGCAAAAATATTTATTTTCGGAAAGAATTCCCTCCGGGATTTATGTCGTGTCCACAGAGATCGGTTCGAGGGAAAGAATGCCGTTCAACAATCTCTTGCGTTAATGAGTTTGGATTAGAATCGTTTAAAGCAATAAAACAGAAAAGTAAACATTAAAACATAAACAGACTTCATTCTTCAGCAACAAGAAACTTATCAGGCAATGCATACAATCGACTCCTCACAAACTTAAACTTACCGACCAGTTATATTCCACCTACAATACTCATCAATATCATCCAGCATCGCTCACAACACAGGTTATGTCTAACGCAAAGTTGAGATAACAACCGTGTCACTCTCTTCGTCACTCTCGCGAGCGAAGCCTCGGGACACGGAAGACATTAAGCTTCGACGCCTATTGAAGATTGTTAGCTCCTAAATCCATCTCTAGAGTCCAGAAACTAACAGACAATCATCCCTAATCGAAGTTCGCGAAGGTTATGTCTAACGCAACCCAAACCCCGCGCATAAAGCAAAAATCAGAGACAATTACCAATAAAGATTTGTAAAGCAAGTTTTATACAACGCCATGGGCGACAAATATACATGAGTTTGTAGCAAATACATATACACAACCCAACCATGAAGAAAAACACAAAGAAGAAAAGAAATGAACCAAACATCTCGCGGATTGTCGGAGCCGGTCGACGATCACTCCATCCCGATTCATCCGTATGCATGCTCCATAGTTGTTTTCTAAGCTACTCAATGAAAAATGAAGTTTGATGGAAGTGGGATCAAGAAACCCCAAAACCATCCCTAACAAAATGACTGAAAATCTAATAAATACAATCAGAATTTCGCAGGTTCGCTAGGCGAACGTTTTACTCGCTAGGCGAGCCTCAAAAAATGGCACTTAAGTGCCTCTGAAATGTTAAACCGCCCTTGCTTTCCTTCGCGGGTTCGCGACGCGAACGTTTTATTCGCCTAGCGAATGCTCGCTAGGACGTTCGCGAAGCGAACAATGGTCTCTTTCTCCTTTGCAACTTTCTGCCACCATTCGCTGGGACCTTCGCCAGCCTTCGCTAGGCGAACCTTCGCTATCACACTCGCTAGGCGAACATGACAGAAAAACAGCCCCTTATTTGACCACAACTTCTGCACCGAAACTCCGATTTACGCACGGTCAGAAGCGCAGGAAAGCTTATTCAATGCTCTTCAAAACAATGGCACAATGGCCTTATTAGCTACCTACAAAAATGAGATAAAAATCAATTAAACAACGTAATATTTACACAATACGCGATATATACACTAAAACGTAAAATAACCGTATTTATAAACAAAGTGGGGTTTATTTGAACCGATATAGACAAAAAGTATCGATAAGTGCAACAAAACTTATATACAATAATAGGTACATTTTGCACTTATCAAACTCTCCCCAACTTACCTAATTGTTTGTCCGCAAACAAGAATCAAACAAACTTGAAAATGCAAAAGCGATATCCAAAGAAAGACGAATCAACAGGTTTTAAAAAATGGAAAACAAATGTATGGTTCAAATGAAAAACGGTACACACAAAAAGTAAATACTTACCACTAAACTACAACGATAACATAATCACGAAACAAACGCAAAATACAAAAATCATGCCAAAAATTCTAAAACAACACAAGTTCCAAAGTGAATCACACCTAGTAAAAACAATCATCGGTAGATGAAAAACACAAAATAAGGTACTTTACACTCACACAACACTCATGCAAACAAAAGACTAAATTATGCATACATCCACAAATTCACATTGAAAATACAAAGGCAAGAATCACAAGGACTTTCAAGGTTGTAGCGTGATCGGGTAAACAAACAAGGGGCAATTTCTAAAGGTAATCGAAACAAAAACTTGCCTAAACCTAAGGGAGTGATCAACTCATAAAAGTTCAAACACAAAATTTCAACCAACTTCTTCCAAAATCCCAAGTGCTACACAACACACAATACTTATTTAGCACAATTATTGCAACTCTTTTTGTTTCCTTTTTCAAGGATTTTTCTTTTTTTTTTCTTTTTCACTTTTTTCTTTTCTTTTTCAATCCTCATAGAATCCAACCAATGAGTAAACAACCATTCTCTCCCCAACTTGAATTCAACCACATCATCATGTGAATACTCCCTACTTTCTAAGGCAAGGTAAAAATTCATACAACAACACATAGTTGAGGTCCAAGAAAAAACAAAATCCATTAAAAAATAAGTGAACTAAATACTCATAGACAAGCATTAAGTTCAAATAGAAACATGGATCAAAAAGCTCAAAGGGGTTACGAATTCTCACACACTCACAAGGTGAATTGACTATTTGGCTAGGTAGTTGTGCTCAAAATGAAACAAAATTGCCTTGATCATTTTCATGCTTTCATATAATCAACACAAACAAAAGATTCAACATAATAAAATCCAGTTAGAACAAGAATGTTGGTTCTCCGCGCATATATGAACAATGGAAAGCCACCTCACAAAAAGGTTGGGAACTAAAGTGATTCACAATAGAATAAGTATACAAAAGAATGGATGGCATGGAAGTTTGTAAAATGCCTAAGTATCATGAATATGCTAAAGTATAGAAAGCGATAAATACATACCTCAAACGTGTACAAAACTTAACAAAATCATTACCATACATCCGCAAGTTGAAACGAACCAACTTGGAAAATCACAAAAGCATCCTCAAGTAAGTCAATCAAAATCTGTGAGCAAACACCAACCAAAAACATTCAAAAAGAAAAACTTTAAAACATGCTTGTTTTACGTCGTAAGCTCGACACCTTTACGGTGCTGAATTAGAAACTTCCTTCATTCATGCCATGGTGATGTCTCACCGCGCAACCAAAAGCAAGCGTCCTAACCGAACACTTGAACAAACGTCAAAATGTACAAGTATCAATATAAACAAGTGAAAATATACAACATGTACGATATCTACAAAACTCAAAAACGAAAAAACTATCGCAATGCGATTCAATATCAAAATCAATCCCCAGCAACGGCGCCATTTTATTGAATGCAGAATAGGGTAAGCAAAAATATTTATTTTCGGAAAGAATTCCCTCCGGGATTTATGTCGTGTCCACAGAGATCGGTTCGAGGGAAAGAATGTCGTTCGACAATCTCTTGCGTTAATGAGTTTGGATTAGAATCGTTTAAAGCAATAAAACAGAAAAGTAAACATTAAAACATAAACAGACTTCATTCTTCAGCAACAAGAAACTTATCAGGCAATGCATACAATCGACTCCTCACAAACTTAAACTTACCGACCAGTTATATTCCACCTACAATACTCATCAATATCATCCAGCATCGCTCACAACACAGGTTATGTCTAACGCAAAGTTGAGATAACAACCGTGTCACTCTCTTCGTCACTCTCGCGAGCGAAGCCTCGAGACACGGAAGGCATTAAGCTTTGACGCCTATTGAAGATTGTTAGCTCCTAAATCCATCTCTAGAGTCCAGAAACTAACAGACAATCATCCCTAATCGAAGTTCGCGAAGGTTATGTCTAACGCAACCCAAACCCCGCGCATAAAGCAAAAATCAGAGACAATTACCAATAAAGATTTGTAAAGCAAGTTTTATACAACGCCATGGGCGACAAATATACATGAGTTTGCAGCAAATACATATGCACAACCCAACCATAAAGAAAAACACAAAGAAGAAAAGAAATAAACCAAACATCTCGCGGATTGTCGGAGCCGGTCGACGATCACTCCATCCCGATTCATCCGTATGCATGCTCCATAGTTGTTTTCTGAGCTACTCAATGAAAAATGAAGTTTGATGGAAGTGGGATCAAGAAACCCCAAAACCATCCCTAACAAAATGACTGAAAATCTAATAAATACAATCAGAATTTCGCAGGTTCGCTAGGCGAACGTTTTACTCGCTAGGCGAGCCTCAAAAAATGGCACTTAAGTGCCTCTGAAATGTTAAACCGCCCTTGCTTTCCTTCGCGGGTTCGCGACGCGAACGTTTTATTCGCCTAGCGAATGCTCGCTAGGACGTTCGCGAAGCGAACAATGGTCTTTTTCTCCTTTGCAACTTTCTGCCACCATTCGTTGGGACCTTCGCCAGCCTTCGCTAGGCGAACCTTCGCTGTCACACTCGCTAGGCGAACATGACAGAAAAACAGCCCCTTATTTGACCACAACTTCTGCACCGAAACTCCGATTTACGCACGGTCAGAAGCGCAGGAAAGCTTATTCAATGCTCTTCAAAACAATGACACAATGACCTTTATTAGCTACCTACAAAAATAAGATAAAAATCAATTAAACAACGTAATATTTACACAATACGCGATATATACACTAAAACGTAAAATAACCGTATTTATAAACAAAGTGGGGTTTATTTGAACCGATATAGACAAAAAGTATCGATAAGTGCAACAAAACTTATATACAATAATAGGTACATTTTGCACTTATCACAAGCACAAGATCGACAAAAGAGTTATGCGGACAATCGAAAGAGACCTTTAGAATTTGAAGAAGGTGACCATGTGTTTTTGAAAGTCACTCCTAGATTGAGCTTGAAAGGACCGTTTAAGTCACGCAAGTTAAGCCCGAGATACGTGGGACCGTATCAGATCCTAGAAAAGATTGGTGAAGTAGCTTACAGATTGGCCTTACCGCCTTCTCTGTCGAAAATGCACGATGTTTTCCATGTATCTCAACTTCGAAGGTTTGTTCCAGATCCTCTTCAGCCGATTCTACCAGATATTGTTGAAATAGAAGCAGACTTAACGTTTGAACCTCAACCGAGCCGCATTGTGGGAAGAGAAACGAAAGTATTAAGGAACAAGGACATTTCTCTCGTTAAGGTGCAGTAGGATGTAACGCATCCGGGTGATGCAACTTGAGAACTTGAATCGGAAATGCGAGATGCTTATCCTCATCTGTTCAGGTAATCTTTAAATTCGATGACGAATTTCTATTTAAGGGGGGGAGGATGTAATACCCCGTATTTTATTACTCCGGATAATATTATATTGTGATCGACTGAGCCCAGTGTACTCTGAGAAATTATTTGACAAAATAACTAAAGTAACTGTGGAACTTAGAATAAATCCAATTAATATTATCTGACTCTGAGGTATTTTACTAATTTGGACTTAAGAGACTTTTTGGATATTTAGTAGTATTATTTACTAATACTAGTTTACTACTTATTCCTTTTCCTCCCATTTTCCAAACAAAAGAAAAAGATAGTAAGAAAGAGAAAGAAAGAAGAAAGAGGGAAAGAAAAGGAAAAGAAGGAGAAAAGAAGGAGAAAGAGGAATTTGAAGAAAATCCAAGAGCAAATCATCATCCATTCATCCAATCCTTGCCAAATCATCTCATTCTTTTCATCTTCATCTTGTTTAAGAGGTGGGTTCTAGTTAGAAACCTCATTTTAGATTTTTGGATAATATGAGCTTTAGGTTAGAATGTTGAAAACAATGATTTAACGGTTGGAAATTGATATAAATCGAAATGAATGATCAATATACTTGTAGAAACATATATTGATGCTTGTTTTGATGTTTTGGTTACTTTGGATTGATTGGAAAATTATAGGGTTTGTGGAATTTTGTGTTCTTGAGAAAAATGTAGGTTTTAAGAATGTTGTTGTTCAACCATGTTTAAACTATGTTATTGTACCTCTGTTGGTGGTTGATTGTGGTTTGGAAGAGGTTTGGAGGTGTAATAGATTTCTGTTCTGCTGAAGCATTTTTCTGAGTTTCGCAGAGCGCGCTTAGCACGCTGAAGCCCGCTCAGCGCAGTGTTGAAATCCTGCAACCCTAGATGGCACAGAGTTGCGCACTTAGCGCGACCTGGGACTTAAAGTTTTCTTCCAAAACGAGAAAATTCATAACTTTTGATTAGTTTATCGGAATCGGACATTCTTTATATCGATGTAACGCCGAGAAGATATTCTATGCAATGGAGATGAAATATGTCAATTTTACCGACCGATTAAATAATCGAGAAAGTTCCAAAAGTGATATATTTATGCTTTAATTATTATATATTATTCTACTACGCAATTATGATATGTCTTGCCTATCCTACTATTGTTTAGCATGGTTGTAAGTGAATATGCATGCAAATATGAAAATGATATAGGAAGAGTGAGGAAACCTCAAACTTGAACTATAGGAGAATCTAGTAAGGAACTAGAAATTGTAGACAACTCTAGATGGCGATGCTCGGGCACGTGTTGTTGGAAGATACATCATTGTCGAGTATTGGCCTAGTTGAGAGTGAAACACTAGTATGGAACATGTGGTTAACTTTGTGGTTTTAGAAAGGCATGAGAGGCCTTAAGGCATTATAGCCTTGTGATTGTCGAATACAATCGTATTGTTGTATGTGATCATGTAATCGTAACCGGTTTATCTTGAGTGTAGTTTCATGAGTCTCGGACTCCTCTGAAATGGATGCACAACTACTTGACAGGTTTGATTCCCCGTATTGTACGAATGGCGCCCATGGAGCGTATGCTTGTGACGGTAAATGGCCCGTGTGAACTGACGGTTCATAACGGTTAATTGCCCGTATAACCCGAATCCATTCGTATGTCAAGTAGATTACAAGGATCTATGACTCGGGTCGCCTTCTAGACGTAGAAGCGGACGGGAACAGGAGGTACCTTGGTATGGTTATCGATTAATGATACTTTTGAGTTGATGAACTCATGGCATGTTTCCATATAGTGTGAGTATTGAAATGTGAACTCAAGAGTCCTTTCCCCTTTTCCCCGGACTTGAGTTAGGATTGTTAGAACCTTGTTAATCCGAGAGAATCCATAAGATAGGGAACTCACTGAGATTTGATGTATCTCACCCAACGTTGTTGATGTATTTCAGGTGCTTCAGGTTCCGAGAAGGGTAAGGATAAGGTCGTGTGATCTTTTCCTTGCTTGTTGATGGCTAGCTTTCGTAGCGAAGTGTATTTTGGGATCATTGTTGATCTAGTTCTTAGTTTTTATCATTTGAACATCTTGTGTATAATATGCCTTACGTTTTTGTACTTTGTACTTTAGGGCATTTATTTGTATACAATGTGTTAACTAGGAGCTTATGTGTTTCAGTACCAAACACTTGGATCTATATATAATATTTATGCTTTGATGTATGAGTTTTATATATGGGTGTTACAACAGGTGCTTCCTGCAAATATGATATCTCATGATTTCCCTAGGGATGAACGAGGAGAAACAAAGGTTAACATCATATTTTTTGACAGGGATCCCACTAGAGTTAACCTTCATGATAATGACCCCCTGGTCATCATTGTACAACATGACAACCGGGATATCAAACGAGTCTTGGTACATCTTGGGAGCTCTGCTGACGTCCTATTCTGGGATGTTTTTCATAAACTTTAAATCAATCCTAACGATGTCAAAGTGTTCAGCGATAAGTTAATAGGATTATCCATGAATAAGTACAAGTAAGAGGCCAGATGAACCTAGAGATAACAAGTGGCAAAGGAGTGTACGCCAAGGCAATAGACGTCAACTACCTTATTGTGGACGCCCTCTCGCCCTATAATATCATCCTCGGGCAACCCGTCATCAACACGCTAAGAGCAATTATTTCCATCCAGTATTTGGTCCTGAAGTACCCACTGCCTGGATGGCAAGTCAATACGATAGGAGGAGACCAGCGTGTCACTCAAGAATGTTATCAGAATATATTGACGACAGAGAGTGAAGTGCCCGCCCTTGTGGGCGCCCCTCCTTGAAGTCCTAAATGTTGAACTCGATTGTTGGGATCCTAGTTTGGGCGTGGATGTTGAAAGACTCATGTTCACAGAGAACTTAAAGGAAGTTTGAATAAGCCCTTCAACCCATCAAGTGACAAATATAGGTATTTCGTTTACCGAGGAAGAAGAACATGAATTAGTCGACCGTCTCACTAAAAACATCTACTTGTTCGCCTAGGTCCCCTCTAATATGCGCGAGATAGACGCTAAAGTGGCGAGTCACCGCCTCTTCATCGACCCCTCTGCCAAACTAGTGGCGCAGAGGAAGCAGGAAGTTGGTGAGGAAAAGAGAGCCGCAATTGAAGAGGAGGTAGGCAAGTTATCCAACACCGGGTTCATAACAAAAATACCCTACCTGGATGGCCAACATGGGGTCATTAAGGAAAGCAAACAACAAATGGCGTATGTGTGTCGAGTTCACTGATATGAACGTCGCATGTCCCAAGGACCCATATCCACTACCGGACATTGATCGCCTTATCGACGAGTCCTTAAGCTACCATATGTTGAGCTTCATGGATATCTATTCGGGGTATAACGAGATTCAGATGGATCCCCTAGATGCCCAAAAAAACACCTTCATGTCGAAGCACGATAACTACTATTATAATGTCATGCCCTTCAGGCTCGAGAATGTTGGCACCACTTACCAACAACTCATAGATGTCGTGTTCTCTCGCCAAATTGGGCAGAACATAAAGTTATATGTTGACAATATGATAATAAAGACCAGCGATAGGCTCAACCATGCTGAGGATTTGAAGGATGTCTTGTAGTTAGTCAGGAAGTACATTTGCATGCCAATAGGTAAGCGAAATCAACAAACAGGGTAATTCTGAAGGGTCTAAAAAAGAAGCTCGATGATGACAAAGGCTTATAGGCGAAACTAATACACAAAATATTTTGGTCATATCACACCACCCCCCACTATACTACCAAGGAAACCCCATTCGCCATGGTGTACGGATCAAATGGCATGCTTCCCATACATATTGACACACCCTCATGGCAACATTCCTAGTTTAACCAAGAGGTAAATAATGTGGATTAGAATGTGCAACGAATTTAGTTGATGAATTGAGAGAAGTCGCCCATGTTTGATAATTTGTCACCAAACACAGAACCTCCATAAGGTACAACTCTAGAGTCAAGTAGAGGGAGATGCGAGAAGACGACTTAGTCTTGAAGCAGGTGGTTTTTCCCGCCCACAAGGGAAAACTGCATCCCAACTAGGAGGGATCATATCATATATTTCAAAAACTTCCCCATGGGTGTACAAGTTGCAGGAATTAGACGGATAATTCCTACCCAGAACTTGGAACGTCCTCTATCTTAAATATTATTACAATTAGATTATTTGTAGTTTCATAAGAAACATAAGTATTTATCTATGATCAATTTCCTGAGTATTGATGACCAACGAGGATATTTTCCAAGTATTTTGTATGATGGACTTCATGATGAAGATCCTTGCTGCCTCTTAAGGCAATATTTCACATGCTGGCCTTCATGGTGAAGATCCTTGGTGCCTCTCAAGGTATTATTTCGCATGTTGGACTTCATGGCGAAGGTCCTTGCCATCTCATGAGGAAATATTTTATATGACGGGTGAAATTCTGGTATGACAGATCCCAGATGTCACATAACATGTCGAGACATCTGGTCTGTTACAGATAACATGGCAAGGTATAAACAATAACAGTACTAAAAAGCATAAACAACACACAAGAATTGTTCACCCAGTTCGGTCTAACAACCTACATCTGGGGGCATATCAAGCCAGGAAGGAAGTCCACTATTAGCAGTATCAATTCATAGACCCTACAGCCAACACACCCGTTGACGATCTACTCACTTAATAACTACCCAATGACCCTTCTACCTAAGTCCACCCTAGATAAGAGACTCCATCTCACTTCCAATCATCACAATGATGTCTAGCAGTCAACACCTCAGCCACTGCATCAACAACTTGATTTCCAATAACTCTTCAAACACATAAAAATAGAAGACACACTTCTATGCTAATACTCAGCCAAGACTCTTGACTAAGAACACCATCTTGAAGTTGCTTAAAAGATTCCTCTGTAACACCCTCAATCTATACCCCCAAGCTATTAAAGCGATAAATAAAAATTCAAAATTTCATCAGAGTATATTTAAAACATTCATGGCATAGACCGAGGGGTCACATCAATTTGAAACCAAATACACATAAACCTGCCCATAAAGATATGCAACAATCAGGTAGCAATTAACAGAGGAACTTAGTTCCTACTACCCACAATTCAGATACAGAATAAAAGCGGAAAATCTGTATTGAAATCTCATATATATACATATCATGAAAAGTTTGTCTGCCAAGTACAATCATACATGTACAATCTCAAAAGAACATATACATATACACACAAATCACCAACGGTTTCTCTAACTACCCGGTGTCACATATCAGAGCCGACCGACAAAAGAATGAAGATCTAAGCTTCACAAAAAGACCTCCAGCAATCTAATCTGTAATGCCTCATAGAGCATTATAAAAAAGCAGAAGGGTGAGAAACACAATCATAATATAATTGCATACAATTATATATAACACCAAAAATACACATATATACTGTTCTCACCACAACTCATACCATAATTCAAACACAAAACAACACAATGTATATTTCATATTTCCATCACCAAGGTATACCAACCATGCACAATACAAGTATCACCAACACATATATAGATATCAATTTATCAATTTCATCCACAATTCCACACATAAACAAACCATTAATGATTTATGCAAATGCAAGAGACCGACACAACGACTCTATGCATATGCACATGCGGTACCGACTTCCATCAATTCTCAACACCAGTTCACTCAGGAACTATTTGAACCATCGCTCGTTACTTAGTGTAACTCCCCGTCGGGCATACGATGTTCCCCGTCGCTTTCGGTCCTCTTTGTATAAGGCTCACGACGTTTATGGATCGCTTTCGGTCCTCTTTGTATAAGGCTCACGATCCGATCGCTCACACCCCACACGGGCACACGATCGTCTATAACCATCGCTTTCAGTCCTCTCGGTATAAGGCTCACGATGTTATGTTATGGCAGATTCCCTCTAGAATTGATTCGTCGCTCACACCCACTAGGGCACACGACATCACAAGAATGCACATCATGATGCTCAGCATACAATGACTCATGACATTCAAATGCACACATATATGCAACCATTTCACTTAACATTAATCATGCTTTGCAATTCAAGCCCAAAACAATGCATTTATACCATACAACAGCACACAAATCATACCATATCCATATCAACAGCACATTGCATGATACACACCAATTACACACAATTATAACGACAAAAGTCGACAAAATGACACTATTCCAAATTCCCGACATAATTAAATCGGCTAACAATCTCAAAATTATTATAATAAGGAAGTACAGTTCAATAGCTACTCAACGATACCAAGAATGTTAAAAACGGATAAACGGAACACAAGTTACGGACTAAACAAGAAAAGACATCGCGAAAAAACCACATTTTGCAATTCTACTGGCCATACGCGTATTGCCCTGCTCCCTCGCCCATTCCATATGCGTATTGCCCAAGGTCGTACGCGTATGGGCAGAGACCCATTTTCCCCCAAAATTCCCCTTAAAAGTCCAATACGCGTAGTGCCCTACACCATACGCGTATTGCCCTAAAGTCTTACGCGTACCATTACGCAAATGGGCAGATGGCCGAGAAAATGAAGCTCCATACGCGTATTGCCCAGTTTTCTTCAATACCATACGCGTATTGCCTTGAGTGATACGCGTATGGGCAGTGGAAAACCAGAATTTTTCTGCAGAATTTCTTCTGCGTTTTCCAACCCAAAATCATCCAATTTTCACCTATACACCAGAAAAATTACCAATACAATGCCTAACAACATGTATCTAACATGTATCAACAATAATGGACCTGAAAACATGATTTCCGACACAATTTAATCGATTTCTAATCAATTTTTACATAATATGGTTTTTACTATATATTTCCATTTCAATCCAATAACAACCAAAAACATACATACATAATCATACACAAGCATATAATAATCGAGTTTTGCACCCTTACCCGATTTAATCGTGTTTAGAAAAGTCGGGAGATTGTTTTCTTGATTTCCAAGTTTTCTCTCTTTTTCTTCTCTTCTTCTCTTTTCTTTCCCTTTTCCTTCTTCTCTTTTTCTTTCTCTCTATTTTTCTCTCTTTCTATTTCTATTTTCTTAACTTAAGAAAAAAATAAAGTGAAATGCCCAAAATACCCATACACTAAAATATCTCGCAAACGTTCCCAAAACGCGATAAAATATCACAACATTGAAAAATAACATATTCCCAAATAAAAGTCAAAAATAAAATAATATAATAATAAAATAATCAAAACGACTCGATTAAATAAAAATACTAAAACTGGGGCGTTACAACTCTCTCCCACTTAGAAATTTTCGTCCTCGAAAATATACCTGAGACGAACAACTCTGGATACGACTCCCGCATCCGACTCTCTAACTCCTAAGTCAAATTGCCCTCAGCAGCGCCTCCCCACGCCACTTTCACAAGTGCAATATCCTTGCCTCTCAACCGCTTCACCTCGCGATCCAAAATCCTAACGGGTAATGCCTCCACCGTAAGGTTCTCCCTTACCTCAACCTCATCCATCGGAATCACATGCGACGGATCTGGAACATACTTCCGAAGCTGTGAAACATGGAACACATCGTGTAAATTCGACAGATTCGGCGGCAACGCCACCCTATAAGCCACAACACCCACTCTCGCGGATATCTAGTAAGGACCAATAAACAGAGAAGTAAGTTTCTTCGATTTTAATGCACGACCCACACCCGTTACCGGTGTAACTCTAAAAAATACATGATCGCCCTCTTGGAACTCAAGATCTTTTCTCCTCCGATCATGATAACTCTTTTGCCTACTCTGAGAAGTCTTCATTTTCTCACGAATAAGCTTCACTTTTTCCGTAGTCTGTTGCACCAACTCTGGCCCAACCACCGAACTCTCACCAGATTCGTGCCAAAACAACGGTGTTCGACATCTTCGTCCATACAGTGCTTTAAAAGGTGCCATTCCAATACTAGAATGGAAACTGTTATTATATGTGAATTCAATCAATGCAAGATAACTATCCCATGCACCACGTTGTTCAAGAACACACGCTCTCAACAAATCTTCCAATGACTGAATCGTTCTCTCGGTCTGACCATCCGTTTGAGGATCATAAGCCGAACTCATTCTCAATTTAGAACCCAAAGCCTTCTGTAAACTTTCCCAAAATCTCGAAGTAAACCTCGGATCTCGATCCGAAACAATGCTCAATGGAACCCCATGCAACTTCACAATCACACTGATATAAATCTCAGCCAACCTCTCCAAAGTAAAACTGATGTCAATCAGAATGAAATGCTCCGATTTAGTCAGCCTATCAACAACCACCCAAATAGCATTATGCCCTTGCTGTGTATTCGGTAACCCTGTCACAAAATCCATAGAAATGCTGTCCCATTTCCATTCAGGAATATCCAACGGCTGCAACAAACCGCTAGGCTTCAGATGTTCCACCTTCGATTTCTGACAAGTCAAACATGCATAAACAAACTGAGCCACATCTCTTTTCAATCCAGACCACCAGAAAATCTTCTTCAAATCTTGGTACATCTTATTAGCTCCCGGATGTATACTCAGATTACTCCGGTGTCCTTCCTCCAAAATCATTCTTTTAAACTCCGCATAATCAGGAATGCAAATCCTACCTCGAAATCTCAAAACACCGTTAATATCCACTTTAAAGTCCTCATTCTCACTTTTATTACCAATCGTCATTAAATCCACAAATTTCACATCCGTCTTCTGTTTCTCACTAACAGTCTTCAGAAAATCATTAGTAACCTTCAACATTCCAAGCCTTACGCTATCCGACATCACTTCACATACCAAACTCAAGTCCCTAAAAGCTTCCAAAAGTTCCCACTCCTTAACCATTAAAACTGACATATGTAACGATTTCCGACTTAACGCATCGGCTACCACATTAGCTTTACCAGGATGGTAATTCAAGCCAAAGTCGTAGTCCTTCAAAAATTCCAACCATCTCCGCTGCCTCATATTTAACTCTTTCTGATCAAACAAATATTTCAAACTTTTATGATCACTAAAGACTTCAAACCTGGCACCGTAGAGATAATGCCTCCAAATCTTCAACACAAAAACCACAGCCGCTAATTCAAGATCATGAGTAGGATAATTTTTCTCATGCACTCTCAACTGCCTTGAAGCATAAGCCACGACCTTACCTTCTTGCATTAGCACCCCACCTAGACCAATCAAAGACGCATCACAATAAACCACAAACGGTTCAGTAGAATTCGGTAAAATCAAAATCGGAGCTGTCGTCAATCTTCTCTTCAGCTCATTAAAACTTTCCTCGCACCGAATATCCCAAATGAACGCTTGCCCTTTACAAGTCAACTGGGTCAAAGGAAGTGCTAGCTTAGAAAAACCTTTAATGAACCTTCGATAATATCCGGCCAAACCCAAAAAGCTTCGAATTTCAGTAACAGATCTCGGAGCCTCCCATTGTAGAACTGCTTATACTTTAGATGGATCCACAGAAATACCATTACCTGAAATCACGTGCCCAAGAAAACTCACCTCCGACAACCAGAACTCACACTTGGACAATTTGGCAAAAAGCTTTCTTTCTTTCAAAACCTGCAAAACAATACGCAAATGCTCCGCGTGCTCCTCCCGAGACTTAGAATAAATCAAAATGTCATCAATAAATACAACCACAAAACGATCCAAATGCTCGTGGAAAATACGATTCATGTACTCCATAAATACACTTGGCGCATTAGAAACCCCGAACGGCATCACATAATATTCATAATGACCGTAACGTGTCCTAAAAGCCATCTTCTGAATATCTTCCTCTTTCACCCTTATCTGATGATACCCCGACCTCAAATCAATCTTACTAAACACACACGTACCAACCAACTGATCCATCAGATCATCAATTCTCGGAAGAGGATACTTATTCTTAATCGTCACCTTATTCAACTGGCGATAATCAATACACAATCGCATACTTCCATCTTTCTTTTTCACCAATAAAACTGGAGCACCCCAAGGAGAAACGCTTGGTCTCACAAACCTCTTTTCCAACAATTCGTTCAACTGTTTATTTAACTCAACCAATTCAGATGTCGACATTCGATAAGGTGCCATAGAAACAGGTCTAGTACCAGGAACTAGGTCTATAGAAAACTCCACCTCTCTCTCTGGCGGCAAGTCTGAAATATCCTCGGGAAACACTTCTGGAAAATCACACACAACAGGAAACACATCAAGTGAAACTTGACTATCCACAGTCAACGATGCAAACAACCCAAACAACTGAGCTTCATCCGCCAAAAGTTTCTTCAACTCTTTGGTAGATAAGAAACTCGAGTCTTCCTCTTCCTCAAGAGAAGGAAACCTTACTAACTTATGGTAACAATCAATATGAACCCTATTGAACTGCAACCAATTCATTCCCAGAACCACATCTAAACCCTCTAACGGCAAACACACCAAATCCATCTCAAAGTCTTTACCATAAATGGTCAAAGGACAACTTAAACAAACCAAAGAAGTAGTTACTGACCCCATTGCTGGAGTATCAATAACCATCTCACCACCCATCGAAGACAACACAAGATTCAAACGCTTCGCGCACTCAGACGAAATAAACGAATGAGTCGCTCCAGTATCAATAATAGCAACTAAAGGAGTACTATTAATAAAACAAGTACCTCTGATCAGACGGTCTGCACTTGAAGTCTGAGTTCCTGCCAAGGCAAAAACTTTCCCACTCGCTGGAGCTTGCTTCGGTTTTGGACACTTTGTACTAATGTGACCAGATTCACCACAGTTGAAACACTTCACCACATTCTTCCTTGCACAATCATCTGCAACATGTCCTAAACCTCCACAATTAGAACACTTCCTCAAATCTTTCCTACATTCGGACTGACGATGTCCCACATCACCACATCTATAACATCTCAGAGGACCAGACATTCCTCCTCCACTTGACCTTCTCTCAAAATTTCCCCTTTGTTTACCCTTATCAGCTGGTGTTACATACGGACCACCACGAAATTGTTGCTTCCCTTTCCTCTCGCTCACACTCTTATAGTGAGTAGAACGAGCCTTACTATCCTCCTCATAAATCCTACAACAATCCACCAAATCAGAAAATCTCCGAATCCTTTGATAACCAATTGCCTGCTTTATCTCAGGACGCAATCCGTTCTCAAACTTTACACACTTAGAAAATTCCGCGGTCGCTTCAGCATAATGTGGATAAAACTACACAAGCTCCACAAACTTAGCAGTATAATCAACAACAGACATATTACCTTGTTTTAACTCCCAGAACTCAATTTCCTTCTTTCCTCTTACATCTTCGGGAAAATACTTCCTCAGAAACTCAATGCTAAACACAGCCCAAGTGATCTCCTCCTCTGCAGCTTCCAACACATGACGTGTACTAACCCACCAATCCTCAGCTTCTTCCAGTAACATGTGAGTACCCAGTCTCACCTTCTGATCCTTAGCACAATCCATCACTCGGAAGATTCTTTCAATCTCTTTAAGCCATATCTGAGCACCATCAGGATCATATCTTCCTTTGAAGACAGGCGGTTTGTTCTTCCTGAACTCATCATTACCTGCAGCATTAGGTGCACCCTGCACAGCCCGAGCCATAGCTTGCATAGCAGCAGCCAAAGCAGCATCATTCCTACCAGCCATATTCTGTTCATTTCCAATAACAGTAACTATGGTTAAACAAACAGCTCACCGAACCACAAAGACTAACAAGGACTGACACAACTAACACGGACTGGCTCTGATACCACTTAATGTAACACCCCCAATCTATACCCCCAAGCTATTAAAGCGATAAATAAAAATTCAAAATCTCATCAGAGTATATTTAAAACATTCATGGCATAGACCGAGGGGTCACATCAATTTGAAACCAAATACACATAAACCTGCCCATAAAGATATGCAACAATCAGGTAGCAATTAACAGAGGAACTTAGTTCCTACTACCGACAATTCAGATACAGAATAAAAGCGAAAAATCTGTACTGAAATCTCATATATATACATATCATGAAAAGTTTGTCTGCCAAGTACAATCATACATGTACAATCTCAAAAGAACATATACATATACACACAAATCACCAACGGTCTCTCTAACTACCTGGTGTCACATATCAGAGCCGACCGACAAAAGAATGAAGACCTAAGCTTCACAAAAAGACCTCCAGCAATCTAATCTGCAATGCCTCATAGAGCATTATAAAACAGCAGAAGGGTGAGAAACACAATCATAATATAATTGCATACAATTATATATAACACCAAAAATACACATATATACTGTTCTCACCACAACTCATACCATAATTCAAACACAAAACAACACAATGTATATTTCATATTTCCATTACCAAGGTATACCAACCATGCACAATACAAGTATCACCAACACATATACAGATATCAATTTATCAATTTCATCCACAATTCCACACATAAACAAACCATTAATGATTTATGCAAATGCAAGAGACCGACACAACGACTCTATGCATATGCACATGCGGTACCGACTTCCATCAATTCTCAACACCAGTTCACTCAGGAACTATTGGAACCATCGCTCGTTACTTAGTGTAACTCCCTGTCGGGCATACGATGTTCCCCGTCGCTTTCGGTCCTCTTTGTATAAGGCTCACGACGTTTATGGATCGCTTTCGGTCCTCTTTGTATAAGGCTCACGATCCGATCGCTCACACCCCACACGGGCACACGATCGTCTATAACCATCGCTTTCGGTCCTCTCAGTATAAGGCTCACGATGTTATAGCAGATTCCCTCTGGAATCGATTCGTCGCTCACACCCACTAGGGCACACACATCACAAGAATGCACATCATGATGCTCAGCATACAATGACTCATGACATTCAAATGAACACATATATGCAACCATTTCACTTAACATTAATCATGCTTTGCAATTCAAGCCCAAAACAATGCATTTATACCATACAACAGCGCGCAAATCATACCATATCCATATCAACAACACATTGCATGATACGCACCAATTACACACAATTATAACGACAAAAGTCGACAAAACGACACTATTCCAAATTCCCGACATAATTAAATCGGCTAACAATCTCAAAATTATTATAATAAGAAAGTACAGTTCAATAGCCACTCAACGATACCAAGAATGTTAAAAGCGGATAAACGGAACACAAGTTACGGACTAAACACGAAAAGACATCGCGAAAAAACCACATTTTGTGAAGATCCTTGTTGCCTTATGTTGCTTGAAAACACGTGATGCCACATGCAAGTATACATGTATGTTTTAAGTAGCAAGTGATAAAACAGTAAGGATGTTGAACCTACAGAGAGTGGAAAATAACTTAGATTAATTTTGCAAAAACCTAACTTTTGTAAATAAGCATGCGCGAGATAAAAGCAATATATGATTGTAACAAGTTCATTTAAATAGTAAACAGATAAAGAAAAATGTTAAAAATGTGGTTTGAATTCAATAATGGAGAGTATGTTGGACAATGATCCATTAACATAACACAATCATTTATGTGTACATGATGGTTGTGTCATTCTAGGAAAGGTCAGAAAGTGATCTAAAGGTGTATCTCTACAACATCAACAACATATGTTTTAGAACAAGGGGAAAAATCTCTAAGTCTCACTTGTAACCCTAAAACATGTTTATTTTTACTCTAAAAATCTTATATGGTTGTAGCTACTTATCTCTAAGAAGTTATTCTAGTGAATATCTCTATCATACTATTTTCAACCACTTTTACAATGAAATCCGCTTGATGTTGGATCTCTTACAACAACAAGCTTTTATCTTTTTCCAAGTTAATCAATAAAAGAAATAGATTTATAGCATATTAACACATGATAAAACAAAACATTAATAACACTTCACTTAACATAAAAACTACATCATATCAACTTCTCATTGCTCAACAAGCAAAGGTTTAGATCATAATGAGCCGAGTACAAACTACAATGATGGTTCTTAAGCTAATAATTATTAAACACAAAATGAAAAAGGAATAACAACCTAAGATCAACGTTTGTTTCTACTTGAAATGGTTAATCAATAAGAGACAACTTCTCTCAGGCCAGGATTCAACAGTCAGCATTGGAGACAGTGATAAGAAGAAATTCCATTTTCACTCAACTCTTTCCTTCACTGGTTTCTTCTATGTGAATATTTCTAACTGATGTTGAACTCATTTTCAATCTCCAAGAGTTGATTTCATAGGTGCTTGAGCTAAGGTTTTTCCACTTGTCTTAGATCACGGGCTTGAGAATAAATCAAATCAGGCCCAAGATAAAATCATCAAAGTTCCCTCCTTTTCCTTCTCATTCGTACAACATGGAAATCAGTTATAGACATTGGTGGGGGACAAAGTATAGCGCGGTAAACTTCAGGTATAGAGCTGCAGGCGGCATTTGTCTTTTTACTGTATGGCACACGTAATGGGTGTACTACGTACTACCTTTTGTCTTCTAGCACATTTGTTCTTATCCATTCAAATCAATCCTAATTCTAATGCAGATCTCTACCACATATGCCCTAGGAATGCAATTGTTATTTCTCTCTTCCTCGTAAATGATTCCATCATTATGCTTTCCTTTAACTCTTAGTTGTTGTCCCCGATGTCATGCATAAACTCATCAGAACTGACCTTGCAAAAAGCAACAAACACATAAAAAATACAAAAAGAGAGCGCTTATTGTGCATTTTGCTTATTTAGATGTGAATTGGTTCTTGAATGTTTCCTCTGATAGTTTCATTCTAAGAGATAATGAGGATCCGTTGTTGGATATAAGGATGATAAGTAGGACAATGTCATATGCTAAACAAAGGGTGACTGAATATGAGTTCAGCATGACAAAAGATGTGAGCTACCTTCCTGATTTTCAAGAAGAGAGAATGGATATTTCCTCATGTGATTCCATAGGAAGTAGTTGCACTCAACTTGGATGGAATAATCCCATGATCAAAGATGTCATTAAAATTGATAAGGAAGATGTTGTCTAAGATGTGGCAGACATGTTGAAAATTGAGTTACAACCTAAGTAAATTAGAATGATCAAATCAAAATCTGACGCTGAAGTAAATGCCTTAGTCAGGAGGTCCAACATCCAGAGAAGGCTGAATGACAAAGTGATTCTCTCTCAAAATGCCTTTCTTAGCCGAAGAAAGTTTGCTGAAAAGTATGTGAATGTATCAAAAAAGGATATGTCTTTAAAAGGAGACGTCGAAAGGAGTTTTGACATTCAAGGAAATGTTACTACTGTTGAAGGAAGTCTTTGTAATAGACAAGGAGTTCATCATGTTAAGTCACAAGTATCACAAAATGAGTACATCTAATAAATGGTCTCTTATTGCCTACGACATCATATCCTGGCTCATCAAGGAATAAATTAATGTGACCATACCTTTTGATGAAGCTAAAGCATCTATTATTGGTGCAATAGTAAGCAATTATTATGTGTGAAACAGATATTGAAGAAGTGTAATGAAAGATAAGATGTTATGACATTTGTCTCTAACATTCTTAGGTCATTAGATGCATTCAAATTTGAAAAAGGGGTATGCATTTGTGATATTCAATAGCAATCAATGCTGTGGAGTTGTGCCAAGATAGAGAAAGCGTTTCTCTCCCCTAAGACCACTTTGGCACGAAATTTAAGGCTGATTACTTTGGTATCTCAAGTATGGTATAACTGGGTTGTCGTTACAAGCAAGAAAGACAAAAGTTTTGCTTTACCTTACTATCAGAATATAGACATCTCTCTTTATCTCAACATGAATCAAAATTTTGATGATTCATGTGGTGGAAGCGCACCTGTTAAAGAAATTGAGGTTTCCAAGGATGTTGCGGATAAGTTGGAATCCTGGTTAAAGGAGCCCAAGGAAGCAAGAGTTGTTAGGAACAACATCACCATTGTTGAACCTTCTGATGGAACATCTGACCCTAAGAAGATAATGCTCTCAAATATGCATTCTGAGAAGATAAGAAGAATAAAGGCTGCCATTATAGAGCTAATGGAATCAAGTGACTCTAGTGATTCCGAGTCAGATGGAGATAACCTAAATTGACTTTTGATCTAAGGAGATGAAGTTTGGAGATTTCCTAGTTTTGGCCCTTGTATTTGGGCATGTTTTTTTTTTGTCTTGTAAAAGATCTACACCCTATTTTATCTTTGTCCTTCTAAGGAAAATCTTATTATTGTACATCATTTAATTCTGGTTGTTTTTAATGATCTGGGTGTGTATGTGCTAACATAACCCTTGCATGACTGACCTTGTGTATGTTATTCTCTATGCATACTGACTTCTTTAAAGGACCAACTCTTTGCCAAATTATGGCAAAAAGGGGGAGTAATGAGATGAAGTGGTGTATATGTTATGTGCAGATACTTGGTGTTTGTTTAGTACTAACCCTATATGGGAAAATGCTAATGTTGTGTTCCATGCTGGAGCATCAGGCAAGAAATATGGTCCTAGTCCCTGTATATGTGAAAATAGATTTATTTGTGTTAGTAGTATTCATTAGTATCAACTACTAACCGATTTTTGTGTGCATGAAAAATATGTGAATGATTGCATACTAATATATGATAGTTTGTAGAATTTTATGCTACAAACTACGAGGTACTAGATTCATGCATGACTAAGTTTGTGAATAATTGCATGTTTGCTTGTTTGGTTTGGAGCAAACTGAATGAACTAAGTGAAAGCCTCTAGATGGTGATCCTTTTGACTTCTGCTACTGCCGCTGCTTAACTTTGATACATGGAAGTTGTTGTTGTTGAAGGTGCTCTGAAGATCCAATACATTTATTGGTTGTTACTTGTTCTCTTGGAAGAAGTGATATTTATCTTGAAGAGTTGTTTTGCCACAATTTTCCAAAGGGGGAGATTGTTGTTCGTATTGGATTGACTGTTTTTTAGCAAAACAATAATTTTGAGAAGTGTCCAAGTGTTCAAGATTGGTCTAGCTTGCTAAAGTTGTATGAAGCTGCAGAAATGACACATGTTGGGTGCAATGCTCCAACATGTTGAGACGTCATATGGGCCCTGTACAACAGGCACCAAAATATTATGTTTTAGAGTGTTTTCTACAGAAGATTTGTTAAAGATTTAATTGTTATTGATTTAACAATACGATTAAATGATTTGTTTGATAGTTGGATGAAGTTTAATTCGAATTTAAATGAAGATTTGAATTTGAGTTTAAATTAAAACAAATCATATCTTATTGGAGATATTCAAGGAGCAAATCAAATATCCAACAGATTCTACATTAATTCTGGACAAATTCAAAAATATTATCCAAGGAGAAAATCCCAGAGTTACATTGCTATATAAGGAGCTCAAACCTACTTTGAAAAACATTCACTCCCATTGAATATCTTAGAGTGTCTAGGTTTTGTATCGTGAAGTAACGTTAACTATCTAATAGGATTAATGTTGAATCTCTATGTACACTTCTATGTTTCAATAACTTGGCATATATGATTTGTCTAGTTGAGTTGTAATCAACATTGTTTATGTACACCTCGATGTTCCAGTAACTTGGCATATAAGGTTTGTCTAGTTGAGTTGTAATATTGAACATTCTTTATCTTATGAAGATCGAAGTTGATCATTAAGGTTTAGTGGTTGTTTTCCCCAGTCACTGGAATTGTGGCAGAGAAGAAAGTGATTAGGTTCTCATATTTTGGGGGAGACTCTAAATAGAAAGTTATTAGGTAGTGTTAGGAAGAGACATTGAACAACATATGGTTTGTTGTTGCTTGTAAGTCTAAATGCACTAAAATATTAATAATGAATTTCCTTTCTTGGATTGTAGACTTAGTTCCCCTGACGTTGGTGTAGTTTCACTGAATTGGGTAAATAATTTGATTGTGTTATTTATTGCTTTTCTACTCCATCTTCTATTACTAGTTAGTGTATTATTTTTGGTGTATCTTGTCACACCAATTAGTGAAGCATCGTGTTTGACATATGTCCCCTGAGGAACAAAATGTCATTAACTCAAGTTATGCGCGGAACAAGACAACCAATGCCAGTTGAGACTTGACTACACTCCTAGTATAAGAACCAGATAATTAATGCTGATGTAGCGTTCCCAAAACCCATTTCCTTATTTTAAACAAAAAATTTATCACATTAGCTTTCCAACCCAACTGACCGCACGTCAAACGATCTTACAAAGCTCAAGTTATGCGCGAAATAAGGCTACCAATACTAAAATCTGACAGCGACACAGCTTAACCATGTCACCTGACACGAGCCGTGTCAGCCTAGAAGCTCACATACAAAACGTGAAAGTAACACGGTCAGGCTATGTCTAGTGACAGGGGTCGTGTCCCGTTCGACTTTGAAACGTGATTTTTCGGTTTTTTTTTACAAAATTTTCACTCCTAAACTCGATTTCTTCAATCTAAACCCATCCTTATTAAGTTTTAACCACATATTATCATAGTTAATTATCTTATATGATTGATTCAACATTGATTACTCTAAATACCATCCCCGTCAACCATCAACACCATTAATACATCGATTAACAAAAACATTATCTCATCGATCTCACCTCGATATTGAATTAACTCATCCACAAAATCTCAGCATAACATCAACATGTTAGTAATTCTCATGAATTCATAACATCAATCATAATACAAAGATAGAATCACAACATCACATACAATTGTCCCAAGAATTCATTTAACTTAACAGGGGTTAAAGGAAACTCCATCACCTGGTTGTCAAAATACCAATTAAAGAACAATCTTTCCCCTTATATTGGTTATGCCGAAACTTCTTGAGTTCTTGGTGGTGGGAGACCCACCTCCTTGCACTCTTTGCTCCTATGATTACCTCTTTTTTCTTTTCTCTCTCACTGAAACGTGATTCTATTTTTTCCTTTCCTCCTTTTTTCATTCTCCCTTTTTATAATAACTAATTCTAATTTATTTTATTGTTAATTGCATGTAACTCCCTAAATTTTCAACTCTTCATTCTATAACTCCCCACTAACTCTTAATTATATTAACTATGCCCTTAATCTTAGTAATTATTATATTTACTAATAAATTCAGTATTTATGTTTTATTTTTTAACTAATAATATAATAACAACAATTCAATAATCACACCAAAAAAATCAAATTTAAGGAATAAAATTTAAATAAAAATTTATGGATGTTACAGCACCGACCCTTGATTGGGTACGATTCCTAGAGATGTCTAATAAACTTTGGGTGAAACCCATAGGAAAAACTGAGTCCCAGAAAGATGAACTAGGACCAGAAGTACCACCACAAATCAGGTAAAATATGAATAAATAAACAAATTAAAGTGTACATATACATTGCAGGACAAAAACGTCAATACCACAAACATCTGGAATAAAAAAGAGAGATCTAGTCCGCCAAATAATCCACTTTCTCATCCTTGATGGCTTGGTTGAGACGAACTCGATCCCAATAGACATGAATGTAAAGGGTAAAAATACTCATCTTTCTTCAAAGAGCTCTCAAAAGCACCTTCGGCGACAAAGAAACATTTTTGTAACGATTTAGCCAGCTCCTCAGAAAGACAAAGGTTCTCTTGGCCCATCGCACGAATACCATCTTCGACCTTCTCGAAATTCTCTCAAAGACTTATCCAAATCTTCAATCCTTTTATTGGGCAAGATTCTCGGCCCATAACTTGGAAGAAACCGAAATAAAGGTTAAAATCTCATCCCTCTCGACCGTCTCCTGGGAAATACATACCTTTTCTACTAAAGTACCATGATACTTGAAAGATTCCATGATAGTCTCTATCGTCAAGAACTTATTAGAAGCACCATAAACACAATTCAACTTCTTGCAAAAAGCCACCATAAAAGTTGAAGGAGTTGTTCACATTTGAGAAGTTATTTCCCAACATCATGGTGAGTGATTGCAAACTTGCCATGATGAATCTCATTAAAGTTGTTTTCCCATCCTTAGTCCACATTTTATGTGTTTTCCTTATTGCAAAAAATGTTGGTGTAAAGTTCATGGAGTTTGTGAAAGGTAATATACAAGAGTGTGTGATAGAATTATGGAACCTCCACTTGTGCCTCTGGATCAACATGTTCGCGCACAACATCATGTGCCTCCTCATCGTCGTCTCTAAAGCATCCAACTTTACCTCCCCTGAGAGTGTGTGGTCTAAATCCTCATGTGATAATAACCAGGGAGAGCCACTCTACTCGTCCTAATACGCAAATGACCATCCATATCATTTCTACCATTCCACCTGAGCTCTCTACAATATCTCTAACAAGTTTGTTGCTCAGTTTAGGAATGATGAGATCATGTATTCCTCTTTGTCTCACTAAAAACAAAATAAATCAAATAATTTAAAAAAATCTTTGCTTATCAGATTTTTTAAGAATCCAGTGTCACCAATAAAACTACCACATTTTCACAAATATATGATGTCGTATACATTTCCACCTATATTTTAACAAATCAGGTATATTTTAACAACTATATTTTCACAAAAAGTATTTTCATCAAATAATTAACAAATCCGATATAACCTTTTGCACTTATGTCAATTTTAAGAAAAATACAGCGATACAAAAATGATTGGCACTAGATCTTATATAAATCCAATATAAATGCAGTTATAACAGATTTTTCATGATTTTGAATAAAATCCAATATAAACTTATAAAAAGAAAAAAAAACCTTTTTATTTGTGTATATTTAGACAATTCTATACAAATCCAAAAATGTCTCCAATTTGTTATAAAGATTTTTGAAGAGGATTTCTTATTAAACCTTTGATCTTTCTTAAGCTTCACGCGAAATTAAAAAAATGTTTTTAATTTTTAGAGATGCACCTCCAGACGCACCTCAATACACACATTTCATTCGTTTTTGAAATATACCTCAATTTTGTGAATAAAATTATTCCAAAAATATATCTCTAAATAATTTCCAGAAATACATTTCACCAACTCTTGAGCAATTCACCTAAAGAACTGTTCTATGATATAAACATGATGTATCCCTATCCCCTACCCAGAAACTCTGGTAACAAAAAGGCTTAAATTTATTCACCATTTTACATAAGAAATCATCAATTTTCCAACCTTCTCTTCTCACGCTTCCAATCAAATATGCCATAAACAAATAATATATCAACACTGTCTCATAAGGCTTAATTTTTTAATGTCCTAATCATTCAGATCAAAACCAACAACAAGAAATACAAAATTCATATTCATGCAGCCATCATCATGAGAATTCTACCTGCCACCCCCGAATTATACCTGACACCCCCACACAACTAGTAAAAAGACATAAGTGACCTTAAAAAAAACCATTCTCACATTTTCAAAAAATCGATAACTACTCGGATTTTTCAAAATCACAGACGATACCGGAAATTTCATTTACCTACCGGAGATTTCAATTTTACAAGTAAGATTTCCGGGTTTTTTTGAAATAACCGGTGAATATTACCGGTGATTTCATAAATCCCGGTATTTTCTTACCGGGAATTTCTAAATTACCGGTAATATTCATCGGTTATTTCAAAAAAACTGGTAGTTTTGACTTTTTGGTTTTTCCGGAAATTTCAAATTTCCGGTAGTTATGCAATATTTGTTTTATTTTTTATCTTATTTTTTTATTTTTTATTTCAGTGAAAACCAGAGGCCGTGCTGGTAGTATCGTTGGGAGGACGCATGATTTGGCAGGAGTTGGTAGGGGTAGGGCTACAGCTGCTCCTGATGTTGAGTCTGCGCATGTACGGGCTGGACGGGTGGTCCCAACCGGGTCACACCGGAAGCAGATTTGTTTTACCACAAGACCTAACTCCTATTTATACAAACGTGCATCAATTCTGGGCCGCACAAAGTGTCGGTGCAATCACAACCATACAAAATTGTCGGCAAAATTTCGACCGGTAAAAAAAACCCTAAAATTATATCTACCGGGAATTTCAATGGATGTGAAATTCCCGGTACTAAACTGCATTTTTCAGTAATAATCGGATTTTTAATACGTACCGGAAAATTGAAATTACCGGTATACTGGTAATTTCAGATGAACTACCGAAAATTTTGATTCATACCGAATTTTTTTTTAAAACTACCGAGAATTTGTTCCGGATATTCCTTGTAAAATATTAAGGGACATTTTTGTCATTATTAAAATATGAAGAGTGCCAGATATAATTGGGGGGATGGGAGGTAGAATTCTCCAGCATCATTCATCATCATCATCATCATCATCATCATTATTGCCAAATCAAATCTCATTTTTTAAATAAAAAGAATTCAAAGCCCATGAAAATTCAACCAAATTCCACTAAAATTCGGTCCAAACAAAAACTAAAAAGAGAAATCAATAAAAAAAATCACAGCGAAAGCAAAAATGCAACTTTTTTTTTTCTTACTTTTTATCTGTTTTTTAGTTTCGGAAAATTTTCAGACATATATTTTTAAAATAATTTTATTCATAAATTAAAATATATCAATGTATGTATTGAAGTGTGTCCAAAATATGCATCTTTAAAAAATTAAAAATATTTTAAAAATTTCGTGTGATGCTAAAAATCTAAAGTAAAATAAGAAATCCTCTTTTTAAAAAGTCCAAAATATTACAAAGATTTTTTAAAAGTCCAAACTATTTGATTTTATTTTATAATTTTTTTTAAAGGATATATTTTTGTCATTTCATATTAGCTTAGGAGAGTATGTGTCAATTATTTGGGTGCTAGTATAATTCTATGTTAATTTGCATTGTCGCATGACCCCAAAAAAAACCACTAGAAGAAGGTACTAGCCTTTCAACCATTCTGAAGCACTTTTCCACTTCATCTTCAACTTTCTTCTATGGATTCTCAAACAGCCTTGGAGCTTGTCAAAAATGGCGCCACTCTTCTCTTCCTCGACGTTCCTCAGTACACCCTCGTTGCAATTGATACTCAGGTAAACAGTTTCCTCTTTATTTCCTGTTCACAATAATATGAGGTTATGCGCGTTCCCTTTTGCCATTCTTGTCTATTACCAAGTTGCTGTTTGATTTTTTTCACTTCAAAAAATTGTCATAATGTGAAAATTGAGTGAAAGTTTGAAGCTTGTGGTGTGTAATTGTCAAAACATCAACCTTTATTGATGATTTCAAGTTTCAATTTCGCTTCACACTGATAATCTGACTTTTTTTTTTGTTCTGTAGATGTTCTCTGTTGGACCTGCTTTTAAGGGTATTAAGATGATCCCTCCAGGCACTCATTTTGTCTACTATAGTTCATCCACCAGGTTTGATCATTATGCTTAATCATGAGTTACTAATTTATCTTTAGAATGGCGGTGGTAGCAATAGATTAGCTGCGGTCACGCTGCTTGATATTACTTAGATTCATGGTCATGTGTGACCAATACAGAATAAACTATGTCTGTGTTGCGGTTTTGGTAACAGCAAAAGCCATTGTCACTGTCCGGACGTGGACCTTTTATTGAAAACCCTGGAAATGCAAGCAATATTTTTCCTATTATTCTCTAGTATTTGGAGTAACTCAAATGTCTTTCTCTAAATCACATATCTCTCATTTGCTTTTTGCTTCAACACATTCATAAAATGGCGGGATCTTCGCAAATTTTACTGAATAGTAGATATTGTGTTTGAAAGCGTGTGTTAGGTGGTTATGCAATATATACGAGAGTATTTTTACCGCCGCTAAGTTCTTACCAAAATCTTGTTGATTTATGAGGATTCCTTCCTATAGTTAAATGAAGACACACAAACATATAAGAGCGGTGGGTTTTGTGTCTAGGGCACTGTATGATTTTTATGAATTTTTTTTGGATCAAACTATTGTTTATATCCGTTGCTAGAACGAGTGATGTTTATTTCAAATGAATATTTTTGATTGTTTGATGCATTGTTGTTTATTTTCATTTTCTTTTTGGCTTCCTGCAGAGATGGAAAGGAGTTTTCACCGACTATTGGATTCTTTATTGATGTTGGTTCTTCAGAGGTCTGAAAATTAGTTACTGAATATCTCCCTGATTATCTTTAAGCCTCAAACCTTTATGTTTTACGGTTTGTGTTAAAATTTGTTTATTACAGTTTTTGTTCATATTTATTTTTCACTATTGTGTCTTGAATCTTGATATATTCATAGGTAAATCAATTCATGCGACTCTGTTGCTGTTTAACCTCACAAAAATGTTTGTTATATGCACAAGAAGTGAAAGACTTAAGAAAAGATTTAGTTTTGAATATCAATCTAGAATTAGTTTTCATTAGCAGATCAGAAAGAAGGCAAAGTAATTTCTTGTTAATAAAGGTAGAAGCTTAGAACTAAGTCCCCTTATGCCCTGAACAAAACTTGACTCCAGTGTTGTGCCCTCCCACTTGTCTCCCTTTTTGCATTTGAAGTTCCTAAACATGACTAGCTTTTAATTTGTCATTACTTTTACATGATGCACCAACAATCATGGTAAATTGATAATGAAGTTCAACTTGATAAAAAAACTAATGGACATGAATATCTTAGATGTCACAACTAATGCCAATTGTGAACATTGAACAAAACATTGAACATAATAAGCACAAGATCATTCATTCGAAATCAAAGCTGATATGATGAAATTCCTGCAGCGGCAAGTTCCTTTATACCATTATAGCAGTGCTGTATTTTAATCAACTTAGTGACGGATGAAATGATATCCAAACTTGATTGGTCAATATTAACCGATGCTCATTTGTTTGAACCTGTTTGTGGTCTGAACATCTTTTAAGAATGTATTTGCATTTAAAACAATAAGACGATTTCTATACTAAAGAGTATTTTGGTCTCTTGTCCGTGCAGGTCATTGTTCGTAAATGGGACCAACAAGAGGAAAGGCTAGTCAAAGTATCTGAGGAAGAGGTACCCATTTGTTTATACTTTCTAAAACATATATAATACATGTCTTAGATGTCAAACCAAACCATCATCAATCATGATTGATATATATATTTTTTTGAAATCTTGGTATCCGGCCTTGCGACCGACTAATCCAAGGGGACCGATCCCGCCATCCACTTGCAGGGGCCTGTTTAAAGCCAGAGCAAAAATTTGTATGGACTTGGCCCAACCCAAGAATTGTTTGCAACTAGCAGAATTCGAACCTGAGACCTTGAGAGAAGCACACTCTCAGGAGCCAAGCCTTCACCACTAGGCTAACCCCTGGGGTTTAATCATGATTGATATAATTTACATTCTGTTAGTTAAGTTAGGTCTTGTAAGATAGTATTTTGGAAACCTGTGATTTTAGCTGATTTTCCCTTTATAAAATGTAGGGAAGCGCTTGATATTCCATCGAATCGATGCTAATTTACATTTGAGTTCAATATGGCAATGTTAACAATGTCCTGAGCTACCTTAACAAATCAACCAGTCGATTTTTTCTCTCCCTGAATCTAAATGTTCTTATTGTTATGCAAATTAATTTACCTATTGATTTTGTTTCTTTTTGTTATAGTGTTTGATATTGTTGAAAGGAAATATGCTAAGTATCATTCTATGTTGAGGATACTGACATTCGTATTACCCTTCATGTTTTTATTTGGAACTTCTTTCTTTTTCCATCCACTTCTCTATTTTGAGTTATTTCTTTTATAATAATTTCTCTATCACTCAATGCGCCAGTCATTAGAAAATTCACGATTCATCTAGAACTCAATAAGAAGTTTTAACTTACTATTCATATTTTAGAATCCATGCGTCGAATTTCATGCTCTATAGTCTTCAATTTATGCTATACATTTATTTTATTCCCTCCGCCTTTCCTTCAGGATGGAAGATATAGTCATGCTGTTAGAAATATGGAATTCGACCGAGAACTTGGCCCTTACAATCTTAGCCATTGTGAAGATTGGAAGCGATTATCTAATTTCATTACAAAGAGCATCATCGAACGGCTTGGTATGTTATTTACTTGAGAGTTGAGTGAGGTGTCCTTTGTATTAATTTGTTTCTTTACGTTGTATGATTGTATTCTTGTTAATTTAAAAACAGAACCCATTGGAGGAGAAATAAGTGTTGAATGTGAAAATGATGTGTTCAGAAACACTCTTAAAACTCCAATGGAGGAAGCACTAGACAAGAAGCTGAATGTTGGTAATTCTGAAGCATCTGTTGGCAAGTTCCAGAGAAAAGGATGTTATTATACTTCGATTCCACGTGTTGTAAAATGCAAGGGGATTAGTGGGCAGGAACTTACTTCTCTTAATCTTGACAAGGTAGGCATACACATATACCTGAATATTTGGTTTGAAAAAGCACTGAGAAAAGAGTGTTAAAATCAAGTCTTGCCGTTTAGTTTTAGGGTCTGTTTGGTTGACTAATTAGAGCTTACGGACTGTCATAAGCGCTTGTCAGGCTGCTTGAGAGAGGTTATGGAAACAGCTTATGACATGTCCATACGCTGGTTTCAGATTATTTTCATAAGCTCTCCAGGATAGCTTATTGAAACACCTTATAGTTTATATGAAATAACTTGATTTTATTTTATCTTTTGTTAAAGAAATAACTCATATATAAGCACTTATATAAGAAGTGCTGATGCTATAAGTGGTTGTTTATCCTGATGCTTTTTGCTGATTTGTGCACATGTTTTATGTTTGCCCTCTCAGACACATTTGCTAGAAACTCTACTCGCATCAGATTATGGAGGTTCTGAAGACTCGCTCCTTGGAGAACTGCAATTTGCATTTATTGCCTTTTGGTATGGGAGAGAAAACACGGTTTCTTTCTATATTTTTTAGTCTTGTTAAATCCATTCTGATATTTTCCAATGGTGCAGATGGGTCAGTCACTAGAAGCATTTCTTCAGTGGAAATCTTTGGTTAGCCTTCTGTTTGGCTGCACGGAAGCAGTAAGTATACCTTCTCAGTCATATCATATCTGGTCTGAATAATGCACGCATGCATTAATTGTGGTATCATTATATGACATTTGCTTACATTAATGATTACTTGCGTTTTCATCTGGAATTTGTTAGACTCTGGTTCTGTCTTTCAACTTGGGTGACTCAGTTTTCTAAGTTCTTTTAACTCGAATCCGTGGATTGTCTTCCATTTGTCTTTGCATCACTTAAGTAGTCCTCATATTTTTAAGTTTTATGTTTTAATACGGTCAGTAGATTTTTACATGATAAGATGCATCATTTTCTTTCCTTTTATGTAGAGTTCTGCAATTTATATTTTCATAAGAACAATTTTTTCTTCTTAGGACATTTTATGTTGGTAGGGCTTAGGTTATGATTGCATATATGGATACAAGGAGCTTATTGATTATGGTAAGACAAATGATATTTGATTCCTTAGGTTCAAATCAGCTTTGAAGGTGCCCTATTTCATAGATACTTATTTTGTTATTATGTTTGCATGACTTTATGTATTCTTTTGCAGCCTTTCCACACACGAACTCGGCTATTTACCAAGGTAAATTTTAACAATGTTTTTACTGTTTCTTTCTTTTAGTTCCTAACAGTGGCATTAGTACATGGTTTGCTTTCAATTCATCCTTCATTGTAATAATTGTGAGTGCTGTCTGGGAACAAAAAGCAGCAGAATACGGATTTATGAGAATAAGCTACAATGTTACGTAGAATGCCAAATTATTCATCAATTTCCTTTCAAACAACCAAAGTATTCTAATATACAAGTACCCTATAAATATTTTGATTGTATGACTTAAGAGTGTGTTTTGGGAGTCATCAAATTCATTTAAATGATGGGAAATCAGGATTTTAAGCTTTACTTTTTTAGGGTAATAAAGTTGCTTGCCATAATTTAATACTTTTTACCATAACTATTTGTAATGTAAGTGGTGCATGAGGTGTCAGCTCGGTGTTAAGAGTTTGGCCTTGTAACTTCAAAGGCTAGAGTTCAAATCCTCTCGGGGCCGGTTGTAAAATGGTCGTAGTGCCACTCTAATTAATAATAATTCCCCCTTTTCTCATTTTTTTAGAGGAAGAAAATATGAATTTGTGATGTAAGTTCAGTTAAGGTTTTTATGAATGAATTTGATAGGCTTTTTCTTTGAGTAATGACAACCCTCTTGTTTGCTGTTCTTTTTGTGTAACTGATTCTAAATATTATGGATTCTTGTAGTTCATAAAAGTCATCTATTATCAACTAAAATACGGACTACAGAAAGACCGCAAAGATGATACGGGACCACCATTGTTGGATGATTCTTGGCTTTCTACTGATAGCTTTTTGCACCATCTTTGTAAGGTATTTATGAATTCAACATTCAAATGCATATTTTTGATCTATTACCTAGCTTTCTCATTTAAATTAAGTAGATTGGTACCTAACTTGATCAGTTATGGATTTCAAGACACTGAAAAGGACAATTCATATTTTGAGCACTTTGACTAGTTGCTCAAAGTTTTGTGTTGGAACTAATGCTTGTTGTTTTGGAGTTGCAGGATTTCTTTTCGTTGATGCTAGATGGGTCAGTTGTTGATGGAGATCTATTAAAATGGGTATGAGCTTTGGTTCTTGGTCTTTATATAGCCATAATGTTTACTATAATGTTTACACACAAACACGCACAAATTTATCATGCAACATAGCAAAATGCCTTCTATAATGTTTTAACTTCTAAGTAGGTATAGCCATTTCCTTGCAGACAAGGAAGTTTAAGGATCTATTAGAGAGCAATCTAGGATGGGAATTTCAGCAGAGCAGTGCTGTTGATGGTTTGTATTTTGATGAGAATGATGAGGTTAGTGTGTACAAGTTTCTCCCTCTGTCGCTGATCATTTATCATTTAAGCTTTTTATGTCTAAAAAATCTGGTTGTTTTAGAAAACCAAGATACAACTAGGGTTCGGTTCTATGGATCTTTTCGATCAGTCGTAGTTACAAGTCATGTTTTTAATCAAAAGCACGCATAAATTTATTTACTTTTATTAAACAAAATAAGGGTTAAAAGGTGTTATATTAATGAATGTTGATTTTTGTAGTTTGCTCCTGTAGTGGAGATGTTAGATGATGAAGCTCCTGCAGTTTAGAAAGTTGGATCATATGGAATTAAATGTTTGAGTATGACGTCAACTTGGTGTGAAACACAAATCCTTCACTCACAGATGTAAATCCATGTTAGCAAACTGTACAAGGAATGAATTGAAAATCACTTTCCAAAATTTGAAGATTGTTAGTTTGAGAAATGTTTTTAGTGATGTGAATTGATTTCATTTATTTGGTTTTTTTTAAATATAAATTTTATACTCCCTCCGTTTTTTTTTATAAGTCGTTTTTGACTTTTCACACATATTAAGAAATGTAATAAATGTAGTATGGAAAAGAGAAATTATAAATGATTTTACAAAATTGTCCTCTATTAATGATATTGGAAAGACAAATTTACATAATTGAAAAGAGAGAGAATAATAAATATTTAAGGGTATAGTAGGAAAAATAACCTTAATGATTCATTGGTATTATAAAACGATTTATATTGTGGTACAATTTTTTTTCCTAAAGCGACTTATAAAAAAAAACGGAGGTAGTAGCTAAAAATACACTCTCCGTTTTTTAAAAAATGTCATTTAAAGTTTTTACACACAGATTAAAACATATAATAATATTATCATAAAACATTATATTTTTACTGTCATTTCAAAACGTAGAAAGTATAATATTATAACACAGTTTTCTAGAGATATTCTTGTTAGCGAGTGAGATCATTGTTTACGACATACACCCTCCGGACACATTTATAAGCAAATTTATCTTTTTGTGGTACATTTGACTATTAATGTATTTAGTCCATATATGGACTAGATACATTAATAGTCAAATGTATTATAAAAAGGTAAATTTGCTTATAAATGTGTCCGGAGGGTGTATGAGACTATTTGAATGATGATATGCTTTGACTTTCAAAAACATTATTGACATTTTATTCTTACTTGTTTCATTTTGAGCACTTGCTTTAAATTTACGTAATTGACATTTGACTGATAAAGTCACGGGTGTTGTATGTTTTTTTTGTTTGTTTTTTAAGGGTGTAATTAGGAGGAATCTACCTCTCATCCTTCATGCTTGTTCGACACACCAATTTTACTAGTATAATACTTCTAACTCAATATTTTTATAATTAATATCAAAATTAAAAAAAAAAGTATAGATCTATTATTTAATATTGGATTTTAGAAAAATTGGTATAAAATTATAATATGCTTTTTAAATTTATGATTTTTGATCGTACCTGGATCAGACAGTTGATAGTGGCCAATGGCGTCTGGAACGGCAGCTCCAGTGATGGTGAGAGACGGGGGGGGGGGGGGGGGGGGGGGGGGGGGGAGGGTGTACCTGCAAGGTACTCCGACGCTCAAGTGAGAGAGTGTATAGAATAATCGCAAATACAGAAAGAATAAAGTGGTAGAAGAATGTGTCTAACCTGACCCTCTCAAGTGAGAGGGTATTTATAGAGAGCCCCCAGCGCGGGGGCCAACGGTTACCTGCAGTGGGCTGGATAAACTAGGCCCACTCCAAGCAACTGCTAGGGCTTACGTGTAGTAGTGAAGACCGGCACGTGGTCTTCGCCCTAGAGTAACTGCTCCTAGATATCCGGAAGTATAGCAGACCGAATCCTTCGGACGTGGGAGGTTACTTGGAACGTGTCCACGTGGTATGGACCGTTGGGTACTCCTCGCGGGGAGGAGCCTTCTGCGTCGAGGAGAGATGAAGCCCGTGGAATGGACACGGCCTCGCGGGGAGGAGCCATGTCCGTCGAGGAGTGATGTGTAGCATTCTCGCAGGGAGAAGCTAGTCTGTCGGGGATGCACATCTCAGCAGGGTGTGATGTCCTCCTTTCCTATTGTCCCAAGTGCTCGACACTGCCTAAGTGCCCGGCGAAACTGTGGCTAGCACGTGGCAGTCGCGTGTCTTGCAGAAGGACCTTATTGGGCCTCCCCAGGCTGTATGGGTTGGGCCTGCTCGACTGTTGGGCAGCCTCGGCCCAATCCAGAACAGGAGCCCCCCAAGTCGTTGCTCTGAGATGTCAGAGTAATGACTTAAGGGTTATTGGCATGTCGGGGATACGCCAAGAGAGGAATCGAGGAGGCCATTCTCGTGTTCGACGTTCCTACAGTCGCACATAAGTCGGGCATCAGACAGTTGTGTCTGGTCGTAACGCCGGGGAGATGAGGGGTTTCAGATTCGAAACGTTGGGGAAAATTGAAACGACACGCTGTAATACCCCAAATTTTGACCACTTAGATTTCCCATCATTGTGAAAATCATCATCACAATATGGATGAACCATCATGCTTCATCAGTTTCCCCAAAGATGGGTGAGCATCCAATACAATCAAAATTAGGGTTTCAAGCCCTCTCTGAGTGCTTAGACAAAGGATCAATCAAGAAATGACATGATCTTCAACTTGTCTAATCTCTTAAACATCCACAATGGATCAAAAAGGACTCCCACTTCAAGGATTAAGCACAAGGCTGCTCCCTTCTAGGTGGATCAAGTGTCAAGATCGACAGTGTCACCAAATTAGGGTTTTGGTCGACCAGGGCCTCCAGATGGAAATTTTCATCTGGGCACAAGGCAATGATCCAAAACATGACCTAAAATGATGTTAATGTATGATTTGAATCATCATTCATCAAGAAAAATCAAGAAAAGTGAGATAACTTGTAAAAGGGGTAACCATAAAACTTAGAAATTTTTCTAAGTTAAAAATAAAGTGGCAAAGGTACCAACTTTGGAGGACCATAACTCCTAAACCACAAGGCCATTTTTTCTCATCCAAAGATGGATTTGTAGCCCTCATTATCACCTACAAAAACTTCAACTACAAGTCATTCCAATTCATTAAGGATTTTGTGTTATGGAGTGATCAAAGTGGCTGAAAAGTGAAAAAGTCACTTTTTCCAACACTTAATGAAATTTTCACTAAGTCAGATTCTGCTTCACTTTTTGCCAAATGTAGGGGGATTTTTCACTTGGAATCAAAAGAGATCAAAACCAAACTTGTTCAAACAGTTGTTGTATCATATAAGAGCTTTCCAAAATGGCCAAGAACATTGCCAAATTCAACCTACACCATGAGATACAACATTGCCAAGTTGCCTTGCTGAAATCTGTCAAGGCAAGGAAGAATTTGCATTTTGGCTCGATTTTCCAAAATCAGCCAAATTCAATTGCTCCAATCCACTTGGACACCTCAGAGGATTGAATCCAAAGGGGACAATCACTGAGCCAAGCCTCCAAGGTCCAAGGAACAAAGAATAGCATGTTGAACCTAGAATGGCCAAAATAGGGACAAGACTTCAAATTTGGAATGAGGCATTCAATGGAACCATCAAGGTGGCATGGACTGGGCCATTCTCATCTGAAATCAGTCAAGACTTATCCAAGACCAAGGAGACCAAAGCTCTGTGCCCTAACCTCTAGTCAATGGCTAGAGGAGACTTGGATTCTCATTGGACAACATTGGCCAAACCTACTTACTAGCTGCCATGCACTATTCCTTGCAAAACAAACTTGCTCTACTATAAATAGAGCTCAATTGTGGTCAGTTTGAGTACACCAAAGCCATCTAACAGATGCTTTCCTCAAAATCTCTTTCTCTTGGCAAAAATGCCTTTCTTAGCAAGGTAGCTATCGGGTTTTGAGTTTGAGAGCAATTCCAATCAAACCAATCACTCACACACCTCACATACATCACATATGAGCTGATCAAACACTCACATAACATCTGGAACATCAAAATCTCAAAATCACTTGCCATCCACACAAGTTTGAAGTGAAGTTGCAGCTGAGATGCCATAAACTGATCCAGTCCATTTCAATTCAATCCAAGTGTTCAAACACACTCCATATGGTGTAGGGAAGCTGTTCAGATCATCACCACTCATTTGTAACACCTCCAAATCAAAAATCACTCTGAACTTGCTGTCACGGCTTGGAGGTAAGCACATACTTGGTCATCTCTCAATCTATGCATATTTCCTCGCACAATAATTTGGCCATATGTTCATAATCATGCATGGAATGTTTTTCCTCAATTAATTGCATTGTTTGAATCGTGTATCAAAAATCCTAGCCTTCATGCAGAAATTAGGGTTCTTGAGGTTTCTTCGTGATTTCTTGTTGTATGTTTAATTTAAATGAAATTAAAGTACATAGACATTATCGTGAGGTTGAGACGAGCATAATGATATGTGGATTGCATGATATGATTACGTATTCATGGAGATTGGATAGAAAATGCAAATCTGAGAAACCAAGAACACGCGCGTGTTCTTCAGCTTGTTCTTGGCGCCTTTTTTTCAAATTCAAATATTTGAATTTTGTGTTTTTGTTTAATTGATTCAAAAATTAATTTCTCTCTGAGTTTTAATGATTTTGAGTTGATTCTTTTTTTAATAATTCACAAAAATGTTAAAATATTTTATTTTATCAAAAAATCCCAAAAATATTATTTATTTCATATAATTGATATTTTTGTAAAGAATTAATATTTTGATTGTTTTTGGCATTTTAAATATTTTTTCTACATTGATTTTGCAACTTTTAACGCTTTCTAATTATTTTGTAGGTCAATACTTAATTTTTGAAGCATTAATCCAAGATCACAATTTGTTTTCCATGTGTTAAACAATTTTTGATCATTTTAATTGAATTTTTATTCAATTAAATACATTTTGAAAACAAATTAGGGTTTTGGATTAATTCAACCCTCATAAATCATTTTCAAAACACTTTGGGCCTCTATTAGAGTGTAAGACCCAATCCTTTTTTTTGACCAAATCATCTTTGGGCCTCACTTATTGTATAAGTCCCGATACCGTCAAAAAAATAAACGGCGCGATCGTCGCCTTTTCAAAAATCATCTGGGCCTACCCTCGAGTAGTAAGACCCATTTATTTTTCTTCAAAACTTTTTGGGCCTCTTAAGAAAGTGTAAGACCCATCCCCCCTTGTACAAAAACTTTTTGGGCCTCACTCATTGTATAAGTCCCTCTGTACAAGTAAACGGCGCGATCGTCGCCCGTTTAAAAATAAAACTCATCTGGGCCTCTCCTTGAGCTATAAGACCCATTCAAAACACTTTGGGCCTCTATTAGAGTATAAGACCCAATCCCCCTTTTAACCAAAACATTTTGGGCCTCACTTATTGTATAAGTCCCTCTGCGTTAAAAGAAAACCTCGGCGCGATCGCCATTTTTAAACGAAAAATCATTTGGGCCTACCCTCGTGTTATAAGCCCCACTCTTTTTCTTTAAACCTTTTTGGGCCTCTTGAGAGAGTGTAAGATCCATCCCTTTGTACAGAAAACCATTTTGGGCCCCAGTCACTTGTATAAGTCCCTCTGTACAAATTCAAACAGTGCGCTCACTGATAAAACCCTGGGCCTCTCCTTGAGCTGTAAGCCCCAAATCTTTCTTTTTCAAAGCACTTTCTCCTTTGATTTTGAATATACTGTTGTTTTTTAATCTTTCTTTGTTGAACAACTAACCAAACAGCATGAAAGCACTACAACCGAGTAAGTGGTTATCGCTTTCATTTACTGCTTTCATATTATAAACTGTATTGTGGGGCTGCTCACTGTAAGTCTCCTTTCATAAACTCATATCTACTGTGTAATAATAGTATAGATATTTCGAGTTTCCCCGGCAACTACGTCTAGAACTAGGTGACGCCGTTTCACTTATTCATAGAAATAGACGCCTAGATCCCCAATAGGAGCACCAGATACAGTATTCTCTTCGGCTGTCCTCCTTAGGAATCGTCAAGAAGCTCTACTCCCCAAGATGAACGTATTCTCCGTGAATGGCATCTTTGAGTTTCTTCCCCATTCTCGAACTTTCCTGACTTGATCTATTCCTTGTGGATAGCTTGCCTTGAATGTCTCGGGGTTTGGGTACCCACTACGGTCATAATCTTGGACCTTAACTAAGGAACCCTCTTTAAAAGCTAAAAGTCGCTGGATAGTAAACCTCGCACGTTTACCAGTGGTTTTTATCTTTAAAAGAGTTATCTCTCCTATTGGAAAGGAGATGATAGACCCACGAGCTTCTTAAAAGCATCGGCCTCCTCTTGGGCATTATTCAAGGACCCTACAGCTTCTTAGAAGTATTCACAGCCTCCTCTTAGGCTTCGTATAATGATCTCTTCCTTCGGGAATGATAGCCTCCTCTTGGGCTTCGTACGAGGACCCGTCGGCTTCTTAAAAGTTTCCAGCCTCCTCTTGGGCTTCGTACAAATTGTCCCGACGACCTCCTAGAGGTATAGGAACAGAACCTAGTCATCCTCATAGAACAGTCATTTCATAGAGTCTACTACTGTTTCTCGAAGCATAGCACAAAAGATAAAACTCTAGACACGGACAGTCTAACTTCCTTGAGTCTCAAAGACATTCTCAAGCACCCTTCGTTAAATAGGAAGGAAACCCGCAGACTCGGATAGTCTCGATACCCTTTGGATTTCCCGTTTCCTCAAAGAGAAGGAAATATCCCTGATCCTCAAATTAAATCCCTGTGTACAGTGTCACTCATATAAGAACTGATTTTCTCTTTTAAATCAGTATATTGGATCTGTCACTCAACTGAAACAGTTACAATAACCTCCATCTCGGGCTTCGTACGAGATACCAAAATTCTCCCCAGTGGAGTCAAAATAACCTTTTCGCCTCTCTCTCGGGCTTTGTACGAGATACAAAAACACTCTCTTACTGAGTATAAAAGATTCTCCAACTGAGTCAACTCTTTGCTAGCCTCCTCTTAGGCTTTGTATAACGATATGCCCCACTGGGTCAAAAACTTTTAGCCTCTCTCTCGGGCTTTGTACGAGACACAAAATAGCCTCCTCTTAGGCTTTGTATAATGATTTTCCTAGCGGAAATTAGCCTCCTCTTAGGCTTTGTATAATGATTTTTCTAGCGGAAATTAGCCTCCTCTTAGGCTTTGTATAAGAAAACCACTGGTTGATCCAATCGACCTTTTAGCATCAAAGTTGTGCCTCGTTCGCAGTACACAAACATCAACAACTCCTTTCCCTTCGTCTAATCGCTGTAAGCGGCAAGCCTCTGGATCATCTACATCCATGCCACTGTCCCTCTTTTAGCATGAGAAATTCCTAAGGAAAGATGGCATTGCTCTACACTGAGTTAAAGTCTTCTCCTTCAGGTTAAAACCCTTTCTTCGGAAATTATGGCATTGCTCGGATCCGCGTATCCCAGTTAAAGTAATTCTCCTTCTCCCCTCTTTAGAGATGACAAATTCTCTCTAAAGCCGAGGTCTTTTAGCTTCACGTCTTGGGCTTTGAACAAGACACAAATAGACCTTTTAGCTTCACATCTTGGGCTTTGAACAAGATACAAATCACCTTTCGCTTCATGTCTTGGGCTTTGAACAAGACACCAAAACACCCCTTTCCTCCCATAGAATAGGAGGAACTACGAATGCTCTGATTTCCCTGTTTCGGTAAACGGGAATACGTAGGCATAAGATCGAAAGAAAAGATCTTAGCGAGCGCAATCAACAAAAAACCCAAATCCCATATCTCCATCAATCAAAAGCAGTAATTCAAAAGCACCAGTCCTAACATCCTAATCCTTATTCCCTGCCAGAAACCTTCTGCCCAGGTAAAAAGAAAGAGAACAGTATTGGCGAAAATACAAATAACCAGTACAAAGGCCCCCCACATTGATAGCATCCGTAACCTAACAGACCGCTGTTTAAACTCAATATGCAAGCAGGGTTAATTGGAGACATCTATTTCCCTTCCTTATTCAGCTCACAATAGGATAAAAAATGAATCGACCTGTAGTCAAAGCTCAAACCGCAGAGAGCGACCAGCGCTTAAGAACCGTGTCCAAAATCGCTCGCTACAGAAAAGTGGCGCCCACCGTGGGGCCATTCAAAGTTAGATCTCGGCACGGTCGTCCCCATTTTTCACAGAAAAGTGGCGCCCACCGTGGGGCCAATCTCATTTTGCTTTAGGGCATCATCCCCGTTTTCTACGGAAAATGGGAACTCTACCGAAGAGAAAGATTGACCTATGCTGGTCCATCTCTTGGGCTGAGAACCACAGATTGGGGCTTCCGCCGGGGAACCCATTTCTGTCAGGAACTTAAGAATCGTAGCTTTATAAGTCTAGGATGATTAGGACAAATATATATACTGCTTTTCCTAATTGCTATACGTGTTTATTTTTCTGCTACTGGGAATGCGTGTGATGCCGCATGTGGTGAGATTGAGTATACACTTAAGAAAAGCCAACCTTTTTCGTAGTACGGAAGCTATCGGAAATAGCTGTTACGCGATACTACCCTCATTTGAGGCTGGTGATCTATTCTCGGTGAATGGCACTTACTCTAAGATTGCTCTACAACTCGCTGGCGATCCGCTTGTTGTTTTACTTTCCCGGGAGGAGCTGATGATAATGAGTACAGGTACAAAAATCACCCTAGTATAAACCTTTGGGGATGGGTAGAGCCTTGACTTCATGACAACGACCCTTTGACCCCATGTTTTTTCTATGTTTTTGTGTGCTGCATTCATGCATTCATTTAATAAAACATTAAAACATTCAAAAAACTTTCTCTTCTAGTCTCTCTGTTTTTCAAATTAAACTAAGACTGTGATTGCAAATATCAGAGAAAAAGATTGCATTAATGGATTTCGATAGAAGGAGAACTCACCAGTATACCTTCAAGGTTCCAAAACTAGGGGATTTGAGGAAGTTAGCGAGGATGATCGTTAATCCAGAGGCTTTCAGAGCCAAGCACGGTGGTTTGCTACCACTGTTAAGAGTCCATGTGATTAAGGGGATCATGGACGCGCTCATTCAATTCTACGATCCGGTTTATCATTGTTTCACATTCCCGGATTACCAGCTATCACCAACGCTGGAGGAGTATTCTCATCTGACTGATTTACATATCACTGATCGAGCTCCATTTTCTGGACTGGAAGAAATTCCAAAGAATCAGACTATTGCAATAGCAATTCATTTGGACGAGTCTGAGGTCCGGACTCACATGACCACTAAGGGTGGCACCCAAGGTTTGCCAGCCCAGTTCCTGACCAAGAAAGCTCTGTACTTTGCTAGTATAGGGAACGAGACTGCTTTTGAAAGCATCTTTGTCTTGATCACCTACGGATTATTTTTGTTTCCCAACATCAATAACTTCGTCGATATCAACGCTATTAAGGTTTTTCTTATTGGAAACCCTGTGCCGACTTTGCTCGCAGATGCGTATCATTCTGTACACTTAGGAAATTTGTACAGCGGAGGGGAGATCACATGCTGTGTACCTTTGCTTTACAAATGGTTTATCTCTCACTTGCCCAAGTCTGCCGCTTTTTGGGATTGCAAGAGTGTCTTACATTGGTCACAGAAGATCATGTCTCTCACCAACTCTGATATAGATTGGTGTAATAGGATTTATGAGGGAATCAGAATCATTGACCGTTGTGGAAACTTCCCCAGCGTACCCCTCATAGGAACTAAAGGAGGAATCAACTATCATCCGATATTAGTTCTTCATCAATTTGGATACCCGATGAGACACATCCCACTGGGTGTTCATCTGGAAGGTCTTTTCTTCAAAGAAGGAGAAAATGACAGAGCACTAAAGATGGAAATAGTGCAAGCTTGGAAACAGGTTCATAAGAAAGGACGAGAGTCTCTGGGAAAACCGGACTGTGTCTCGGTGGAGCCTTATCTCCATTGGGTACAAACCAGAGCTCTCAAGCTAAAAATGCCTTATCCTCGTTACGGAATTCTTCCACCGAGGGAAATTGTCATGTACTTCATGACGGAAACTGAAAGGCTTCAGGTTACTCTCAACAAAGTTCAAAAGGAAAGAAGATCTTGGAAGAACAAGTACCGCACCATCGACGTAGAGTGTATCCAAATACAACAATTACTAAAAGAGAAAGATGCTCTGATTGAAATTTTGGAGCAGCATGCTGTAGAGAATCAAGATGACCAAAGGAATTTGCTCACTCCTTTCACTTGGCAAAGGAATGACAACCCGACAATGGCCCAAGAGCCCCGGTCAAAGAAAAGGAAACTACCAGAGTCAGCACCCGATTTCTCCTCCGAGAGGACTCGGGACCCATTAGTTTAGGTTTCTGTTTCTGTACTTTGTAATCTACTGTATTTCCATTTCTGTAATTCTTTGAATTTCAATAAAAAGGGGTTTCCCCACTGTTTGATATTTGCAATCTAATTGTCGAAGTTTATTTTGATTAAACAAAAAAAACAACAATTAATATAATCATTGCATTCATCATTCTCACATCGCGTATTCTTCTTCCCTACGAATCTCACGTTTGTGTCTCGATTCTAGAGTCAAACTGTCTCATTCGTATAATACTCGGGCCAATCGTCAGAAAAAGATGGATGATCTTGAGGAAGAAAACAGAGAGTTGAAAGAAGAGATCGACACTCTGAGAGAGGATATGAGAAAGCTTCGTAACGACATGCAAGCCATGGCAGAAGCTCAGCTACAAAGAACTGTGATCTCAGAGATCACCTCAACGCCCATCATAGAAAAGTATGATCCTAGGTATCAGATGCCGAAAGATCGTCCTTGGGGCATGCCTGTTAACTATATCCCGGAAGGATATGTTCCGCCGATCACTGAAGATCAGGGAATCGCAACAGAAGCCGCTGGGCCTGAAGGTTACAAACTTCGGGAAAGCGAAGATGCCAGGGGCATACTCAAGACTCCTGAAGGTTACAAACTTCGGGAGGCGCCAAGACTTACTGCCGTAGTCATGGTACCACCCCCTGTGGTGCACACTGTCCCGGAAGGACAGATTCCACGGACACCTTCGGGTAAGAAGGAAACTATGTTTGACAGAATGGATGAATTCCAGGAGCAGTTCTTGGAAATGCAGAAAGAGCTGCAAGCCATTCGCGGTCAGGATCTATTTGGAAAGGACGCCGCAGACCTCTGCTTGGTCCCAAATGTAAAAGTCCCGCACAAGTTCCAAGTGCCCGACTTTGAAAAATACAAGGGTAACTCTTGCCCTCAGAGCCATCTGGTGATGTACGCTCGGCGGATGTCAGCCCAGACGGAGAATCAGGACCTGCTGATTCACTACTTCCAGGATAGTTTAACCGGTGCCGCACTCAAATGGTACATGGGTTTAAACCATACTACGATCAATACATTCATAGATCTTGGTACTGCCTTCGTCCAACAATACAAGTACAATTTGGACATGGCACCCGACAGAGATCAACTCAGATCAATGTCGCAAAAGGAAAAGGAAACCTTTAAGGAGTATGCTCAAAGGTGGCGTGAAATTGCCGCTCAAATTTGTCCACCTCTTGAGGAAAAAGAGATGACAAAGATCTTCTTAAAGACCTTAAGCTCATTTTACTATGACCGAATGGTTGCCAGTGCGCCCAGTGATTTCACCGAAATGGTCGGCATGGGTGTACGTCTTGAGGAAGCCGTCCGAGAAGGACGTTTGGTAAAAGACACTGGATCAACGAGCGGTACCAAAAAATACGGTAGTGCTCTCCCTAAGAAAAAAGAGCAAGATATTGGGAATATCTCTCTCGGAAAGCAAAGGCGACGTTATCAGCCGGTAGCAGCTGTGACTCCTGCTATCAGCCCCGCGGCTGTTCCTATGTATCAACCTCAGATTGCGCAGAGCCAACCTGACCAACAAAGGACACAACAACCTCTTCAGAAGGCTCGTCCCCCATATAACAACAACCATACAACACGGCCACCAGGATTTGATCCTATACCTGTAACGTACACAGAACTGTTTCCGTTACTGCTAGCCAAGGGGCACATCCAGACTAAGTCTCCCCTTTCAGTTCCGGAAAATCCGCCTTTCTGGTTTAAGGTGGATCAAACATGCCTTTATCATCAAGGAGGTTCAGGGCATAACATTGAGACTTGTCTCAATTTCAAATCCGACGTGCAAAAGTTTGTTAGGAGCGGGCTCTTATCTTTCAAAGATACGAATCCTAATGTTCTTACGAACCCGCTGCCTCAACATGAGAAGGCTGCAGTCAATCTGATTGAGAAAGAGACTAACAATGTCTATCAAATTCACGATGTACTCTTATTGGGGACCAATCTGGTCAAGATGCATTGTAGACAGAGTGGATATGACCATGTGCCACCTCATAACTATCACCAGTGTGATATCTGCTCTAAAGACAACCAAGGATGTTCTGTAGTGCAAGCAGTTCTATAGGAACAAATGGATCTCGGATGGATCCAGGAGCACCGAGTTCGTGGAGTTAACATGGTCTCTAAGAATTCTAACGTCATTCAAAACCACGACATCCGTGTGATGAATGTCAACTTGGTGGCGATGCACTCAAGGCAAAGCCAGTATCATAATCTGCCGCGGCACGATTACAGTTCCTGTCTGATTTGCTCGGTAAACAAACAGGGATGCTCTTTCATACAAGAGGCCCTCCAGCGTCAGATGGATCTTGGATGGATCCAAGACTACCATGATAGGAACTCTTATCAGATCAATATGGTTCAGATCTTTGACATTCGCGTGATGAATACCAACTTGGTAGAGTTACATGCTGAGCAGGTCCGACTCAGATTCTTAATATCACACGATTATCAAAACTGTAAAGCAGGTTGCGAAAACGATCGAGGTTGTACCCTTGTCTAGGAGGCACTTCAGCACTTGTTAAATCACTGGTGGATGCCAATCTATATGGACGAAGATACTCAGCAGATTAGTATCAATAACAGGAATCCTACTCGTCGTCAAAGTCAGGATGTCCGATCAATGGAAGGTAACCTAGTGAGGTTACATTGTATTCAAAGTGGGCGTGGTCAGGTGCCACCACACAACTATGACAGTTGTAGCGTCTGTTCGGAAAGTAACCAAGGGTGTTACCTTGTGAGAGCAGCTCTTCAGGGTCAGGTCGATCATGGAGAAATTCGTCCATATCCAGGTTCAGGACCCATCATTTGGTCGTCGAACTACCTTGCCGATCAAGTTGAGGATGTTGTCACGATCTCTGGTCATCACCAGATCAGGGATGTTTTTGCCATCATCCCTCTACTTGACGAATCTAGAATTCCCAACCGGGAACGGATCGAGATCACTTATGATGGTCAGAAAAACCAGAAGGTTCCCATAGTCATCTATCTACCGGGGCCACTACCGTATGAATCAGCTAAGGCAATCCCTTACAAATACGGTGCAACAATAATCGAGAATGGAAAGGAAATTCCATTACCCTCCGTCGTGAATATTGCAGACATCAGTCGTGTAACACGGAGCGGTCGAATCTTCAACCGAGGGGTTGGAGAATCCAACAAAGAAAAGGAACTTCAGGCAGAAATTCCTGATCCACCAGTCGGTCAATCTGGTAATCCCGACTTTTCAAAAGACAAAGATGAGATGCTAAAGCTCATCCAAAGGAGTGAATATAACATTGTTGATCAACTGTTACAGACTCCTTCAAAGATCTCAGTATTATCACTGTTACTCAGTTCAGAAGCACACAGAGAGGCTCTACAGAAAGTCTTGGAGCAAGCCTTTGTGGAACAGGATGTAACAATCAGACAATTCGATAACATTGTCTCTAACATCACTTCCTGCAATAATTTGGGATTTAGTGATGAGGAATTACCTGAAGAGGGTCGTCGTCATAACATGGCGCTCAACATTACAGTTAACTGCCAGGGCGATGCTTTAGCCAATGTACTGGTAGACACAGGGTCAGCCCTGAATGTTATACCGAAGTCCACTTTGACGCAATTATCATTTAAGGGCCCTCCGATGAGAGTCAGCGAGGTCGTCGTCAAAGCATTCGACGGATCCAAAAAAACAGTTGTCGGCGAAGTTGATCTTTCCATAACTGTTGGTCCTCACACTTTCCAAATCACTTTCCAGGTCATGGACATCCGGGCAACATACAGTTGTTTATTAGGAAGACCTTGGATACATCAGGCTGGAGCGGTCACTTCGACCCTCCACCAAAAGCTAAAGTTCGTCAAGAACGATCTACTTGTCACGGTTTGTGGGGAACAAGCCTTGCTTGTGAGTAACCTATCATCATCTACTTGTGTGGAACCCGAGGAGGTTATTGGAACTCAGTTCCAAGCACTATCGGTGAACAAGAACGATCAATACAAAGAAGGAACTTCAATTTCTTCATACAAAGATGCTATCAAAGCGGTCGAGAGTACCGATACGACAGGATGGGGACGGCTTGTCATTCCTATTGACAATAAAACAAAGAAGGGTCTTGGTTTTTCTGCAACCTGTACCCAGACAGCCGCCAACGATGAAAGTCTTCATCCCCTTCAAAACTTCTTCCACAGTGGAGGTTTTCTTCACCCAGTGTCTCAGACAGTTCATGCTATCAATGAGGAAGATCCCTCTGACACAGATGAAGAATGGAAGTCCTACCTTAACAAGGATGGCTATATGTCTCAGGAAGAGGTACCTATGCCTTTTTGCTTTCCTACAGAAAGTCCGAGATTTATACCAAGATCAGATGTCGAAATGATCTACGGAGATTGTGATCCGGAAGGATGCCGTGCTCCGCTAAATTCATTAGAGGAGGACACTCTGATGAAAGACAACTTTGACCGCAATTACTATGGCCCGATGGATGGCCTGCCAATGTGGCAGCCTTACCTAGGAAACTTGGGGCAAGAAAGTCATCCGAGTAATGAAACTCAGCTGAGCGTCATTGAACAGAATACCTGTGTCCCCGCCATGATATGGGATCAACACTCAGGTCATTCGGAAACTACTCAACATGAAGATGAATTCGCAACGTTTGCAGGACTAGAATTCATCAACTATGCTTTTCCTGAGGTCAACGCCATCGAGAGGGATGACTTCTCCAGTTCCAAAGAAGTTTGGGACACTTTGGGACAACCAAGTGGAAAATACGACTTTATGGTCAAGTACACTGCTCCCGAAAGCTCTCGTATCAGGCTCGAAGATATCCAGCCAACTGGATGGGGAGATACAACTGAGAGCACAAATGCTATGCAAAATGTAACAGGGGAATCCTCCTACGACAATTCTGCTTGGGAGACAGATTCCAATGATCCTACTCCACCAGAAATCAGCGTCATTTCTGAAGACAAATCAAGGAAGGTACCTAACTTTGTGATTCACCGAGGAGTTCGCCGCCAATGGGTTGCTGTCGAGGTTCCGAAGGTCGTTCATCAGTCAAAGTAATTGCCATCTTTAACCTTTCACCCTGCCCAGGTGAAACGGATGTTTTGATAGGGCTCGCTTTCTGTAAATTTCCCTCTTCGCTTTGCCCAAAGCGACAGAGTTTTGTTTTATAGGGCTGTAGTTTCAAGATTCGACTTGTTCATTAATAAAATAACGTCGTTCTGTAATTTCCGCATTAATTGCTGTTTTCTCTTTTTGCTTTTTCAGAAAATGGTAATCCTAAAAAAAAACATTCAATAATAAAAACAAGCAGTAAAATCAAAACACTGCACACACTTGCATTTTCTCTATCTCTTCTAAGCACGAATCATCACGTCATGCAGATTGCTTGTTTTATACCCCGTTGAAACATACGATCCGATGCCTTCTTCCAACTTTGAGTTCCCGGTATTCGAGGCCGAAGAAGAAAATGACAACGAAATTCCAGAAGAGATCTCCCGACTACTCAGACAAGAGGAAAGGTCCATTGAACCTCACAAGGAACCGTTGGAAACGGTAAACTTGGGTTCAGAAAAAGAGAAAAAAGAAATCAGGATCGGAGCATTGCTCAGTCCAACTGCCAGAGAGGGTTTGATAAAGCTTCTCAAAGAATTTCCCGATGTATTCGCTTGGTCCTATAAGGATATGCCAGGGTTGGATACCAACATCGTGGAACATCATTTACCATTGAGATCGGAATGTCCGCCAGTAAAGCAAAGGTTGAGATGCACTCACCCGGACATGGCCATCAAAATCAAGGAGGAGGTACAGAAACAGATCGACGCGGGTTTCCTCGCTACATCTGAATATCCTCAATGGCTAGCCAACATCGTACCCGTTCCCAAAAAGGACGGAAAGGTCAGAATGTGTGTTGATTACAGAGATTTGAACAAGGCAAGTCCAAAGGACGATTTTCCTTTACCACACATTGACATGCTGGTTGACAGTACAGCAAAGTTCAAAGTTTTTTCCTTCATGGATGGATTCTCGGGCTATAACCAGATCAAAATGGCGCCGAAAGACATAGAGAAAACTTCGTTCATTACCGCATGGGGTACCTTTTGTTACAAAGTAATGCCGTTCGGTTTAAAGAATGCCGGGGCAACCTATCAAAGGGCCATGACTACTCTGTTTCATGACATGATACACAAAGAAATCGAGGTATATGTCGATGATTTGATTGCAAAATCAAGAACAAAGAATGAGCACGTTGAACATCTGTCAAAATTGTTCGAACGTCTAAGAAAATTCAAGCTCCGCTTGAATCCCAACAAGTGCACCTTCGGTGTCCGTTCAGGGAAACTACTAGGGTTCATCGTCAGCCAGAAAGGGATTGAGGTTGATCCTGACAAGGTCAAGGCCATTCAAGAAATGCCTTCTCCGAAAACTGAAAAAACAAGTCAGAGGATTCCTGGGACGTTTGAACTACATCTCCAGATTCATATTCCTTATGACCGCCACTTGTGCGCCGATTTTCAAATTACCCAAAAAGAACCAGGATTGCGTTTGGTCAGAAGACTGCCAAACTGCCTTCGACAGTATTAAGGAATATTTGTTGAATCCTCCGATTCTATCACCTCCAGTGGAAGGAAGACCACTAATCATTTACCTCACAGTCCTAGAGGACTCAATGGGATGTGTACTTGGCCAACAAGACGAAACTAAAAGGAATGAGTCTGCCATTTACTATCTAAGCAAGAAATTCACCAACTGCGAGACTCGGTACACAATGCTTGAGAAAACTTGTTGCGCTTTGGCTTGGGCAGCCAAACGTCTTTGCCAGTACATGATTCGTCATACTACTTGGTTGGTCTCCGAAATGGATCCAATCAAGTACGTTTTCGAAAAACCTGCTCTCACGGGAAGGATTGCCCGTTGGCAGATGTTACTATCAGAATATGACATAGAGGGAAGTATTTTAGCCGATCATTTGGCTCATCAACCGATTGACAATCAAGAATCAATCGGGTTTGACTTCCCAGACGAAGATGTCATGTATCTAAAAATGAAAGATTGCGATGAACTGCTACCCAATGAAGGGCCAGAACCAGGTTCCCAGTGGGGACTCATCTTTGACGGAGCAGTTAATCATTATGGAAATGGAATTGGGGCAATCATTGTTACCCCTCAGGGTATCCACATTCCTTTCACTGCCAGACTTACGTTCAAATGTACGAACAACGAGGCCGAATACGAAGCATGTATTATGGGTCTCGAAGAAGCGATTGATTTAAGGATCAAAAACTTGGACGTATACGGCGATTCAGCCCTGGTTATTAACCAGATAAAAGGAGATTGGAACACATACCAATCAGGATTGATTCCTTACAAAGACTATGCAAGAAGGTTGTTACCCTTCTTCAACAGAGTCGACTTTCATCACATCCCTCGTGATGAGAATCACATGGCTGACGCATTAGCCACTCTCTCTTCCATGATTAGTGTAGGTCATTGAAATGACATACCTAAGATCGACATCATGCGCCTTGAACGGCCCGCTTACATCTTAGCGATTGAAGCAGTCATAGACGACAGACCTTGGTATCACGATATCAAATGCTTCCTTCAGAAACAAGAGTACCCATCTGGGGCACTCAGAAAAGACAGGAAAACCCTCAGAAGATTGGCTGGAAACTTCTTCCTGAGCGGTGACACTCTTTATAAGAGAAATTTCGACATGGTCTTGCTCCGATGTGTCGACAGACCAGAAGCAGACATGCTCATGAAAGAAATTCATGAAGGATCCTTTGGCACTCATGCCAACGGACACACAATGGCGAGAAAAATTCTCAGGGCCGGGTATTATTGGTTGACAATGGAATCCGACTGCTACAAGTACATGAGGAGGTGTCACAAGTGTCAGATATACTCCGACAAAATTCATGTACCGCCATCACATCTCAAAGTTCTTTCTTCCCCATGGCCTTTTTCCATATGGGGAATCGACATGATTGGCATGATTGAGCCCAAGGCTTCAAACGGACATCGGTTCATCCTGGTAGCCATTGACTATTTCACCAAGTGGGTCGAAGCAGCGTCATTCGCCAATGTAACCCGACAAGTGGTGGTCCGATTTATCAAAAACAATATCATCTGCCGTTATGGTGTTCCGAGCGAGATCATTATTGATAATGGATCTAACTTGAACAATAAGATGATGAAAGAGTTGTGTACAGAGTTCAAGATCGAACACCATAACTCATCTCCCTACCGACCCAAGATGAACGGAGCGGTAGAAGCGGATAACAAGAACATCAAGAAGATCGTTCAAAAAATGGTTGTAACCTACAAAGATTGGCACGAGATGCTACCCTTTGCTCTTCACTGTTATCGTACATCTGTCAGCACTTCAACAGGGGCTACCCCTTTCTCTCTAGTATATGGCATAGAGGCAGTGCTTTCCATAGAAGTAGAGACCCCGTCAATCAGGGTATTGATGGAAGCTAAGCTCACCGAAGCTGAATGGTGTCAAAGTCGACACGACGAACTGAACCTGATCGAAGAAAAGAGAATCACGGCACTATGCCACGGTCAGTTGTATCAATAAAGAATGAAAAGGGCGTTCGACAAAAAGGTCCGACCTCATGTCTTCAGGAAAGGAGACCTCGTGCTCAAGAAGATACAATCATTTCTCACTGACTCTCGGGGCAAATGGACCCCAAATTATGATGGCCACTATGTGGTCACGAAAGCTTTCTCAGGCGGCGCCTTGAGACTTGCAACCATGGACGGAGAGGAATTTGCCTACCCCACGAATGTTGATGTAGTCAAGAAATACTTCGCCTAAACTAAAAAAAAAAAAAACGTCTCGGTGGATTGAAAACCCGAAAGGGCGGTCCAGGCAAAAGTTAGAGACATGAAAAAAAAGAATCATCCCGATGGATTGGAAATCTCATAGTACAATCCAGGCAAAAGTTAGGGATAATGGCAAGTAACTATGTTCAACAGAGGCAAGTCCCTCAGCAGTAGTTACATCATCTATCGGAGGAAATCTCCAGTCAAAGGTCATCTTCGACAGAAGCTCAGGATGCCCCAAATTCAAAGTTGGTAGAAGGATAGTGGTCGTTATGTTTCAACGTAGCCTTTTTCCCTGTGAATTACCATTTTCTAACTTTGTATATACTCTTTGGAATCACGCGTTTGGCTGATCTCCATCTTATCAATAAAATTTGAGCCCTTGTGCTTTTGTTTGTAATTCTTGCTTGTTTTAGCTTTACAGAACGACGTTGTTTAAACTTAATTAGCGATTCTTGAAATAAAACAAAAATGAATTTACTTGTTAAAACTTTTTCTGCTTTTAAAATAAAGATGGAATTTCTTTTGACTGTTGAACATCAGAAGAACATCGATTGCTTCTCCCGAAGTAAGCGAACTTCAAAGTGCAGAATCAAAGTACTCCTTCTAAGCCAGTATGCCTGAATGAAGGGATCAACTATGTCAGAGACCTTGTTTCGTCTGACATCCTCGGCCGAGTTCTCATCTCCTAAGCCCGATCAACATAGCTCCCAACGGGACTATCTCTCCTAAGCAAGGTGGAATTGCTATTTTGAATCAACGGTACTTCTTCGCCCAACGATGGTCGAGTATCCAATTGTGTTCATCCATTAGTCTGTATGTCGCGTCTGTTTTGTCAGCATATATATACATACTTCATGCATTTTATTTACGTTCGCATTTCGTATTGCATCACTATCACTTGAGTCGGTCTTGTCCCCTAGTGATAAACAGTTTTCTCAATCGAGTTTGTCAGTTCTTTCCTCGTCAGGAAGTGTTGCGTCAGCACAATCTCGCCACCAGTGTATCTTTAGATCAGAGTCGGCACTTGGCCACTTTGATAACTTGAACCTCTGAAAAGCCAGAGAAAACTCTCAATAAGCATCACTCTTCGCCATTGAAGATGATATCCTTGCTTTCCCGGATTAAGGAAAATCCACAGAGAAAGCCTCGTGATCAGAGATTCGGCAGCATGCCAGTTTTGCTCCGAAAGGACCGCTGATGAAAAGGTCATCGGCCCCACAAAATTGGACCCCATCATATGGCGTTTCTCCGGGAAGATCCCGAGAAAAGTATGATGAAAGATCCCAAACGAAAACAGTCTCTCAAGAGACTCGCTTTCCCCAGTAGAAACAAATGGCGTCTCCAACAGAGAAGTTTGTACAACTCTACAACTCAGACGACTGGGTTCCCCAGCAAGTCTGACATCAAAACTTTTTCCACTCAAATGGCATCTCCCCAGGAGAATTCGGCGAGAAGTTTGAGGAAAGCCGCTATGAATAGCGTCCTTTGTCAAGAAAGTTTATTGACAAAAGAAACTAAGACCAGTTCCTTGGTAAGAAACCAGGATCGAGGGGAAGTTTAAATCAGAAACTAAGACCAGTTCCTTGGTAGGAAACCAGGATCGAGGGGAAGTTTAAATCAAAAGAGACTGAGACCAGTTCCTTGGTAGGAAACCAGGATCGAGGGGAAGTTTACCTTTTCTAAGCATCATCGCTTAGCTAAAGAAGATGAATGCGTAAGCTACCATTCATAACCACCATCAAAATTTTGGATATTCCGATATTTAATCCTCTTGCACCCCGAAGGCCCGAATCCCTTCGTCATTCATACCTTCGGGTCCAAGAAGATTAAATAGGGGCATCTGTAATACCCCAAATTTTGACCACTTAGATTTCCCATCATTGTGAAAATCATCATCACAATATGGATGAACCATCATGCTTCATCAGTCTCCCCAAAGATGGGTGAGCATCCAATACAATCAAAATTAGGCTTTCAAGCCCTCTCTGAGTGCTTAGACAAAGGATCAATCAAGAAATGACATGATCTTCAACTTGTCTAATCTCTTAAACATCCACAATGGATCAAAAAGGACTCCCACTTCAAGGATTAAGCACAAGGCTGCTCCCTTCTAGGTGGATCAAGTGTCAAGATCGACAGTGTCACCAAATTAGGGTTTTGGTCGACCAGGGCCTCCAGATGGAAATTTTCATCTGGGCACAAGGCAATGATCCAAAACATGACCTAATATGCTTCATGGAACCTCATGAACCCATGCATCAAGTCAATTTTGCCTCAGGGGATGCATTCATCAAAAATCAGGAATTAGGGTTTCTTGACCTAATTCACCCCTAAGTTGACTTTTGGGACAAACCATGAGTCAAGACCTCAAGAGATGATTTGAGGGTCTCTAATACACCATATTGATCCATTTGGAACAATGGATTGATCCAAGAAGCTTGAGCAACAAGTCTCATTTTCATCTGCACCACAATTAGGGTTTTAAGGGAAAAGTTAACTGTAACTTTGACTTTTGACCAAGACATGCTCCCAAACCCTAATACATGATTGAATATACCCTATGACACCCATGGAACATGTCCATCAAGTTTGATTTAGGTCAAGGACATGATTTCCTGAAGAATTGCACAGTTTGGAATTCATCTGATAAAAAATCAACTGTGCACAAAAGTCAACTTTGACTTTTTGAGATTTTTCACCAAAATTGATTTTTAACCCTAAAATGATGTTAATGTATGATTTGAATAATCATTCATCAAGAAAAATCAAGAAAAGTGAGATAACTTGTAAAAGGGGTAACCATAAAACTTAGAAATTTTTCTAAGTTAAAAATAAAGTGGCAAAGGTACCAACTTTGGAGGACCATAACTCCTAAACCAAAAGGCCATTTTTTTCTCATCCAAAGATGGATTTGTAGCCCTAATTATCACCTACAAAAACTTCAACTACAAGTCATTCCAATTCATTAAGGATTTTGAGTTATGGAGTGATCAAAGTGGCTGAAAAGTGAAAAAGTCACTTTTTTCAACACTTAGTGAAATTTTCACTAAGTCAGATTCTGCTTCACTTTTTGCCAAATGTAGGGGGGTTTTTCACTTGGAATCAAAAGAGATCAAAACCAAACTTGTTCAATCAGTTGTTGTATCATGTAAGAGCTTTCCAAAATGGCCAAGAACATTGCCAAATTCAACCTACACCATGAGATACAACATTGCCAAGTTGCCTTGCTGAAATCTGTCAAGGCAAGGCAGAATTTGCATTTTGGCTCGATTTGCCAAAATCAGCCAAATTCAATTGCTCCAATCCACTTGGACACCTCAGAGGATTGAATCCAAAGGGGACAATCACTGAGCCAAGCCTCAAAGGTCCAAGGAACAAAGAATAGCATGTTGAACCTAGAATGGCCAAAATAGGGACAAGACTTCAAATTTGGAATGAGGCATTCAATGGAACCATCAAGGTGGCATGGACTGAGCCATTCTCATCTAAAATCAATCAAGACTTATCCAAGACCAAGGGGACCAAAGCTCTGTGCCCTAACCTCTAGTCAATGGCTAGAGGAGACTTGGATTCTCATTGGACAACATTGGCCAAACCTACTTACCAGCTGCCATGCACTATTCCTTGCAAAACAAACTTGCTCTACTATAAATAGAGCTCAATTATGGTCAGTTTGAGTACACCAAAGCCATCTAACAGATGCTTTCCTCAAAATCTCTTTCGCTTGGCAAAAATGCCTTTCTTAGCAAGGTAGCTATCGGGTTTTGAGTTTGAGAGCAATTCCAATCAAACCAATCACTCACACACCTCACATACATCACATATGAGCTGATCAAACACTCACATAACATCTGGAACATCAAAATCTCAAAATCACTTGCCATCCACACAAGTTTGAAGTGAAGTTGCAGCTAAGATGCCATAAACTGATCCAGTCCATTTCAATTCAATCCAAGTGTTCAAACACACTCCATATGGTGTAGGGAAGCTGTTCAGATCATCACCACTCATCTGTAACACCTCCAAATCAAAAATCACTCTGAACTTGTTGTCACGGCTTGGAGGTAAGCACATACTTGGTCATCTCTCAATCTATGCATATTTCCTCGCACAATAATTTGGTCATATGTTCATAATCATGCATGGAATGTTTTCCCTCAATTAATTGCATTGTTTGAATCGTGTATAAAAAATCCTAGCCTTCATGCAGAAATTAGGGTTCTTGAGGTTTCTTCGTGATTTCTTGTTGTATGTTTAATTTAAATGAAATTAAAGTACATAGACATGATCGTGAGGTTGAGACGAGCATAATGATATGTGGATTGCATGATATGATTACGTATTCATGGAGATTGGATAGAAAACGCAAATCTGAGAAACCAAGAACACGCGCGTGTTCTTCAGCTTGTTCTTGGCGCCTTTTTTTCAAATTCAAATATTTGAATTTTGTGTTTTTGTTTAATTGATTCAAAAATTAATTTCTCTCTGAGTTTTAATGATTTTGAGTTGATTCTTTTTTTAATAATTCACAAAAATGTTAAAATATTTTATTTTATCAAAAAATCCCAAAAATATTATTTATTTCATATAATTGATATTTTTGTAAAGAATTAATATTTTGATTGTTTTTGGCATTTTAAATATTTTTTCTACATTGATTTTGCAACTTTTAATGCTTTCTAATTATTTTGTAGGTCAATACTTAATTTTTGAAGGATTAATCCTAGATCACAATTTGTTTTCCATGTGTTAAACAATTTTTGATCATTTTAATTGAATTTTTATTCAATTAAATACATTTTGAAAACAAATTAGGGTTTTGGATTAATTCAACCCTCATAAATCATTTTCAAAACACTTTGGGCCTCTATTAGAGTGTAAGACCCAATCCTTTTTTTGACCAAATCATCTTTGGGCCTCACTTATTGTATAAGTCCCGATACCGTCAAAAAAATAAACGGCGCGATCGTCGCCTTTTCAAAAATCATCTGGGCCTACCCTCGAGTAGTAAGACCCATTTATTTTTCTTCAAAACTTTTTGGGCCTCTTGAGAGAGTTTAATACCCATCCCCCCTTGTACAAAAACTTTTTGGGCCTCACTCATTGTATAAGTCCCTCTGTACAAGTAAACGGCGCGATCGTCGCCTGTTTAAAAATAAAACTCATCTGGGCATCTCCTTGAGCTATAAGACCCATTCAAAACACTTTGGGCCTCTATTAGAGTATAAGACCCAATCCCCCTTTTAACCAAAACATTTTGGGCCTCACTTATTGTATAAGTCCCTCTGCGTTAAAAGAAAACCTCGGCGTGATCGCCATTTTTAAACGAAAAATCATTTGGGCCTACCCTCGTGTTATAAGCCCCACTCTTTTTCTTTAAACCTTTTTGGGCCTCTTGAGAGAGTGTAAGACCCATCCCTTTGTACAGAAAACCATTTTGGGCCCCAGTCACTTGTATAAGTCCCTCTGTACAAATTCAAACAGTGCGCTCACTGATAAAACCCTGGGCCTCTCCTTGAGCTGTAAGCCCCAAATCTTTCTTTTTCAAAGCACTTTCTCCTTTGATTTTGAATATACTGTTGTTTTTTAATCTTTCTTTGTTGAACAACTAACCAAACAGCATGGAAGCACTACAACCGAGTAAGTGGTTATCGCTTTCATTTACTCCTTTCATATTATAAACTGTATTGTGGGTCTGCTCACTGTAAGTCTCCTTTCATAAACTCATATCTACTGTGTAATAATAGTATAGATATTTCGAGTTTCCCCGGCAACTACGTCTAGAACTAGGTGACGCCGTTTCACTTATTCGTAGAAATAGACGCCTAGATCCCCAATAGGAGCACCAGATACAGTCTTCTCTTCGGTTGTCCTCCTTAGGAATCGTCAAGAAGCTCTACTCCCCAAGATGAATGTATTCTCCGTGAATGGCATCTTTGAGTTTCTTCCCAATTCTCGAACTTTCCTGACTTGATCTATTCCTTGTGGATAGCTTGCCTTGAATGTCTCGGGGTTTGGGTACCCACTACGGTCATAATCTTGGACCTTAACTAAGGAACCCTCTTTAAAAGCTAAAAGTCGCTGGATAGTAAACCTCGCACGTTTACCAGTGGTTTTTATCTTTAAAAGAGTTATCTCTCCTATTGGAAAGGAGATGATAGACCCACGGGCTTCTTAAAAGCATCGGCCTCCTCTTGGGCATTATTCAAGGACCCTACGGCTTCTTAGAAGTATTCACAGCCTCCTCTTAGGCTTCGTATAATGATCTCTTCCTTCGGGAATGATAGCCTCCTCTTGGGCTTCGTACAAGGACTCGTCGGCTTCTTAAAAGTTTCCAGCCTCCTCTTGGGCTTCGTATAAATTGTCCCGACGACCTCCTAGAGGTATAGGAACAGAACCTAGTCATCCTCATAGAACAGTCCTTTCATAGAGTCTACTACTGTTTCTCGAAGCATAGCACAAAAGATAAAACTCTAGACACAGACAGTCTAACTTCCTTGAGTCTCAAAGACATTCTCAAGCACCCTTCGTCAAATAGGAAGGAAACCCGCAAACTCGGATAGTCTCGATACCCTTTGGATTTCCCGTTTCCTCAAAGAGAAGGAAATATCCCTGATCCTCAAATTAAATCCCTGTGTACAGTGTCACTCATATAAGAACTAATTTTCTCTTTTAAATCAGTATATTGGATCTGTCACTCAACTGAAACAGTTACAATAGCCTCCATCTCGGGCTTCGTACGAGATACCAAAATTCTCCCCAGTGGAGTCAAAATAACATTTTCGCCTCTCTCTCGGGCTTTGTACGAGATACAAAAACACTCTCTTACTGAGTATAAAAGATTCTCCAACTGAGTCAACTCTTTGCTAGCCTCCTCTTAGGCTTTGTATAACGATATGCCCCACTGGGTCAAAAACTTTTAGCCTCTCTCTCGGGCTTTGTACGAGACACAAAATAGCCTCCTCTTAGGCTTTGTATAATGATTTTCCTAGCGGAAATTAGCCTCCTCTTAGGCTTTGTATAATGATTTTCCTAGCGGAAATTAGCCTCCTCTTAGGCTTTGTATAAGAAAACCACTGGTTGATCCAATCGACCTTTTAGCATCAAAGCTGTGCCTCGTTCACAGTACACAAACATCAACAACTCCTTTCCCTTCGTCTAATCGCTGTAAGCGGCAAGCCTCTGGATCATCTACATCCATGCCACTGTCCCTCTTTTAGCATGAGAAATTCCTAAGGAAAGATGGCATTGCTCTACACTGAGTTAAAGTCTTCTCCTTCAGGTTAAAACCCTTTCTTCGGAAATTATGGCATCGCTCGGATCCGCGTATCCCAGTTAAAGTAATTCTCCTTCTCCCCTCTTTAGAGATGACAAATTCTCTCTAAAGCCGAGGTCTTTTAGCTTCATGTCTTGGGTTTTGAACAAGACACAAATAGACCTTTTAGCTTCACATCTTGGGCTTTGAACAAGATACAAATCACCTTTCGCTTCATGTCTTGGGCTTTGAACAAGACACCAAAACACCCCTTTCCTCCCATAGAATAGGAGGAACTACGAATGCTCTGATTTCCCTGTTTCGGTAAACGGGAATACGTAGGCATAAGATCGAAAGAAAAGATCTTAGCGAGCGCAATCAATAAAAAACCCAAATCCCATATCTCCATCAATCAAAAGCAGTAATTCAAAAGCACCAATCCTAACATCCTAATCCTTATTCCCCGCCAGAAACCTTCTGCCCAGGTAAAAAGAAAGAGAACAGTATTGGCGAAAATACAAATAACCAGTACAAAGGCCCCCCACATTGATAGCATCCGTAACCTAACAGACCGCTGTTTAAACTCAATATGCAAGCAGGGTTAATTGGAGACATCTATTTCCCTTCCTTATTCAGCTCACAATAGGATAAAAAATGAATCGACCTGTAGTCAAAGCTCAAACCGCAGAGAGCGACCAGCGCTTAAGAACCGCGTCCAAAATCGCTCGCTACACACGCGTGGGAGGATGAACGGCTGCATGTGTGCCACGTGTCGTCTGTCATCATTATCTAGGGAGGCTAGGGCGGCTAGCTAGGGTAGCGCACTCAAGTGCCCTATGTCCCTCGAGTTCCGTGAAAACCACTATAAGAACTCCTCCCCTAGTTCATTTTCCACTTTTTTCGTTTCTCTCTCAACAATCTCTCTCCTTCTCTCCCTATCTTCTACAGCAGCCGTTCGCCGCCGTCAACTGCCGGAACTCCGCACCGGAAACCTAAATCGCCGCCTATAAGGTATTTGTTCAAAAGCTAACCTTTTTCTTGCGTTTCCTCTTGATTTTAACTAGCGTATAGCACTTCCTTGGTGAACTGATGAAGTTCCCATGAGAAATGAAAGGGTTCATGGCGAATACGGCGGGAATCTTTTGTTGTTGAGAGAGGAAGTGTTAAGAACTTCTCTCGCTTTTGTTGAATGTCTCGGGGACAAGGGATGAATATCTCGGGTACACAATGAATGTCCCGGGGTCCCCAATGGTCACTCTTTTTGTTAGCGTTATGGGAAAAAAAGGGGCAGAATTTTCCGGGGAGGCGATGAGTTCCCCGATGACCATGTTGATCCTCGGCCGGCTATGTCGGGGAAACGAGAAAGCCTTGCCCCTTCCTCGCCCGTTCGCTTGAACAGCGGTGGAGGGGTGAATTTGATATGACCCATCGAATTCACTGTTTCCTTCTGCTTTTCAGGTAAATGAACGGTTTGGCTGCGAAGGTGGCCATAGGATCCTTTGAAGAAGACAACCACCCAAAATCTCCCATGGCTCATATGGCTTTTGCCCAAGAGCGCCCGCTCGAGGAGTGGGTCTGCGACGAAGCCCTAGAGATGTCGTCCATCTTTGTCTACAGAGACGTGGAAGACGCGTTCTGTACCGTCGAGCATCGACTAATTGGGTCTGATAAATCATGGAAGGTTTTCCGCCCTGAAGAGCATCATCGAATATGCTTGCCTTACCGAGGAATGCGTATCCCGTTATACGAGTTCATGTTCGACGAAGCGGGGTGGAGGCTGCCCTTCACGGATTTCCAAGAGGGGATCTTCGCCTGGTTGAAGCTGGCGCCCTCGCAGATTCACCCGAACTCGCTGGCCTTTATCCGGGCTTTTGAGCTTGTTTGTAAACACCTGAAAATCGTACCGACAGTGTCCCTCTTCTTTCGAATATTCCATCTTCAAAGGTCGTCGGTCGGTGGACGACACGGCTGGGTGTCCTTTAAGCAAAACAAAGCTCTGTTCCACACGTATTTGGATTCTATCCGAGATTTCAAGTACCGTTACTATTTTGTGAAGCCGGTCACCCTTGGGGCTATCAACTCGCTGTACCGGAGAGTTACCCGTAAAGTAGACGGTCGCTCCGAGGAGGTTCTGGAGCCGAAGTTCCCCCTGTACTGGACGGAGGAACACTTCAAAAAAGGGGTAGATAAATACAAGGTGAAACACAACCAGTTGGACGTTGACGACCGGGCAGCTTATGATAGGATCGTCGCGTTCGTCAAAAGCTTCAATGAAGCTCGGTACAAAACACTGGATGGCGAGCCTATAACAGGAGCAGACGGGCAGGTGATGAAGCAACGTCGCTTGATCAATACCCGTGTTCTGCTCGAGACCTTCTCCGATGAAGAAGCAGATGAGCTGTTAGGTGGTGAAAACATCCTCGACCTAAGCCTTCCTCGCGTCTGTATACCTTGCCTTACTAACATTTTCTTTCTTTTTGCATGGAAAATGGCCGGAGCTGAGGAGAGGCTCAAGAAGTTGAAGGCGAAGAGGGCTCGGGAAGAACAAGCTCGGGGAGAGTCATCTCGTTCGAAGGGTCAAGGTGTTGCTCCTTCTGGGGCCATGCCCGAGGGTGTTTCCTCTGTTGCGATGCCCGAAGGTTTTAGCCAATCCCAGCCTGCTTTGACTGCGTCGGGGATTTCAGGTATGCGCACACCTCCTGCTGGGAGTCAGTCCCCGGGTACTCAAGGGACGCCGAAACGGCTACGGGTTTCGAATGCGGAGTTTGTCGACCTGGCCCACGAAGAAAGTCCCCCACCTCCTTCAAGCTTCGAACTCCCACCATGCCATCTTAAGCCCCGCTTCTTCTCTGAAGTCACCTATCCAAGCTGTGCTGGGGACTGCTGCAGAAGCGAGGAGGAGAACGATCTTTGAGGACATGTCTGCCGTTATGCGGCTCTGTTCGACTGCTATTGTCCTGAACGATGAGACCCTCCCCGCTGCTGAACTTTCTCGATTGCAAGAATGGCTCGAGACCTTGGAGGCTGAGCTGCTAGACCTGCGCAAAGAGTTGAAGGAATGCAGGGACCTGAATAAAGAACAGAACGAGCAGCAGCAGCGGGCGGAGACAAAGCTGAAGGAAGCGGAGAAAGGTCATCTTGCCCGGATCACCGATCTGGAGGCAGAGGAGAAGCGGCTCAAGGAGAGGGTTGCAGAGCTGGAGGATGCTGTTCGGCCAGCTGAAGGTGAAACTGAAGAGGATAAGCTCCTAACTTCTCGAGCCGCTCTGGTGGCCCAACTCAGGAGAGTCGAGCAGGATCTTTGGCTAGACGAGGATGATACTCTTGAAGCTGCGGGCATAGGGTTCCGAAATGCAGTGACGTAGCTTCGGATCCTAAATCCCGGCCTTGTGACCGACGGGGCTGATGCCAACTGCGAGGTGGTCGATGGCCGGATAGTGCTGCCCGGGCAAGAAGGAAATGCCAACGAAGGAGGTGGGCCAGACGCTGCTGAGACTGCTGCCGAGACTGCCGCTGCGTAGGAGTATAGTTTACTTGGTCTGCGTGCCATTTTGTTGTTTTTGCCCGGCTTGTGGGCTTATTTGATGTAATATTCGTACAATGGTTGTTTTTGCCCGGCTTGTGGGTTATTGATGTAATATTCGTACAATGGGCTTTGCCCGATTCCAATACTTCGCTCTGCCTCTTTATTTATTTTGCTTGTGTGTGATACTTTATACATTACTTATTTTTGCCTAAGTAGTTGAGATCGCTGGCGCCTTGGGAGTTTGCTCGACTCTGACGATCCTCGACTGTGTAGAGAGCTAGTCGAGTGGTCGGGGGTTGTACTCCGACCTTCAACGAGGCTAAGAAGTCGGTCGAGGTCTTAGCTTCGTGGTGTGAACTTCCCATCGCGAGCTGGGTGTTCCGCCTATTTGGTACGTCAAAGACGGAGCTCGGTTGAGGTCTCCTCGTCGAGCCAAAAAGTCTCACGCACACCCTTCGTGGTTTTTGGCCGTCGTGTGTTATATAGAGGTGTCGCGCGTGTACCGTTGCACGCCCCCGTGGTCGCGACGTCGTACTGTCCCGAGCAGTGTCTAACTGTAATATTGTTTGAGCTTCTCAGCATTCCATGGTCGAGCAAGTTGTTCACCGTGGAGGTTTTTGAGGTAATAGGCACCCGTCCCCGTCTTTGCGACGACGCGGTATGGGCCCTCCCAGTTTGCGGCCAGCTTTCCTTCGCGTGAATCTTTTTGATTTCTCCGTAGGACAAGACTGCCAACTTGGAAGTCTCGTTTGATAACTTTGTCATTATAACGCAAAGTTATTTTTTGTTTTAAAGAGGCTTCTTAGAGGGCAGCGCCGGTCCTTATCTCTTCGACCAGGTCGAGCTCCTCTCGCAGGGCTTCGTTGTTTGTTTCTTCGTCGAGGGGAGCTTATGTCCTCCTCGTGAGTTCCCTGATCTCCACGGGGATGACTGCCTCGGTTCCGTACGTTAGGCGAAACGGGGTCTCCCCGGTCGTGGAGTGTGGGGTTGTTCGATACGCCCATAGGACGCTGTGCAACTCCTCGACCCACCGTTGTTTGGCCTCGCCGAGTCGTCGCTTCAGTCCCCGGAGTATCACTCTGTTTGCTGCTTCGGCCTGCCCATTGGTTTGAGGGTGTTCGATCGACGTGAAGTGCTGTTTTGTGCCCAGTTTGGCGACGAAGTCTTGGAAGTTCCTGTCGGTGAACTGTGTCCCGTTGTCGATGACGATGGCTTGGGACACACCAAATTGGGCGAGGATGTTTCTCTTGTAGAAACGGAGTATGTTGAAGGCAGTGATTTTGGCCAGCGCCTCTGCCTCAATCCACTTCGTGAAGTAGTCCACCCCGATGATGAGGTACTTGTTTTGGTACGACCCTATGACGAAAGGTCCGAGGATATCCATTCCCCACCACGCAAACAGCCACGAGGATGACAATGACTTAAGCTCGTTTGGGGGAGCGAGGTGCATGTCCCCGTGTCTTTGACAGCGGTCACATTTCTTGACGTGTTCCTTTGCATCATGTTGCATAGTGGGCCAATAATACCCCGCTCGGAGTGCTTTTCGGGCTAGGGACCTTCCGCCGAGGTGCTGGGCGTTGATCCCTTCGTGGATTTCTTGGAGGATCCCCAAAAATTTGCTTTCTTCGACACACCGGAGTAAGGGAACGGAGAATCCTCGATGGTATAGCTTACCTTCGACGACGGTGTAAGCACATGCCCGCCTCTTGACTATCCCCGCTTCTTTAGGATCGTCGGGCAGTTTGCCCGTCGTCAAGTACTCGTAAACTGGGGTCATCCAATAGTTTGCGTTCCCGATGGCGTTTACCTCTGTGGTCGGTGTGGGTTTGTTTATGCTCGGCTGGGAGAGTATCTCCTGGATAACTATTTGTTCCCTCCTTTCTTCTTAGTGCTCGCAAGTTTGGAGAGCACGCCTGCTCGAGTGTTGTGCTCGCGCGGGATGTGCGCCACCTCCGCGGAGACAAATTTCTTCAACTTTTCTTGCACCAAGGTCAGGTACTCAATGAGACTATCGTTTTTGGCCTGAAATTCTCCGCGAACTTGTGATGCCAAGAGCTGAGAGTCTGTAAAGATTTTGACTTCTTTTGCGCCAAGGTCTTCCGCAAGTCGAAGTCCCGCGAGGAAGGCCTCGTATTCGGCATGATTATTCGATGTCTTGAAGGACAGTTCGAGGGAGACCTCTATCAGGATGCCCTGCTCGTTTTCGAGGATAATGCCCGCTCCGCTACCTTTTGTACTGGAAGCTCCGTCGACGTAAATCGTCCATTTCTGGGAGCCATCGGTCGAGGATTCAGGGACGGTCATTTCTGCTACGAAGTCGGCCAGTACCTGAGCTTTCAGGGATTTTCTTCCTTCGTATCGAAGGTCGAACTCGGATAGCTCGAGAGACCACCGGAGCATTCTCCCCGCCATATCTGGCCGATTGAGGAGCCGTCTGATAGGCTGCTCCGTCCTTACCACGATTGTGTGGGCCAGGAAGTAATGACGTAATCTTATGGCTGCAGATACGAGGGCCAAGGCGACCTTTTCAATCTGTTGGTATCTGAGCTCGGGACCCTGAAGAGCTCTGCTCGTGAAATAAATCGGTTTCTGTCCGTCGGGGGTCTCCCGTATGAGGACAGCACTCACCGCTTCGCCGGTGACGGCCAGGTACAAGAAAAGTGTTTCCCCGTTTTCTGGTCGGGACAAGACCAGGGGTTGTGACAAGACTTTTTTTAGATGGAGGAGGGCTTGTTCGCATTCTTCACTCTATTCAAAAGTCGCCTTCTGTCAGAGAAGCTTGAAAAAAGGGAGTGCGTACTGAGCAGATTTGGCGACAAAACGGGAGAGAGCAGTCAGCATTCCGTTAAGTGACTGGATCGACTTCTTCGAGTTCGGGGTAAGGATTTCGGAGAATGCCCTACATTTGTCGGGGTTCGCCTTGATTCCCCTCTCCGTGAGGTAGAAGCCGAGGAACTTTCCTGCGCGCACACCGAAGGTGCATTTGTCGGGGTTGAACCTCATGCGACATTTCCTCGTCGTGCCGAACACTTTCTTGAGATGAGCAGCATGGTCGACTTCTTCTGCAGATTTGACGATCATGTCGTCCATATAGACCTCGAGCACGTCGCCGATATCTGCCCGGAAGACTTTGTTCATCATCCGTTGGTAGGTGGCGCCAACATTTTTCAAGCCGAAGGGCATTACGTTATAGTAGTAATTGCCCGACTCGGTCATGAAGGCGGTATGCTGCTTGTCGGCCTCGTCCATGGGGATTTGGTTGTACCCCGAGTAGGCATCCATGAAGGATAGTAATTTGAATCTTGCAGAATTATCGACCAGCTGGTCGATGTTAGGTAAGGGATAAGAGTCTTTCGGGCATGCCCGGTTAAGATCCGTGTAGTCAACGTACATCCTCCATTTTCCATTATTTTTCTTAATGAGTACAACATTTGAGAGCCAAGTCGTGTACTTGGCCTCGGAAATAAAGTTTGCCTCTAGGAGATCTTTTACAGCTTTTTCAGCAGCCTCCATTTTTTCCGGAGACTGCCTACGCCTACGTTGAGCTACAACCCTAGCGTCCGGATCTATAGTCAGCTGATGACAAGCTACTTCGGGGTCCAGTCCAGGCATCTCTGCAGCACTCCAGGCGAACAGATCTGTATTTTCTCGGAGGCATGCCTTCAGTTGCCTCTTCGCCAGGTCGGGGAGTCCATAGCCAATCTTCACGCTTCGATCTGGGCTGTCGCTGAGAGGAACCAGCTCGAAATCTCCATCTGGGACGGGGCGCGTTGGGTGGAGAGGCTGCCCATTGATTTCAACTAGGAGGTTCTCGTCTGCAGCTTCTTCCTGATCCCCGGGAAACCTGCTGTCAAGGTCGACCGCGCTGACCGGCGGGAGTGGAACCTGCACGACGTCTGGAGGTGCCTCAGCCTGAGTCTTGGGTTTGACGCCGTCGACGACACTCAGACCTTTGATTGCTGCGTCGAAACATCTTCTGGCCGCGTTGATGTCCCCGTGGAGAGTGACCACACGTCCACGCTTCGTGTAGTACTTCATCTTTAGGTGGACCGTTGATGGTACGGCCGTCAGTTCCGCCAACGTGGTCCTCCCCATGATGCAGTTGTAGAGGGACGGGCAGTCCACCACCAAGAAACGCGTCTTCACCTGTCGGGAAGTTTCCTCAATCCCGAAGGTGACCATCAACTCCACGAAGCCCCATGGTCTGGTGGTCGCGCCATTGAAGCCTTGTAGGTCTGACCCTACGTACTGGGACAAGTGTCTCTTGGTCAGCTGGAGGGTCTCAAAGAGGTGGACGTACATGATGTCCACCGAGCTCCCCTGGTCAACCAAAATTATGTGGACATCAAAATTGGCCATCTGTGCCCGGATCAGGAGGGGGATGTTGGCGTTAGGTGCCCCACCGGGAAGTTCCTCGAGGTAGAAGGTAATCGGATTTGATCTTCCCTTAACCCTCTCGAGGGTAGGGGCTCGAGGAGTTGTTGCTTTCAGTTCGTCGAATTTCCTCTTTATTGACCCCACGGTCAAACGGTCAGGGGCTCCGCCAGATATGACCAGGGCTTGGGGGAAAGACTCCCAGGTACTGCGGGCACTTATCGACTCTTCTGCTGGGAAGTTCTTCCACATGTTTCGGACAGCTTCAGGGTTGTCGAGTTCTCCCGAAAAGCCAAAGTCTTCAGGTCGCGTGATGCTCAACGCGACTTGCAGCGATCCGTTGTTGGGAGAGGGAGTTGACTCCTCGACATTCTGGGCCTCCTGGCTGCTGGGGCGGGGGGCCTCTTGCTGGTTGGCGTACTTCTTCAGGTACCCTTCTTTAATCAGCGTCTCGATTGCATCCTTAAGGTGGACACAATCTTCAGTAACGTGCCCGTGACTGCGATGGAACCGGCAATACTTGGACTTGTCAGCATTTGGTTTGGGAGCCGTCGGTTTCGGGAAGCGGATTCCCCCTTTGACGAACTTTGAATTGGCACAATCACTATAAATGCGCGCGCGGGACGCGTTTAGTGGTGTGTAGTCTTTGAAAAGGCCAGACGGTCCCCGTGATTCGCGGGGCTCTTTGGTCCGGGCTTCTTTTTTTCTTTCCCCACCTCGCCTAGGTGGAGGGGAGTCTTCTCTTCTCCTGTCTCCACCCCGCCTGGGTGGAGGGGAGTCTTCTTCCTTGTTGTCGCGGGGGCCTTCTCTGCGCCTTGAATCGAGGGCAATTTGCACGTCTTCAGCTTCCTCGAACTCAATATGCGACTGAGCTCTCTCGAGGAGGCCTTCAAAGCTGCGGGGACGGTGTAGTCCGACGGATTCTGCGAACTTGGATCCTAGTCGCAAACCCTTGATGATGAGATACATTTTGATGTGATCGGTCACGTGGATTTCGACCGCTTCCTTGTTGAACCTCTTGATGTAGCTCCGGAGAGGTTCATCCTTCCCCTGAAAGATGGCTTCCAGGGAGGCTATCGTCTTCGGATGTCGACGAGAAGCCGTAAAATGTTTTCTGAAGAGCTCCCTCAGGATCCTCCACGACGTGATTGATTCAGATGCTAGGTTTTTGTACCAAGCCATGGCCCTTTTCCGAAGAGTCGTAGGGAATAGTCGACATTTGATAGCGCCGGAGACGTTCCTGAAATCGAGCAGAGCTTCAAAACTCTCGACATGGTCATCAGGATCAGATGTCCCGTCATATGTCCCCAAGGATGGGGGCCTCTCCAGGCCCTTAGGAATAGGGGCGTCCATGATGTGCCTGGCCAGAGGGGTCCGGTAGCTCCGGTGATGGTGAGAGACGACCGGGGGGGGTTGTACCTGCAAGGTACTCCGACGCTCAAGTGAGAGAGTGTACAGAATAACCGCAAATACAGAAAGAGTAAAGTGGTTGAAGAATGTGTTTAACCTGACCCTCTCAAGTGAGAGGGTATTTATAGAGAGCCCCCAGCGCGGGGCCAACAGTTACCTGCAGTGGGCTGGATCAACTAGGCCCACTCCAAGCAACTGCTAGGGCTTACGTGTAGTAGTGAAGACCAGCACGTGGTCTTCGCCCTAGAGTAACTGCTCCTAGATATCCGAAAGTAGGGCAGACCGAATCCTTCGGACGTGGGAGGTTACTTGGAACGTGTCCACGTGGTATGGAACGTTGGGTACTCCTCGCGGGGAGGAGCCTTCTGCGTCGAGGAGAGATGAAGCCCGTGGAATGGACACGGCCTCGCGGGGAGGAGCCATGTCCGTCGAGGAGTGATGTGTAGCATTCTCACGGGGAGAAGCTAGTTTGTCGGGGATGCACATCTCAGCAGGGTGTGATGTCCTCCTTTCCTATTGTCCCAAGTGCCCGACACCGCCTAAGTGCCCGGCGAAACTGTGGCTAGCACGTGGCAGTCGCGTGTCTTGCAGAAGGACCTTATTGGGCCTCCCCAAGCTGTATGGGCTGGGCCTGCTCGACTGTTGGGCAGCCTCGGCCCAGTCCAGAACAATTTTATAACTGATATTTGAAAAATGTGGTATAAAATCATATTTTATAACGGATTTATCAAATATGCAGTATAAAACCATAATTTTTAAAAACAAATTATAATTTTATACTGTTTTTCTTTAAAATGTGAATGAATTTAATTGAAATGTACTGATAGTGTAAAAAAATTTTACACTGACAGTTAATCATAACTGTTGGATGTTAGAAGAAATTTGACTTTTATTTTAATCATTAATAAAGTAATACCAACGGATGATGGCGATGAATTTACAGTGTAAAATTTTTTACACTGATAGTGTATAGTAATTAATCTCAATGAATATCCTACTGTACATATCGGATTTATTATAAAATCTGATAGAATTAATTTCATTTTTTTAAAATAATTACTAAAAAAAACTAGCTTGTAGAATTTTTCAAAAAAATTGCTGCATTCATACATTTTATATCAGTTATTTCAAAAACCTGATATAAAACCACAAAGATTTCTTAAAATTTATGATTCACATCGGATTTTGTTTTTTGAAAAATTGGTATAAATCTTTTGATATGCATCGGATTTTCTAAAATGCCGATATGAATGTACATCGATTTATTTACATGAATTATCATATTTTTTGGGTTTGGAAAAATTTTACAATGTCTGAATAATGAAAAAAATGAGAGTGATATTTTTGGTAATATGAAATTATGCTAGGGTCTCAAGTATATGTTATGGGGTGTCATTCTCTGTATTTAGTGGGAGAGAAATAATTAGAAAGGAGGAAAAAATTTGATAAAATTTTTTTGATGAGTTAAGATAACCAGAGGTATGTGTCAATTTCTTTATCGGTTTAAGTTGTTTTTTTTTCCTTCAAAAAACCAATTGAATTACTAAGGAAGAACACAAAATGTGTACAAACTAGAAAAATTACACAGTCAAGGAAAATTACAGAAGTGAAATTTTCAACCAACTCAAGATAAACTACTCTCTTAGAGGGTCCATACAAAAAGCAAAAAAATCCGAGTTGGGATAACAAATATCATCCGCCTTGAACCATTTCCAAGTGTTAATCTTGATGTTCCAACAAAGATTTTCCAGATTGAAAGATTTGTTTTCGAAGATTACTGAGTTCCTACAAGTCCAAATGCTCCAAACCGTAATGAGCCAAATAACTCCCAACTTCGAACTCCCTTCTCTAGACTGTCCCAATCCACACCAGTCCAAGAAAAAGTCGACGGTATTACCTGAGTAAAAGTTGCTGAATCCACACCAGTCTCCTATTCTTTCCCAAACAGCCCTAATAGGATCACAGGCAAAGCACAAATGTTGAACGTCTTCTACTTCGTCGTTGCAAAAAACACAGGACGGATTCAAATCCACCCCTCTCTTGATAAGTTCTGTTTTCACTGCAATTCTCCCCCATAAGATTTTCCAACCAAAACAGATGAGTTTAGGGGCAGCTTTAAGATTCCAAAGCGTTTCAAACGCGGTAGATGAAGAAAGGGAGGTAGTGTGAATAGGAAGCAAGTTCAGAGAATTTTCCAGCATTATGTTGTATGCTTCCTTTACCTTAAAAATGTCTTCTATCTTGGTCTTCCATCCTACCTCATCTGACTTGCCAACAACAGGACAAGCTTGGCCAATAAAATTTAGCAGAGCAGAAATTCTATCACAGTACTGCTGCTGAGCCATTGAGGACAGCCCAAGAAAATTCCAATTCCAACCTTCTAATCCAGCTTGGCCCATGTCTGAGACAGAGTCTTCCTTTTTCGAACTGAGAAGAAAAAGATCTTCAAAGTTCTTTGTTAAAATCGTCCCATTCAACCAGTTCACGGACAAAAACGGAATGGAAGTTCCGTCTCCCAATTGAAAACAAGTTGAATCTGCAAAACAAAAACCCTTGTTAGTCATAAGCTTTCCACTGCCGATGAGATCTTTCCACCATTGAGACGAGGATTTAGACGAGGACAGATAATCTATCAAGATGTGGTGGTTGATTGCCCCGTATCTAGCTTTCAAAACTAGCTTCCAAAGAGATGTCTTATCTGCTACAATCCGCCATTTCCATCTAGTTAGAAGAGCCAAGTTAAACTCTTCCAATCTTCTGATTCCAAGCCCACCTTTGTCCCTCGGAGAACAACAAGTTTCCCAATTGATCCAATGAATTTTATCCTTTTCCTCCGCTCCTCCCCAAAGGAATTTGCATCTAATAGATTCAATTTTCTTTAAGACGGACTTAGGGGCCTTATAAAACGAAAGCCAGAAAGTTGGCAGACTCGTTAGCACAAAATTAATAAGGAGAATTCACCCAGCCATAGATAGATGTTTAGCATTCCAAGATAGCAGCCTCCTCTTAATTATGTCCACTATAGAAGTCCAACCACCAATTCTTCTAGGATTAAATCCTATTGGAATACCAAGGAAGGAGAAGTTGGTTTTTTCGATTTTGCAAGATAAAAAAGTAGAAGCTGCAAGAAGGAAGTGTGGATAGTGTTCAATCCAATTAATCTACTTTTATTGAAGTTGACCTTCAACCCCGAAATCAATTCGAAACCTCTTAAAATTGATTTGATGCTCCATAAGTTACTCCACGAACTCTCTCCTATGATGAGGGTATCATCAGCATACTGGATCATATCTACTGACACCTCATCATTCACTCTAAATCCCTTGAAGCTGCCATTCACTACCACATTTGACATTAAACCTTTAAGCCCTTCAGCAACCATTAAGAAGAGAAAAGGGGCTAAAGGATCCCCCTGACGAAGACCCCTTTCAGCCTCGAAATCCAGAGTTGGACTGCCGTTTACGAGAACAGACAGATGACTTTTAAAAATGATGGCTTCCATCCAATTTCTCCATCTAACCCCAAAACCCAATTTCTGTAACATGAAACGAAGGAAGTTCCAGCTAACGCAATCGTAAGCTTTGGCGAAATCAACTTTAAAAAGGATGCACTCCAATTTGTCTCTAGTTGCCAAATCCACCGTCTCGTTCGCTATCACCACCCCATCTAGGAGATTTCTATCTGGAACGAACGCTGTCTGGCAGGGGGAGATGATCTTACCAATCACAGATTTCAATCTAAGCGCAAGGAGTTTAGCTAGGATTTTGTACAGGCTACCAACCAGACAAATTGACCTATAATCACCAAGCTTCAGCAGGATGTCGACCTTGGGGATGAGGGTTAAGAACGCAGACGACATTGCTTTTGGGAGATAAGCAGTGTCATAGAAGTCCAAAACAAAGCGAATGATATCGACCTTCATGAAACTCCAGCATTTTTTGATAAAGTTAAGGTTGAAACCGTCTGGGCCCGGGCTTTTGAATCCGTCACAACTCCAAACTGCGGACCTGATTTCTTCTTCAGTAAAGGGTTTCTCTAAGAAAGAGGAATCATCTTCTGATAGACTGCTAAAGTTACAACTGTCGAGAATTGGTCTAATAGGCTTAGGTTCAGTATAAGCTGATTTGAAGTAATTCAGAACCTCAGCTTTAACTCCCTCCACTGAATCCACCACACCAAGAGAGGTTTCAATCCTGCCAATAAATTTATTTCTTTGCCTAGCTCTGATCCACTGATGGTAGAATCTGGAATTGGTATCCCCGTCCTTCATCCATCTTCTTCTGGATTTTTGAAGAAGCATGTTGTCTTTTAAATGAAGCTTACTCCAGAAAGAATGACATTTCTCTGCTCTCTCATCTACTATGTCCTCTACCTCGTTAACACCAACAGAATATAACAACATATCTGCTTTATTCAATTCTTCAATATCCTCTTCTATTTTAAGGTCAATCTAACCGAAGACATGTTCCCTCCAAACTTTGATTTTATTTTTCAACAGCCTGAACTTTTCTTTTAAAACATAGTCACTTCTACCCTCTGTTCTCATTGACTTCCATTCCTTTTCCACAAATCTGAAAAAATCTGGGTGATCAAACCAACAATCATTGCTTTTGAAAGGTTTGGGGCCCCAGTTTAAAGGTTTGATCTTCACCCAAATTGGACAGTGATCCGATATGTCTCTGTTGCCTATAATCTGGTCCACCATTCCCCACTTCTCAATGATCGAATCTTCTAATAAAAATCTGTCTAAATGAGTCATCGAATTTCCGTCTCGACTAAACCAGGAAAACATACCCCCAGATACAGGAAGATCCACCACACCTAATTCAGCAAAGAAATTCTCGAATTCACACATTTCGTTCGATCTAGAAGAGCTGGATCTGCCTTTTCTTTCAGAGGCTGCAACAGTAGCATTGAAGTCTCCACCTAGGATCCAAAGCCCATCTGAGACGGAAGATTTAATCCTAACTAAATCACCCCACAATCTTCTCTTATCACTTAAACCACAACCTGAGTAAACGTTAACAACGTAAAATAACTCTTTGTTCCATTGAATCTTGATACCCAAGAAACCCGCACCTTTGAATGACCCCAGAGCAGTAATCGTATCCTTGTTCCATAGAGTAATTAAGCCGCCAGATTAACCATTCGATCCAGAAAAATACCAACCGACCTCACCGTGATTCCACACACTTCTAATGAATATTTCCTCCACTTTATTGGTTTTAGATTCTTGAATGAAAAAGATGTCTGCCTTACCTCTGGAAATTATGTGGTTGATTCTTCTTCTCTTCAAAATAGAACCGCTCCCTCTGATATTTAATGATCCTATAATCATTGGAAAGGTTTAGGTAACTCCAACTAACCCAAAAATCTTCTTCTATCTTCCTCTTCCATCTCTTCAATATGTCTAAGAATTTTGGTTGTACTTGCACCTGCTAATTCTCCCGTCTTGATTCCTAGTTCTGACATCGCCCCCCAAATTTTTTCGCCCACCCTTGAATCAATGATATTCCAAAATTTCTGATTGCAACATCTCACATCCGAGTCTGAAGTTTGATCGCAACAAAGAATTGCTCCTGCGGAGAAGTTATCAGAATCACCTGACTTTTGAGAAGGATTAGGGTTAGGGATTTTTCCTAAAACCTCAAAGTAAGACGGTTGGGAAAATTCCTCTATCGGGTCCTCCAATAATTCAACACTTTTTGCCAAAACCCGATCCACCTTCCTAGAGTTTTTCTTAAAAGGTTTGGGCTTCCGGGTCAACGGCCCAAGAACCTCAGAGATCCTTTTTAGTTTGACCTTTTTCTGAGTTGCCTTCTTTTCAACTGTTACCTTTGTAACTGCGACAACCTTAAGAGAGGGCCCCTCTGAGGACAAAGAGAAAGAGGTGTTTGGTTGCAATTATTTTTAGTCAATTTCAATTCTCCTTAAAATGTGTTTGGATGCAACATTTTAACAATGGAAAATAATTTTTGAGAAAATTTAAAATGACTTATATTGTTTGGATATAAAAATAGTAAATTGTTAAAATGATTAAATAAGTTTTTGGCCTCTCTAAATATGGTCAATTTCACTTTTAGTCCCTATAAAAATTTCCTTTAAAAAATGATCATCCTAATATTTTCCATCCACACTTTTGATCCCTTATGCTAACGACCGTTAACAGGAGCTGACATGGCATACCACATGAAAGTATTTTGTGACTATACACATGACAGTGCCAGCGTGGCAAGATGCTGATGTGTCATACCACATTGCTAAAGTCAAGATTTTTCATGAACCCAAAAAGATTCGTAACTAATTGGTAGCTAAAATTGTAGCTAATCTGTAACAACTTTGATTTTTCTGAGCTACTTTTCTAACAAAATGGACAACTTCCAGCCACTTCTTCTATAGACATATTAGGGAACCTGTATTACAAAATTAGCTAAGATGTAACTACAATTTTAACGGTTATGGTTTATCAATTTATCATCTGGTTTAGGTTTTTTAGGTTGAATCCCACATGAAATATAATTCTTGCTTATGATGTTAGAAGAAATTAATGTGAATGTTGATAGTGTGTGAGACACTTTTAGTTAAAAGAGAAAGAGAGAGAATAAATCAATAAGGATTGTATTATTGAATTGAATGATGATAAAACTGAATTACAAACTATGTCTTTATATACAACTAACTTATCTACTAAGTAAAGTAACAAACTAAGTAACAAACCCTAAACCCTAATTAATTTTGGACTTAGGCTACGTAACTCAACTTGGATTATATCTAATATCTCAACATACCCCCTATAATCCAAATTGTTGAAACACACTAATCATTTTCGATCTGAACTATTTCTAATTTCTTTCTCAAAGTTAGGAACCTATTGATCTTCAATCCTTTGGTGAAAATATTGGCCAACTGTGCTTCACTTGAGAAATGTCTCACTTTAAGTTCACCTCGATTTACATTCTCTCTAAGAAAATGAAATCTAGTTTTGATGTGCTTACTCCTTCCATACAAAACTGGATTCTTCGCAAGATTTATGGCTGACTTGTTGTCGATCTACAACACCAGAGGTTTCTTCACTTCGACCTCGATTTCTTCCAGCACAGATCTGATCCAAATTGCTTGACACACGCATAGGATCCTGCTATATATTCAAACCTCACACGATGACAATGCCACCACATGTTATTTTCTCGAGTACCATGAGATTGGACACCAAATACTTGAAAGAAATATCCAGTAGTGCTTCTTCGATCTTCCTTATCTCCACACCAGTTGTAACACCCCAATTTAAATTATTTAATCGTCGTGTTTTATTTTCAATTGTTTGGCCTTGTTTGGGGGGGGGGGTGTCTGAGTACGAGGGGTAATGTTAATAGTGATAAGGTGGGGGTGTATCCATTAATAGTAATATGGAACTTATTTTATTAGTAATATTATTATTATTATCTTTATTATTATTATTAATACTATTATTATTTTAAATTAAAATCTGATTTAATTAATTTGATAATGGGCTAATGGATGAATTAAGAGGCAGTTTAGTAATTAAGCTGAGATTAGTGAGGGTTAGTGGGGAAGTGAGCCATAATCAGATTTTGGAAAAGAAAGAACAAGGAAGAGCTAGGGCACCCATCTTTATCAATTTCGCAGGAATTTGATCAAGAAATTCGAGGTAAGGGGGGAGAATGGATTTAATATTGGCAATGTTGGTACCACATGCATTGTGTCTATTGTTGAGTCGCATTGCATTATCATTTTATGTTGATTGAATTATGATTGAAAGTGACAAGTAGGTCGTGCTTATGTGATTGTATGATTGTGTGTGAGAAACTACTCTTATCATGTGTTATTTACCGTTTATTATTAAATGTAGTTCTCACTCCTTTGTTGTTATTGTGTCTGTGCTTCTTCAGAAGTACAGATAATCCAGGTACTTGAGTTGCTTGGAGTGCGTGTTGCCTGTTCGAGTCGTAGGAGTCGCTCTGATACGTAACACGGGAATTTTGGGGATTTTATTAATTGTTATTCTTCATTGAATTTTGTTACGTATCTCTTTGAATTCAATATTTTGAGGACCACGAGTTTATGTGGAGTTTTGAAGTATTTTGGCAAGTGTGCCATGAACTTATGAAATGATTATTCCGCTGTTTTACTTCATTTAGTACAAAGGAGTTTTATTGTTGATTTTATTTGGTGTAGCATACTACTTGTAAAAGTTGAAAACTCTGATTTTATCCGTATTACTTTTATTTTTATAAAATGGGAAAGTGGGGTGTTACAATTGGTATCAGAGCAGGTCCGTCCGGCCAGGTGTAGTAGTTGAGTCTGTCCTTAGTATAGGGGTCGATTGTGTGTTCTGACCGGATGTTGATTGTTGACCAGTATGGCAGGAAGGAATGATGCTGCTCTTGCTGCAGCTATGCAAGCCATGGCACAAGCTGTAGAGAACAACAATCAGGCGGGAGGTGCTCAGTTCCGTGACTTAGCACAGTTCCAGAGCAATAAGCCGCCTACATATGAGGGAGGTATTTTGGATCCAGAGGCTGCACAGAAATGGCTGAAGGTTGTTGAGAAGATCTTCAGGACCATGGAATGCAGTGACGCTCAGAAAGTACGATTTGGCACTCATATGCTGGAAGGGGAGGCTGAGGTCTGGTGGGACAACAGCCGTCAGAGATTGGAAGCTGCGGGTACTGAGATTACTTGGACAGTGTTTCAAACTGAGTTTCTGGAAAAGTATTTTCCGAAAGATATTCGTAGTGCAAAGGAAGTTGAATTTCTGGAGCCGAAACAGGGTGATAAGACAGTTGCTGAATATGCTGCCCGATTTGAAGAATTGGTACAGTATTGTGCTCATTACAATACTGAATAAGCTATGACTTCGAAGTGCTTGAAGTTTGAGAATGGGCTGCGTCCCGAGATGAAACTGGGCATTGCTTGTCAGAAAATAAGAAATTATCCAGAACTGGTAAGCAGAAGCAGAATCTATGACAACGATAACAGAGCCATAATTGCTCATTACAAGGCTGTGAATGAGAAGAAGGGTAAGCAGAGGTTTGGAGGTACTCCTTACAGTGCTCCAGCTGATAAAGGGAAACAGAAAATTGACGTAGGAAAGAAACCAAAGGAGAAAGGAGTAGGTGATGATACTCTCAAGTGTTTCAAATGTGGTGGTGCGGGTCACCGTGCTAATAACTGTCCGAATGAGGTGAAGAAGTGTTTCAAGTGTGGTAAACCAGGTCATGTTATAGCAGATTGTAGGGCCACTATGCCTACCTGTTATAACTGCGGAGAAAAGGGTCACATCAGCACTCACTGTGAGAAGCCAAAGAAAGCCCAGGCCAGTGGGAAAGTATTTGCCTTGGTGGGAGTCCAATCCACCGATGAGGAGCGTTCCGTCAAAGGTACTTACTTTATTAATGGTATTCCTTTGATTGCTATCGTTGACACGGGTGCAACGCACTCGTTTATTTCTGTTGACTGTGTGAAGAGATTAGGGATTGTACCGTCTACTCTAGAGCAGAGAATGACGATTAAAACTCCGTCTATTGGTTCGGTGGTTACTTCTTTGGTGTGTTTGAAGTGTCCACTAACTATGTTCGGTAGAGATTTCAGAGTGGACTTGATCTGTTTGCCACTCGGTAGTCTCGATGTCATTCTGGGGATGAACTAGTTGGAATTCAATCGGGTCCACATTGATTGTTTTAGGAAGACGTTATTGTTTCTCACTCCTGAGGAGGAAGCATTAGCGGATTCGTTATCTAGCAGGGAGTTGAGGACATTGTTGGAGGATGAAGCTAAGATGTTTGCAGTGTTTGCCTCGTTATCGGTTGAAGGTAAGACTTTGGTTAATGAGTTGCCAGTAGTGAACGAATTTCCTGAGGTGTTTCCAGATGACATTTTAGAGTTGCCTCCGACGAGAGAAGTTGAATTTACTATTGATCTTGTTCCTGGTACTAGACCCATATCTATGGCGCCGTACAGGATGTCTGCATCATAATTGGAAGAGTTGAAGTCTCAGATTGGAGAATTGCTTGATAAGAAGTTTATTAGACCAAGTGTGTCGCCGTGGGGAGCTCCGGTGTTGTTAGTAAAAAAGAAGGATGGTAGTATGCGTTTGTGCATCGATTACCGTCAGTTGAATAAAGTGACCATTAAAAATAGATATCCACTTCCGAGGATTGATGACTTAATGGATCAGCTTGTGGGAGCTTGTGTTTTCAGCAAAATTGATTTGAGGTCGGGTTACCATCAGATTAGAGTGAAGGAAGATGACATTCAGAAAACTGCTTTCAGAACTCGCTACAGACATTACGAATATGCAGTAATGCCTTTCGGAGTGTCTAATGCGCTGGGTGTGTTTATGAAATATATGAATCGTATCTTCCACTCTTATCTGGATCAGTTTATTGTAGTATTCATTGACGATATACTAATTTATTCTAAGTCTGACGAAGATCATGCAGGACACTTGAGAATTGCATTGCAGGTGTTGAAAGATAATAAATTGTTTGCCAAGTTCTCGAAGTGTGAATTCTAGTTGAATACTGTGAGTTTCTTGGGTCATGTTATTTCTGGTGATGGCATAGCGGTGGATCCATCTAAAGTAAGTGCAGTACTTCAGTGGGAACCCCCAAAGACAGCAACGGAAATTAGAAGCTTTTTGGGTTTGGCGGGTTATTACCGAAGATTCATCGAGGGATTTTCTAATTTGGCGTTGCCATTGACTCAGTTAACTAGAAAGAATCAGGCTTTTGTTTGGGATGCAGCTTGTGAGGAGAGTTTTGAGGAACTGAAGAAGAAATTGACTTCAGCGCCAGTGTTAATTCTACCGAGTCCAAGTGAACCTTTTGTGGTGTATTGTGATGCGTCTAAGATGGGATTAAGTGGTGTGTTGATGCAAGATGGAAAGGTAGTGGCTTATGCATCGCGGCAATTAAGGGTGCATGAGAGGAACTATCCTACTCATGATCTTGAATTAGCTGCAGTGGTGTTCGTGTTAAAAATCTGGAGGCATTATTTGTATGGATCAAGATTTGAAGTATTCAGTGATCATAAGAGTCTGAAATATTTATTCGATAAGAAGGAGTTGAATATGAGGCAGAGAAGGTGGTTAGAGTTCTTAAAGGATTATGATTTCAATTTGAGTTACCATCCGGGAAAAGCTAATGTTGTGGCAGATGCTCTGAGTCGGAAGACAATCCATATGTCATCCTTGATGGTGAAAGAAATGGAATTGATTGAGCAGTTCAGAGACTTGAGTATGGTTTGTGAAACTACGCCAGAGAGTATTAGATTGGGTATGCTGAAGGTGAATAATGACTTTTTGGATGTAATTAAAGAAAACCAGAAACTGGATGCGAAGCTAGTGGACTTAATGCCTACAGGAGGAGATGATCCTGATAGTGATTTTAAAGTGGATAATGTTGGAGTGTTGAGATTCCGGGGCAGAATTTGTGTACCGGATAATGAGGAATTGAAAAAGGCAATCTTAGAGGAAAGTCATCGGAGTAGCTTGAGTATTCATCCGGGAGCTACAAAGATATATCATGACTTGAAGAAGTTATTTTGGTGGTCCGGTATGAAGAGGGACATAGCTCAGTTTGTTTATGCTTGTTTGATATGTCAGAAGTCAAAGGTTGAACACCAGAAACCGTCGGGATTAATGCAACCGTTGGAAATTCCGGAATGGAAATGGGACAGTATTGCTATGGATTTTGTTACTGGTTTGCCAAATACGGCGAGAGGCTTTGATGCTATTTGGGTAGTGGTGGATCGACTTACGAAATCCGCACATTTTATACCAATTAACATCAGTTTTCCATTGTCGAAGCTGACAGAGATTTATATCAGAACAATTGTGAAGTTGCATGGTGTTCCGTCTAGCATAGTGTCGGATAGAGATCTGAGGTTTACTTCAGAATTTTGGAAGAGTCTACAGGAAACCTTGGGTTCTAAATTGAAGTTGAGCTCGGCTTATCATCTACAGACAGATGGTCAATCAAAGAGGACTATCCAGTCGTTGGAAGATTTGCTGAGGGCCTGCGTGTTGGAGAAAGGGGGTGCGTGGGATACTCATTTGCCATTGATTGAGTTCACGTATAATAACAGTCACCATTCTAGCATTGGAATGGCGCCTTTCGAAGCTTTGTATGGTAGGAGGTGTAGGACACCTCTGTGTTGGTATGAAACAGGTGAGAATGTGGTGCTTGGACCAGAAATTGTGCAACAGACTACTGAGACAATTCAAATGATCCGCGAAAAGATGAAGGCGTCTCAGAGTAGGCAGAAAAGTTATCATTATAATCGGAATAAAGATTTGGAATTCAGTGAAGGGGATCACGTGTTCCTGAGAGTTAACCCATTGACCGGTGTGGGACGCGCATTAAAATCGAAGAAGTTGGATCCTAAGTTTATTGGACCGTATTAGATCTTGCAGAGAGTTGGTGCAGTTGCTTACAGAGTGGCGTTACCGCCTGAACTTTCGAATTTGCATGATGTGTTTCATGTGTTGCAACTCCGGAAGTATGTATCGGATCCATCTCATGTCATTCAAAGAGTTGAAGTTCAGATTAGGGATAATCTTACTATGGAGGCGAGGCCAATAAGGATCGAGGATCGCCAGATGAAACAACTCAGAGGAAAGGAGATACCCCTGGTGAGAGTAGCTTGGGGAGGAGCTGCTGGCGGAAGTGTAACCTGTGAATTGGAGAGCAGGATGCGAGAGTCGTATCCGGAGCTATTTCCATCAGGTACATTTTCGAGGACGAAAATAATTTAAGTGGGGGAGAGTTGTAACACCCAAATTTAAATTATTTAATCGTCGTGTTTTATTTTCAATTGTTTGACCTTGTTTTTTTTTTTTGGGGGGGGGGGGGGGTGGGGGGGGTCTGAGTACGAGGGGTAATGTTAATAGTGATAAGGTGGGGGTGTATCCATTAATAGTAATATGAAACTTATTTTATTAGTAATATTATTATTATTATTATCCTTATTATTATTATTATTAATACTATTATTATTTTAAATTAAAATCCGATTTAATTAATTTGATAATGGGCTAATGGATGAATTAAGGGGCAGTTTAGTAATTAAGCTGAGATTAGTGAGGGTTAGTGGGGGAGTGAGCCATAATCAGACTTTGGAAAAGAAAGAGTTAGAGAAGGAAGAACAAGGAAGAGCTAGGGCACCCATCTTCATCAATTTCGCAGGAATTTGATCAAGAAATTCAAGGTAAGGGGGAGAATGGGTTTAATATTGGAAATGTAATCATGAGAGGATAGTGGGGAGTCCTTAACCCCGTAGGAATTCGTATGAATTTCTGCTGCATTATGATTATGTGATGCATATGTGAATCTATGATGAAAATTGTGTGAATTAAATCATTGTGATTCTGATTGTTTGATATTTTGGTGTTGCTGGTACTGTATGAATATGAATGTTGCAGATCTGAGTTTTGGTACAGGTTGAGTGATCGAAATTAGATCCAAGAACCATAAATTTGACTAGTAATGATAGGTAAAAGAAGTAAGATGAAGAATAGGACCTAAAACTAGTGTAGAAACAAGTTTAGGACTGAATTGGAGTGGAAAAGTGAGGATCCCGTAGCAGAACCCAGACTGGTGTGGGGAAATTGCATTTGCGTAATATATCTGGCCATACGCGTATCAGGTAGGGAAATACGTGTATGGCTATGGTCAATATGTGTATGGGAGGTCCAAAAGAAGGCTTGGCACGACCCTCCGCCCGTACGCGTAACAGTACGCGTATGGAAGCTTGACATTACGCGTAAGAGGGGCGTTGCGCGTAACGAGATCTGGAGTGGAATTTTGATGGAAAAGCAGGTCTCTGCCCATACGCGTATCAAGTGGGGCAATATGTGTATGGATGGGCAAGCGAGATGGGCAATACGCGTATGGCCCAGGGCAATACGCGTATGGCCCAGGGCAATACGTGTATGGCCAGTGAGAGTGCAAAATTTGGCCGTTTCGCGATTCTTTCCCGTTTTCGCGTCCAAAGTTGTTTCTTTTGGTTTGAGAGGTTGGGGATAGATGCCAGGCCTTGAAAAATGTAGTATTGGTGATAAAAATAATTAATTTAATAATTTTGGTGAATTAATTAGTAATCAGCTAATTAGCGTCGTGTGAGGTGTGTTCTGTGGTGTTATGTATTGATTGTGATCTGGAGGATCGTGGAAATGTATGAGTGTGATTATACATGAATTATATGCATATTGATGTCATGCATTCATGGTGTGTCGGTGGTGATGGATCATTGCTCAGGAGGAGTGTATGTGATTCATCCGAACTCCAATGTGGAGAGTGGTGGGATAAATCATTGCCAAGTAAAGGTGTATGTGATTTATCCGGGTTCGATTGAATGAACCATGGTGATTGTTGGTACCACATGCATTGTGTCTATTGTTGAGTCGCATTGCATTATCATTTTATGTTGATTGAATTATGATTGAAAGTGACAAGTAGGTCGTGCTTATGTGATTGTATGATTGTGTGTGAGCAACTACTCTTATCATGTGTTATTTGCCGTTTATTATTAAATGTAGTTCTCACCCCTTTGTTGTTGTTGTGTCTGTGCTTCTTCGGAAGTACAGATAATCCAGGTACTTGAGTTGATTGGAGTGCGTGTTGCCTGTTCGAGTCATAGGAGTCGCTCTGATACGTAACACGGGAATTTTGGGGATTTTATTAATTGTTATTCTTCATTTAATTTTGTTACGTATCTCTTTGAATTCAATATTTTGAGGACCACGAGTTTATGTGGAGTTTTGAAGTATTTTGGCAAATGTGTCGTGAACTTATGAAATGATTATTCCGCTGTTTTACTTCATTTAGTATAAAGGAGTTTTATTGTTGATTTTATTTGGTGTAGCATCCTACTTATAAAAGTTGAAAACTCTGATTTTATCCGTATTACTTTTATTTTTATAAAATGGGAAAGTGAGGTGTTACACCAATCAACATCTGAATAACAAGTAACCATAGCTTCTTTGATTCCATAGTCTCATCGAAATAAAATTCCATAGTTTGTCGATCTTTTTAAGTATCTCAGGATTCTTCTTGCAGTCTTCATGTGTGACACCCTTGGTTCAATCATGTGTTTGCTCATTAATCCGACTGAGAAGAGATCCAACAATTTGTTTGAACAAAGTTGCATCGACTTTGTCTTCCTCTCCATGCTTTTCCAACTTCAAATTTGGTTCGACAGGCGAAGATGCAGGAGTCAAATCATCTATCCTGAATCTCTTGAGTGTCTCCTTAACATACTTTCTTTGATGTAACACCATACCTTACTTCGACATTTGAATTTCCATGCCTAGGAAGTATGACAAATTTTCCAGATCTGACATTTCAAATTCTTTCTTCATAAACTCTTTGAACTTCGACAAGTTCTTCAAGCAATTTCCAGTTACTAGCAAGTCATCGACATATAAGCAGATGATTGTTATATCTTGTGCCACAACCTGAACATAGACACCATACTCAGATTTACATTTGATAAATCCCAATTCGACCAAGTATGAGTCGATCTTCTTGTTTCATGCCATAGGTGCCTGCTTGAGGCCATAGAGCGTTTTGTGAAATTTTTATACTTTCCTTGCTTCCTCCTAAATCACAAACCCAGGAGGTTGTGTGACATATACCATTTCGTCTAAAGGTCAATTCAAAAATGTCGATTTCACATCTAAGTGAAATGTCAACCAGCCTTGATTACATGCTAAGGCTACCACTAGTCAAACAATTTCCAATCTTGCGATAGGTGAAAAGACTTCAGAGTAGTCGAGTCCTGCTCGCTGAAGAAATCCTCGAGCCACCAATCTCGCATTATGTCTTGCTATCGACCCATCTGCATTGTGCTTCAACTTGAACACCCATTTCACTTTGATAGCGTTTGTATGTATTGGCAATTCGATAAACTCCCATGTGTCGTTTCTTTCGATTGCTTGTAACTCTTCGACCATAGAAGACTTCCATCGTTTATCTTTGAAGGCGTCGCTATAGTTGATTGGTTCAACACCTGCAAGTAAAGCAAAATGAACTAGTTCTCCATCTATTGTGACTTCATCATCACCAATCACTTCATAGTCTTGAAGTCTTACTAGACGAGCTCTAGTTCTTTGAGGTCTCTGACTTGTGCTAGCCATATCCTCTTCGACTTAGAATGTGTCAGGTATGTTAGCAACAACTTCAACTTCGACTTCAATTGGAGTATCTGCAATTTCTTCGACTTCGACTTCATCTATTTCTTCGTCGATGCCATAACTCATTAATGGCTTGTTAATTGGATCACCGGAATTCCAATCCCATGTAGAGTTCTCATCAATCACAATGTCTCGACTCATCGCAATCTTATTGTTCATTGGATTGAATAGCCTGTATGCTCCAGTCTTATGGTATCCTTCCAGAATCATAGGTTCAATATTGTCATCAAGGTTCCTTCTTCTAGCATCAGGAACATGCTTGTAGCAAATAGAGCCAAACACCTTCAGATGACTCACCTATGGTCGTTTTTCACTCCACACTTCTTCAGGAACCTTGTTCTTCAGCTTCTTGGTATGGCACCTATTCGGAATATAAACAGCAGTCGAAACAACTTCACCCCATAAGGAATTTAGCAAATTCTTCTGCTTCAACATGCATCTCTCCATGTCCAACATGGTCCTGTTTCTTCGTTATGCTATTCCATTATGTTAAAGAGTATAAGGAACAATTAACTCATGATCAACACCATGTTCTGCACATAATGCTTAAAATATGTTGGATGTGTATTCGCCACCTCCATCTGTTCACAGAACTTTGATCTTCTTTTCACTCTAGTTTTTGACAAGTATCTTGAATCTCTTAAAGATTTCAAATACTTCATCCTTTCTTTTGATCACATAGATCCATAACTTTCGACTAAACTCATCGACAACCGAAACAAAATACATATTTCCACCAATGGTATGATCTTCAAAAGAACCACATACATCTGAATATACAACGTCGAGTTTGCAGAAGGATCTCATTGGCATAGTCGAAACAAAAGACTTTCTAGATTTCTTTGCAACTAGACACATTTCATAGAGTTTGTCGGGCATCTCCAGACTTGGTATACCGATTACCATATCTTGAGTAATCAGTTGATTGAGTGATCGAAAGTTCAAATGTACAAACCTCAAATACCACAACCAACTATGCTTGTGGTCGACACCAGTTTTTAGACATTATACTTCAGTTGAGTTGATCATGGTCTTGAATGTCCCTTTCTTCGACAAAGGAGATTTCAAGACCAAATTATTCTGAGTGTCGAACAGATCCAAGGCTCCAGCTTTCATAATGATTGAGAAATCTTTTTCGACTATTTGTCCAACACTTAGTAGATTGCACTTCATTCTAGGTACATAGAGTACATATTTGATCATAGCTTTTCCTCCATTGTTCCTTTGAATAACTATGTCGCCAGTACCTTCTGCTTGCAATGAGCTATTATCAACAATTTTGACCTTGCTCTTCTTCGACTTGTCGAAATCCGCTAACCACTCTTTTTGACCAGTCATGTGATTCGAACAGCTCGAGTCGAGGAACCAGATCTTGGATTTGGCATGGTCATCTGCAACTGCAGCCATAACCACCATATCATCATAATCATCTAAATCTTGACGTACAAGGTTTGCTCCTTCGTCCTTGCCTTTTGTCGATCCTTTGTCTTTCCTGTACCAATAATGCTTGGCCAAGTGACCCCACTTTTCACAGTTATAGCATTGCACATTTTTTTACTTCTTTATCCTTCTGCTAGGAATTTCCTTCTCCTCTTTTTGAGGATTCAAAAACTCTGTCATCGACCTTATTCTTGTAAGGATTCTATAGCGTGGAAATTTGTGAGTGTAAGCTATTGATTAACATAACTCATAAAGAAAGAGTCGCCACCGCACTTTTATTTTATCCACAAAGGGAAAGGAAAAAGAGCGAACAAAACCTAAAGAGTTCTAAAACAACATGAACAAACATAGAATGGGTAAGGGGGGTTGGTTACGCAATGGGAAGGTGTTAGCACCCAAAACGTCTATAGTACTCTATAGGAACCCTTTGAAATATCTACCGCTTTTTAGTCTGAAAATGGTTTGCTTGTAAAGAGATTGAGGAGATGAGAGGAGAATTATTTTTTAAGATTTTTTGTGTTTGGAGAGACTTATCGCCTCATGCCTACGTACCCACGATGTGCAATGTAGGATCAAAACCTAGTAGTTCGTGGTACAAAGAACACAAATTTGTTGGTTTCGATTGATTTTTAAGTGTAAAGACAAGTCGTCATTTCTAAGCAAATAATTTTGCTTAAAGAAATGAATCATGTCTAAACTTATGAAAAAGAGTTTAAAAAAAAGGTGCATAAAAGCACAAAAGATTTGAGTGAGTTTCATATTTTTTATGTTTTCATGAAATGGTCAAAGTATGGTTAAGATAGATTGACATTTATTAAAGAAAGAACATTTTAAAAGTCACTTGACAAAAGTCAAGGTTTTACTATGAAAGCGGTTTTAAGTTGAAAACAAGAAGGTTTTGAAAAAGGGAGAGGATTTTGAAAATTTAAGAATGGGGAGGAGAAGAAATGACTATCCTAATGCATAAAATAAAAGCTAGGGAAAAGAAGGATCTAACCAAAATGGAGCCACTTCAAAGCAATATTAAAAGAATTCCATCCTTAAGCAAATTGGCCAATAAAGGCAAGTCTTCAATCAATACTCCAAGCAAAGGGATAGGAAGTCCTAATTCTAGGTCCATAAGTCCAATATTACTTCAAAAAGAGGTCCGTGAAGAGATCACTCCAAAGCATAGGATAGTAACCGATAGTCCAAGATGAAGAGAATTAAGTTTTTTTTTTGGTTTAAGCCTTTATTAATGTTTTTGAGTCCAAATGGACAAAGTGAAAAAAAAAGGCATAAGCATAAACATGTGTCCAACGGACAAAGGAAAAATTGCGGAAGCATAAACATGATATGAAATGAAGCATAAAAATAAAAGAGATAGGGAGCAAGAAGGAAACATAAACAAAATTAATACAATAATATTGTTAGTAAGTTAGTGATTAGTTGTTAGTATTAGTGATCAATAACAATTGAATAATTGCACTTAGGTCAAGGTTGATGAAACTCATTAGAGGAATGATAAGACCAAAGCCTCCTAACAACAAGTTTCATGAGTTTTGAACCATAAGACAAATAATCAACCATTCTTGGTAGTTTTCCGATACGGGACAAATATTGCGCTATGTTAAGCAATCGCCGAGTAATTTACGGAGTAATTACCCTACAATGAGGTCGGTCAATAGCTCTTTGTGCTAATGTATGCTAGATGAACGATATATAGATCGTCATCCGAAAGCAATACCGCACGAAAAGAAAAGTGGTAACGATCTAGTCTTGATCGAAATTCAACAACAGAATTCCAAGATCTTTGACTTTCATCGATCAAAACAAAAGAGAAATAGATGAAGAGAAAGCCAAATTAAACCACACAATTATGTGATCTAAGGCTAAGAACAAAGGAAGAGGGAAGAAAAAGGCAAAAGAACCAAAACAGTCCCAAAACAGAGCCAAAATAGCATTCTGGACACTGGTTAATCGGTTAACACATTTGGTTAATCGGTTAACTAGTGCAGATTTTGAATTTCTACGCAAAACAGGGTGTTAACCGGTTAAACATTTTACACTGAATCTGGTTAATCGGTTAACACTGCACCAGAAGCAAAAAAATGTGCAAAATTCAACATGATCTTCTTTCAAAACATTTTTCAAACACCTTATGATCATGAATTGGATTTGCACAAATTTCAAAGTAAAAATTGACAGAGAAACCTGCAATCAAACAACAAAATACGATCCAAAGGATCAACAACAAGCAACACCAAGGATCTACATCTTGAATGATGAATATGAAGCTTTAACAATGGTGGAAAGTGAATTACCACTCCAAATCAGAAAATCCTTCCAAATTGCAGCAAGATCTACACTCCAAAACCTTGATCTACTGTGATTGATGAACAAAAACAAGAATGGATGAAGGTTTAGCTCTAAATTAGTAAGAATCAATGTGAATTCTTACTAACTTATGAAAGAAGAAATTGAGCTTTTGGTGAATTTTGGTAGTTGGGGAGAGAAATTGCAAGGGATTTTTTGGCTATCAAAAGCTTGTGAAATGAATGAAATGAAGCCTCTATTTATAGAGTTTAGGCTTGGGAATTTGGTGGTTTGGAATTAGGTTTGGAAGATCAAAATTAGGATTGGAATTCAAATTTGGAGGGAAATTAAAAGAGTGGTGATTAGTGGAGGTATATGTAGGAATTAATATTGATGATGTAGGGAATTAGAACTGAGATGGAATATTCAAAAATGATGAAAATTGGTGCCAATTGCTGAAAATTTGAATTTCCTGGCATTTTTTTCAAAATTTGCACGCGTTAACCGATTAACCAAATGTGTTAACCGGTTAACACAGTTAAAATTTGGAAATTTTGGCTTTTTGATGTGCTGTCTTGATTCCGGCTCGATTTTTCTTGCTCGTCAAAGAAGGCATGGAAATAAATACATGAACCTTGGAGTCCCTTGAATAATAATCAATTAAACCTTGGAAACTCTTGATCAAATGAAATTTTGAATTGTTTGCCGATCAACTTTGACTTTATTCAGATGAAATCCATTCGAGCTGCGGGACAAATTTTGTTTTTGGTATTTTTAATCTGTTCTTCCCCTGAAAATGTTAGTGAAAGAAAACAAAATATTTTTGGATTTTGATTAATGGTTAGTAAACATAAACAATTAAACAATAAAACAACCAACAAACACACACAAACCCAAAGATCCCTGCAAGGCACAATCCTATAGAAGAGGGAACCAATGTCCGATCTTGTTTGTGGTATGAAATGCAAATGAAAAGCAAAGAATCTTAGGGGCAAAAATTAGGGTATTACAGCTGCCCCGATTTAAGTTTCTTCTATCCGGAGATACGAAGATGGGCATCTTTGTCTCGACGAGATATAAGAGACTTAAATATAACAACAACCCAATTTTTGGCCCTAAGAGGCCACAAGATGATATGATCATGCAAATGATATGCAAACACAAGACCACTGTGGGGAGAAAATGCCACAGGAGATAAACAAAAGCTGGGGAGCAAAAGAAAAGAGAAAAGACTCCGCAGGGGAAAACGCATCCCAACAAAGGGAGGAGACAAACTGGGGATAAGTGTATGTGGAAATAAACCACATCACAACAAGGATAAAACCCAACAGGGAAGACTTAGCACAACAAGGCTCCACTGGGAAAAACAAGACCTCAACAATGAACTGTCTTTAGCATACTGAAGAGACTAATCATCCATCGGAGTAGAAAACCTCAACAACGAACTGTTCCGTCAAACCAAAGAGACTTACCATTCATCGGAGTAATAAAATCTCAACAACGAACTGTCCCATCAAACCGAAGAGACTTACCATTCATCAAAGTAATAAAATCTCAACAACGAACTGTCCCATCAAACCGAAGAGACTTACTATTCATCGGAGTCACAAAATCTCAACAACGAACTGTCCCATCAAACCGAAGAGACTTACCATTCATCGGAGTCACAAAATCTCAACAACGATCTGTCCCATCAAACCGAAGAGACTTACCATTCATCGGAGTAACAAATCTCAACAACGAACTGTCCCATCAAACCGAAGAGACTTACCATTGATCAGAGTAACAAATCTCAACAAAGAACTGTCATATCAAACCGAAGAGACTTACCATTCATCGGAGTAACAAATCTCAACAACGAACTGTCCCATCAAACCAAAGAGACTTACCATTCATCGGAGTAACAAATCTCAACAACGAACTGTCCCATCAAACCGAAGAGACTTACCATTCATCGAAGTAATAAAATCTCAACAACGAACTGTCCTATCAAACCGAAGAGACTTACCATTCATCGGAGTAACAAATCTCAACAACGAACTGTCCCATCAAACCGAAGAGACTTACCATTCATCGGAGTAATAAAATCTCAACAACGAACTATCCCATCAAACCGAAGAGACTTACCATTCATCAGAGTAACAAATCTCAACAACGAACTGTCCCATCAAACCGAAGAGACTTACCATTCATCGGAGTAAAAAAATCTCAACAACGAACTGTCCCGTCAAACCGAAGAGATTTACCATTCATCAGAGTAACAAAAGGTATTAGCTGCATCGCCTCAGGCTTATGAAATAAAGGAATGCAACGAAACAGTATTGAACCTTCCAAAAAGGGAATCATACGCAGATTTCAGTTGAAGGGCGCAGAATCCTCAAAGGTGCAAAATAAATGCACTCTCAATCTAGGTTTCACAACCTGGAGATCCAAACAAATGTTGCAGAGGACCAAAGTTCAATCCAAGAACAAGCTGGAGAGAAACGGTCAAACAAGACTCGTCCCGAGGAGGAAATATCTCAACTGGGGACTAAACCCATCCAGATAATGAACTGGAGAGGAAACTGAATCGAAATCTTCCACGATAAATAAGCTCAGTGGGGAATTAACAAAGATAGTCATTTTTCTGCTTACGGGTCGACACTCTAAATGGAGAGAGGATACACACGCTCTACGGGGATAACAACACCAGAGAGCAAAGAAGCACCAACACAAATGCAAAATGCAAAATGCAACAACAATATGCTATGTACAACAAAAGAATGCGCATGCAATGCGTATGAGTATGAATATGCTGACAAAACAGACATAAAGGATAAACAGAGGGTGGAACAAACATCACAACACCACTGAATACTCGGCTAATCTCAACAAGATGGAGATATCATTAGCAACTCTGCTAGGCATTTAGCTGAAGAAATCCTGCAAGAGATAAACAAAAGCCATCAAAGGAAAATAAATCCTACTACAAGGCTCAAATCTTGCTGGAGAAAAGAAAATACTCCTTGGGGAAGGACCCGAATATCAATCTTCTAACATAGATGATCCACTAAGAGGATAACAACATAAACTCTGCTTTGAGGATGGCAGGAAATCTGTTGGGGAATCATAACAAACAAATCTTTCTGAATCTTCCTGGGGATCATAAAGAATTCACAGGAACTTCCATGAAGAGATCTGTGGCGGAGAAATAATGAATCCGTTGGGGATTGCAGACATATACACATCTACGCAAAATCCACTGGGAATACAAGGCAGATCTACTGGAGATACAAGAGAAAAGCTCTCTGAGGATTAACCAATTCGGAGCAAAGCATCCTGGACTTGCTGGGAAAATAGCAAAAGGTCAAGCTGTGGAGGATTTTAGATCAATACTCATCAAAAATGAGAGAAAACCCAATAGGTGACTAAAAGAGATATCATCAGCGACTTCACTAGGGAATAGCCGCAATAGTGATGCGCAATCTTCACTAGGAGGATAAATCTCTGGAAAAAACAATCCGGAGAGAAGTACATCCTGGACTTGCCGGGGGAAATGAGAAATTAACATCACTGCTCTATGCTTGGAAATGATAGTGAACTGCCTCCGTTGGAGAATCATCAAGGATAAATCCCTGGGTAGAATAACCTGGAGAGAAAAACATCCACAAGACAAGATGAAACACAACAAGCGATCACCACGTCAATGCTTCTTAGAAGAAAGTAACATTGCTCTCTGTTTGGTGACATCCAAAGCAACAACAACACGTTTAGAGGGTAAAACTCTGAGTGGAGCTTCCTCATATGATTTCGGCTTGGGATAGCAAAAAAATGAATCTCTGTATGGGGATCACCATTAAGGAGAAGTGCACCTCAAAACTACTCAACTGCCTGACCATGACATAATCAGCTGGAGAGGATTCAGATCAAGACCTAGCTGGGGGAGAAACCAAACAGCATTGGATCTTATGAATTCAACACATCACAACAAACCTATCACCTTGTCAACAACTAAACACATTCATAGGACCAAGCTCTGTCAAGGAAATATCAACAAACTCTACTGCGGAAATATCGACAAACTCTATCGGGGAGCTGTCAATGAATTCTGCCAAAGGAGCGAGAACGAACCCTGCTGAAGAAAACATCAATCCTACCATCCTTGGAATAACCATTGATGTTCCTTTTCACATTCATAACTCAAAGGAAAATGTTTTTATAATTTTCAAAAAAATTAAATCAATTATTTACATTTTGTTTCAAAAATCATCATCAAAAAAATAAATGAAATTTTGCAAACAGAAACAAAATAAGAATTGCAAACAAAGGGACAAAGGCCCAAATTTTATTAATAGAATGGAAGTCCGCAAATGGCGTAATTCCATGGATCATTACAAAGTTTGAAAAATGGTAAATACATGGAAAGGGTTACATTGAAATACAATGACCACTATTCTCCCTAACAACTTTGAATTCCACTGTGCCCAAAACTTCAGCTGAGGATGATTGAAGCAGAATCCTTGATAGACAATGTTGCTTTCACATGATCAAGACTGACCAGATGCAGTTACTTGCCATAATCCCTAACTTTTGCCTAGATTGCCCTTTCGGGTTTTCAACCTACCAGGATGATTATTTCTGTTTTTGTCTCTAATTTTTGCCTGGACCGCCCTTTTCGAGTTTTCAGCCCACCGAGACGCTCATTTTTCCCTAAGCCACCCTTTCGAGTTTTCAACTTAGCAGGCTGTTCTTTTATTTTTTATGCGAAGTATTTCTTGACTGCATCGGCATTCACAGGACGAGTGAACTCTTCACCATCCATAGTTGTAAGAAGTAATGCACCGCCAGAAAAGGCTCTCTTAACAACATGTGGGCCTTCATAATTAGGAGTCCACTTGCCCCTAGAATCATTGGTAAAAGTCGAGATCTTTTTGAGCACGAGGTCGCCTTCTCTGAACACACGAGGTCGAACCTTCTTATCAAAAGCTTTCTTCATTCTCTGTTGATACAATTGGCCATGACACAAGGCCTTCATTCGTTTATCTTCAATCAGATTCAACTGGTCATATCTGCTTTGACACCATTCAGCCTCTGACAATTCAGCTTCCATCAAAACTCTCATAGAAGGGATTTCAACCTCCACCGGGAGCACTGCTTCCATACCATAAACAAGAGAGAAAGGGGTTTCCCCTGTTGAATGCAGACAGATGTAAGATACCCATGCAAAGCAAAAGGGAGCATCTCATGCCAATCCTTGTAAGTAACAACCATCTTCTGAACAATCTTCTTAATATTCTTATTGGCAGCTTCAACAGCCCCATTCATCTTAGGTCTGTAAGGAGAAGAATTATGATGCTCAATCTTAAACTCATCACATAATTCCTTCATCATTTTGTTATTCAGGTTCGACCCATTATCAGTGATAATCTTGCTCGGAACACCATACCGACAGATGATTTGATTCTTGATAAACCGGACTACGACTTGCTTGGTCACATTGGCATATGATGCGGCTTCAACCCACTTGGTAAAATAGTCAATAGCCACCAATATGAAACGGTGCCCATTTGACGCTTTAGGCTCAATCATTCTAATCATATCAATGCCCCACATGGAGAAGGGCCATGGAGAGGAGATAACATTGAGGGGAGTTGGAGGCACATGAATTTTGTCAGCATAAACCTGGCACTTATGGCACTTCTTCACAAATTTGCAACAGTCAGATTCCATTGTCAGCCAATAGTAACCTGCCCTTAACATTTTCTTAGCCATTACATGCCCATTGGCATGTGTACCAAAAGATCCTTCATGAATTTCTTTCATCAACATGTCTGCTTTGTGTCTATCCACGCGTCTGAGCAAGACCATGTCATAATTCCTTTTATACAGCACATCATCGTTCAAAAAGAAACTGCCAGCCAATCTTCTCAAAGTCTTCTTATCTTTCTTGGATGCCCCAAGCGGGTACTCTTCATTTTGAAGAAAGCATTTAATATCATAATACCACGGTTTATCATCAACAACCTCTTCAACCGCAAATACATGAGCTGGCCTATCAAGCCGCATAACATTGATTTTGGGCACATCATTCCACCGATTCACCATAATCATGGAGGATATAGTTGCTAAGGCATCTGCCATTCGATTTGCTGCTCTGGGTACATGGTGAAACTCAACCTTATTAAAGAAAGTCAACAACCTTCTTGCATAGTCTCGATAAGGAATCAAATCAGGTTGACGCGTCTCCGATTCTCCTTTAATCGGATTAATCACCAGGGCTGAATCTCCGTATACATCAAGAATCTTGATTTTTAAATCAATAGCTTCTTCCAAGCCCATAATACATGCTTCATACTCAGCCGCATTATTTGTGCAAGTGAACTTCAACCTTGCAGTGAAAGGAATGTGAGAACCATGGGGAGTAACAATTATTGGCCCAATACCATTGCCATACTCATTAACAGCTCCGTCAAAACTCAAACCCCAACGGGATCCAGGCTCAGGCCCTTCATCAAGTAATGGTTCTTCACAATCTTTTACCTTTAGATACATCACATCCTCATCAGGAAAATCAAACCTGATTGGTTGATAATCATCAATTGGCTGGTGTGCCAAATGGTCAGCTAAAACACTTCCTTTTATCGCTTTTTGAGTTCGGTACTCGATATCATATTCTAACAACAACATTTGCCAACGGGTAATCCTCCCAGTTAAAGCATGCTTTTCAAAGATATACTCGATTGGATCCATTTTGGATATCAACCAAGTTGTATAATTCAACATATACTTGCGGAGGCGCTTGGCAGCCCAAGCTAAAGCACAACATGTCTTTACAAGCATTAAGTACCGAGACTCACAATCAGTGAACTTCTTGCTCAAATAATAAATGGCAAATTCTTTTCGACCAGATTCATCTTGTTGACCTAGAACACAACCCATAGACTCTTCTAGCACGGTCAAATACATGATCAAAGGTCTTCCTTCCACAGGAGGAGACAAAATCGGAGGTTCAAGCAGATACTCTTTAATTCTTTCAAAAGCTTTCTGACAATCCTCTGTCCAGACACAACCTTGATCTTTGCGAAGCAGCTTGAAGATCGGCGCACATGTGGCAGTCATATTGGATATAAATCGGGATATATAATTTAAACGTCCCAAGAATCCTCTTACTCGTTTCTCTGTTTTGGGCGCAGGCATTTTCTGAATGGCTTTAACTTTATCGGGATCAACTTCAATGCCTTTTTGGCTGATAATAAAGCCCAACAACTTTCCAGAACGGACACCAAAAGTGCACTTATTAGGATTCAAACGGAGCTTAAACTTTCTCAAACGTTGAAACAGCTTCAATAAGTATTCAATATGATCTTCTTCAGTCTTCGACTTATAAATCATATCATCTACATAGACCTCAATTTCTTTATGCATCATATCATGGAACAAAGTGGTCATAGCTCTCTGGTACGTTGCACCAGCATTTTTCAAACCGAAAGGCATCACTCTGTAACAGAATGTTCCCCAGGGTGTAATGAATGTTGTTTTTTCCATATCCTCGGGTGCCATCTTTATTTGATTATAACCGAAAAATCCATCCATAAAAGAAAAGATACTGAATTTAACAGTATTATCTACCAACATGTCAATGTGTGGCAGTGGAAAATCATCTTTTGGACTCGCTTTATTCAAATCTCTATAGTCAACGCACATTCGTACTTTTCCGTCTTTCTTTGGAACAGGCACAATATTGACCACCCATTGAGGATACTCAGAAGTCACAAGAAAACCAACATCAATCTGCTTTTAAACCTCCTCTTTGATCTTCACAGCCATGTCAAGATGAGTTCTCCTCAATTTCTGTTTCACAGGTGGACATTCAGGCTTCAATGGCAGATGGTGCTCCACAATATCAGTATCAAGACCAGGCATGTCTTGATAAGACCAAGCAAACACGTCAACGTATTCTCTAAGAAGCTCCCCAATCCTCTTCTTAACATCTGACTGAAGCAGTGCCCCAATCTTGACTTCTTTTACCTCATCATCTGAACCCAGATTAACCAATTCCACTAGCTCTTCATGAGGTTGAATGGTTTTTTCCTCGTGCTCAAGCAACCGAGAAATTTCATCTGGAATCTCCTCAATATCCTCTTCTTCAGCTCCAAACACAGGGAACTCAAAGTTGGGAGGGGGCATAGGGTCATTGTTTTCAATGGGTTTAACAATCAATCTACACAATGATTTATGTTTAATTTTAGAATATGAACAAAAAGTACAAGTATTATGCAGATAAAAGTGATTATCACATTATTATTATTTTTCTGGTTTTTTATGTTACCATTTTTCAGAAATAAAGCAAAAAGGGAAAAACATAATATGGATAAACAAAATAACATTTTATTGATGATGATAAAATTTGAAACAAAGCCCTCACAAATTCACCTTCACCTTGGGCAGAGTGAAAGGATTTTTGAAAGAAACAAAAACAAATTACTTTGAAATATGAACAACAGTGGGAACATCAACAACTATCCAATTCTAGAAGATTTGACCATGTGTCACGAAATTGGGAAGTTCTTCTTCTTCATCATTGTTAATTCTTGTAGTTGGCTAGAATTTTGGTAAAACAATGTTGATGTCATGGTTGATGTTTCAACATGAGTTTTTAACAGCCTGGTTATGTTTAGTTAACATTCTGGTTATGTTAAGTTTTTAAGGGTTGCAGTTTTGTGCTGATGTCAAACCCGATGTCATAACATCAGATGACAGAACATCAGTTTGGTAAATTTTAGGGCTGCGCATGTGCAAGTTTGTTAAGGATAAGATTTGATTGAGAGATTGTAGGAGAATATCATGGAATAGATATATTCTGTTACAATCAAATGTGGAGCAGATCTTGTTGCTATTTTCATGCAAATAGACATGGAGAATTGTTCCTATTTGTGTGGAGAAGATCTTGCCTATTTGTGTGGAGAAGATCTTGCCTATTTGTGTGGAGAAGATCTTGCACCTGAATTAAAAAGTGAAGATTTAAAAGATACATAATATCCTGGAAATATTATGTGGAGATGTTTTTAAGGCTAAAAGATATGAAGAATAATTAAGAGTTAATTATGAAGAGCTGATTGAAGATTTAATTGAAGATCTATTTTAAAGCAGAATCTGTTGGAGATTTGTAGCAGAAGATTTTCTATGATTTGAAGGCCCAAATCCAGTTGGGAAAAAGTTATAAATTGAATGTTTGTAACCTAGAATAGGTACGGGTCCAAGATGTAGATCATTAGGGCTTTGTCTAAGTGAACCACTCGGGTTGTGAGATGGTCACTGTGTTTAACTCAGAAACCTGTAGGTAATGAGTTTGGTATTGTTCTTGGAGGAAGCTTTGAAGCAACTCCAAAGGGTGACATGGAAGGGTGTCTTCTATGGTTGTACAGTTGTTGGTAATCAAGTTGTTGATGCAGTGACGGTGTAGTTGACTACTAGACATCATAGTGATGATAGGAAGTGAGATGGAGTCTCTTACCTAGAGAGGACTTAGATAGAAGGGTCATTGGGTAGTGATTAAATTAAGTAGATTGTCAACTGGTCTGTTGAGTCTGTAATTTGATACTACTAATAGTGGACTTCCTTCCTGGCTTGGTATGCCCCCAGATGTAGGTTGTTGAACCGAACTGGGTGAACAATTCAGTGTGTTATTTACTGTTTCTATTATTGCCTTGTTCAGCAGATTGCGATGTTGTGACATTGCACAAAGACATCACACATCTGTACCAGAATTTCAATTGGTATCAGAGCAGGCATCCTGTCTGGTTTTGGATTAGATCTAGGGAAGATACTTTCTGGTTCATGAGCAAGGAAGATAGTTTTGATGAGTTATGGACTTGGTCAGTTCATATAGTTGTCTGTATGATCCCTTGAAGTGAAGAATGGACTATTCATGACAGGGTATGTATTGGACCTGTCTGTTGTTATCAGGAGAACTACTGTTGTGAGTTTGATTTGTTGGCACTTGGTCTATGGTGATGGTGTGCAAGGTTTAGTGAGTAGTGCCTGAAGGTTGTTGAGGAGTTGTTGTGCGTTCCGCTGCTTGGTATCTGATGTAACCCTGGTTGGTTCTTGTATCTCTGGTGGTGAGATTCTAGGAAGGTATTCTCTTGGAAAGACATTAGGGTTTGGTCTCCTCAGCAGGATAGTCTATGTGTTGTAGTTTATGCAAGACAGCTTCAACCGTTTGGTTAGAGATGCCAAAGATACTTGAGCATCATCTCAAAGAAGTGATCATAAGGTGAATGGATCTTTGAAGATTGAGAAGAATATATTCAGAACAGTGATTCCTTCTTTGTCATCTTTCTTGATGGTGAAAAAGGAGGGTAGAGTCAAAGCAAAAAGAGTATCACTGTCAAATCTTTCATGCGGGAGTGAAGATCTTGATCAGTCATCTCTTAAGCTTAGTTGTGGTTTCATCAAGAAAGAAGCTGAGCATACTATGTCAATTCTAATGTCTTGACATCGTGCTTCACATTAGCAATTTATGTTGAAGAGAAGGGAGAAGGCATCCAAGCATTTGTGCAGTAGCAGGGCAATTCAGTCGGTGGTCAATTGGTGGTTGCTTGAGCTCTTTCAGTATTGTGCTTTGAAGGATTCAAAGTAGCAGGTAGTCGTTGGTATGGCAGTTATTACTCCTTGGTTAGAAGAGTAGAGTAAAAGATCAAGACACTGACCTTATCTGGAAGAGTTGTGTGGTAGTCATGATGAGAAGATTCAGCAGATGGCAGTTACCTTGACTGGAGTTGAGTATTTATCTGCTTTTGAGGATGTGTGAAATTCTGGTATCAGACGTGTGATGTTAAGGTGTGATGTCACAACAACACACTCTGCACAATGGACAGCAATAACAGTAAAATAACACCAAGAATTGTCGACCCAGTTCGGTTACAACCAACCTACTCTGGGGGCTACCAAGCCAGGGATGGAATTCACTACTTGTAGATATAATTTACAGACTCAACAACCCGTTGACAATCTCCTAAACTTATACTCTACTAATGACTTCCTACCTAAGAAACCACTTAGGTATGAGAACACCACTCAATCCCTTACAAACACTCAAAGAACCCACTTTGAGTACCCTTGATCTTACTTCACAGCTTCGATCAAATCACACAACTCTCTATTGCTTCACAGCTTCTAGAGAGGACAAAAACTCAACACCTATTCAAACCCTAGAATAGTGTAAATACAAGCACTTTAAACAAACTCTAGATACTAAGCCTCCTGCTCTTGATCTTCTGAATGTTTTATGTCGCTTTTTCCCTTTGGTCTTGTGCGCTTTATATAGCTCATGAATTGGGCTTGGACTTGTCACAATATTTGATCAGATATGTTCATTAAAACTGAATCTTCAAAATAGATTTTATCCCCAAAATCTTTTTAAATCTTCAACCTTTTAATTCTCCAACAGATCTGCAATCAAATCTCCCATGTAACAGAAAATATCTATCCCAAGATATTCTCATCCAATGAGTCAACTACTCTCCACAATTCCAGCTAACACGCGTGCCCTAACAACATCTGCACCTGCTGTTGTTAATTCTGCAGATCTGATGTTACAACATCACCTGTGTGACATCAGACATCCAACTTCAGCACTTAACTACTTAACACAGCCCAGTGTTAAGACTTCAATGTTGCAACATCAACACCTTGACATCAACATTGAATATACTTTGTTTTACCAAAATTCCAGCCAATCCAGGAACTAACAATCTCCCCCTTTGGCAAATTTTGGCTAAAACAACTTCTGCACTCTGCAATCAACTTCTGCACTCTGCACCTTCAGAGATTTCAACAGTGGAATAATCTTCAAAAAATTTGAAACTCTCAATCAGCAGCAGTTTGATAATCTTCAAAGTCTTCATCACTTGATCTGCTGCAGCACCATCTTCATTATTAACAACAGCCAATTGGTGCTCCCCCTCTAAAACATGAACCAGCATCACAGCTGTTCAGTAGCCCATAAAGTGCAACACTTCTCCCCCTAAATGTCTGCTTGGCTGCACTCTTCAAATGTCAAAATATCTTCACAAGTTCAGTCAAAACTCCCCCTTAATGCAGCAACAACCTTTTCAACTAAACTCCTTTTATCAGCATCACATTAGCAGCATTTGGCACTAATACTCTTGACTATCTAGGCTATTTTCTCCCCCTTTTTAGCCACAATTAGGCAAACTCCACCTGGCAGTTGACTACACATTTTCAGAACCACCCCAACTGCCCACAACCCCTTTAGCAGATTCAGTCTTCACAAATGCAGATTCCCAATTTGCTTCTTAACCTTTCAAATTGGTTTGCATCTAAGGCTTTAGTGAATATGTCAGCCAGCTGGTTCTCTGTGGCTACATGTTCCAAGGTAACAACTTTTTCTTCTACCAGATCCCTTATGTAATGATGCCTTATGTCTATGTGCTTTGTCCTACTGTGCTATATAGGATTTTTAGATATATTAATTGGACTCAGATTATCGCAGTACAAAGTCATAACATCTTGTTTAACATTGTATTCACTCAACATCTGCTTCATCCAGACCAGCTGAGAGCAACTACTTCCTGCTGCTATATACTCCGCTTCAGCAGTTGAGATAGATACACAATTCTGCTTCTTGCTGAACCAGGAAATCAGATTGTTCCCTAGAAAGAAACACCCTCCTGAAGTGCTTTTTCTATCATCTGCACTTCCAGCCCAATCAGCATCACAGTATCCTTTTAAAACAGTCCCAGAATCACGGCTATACAACATTCCATAGTCACTTGTGCCATTTACATATTTCAGAATCCTCTTCACTTGATTCAAGTGACTTACCTTTGGATCAGACTGATATCTAGCACATACTCCAACAGCAAAGGAAATATTAGGTCTGCTTACTGTGAGATATAGTAAACTCCCAATCATACTTCTGTACAAGCTGTGATCCACACTCACTCCATTCTCATCCTTGGATAGCTTCAAATGGGTGGGAGCAGGTGTCCTTTTGTGACTGGCTTTATCTAGGCCAAACTTCTTTACTATGCTCTTAGTATATTTGCTTTGAGAAATAAAGATAGAATCCTCCATTTGTCTGACTTGCAATCCAAGGAAGTAGCTAAGTTCTCCAACCAAACTCATTTTAAATTCAGATTGCATTTGTTGGACAAACTGTTTTACCATAGCATCTGACATCCCCCCAAATACAATGTCATCCACATAAATTTGGGCTACCATTAATTTTCCTCCTTCTTCCTTGACAAACAAGGTTTTGTCAATGCCTCCTTTTCTATACCCATTTGCTACTAAGAATTCTGTCAACCGCTCATACCAGGCCCTTGGAGCTTGTTTTAAGCCATACAGTGCCTTCCTTAGTTTGAACACATGATTGGGGAAGTTTGGATCAGTGAAACCTTTAGGTTGATCTACATAGACTTCTTCATTCAGATATCCATTTAGAAAGGCACTCTTCACATCCATTTGGAACAGCTTGAATCTTAGGTTACAAGCCATACCCAAAAGAAGTCTGATGGATTCTAGTCTCGCCACTGGAGCAAACGTCTTATCAAAGTCGATTCCCTCCACTTGAGTATACCCTTGTGCAACAAGCCTCGCTTTGTTTCTTGTAACCACTCCAAGCTCGTCTGACTTTTTTTTGTAGATCCACTTTGTTCCAATAACATTCACCCCTTCTGGTCTTGGCACAAGATCCCAGACTTCATTTCTCTTGAATTGCTCCAGTTCTTCTTGCATAACATTTATCCAAAATTCATCTGTCAGAGCTTCCTTGACATTTTTTGGCTCAATTTTGGATACAAAGCACGAGCTAGCTATGATTTCTCTGGACCTAGTTCTTACTCCAGAATTTGGATCACCTATGATCAGCTCCTTAGGATGATCCTTCTGAATTCTGATAGAAGGATCCTTCTGAGGTTGTTCAGGCTCAGTGTCAGCAGCACTTGGGGATGGATTTCTTTCTTCAACTTCAATAGCTACCTCATCAGCTGATGTTCCAACATCTTCTATGACATCCTCAACTTCATGCTTTTCTTCATCATCAATCACAACATTGATTGACTCCATCATCACTTTGGTCCTGGAGTTGAAGACCCGATAAGCTCTGCTGTTGATGGAGTACCCCAAAAATATCCCTTCATCGCTTTTGGAATCTAATTTCCTTCTCTGCTCTCTATCTGCCAGGATGTAACATCTACTACCAAACACATGGAAGTACTTAACATTAGGTTTTCTTCCCTTCCATAGTTCATATAGAGTGGATGAAGTGCCTCTTCTTAGGGTAACTCTGTTGTGAATGTAGCAGGCAGTGTTCATGGCTTCAGCCCAGAAGTGATAAGGTAGTTTCTTGGCATGAATCATTGCTCTAGCCGACTCTTGTATAGTTCTGTTCTTCCTCTCAACAACTCCATTTTGCTGAGGGGTGATAGGAGATGAAAATTCATGCCTTATACCTTCAGACGAGCAAAATTCTTCAAACTTGCTATTTTCAAACTCTCTTCCATGATCACTTCTAATTCTGATGACCTTACTCTCCTTTTCTCTTTGGAGTTTTTGACAGAGCTCTTTAAAGACATCAAACACCTCAGATTTGTCTTTGATGAAATTCACCCAGGTGTATCTTGAGTAGTCATCCACAACTACATAAGCATATTTCTTTCCACCCAGACTTTCAACCTGCATAGGTCCCATCAAATCCATATGAAGAAGTTCCAATACCTTGGAGGTGGTGTCATGTTGAAGCTTCGGATGAGACATCTTTGTCTGCTTTCCTTTTTTACAGTCTCCACACACGTTTCCTTCCTCAATACTAAGTTTGGGAATCCCTCTGACTGCTTCTGAGGAGATAATTCTCTTCATTCCCTTTAGGTGAAGATGTCCCAGCTTCTGATGCCAGATTTTGACATCATCTTCTTTAGCAAGCACACACGTGGAGGAATTTGAATTTTGCGGCACCCAAAGATAAAAATTGTCCTTAGATCTGGCTCCCTTCATAATGACTTCTCCTTTGTCATCTTTCACATTACATTCGGACTTGGTGAAGTCTACTTTGAATCCTTGATCACAAAGTTGACTAATACTAATCAAATTAGCAGTTAGTCCTTTAACAAGAAGAACATTCTCCAGCTTGGGAGTACTGTCACAGTTTAGTCTTCCAATCCCATTTATCTCTCCTTTGATCCCATCACCAATTGTAACATAGCCAGAAGACTGAGGTTTCACATCAACAAGAAGATTCTTTACTCCAGTCATGTGTCTTGAACACCCACTGTCAAAATACCAGTCATCTTTGGTAGAAACCCTCAAGGAAGTGTGAGCTATCAAGCAGGTAAATTTAGGTATCCATTTCTTCATCACCTTAGGCCTAACCTCTTGCTGTTTGGGTTGAGGAGCAGAATTAGGATATCCGTGAAGCTTGAAGCACGAGGACTGCATATGACCAATCCTGCCACAATAGAAGTATCTGACTCTGCCGTTTCTGAAGTGGTTAAATCTTCTCCCACTTTGATAATTCTGTGACTGCCACCCATACTGTTGTCTCCTTATTCCATAGTTGAATTGTCTTTTCCTGTATTGATGATGCTGTCTCTTAGGCTGTCTTCTATGGTGATGAGGTTTCCTTCTTCCATAAGTCACAGCATTGTTGTATGCATAACCATACCATTTTTCCTGATGTTGAAACCTCTACTGAGACATGTTCTGCTTGAACTTGACAGCTTGCATATTCTGGTGATATTGGGGAGGCATATACTGACTAGCTCCTTGGGGCTGTATCTTCCTCTGATGAGAACCATTCTTCTTCTCAGCATTCTGGAGCTGAACAACCTTCTTTGGGGAAGGGCCCTGTTGATGTTGAGACAACGGTTGAGACATCTCCCTTTTTGTTCCTGAAGTGCTAGCCACATATCCTATGCCTGATTTATCTCCAGTAGATTTCTCTAACTGAAGAATCTTATCAAGTTCAGCAGTACCACTGTTCATCATCCTCATGAATTTAGTCATCTGATCCAGTTGGGACTTAACTAGCACAACTTCGTTTTCTCGATCAGCTTTTTCATTTTCAAGCTGAGCAATCTGTTGCTTATGATACTTATTTTCTTGACAAATCTCAGCACTTTTCAAACATAGCTCCCGATAAGTAGAAGCTAGCTCCTCATAAGTTATTTCTTCATCACTATCATCATCAGACACAACAGTTCCTGTTAAGGCTCTAGCATGCTTTGCTGACTCACCATCACTTTCACTAACAGATTCAGACCAGGAAACTGACATGCCCTTCTTCTGCTTCTTCAAGAATGTGGGACATTCTTTCTTGACATGTCCATACCCTTCACATTCAAAGCACTGAACACCTCTATCCTGAGCAGTCTTCTCTTCATCTTTCTCTTTTGAATTGGTGATGTCAGAGGAACTGTTCTTGACACTAGGCTTGTAGTTATTGTTCCATCTTTTTAACGCTTTGTTGAACTGCCTTCCCAACATTGCAATGGCTTGTGACAAATCTTCCTGAGAATCTTTGACTACCTTATCTTCTGCAGGAGTGGAGACCAAAGCAATACCCTTGGGCTTCTTTTCTGGTTCTTCTTCATTTAAACCAAGTTCAAAAGTCTGAAGAGATCCAATGAGCTCATCTACTCTCATCTTGCTGGTGTCTTGAGCTTCTTCAATAGCAGTCACTTTCATCTTGTACCTCTTAGGTAGGGACCTAAGGATCTTCCTCACGAGCTTTTCCTCTGACATCTTCTCACCAAGAGCACTGGATGCATTAGCCAGCTCCAGAACATTCATGTGGAAGTCATGGATGGTCTCATCATCCTTCATCTTCAGGCTTTCAAATTTTGATGTTAAAATCTGAAGTCGTGACATCTTGACTCTAGATGTTCCTTCATGGGTAGCCTGCAAGATATCCCACGCTTCTTTAGCAACTTCACAGGTATTGATTAACCTGAAGATATTCTTATCCACTCCATTGAAGATGGCATTTAGAGCTTTGGAATTTCCAAGGTCGAGCACATCTTCCTCCTTGGTCCATTCTTCTTCAGGCTTTGGCTTAGAGGTGCCTTCTCTATCTTTGCCAGCATCATCCTTCTCACACATGACAGGAGCTTTCCATTCTTTAATAACAGCCTTCCAAGCCTTACTGTCCAAGGATTTTAAGAAGGTGGTCATCCTTGGCTTCCAATAGTCATAATTGGATCCATCCAAAATAGGGGGTCTGTTGATGAATCCTCCAACTTCTTTGTCCATCTTTACACCAGAAAGTAACTTCCCTAGATCTCACCCAGAGACAGACAGGAAACCAGGCTCTGATACCAATTAAAATTCTGGTATCAGACGTGTGATGTTAAGGTTTGATGTCACAACAACACACTCTGCACAATGGACATCAATAACAGTAAAATAACACCAAGAATTGTTGACCCAGTTCGGTTACAACCAACCTACTCTGGGGGCTACCAAGCCAGAGATGGAATTCACTACTTGTAGATATAATTTACAGACTCAACAACCCGTTGACAATCTCCTAAACTTATAATCTACTAATGACATCCTACCTAAGAAACCACTTAGGTATGAGAACACCACTCAATCCCTTACAAACACTCAAAGAACCCACTTTGAGTACCCTTGATCTTACTTCACAGCTTCGATCAAATCACACAACTCTCTATTGCTTCACAGCTTCTAGAGAGGACAGAAACTCAACACCTATTCAAACCCTAGAATAGTGTAAATACAAGCACTTTAAACAAACTCTAGATACTAAGCCTCCTGCTCTTGATCTTCTGAATGTTTTCTGTCGCTTTTTCCATTTGGTCTTGTGCGCTTTATATAGCTCATGAATTGGGCTTGGACTTGTCACAATATTTGATCAGATATGTTCATTAAAACTGAATCTTCAAAACAGATTTTATTCCCAAAATCTTTTTAAATCTTCAACCTTTTAATTCTCCAACAGATCTGCAATCAAATCTCCCATGTAACAGAAAATATCTATCCCAAGATATTCTCATCCAATGAGTCAACTACTCTCCACAATTCCAGCTAACACGCGTGCCCTAACAACATCTGCACCTGCTGTTGTTAATTCTGCAGATCTGATGTTACAACATCACCTGTGTGACATCAGACATCCAACTTCAGCACTTAACTACTTAACACAGCCCATTGTTAAGACTTCAATGTTGCAACATCAACACCTTGACATCAACATTGAATATACTTTGTTTTACCAAAATTCCAGCCAATCCAGGAACTAACAATGTGCTTGCAACTAATGACAAAATACATAGACGGGAGATTATGTACATGTCTGTTGCAGGACTGTTGAAGTGTTGAGAATATACTTTTCTCTGTGTGACTCTTTATTGGTGTTGTTGAAGACTTCATAATCTTGAGGGTTTCAGCTTGGATCAATTTATCTAAGTGGTTGGGAGCATGGTGTTTGCTCTGGTTGTGAAGGTCGAGGATAAGTGGCAGTTATCTCTGGCTTTCTATTAACGGCTCTACTAAGTAAAGTGGCAGTCTTTGGTATTGCTATAAGGTAGTATTGGATTACCTATTTTCTGAAGATTCAGATGTGGTAGGATTGAAGTCTTTGGAGTTTCTGAGCAGGATGGAGGTTGTTTACTTAAACTTGATTGGTGAATCAAGTCTATGAGAGCATGGAAATCTGGTTCTACAAAGGGAGGAGGTTCTTCTAAGTGGCAGAAGAAAGAGTTGAATTCAACAGCTGGATATCATAATGTTCTGACATCTAGCTTAACATCAGGAGTCTCAGCTGGTGATGTGGCACATTAGCTAATGATAGGGTGATCTACATGAATGATAGGATGTTTCAAAAAGATCGTTCTCATGGCAGTTTGCGGGAGCTGCAGGAAGGAGAAGATGTTACATGACCATGGCTTAGGGAGTCTAAGTGTGTTTGCTTTTGAGCAAGTGGAACATGTGACTTGAAGATCAAGTTTCCTTTGTGAGAGTTCTGACAAACGTGAGGATTCATGAATGAGGTGATTAAACCGTGGCATTTGGTTGATCTCAGAAGTGGATAATCAGAGTGTGGCAGCTGGTTATTATTGAGGATGGTCTTGGAACAAGTTACTCTTGGGCAGAAGGGTGATGAGTTGAAGACTCAAGGAGATTATTCTTCTTGAAGGTGGATAAGAGTTTAATTCTCTAGCTCTTTGGATTACTATGCATAGTAAGTCCAGTTGGTGGAGCATATCAAAAATCATGGTGATGATATCTTGGTGTGTGGCAAATGTTCTAACTTGTGTTGGGACATTATCTGGTTGAATATCCTTGGTGAAGGATGATTTTGTTCTGGTTCTGGAGGTTGGTGCATAAATTATGTCTAAGGAGCGTCTACATAGTCATACGGGAGAATGATGAAGTAGAAGGTCTGCCTTGGATGGGGAATGTAGAGAAGACTGAAGTAGATCAGGTATTGATTGCTTAGAAATCTGAAGATGAAGAGTATGATAGGGAATGCCTGCTTTTGGAGAGTTGGGGGATCTATGTGACTTTGATCCTTATCTAACAGTTTGTTTGAAGGAGGATGGTGATTCTTATGTTCCTCACGAATAGCCTAATGGTAACTTCATGTGGAGATGGATGCTCAAGCATTATTGTCAGAAGAGGTGTTTCTGACTATGTGGATTAGAATGTGGAGATTCTGAGCTTGGTTGTAGTAGTATGTTCTGGCAAAGCATGACTACTAATTTTTGAATGTAATGATGGCAGAGGAATTGTGTCATATGATGTGATCTGATCAGAAAGTTTTTTTAAAGAGCTGTTCTTTTTGTGCTACAAGTGTCTCTTGAAGAAATTAGATCTCAGTAAAGCTGATAATTTGTGGAGTCTGTGAGCAGTGTCATACCAGTCAGGATAATTGAATGTGTTCTCCAAGAGTGAAAGTACAATATGTGAAAGTGCTCAGCAAGTGTGCTCAAATGTTCATCTCCATCTAGAGCTTTAGTTAACCATGACAGGGGGAGTAATTGTCTATGGATTCTGCAGCAAAGGTGCATATATTGTGAAGCTTGCATGCTGATCAAGCTTGTGGAGATTGGTTGCCTCTTGTGAGGAGATAATGTCAGATAACATGTTATGACATCAGGCTGTTGGATGACATGTTGGCGTGGACATGAATGGTTTTAGCCATGTGAAGCTAATTGTTTGAATCATATGCGCACATGCTTCTGTGGAGGAGTCTGAAGGACGATTTTATTTATGCAGATTTTGGAATTACCTTGTGAGGGTCTTTGTTGATGGGAGATGTCACACTTGTCTTGGTGTGTGAGTTCAGTGGAAGGCATTGTGTGTTTGCTTCACATCTTGTGGATGAGTGTGTGAAGCATTCCTGACTGGATGAATGAAGACTATGACTGGATTTTTCAAATGTTGTGATCAAGGAGTTCATTGTGATCATTCCTGTGGATATTACAGAGAGAAGTTAATCAACTTGGCACGATGTGAGTTTTGGAGCTTGAGAAGATAACAAACCAAGAGGGAATCACGTGAGTTCGGGTATGTGGATTGTTTGAGGATTAAGCATTAAGTGAATGCATTCAGCAGGTGTGTTAAGGGTGCGCTCTTGAAGACATGAAGATGAGTCTTATGTTCTTCTTGCACAGGAGCACTGGTTATCTTCGATAGGGAGAGAATGTACAGTAGTAGCTGCTAAGTCTGGGTTTTGTTCTGAGTATATTGGTTAGATGATTCAGAGTTTGCCTTTGGGATTTTTTTTTGTGCTTGCTGCTATGTTCAGAGTTTGTCCAATTATGGCTAAAAAGGGGGAGAGTTAGCCTAGTGGTTGCCAAGGTGTGGTTGTGAAGCCTTTTCTGATATGGTGCAGCAGTTGAGGGGGAGAGTGTTTGAACAGCTGTGAGATGGTTCTTGGTTTGAGGGGGAGTTTGCCCTATGCTGATGTGAAAGTGTTCGTTTCTGCTGCAAGTTGTTTTGATGTAGGCTGAAATTGTTTTAGCCAAAATTAGCCAAAGGGGGAGATTGTTAATTCTTGTAGTTGGCTAGAATTTTGGTAAAACAATGTTGATGTCATGGTTGATGTTTCAACATGAGTTTTTAACAGCCTGGTTATGTTTAGTTAACATTCTGGTTATGTTAAGTTTTTAAGGGTTGCAGTTTTGTGCTGATGTCAAACCCGATGTCATAACATCAGATGACAGAACATCAGTTTGGTAAACTTTAGGGCTGCGCATGTGCAAGTTTGTTAAGGATAAGATCTGATTAAGAGATTGCAGGAGAATATCATGGAATAGATATATTCTGTTACAATCAAATGTGGAGCAGATCTTGTTGGTATTTTCATGCAAATAGACATGGAGAATTGTTCCTATTTGTGTGGAGAAGATCTTGCCTATTTGTGTGGAGAAGATCTTGCACATGAATTAAAAAGTGAAGATTTAAAAGATACATAATATCCTGGAAATATTATGTGGAGATGTTTTTAAGGCTAAAAGACATGAAGAATAATTAAGAGTTAATTATGAAGAGCTGATTGAAGATTTAATTGAAGATCTATTTTAAAGCAGAATCTGTTGGAGATTTGTAGCAGAAGATTTTCTATGATTTGAAGGCCCAAATCCAGTTGGGAAAAAGTTATAAATTGAATGCTTGTAACCTAGAATAGGTACGGGTCCAAGATGTAGATCATTAGGGCTTTGTCTAAGTGAACCACTCGGGTTGTGAGATGGTCACTGTGTTTAACTCAGAAACCTGTAGGTAATGAGTTTGGTATTGTTCTTGGAGGAAGCTTTGAAGCAACTCCAAAGGGTGTCATGGAAGGGTGTCTTCTATGGTTGTACAGTTGTTGGTAATCAAGTTGTTGATGCAGTGACGGTGTAGTTGACTGCTAGACATCATAGTGATGATAGGAAGTGAGATGGAGTCTCTTACCTAGGGAGGACTTAGGTAGAAGGGTCATTGGGTAGTGATTAAATTAAGTAGATTGTCAACTGGTCTGTTGAGTCTGTAATTTGATACTACTAATAGTGGACTTCCTTCCTGGCTTGGTATGCCCCCAGATGTAGGTTGTTGAACCGAATTGGGTGAACAATTTAGTGTGTTATTTACTGTTTCTATTATTGCCTTGTTCAGCAGATTGCGATGTTGTGACATTGCACAAAGACATCACACATCTGTACCAGAATTCCAATCATCTTCAATGATGGCAGTGACTTTATATTCCGGTTCCTTAAACTTCTTCCGAGGGGAATAAAAAGGCACATATGCATCCTCCGGGAACATATACCCGGGGTCTTCCAAATAAGGCTCCCAGTCTTCAGCAGGAATGACGTCATCTTCAGAACCAAACGGTATGTAGCCCACAGGGTCATCTTCAAGAATTGCAGCCGTAGAATGATCTTCACTAGGGCAATCTTGAACCATATTGACAGACGCCTTGCCTTGATTAGGCAGCGGATTCGATTGGACATTAGGATTAGAATCTTCGAAAGACAAAATACCACTTCTAGCCAACCTTTGCACTTCCATCTTCAATGGATAACAGTTCTCAGTGTCATGCCCAGCTCCTCCCTGATGGAAAGCACAATGAGCTTCAGGCTTATACCACCATGGTGAATCTTTTGGAACAGCAGGTGGTGGACGGGTCTGAACCAGATTCTTCTTAATTAGACAAGGAAGCAATTCTGTGTATGTCATTAGAATTGGATCAAAATCCTTCTGAAAACGGCCCCGTTGATTATTTGGCTGACTAGAACGTTGTTGCTGAGCAGGAGCTGCCTGAACAACAAGAGCTATACTGATAACAGGAGTGATAGATGCAACATGTTGCTGACACTGATTGTTCCTATCATGAGGTCTTCTATACCTTTCTCGAGAAACGGCATTAGTTTCTCCTTCTTTCTTTTTGGCAAATCCTCCACTATATTTTTTGGAACTTCCAGTAGAATTGCCATCTTTCGACAAACGTCCCTCACGGACACCCTCTTCTAATATCATCCCCATATTAACCATCTCAGTGAAATCACTCGGGGCACTAGAAATCATACGCTCATAATAGAAAGGACTCAGAGTTTTCAGAAAAATCTTAGTCATCTCTTTCTCTTCCAACGGAGGGTTGATCTGAGCAGCAATCTCACGCCACCTCTGCGCATATTCTTTGAATGTCTCCTTGTCCTTCTGAGCCATGGCTCGAAGCTGGTCGCGATCAGGAGCCATATCCACATTATACTTATACTGTTTCACAAACGCCTCACCCAAATCTTCAAAAGTGCGAACTCGAGTACTGTCGAGTCCCATATACCATTTCAAAGCTGCACCAGACAAACTATCTTGAAAGTAGTGAATGAACAGCTGGTCATTATCCTTCTGAGCCGACATCTTACGAGCATACATGGTCAAGTGACTTAATGGACAAGAGTTACCCTTATACTTTTCAAAGTCAGGAACTTTGAACTTATGCGGGATCTTCACATTTGGAACCAAGCATAACTCATGAGCATTCTTTCCAAACAGCTCTTTACCCCTCAGAGCTTTGATATCTTTCTGCATTTCAGCAAACTGGTCTTGAATCTCTTCCGTTCTATCATAAGCACTGACATTCTCACTTGGGGCCGTGTGGAAAATCTGCTCTTCACCAAAAGGAACAGCATGAACCACAGGCGGTGGTACAGTCATCACAGGTTGAACTGTAGGAACAACTGGAACTTTAGTAGGTGGTGGTGGTTGATAACCCTCAATAACAAAGTTATGAGGCATGCCCCAGGGGAAGCTAGGAGGCATGGAGTATTGAGGAACACTAGCAAGCGCCACAGAGATGGGCGTAGAGACAATCTCAGAAATGACTTTCCTTTGCACAGGAGTTGAAAGCGGAGGAGGAGGAGGTGTTGGATTCTGAGCAGCCACCAGAGCTTCCATCATAGCAGTGAGTCTTTCCAAACCATCCTTCAGAGTTGATACTTCTTCACGAAGCTCACGGTTCTCTTGTTGCAATTGATCCATCTTTTTCTTCAGATTAGCTCGAGTATTATACTGGTGCGACAGCTTGGCTGAATGAAGACCAAATGAAACAATAAGACACCTGGAAAAGGCAAGAAACAATGCAAGAGATGATGCTTGATGTGCAAGATGAAAATGCAAAGTTTCAAGGAATTATAAGGCATATTGCAAACATTGTTATCTGAAATACCAAAATCTCATTCATTAATGATGGAAAAGATTACATCTCGGAAGTACAAATTCAAGAATCCTAAAACAAAAGAGAATAAAGAAAACTAAATCCCTAGAGAATCCTATGAGAAGAAGTCCCAGCTCTATCTTCCAGCTTCTTGATGTGGGCTTGCATCTGAGTCTTCTCAATCAGCAACTTATCGACGATCAACTTCCAAGGAGATTCTGAACTCTTCAGAATATCAGAAACTGGCTGAATGCGAGAGGAAAATAAATCCTCTTGCGCCTTTCTCTTCTTGTTGGCAACTTCATCTTCATTCTTCTTCTTGAAGTGCTCTTGAAGCCTTGCATTTTCTAACTCAATAATCTGATACTTGTTCTTCCAAGCATCTCTCTCTTGTTGCATTTCGGACAAAGCAATCTGAAGCTTCTCTGTGTCTTCCATAAAGTAGAGAATAGGCTTCTTATCAGTTAGAGATAAAGGCTCCTGATGCTTATAAGGCATCTTCAAAGTAATAGCTCTATTTTTAACCCACTGGAGGTAAGGTTCCGAAGAGACACAATTCGGAATTCCCAAACTTTCCTTTCCTTTTCTATGAATGCTGCACCAAGCTTCCACAATTTCTCTCTTGAGAGCAACCTGAGATTCTTCTTCCTTGAAATAGAGACCACCCAAATGAATGTTCTTCGGTACCTCTCGCAAAGGATATCCCAACTGACGACGAGCCAACACCGGATTGTAACTGATTCCTCCCTTTGTACCAAGAAGAGGCACGTTGGGAAAATCACCACAACTATCAATAATCATCGCTCCAGAAGGAACACGGCTACACCAATCAATATCAGAATGAGTGAGAGACATAATCTTCCGCGACCAATATATACCATCCTTGAGATTCCAGAAACCTGCAGACTTCGGCAAGTGAGAAATAAACCACTTGTAAAGCAAAGGCGCACAATAGATAATCATCCCTTCACCTTGGAAATTCCTGAGGTGAATAGAATGGTAAGCATCGGCAAGCAAAGTGGGAATTGGATTCCCAATCAAGAAGATCTGAATAGCGTTGATGTCGACAAAGTTCTCAACATTCGAGAAGAGGAACAATCCATAAATAAGCAAGGCAAGAATAGCCTCAAAAGCAACTGTGTTCTTCACACTAGCAAAGTGATGCGCTCTATCCATCAAGAACTTGGCGAGTAACCCAAGAACCTTTCCTTTGGTATCCATGCGAGCCTTAATCTCAGAAACCTTCAAGTGAGTAGCCTTCGCAATAACATCATGCTCGGGAGCGAGGTCCAAACCAGAGAAAATCCGACCATAAATAGGCAAACCAAGTAGGAGAGAATACTCCTCTAGCGTAGGTACCAACTGATAATCAGGAAAGGTGAAACAATGCAGCAAAGGGTCATAGAACTGAACCAAAGTAGCAAGCAATCCTTCAGACATATCAACCTTCAGGAGAGACAAAAGCCTTCCATATCTGGACTCGAACTTCTTGGTATCAGTAACCAAAGATACTAGCTCTCTCAAACCCTCTAATTTAGGACTCTTGAAAGTGTACTTCTTTGTACTTCTCCTTCCAAAATCCATAACAAAAGCACCTGCAATGTTTGCAATAACGCCTTTAAGTTCCTTGAAACCTGCCAAAAGAATGCTCATAAATGCATGAGTGCATGGATGCAACACCCACAAACAAGATCACACAAAGCACACGGGTCAAGGTTCAAGTCATGAGCATGAAGCCGAGGGTAAGAACCAATCCCAAAAAGGTGTGTACTAAGGTTTTGTCTTCATTGTACCTGCAGAAAACAGTGGTTCTAACAAAGTGCCCAGGGTCCACAATCCACTATCAGATACACCAGCACACCGATTTGCTCGGAGGTTGAAAGTTATCCTCAAGAGAATCTAACCTGAGTGTAGCATCGCGTGACATCTAAGTTAGATTTGCATCTTCATAGCTTCCGCGCTACGATCCTAAAAAGGCTAAGATGGGTTAAGGGTTACTACGGCCCTCAGTGTTATAGGCTTCTATGGAAAAAGTAATGCCTTCTCGATCGCTCGATCGACATCAGTAATTCCAAAGAGGAAACCACCGAGCGGATAGATTGTCCCCAGCAGAGTCGCCACTTTTCTGTAGCGGGGAAATTTGTGAGTGTAAGCTATTGATTAACTTAACTCGTAAAGAAAGAGTCGCCATCGCACTTTTATTTTATCCACAAAGGGAAAGGAAAAAGAGCGAACAAAACCTAAAGAGTTCTAAAACAACAAGAACAAACAGAGAATGGGTAAGGGGGTTGGTTACGCAATGGGAAGGTGTTAGCACCCAAAACGTCTATAGTACTCTATAGGAACCCTTTGAAATATCTACCGCTTTTTGGTCTGAAAATGGTTTGCTTGTAAAGAGATTGAGGAGATGAGAGGAGAATTAGTTTTTAAGATTTTTTGTGTTTGGAGAGACTTATCGCCTCATGCCTACGTACCCACGATGTGCAATGTAGGATCAAAACCTCGTAGTTCGTGGTACAAAGAACAAAAATTTGTTGGTTTCGATTAATTTTTAAGTGTAAAGACAAGTCGTCATTTCTAAGCGAATAATTTCGCTTAAAGAAATGAATCATGTCTAAACTTATGAAAAAGAGTTTAAAAAAAGGTGCATACAAGTACAAAAGATTTGAGTGAGTTTCATATTTTTTATGTTTTCATGAAATGGTCAAAGTATGGTTAAGATAGATTGACATTTATTAAAGAAAGAAAATTTTAAAAGTCACTTGACAAAAGTCAAGGTTTTATTATGAAAGCGGTTTTAAGTTGAAAACAAGAAGGTTTTGAAAAAGGGAGAGGATTTTGAAAATTTAAGAATGGGGAGGAGAAGAAATGACTATCCTAATGCATAAAATAAAAGCTAGGGAAAAGAAGGATCTAACCAAAATGGAGCCACTTCAAAGCAATATTAAAAGAATTCTATCCTTAAGCAAATTGGCCAATAACGACAAGTCTTCAATCAATACTTCAAGCAAAGAGATAGGAAGTCCTAATTCTAGGTCCATAAGTCCAATATTACTTCAAAAAGAGGTCCGTGAAGAGATCACTCCAAAGCATAGGATAGTAATCGATAGTCCAAGATGAAGAGAATTAAGTTTTTTTTTTGGTTTAAGCCTTTATTAATGTTTTTGAGTCCAAATGGACAAAGTGAAAAAAAAAGGCATAAGCATAAACATGTGTCCAACGGACAAAGGAAAAATTGCTGAAGCATAAACATGATATGAAATGAAGCATAAAAATAAAAGAGATAGAGAGCGAGAAGGAAACATAAACAAAATTAATACAATAATATTGTTAGTAAGTTAGTGATTAGTTGTTAGTATTAGTGATCAATAACAATTGAATAATTGCACTTAGGTCAAGGTTGATGAAACTCATTAGAGGATTGATAAGACCAAAGCCTCCTAATAACAAGTTTCATGAGTTTTGAACCATAAGACAAATAATCAACCATTCTTGATAGTTTTCCGATACGGGACAAATATTGCGCTATGTTAAGCAATCGCCGAGTAATTTACGGAGTAATTACCCTACAATGAGGTCAGACAATAGCTCTTTGTGCTAATGTATGCTAGATGAACGATATATAGATCGTCATCCGAAAGCAATACCGCACGAAAAGAAAAGTGGTAACGATCTAGTCTTGATCGAAATTCAACAACGGAATTCCAAGATCTTTGACTTTCATCGATCAAAACAAAAGAGAAATAGATGAAGAGAAAGCCAAATTAAACCACACAATTATGTGATCTAAGGCTAAGAACAAAGGAAGAGGGAAGAAAAAGGCAAAAGAACCAAAACAGTCCCAAAACAGAGCCAAAATAGCATTCTGGACACTGGTTAATCGGTTAACACATTTGGTTAATCGGTTAACCAGTGCAGATTTTGAATTTCTGCGCAAAACAGGGTGTTAACCGGTTAACCATTTTACACTGAATCTGGTTAATCGGTTAACACTGCACCAGAAGCAAAAAAATGTGCGAAATTCAACATGATCTTCTTTCAACACATTTTTCAAACACCTTATGATCATGAATTGGATTTGCACAAATTTTAAAGTAAAAATAGACAGAGAAACCTGCAATCAAACAACAAAATACGATCCAAAGGATCAACAACAAGCAACACCAAGGATCTACATCTTGAATGATGAATATGAAGCTTTAACAATGGTGGAAAGTGAATTACCACTCCAAATCAGAAAATCCTTCCAAATTGCAGCAAGATCTACACTCCAAAACCTTGATCTACTGTGATTGATGAACAAAAACAAGAATGGATGAAGGTTTAGCTCTAAATTAGTAAGAATCAATGTGTGAATTCTTACTAACTTATGAAAGAAGAAATTGAGCTTTTGGTGAATTTTGGTAGTTGGGGAGAGAAATTGCAAGGGATTTTTGGCTATCAAAAGCATGTGAAATGAATGAACTATTTATAGAGTTTAGGCTTGGGAATTTGGTGGTTTGGAATTAGGTTTGGAAGATCAAAATTAGGATTGGAATTCAAATTTGGAGGGAAATTAAAAGAGTGGTGATTAGTGGAGGTATATGGTAGGAATTAATATTGATGATGTAGGGAATTAGAACTGAGACGGAATATTCAAAAATGATGAAAATTGGTGCCAATTGCTGAAAATTTGAATTTGCTGGCATTTTTTTCAAAATTCGCACGCGTTAACCGATTAACCAAATGTGTTAACCGGTTAACACAATGAAAATTTGGAAATTTTGGCTTTTTGATGTGCTGTCTTGATTCCGGCTCGATTTTTCTTGCTCGTCAAAGAAGGCATGGAAATAAACACATGAACCTTGGAGTCCCTTGAATAATAATCAATTAAACCTTGGAAACTCTTAATCAGATGAAATTTTGATTTGTTTGCCGATCAACTTTGACTTTATTCAGATGAAATCCATTCGAGCTGCGGGACTGATATTTTTAACCTGTTCTTCCCCTGAAAATGTTAGTGAAAGAAAACAAAATATTTTTGGATTTTGATTAATGGTTAGTAAACATAAATAATTAAACAATAAAACAACCAACAAACACACACAAACCCAAAGATTCCTGCAAGGCACAATCCTATAGAAGAGGGAACCAATGTGCGATCTTGTTTGTGGTATGAAATGCAAATGAAAAGCAAAGAATCTTAGGGGCAAAAATTAGAGTATTACAGATTCGACTAAGACTTCTTGCCCTAAGTCATGTCGATTTTTCCTTTGAACTTGTTGGAACCACCATTCTTCTTCCATGATTGAGCCTGTAGTGCTTGTATCGAGTCTTGAACTCATTTCCTTTCGACAATCCTAATCTCATGTGCCCCCAATGAACCAACCAAATCTTTCAGTTTTAGGTTTTCAAGATTGTTGGATTATTGAATAACTACGATAACATGATCATAGTGATAGGTCAATGTACACATTACCTTCTCAACTATCATCTTATCAATTAGGGTTTCACCACAACCCTTCATGAGATGGACAAGTTTCTGCACCTTCGACACATACCTGCAACCTTTTCGTCTTCTCCCATCGACAAGAATTCATACTGCTTCCACAAAGTTTGCAACTTAACAACCTTAACTTTCTCACCTCCTTCATATTACTTAACAAGAATATCTCATACCTCATTCGTCGATTAAGCATGAACGATTTTGTTGAATTTGCAGCATCAACCGCCGACTGGATGTAAAACGTCGCCTTGCAATCCTTCTTCTTAGCATCCTTGTGAGCGATTCTATGTGCGTCGGTTGCATCTTCACCAAGCGCATGAACACCATTAGTAACCACTTCTAGGGTTTCATGAAAGCCAAATAGAGATTGCATTTGTTTTCTCCATCGAAGCCAATTCTTGCCGTAAACTGTTGGAAGGGAGTTTGGTAAATTTCTGTTACCATTCATTTTTGCAGCGATTGATCAATAACAACCCACGATCTCTTATGTGTGATTCTCGAAAACACGATCAAGAATCTAACCGGAGCTCTAGATAACAATTTGTTAGTGCATTGGGCATTTTTAGTGAGGAGAGAAAGAGAGAGAATAAATCAATAAGGATTGTATTATTGAACTGAATGATGATAAAACTGAATTACAAACTATGTATTTATATGCAACTAACTTGTCTACTAAGTAAGTAACAAAATAAGTAACAAATCCTAAACCCCAATTAACTTTGGGCTTAGGCCACATAACTCAACTTGGATTATATCTAATATCTCAACAAATGTTAGGTTTAATCTCACATGAAATTTATTTTTCATGACTTTGAGTTATATGTTTGGATTCCTTCTGCTTTGCATTGTAATTTGTTGCTTGCATGGTTTTCAAATTCATGTAATCTTTGAGAGAAGCAGGGTGCAAGGTGCAAGCATGGTGATGAAATTTCCAATCACTTTCTTCTATAGATTTCTCTATCTTTGTTTCTTTCTTAAATTCATTATTTTACTAGAAGATGACTTTTTAACTTGATTATGCCATTCATAACAAAATCTCCACCTCCTAAGCCTGGTCCTGGAGATTATTACTAGGAATAACTTGTTATTCTATTTATGTTATAAGAAGCAACACTAAATAAGGCAATAATGCTAAAAATGTATACTATATAAGTTATGGTTATTCTTGTTTTATCATGTAGTAACAAGTTAGTATGGTTGTGCTTGTCAAAAAAAAAAAAGTTAGTATGGTTGTGCGCTTTCTCTCTCTGGTAGTGGGTTTTAGTTTCTTGAAATGAAACTCACGTAGATCTTCAACTATTTGCTTACAGTGATTACTAGGGAGGGTGCAAAATTTGCTGCAATAATATGAGTAAGTTAAAGTAATGCATGAGTAATAAATAAGAAAATATATGGAGTAAGTAATTGATATAAGAATCCAAAGTTGTAAGGAGAAGACAACATAGGTGGATCCAAAAGAGTAATGTGAATTGTTACTGTTGTTGTCAGAGGCTCTGAAAAGCACGATGTTCTCGCGGTTGGTGTATTCTAAGCCTGCATAACGTCTCCTTTTTTCCCTAATGAAATATAACATCTCAACAAAAATTATCAGAAACTATGTTTAATTTTCCCCTAAAATGTCACAATATTTTTTTTTTAAATTGCAGTCGCGAATGTTGCAAGTGTGTAGGTATGGAAGATGTAAATTGTAGAATGTAAAAGTGTTAAATGAGAGACTTGATTGGCGTTATTATACAAATATGCATTGGAAACATGATGTGAAATGGTTTGAGTTGTTGCAGATCACTCTGCATTGAAGAAATTGCTGGAAATTGCTACGAATTAGCTACAATTTTAGCCATCGATTAGCTATGAATTTTTCTGGGTTCATGAATAATATTGACTTTAGTCATGTGGTATGTCACGTCACCATCTTGCCACACTAACACGACAATGTGTATGCTCAGTCACAAAAAAACTTTCACGTGGCATGCCACATCAGCTCCTGTTAACTGTCGTTAGCATGAGTGATTAAAAGTGTGGATGGAAAATATTAAAAGAACCATTATTTGAAGAAAATTTTTAGAGGAACTAAAAGTTAAAATTAACCATATTTAGAGGGACCAAAAACTTATTTAACTCTTATTAAAATGATAAAAATAATAAAGTATTTTGTTCAATGTAAATTTATGAAATTTCAAATGAAACAAAAAAGTAAAGAATTTGAAATTTTCTTTTCACTCTCTATAATATGAATGTTAAATTATTTATTATTAACCTTTTTAATTTTGCAGGATGGTCATCACCCTTTAAATTTTTAAAAATTACAAATTAGTCTCTTAATTCAAAAATTACAAATTGGTTCCTATTTTTAAAATATTTATATTAGACACCCAACTTTTAAATTTCTTAAAATGACTTTAGTAAGAGTCTCACATTAGATAATACATGACATGAACATGTCTTTATAAGTGGGAGCAATCCTCATCTTACCAACCGGTTTTGTAGGGTTGAGTTAGTCCCAACCACAATTTCTCAACATGGTATCAAGAGCCTCGTTTAAGATCCGGTGGGCCAACTTCTATGGTTTCCGCTATCGAACCATCCACCATTTATTTCCATGCTCCAGTTGTTTAGTCCTGAGCGTGGGGGTGTGTTAAGAGTTCCACATCGGATAATACATGACATGAACATGTCTTTATAAGTGGGGGCAATCCTCATCTTACCAACCAGTTTTGTAGGGTTGAGTTAGGCCCAACCACAATTTCTTAACATACTTAAAAAATTTAACAATGAATCATTTAATACTCTATCCAAATAAAAAAATTTAAAATTGAATGAATTTCAATTGAATCATTTGAATTTTAAATTCTCTAATTTTTTAAATTACCTCATTCAAACACACCATTAGAGATGACACGTAGAGGTAGTAAAGGCCTTGAGACTCACATCTGACGCCAATTGTTCGTCCCGAACTCTGATCCTGTAGGGTAACATTACCGTTAGTGAAGGTGACAATATAATCAGGAGAATGTGTTAAACGACTGACTGGAAGTAAATTAAATGGACAATTAGGTACATAGAGAACAAAATAGACAGAGAGAGAATGTAAAATTTGAATAGTGCCAATCCCTTCGGACCAGGTTTGAGAACCATTGGCAGAGGTTATAGTAGGTAAAAAGTTAAAGGTAGAAAGGGAAGAGGAGAGAACTTTATTACCGATAACATGATTAGACGCACCAGAATCAAGGACCCAAGGTCCAAGAGAAAATGATTGAGAGAGGTAACTAAATGAATTACCAGTGTGCGCAACCAAAGCAGTAGAACTAAAGTTCTAATTGTTCTGACACCACCTGAGAAAAACATCGTAGCTTGGGTTAGAGCTCTAAGGAGAAGGTGATGTCGAATTAATGGTTGAATGATTAAGTTGAGTTGCATTCACCTGGCGTGGAAGTCTGCCATGCAACTTTCAGCAACGATCAATAGTATGCCCAAGCCGGTTACATTGGTCACATTTGGGATGAGGTTTGGAGTTGGACGACCCACCTCAAATGCGATTCTGATTGTTGCCAAGGGATGAAAGAGCGATAATATCACCTGGTACTAGTGCAATAAGAGATTGAAATGGGCCGATCTAAAAGCATGACGTGTATCCAAGCGCAACGGTTGTTCACGAACTGCGTCATAGTTAGAAACAGTAAAGCCTGATAAATCTGGTTACGAACGAAATCGAGTTCTGGTGGTAGTCTGATAAGTGTCATGATCGTGGAATACTTACTCCGTTGTTTGAGATGAGTTGTTGCATTTGTTGTGAAAGACATTAGGGTTGTGAAATTTTCTTTCAAGGCATCAAGTTTACTCAGATAGATTTGCATAACCATATTCTTGAATTTCATAGAGTTGAATTGAAGGATGACACTGTATAGGCAATGAACATCGTTGGATAAGACTTTCTTGATTTTTTCCAAACTCATAGCAAATGGAGAAAGCTTGGTACTGCGCTTGGAGATTAGGTGCTATGGAAAACCATATCACAATGCCCAGAGAGGCATTCGTTCTTTCTATTTAGCGCGCTTTGCGGTAAAAACATCATCCACTTTTGTGGTTAGATGATCTTCAAATCCTTGACCGTGAAACCACATTTGACATCACCATCCCATATGTTGTAGTTGGATGCACTGGATAAATTTTCACATGGGATAAGCAGAACTTTGGTAAACGAGACAGAATTGGTGTCTCCCGTAGCTTAAAAAAACAAAATCGGAGTGGAATCAGGCTTGTTTGAACCACACCAGAATCGGATATCAGACACGCTCGGACGCACGGTACAAGCGGTGACGCGTGTGTCCCACACGCAGAGGTTGTGAAAGCGTGTGGGGCGCACGAGGATGCTTCCGGCGACAATTATTCCTAGGGTAGGTCGGATCGAGGCAGATGGTTATGTCTGCGGTGGTGGTGTGCCAGAAATTCGCCAGAAGCAATGGCGGCAGGAGGTGGTGAGCGAAGGGTTACAAAAAAACTGATGCTAGAGTGAGTCACGTCAATAAATTAAAGACAAATTGGAGTTGGGACATAGTTTACCAATAATACTCATAATAATCTCTACAATGAGTTATATTCAACCATACTCACAATAATATCTCCAAATATAAGTTATATACTCGTAATAATTTCCATAATGTGAACCATATTCCACCAATAAAAAAACAAAAAAAAAAAAACAAATAAATGATTCAGATTAATGGAGCAGAAAGAGCATGATAGAATGCATTGGAAAATATTCATATCTGTCAAATGAAAACAATATATTCTTAATTTAAATAGTGTATTGTTATTTTTTAATTAAAAAAGCATTGTGAATGCTTTATTTTTCCTAAAGAAGCATATTATCTAATTATAACTCCAAACGGAAAATAGCGACCCCCTATCGTGTAGTGATATTCAACAAAATAAATTGCAATGCACTAAAGTCGTACTCATAATTAAGTAAAAGGTCATATTCATTGTTATGTTCATAATGGATTATACTTGCTCAAAAATGCGTTACAGACAAAAGAAAAAGAAAACTCAGCATCACACGTTCTGAGTGGTAATTTGTCAACATCGAACCGGTATTGATTGAAGAGGATGTTTGGAACAAGGACAAATTAAATGCTCTATCTCTTTCCCTCTAATATAATCAACGGTTGAAAATCAGTTCCAAATCATCACACAAACTATAATTGTGTCAAAAGATGACTAGGATTTATATTTAAGAAATATGAAACATAATCTATAATATAAGAAATCTATGTGTCCTGAAAAAGTCTAAAATATTCTTGCATGATTTTCAGTCACCTCATTAAAATGCTTTTTATTTGGTCTTTGTACACTAAAGTGCTCAATTTTATTATTAAAATAATATAACTTTATTTTTGATGTTTTATTATTAAAATAATACAATTTTACTTTTGATTCAAATATTTTATATACGGAAACAACTTTATTATTGATCCAATTTTTTTATAAATAGTGTCAAAACAAAATTAATATTTATATACGGGAAAAAATATATTTTTGATTAAAATATTTTATATACGGAAAAAATACATTGTTAATTCAAATATTTTTCTATGCGAAAAAAATTATTGTTATAAACGAGCACAACTTCACTTTTGATTCAAATATTTTTATATACGAGAACAACTTTACTATTAATTCAATTTTTTTCATAAATAGTGTCAAAACAAAATTAATATTTATATACAGGAAAAAAAATATTGTTGATTAAAATATTTTATATACGGAAAAAATACATTGTTAATTCAAATAATTTATATACGAGAAAAAATATTGTTATAAACGGACACAACTTTACTTTTGATTCAAATATTTTATATACGGAAACAACTTTACTATTGATCCAATTTTTTTATAAATAGTGTCAAAACAAAATTAATATTTATATACGGGAAAAACATATATTGTTCATTAAAATATTTTATATACGGAAAAAATACATTGTTAATTCAAATATTTTTCTATACGAAAAAAATTATTGTTATAAACGAGCACAATTTTACTTTTGATTCAAATATTTTATATACGGAAATAACTTTACTATTGATTCAATTTTTTTATTAATAGTGTCAAAACAAAATTAATATTTATATACGGGAAAAAAATATATTGTTGATTAAAATATTTTATATACAAGAAAAATACATTGTTAATTCAAGTATTTTATATACGAGAAAAAATATTATTATAAACAGGCACAACTTTACTTTTGATTCAAATATTTTATATACGGGAACAACTTTATTATTGATCCAATTTTTTTATAAATAGTGTCAAAACAAAATTAATATTTATATACGGGAAAAACATATATTGTTGATTAAAATATTTTATATACGGAAAAAATACATTGTTAATTCAAATATTTTTCTATACAAAAAAAATTATTGTTATAAACGAGCACAACTTTACTTTTGATTCAAATACTTTATATACGGGAACAACTTTACTATTGATTCAATTTTTTTTATTAATAGTGTCAAAACAAAATTAATATTTATATACGGGAAGAAAATATATTGTTGATTAAAATATTTTATATACGGGAAAAATACATTGTTAATTCAAATATTTTTCTATACGAAAAAAATTATTGTTATAAACGAGCACAACTTTACTTTTGATTCAAATATTTTCATATACGGGAACAACTTTACTATTGATTCAATTTTTTTATAAATAGTGTCAAAACAAAATTAATATTTATATATGGAAAAAAATATATTGTTGATTAAAATATTTTATATACGGGAAAAATACATTGTTAATTCAAATATTTTATATACGAGAAAAAATATTGGTATAAACGGACACAACTTTACTTTTGATTCAAATATTTTATATACGGGAACAACTTTACTATTGATCCAATTTTTTTTATAAAGTGTCAAAACAAAATCAATATTTATATATGGAAAAAATATATTGTTGATTAAAATATTTTATATACGGGAAAAATACATTGTTAATTCAAATATTTTTCTATACGAAAAAAATTATTGTTATAAACGAGCACGACTTTACTTTTGATTCAAATATTTTATATATGGGAACACATTTACTATTGATTCAATTTTTTTTATTAATAGTGTCAAAACAAAATTAATATTTATATACGGAAAAAAAATATATTGTTGATTAAAATATTTTATATACGGGAAAAATACATTGTTAATTCAAATATTTTTCTATACAAAAAAAATTATTGTTATAAACGAGCACAACTTTACTTTTGATTCAAATATTTTTATATACGAGAACAACTTGACTATTGATTCAATTTTTTTTATAAATAGCGTCAAAACAAAATTAATATTTATATATGGGAAAAATATAGTATTGATTAAAATATTTTATATACGGGAAAAATACATTGTTAATTCAAATATTTTATATACAAAAAAAACTATTGTTTTAAACGGGCACAACTTTACTTTTGATTCAAATATTTTTATATACGACAACAACTTCATTATTGATTCAATTTTTTTTTATAAATTTTTTTTTAAAAATTAATATTTAAATACATGAAAATAAAATATTATTGATTAAAATATTTTATATACGAAAAAAATACATTGTTAATTCAAATATTTTTCTATATGAAAAAAATTATTGTTCAAAAGAATGCTCATAAATGACTTTAATTATAATAATAGAAAAAACACTATAAAAGTACTATGTAGTATCCAAATATATTTATAGTCTCTATATCTAACTGTCATTATTAATTTAATTATAATCAATATTTTAATTACTTATCAATCAAAAGATCATTATTAATTTGAGATAATAAAAAGCAATTTTTTATGATGAAATATAAATCTAATTTTTAGATACGGGCAAAAACCATTCTTGATTCAAAAATTTTTTTATACAAATTGAAATATATATCTAATGTCAAAACAAACTTAATATTTATATACGGTATCAAGTTCGTTATTCATTAATTACGGGCAAAAATACATTCTTGATTCAAATTTTTTACGGGCAAAAATATTTTTTATGTCATTGAGTAAAATAATATTTAGTTACGGGCTCCAGTTCGTTGTTGATTAATTTATTTATATAGGATCAAGTTCGTTGTTGATTAATTTATTTATATATACGGGAAAAATATCATTGTTATAATATAGATTCTAATATTTTTTTAAATAACGTCAAAACAACAATAATATTTATATAAAATATAATATATTGTTGATTCAAATAATTTTATATATGAAATGAATTATTGACACTAATTTCTTATATCTTTTAAAAATAGTATCTTTTTGGTTAAACACCTTAATTTTTTTAATATCATTTTTATTATATTTTGAAAAAAATGCGCGTAACATACCAATACCCGTGCGAATGCACGGGTATCCTACTAGTTTTTCTCAATAACTAATAACTTTAAGTTAGTATTACTTTCATACATTAAATGTGTTACTTTCGATGTGTATTTTAAGACAAAACCCGAATTAAACCAACTTATATATTAATGAGTTGGATTCACAGATTACCCACTAAATATAATTTTTAAATTTAAAAAAAAAATATCAATTCAATTAACAGATTTATTTTACAAAAACATTAAAAAATTATAAAAATTTTCGTATTTAGTTTTAATAAAATGTATCAATTAATATCTAAAAACTATGTCCACAAATAAATACAAATAGTATAAAGTATAATTTAAAGGTTAAGATTAAATATATCTCTCTTTGAATAAAGGAATTTGATCTTAATTTGATTTAAACTTAAATTTTTACAATTAATAAAAACTATATATATATATATATATATATATATATATATATATATATATATATATATATATATATATATATATATATATATATATATATTCTTAAGATCACGCTAGATAGTTTATAAAAAAATAAAATAAAAATAGCATAACGTATCAATGAGTTGGGTTCACAGGTTTGCGAATTTAAAATCTCGAACCTATTATTCAAACCAAAAGTAATGGATTAGAATGAGTTGGTTCGAGTTGGATTCATACATAATTAGGTTGGGTAAAAATAAAAGTTCGATTGGGTCGGGTGACTGGGTTCAAGAATTGGCTCGTACCCATAAACATTCCTATATAAAATATAAATACTCTAATATATATATATATATATATATATATATATATATATATATATATATATATATATATATATATATATAGTAGTACCAATTTGAAAACAAAACTAAGGAATGACGGTGGATAAAAAATCTTAATAAAAAGCATCAAGATGTTGTGTTGAGGTAATAGGCAGTAGTAGGTGAAAGAGTTTTTGCATTAATTTTTCTATAATCAAATGAGAATCTAGCTCCATATGCTTAGCCATCTCATAGAAGGAGGAGTTGGCATCAATGTGTCTTGCAAATTGGGTGCCTCAAGAGAGAAAAATGTGAGAAAGTTACGCAATTTGAAGTCTTTGTAGAAGATATGACAACCATATTTAGATGGACTTTTCTTCTTCGAGATTAAAAAATACAAACAACATCATATACTTTTACGTTCTAATCATTAGAAAAGATCCATTGCTTTTTTTTTTTACAACTTCAAATCTTCATGGGATGAATTAGAGGATTAAAGACATATCTTTAAAAATCATGAAAAGCTCATCCTGAATAAAAACAACAAAATTTATACTATTATATCGGTCTATGGATTGGACGAGAGTGAAGCGTAAGGGATTTAGAAAGTTCTCAGGTCAAAGGTGGGACGCTTTTCCTTTGGGGAGCAAGTTGAGAACGTAAGGCGTTGAAGAAACTCATTCCTTTTATTTCTCTGAGTTCCTAGATAGAGTTAAAGAGGAAGATATCTTCAATCTGTTTGGGGAATACGGGAAGGTGAAGGAAGTCGTTATTCCTCAAAAGAGGAATAAGTCCGGTAAACGGTTCGGTTTTGCGAGATTTACAGAAGTGGAAGATGAAGTGTTGCTAGCTATTGAGTTGTATAACATTTTCATAGATAAAGTTAAGCTTCATGCAAACGTGCTTAGGTTTGACAGATTTGTTAATTTGGGTTTCAAAGTTCCGGAGAAGCTTAAAGGGCAGGTGAATGTTCAGCAGAAGGAGGGCAAAAGTTTCAGAAGAAGTGGTGGTTTAGAGGCTAAAGTGGGTGGTAGAACATTTGCAGAGGTGGTGGATTCGAGGCCTTCTGCGCCTTTGCAAAATAAAGTTTTGCCGCATCTAAAGTTCAATCCAGAGAAAGAGGAGATTCTGAGATTCAAGAAGGCTTTTGTGGGGGTGGCATTAATTCTGGGGATGACTTATAACATTCAAAATAGCTTTGAGATGGAAGGTTTATTTTCAATTAAAGTAACTCCCCTCAGTGCTAATTTGTGTTTACTAGAGGAAAGTGAAGAAGGGGAGATCAGAGATGTCATAAGGGAAGCAGAATCATGGTGGCGTCAATGGTTTTCGGAGATACGGTCGTGGAGGGAGTCTGATGTGGATATAAAAAGAGTTACTTGCCTTAGATGTTATGGTATACCTTGCCATGCATGGAACTTTGCTTTTTTTTTAACTCTTGGCCAAAACCGTGGGGAAATACATGTGTGTCGACGAGAACACGCTCAAGGGAGATATTATGGATGTTGTGAGAATAATGGTCTGTACGTCGTGCACGGTGGTTTTGAATGAAGTGTTCAAGGTCCAAATCAATGGAGCTACGTATAGCATTAAGATGGTGGAAGATTCTCACGGCCCTTTAAGGTTGTATTCTTGTAACACTAGTCCGATTAAAAGGGTGATTTCTCTGTCATTGGAGTCGGAGAGTTATTGGAGCAGAGACTTAAGGGAAGAAGAAGAGGCAGATGAAGACGATTTTGTTCCACTGAGCACGGAGCGTATAATCCCTCAAGGAAGTTCTAGTTCCATTCCAACCAATTTAGTTGAAGAATCTTTGAAGGAGAAGGACAGTTGTAAGGTGGATATAGACAAACAGTTGGCTATAGCTTATCAGAGAGAAAGTGATGTTTCGGGTCCTAGGATTGTGGACTTCGATTCGGCTATTTTGTCGGTGAAAAGGGACCCTTTATCCAAAAAGCAGTCTGCTAGAAAGACAGGTGGGGAGGCTGGAGTCATACTAGGTAATGAGATAGTGTCTGACCTTTTACCTACAGAGAAGATTGGGATGACGTGTGATAAAGCAAGCAGGAAGATTACGAAGGATAAAGTATTAAAATTTAGAAAAGTGTCTGACTGTATTGGGCCTTTGAAGAAAAGAAAGGGTAAGCCCAAAAAAAGAGTCTTGGGCCGCTCCTCCTTAGACGGGTTAGGGTGGTCTGAAGATCCAATAGAGCAATTCTCTCAACCTTCTTACTTTGAAGCTCTCAATCGCAATAACGGTTCGAAATCTGATGAACTTGGGCAGTCTAGATTGGTGGACTCTGTTAATTTCTCTGCAAGTGCGATTCTATGTTGTAATCCCACTACCGACTCTGACGTGCGCCAGTGCAACCTCAAATTTTGGGAAAATATGGAATCGAATGTGGGTCAGAAGGTGTGGAACGAAGTGGCTAAACTTGGTGTAGTGGCAAATAATAGCAAGAAGGATTATTCAAAGAAGATTGCGGAGATGGAGGGGAAAGATAAAGTTTTATTCTACAGTAAGAAGGAGAACAACAAAATGGGATCATGATAGTGGGTTCATTGAATATCTGAGGGGGAGGCAACCAGTCCAAGCGCAAGAGGATTAGTTGTATCATCAAGTCAGGAGTTAGATGTCAAACATGGTATATATTTGTATTTGATACTTGGCATTTTTTAACACTTTCATGTTTTAATGGTGGATTTTAGTAGTGAATTGTTGTTGTTCTTCAAACATTGTATATATACCTTTGGTGCTTATAATGTGTGTGTTATTGTGCAGGAAAGTGCACTAATTGATCAAAGAAAGAAGACACAAAGAATTGATGCAAGCTACCAAAGAATAGAGGAAAACTTCAAGAAGTTCGCTTTGCGAACTAGCTGGCGAAGGTTCGCTTTGCGAACAATAGGGGTGGGAATAGACCAGGTCAACTAATAGGGGCCTACGGCCTAGCCTACATAGGCCCAGGCCAGGCCAAGATTTTTCTTAAATAGAAAAGGCCTAGGCTTTTTTGTAAGCCTATTTAGCTAAAGAGGCTAGGCCACAGGCCGTAAGAAAAGCCTTTTAAGCCTATCAGGCTGACCTATTTAAGAAAAACTCAATAAATTTATTATTATTATATTCTATTTTGTACTTTTAATTAAAATACGAAAATAAAACTTAGTTATCTTGATGAACTTATGAAAATAAGTTGAAAAAACATTATAAACAATTTCATAAGTTGTTGTCATAAGCTTTTTCATAAGTTCTCTCCAATAAATAGTATCACCAAACTTATGCTGATAGGTAAACTTGAATGATAAAATGAAAACAAACATTTAATCTCATTGATCTTATAATTTGTTAGTCTATTTAACATTAGTTGAGTTTCTTATTTACAAATGTTCAAATCAAGTAGGCTTTTAAATAGGCTAGTAGGCCAGACAGGCATTCGAAAAGGTCAGGCTTAGGCCTAAAAATAAGCCTATGATAGGCTACAGGACAGGCTTAGGCTTTGAATTGTTTAGCAGGCCAGGCTCAGGCTTGGCAAAGCCTAGCTCGGCTCAGCCTATTCTCACCCCTAGCGAACAACTAGCGAGGTCTCCAGCGAATGATCCCAGAATATGGCAGTAGGAAAAGGGACTAAAGTTCGCTTTGCGAACTCCAGCGAATGTTCGCTGCTTCACTCGCTTTGCGAAAGTACTGGTGAAGAACCTTTGGCTATGGCAGTGGTAAAAGGACCCAAAATTCGCTTTGCGAATGAAACGTTCGCATTGCGAACTTATGCAGACAACCAATGGCGGTTTAGTTATCAGAAGGCACTTCAGGTGCCATTTTCTTCATTCGCTAGGCGAATAGATCATTCGCAGTGCGAATGCATCAGAATCCAAGTGTATTATAAATAGATTTTTACACTTTCTTGGGATCATAACTTCACCTTTTCACACCAAAACATATTTTTCTTAGTTTTCTTCATCTAAGAGAGATTTTCACATAAAGAAGCTGGATTTGCATCCGATCTCGATTCTTCGACGCGGATGCTTTTTCATCTCCTCACGAAACTTGTGAAGCAAGCTACCATGACTATGTGTAACTAAAAACATCCTTGTGTAAAGATTAGTGGTAGGAAATACATCATTTTGTATGTATTGATCTTGGTTGTAAGTTTGTGAACTTTGTTGATGATAAATATAGAAGAAAAACTTTGTTTACATGGTTTATATTTTGTTTAATTCATGTTCGAGAGAAATGTATTAAACTTGACCTAAGTTTCAATCCATCAATAATCTTAAGGCTAGAGATAGTTTTGAAAGTTGATGTTCATAAATATTGAACTTGAAAGTTATCATATTGGTAGTTTGAGTGAGAGATCATCAAAGGATCAATATGATAAATCTCACAACAAGTGTTCGAGAGAAACTTGTTGAGAGGATATGTGGTTATATTTATTGTTAATGAGCTCACACGCTTTATCGAGTTGATACGTACGAAACGGATTATTGAACACTAGTCTTGGCATGTTTTTACCAAACCCTAAAACCAATCTTTTTACCATTGAATTCTAAATTCTATGCAAACAATTCGAAACGAAAAACCAAACCCTTTGTTACTATAAATTTTGAAATGCTTTTGACTATCGAACGACGGCAATATACACAATCTCTGTGGATACGATAAAACACCCCCGAAATACTTTTCAACATTTGGTAAAGCTGGTATCTTTTTCATCCAAGAGTCAAAATTAGTGGACGTAAATGGGAGGGTGGCTCAGAGTCTGTGGAGAGATCAGGAAGTGGGATGGTCGTTTAGTAATTCTGTTGGGAATTATGGAGGTATAGTCACTCTTTGGAAGGAAGATACTATCCATCATGTCTTATCTTTCAAAGGGGAGGGGTTTTTGGAAGTTAAAGTTATCTGGAAGAACGAGGCATTTTATTTGGTCAATGTGTATTCAGGCTGTAGTTTGAGGGCAAAACGTAAATTGTGGTATGACATATTGGAGTGGTAAAGGAAATTCGGAGACGGATTGTGGATTTTAGGGGGCGACTTTAATGCAATTACCAACAGGTCGGAAAGAAAGGGGGTCGCTATTGATCGGAGAGATTCGGAGAGGAGGGGGTTCATTGACTTTATGAAGAGTTTGGATCTAGTTGATCTTCCTGCTACAGGTAATCGTTTTACTTGGTTTAGTGGTGACGGAAAAGCTATGAGTAGGATTGACAGGTTCTTGGTGGAGGGAGCTTCCATTGACAGATGGGGAGTGTCGGGCCAAACGATTGGGAAGAGAGATATTTCTGACCATTGTCCTATCTAGATGAAGGTTAGTTCGTGCGATTGAGGCCCTAAACCTTTCAAATCAAACAATTATTGGTTCGATAACCCGGAGTTCACCAAGTTTGTTGAAATGGAGTGGAAAGGGTTTAAGATTATAGGAAGGAGCGATTATATGGTCAAAGAAAAGATGAAGTTGTTGCGAGAGAGCTTGAGAAGATGGAACAAAAATGAGTTTCGATGGTATGACTTAAAAGTGGAAGCAGGGGTGGACATTATTAATGAGGCAGATGCCTTATTATTTTCTGCGGAGGGTGAAGAAGTTAATTCTTTGGTTGCAGAAGGTCAGAAGGGTGCAAAAAGGTGTGGAGGAATCTTGCTATTAAAGACAATATGTTGATCCAGAAATCGCGTTTGAGATGGATCCGAGATGGAGATCTTAATTCGAAGTTCTTCCACAGTTATATTAAAGGGAAAACCAGAAGTAGATATATATGCTCAGTGGTTAATGAAGAGGGTGTTATCGACACAAACTAAACGCATTTTTGCGATTCTGACAATACCTAAACACATTCTTTACTTAACTGCATATCCAATACAAACTTAATACATCTTTGTGATTCTAACACGACTTAAATGCATCCCTCACATGACTCCTCATCCGAGGAATACTACACGTATTTCCACGTAGTTGGCGCACCCTCCATTCGGATCTAGCCAATCCAAGGGCGTAAGTTGTGGAGCCTAAAAACATCAATCTAAGTCTGAGCCAAGCCTCTGGGTCAGGGACGAGGATCCTACCCTTGGGTGGGGAACAATCCATTGTCACATGGAACACAATACAAAGACACGACCATATCAAGCCAAATCTGCCGGTCTCATGCTCTGCTCTCGGGAACATAGGCAACTCTCCAAATGCAGTGCGCGATTAAGTACACTACTGCTAAAAACAATGAACAAGCACAAGAACCAAAAAGGATATTTAACATCATTCCACGCATTACATCGCAAATTACAAAATCAAAAAAATTAAAAAGGCATATCTACCACTTTTTTTTCAATAAAATGCATTGTCTCCCTCATAAAGCGAGCAATTAGGGTTCTCACACCCAAAACAAGTATCCTGTTGACGTCGGCCATCCTGCATAAGCAAACAAACTTTGTTATGCAGGGTGAAAGGACAACCAAAGATGCAACATATCAATAATAATAAGATTGAGCTAAATGGAAAGCTCCAAGCTAAAAAATACCCAAATTCATGAGGTAAAAAAAGTTCCATAAATATTATTAATTGTTACACTCAAAAATAAAATCCAGGGAAGCATTACAGGAGACAAAATAATATAAAGGAAAAGAAAAATTAGACTGAAGCATCTGGAGGCGAGGTACTCGGGTCATCCTTCTGAGTCACAACGAGGGAAGACTAAAACGAGTCCATCGTCTTGGCCAAAATTATGGCATCAGGGTATAACTTCCTTGCTTGTTCCACAACTCTGTCACAGGCCCTGAGCATAAACTGCATAATCCACTGAAGTGAGTTACAGAGCGTCTTCTTCAAATCAGCCACCTCATCTTGGAAGACTTTCAAGTTCCATCTGGCGAGCCTTTCCCTCAAAAACATCAAAAGCTTTCTATACCACTTCTCCACCTCTTTAAGGGCATCCTCCAATTTAGTTACCTGAATAACCATACTGGAAGGAGAATCGTGGACTTATGCCTCCTCTTGCAAAGAGTTATTAGCTTCAACCTTCTCCTACAATGCACCAGGCTCCTCCCGGAGAGTAGAACACCTTAGTCCCATAGCTTTTCATTTCTCTTTCCAAGTATGCCTTTATTTGGTGCGATTACTTGAAGCCAATATGTCTCCCCGACCAGCAGAGACGAGGGAGAATATGGAAGATGCCTTAAACATACAATGAGTAAGCTCAGAGACGAGTTTCATCTTTTCCCCTTTAGGGAGATTTTAAATGAAGGATAAATTCGATGTCGAAACAGTAGTAGAAGCCTCCCAAAAGCGCGAGTAAGTCGAGAAAAGAAGACATCTAACATCTGCATGAAGAGAGTTACCTCCCCAGAAGTACTACCCTCGGCGACACGAGTTCATTTTGTAGAACCCTTATCCTAGGGGGATATTGATTGGCACACTGATCCCTTTATGTTGAAATTGGAAGAAAGGTTGACTCCACCATAGTTAAAGTGGTCGTAACATCCACAAGTTGATCTACCTCGGTGTTGGAGTAGAAGTCTTCGTAGCCAAGATAATAGGAGGGGTCAGAGTAGTAGAAGTGGTCTCCAGAGGAGCGGGTGCAGGGGCAGTAGTCTTTATATTCACCATGACCTAAATACCTTGAGCATTTGCAAGGCTATATAACAACTTTATCTTGTTCACCTTTTCCACGCTATCTGCAAAACACAATCACACATGTAAAAAAACACAAGGTTTTCGCTCTCACCAAATAAGTTTTCCTTTCCTCTTGGCTAATTAAACTCAAAATGGCATGAGTATTAATCCCTCTCTTTCTCACCTCTGTAGAGGGCACCTCACCTAGGTCGAACCCTTCATCATAACTGAGCCCTTAGAACCAAGATTGTATTTCTTCCATCATTGCCACTTCCTATGAAGAAAAGGAACCTGACTTGGTGTAATAAGAATGAATGTCCCGGTTAAAGTGGTTTTTAGACCAGTACTTTTAAGATAAAATATGACATAAGCAAGAAGAATCAGCAAAGAGGTAGAAAAAAATGATATGGGTCGCGGGTGTGAGGGGAATTACCAATAAGAAGTGCTCTAGAAAATCTCCATAGTCCAGAGTAAAGAGGTATAACTAAAGATTAACCTGGTGGAAGCTAATGACCCATTGACTACGAAAGCTATCTTGAGAAGTGCGCCTTGGGTGGAACATATCAAGGAATAACCCAAGAGAAGGTTTCCAAGATTTATGCTCGGTACATTGCTGAAATACCCTCATAAATTCCCAAGACCCCATAAGAAGCCAAGAAGGGGCAAATTTTAAATACTTTAAGACAACCACTTCGAAATCAGAAAAAGGTAACCACATCCATATTCTTATGAGCAAGCACTCATAGAGCAGAATCATGCAGTCATCAAAGGAACTGCATATCCTCTTTTCTAAACCTGCTGGAATAGTCAACCATTCTGAGGGATCGCCGACTACCATTCCATCCACATTTATAGCAACCTCAATGCCCAAAACTGATGAAGTGTCTCCTATTTTTATGTCTACCCAATCGTACTCCACCGCGTCTAATTGGGATCAAAGATCAAAATGAGCTTTCACTTCAACGTAACTAGGCTCACAATTATTAGTCTTTAGATGAAGTTGAATACAACCCTTAGCATGTTCTTTCCTCTTTTGTTTGACTTGTATCTCCTCCTCGGATGAGATGCGATGGGGCATATGGGCCTCGACGCGGTTAACTTCCCCGACAATATTTGATAAAAATGCTTCTAATGAACCAGATAAAGTTCTTTCTTCCAAGGAATTCTCAAATACCCTTTCTAAGTCAAAATCATCAGATATGGGTATGATTTCTGGTTCCAAGTGGTTGTGACCAAGAGGGGGGAGATAAGAATTAGGTTATACCCCCATTATAGAGGCAGGCAAAGTTTCGACTTCAAAACCACTCACCATGTCAACAATACTATCACTCATCTTGGCTAGAAAACAAGAAAAGTTGAATATAAGAGATTAAGTTCATGATGGTGCCTGGTTATGTGAGATTGATGAAGCAGGAGAAAAAGAAGAAAGGAAAAGGATTTGAACAAAGCACCAAATATCAATTCTATTAGTATTCTCAAGAATGAAAGAATGAAGATGTTTTCTGAAAAAGAAACTGTAAGTTTAAATGTCAATGGTTGCAAAAACTTCCAAATATTCAATTTACCCTATTTATAAACAGCAGCAGCTAAAGGGTTCAAACCAACTAGAGAAAGAAACCACAAGATCAATAACTAGATTTCCTCTCGTGGATACATGCCAACTCGAGTGCACTCGAGTACACTGTAAACTACCTTATTCCCTAGCTAGTCAAGTCACCGCACGTGTCATAAGAGAGCTACGAAACATTTCAATGATGAGACCGCATTTAATTCACTTGTTCCCCGCTACTTTTTCAACTGATTCCAAGCATTTCAGTTCCATTTCAAATTGGAAAACATCCAAGAGGCTGATCAACATCACTTAAGGCTTCCCTCGACCCCTTTAGTGCCCGACAAAGCCTTAGGGGCAACTGTTTTAGGTCGGGAAAAGGCCCAAATAACTAAGGCACAATTCATCTCAAATTTACTCCACTTGACCCAAGATATAAAATCAGTTCACCGCGAAGAGCAAGGTACATTCTCATATATCCATTTTCATTATACTTGTCTTGAATCTTGAACTAGCTTGAGCTTTGGTGTGCTAACTACGCAGGTCCATCCCGCGCTGCCAAAAAGGAGACAAGAGCAACCGTTCAAGATCATCAATTATCCAACTACATCCATTTCTTGTTCTTGAATGAAACAAAAATTAAGTATATGTTAGATCAAGATTTCAAACATTCTTAATTTTGACTAAATCTAAAAACTGTAATATTAGATTTCTTATTCAATTGAATAACTTCGATTTAGGCATCTTGTGTAAACTAAATTTAGTCAATTGAAGCATTGATTACTTTAATCCTATCATCTCTTGTTTATTTTGTTTTTGATTTAAGTGTATACTACGATCACTCTGTAATACTCTGGTTTTGATTAATTTAATTTTGATCAAGTTTTAGAGTGTTTTAACTTATTTAATTATTTTTATTTAAGTTATTGGATATTGGGTAGAATTTTAATATATTTAAAGTAATGTATAAGTGAGGAATGATGTTTAATATTAAACTAGAATTTAATTATATTTTTAATAATTTAATTAATAGAGAAATAAGTGAAATTAAGACTTTGGGGAGAAAAATAGTTTTTTTATATAAAATAAAGAGGTAGACGGAATTAATGGCAGTTGAGAGGACTTTTTAGAATTAATTAAAATAAAAAGACATTATGTTTTATTTATTTAAATAAGAGAAAAGGAGTGAGAGAGTTATCAGTACGCATTTTTTTGAAAAGAGGCAAGATAATAGCAAGCCATAAGAGAGCTTTTGAAAGAGAAGAGACTCCATAATAAAAATTCATCCTTTGCAGGAAATTCGAGGTAAGGGGGAACTGTTCATGATATGGGTGTTTCTAAGCATGAAGCATAAAGAGGAGTTCTTACCTTGTTTCCCGTTTCCTTTCCTTTTCCTCCATTGTTGAGGGATTTAAACCTTGAAGGGGTTTGTGTAAAACCTCTTAGGTTTTTGTTGTTTAATCATGAATTCGTGCTCTGTTAATTGCTGAATTTGATGTGAATGCTTATGTTGAATTCTGAGTTTGATATTCACGAGTATAAATGATAATTTGATAAAATATGATGATGATTTTCATGATAAATTGATGATTTAAATGTTAATCAATGCGTTTTTTATGATGTAAATTTTATATGATTGATGGTTGATGTTTTGTTGTGCGGTTGGGGTTGTCCGGAATCAAAATCGGAGCTTTGGGAGTGCTTCAATGGAGAAAATGCAGAAATTTACGTTCTGCACAGGGACTACGAGCGTCACGGTAGTGACGGTCCAATCGTCATAACGCACGGGGAAGACTTCCACTTGGAAATAGGTGACCAGTGTCAGTTGTAGGATGGGCTGACAATCAGCAACAGGGGACGAACGCCATTGCCATTCGTTAGCGAGATGATAGGCGAATGAGAGAGTGAGGTGACGAGTGGGCGTGACGGCTGTCATGCCTAGATGGCTGACCGTCAGCCCTTGTTTGACCGATTATAGGTTGATCGACTCGATTTTTTGAGTGGATTCTGTATTCGATGGTTGTTTAATGTTATTTTGATGTTGATGATGAGTAATTATTAGAAATTAATTATTTTTAATTATTATATTGAGTTTATGATGAATGCCTTATGAAGAGGGAAAATGTTGAGTTATCTTGAGATGTTCGGTTCAGATGAATCATTGGTGTGACCTTGTGTTGGCGATAATTATGTTGAGTTTTAGGTTTTAGAGGAACCAGTGGTGAGTATTGGAGTTGGAGGTTGAGATGAGTATTGCATTTGTATTGTTTTTGCATTCATGCATCATGTATATCAGAGATTGGTAGGATTTTGGTTTAGTGACGAGTAGGACTTTGGTCCAGTGACGAGTGAATGTTTCACTAACACACCTCTGAATATCCAAAACTTTTGTACCACATGCATTGGAGTAGAGGAGATGGATACATTGCATACATAATGACATTTGTAAATGATTATTGTTGTGGCTAAATTGTATGATTAATTATTATGCTGATTGTGTTATCCTTGCTATTTTATGCACTGTTAAGAATGTATTCTCACCCCTTGTTTGTTTCTGTGTTGTTTCTTTAGGTCTGTGGTGTAGATACTTAGGTAGAGGAGCTTTAGTTGTTATTGTGTTGGAGGATGACACAATGGCCTTCTTCACTATTTATCATTTTTGAGTTGTCTAGTTTCCGCGTGTCGCTTTGATAATGTAACATTGGGATGAGAATACCATTTTCTGTTTTGTGTTAGGTCAGTTGTTGAACTATTTTTAATTTTATTTTAAATGAAGTTGATTTCTATTTTATGAGACAATTAATGAAATTATGTTGAAGTTTATTTTCCGCCGCTGTTGTGATTTGAGAATGTTATGCTGAGAAATGTAACACCCTTTTTTAGTATCTTATTCCACATGTTTTATAAATTAAGTGTTTGTGGTTTAGGGTGTTACACACTCCAATAACAAATATTTTATATGAAAATTCCGCTACGCTGAGCAATTTTTATCAAGCTCTGACTTTGAAAAGAATAATTTTTAAACTAGTCTTTTTTGGAACGGTTTATTCAACCCCCTCCCCTTCTAGACCACTCAAGTCCATATTTTCCCCTAACATCATATTATGGATATTATTATAAGTATTGTTGTGTATGACTCATATTGTAGAGATTATTATTGATAGGTAACTGGAGTGCGGGAACTTCATAATATAATTTTAAAATGAGCCATAATATTATATATTGTTTGTAACATTGTACCCTAATTCATTAGATAGTAATAAAAGAAACTATAGTTGCCCTATAGTTACATAATCCTATAGTTGTAGAGGTAAATATCATTAATTGAATTGCGTTAACAATGATCAATCGTATTTATTGGTTTTTATTTTTTGTTTCTCTTTAATCTTTTATTGCTTTTATAATATTATTTTTTAGTAACTAAAGTATTTTTTATTAAAGAACAATAAAGACTAATCTCTCCAAAATTCTAAATTACATCTAAAAACGATTTTTCTAAATAATAAATGAATTAAACTAATGACCATATTCTTACTAGATTCGAGCTCCTTAACATTGATATGATGCCAATTTAGTATTTTACAAATACATCAACTAAATATAAAATAAAGCCACTAGAATAGTAGGATAGTAGTAATAAGAAAAAGATAAGGTTGAAAGGAAGGACCCTACCATACCCCTACAAAAAGCAACAAATAAAGAAAAGGGTTGGAAGTTGGAAGCATTTGAACATCATCATACACTTGCACCTAATCTAACCACAATCCATTGGTGTGTCAGGTCAACCCAGTTATGGTTTTGTCCTTCTCTCCAAAAAGTCAAAAGTCAATTACCAATAACTTTCTCAGATGCATTCTCATTCACACACACTCTAGAACAAAAGGAAAAAAAAAAACATAATGGGACACATTTAGTATATATTACTCCCTCCTACAATGAGTGACTCATTTGAAATAAAATGGTGTCCCAAAATATATGACCCATTTTATTTTTCAATGCAATTTTTCCTATTTTACCCTCTAATTAATATTACTTTCATCATTCTCAATACATTATAAGGATATTTTAGTAAAAATATTATTCTCTCTCCTTCATTTATTCTCTTTTTCTTAATTTGTGTGAAAAGTCAACTGGATCACTCATTGTGGAATGGAGGGAGTAACATTTCTTAATATGTATTGACACAACGGTAATAATTACTAAAAATTCACGTGAGTCTTAGAATTCGAACTTTGATGACGAGATTTAGAATTCGAACTCTGATGATAACGTTTAATCTAGCAATAATCTACGAAGTTGTGCATGGAGTATTTGTTGACTATTAAAAATAAACAAACTTTTGCTTTTAAAAGAGTTTAATATTTTATATAATTAGTGAAGTATATTTGTGACTTTTATTCATGATTTTTCAAAACAACTAGTCTTTGTAACCGGAAGACATACGTGCATTGAATATTGGCTGTTTTGAGTCATAACTTGACAGCTAACAATTCATGTGGAATTTACAATTGCTTTCACACTTTCATATATGTCTTTTTTTAACCCCTTTGCTTAAACTTCATTAAACTCTTCAACTTTTGCAACTTCAACTTGTTTTGTTCCCTTTCTCTCTTTAGCTGTTTTTGCTTCTTTGTTCTTCAGCTAAATCTGTCTTCATGGGCTGTTGCTTTAGTGCCAGAATCAAAGCTGAAAGCCCTCCACGCAATGGTATGTATGATATCTTTGTTGCATGTATACTTTTTATGCTAAAAAATGGATCTTTTTGTTCTTTTCTCATGGCCCTTTTGCTTGAAATTTTTTATCATGATCATCCTTTTTGTTTTTGATTAGTTTAATTGGGTTTTGAATGAAACCAAGTTTTTGCTGTTTTGCTGTTTGTGTTTATGATTTGAGTTGAGGTTATGAAATATGGCTGCTTGATTTGAAGAATATTGTTACTATGAAAGAGGAGTTGCTTTGATTGAGTATGAGTTATGTGGTTTTTGAGGAAGAGATAACAAGGGTGTGTGGTTTTTGTTGATGATGATTTTGGTTACAAGATTGTAGAAGTTGTTTGTTTTGGAAATTTGCATGAAAAGTGAATCTGTTTTTCTTTTGAGATATGCAGGTTCGAATTCGAAGGATGGTGGCAAAGAAAATGGCTTGAGTGGGCGGAGCAGCAGCAAGGCCTCTGCTCCGCCTACTGCGCCTCCGACACCTCGGACTCAGGGCGAGATCTTGAAGTCTTCGAATATGAAGAGCTTCACTTTTAGTGAGCTGAAAACTGCTACGAGAAACTTTCGTCCCGATAGTGTGGTTGGTGAAGGTGGATTTGGAGCTGTATTCAAGGGGTGGATTGATGAGCACTCGCTTGCACCGGTTAGACCGGGGACTGGAGTTGTCATTGCTGTCAAGAGGCTTAACCAAGAAGGTTTGCAGGGACATAGTGAATGGTTGGTGAGTGTCTTCTATCAGTTTATTAGGATGTTTTTCGGAATTTCTCATTTTGAAATATTCTCTCTGGTCTTATTTATAATAAACGTTTTCTTTTTAGTATTTAGATACATTGAATAACTGATGTATCTGTATCTGACAATAGGACCAGAGGGAGGGAGTATATGTAGTGAATGTTTTAGATGAATTCGTTAGATGTAACTAATTGTCCTTGTGCTATAGACAGAAATCAATTACCTGGGCCAGCTGCATCATCCTAATCTTGTGAAACTTATTGGTTACTGCTTGGAGGACGAACATCGGCTTTTGGTTTACGAGTTTTTGACTAAGGGCAGTTTGGATAATCATTTATTTAGGAGTAAGTTATTGATTTTCCTTCAAGTTTCTCTTATGATTGAGACTATTGAATGCTTAAAACTAACTTATCTACTCTTTTTGGAACAGGAGCTTCTTACTTTCAACCGCTTTCTTGGACAATCCGAATGAAGGTTGCGCTTGACGCTGCTAAGGGTCTTGCATATCTTCACAGCGACGAAGCAAAAGTAATATATCGGGACTTTAAAACTGCAAATATATTGCTCGACTCGGTAAGTAAATCTCACTGCTCTTATGATTCAATTGTCATTATGGGCTATTCTTACGTTCCTTTTTGTTGATGACAGTCTTATAATGCAAAACTTTCCGATTTCGGCTTGGCAAAGGACGGTCCCGCAGGTGATAATAGTCATGTCTCTACTAGGGTAATGGGCACATATGGCTATGCCGCGCCTGAATATATGGCCACAGGTACGAAACTTTACAAAGTACTTACACCGTTATTCTGTCAATATCGCCACAAATTCAAACGCGTAATTGGTCTCTAGAAACTATGTTTCTTGACTCGATACTAGTCACTTCTGACATGTTTTCCGGTCTTTTTGTGTAGGTCATTTGACCAAAAAGAGTGATGTGTACAGCTTCGGCGTTGTACTCCTCGAAATCATGTCAGGCAAACGTGCACTTGACAACAACAGGCCATCTGGGGAACACAATTTAATCGAATGGGCCAAACCTTACCTCAACAGCAAACGCCGGATCTTCCAAGTCATGGACGCTCGCATCGAAGGCCAATACACCTTGCGTCAAGCAATGAAAGTAGCTAATCTCGCGATCCAATGCCTGTCTGTCGAACCAAGATTCAGACCGAAAATGGACGAGGTTGTTACAGCATTAGAGGAACTTCAGGGTTCCTCTGAAGTTCCGGCCGGAGAAGCGGGAACCTCTCGAGATCATCTAAATGTTAAAAGGAGTGGTCATAGCTCAAGGAGCAATGGTCCTAGACAACATAGAAATAATAAACAAAGTGAAACAATAATCAATGAAAAATGAATGATGAAGTTAAAGTTAACTATATGCTTCTGGTTTTGAGTTGCATATTTGTAGATTGTGGTGAACTTGAGTATGTGTCTTGAGATATCTGTGATTGTTGTACAGATTTTTGATTCAGTTATTTTATTGAATTTTTCATTTCTTCTTCCCTTTGCAGCTTAATTATCATCTTTAAAATTTAACTATGCAAAAATTTTATGAAAGTTGTACCAACAATGTTAATGTTAGTGGAGCTGTTTTCTTTCTATTTTGGTGAATGCAGGACAGAAATTATGGTTTGTTATGTAATGTTTGAAATGATGCTTTTGAAGTGTGGTTAACCTTTGTGTCAAAAACAAAGTGTGGTTAACTTCTGGGTAAACATCAAATTGATCAAAGTGACAAATATGGAAATTCTATCTATTTGAATTAGCTTTTCAGTTTAATAGGTTAGACGACAAGACAATATCCAATATCCCCGTATGTTAACAAAATTGATCTTTGTTGAAATGATTTTTATTTTCTCTTTTTTTTTTCTTTCCATCTCGAAAGACGGGACATTTCGTCGGAGAGAGAGAGAATTACGATAAACAACAAAATTCTCTTCAAGAGATTCGTCGGAGAGAGAGAATTATGATAAACAACAAAATTCTCTTCAAGAGATCTAATATCGTTATATTATGAGGTTTGATTTAAAATATATTCAATTAGAAGAGATCTCTACAATTTAATCAAAATATTCTTTTTGTTTTTGAAACTAGGATACTAAATTCAAATACCCATTTTAAATAAGATTGAGCTTTTATTACATCAAGGGTTTCTTCTAGTCAATATTTAGGGCATATGTTTATATTCACGAGTTCACCATCCCCTCCCCCATTATCAGTTTCAACATAAATTTTGTTTAAAACTTCAAAATTCTCATTTTCATTCAAATCAAATAGTAACACGGATCAACAAGAATGATCAAGGCACATTGGACTTTCCTAACATGCATTAGGACACACAGATATATAAGTTGTCGCAAGTCCAAGGTACACATCTTAGAGGCAAACATTTAGCGATATGGGTTTCTAGCATGAGTCGACACTGTCAAGGCAACCACATGCACATGCACATGCTCTGGATGCGACCACATGCACCTGTTCATGGGAGGTCATCAAACTTATCATGGCTTATGCTCTATTCTAAACGAGAAAAACTTGCATGGAAACGCACATAAATTCTTATTGTTAGAAACAACCAATGAAAAGAAAAAAAAAATTTAATTTATTATAAATTTAATTTCGTTTTTAATTGGAATCATGGGATGGTGGTTATTATACAGGAGAGAGAAAATATTATTTTTTTATTTTTAATTAATAAAAAAAATATTATTGATTGTTTGTAAATACACGGGTTATGTTTGTTCCTATGCAAGTATTTTTCCTAAACATGTTGCTCCTTGCATATGAAGCAGAATTGTAAATATTTAATTTAATTATCATTTATTAAATATTTTAATTACAACAAGGGTTTAATTGATATGCATTGATAATGTAAAATAGTTTTATACTGTCATCTAATAAAAAATCATCAATCTGCCATGTCATTAATTTTTTTTTTAGAATATCAATATAATGTGGTGGGATTCATGGTCGTCATTGGTTGACAATATAAAAATAATTTACACTGTCAGCGTATCACTCATTTTCTCTTACAACAAACATATATATTAATTGTATGTGTTAAATTATAATTCCTTGTGTCGAATCAGGTTGTTCAACATAGACAAGGAAGTTATCGAATAGTCTAGTGTGTGTGTGTGTCGAAACACCTAGTTGACGAAGTGTCGAGGAGTTAGCCTCGACATGGATTTTGTCTTAAACTTAATTTTGTAGTGCTGGCAAAATTAGGTATTTTGGCCTTTGTTTAGGGAGCAAGCAAGCTAAATCTATAAATAGGGAGTAACCATTATTATTGTAGTGTGATTCACTTGAATAAAATTGCAGTTTTGAGAGCAGAGAGTTACTCTGCAAAAATTCTTTTTCTTCCCCAATTCAATTTTCTTTTCTTGTTTTTCATCACCATTGTGCAGCAATACAACCTTGCAACCAAGGTTGGTTGATTCACTCGAGTGAAGAATAAGGGGGAATTTAATCGGTGTGTTTGAATATTGTTCATCAAGATTGATTCGGAATTACTCAAAGTCTTGAGTTTAATTCCAACATCTGGTATCTAGAGCACTGGCTAAGCGATTCATGGGAAGTAAGACATGATGGCAATGACGATGAATCATCCGAATGGATATTTTATGTCGAGTTTCCCAATTCTGAAGAGTCGGAATTATGAGAATTGGTGTAAACATATGAAAGTTGTTTTTTGTTGTCAAGATCTTTGGGATCTTATGAAGGAAGAAGTAACACCACTTGCAGAAAACACGTCGGATCAAGAAAAAGTTGCATATAAAGAATTGAAGAAGAAAAATTATAATGCTCTCTTTATAATTCATCAATGTGTTAATCCAGACAACTTTGAAAAGGTCAGTGATGTAGAGTCAACGAAAGAAGCATGAGAAATCTTGGAGAAATCGTTTGGAGACGCATAGAAGGTGAAAGTAGTGAGGTTACAAACTCACAAAAGGACGTATGAATTGCTTCAGATGGAAGAAAGTGAAAGCATAACATATTTTTTTCACTAGGGTTACAAAACTGGTGAATCAAATCAAGGTAAGTGGAGAGTGTTGACATCAAGATCAATTGTTGCAAAGATCTTGAGGTCAGTGGCTCCAAAGATCGGCCATGTGGTAGTAGCCATAGAAGAGTCGAAAGATTTTTCAAGTTTGACAAAGGAAGAACTTCAAAAGAATCAAGATAATGATGCAAAGTTTACGAAGTATGAAGAAGAAGAAGAGATGTTGCTGATAGTCACAACAAGAGATGAAGAAAGATTTCATAACCAATGGTACTTGGACACAAGATGCTCATCACACATGACTGTTAGGAAAGATTGGTTTGTCAACATAAAAGTCTCAATGAAGAACATGGTGAAATTTGCAAATGACAATACCCTAGTAGCTGAAGGTATTGGTGATGTTCTGATTATGAGGAAAAATGGCAAGAGGTCAGTAATTTCCAATGTATTGTACATACCAGACATGAAGAGTAATTTGCCCAGCATAGGGCAGTTGGTCGAAAAGAACTATAAAGTGTCGATTGAATACAAGATGATGAGGTTCTCGACTCAGGTGAAAGGTTAATCTTGAAGACTCATATGTCTCAAAATAGAACCTTCGGGATAGAAATTAATGTGATGGAGCACAAGTGCCTTGCAATTGTAGCTAGATGGGATGAATGGATATGGCACTATTGACTAGGCCATCTCAATTTCAAAGACATCAGAGATCTGAAGAGAAGAAATATGGTTTCAGGATTACCAGAAATCGTCATTCCAAACAAAGTATGTGAGGAATGTGTGTAGGTGAAGTAACACAAGAACAACTTCAGCAAGGGTGTAGGAAGTAAGTCGAAGCCAATTCTTGAAATCATATATTATAATGTATGTGGTCCTATCCAAGTGGATTCGATAGGAGATAATAGATACTTTGTCACATTCATAGATAATTTCAGTCGAAAACTGTGGAGTTACCTGATCAAGTAGAAAAGTGAAGTGATCGAGGTATTTGTCAAGTTTAAATCTATGGTCGAAAGACAAAGTGGTCGAAAACTCAAGATTCTGAGGACTGGTGGTGGTGGAGAGTATGTGTCGAAAGACTTCGACACATTATGTAAGAAAGAAGGGATTGTGGATGAGGTGGTGCCACCCTACACTCTACATCAGAATGGAACTCTAAAAAGGAAGAATATAACCAACATGAATATAATGTGAAGTATGTTGAAAGGAAATCATCTATCTAAAGAATTATGGGGAGAAGTTGTGTCGACTGCAACATATGTTTTGAACAGATGTCTGATGAAAAGGCTAGAAGGAATCACGCCAGAAGAGTGTTGTTCTAGTGTCAAGCCTAACTTGAGTCATCTAAAGGTGTTTAGATCTATGGCACATAGACATGTGTCAGATCAGTTGAGAAGAAAACTTAATGATAAGTCGAGTTAAATGATCCTTATATGATATCATTCAATTTGAGGATACGAGTTGTTCGACCCAGTGAACAAGCAAATAGTGATCAGCAGGTACGTGATCATAGAATAACTTAAGGAATGGGATTGGACTGAAAATGTAAAGAAGGATTTAGTGAGAATCTTATGTGAAGAACCAGCAAGTGAAGTCGAAAGAGAAGTTCGACAGGAAGAAGTCAGAGGTCAAGCAAGCACAAACAGACCTCAAAGCACAAGACTCATGCTTGCAAGGTTACAAAAATGTGTGATTAAATCAGATGATGTGATTGATGATGAAGGTGAGCTGGTACACTATGTTTTCTATGCAGATGTTAAACCAGTCAATGCAGTTGAAGCATTGAAGGATTCAAAGTGGATTAAAGCAATGAATGAGGAACTGAAGTCCATCGAAGTCAACAACACTTGGTCACTTTTTTTGTCGAATTTCCTCAAGGAAAGAAGGAAATCGATGTGAAGTGTGTATACAAGGTGAAATTGAATTCCAAAGTAGAATTAACGCGACACAAGGCGAGACTTGTGGCGAAATGATTTCTTCAGAAATAAGGAATCAACTTCGACGAAGTTTTTGCACCGATTGCTAGGATCGAAAGAATCAGTTTGGTTGTTGGTCTAGCAAACATGAACAATTGGCACATATGTCAGATGGATGTGAAATGTGCATTCCTGAATAGCCCCTTAGATGAAGAAGTTTATGTTGCACAACCAATTGGGTTTATGAAACAAGGCAAAGAAAGAAAGGTGACAAGATGCATAAAGCCCTGTATGAACTTAAGCAAACTCCATGAGCTTGGAATAAGGAGATAGATATCTTTCTAAAGGAGGAAGAATTTATGAAGTGCACAACTGAGTCTGGAGTATATGTAAGAAGAAGAAATAGTGAATTTTTTATATTACGTCTCTATATCGATGACCTGTTGATAACAAGAAGTTGCAAGAAGGAGATCAAATATTTCAAACATGACCTAAGTGAGGAGCTTGAAATGCCAGACTTGGGAAATCTCTCATATTTCCTTGGCATCGAATTCTACAAGAGTGATAGAGGTTTGATAATGCACCAAAGAAGATATGCATGTGAAATACTCAAAAGATTTGAGATGCAAGATTGCAACCCAACTTCGACTCCAGATGAGCCCAAAATGCAAGTGCCGAAGGACACAGATGAAGATAATGTCGATCCAACGCAGTACAAAAGACTCATTGGATCACTTTGATAACTTTTTCACACAAGGCCTGATCTAGCATATAGTGTAGGTATGGTGAGTAGATTCATGCAGAAGTCAAAGATATCACACCTAGCAGCGATGAAGAGGATACTAAGATATCTGAAAGGAACTCTCGACTATGACATTTTGTTTCCTACAGCTGATGAAGGAAAAGAATACAAGTTAGTGATATACACCGACTCAAGTTGGTGTAGTGATGTTAAGGATATAAAATCCACATCTGGTTATGTGTTTATGCTAGGTGGTGCACCAGTTGCTAGGAGTTCAAGAAAGGAACCAGTAGTGGCACTATCATCATGTGAAGTAGAATACATAGTTGCTTCTCTCTGTGCATGTCAAGCAACGTGGATGGTGAATTTGGTAGAAGAGATTACATGGAAGAATCATGAATTAATTACCATGAAGATCGACAACGTGTTTGCTATCAATCTAGCAAAAAATCTGATAGCACGTGGACGAAGCAAGCACGTCGAAATGAGGTTTCATTATCTTCGAGAGCAGGTAGCGGATGGGAAAATAACCTTGGAACACTGTAGAACTAAGAATAAGATTGCAGATATCATGACGAAGGGAGTACAGGTCAAAGTTTTCAAGAAGCTAAGGTATATGATGAATATTGATAGTTTAGACACAATGAATTAGGTGGTGTGTTGAATTGTAATTCCTTATGTCAAAGCAAGTTGCTCGACAAGGGCAAGGAAGTTGTTGAATAGCCTTGTGTGTGTGTGTGTGTGTGTGTGTGTGTGTGTGTGTGTCGAAACACCTAGTCATCGAAGTGTCTAGGAGCTAGCCTCGATATGGATTTTTTCTTAAACCTAATTTTGTAGTGTTGGCAGAATTAGGTATTTTGGACCTTTTGTTTTTGGGCTTTGCTGAGGGAGCAAGCAAGCTAAATATATAGATAGGGAGTAACCTTTATTATTGTAGTGTAATTCACTTGAATAAAATTGTAGTTTTGGGAGCAGAGGGTTACTCTGCTGAAATTATTTTTCTTCCCCGATTCAATTTTCTATTCTTGTTTTTTCATCACCATTATGCAGCAATACAATCTTGCAACCAAGGTTGGTTGATTCACTCGAGTGAAGAGTGGAGAAAAGGAGGGAATTCGATCAGTGTGATTGAATCTTGTTCATCAAGATTGATTCGGAATTACTCAAAGTCTTGGGTTTAATTCCAACAACATGTACAACATTTTTCAATAGCATGAGACGTTGAAATGTGTCAATCATGACCAAAAGATATTAACATTAATGCAAGAAGATGGTCCAAGATATATTAGTGGCATATGGGTTGAAAGATGTTGCGAGGACTTTTTACACCTTCATATACCATGGGTTGTGGTCAAGGTTTATTGATAGATGACATTTTGAGACAACATCATTTCATCCACTCATTAGTGAGATAAACCCTAGAAGATGTATCTTGTATTCTCCATCTACTTATTAAAATCTGACTACTACATTACTCCACGACTCAAAGATTTGAAGCATTATACTTGATGGTTCATCACATATGAGCTAATCTTGATAAGGCCCAACTCGAGATTACACATACGTGAAGATGTCATGCACGATTTAGATGGCTGAAGAAGATTTACATAGGTTATTTAACTGACTCTATTACTCATCACGATGATGGTACACTCTGAGAGTATCATAAATTGCGTGCCATCACAATGTCAGTCGTAACGTTTTTTACATAATCAATTTCTCAAACCCTTTCACGCATAATGTAACACCTCATATTGCTTTCAGGATTACCGGCTGACCCCACAAACCAACACGAGTCTTTTCAGCATGTTTTGTCCTCACTCACGTGCTTTCTGGGAAACTTCCCAGAAGACCACTCATCCAAATACTATTCCAAGTCAATCCTCCTTAACTATGAAGTTCTTATTTATTAGACTACCGAAAAGAAGATGCATCTTGTTAGTATAAGTGATACCAATAAATCCTTATAAGCCTTTCTTCAATCATGTAGCCCCATCTATGCACAACCTTAAGATCCCTCTCATTCCAATGTGAATTCGGCGACCACTCTCTTCCCTCTTTGGCCTCGAGTGTTACATCCAATCTCTGCCCTATTCGGCCTCGGGTGTTACATGTCCACTAGTTTCCACTTGGTTTATCCCCTAACTACATCGTACTGGGAAAGGTCTGACTTTGATACCAATTGTAACGCTCTATACTACTTTCAAGATTACCGGCTGACCCCACAAACCAACACGAGTCTTTTCAGCATGCTTTGTCCTCACTCACACGCTTTATGGGAAACTTCCCAGAAGGTCACACATCCAAATATTACTCCAAGTTTAACCTCCTTAACTATGGAGTTCTTATTTGTTAGGCTACCAAAAAGAATATACATCTTCTTGGTATAGGTAATACCAATAAATCCTTATACACATTTCTTCAACCATGCAGTCACATCCCTACACAGCCTCAGGATCCCTCTTATTCCGATGTGAATTCGCAACCATTCTCTTCCCTCTTTGGCCTCGAGTGTTATATCCACTCTCCGCCCTTTTCCACCTCGGGTGTTACACATGACCCTATTTCATATTTCCTTAAAGCATTTCAAAAATTATTTCCTTCTTATTCAATTATTGCATTTGGTAACATAATTAAATTGTATTTTGACATCATAAACATTATAATCGTCATAAATTACAACTAATGTACATCTATATCTCTTCTCATTGATTCATAATATGATTTTTTTATGCACTGAGCAAGTTTTCCCGAGGATATCATCCTAAAACCTTTAAACATTTTTTGGATGTTAACTTTTGGACATTTGAAATAGTTGCTTAAATTATGTTTGTTTTTAATGGTTGTAAATATGGTGTACCCTAATATTTTCAATCCAGCTAGTGCATTAGAGGATGATTATTTGAGCAAGAGTTTATTTTATGTGATCATATGCTTAAATGGATTCATGCAGAAACTAATAAATTAGGTTTTGGGATAATAATTTGGTGGTATGATTTTGATTTGGATGGAAGATCGTCATTTACTACAATGAGATGTGAAAGAAGTAGTTAGTATAGAGAATTTATCAACAAGTTGAAACACGATGACACCAAGATAAGGAAATGTGAATGCCTTTTTAAGTTACGATGACACTAGGATAAGGAAATGTTTGTGTGGTGTACTATTGAGCGAACTATTGATATGTGCAAGTTGATGACTTCTCAAAAATTGTACCGATAATGACGCAATAATTAAAAAGATCGAATCCACAGGGATTGCTATTTAACTAGACAAATTATGCAACGCGTAGAAAATACTAAATTAGGGGGTTGAGTTTTAATTGCAAAAATAAAAGAAAGTGTTCAGACAAATTTACTAAAGCAATTAGGTTGTGTATAAAATCCCTTATTTATCTATTGTTGATGTTTGATGAATTACATGAATGATATCAACACTATAACCCCACGAGGAATTAACAAAAACACTATACTCAATCCCTTGGTGTATTAATCACTAATCAATACTCTGAGCCTTCTATCTCTAGTCCACCAGCATAAGCAAGATTAGGCAATGCAATACAACATTAATTCCTAAGCCACTACTCAAAGTTTTTTATCCCTAGTCCACCAGCGTAAGAACAACAATTGCCCTAAGTCCAATGCAAAGACTAATGGTCAGTAATCCCTATGTTCCCAAAATCACATTAAAAGAGTATCTCACCTAAAAAACATTAAGAACAAGCTTTAATTAAATAGAATTATAGATCAAATTACTCATGCAATATAAAATCAAACATATGTCCCAACAATATCAAAATAGGTTCATCAAACACAACCTAACCTATAGAGAATTAGCTACTCATAATTCCAATTACAATACCAAATTGTCATACCCTAATTTTTGACTCTAAGATCCTATGTCTTTTTGCATCATCTGTATAATTTATCACACATTTCATCTTGCATAATACCCAAGTTATCAGCTGGAATAAACTTGTTGAAATTTACAGCCGAATCGGTCAAATCAAAAGTCAACTGTGCGTAAAATCAGTGGATGGAAAATTTTAAAATCGAGCCTGCAAACGTTAGTGATATTAATCTACGTTTCATGTAGTTTAACCCGGCGTGCTCATTTAAATTTTTCGACCACTTTTCGGACGCATTTTGGGCAGTTTAAGCCATTTAACTGGGTAAAATTTATTTCAAAATTTGACCAAATGCTGTATTTTTTTGAATTGTATATTTTTTGGTGACCATTTATGTGTATTCATTTTATTTTTTCGAGCACTTCGATACCGGACCAATTACTCGTTTTTTACCGTTTCTTATTTCTATTTTTAATTAATAATTCTTTAAATTAATCGGTTTTTTATTCTAATTTATTTTAGTATTTTATTTTAATGTTATTTTTTTTTCTTGTATATATTTAAATTTTTTGTTTTTAACTATTTTGAGTAATACTTAGTAATTAAGTTTTAGAATTTGGTTTTGTTTTTTATTCATTTAGGTGAAAATCCATATGTATTACCATGACGTCTGACTATACATGACGCTTTTTCGTGTACTGTGTCTGTATCTTCATTTATTGCTTGCCATTTACATGATGTTCTTCCTACCTGTTGCTTTACTTTCTATTCCTTGTTGACCTGAATCCAAGGGAAGGGACTGTATGTTGACTTATTGTCATTGTGCGTGTCCCTTGTTTGTACGCTTTACTTGTCTTTGTTGTTCTTGATTCTTAGAACCTGGCAACTCGTAGTTTCACGAACTACAGACGCTCTGATTTCTCAAGTTCCTCTTGAGAATACGTAGGCACAAGGCCTCGATCCTTGGTGAGCAACTTTTTCTTTTTTCACACTATTCACACTTTTATTTTTTACACCCTTTTTCTCGTAGTCAGCCAAACTACGATTGCTCTGACTTCCTATATAGGATACGTAGGCATAGGATTGCAATGATCCTAGCGAGTTACATTTTCTTTTTCAACCTTTTCTCTTTTCTTTACCCATCCTTACCCTTAGAAAACAATTTTAGAAAAAACACAAATATTTTAAGAGGTTCTTGTAGTGTACTACAGATGCTTAGGATGCTAGTACCTTCCCTTAGTATAACCAACCCTCGTACCTTTGATCTCTCTTTGCTTAGCTTTAGGCCTTGCTATAAAATAAAAGTTCGGTGGTGATATCACTGTTTTGTGAGCCAAGCTAATCCGATAGCTTTGGTATCTGATTCTCACTGCAACAGAAAATGGCGACTTCACTGGGGAAAACATTGTTTAGTGGGTTGAGCCTAACTTGTTATATTTGTGTTGCTATTATTGTTGCTTGCTTGTATACTGGTATATTTGTAAATATCTGTATATATCTGTTGTGCTTGGGTTTTTCTGTATGTAGGGTTGTTACCTTGAGTGATGAGGATAAGTCTTATACCCGGACTTGAGTGCACTTATGATAGGATGGTGGGTATAGTCAAGGAGACTTCGAGGGAGTTTAATCCCGAAGGAGTTGACTTGAGAAACCCCGTTCAGTTAAGGCCCTCTTGGGAGTAATAGTGTTGAACGAGCCATCGTGAATGCACTATTACTTTTGACCTAGGAGCCCGTGAGACTGAGGACCTTTAGTTACCCACTTACCCCACTTTGGCCTTCTTAGGATGTAGTGCGATGACTATGAGGGTCTAAACCCGAAGTAGTTGATACGCGATACTACACTCAGACGAGTTTCTCATGAGAATATTACTGATTCCTGAGTAATTAGAGTGTTGGTAATATCTGGAAGATGGATCGATGACTCTGGAAAATTTGTTTGTGCTGGTGCTTTACCCTTAGTACATACCCTGTGGTTGGTTCTTTACCCAGACTTCATGCTGTGATCTTGAACTTTTGATCATGCTGCATGTGTTCTGCATCCTGTTGCATCGCATTGCATATCATTTGCATAATTCATTGCATACATATGTTTTGTCCAGCAATTCATCTCTAGTTGTCTATATTCCAGTGTCATCAGCCAGTCGTCAAGCTGATTCCTCGACACCGATACAGGACCAGAGCTAACTTCAGACGCAGAATGTCCAAAACAATCCTCTGCTAGGGCGTGACAAGTGAAGCTTCAGTCGACTTCAGCCCAGCTACTTCCCAAAGACAGGCCAGCTCATCCATGTTGTTGATTAGTCACTAGGCCATGTTGCTTGTTGTTTGAATTTTCCTTATTTGTATTAGTTGTTTGCTTTCAAATTATGTTTGCATTTTCATGTTAATGAAATGAGCATTTGCAACTTTTTGATTTAATTCATTTGTGTTTGCTATTTACATCTTTATGCTTTCCTTTTCAAAAAAATATTTTATCTCTTTTCCAATTTCTTTTTTATTGTGCAAAGATTGGAGGGAGAATGACGAAAACGTTATACCCATAATTACTGGTATGCTTTCAAATAACTTTGTTGACGATGTAAGGCATTGCTCCAATCCCCAAAACACTGGAGAAATAAGGAAGTTATTCCCTTGTCAAACCCTTCGAGCCTAGAAGTTGGAGTTTCCTTCTTTACAAAAAAACTGCAATCTTAACCTTGGGATGGGTAGTTCTCAGTTAACTTGGCTGTACATTCATGCAAGACACCTTTCATATAAAGGTTGCATTCTCAAATTTTCCTTCGCACATAGCAATCAAGTGTCGAAGATGTCCTTCAAGTCGAAAGTCAATGATGGTTCACTGTAATCATTAAGCCAGGCAGTCAGTCACTTTCTTTCAAAAAAAAGCCCGCTAAGTCAAAACCTATGAAAGAGACTTAGGCAAGACTAGGGCATCTCGTTGGCTGTAAATTTCAAAAGAAACAGTTCAGGCAAAAGTTAGGGATAATAAAAAAAGGAGATCTTTAAATCCTTACCATAAAAATCCTCAATGGCAAAAAAAAAACAAACAACTAAGTGTTGTAAGGAAGCAGTGACTGCCATTTCAAAGTCTCTCGACTTCTGAACCATCGGCATCATTATCATCAGTGCAATTTCCAACCTTTGGGAACCTGAGTGCATAGTCTGAGTTAACTGAGCGTAGGACTGAAGATCATCACGAAGATTAGGTGGGCCAAATAAACTTTGAGCCTTTATCCATTGTTTCATAAACCATGAACCAGGCCGTGTTACAACCCTCAAAAGACCTAACTTAAGCAAGGTTATTTTGAAAGCATACTATGACAAGGTTGCGTAAACTGACTCCAAAAGATCTTTGCAGATCATTTGTTTTTGCATCACACATTTTGCTTTACCTTTTCACTTTGAATGTCTTGAACCGCCGTGTTCTGACTAATGACTCATGTATTTTGCATCTTTCAAAAAAGATTTTGATTTCAAAAGTTGCATGAACTTTGCATTAAAATTACCATGTTTATACAAATACTTTTGTTTGCAAACTGGCTTTCCTCTCAAGGAATTTTCAAACAGTTGAGAAACTTGGTCGGTGATCCTATCAGGGGCAAGTTGCTTCCAAATCCTGTTGAAAGAATCAGTTTAAGATTTGTATAGTGCAAGTCCTTCTCATAATTGGTTTATCCAGAAGACTTTTCAAGACTCAGACTGGGGCAAGCTTCCCAAGCACACAATAAAGCAGTCATCTCCATAATCAATCAAGCTGAAGCAATGATTAGCTTATCTACAACAGTCAGCTAATCTAGGGCAATTTACTTGAAAAATCTCCAAGCAACTCTCCATCCTTCCTACAAGGATCATTAACTTGATACAGTTTACCAATGTGGCAGAGATTGTTCAGTAGTAGCATCTTTAGTCCCCAAGCAGAATGGCAGTGATCTTCGTATCGCGAAATCAGTCTTCCAGTCTTGTCTTCTCCCCAAAAGAATCGAGCCATGTCGTCAACATCTGCATTTGCATTTGCATTTGATCATATATCATAGCAAAATTCATATACATATGCATGGCATAAGTGTTTCATCCTCATTTGCATTCACCACAGGTCGTGTTGTTATCCACGTCTTACCTTGTGGTCAAAGTCCAACTTACTTGGCATCTGCCAAACAGATATTGTCGTGTCTATCTGACGTTCTTCCAGATATGTAATTTCTTATCCGATTGTTTTTCTGGATATGTCTGTTCTTCTTCGTGTCCAATGCTATTCTTGGATGTCACATATGTTTATCTCTCTGATATTTTCCCAGATTGAGTCTTCTGTTCTGATGTTCTTCCAAAACCTATCTGATGTTTTTCCAGATATTCCTTTGTGATTCTGACGCTTTTCCATAATCTTTTTGAGGTTTTACCAGATGTGTTTCTCTCTCTAATGTTTTTCCAGATTGATTCTTTTGTTCTGATGTTCTTCCCGAACCTATCTGATGTTTTTTCAGATATTTTCGTTGTGATTATGATGCTTTTCCAAAATCTATCCAAAGCTTTACCGGATATGTTTGTCTCTTTGATGTTTTTCCAGATTGAGTCTTTTGTTCTGATGTTTTTCCAGAACCTATCTAATGTTTTTCCAGATATTCCCTTTGTGATTCTGATGTTTTTCCAGAATTATGTTACAATCTATTCGAGATTTTACCAGATATGTTTGTCTCTCTAATGTTTTTCTAGATTGAGTATTTTATTCTGATGTTCTTCCAGAACTTATCTGATGTTTTCCCAGATATTTCCGTTGTGCTTCTGATACCCTTCCAGAATTTGCTTCACTCCCCAGTGAGTTTCCATATATTTCTTTGTAATTCTGATGCTTTTCCAGAATTTCATTTCTTTTACCGTCTGATGTTTTTCCAGATGTGTCTTTACTTCTGATGCATTTCTAAGAATTTCATTTCTTTTACCGTCTGATGTTTTTCCAGATGTGTCTTTACTTCTGATGCATTCTCAGAGTTTCATCTCTTTTGTCGTCTGATGTTTTTCCAGATGTGTCTTTTGTTCTGAAGTTTTTCTAAAACTCCTTTATGTCTATCTGACATTCTTCCAGATACGACTTTGCTTCTGATGTTTTTCCAGAACTCATTTATGTCTATCTGACGTTCTTCCAGATTCGGCTTTGCTTCTGATGTTTTTCCAGAACTCCTTTATGTCTATCTGACATTCTTCCAAATACGACTTTACTTCTGATGTTTTTCCAGAACTCTTTTATGTCTATCTGACGTTCTTCCATATACAACCTTGATTATCTGATGTTCTTCCAGATATGATGTTGCTTATCTGATGTTTTTCCAGATATGTCTTCAAAACCTTTTCCCATACATTTAATGCTTTTCTAAATGTTTCGGATGTATTTTCAGAATCTTTGTCTTCATCTAATGCTCTTTTAAATGTCTTCAATTTGTTTCTGACTTTGGTTAACAGTTGCTGAATGTTTTCAAGTCTGTTTCCATTCTTCATCCAATGCTTTTCTGGATGTGTTCCGGAGTTTATTCGATATTTTCCTGAATATCTCTAATGTTAGTCAATTTTCCAGAGTTTATTCAACGCTCTTCTGAATATCTTTGATGTTTTCCGAATTTCATTCAATGCTTTTCTGAATGCCTCTGATGTTTGCTTGATGTCTTTATTGTATTTCCCATAATTCTCCTTATCTCATTCAATGATCTTCTGAATGTTGTGACACTTCTCCATCCAGTTCCATTCATGGATGATAACTGTTGATTCCCTAGTGGAGCTTATTTAATGCTATTCTGAATATCTCCACTGATTGCCTGTATATCTCTGTTGTCTGTTTATGTTCCAAAGTTTCATTCAACGTTCTTCTGAATGACTTTGATGGTTGTTACTGTTCTTTTCCAGAGTTTTGTTTAATACATTTCTGACAAAACTTCTGATGACTGTTACCCTTCCCCAGTAAAGTTGCTTATGCTTTCTGGATGTTTCTATTATTCCACAGCAAAGTTGAATGCTTTCTTGGAAATCTCTGTTATATTCTCAAATTTCTGGTCTCATTCCAAATCCAATGTTTTTCTGGATGTTTCTTATTTATGTGTTGCTTTCAGCATCTGATGTTTTTCCGGATGTCTATATCTCTATTTAGGGTTTGTCCCTCTCTTTCCAAGTATTAATGGATACTCTTTGTCACCCTGACAGATATCCATAATATCTTGTTTTCATCAGTTGTGTCTCTCTGTGATCTGTAACTCATTCTCCTATGATTTTCCCTTCGTTCTTTGCTCAGTCTTTTTCAACATTGCATTCATATCATATCATAAGCATTTTTGTGGTATCTTATGGCAAAAAATTGTGCATGTTTGTATTTAGGTCTCTCCGATCTTGTCGAGACGAAGATTTCAATCTTCACATCTCCGGATTGAAGAAACTTAAATAGGGGCATCTGCCATACCCTAATTTTTACTCTAAGAACCCACATCTTTTTGCATCATCTACATAATTTATCACGTATTTCATCTTGCATAATACCCAATTTATCAGCTGGAATAAACTTGTTGGAATTTACAGCCGAATCGGTCAAATCAAAAGTTAACTGTGCATAAAATTAGTGGACGAAAAATTTTAATATCGAGCCTGCAAACGTCAGTGATATTAATCTACGTTTCGCGTAGTTTAACCCGCGTGCTCATTTAAATTTTTGACCACTTTTCAGTCGCATTTTGGACAGTTTAAGCCGTTTAACCGGGTAAAATTTATTTCGAAATTTGACCAAACGCTGTATTTTTTCAAATTGAATATTTTTTGCTGATCATTTTAGTGTATTCATTTTATTTTTTTGAGCATTTCGATACCGGACCAATTACTCGTTTTTTTCGTTTCTTATTTATATTTTTAATTAATAATTCTTTAAATTAATCGGGTTTTTTTTAAATCTAATTTATTTTAATATTTTATTTAATGTTTTTTTTTCTTGTATATATTTAAAATTTTGTTTTTAACTATTTTGAGTAATACTTAGTAATTAAGTTTTAGAATTTGGTTTGGTTTTTTATTCATTTTGGTGAAAATCCATATGTATTACCATGACGTCTGACCATACATGATGCTTTTCTGTGTACTGTGTCTGTGTCTTCATTTATTGCTTACCATTTGCATGATGTTCTTCCATGTACCTGTTGCTTTACTTTCTATTCCTTGTTGACCTGAATCCAAGGGAAATGACTGTATGTTGACTTATTGTCATTGTGCGTGTTCCTTGTTTGTACACTTTACTTGTCTTTGTTGTTCTTGGTTCTTAAAACCTAGAAACTCGTAGTTTCACGAACTACGGACGCTCTGATTTCTCAAGTTCCTCTTGAAAATACGTAGGCACAAGGCCCCGATCCTTGGCGAGTAACCTTTTCTTTTTTCACATTATTGACACTTTTCTTTTTTACACCCTTTTCCTTTTTCTCGTAGTCAGCCGAACTACGATTGCTCTGACTTCCTATACAGGATATGTAGGCATAGGATTGCGATGATCCTTGCGAGCTACATTTTTATTTTTCCACCTTTTCTCTTGTCTGTACCCATCCTTATCTTAGCAAACAATTTTAGCAAAAACACAAATATTTCACGAGGTTCTTGTAGAGTACTACAGATGCTTAGGGTGCTAGTACCTTTCCTTAGTATAACCAACCCCCGTACCTTTGATCTCTCTTTGCTTAGCCTTAGGCCTTGCTTTTTGCTTTGCATTTTACTTAGGGTTTTTGTTCGATCTTTTCTCCTTTCCCTTGGATAAAATAAAAGTTCGGTGGTGATATCATTGTTTTATGAGCCAAGCTAATCCTATAGCTTTGGTATCTGATTCTCACCACGACACAAATAATAATAAGAGGTTTTCATAAGAATTCCCTAGAAGAATTGGCCTCAAATGGCTTCAAACGCTCTCTAAGTATGCCTTTTGGTGTTGTAAATCGTCACTTTTCATGTAAATTTGCAGAACCCTTAGAAACGTACCAGATTTCCCCTTTTAAAGAAGTCAAAATGCGTCAGAAAAGCCTAGAACAGAGCCTCATCGCGCACGTGATTTTTCCATCGCGCACATGATTTTTGAACACGTTGCGTCACACATCCGATACTTTCCATCGTGCACGTGATTATTTCAGAAGCTGGATATTCCTTTTAACTGCATTTTGCAAAAAAATCCCATCTCAAAACGAGTTACGGAACTCCAGATATGATCAATTTACTGGCCATATGTCAAGATGTAAATTGTGTTGAAAATTGCTCGTTTCTTCACAATTTCTTCCCGATTTCTTGGTTTTACTTTGTTTCTTAGACTTAGTCATTTTCTTCATACTTCTTCATATTTAACTCATCTTTCAAAAGCGTTGTCTAAAGGCCCACTTTAGAGAGCGTTTTTAAAGGAAAAAGCGTTGCTAAAGGCCTACTTTAGAAAGCGCTTTTAAAGGTAAAGCACTGCCTAAAGTAGGCCTTTAGCAGCGCTTTGTCATAAAAAAAACGTTGTCTTTACCTACGACAGCGCCACCTTAGGCAGCGCTTTTAAGCGCTGTTAAAGGCCAAAAAAAGCGCTGTCGTAGCCCTTGTTTGGCATAGTGTACATTATATTCTTTATGGTGTATGTATCCTATAACTAAAAATGTGAGATCTAAAATTGAAGAAATCTTGAAAACTAAACAAATCAAGGGTGAAGACGAAAAACTGGTCAAACCTACACAAATATTAGATCCCACAATGGAAGCATGAAATGTTATAATCAATTCTTCTACAGAAAAGTCATATGTTGATTTTGTCATGCAGTTTAGATGTGTGCGCGAAAAATATTAAACTTTTTTCTTAAAGTATGTTGAAATGACAGTATTATACCAGATGAATGAGAAATTAGTTTGTGCATGGACTAACTATGTTAGACACCTAGGTAACACCACGAAAAATAGAGTTAAATATGTTCATGGTAGATTGAAGAAATGGTCGGAAGATAGTAAGAGTTATTTTTGCAAAGTTTGAGAAGCAATGAATAATATGATTGTATTGTAGTACAATGAGATACAAACATCATTTGGTCAAAGTATCACAATAGTAAAACATAAATTCGATGACAAAATTTCTATTTAGAGTTAACTAGTAATATATCTCATGTGGGCTTGAATTTTATTTATCACAAAGTTGTGCTAGTAGAAAAACTGGTATAGATAACTTCAAGTGTGGTTGTATACTTAGAAAAGCATACAATTTTTTACATGATGATGGTGTAATGAAAGATGTTCAAGAAGATTTATGAAAATTGATTATGATGTTAATATTCGAACCCACTCATTCGATATTTTGCTGATTGAGTCAATATTTATAATATTATAGACGCTGCGTCCAAAAGTTATCTTCCAAACATAGACAATTTCAAACATTCATAAAATTTAAAAGAAATACTAAAAATGAAATAAAAATCCCATTTTTTTAATCAACCGAATTTCCCTTTGATTACTGTTTTTAATTATATTAATTGAGAGTTTAAATTGAATTTTTCCTTTTAAAAAGATCAAATATTAATATTCATTAAGTTTGAATTTAACTTTGATAATCTAAGATAAAATATTTATAGCGAATATATTAGTAGTTATTATTATTTGTTAGTATCAAAGTTGAATTCATAACCACTTTTTATCACTTAAATCCTTAATTTTTTTCTCTTCAACAGCTAAATCACTTTATTATTTTATATAACTAGTGGGATTTCCGTGCATTCGCATGGGTACCGGTGTGTAACACACATTTGTTTTAAAAATATAATAAGAATGAAAAAAAAAAGACAAAATTATTTAATAAATTTTTTTTATTATTTTAAAAAATATATATTTTATTTATATTTGTTGCATAAATATAATTATTCTATATATAAAAATATTTGGATCAACCGTATATTTTTATGTAAATATTAATTTTATTTTTTCTTTATTTATAAAAATATTTGTACAATCATTTAATTTTATAAAAATCAACTAATAAGATATTATTTGTAAATATTTTTTTAATTGTATAAATAAATATTAGTAACATAAACAAACACATTTTGCACGTGTTTGGATTTAGACATTTTTTAAATATATTTACTTTTATTTTCTTTAATTATACAAAAAAATGTAATAATTTTTCCAAAAATATAATATAAATGATATTAAAAACCTATAAATAAAATAATAAATTAATTTATATTATTATAAATAATATTATAAGAAAATGGAATTACTATTTTTTTCTTACTATGCATTATTATTATTATTATTATTATACTATATATATAAACAGTTGTACACTCTTAAATGACAACAACTTTATCCCATTTATTAAGTTTTTTAAAAAATTGAAGAAGGAGAAGTTACCGTGACACATGAGAGACCAATAGATCAAATCTATCAAATTTGCATTAAGTAAACTTTAATAAAAATAATTAATAAAAGACAATAATGATAAATTAATAAGGAAAAAAATTATAAAACATAAACATTGTTTACACAATAATTCACATTTATTTTTATTATTATTACTTTACAAATTATTAATCTATTTTAAAAAAGAAACTAGTACGATACCCGTGCTCCCGCACGGGTAAAATTATTTGATACGATATAAAACATATTTAAATTTATATGTAAATTTGATACGATATAAAATGTATTCATATACGTATTTAAATTTGAAATTAGCTATTAATTTTAAAGTGAACAATGATTATGTAAATTTAATTAAATTAAAATATAAAGAAAAAAGGGACTCGTGAGATGAAAAAAAATGAATATTTAATATTTAAAAATAAAGATTTTATCTTTTAAATTAAAATAATTATTGATTAAAATAAAATATGTATTGTGTTTATAGTGATCCGTGAAATAAAAAATTCATTTGATACAATATAAAATGTATTTATATACAGATGTAAAATTAAAATTAGTTATTTAATTGTAAAATGAAAAATAATTATACAATTTCAATAAATAATGATGCAAAAAGAAAAAAAAAACTTGTGAGATAAAGAAAGACAAAAAAGAAAATTTTGATGCGATAATGACCCGTGAGATAAAAAAAATTATTTGATGCGATATAAATATATTTAGATACAAATACAAAATTCAAAATAATTTACTTAATTGTAAAATAAATAATAATCATACAAATTTAATTGTATTAAATAATTATATAAAAAAGAAAAAAAATATTTAAAAATAAAGATTTTGTCTCTTAAATTAAGATAATGGTTGATTAAAATAAAATAAATATTGTGTTGATAGTGACCCGTGAGATAAATATATAGTGTTATTTTACTAAAATTAAAAAATAGATTATTAATATTTTTAGTGATAATAAATAAATAAAGAAAAAATTAAAATAAAAGTGAGAAAGTGTGGGAAAAAGAAATATGAGAAAAATTTGAAATTTGAATGAAGAGAGAGAATGAATGGATAAAAAAGATTGACACTTGACATGTTAATAGAGAGATGATTGAGAATTAATTGAGACATTTGTTAATTACCAATTTATCCATAATGTAGTGTAATGATTTTTTTGTGGAAGGGCAAATAAGGCAATGCATGCAATCTACTTTTAATGGGAACGTCCAATGAGAAGATATAATCAATTTGTTATAACAACCAATTATATATTGATAACAAAGTAATTCCTCATTCAGCCATTATAAGTTCTTGATTCGAAAGACTTGGAGTCATAGTTTATTGAAAACTCTGATGCAACAGAAACATTCACAATTGTAATGCAGCAACCACAAAGTTTATATCGCTGCAAGCGCAACAGAAGCAATCACAATTGTAGTGTTGCTACCACAAACCTTGTAATACCACAACCGCAATTGCAACACTGCAACATACGCAATCTCAATTGTAATACCTGCAACAGTTTTGAACATTTTTAAGCAACTATGTTTCTGCATTTGCACATGAAAAAAATACTTAACACAAAACTATATTTAAATAGAATGATGGATGATAACAAAAGTGTGTAACCCCGAGTTATTTTATAATTAATTTGATATATATTAAATATTTACATATTCCTTTATATTTTTTGTTTTTACATTCACTATAACTTGGCAGAACAAATATTCTTATATCCAGATTAAAAGAACTTGATAAAAATATCAAATATAAGTTATACTTCATTTTCAGCTGCCCAAGTTTTACATGCAACAACAGACACAGCTAATATAACATTTGCTCCAAGTTTCCCTGCAAATAAATCATAAACAAAACAAATGAAAAAAATTAAAAGTAAATAATTAGATTGAGTTGTCTATTAAATGATGTATATCTTATAGGAATATGTTAATAATGTACTTATGTCATAAGAACTAATAGCACATACTACTTTTACCAAGGTCTGCGAATGAAAACGAAAGAAAGACAACAAATAGCTTGATATTTTGAATCATTTTTACTTGAACTAATATAAAAGATATAATTATAAAATCTCATCATGCAAATTATATTTTATAGAATATATTTAATAAAAAAAATACCCAGAAAACAACCAAATTTTCATTGTTGTTTATCCATCCTTCATACTTCATCAAGAACAAATTCAGAAAAATTAATTCTATCTTCATCGATCTTCATCCCTCTTCAACAATAAACTCAGAAAACCTTAATTTTCTTCTCTTCTCATACCTTCTCACCCCGTTGTCAACACTATGGATGAAATATTTGCATCTCATATCTCATCATTCTTCTGTCTAATAATATACAGTTTAATGCTTGCATTTCATGAGATCTAAAGTGAGTAAGAAAAAGAAATATTTTGGTTGGCAAAAATGATGAAAAAGTATGGGTATGGAGGAAGATTCCTCATAAGAAGAAATCGAAAAATTTAGAGAATGTTAGGAGAGACAGTTTGTTGAGAATGAATTTGTAGGAGAGAAAGTTTGCAGCGAATGACTTTGATATGTTGGAATTGTAATTCAATGTATTGTTGAAGTCTGAGTGTATAGGTGTATGTCGAAATTGAGTTAGTTGTTGTATTGTGTCAGCTGTATTCGACTGAGTCGAATACAATGGTTGTCGAATACTTCAGTTTGTGTCGAAATGTAGTTTTGGGTCTGGGCCTTGATGGCTTATATAAAGGGTCCTCTAGTTTGTAATTGGTAACAAAGAAGATAGATATAGTTTGTTACAGTTTTACAGTTAATACAATTTCACAATTCTGCAATATAGTTTTTTTTCTCTCTCTCGTTTTCTCCTTCTTCTTCTTTACAAATCTCATCTTTCTTGAACCCTAATTCCAATAAATTGGTATTACAGAGCCCGGTTGCGATTCAGAGAGATTCTAATGGCAAACGGAACAACAACGTCCACACAATTCCCAGCGAATCTACCAGTTTTCAAAGGTGAGAACTATCAACGGTGGGTGGCGCAGATGAAGGTCATTTTCAGATTTCAAGATGTGGTTGAAATCGTGAATGATGGCGTAACGGAATTGGGGGCAAATGCTACTGATGAACAGAAAGTTGTGTACAAGGATCAAAGGAAGAAAGATGGCAAAGCGTTGTTCTTGATTCACCAGTGTGTGGATCCAAACGTGTTTGAAAAGATTATTGAAGAAGAATCGGCAAAAGCAGCTTGGGAAAAGTCAAAGAGCTTGTATGGTGGAGATGAAAAATTGAAAAAGGTGAAGTTGTAGACCTTGAGGAAGCAATACGAGATGATTCAGATGAAAGAAGATGAATCAGTCTCGGCATATTTCTCAAGAATCGTGATGTTAACAAACCAGATGAAGGCATGTGGTGAATCACTGACTGATCTACAAAAGATTGAGAAGGTATTAAGATCTTTGATAGCAGATTTTGATTACTTTGTAGTGACAATAGAAGAGTCCAAGAATCTTTCTGAGATGAAGTTAGAAGAACTTCAAGCTTCTTTAGAGGCTCATGAGATGAGATTGAAGCAGAGGAACTCAGAAAGAGAGAAGGTGACTGAAAAGGCGCTACAATCAAGATTCACCAAGAAATCTGGAAAAGAGAAATCGAAGCAGTCAAAGAATGTTGCTAATGATGAGAAGTCAAGCAAGAAGACTGATTCGACTAAGAAAGACATGAAGGACGTGCAATGTTACAACTGTCAAGGTTTTGGTCACTATGCTCGAGATTGACGAAGAAGAAAGAAGGCAAAAGCAAAAGATAGTGATGAAGCCCAATATGCACGAGCTGGAGATAGTGATTCTGATGATGTGTTGCTGATGGTCAACACTCAGTCGAACACTGAGCGAACTAACATGTGGTATCTAGATTCAGGATGTAGCAACCACATGACTGGCAATAAAAACTGGTTTACCGACTTAGATGAATCAGTCGAAAAGGTTATAAAGTTTGCAGATGGCAGGCACATCAAATCAGGTGGTAAAGGAGATATTTCGATTGTCAGAAAGGATGGTCGAAGAGCAACTATCACTGATGTATTGTATGTACCAGCAATGACAAATAACTTGATAAGTGTAGGTCAATTACTTTCAAAAGGCTTCAATATGAAGTTAGAGAAGAATCACATGAAGGTACATAGGGCTGATGGGAAGTTGATAATGAAAGCACCTATGGCAGAAAATAAAACCTTCAAAGTTGAACTCAACACATCAGATCATAAGTGTCTTGCTTCAATGACTGAAGAAGACAAGAATTGGCTATGGCACCACAGGTATGTACATCTAAACTTCAAAAGTTTAGGCATGCTCAACCAGAAAAGAATGGTGTTTGGTTTACCGCAGTTGAAGGAACCAAAGCAGGTGTGTGAAGAATGCTGCAAAGCAAAGCAGGCCAGAAAAGAATTCAAGCATGACTTGCCCATGAGATCAAGGCAAAAACTGGAGCTAGTTCATTCTGATGTGTGTGGACCTTTTGAAGTTAGGACAAATGGTGGTAAGCGTCACTTCTTAACTTTCATTGATGAATTCACCAGATATATGTGGATTTATATGATTGAAAGTAGGAGTAAAGTATTCACAAAGTTCAAGAAGTTTAAGTTGCTTGTCGAAAAGCAAAGTGGCTGCAAGCTAAAGAAACTGAGAACTGATGGCGGTGGTGAATACACCTCTCGAGAGTTTGCTAGATTCTGTGAAGAGGAAGGTATAGAGCATGAGGTTATTGCACCCTATACACCTCAACATAATGGAATAACTGAGAGGAAGAATAGAAGTGTACTGAATATGACAAGAAGTATGTTGAAGGCTAAAGAGGTACCAAAGAGATTTTGGGCTGAAGCAGCTTCGACAGCAGTATACATTCTGAATAGATGTCCAACGAAGAAGCTAGTCGAGAAGACTCCTCATGAGGCTTGGACAGGGTCGAAACCAAATGTTAGTCATCTTAAAGTTTTTGGATCAATATGCTTCAGGCATGTACCTGAACAATTGAGAACAAAACTGGATGATCGAAGTCAAGCTATGGTGTTAATAGGTTATTATTCGACTGGTGCATGCAAACTGTATTCACCAAACGATGATAAACTAGTGATCAGTCGAGATGTTCTTGTGGATGAAAGCAAAGGGTGGGACTGGAGTCAAACTTTAGTTCGACAGGAGTCAGATACAGTCACAACTGTGTTTGAAGAAGATCAACAGAATGAGGCTTCAACCAGTCGAAGTGAACAAGATAAAGATTCAACCAGTCGAAATGAAGAACAACCTGAGCAGAATACAAGAAGATCGAATAGAACAAGAACTGAGTCGACAAGACTATCTGGATATGAGAGATTTCCAGACCAAGCAGTTGATGCAGATGGTGACTTAATCGAAGAAGCCATGATGATGGCTGAAGCAGAACCAATTGATTTGGATCAAGCCATGAGTGATTCAAAATGGTGTGAAGCTATGAAAGAAGAACTCAAAGCTATTGAGAAGAACAAGACCTGGGAGCTTGTCGAAAGATCCAACAAGAAGCCAATTGATGTAAAATGGGTTTACAAGTTGAAACGAAGACCAAATGGTGAGATTGCCAAGTATAAGGCCAGATTAGTGGCTAGAGGTTTTATGCAGAAACAGGGCATTGACTTCGACGAGGTTTATGCACCTGTTGCGAGGTTGGAGACAATCAGAATTGTTGTGGCAACAGCTGCTTATCGAGGGTGGAAGATACATCAGCTGGATGTAAAGTCAGCATTTTTGAATGGACCATTAGAAGAAGAGGTCTATGTTACTCAACCGCCAGGATTCGACATCAAGGGGCAGGAGTCGAAGGTGTATAGATTAAGGAAGGCTCTCTATGGTTTGAAACAAGCTCCTAGAGCTTGGAATAAACGAATAGATAGTTTTCTGAATGAAGCAGGTTTCACAAAATGTGTCTCTGAACATGGAGTGTACGTGAATGATGTTGACAGTGTCAGTCGAATTATTCTATGTCTCTATGTCGATGATTTGTTAATCACAAGAGCAGACGAAGCTGAGATAAAGAAAGTCAAGTCGAAGCTAATGCAGGAGTTTGAAATGTCCGACCTAGGGAAGTTGTCATATTTCTTAGGGATGGAATTTAAGGACACAGGTGAAGGAATATTTCTGCACCAGAAGAAGTATGCTCAAGATATCTTGAAAAGATTCAAGATGAGCAACTGTAATCCAGCAACCACACCATTAGAAACTGGCGCAAAGTTGAAGAAAGAAACTAATGATAAGTTTGTAAGTGCAACTCTGTACAAACAAATCATTGGTTCCTTGAGATATTTGTGCAACACTAGACCTGATATATGTCAAAGTGTTGGAGTATTAAGTCGATTTATGGAGAAACCCCAAGAATGTCATCTCATTGCTGTGAAGAGGGTGCTGAGATACATAAAGGGAACGATTGATCATGGTGTGTTGATGCCAAGGAAGTCGAAAGATAATACAAATGCAGGAGTCTATGGGTTCACTGATTCTGATTTCAGCAGAGATCAAGACGAAAGGAAGAGTACTGTAGGCTACATCTTCATGATCGAAGGAGCCCCAATATCTTAGAGCTCAAGAAAACAAAGCATTGTGGCTTTGTCCTCATGTGAAGCTGAATATGTAGCTGCATCATATGCTGCGTGCCAGGCAGCATGGATCGAAATGTTGCTTGAAGAACTCAAGATAATGGAATCGAAGAAAGTAAAGTTGTTTGTAGACAACAAGTCAGCTATCAACCTGGCGAATCACCCAATGAGCCATGGTCGAAGCAAACACATTGAGAGGAGGTATCATTTCCTGAGAGATCAAGTCAACAAAGGGAAGCTGGAACTGGAGTATTGCAAGACAAAAGTTCAACTAGCTGATATACTCACCAAACCTCTGGGAAGAGTCAGATTTGACGAATTGAAGAGAAGCATCGGGATGAGAAGTCTCGACAACATGAATTAAGGGGGTGTGTTGGAATTGTAATTCAATGTATTGTCGAAGTCTGAGTGTATAGGTGTATGTCGAAATTGAGTTAGTTGTTGTATTGTGTCAGCTGTATTCGACTGAGTCGAATACAATGGTTGTCGAATACTTCAGTTTGTGTCGAAATGTAGTTTTGGGCCTGGGCCTTGATGACTTATATAAAGGGTCCTCTAGTTTGTAATTGGTAACAAAGAAGATAGATACAGTTTGTTACAGTTTTACAGTTAATACAATTTCACAATTCTGCAATATAGTTTTTTCTCTCTCTCTCTCTCTCTCGTTTTCTCCTTCTTCTTCTTTACAAATCTCATCTTTCTTGAACCCTAATTCCAACATGATATAGAAAAATAGTGAAGAGAGATTTCAAACCAAATATTTGGTTGAGACGGACAAGAGTAGTGGAAAAATCAGATGATGAATAGTTTTTCCTTAAAAATAATAAAATATTTCATAGTCTGCTATAAGTTGAAGTTGCTGTAGGTTTGCTTCCCAAAAAAAAGTTGAAACATTTGTTTGCAAAAATTAGATAAGTGGAAACTTAGTACGTTTTCTTTATCAAATAAGTAACTATAATAAAACATGAGACAGTACAAATCAAATACAAATTAGATTGCAATAAAAAGATAAATTTTGTTGGAAAAAGCGGAAGAAAGACATATTTTACCATTGAAAAGGTGACGTGAAGGAAAAAGACCAAAAGACGAAATGGTGAAATCCAGAACAATTTCCTTTCTTATAGATTTCAATAACTTAAGACAAAATAAGAAAATGTAAATACTTTAAACATAAAAATATTAACATAATGATTTTGTTTTAACATATTAACACTATCCAATTTTAATTATTATTTTTTAATTAATAGAATATTATTCAAAACATAATTAAAATTAAATATTTTAAATTTTATTTTTTAAATTAATTGAATAATTAATATTCTAATCTACATATAAATAATCTATATATATAAATCAGATATATTAATTGTTTAATAAATATAAAAAAAAAAATTATAATATGAAATTGAGGGAGTACTACTGCCTAGAGGGTTTAAGGGGTTTGGTTCCTAACTTCTCTTCGTTATCTCCTTTCTGTAAGAGATATAATGATGGCGATGCTTCACCACTGTTCCATACCCCTCGCACGTGTGGTCGTGCGCCCTTCCCCTCGCACACGTGCCGCCATCTCCTTCGCAACTTCTTCTTCTCCTTGCACAACTCCTCCGTCTCAGGTTCTCCTTGGCTTATCCGAGAGCGACCTTCAAAAACTCGCCATTGATTTTGGTCAGGTAGATTTCTTCTCCTTTTCCATTTCTATTTCATTATCGCATTATTCAATTCAATTTAACTGGTTTTGAATTATTTGTTGAATTTTTCATAGCAAGGTTTTAGGGGGAAGCAACTCTATCATCTTATATACAAGAGAAAAGTTAGAGATATTCAGGAATTCGTTCAGGGTGAGACTCTATTTTTTTTAACCTTATTTTCTGTTTTTTCTTTAATTTGGTTCATGCGAGTGTGATTACATTCAATAATTTCGATTTTGTTAAAGTACTACCGGTGTTGATACTGCCGTTGTCGGTTGTGTCAGTGTAGTGTCGTGTCTGATGATGTATGTATTAACTTTTCACTGTGGTGTTGGTGTGGTTTTGCTTGCATTGCAGTGCCTTTGGCTTTTAGGAATGAGCTTGAGGAAGCTGGATGGAAGGTGGGAAGGTCTCCTATTTTCAACAAGGTTGTTGCAACTGATGGGACTATTAAGGTAGTAAAAGATACTATAATCACAGTTCGACAACCTTATTGTTGTTGTTTTTAGTTTATGGTTCCTGCTAACTGCTACTGACCAGTTTAAGAAGTCAAGAAATTGTATCTTTTTATGGGAAGTTAGAGCGAGTGTTGGGGTATCACCCATAGTAGAGAAGATGGTGGAAAATAGACTTAGGTGGTTTAGGCATGTAGAGAGAAGATCTGTAGATTATATGGTAAGAAGAGTAGATAAGATAGAGAGAAGTCAAACAACTAGAGTAGAGGAAGACCTAGAATTTGAAAAACTATAAGAGAAGTTATTAAGAAAGATCTTGAGACTAACGATTTGGAGAGAAGCATGGTCCGGAATAGAACATTATGTCTATGTCGAAAGTTGATCCATGTAGCCGACCTCACTTAGTGGGATAAGGCTTAGTTGTTGTTGTAGACATTATTCATTTCTATAGCTACTCTCTCAATAAGAAAAACTTTTATTTTTTTAACATGTGTGACACTGGTTAGCATTTACCTTGATTTATTGTTGTGTGTAGTAGCTTTTTTTTTTTTTTAAATGATTTATTGCTGTTTTAGTCCAGTGACCACTATATATGTTGACATGTCTACTACACGCAAATGATTTGATTTCATGGACTATGTTCTGATTTTTTTTGGCAATGATTCAAGTTGTTTTTACTTGGTATTAGTAGGGTAGGATATTTAACTTGCTTGTTAAATGATGCAGTCATTGATGTTTCCTTTATTTCTTGCTTTTTTTTGTTGGAATTTGACTTTGCAGTTGCTGTTAAAGTTGGAGGACAACAGATTGATTGAAACTGTTGGTATTCCGGTTGAAGATGATAAGGGTTCAGTTCGCTTGACAGCATGTGTCTCATCACAGGTGTTTGTCTTACTCCTCCTGAATCATCAAACAATGAGTTTTTTTGGTCTTCTTTGCTGTAATGCTTGCATAGTTGATCAGGAAACTGATTTTTGTTCTATGTGATAATACGTACTGATGTTTTCCATTTTCTTTGTCATGGCCGTCTGTTATTTCAATATTTAGGTAGGTTGCCCTCTACGATGCTCTTTTTGTGCAACTGGAAAAGGGGGCTTTTCAAGGAATCTTCGGAGCCATGAAATTGTAGAGCAGGTTTGTGTCATACCCAGTTTGTGTGCATACAATACATTTAAAGTAGTTTGATGTTAGATTTCACATTAGGACAATTTGGATCAATTTAAAAGAAATAAGAATGTTAGAAAAGAAATGGAAAAAATCAAATAAAGCAATGTCACCATTTTTAGGATTGCAAATGTTCTTAAGCAAATTCAACTTTTTTCACTGCAAAACAAGATAACACCGCATCTTATGTAAACAGGTCTTGGCCATTGAGGAGGTCTTCAAGCGCAGGGTGTCAAATGTAGTCTTTATGGGAATGGGTGAACCAATGTTAAACCTAAAAGCAGTACTCGAGGCACACCATTGCCTGAATAAGGTGAATGAATGCATGTGATATGTGTAATTATTTCCTTATTAGATGCTTGCATGTAATTGTAACAGTACTCTTTGATATTGAGAGTTTAAGACTCCATCTATGCTCTTAACTTAGTAAACATTATCATTTAAACTCTGGGACTAACTGGTTGTTACAGTATTTGATGCATCTTAATAATTGTTAGATTCTCTTTCTACTTTGACCAATTGTTTTAAGTAATTTTATATTTTCATGATTTCATGCAGGGGGAGGGACATGTTTTTTTGTTGGGATTTTTCAGAAATTCTTTAGAAATTAAAACTGAACAGAACATGCAAGTTATGTTTTATGTTTGGTACATGTTCAAAGTAAAACAGATTAGGATATAAGGTAAAAAGTGATACATTTTAGTTCCACAGAATAAGATGAAACCAAAGAGAACAGAACAGACTATGTCACATGCATAAAAGATGTATTCATATATATGCTCACTCTGTCAAAAAAAAATCATTTTATCAGCATAATGCTTTGCTTGGTCTTATTTCATTTTATTATATTAAATTTTGCATGTAAGAGTGCTAATGTTGGATTTTGGATGGACTTTTAGGATATACAAATTGGGCAAAGAATGATGACTATCTCCACTGTGGGGGTTCCAAATACAATAAAGAAGCTAGCTTCTCACAAACTTCAATCAACGTTAGCTGTGAGGTAATCGTCCTTGATTTTGATTTCGTCAGTCAAGGATTATGACCTCATAGTGAATTGTCAATATGCTTTTTATCCCATGTCTTTTTTTTTTTTTGTTTATTGTTTGATACTTTGGTGTTTAGTCTGGGTTTGTTGCTGCTAAATATATCATTTGGTGGATTCTTTCTTCATGATATGTCTATAATTTTCTTTCGTAACTTGTATCAGTCTACATGCTCCTAACCAGAGACTAAGGGAAACAATTGTTCCAAGTGCAAAATCCTACCCATTGGATGCACTTATGAAAGACTGCAAGGAGTACTTCCAGGAAACAAATAGACGTGTTTCTTTTGAATATGCACTTTTAGGTACAGAAAATTTCCAACACATTCTTGCTTCTCCCCGTACTACAAGATTAGTGAAATTCTTGTATGTACTTACCACTTTCCCGGCATTATGTTTGAACAGCTGGAATCAATGACTCGGTAGACAATGCAGTAGAACTTGCTAAACTACTACACGAATATGGCAGTGGTTATCATGTCAACCTGATACCTTTTAATCCAATAGAAGGCTCTGAGTTTCGCCGTCCTTACAGGAAAGCAGTATGATAATTTTCTTATGTTTCAGTTTCATACTAAACACGATTTACTTCATGGTTTGATTTATTCATATAATTTGGAGTATTAATCGAGACTTCTCATTTCGTAGGTGCAAGCATTTGTTAATGCTTTGGAGTCATCTAAAATAACTACTAGTGTACGCCAAACCAGAGGACTGGACGCAAATGCAGCTTGTGGTCAGCTACGTAACAATTTCCAGAAAAATCCTTTGGTCACAGACTCTGACAATCTTGAATCCCAGCTTCCAAATATGGATCTTGCAGTTACAGGTTGATTGCACCGTGTGTCAGTTTCATGGCTGCTTATTACTATCAACATTCTACTTATAGGTCATACATCCACAAATTTGGAGTAAACAACGAGAGGTTTGATGTACCAATTGTGAAGTGATAGAGGTGTTTGTTGTTAATGCCTGAGTTGTGATGTCAACTTTCTTGCTATAAGAGAATTATGGAGAGACATCCATTTGGTTGTTGGCACTATTGCTGAGGCATTCAGGCCTGGGAAAATTAGAAGTCTTTAGATTCTTTGGCATTTTTGGCTGTATTACTGAGGCATGCAACCTACTAGAGAATTACTTACTACAAGTAAATATTGCTGTCAATAAGTGATTAGGGTTTTGAAGTTCATAGAGTGGACTTGGGAGATATTTTTAGTTGTATTGAACTCCTTTTGCATGATATTTATTTATGTGCAATTGCTGATCCTGTTTGTAAAAATCTGACTATTAAAACTGGTTCTTTTTGCATGTTTGATAAAAGGCGTGGATGAGGCCTCCACATGTTTCTTAAAATTAAATATTGATGTATGTTTTTCTCCTTCGATACCTACTACAACAGCGTGTCTTAAGAAAGAAATGGGTGATTTCTTCTTGCTAGAACAAAGGTGACGTTATTGAACTTCTTCAAGCTCTTCAATGAACTAGTGTTTGAGTTGCATAGTGTTATCATTGACATGAATGCTCAAAATAGTAATCAAACTCTATCGTTGAAACTCAGTAGCAACAAAAATCTGCATAAATTTTTGGGTTCTGACTTCCCCGTTGAATACAAATCTGCCAATGACAATATGGCTGTTGATGCCTTGTCTAGGTCTTTTTCTTGGCAGGTTCAGGACCTCAAAACTCTCTACCCACTCATTACCTCTGTTGTTTATGCCAATTCCACAATTATCTGGCTATCAAACAACAATATATCCAAGGCAGCAGTTCTGACCCGTTATATCAGGTTAAAAGTAATGTTCTACCATGTAAAAATCCAGTAGTTGTGCCTCCACTGCCTGAGCTCATTACCACTATCTTAGAAGAGTTTCATTTTTTTGTGTTACATGGACATTGTAGCGTTGCTAGGAAAAAAGCCAGGAATGCTGCACAATTTTTTTTGGCCTTATATGTCTAAGGATGTTAGACAATTTGTTGCTCATTAAGGCTCAACTGTCGTGCTTGTCGGACTACTTCGATCATTGACAATTCCCTCTCAAGCTTACGTAGCCTTCTAGTTTGCTTCCACGTACTCTCTTACGTGGGCTTTCAGCCTTCTAATATGCTTCTACGTGTCTTTGATGTTTGAACTGTTTTGAATTGCTTTTGCTGTTTCAAACTATCTTTTAAATATTCCAACTGTTAAATGTCTTCTAGCGAGCCTTGATCATAGTGTCGAAACACCCAGTTAATTGTACTTAACTTGTGAATTTTCTTCACTTCTACTTCTATCAAATATGCCAAATTACCACAACTTTTTTTAACATTCTGGACATGTTTTGAAGAGAGAGTGATCATAATCTTGTTTTGTTCCCGAGACTCTTCCAAACCAGGTTGAGTAGGTTTCTAGGTTATTTATCCCTTGAACTCAAAATATACTAAGTCGAACTCACATTTTCAACCGAAGTTTTCAAAAATGTCGAAATCATTACTAGATCACTCAATACTTAACAATCTTATTGAAATATTAAAGCAAAATTCTCAAGCTAACAATAATGCATGATTGTTCCTTTCATTTTTGGAATATGTGGCACCTAATATTTGGTTATTGTTTTCTTTCATCTTAATATGTATAATTGAATATGTCCATAGGTGCACATCTTTTCCACACCGTGGTTTCACGATCTTCGCCCTTTTAGATTAATGATGCTATAAACATAGAACATGACCATACAACCAAATTATCTAGTCCTACTCTAGTTTTGATTAAGTCCAGACTCTTGACGACCATAATATATCTAAGTAGATTTAAGAAAGATTCAATTAGCACATACTTAACAGTGTTTGTATTCATCTAACCACATTTTGGTTGAAAAACTTGACTCTTGTTGTCGTTGTGACGATCTCTGTTGTAAAACTTCTAATTTAAGTAATGTGGTATTCGATTACAAGGTAGTAACAGTCGAATACTATATTGTGGTAGTCGAATACAAGATGACTGTATTCGACTACAAGTGTGGTGTTTTAGTTTTTCAGTTAGTTGGTTAGTTAAGTCTTGTGTGTGATGTTGTATATATACCTCTTTAAAGGGTTTGATAAAATAAGACTTTATCTTCCACCATATTCTCTCTCTTTCTCAGTTACTCAATTGTGATATTGTGTTTCTTATTCCAACATCTGGAATCAAGAGTCTGTTTCCTTGATCTAGTGAATGATGACATCAATCTCAAATGAACGAATCCATGCAAACCTTCTAATTCTTGATGCAAAGAATTATGACAAGTGGTGCAAGTAGATGAATGTGGTGTTTGGTTATCAAGATGTTATTGAAGTGAACAAGAATGGCGTGAAATCAATTGAAAGTGATGCAACAGTTGCACAAAATGTTGCGCATAAAGAAGACAAAACAAAGGGTTACAAAGCTTTATATCTGATACATCAGTGCATTGATGCAGATAATTTCAAGAAGGTTGGAGATTGTGAATCTTTAAATCAAGAATGGAAAATTTTGTGGAATCGTGTTTTGGAGGTTAGTGATCAAAGAAGTCTTGATGATGAATATGTTTTTGAGGATGACAACTAAAATATTGTATAAAGCGGTTAACAATGCAAGCAGACTAAGTAGAATTTGATGAGTTTGATGATCACTACAAACATCCTCTAATGATGACACCTAAATGGAATATAACTCAAATCTTATCTACAAGTAAAGTTCAAGCAAGTATCTATAAAATAGAAGTATCTGACAAGTCTTGAAGTGTGTGAAAGTTTGTCCTACCGTGTCTGAGTGAGCTACATTGTAAAAGCAAAATGGTATTTTTGTAAAGTTATATGGCTAAATCACACACAAACACACGCACGCGCACACACACAAACACACACTCACTTGCACTAACAACATATTTTCAAACCTATTTTTCTTAAAGAATTACTCCTAAAAATGTTTTGAAGTAGTGTCACTTGAATCAGGAACGGTCTGAACAATTTTGGACAAAATTTCTATTGTCCAATCGATTGGAACTTATACCCAATCGATTGGATCAAGGTGAAAATTGTCCTTAATTGTTTAAGATAGCGTCTTAATGAACGAGAATGGCTATATATCTTTTCCTTCCTTTTTAAACAAGCTAAACGAATATTTTTGTCTACCAATCGATTGTTACATGATGCCAATCGATTGGCTCATTAAATTTGGCCCCAATTTTTTTTCTTCTTTTTTATGTCACCCTCGAACCTATAAATAGAGGACCCTTCCTTCATATTTTATCATCCAAAATCATGAGCTCTCATATCTCGCTGCTCACTCTCTCTAAAAATATTTTCGCACTTTTTCTCCTTTAGAAATTTAGCCATAGTGTTTTCAAGAAAGGGCGAGTGAGACATTTTTGTATTTTTAGGAGGGTAGAATTGTAAATTCACCAAGGAACACTTTTACCTTAGTTAAATAAATTGTCTAATTAGGAATTATTTATTTGGGTTAGAAGCTAAATTCTTTAAAAGCCTTGGTATGAGGATTTAGTTACTACGTCACCGTTTCGGTTCGAAAGCTCAGCCCGTTCAAAAACTTTCATTGGTTTGAGATCATCCTGGTATAAAATCTGACATTGATTCGTGGTAATCCTGGTAAAATCCTTGGTTTGATTTGTAAGCTCAACCCGATTAAAAGCTTGCTAAAGTTGGAGATAAGCCCGATATAAAATTTCATAGGTTCATTGTCAGCCCGTCAAAACCTCAGTTCGGTTGGTGAGTTCAACCCGTGTTAAAAGCTCCCCCAGATTTGAGTTCAGCCCTTGTTAAAAGCTCATAAAGGTTTGAGATCATCTTGTATAAAATCTCAGTTTCCTTGGAGACTAACCGCTTCAAGTTGTTGTTTAGAAGTAAGACTCATTGTTTCTCTCCTTGTTTGTTGTTTGGTTGGAAGTTAGCAAAAAAATCATTTTCCTTGTATAAGGGCGTTCGAGTTCAGCTTACTAAAAGCTCTTAAAATTTATTGGATACTCTCAAGATCAAATCTTGAGAAGAGGATTATGTATTTTCCTTTTCACCGCTCTTTTATAATTTCTGGTGATATCTCTCTATCCCTTAACTCTTTAATTTTCACACTTTATTTTTCCTGCTTATTTCTAAAATCTTATGAAATGAATTTAAACTATGAAAGTGATCCAAAAACATTTTCAAAATCAAATTTTTCAAAAACTCATAATTTACCCATCTCTTATGTGTGGAGTCATATATCTAACAAATAGTATCAGAGTCTAACTCTTGTTTAAGAGTTAATTGTCTCAGAAGGAAGATGACACATTTTTAAATAAAAGATCTTTCCTAAATACACCTCCTCTATTTAATGGTACTAGGTTTGAAATATGAAAAGCTAGATTTAAAATCTTTATTTAAAGTATTAGCCTTGAATTATGGGAAACTATAATTAACAGTCCGTTTATCCCTACTCACCAAATTGATAGAGAAATATTAGATAAAATTGATTCTCTTTGGACCATTGAAGAAAATAGAAAATATGAAAATGATTTCAAAGCCAAAATCTTTTTAGTAATGACTTTAGATGATAATAAATTTCTTTATATCTATAACTAGTAGAAGACTCGTGCGCCGCACGGGTAAATTCATTCATATCTTAGATTATTCGATAAGGCTTGATCGTTGCTGATATATAATTGTTTTTATAAAATCATTGATAACTGCAAATATTTAAAATAAATATGTAGCAAATCACCAACATAATAAATTCAATATGCTTAATAACTATAAATATTTACAAATATCACTAATAACTATAAATATTTACAAATACGTTGTTGATTAAAATTAAAAAAAATGTATTATGGTGATAGTGTCCCGTGAAAATAATAAATTTCAGTGATAAAAGTTACAAGAGTTGGTAGCTTGGTGTTTTCACTGCAATTCAACAGATTCTCCAGGTCTTCATCACTAACATCTTTCTGTATCATTTTGTCCTCTTTGTTTTATCATCTAGTGATTTTGTCAACATCAAACAACTCTTAAAAAATAAGTATCTTCATATTACATTTACTGACTGATAAACCAGAAAAAAAAAAGGTTAGTTACTTAATTAACTTGTATTTAAAAGGTTAAAAAGTCAGTTTAAATTCAATCTCAACACAATATATTTTGGAGTAAAATGCAATAAATCATTTAAAGTATGTTAAAAGCATGAACAACTGTATTTGATAGAAATGGTCATATTATTCTTTCTCACTTTATTTGATATTTGGAATGATTTGATATAGAGTTTGAAAAGAAATGTATATCAGACTTATAAAGATTCTCATTGTGACTGAGATAAAAATGTAACTGAACTCTAAGCAACTTCACAAGAATTTGAATATAAGTTTTAGGCATACTTATTAAAAAGTAAAATTTCAAATTAATATTTTAATTATTTTAAAATTAAAAAAAAACTTAAGAGAATAAAAAGTAAAAATAATACTCTCTCCGTCTCATAATAGGTGTCCTCTTTCATTTTTTTATTTGTCTCAAATTATTTATCCCTTTAGAATACCAATATAATATTTATTATTTCTTTCCACTAACTTACCCTTATTTATTGTATATTAATTCATTTAACTACTCCACTATCTATTATTAATAAGGTTATTTTAGTAAATGACACTCGTTTTATCATTGAAATCAACACAATTAATCATTATCTTAAAAAGTATGAAAAACTCAAAGAGGACACCTATTGTGAGACGGAGGGAGTAGTATTTTGAGTGCACCTAAGATATATATTTGATATATATTTGGTGTGGTGACTAAGTAAGAATAGCTTATGAACTCTTCATTTTGATGTATTAACCATTTTGAAGTATTAACTGAACTCTAAAATACGAAGTATTAACCCTCTGAATATTTATTTAAAATTGAATTAAAGTTAATCTTTTTGAATCGCACATGTTAAAATTATTTTATAACCTCTGACTTTTCTTCAAGCTGAAAAGGTTATATTTGGAGGAAAAAAAATGCAAAAACAAAAGATTCGTACAGTAATATAATATCATTTTGTAAGATCAAACATATTTAAACCTAATTAAAAACAACTAAATCTCTGTTTCAATACCCTTAGTTTTCCTTCACAAATGATGATACAGGGTCAACCAGATAATCTAAGGATGTCAACACATGAGCATACATCACTACTTTATCAGCTTTCTATGAAAAATATTTTCCACTTCAGTACGAACATTTTCAACATCCATTACATATAGTCTCCCTGATCCTCATCTGTCATCAAATCATGCAACAATTGTTTCATTTTATGTAGTACATCACCTAAAGCACAAAAGTCCCTGAAAACTCAAGCTTCAGTGGTCTTTAGTTGTAAGACACTCTTAATCGCGACAAGTGCCTGTTTAATATATGCAAAGTGTCAAACTAAACGATAAACATGAACTGCAAAAGGGGCCGAATTGTTTCTGCAAAAAATTACATAAGGTATGCATAAATATAACTACAAGCAAGATGATGCAGCACATGAAAATTTTTCTTAAATTTTAAAGAGAACACATCATAATTGGTTGTATAATTCTCCGATTTCAAACCAGTAAAAATTGAAATGAAAATGGAAACAAATTCAGATGATGCAACTCATGAAAATTTGTCAAAAATTTCATGTGAAGAAAAAAAAGTGTCTGCTTAAAGTAGTCTTATAATCAAGTCAATCATTTCTAAGATTACTCTCAAGCTACAAAGGATAAATCTTCTATGTACCAGTCATCAATCAACTCATTACAAAGCAATAAAGTTTATACAATTTAGTAGCTGTCATCAGAAAATAGCCATGGAAATACATATTATCAAAAAAAAAATTCAGTAGCTGTCATCTTTTTGCCACTCTCGGAGATTTACCTTGAACCTTTTCTTGCACAGAAGAGCTACCAGTCTCAGAAGCTACCATTAAAGGGATATATTATTCTTTAATTATATATTAAAACTTTAAAACAAAAGAAACTATAAATCTAAGATAATGCCAAACAAACTAACCAGCAGTGAATTTGTTCTTATCTGAGTTAACAACATTTGAAATACTCGCGAAACATAAGAATTGTCTTTGCATTAGAAATATGCATTCACTATATATTAATATTATATCAAACAATAGTTTTTGCGAGACATTAATATTAACATTAAAATATGACTTACCAAATTTAGAATGCCAGGGACCCTTGCTTCCTTCCTCGTAGCAGTTGCATACTTCATTAAAAAATATTATATAAACCAAATGCAATAATTATTAATTAATTTTATTAAAATAATTATGAAAAAAACTAAAGAGAGTAATATTTAATATAAATCATAGAAAATTTTAAATTTATAATGAGTGTCTGGTTTAGTAGTAAAAGAAATAATAAATTAAAAATTTTAAAATAGTCTTATAAAAATTAAATACATAAACTCAGTAGAATTTAAAATATTTAAGAACACGTGTAATGATTAATGAAATTAATTTAATAAAACTATTTTATTTGTTTATAAATATTTTTTTAATGATTTAATAATTTTATACTTTCAATCAATCAATCATAGTCATTAACTTTTCATAAATATTTAACTTTTACTTTAATTATTTCTAAAATAAGATCTATGAATAGTTGTATAAACTTTTTTGACAGTATATAAGATTTCTCTGAAATCTATTTAAAATAATATGATAATATATGTGGAATGGAAGAGCATCTACTAAATATTGAGTGGGAAGATAGAGATCAAAACTTTAGTGCCTAATTTGTGTATGAAACTTTAGTGCCTAACCTGGATAATTTTATGCTTATTTATATGTGGCCAACCCTTGGATAATTAATGTGTCATAGATAGATTATATCCTAAAAATAAATGCAGTACTATTATCGGAATGGGGAATAAAAAGTGTTATGCTTATTTTAAGAATTAATTAAGGAATATGACACATTTTTAAATAAAAGATCTTTCCTAAATACACCTCCTCTATTTAATGGTACTAGGTTTGAAATATAAAAAGCTAGATTTAAAATCTTTATTTAAAGTATTAGCTTTGAATTATGGGAAACTATAATTAACAGTCCGTTTATCCCTACTAACCAAATTGATAGAGAAATAATAGATAAAATTGATTCTCTTTGGACCATTGAAGAAAATAGAAAATATGAAAATGATTTCAAAGCCAAAATCTTTTTAGTAATGACTTTAGATGATAATAAATTTCTTTATATCTATAATTTTAAAATCGCCAAGAAAATATGGGATACTCTTGAGGTAATATATAGAGTTTCTCCAAGTATCGAACAAGATGAGATGAACATGTGAGGCGAAGAAGATGAAGATATTATTCATAAATATTTTTCAAAGTTTATAATTGCAAGTAATTGTATTGGAACGTTTTTCGGTGATTAATATCTAAGGATTAATAATTGGAAACATAATTCAATCCTTAAATCGAAAGATGAGGGTGTTTGTAATTTTCAAGAAAAACCAAAGAAGGAGGAAATAATTAAAAATTGAACGAACTAGTTCAATTACTTAAAGATAAAGGTACAAGCTGAAAGCCTTAAGAACCATCAACTTCATCAAACTCCTAAACAATTCTCATGGCTTCCTTCAAAAGAACATACTCAGTAGTTGAAAAATCTTCGATGGATTCAACATCAAAAGAAGGAACCTCATGCGTAAGTGTGAGGGCAAGGTGTCTTACACTTGATCTTTATTTTAATGATGTCAAAAAATGTACTAGCTCGTAGTATGTAATTTGGACGGTATCATCTCATCATTGTCAGCATTCATATTTTGCAATGCAAAAACAATCAATAGTCATGTGTCCAAACATATAGGAAGAGTCTTGCACAACTATTACATGTGTGTGGTCATGGTATGAGTCTTAGGTATGCATAAACATTTCCTAAGTAGATGAAAAGATGTGCAAAAATCAATTTTTAAGAGTTTTGGTAGCTTGAGTAGGCCTAAACCAAGCTTTGGCCGACTCATGAAAACAGTCATTGTTGAGTTTTCCTCGGTTTCGCGCACGCTGACCCTCTGGTCGACGCATGCTGAAGCTATTCCTCATTCTGCATTTTCATCAGCCATGCATCGACGCATGACCCATGTAGTCGTCGACGCGTGGTTCTCAAACTTTCGCAGATTTGCTCACGGGTCAGCGCAGGCTGACCCTCATTAAAGTGTGGTCGACTCTTCGCTGAATGTGACTCATTTTTCTGGTTTTTCCAATGTTCAAAATGTTGTTATTTGTGGTAGTTTGTCCCAACATCATATAAATACTTGGTTCCTCATTTTTTACATAACAACAAGAAAAAGTGAAATATTTACATTGAAATTTTTCTCTCATCATCTTCATCTTCATTATTGCATTTTCTCAACAAATACACATAACCATTTTTGTTGATCCTTTGGATCATGAGGTGATAACGTTGTTAGGTGCAGATTTTACCTAAAAATGAACCATTTTTCTTGGCACTTTTTCTACTCAATTCTCATGTTTTCATTAGTTTTACTCATGATTGTTGTTGTTCTTCTAACATTGAAAATATACCTTTGGTGCTTATAATATGTGTGTTATTGTGCAGGAAAAGACACTAATTGATCAAATTTGTAAGACACAAGAATTGATGCAAGCTGCCAAAGAACAGAGGAAAACATCAGCAAGTTCGCTTTGCGAACTTGCAGGCGAAGGTTCGCTTTGCGAACTCTAGCGAGGTCCCAGCGAATGGTCCCAGAATTATGGTAGTAGAAAAAGGCACTAAAGTTCGCTTTGCGAACATGAAGACGAGTGCTCGCTTTGCGAATAATCCTTCGCATTGCGAACTCATGAAGAAATTCTGTGGCGGATTAACTATTCAGAGGCACCTCAGGTGCCATTTTTTACCATTCGCTGTGCGAATAAAAGGTTCGCTTTGCGAACTGTGAAATTCCTGAATGTATTATAAATAGAATTTTCACACTTTTGGAGAATTATTAGAATTTTAGATAGAGATAACTTGTAAATTAAAGATCAGAACTTTGTATCTTTTCATTTCAAGGGAGAGAAGGTAAGAGCTTTGATTTCTTGTTGGGAAAGGATGTAATCTTTTGATACCTTATGTATTTCATCTAATCTATGTTTGTGAACTAGTTTTGATTCTCTATTGTTTGTTGTCTTTGATAGCTTATTTGTTGGTCTTGACAAAACCTATTTCAAATCCGTGATCTTAGATTTTCATGTATCATTGAGCAAGCTTTTGACTTGGGTTTGTGATTTGATATTCATTTGCATCTCATCTTTTTAGCATTGTGTTGATTGTTAGTTTGAATAGCTTCTAGTAATTAATGCAATAAGAGACTGTGATATTGCTTGACGAACGGTATCGTGAGGGTACGTGAGAATAGTGACGAAGAACGACATTCACATTCATTTGGAAAATTAGTTGAATGCATGTAAAAAGGGTTAAACATGTGTATGTATTTTGATCATTGGCTTTGTATATGAATTACTCATTGGTTTGATATTGATGTTATAGTAATATATGTTGAGTCTTGAGGTCAGAAATGGATGTAGGCTTAGCATTCATGTAGGCTTTAAATGCTTTGTATTGATTGATGATGTGCGAGAGCAATTATTGATCGGTATAAAATCATTCACACATGCGGGGACCGGTAGGATATGTATGTCGTGAGTGATACATGATGATATTAGGTGAATGTTTGATTTATGTATAAATTGGTCAGAAGAATGCATGTGTTATCAATTGATGAGATCCAATTCCAACAAGGCTCAGTTTATAATTCCGTCTTTATTTTATATTTTCCGTCTTTACATTTTCTGCATTTAATTTTGGTTCATTAAATCTTTTAAACCAAAGCTTTTGAACCATAAGCTTAGAAACATAGAACCGTCGAACGACATTCTTTCCCTCGCACTGATCCCTGTGGATACGACAAAACTGGGTTACTTAAATTAGTTTTTGCTTGCTGCTGTATTACAGTTTCAACAAACATCTAAACATAGAAGTGTATCTTGTTTGGGGTGAGTGTTTCAGTGGGTTTTTTCTTGAATAAAACCTCTAGGGTTTTGTCCTCCAAGATCAATTGGATTTGGGGGTTTTTGGTTCAGATCTTTGTGTGCATTGAATTCAGCCGAGCGAAGGTGATCGAAGAACGGTGAGTTTTGTCGATCTAGTAGCCTCAACCAGAGGATTGTGCAATAAAGGTTTGGGGATCGAATTGTGTGTGGATCGGAATCAGCCGAGTAAAGGTGATTGAAGACCGGTGTGTTCATTTAACCTAATAACGGTAAACGGGGGTTCATCCAACAAGTTCGAGGCACTTGATTCGACTCGAATCAAGGGATGAGAAGACATAGTATCAACATCAACAGAATTTCTTGAGTGTGCGATAGCTAAGGCTTCTCTTGTAAAAATAATTTACAAACAAGATTATAGATATCTCAATTCTAGATTTAGAATTGGGGGGCAGACGTTCTCAAAGCGAGGACGAAAAGGGAACTGCCTAAACAAACTTGGTGTCGTTTCTCTTTCCCTATCTCCTTTAATTTTCAAACTGTTTACGCTTGTGATTGTTCAATTGATCGATAAAAATTCTGGTATAGTATAGTGCAGAAAAACTGATTTGAAAAATATTGCACAATCATTTTGGATTGTGCTTAGTGAAAATTCTGCACTAACTAAAATAGAAGGTTTAGCTTGGAGTGTTTCGCACTCCAAATGCTCGATTAATTGAACGCATACAAGATGTTTGATATATTGTCAATTTGGTTTTATTTTATTGTTCATTGGAGATTGCACAACATTGAGTGTTGTTGGTAAATTGATTAATAGTTAAGGTTTGATTCAATTTTTCTCATCGAGCCTTTCGTTCCATTTGGCTTACGTATATCTGATTCTCTCAGTAACTGGTTCGTTTAGAAGAATTATCCTTGGCCGCTTCCGCAAACAATTTTTAAAAACAAATTTAAGCGCCGACTCTAGATCAATTGTCGTCGTCTAACAGTAAGAAATCGTGAAAAAGAAGTATTGTTCAGTGGAATATTTTAAATAAGAAGAGATGAAGCATTCACAAGCAAAGAAGAATCAACTTCAGAATAATCATATAAAAATCTTATTCAAACAAAGAAGATGAAGTTTTCTTAAAGGCATCATACAAGGAAGATGATTATGAGGTAACTAAGTCATCCTATAAACAATTATATAAAATTAGTGCTAAGTTGGTTGAAGAAAATGATAGGATTAAAAAGCGCAACTTATACCTTAGGGAAGAAGTTGATTGAAGAAAATAAATTTTAATGAGTAATAGAAGAAATTCTCTTAGGGGTTTCATGATCACACCTATACTTATTCTTGATGATCTTTGTACTCTTGAGATGAGACTTTATTTTCTCCATGTATCTCTTTATTATGTTGACACAAAAAAGGTCTCCAGCTTCCATATTCAAATAAATATTGAGAAGGTACTTTGATCATCCAACTGGTTAAGTTTAAGCTTCCGGATACAAGACAGTGTAGGTCTCAAACTGATGGCCCCAAAAATATCAGTATCACATACACTCCCATCTTTTACTGCATGCTCATGGTTATTAACAATGTCAACATTATCAACCTCAACATATTCATGATCATCAATCTCTTTATGAATTTGAGAGTGTGTCAACATGTAAGATAAGACGTCTGGCACATCGTTATCATCGTTCTGAATTCCCATATTGGTTTCCTAGGTCTCTTCACCAAAAGACATTTTAATGAGATGATGATTCTTTAAAGGCCCATATAGATAAGGGACATTAATCACAATTCCACCAACATCTAGATCCAATTTTTCAATATATGAAATGTTATGAAGAGCAATATCTGGAACATATTTTTTGACATTCATCTTGAGATTGGACTTCAAGGTACTATGAGTAACACCAATTCTAGCTTCACCGAAATCACTATCATAATTTTGGTTAACTAGAACTCCAGACATATGAGAAGAAATTACATAATCCTTATTATTATTATTATTTTGAACCATTATTTGTTCAATGTTGGGATGACCTCCAGTCTGACCATCAGCCTTCCTTTTTATGACAAACCCTTGCTTGAGTCTCATAAAGTCCATATGTGGTAAATCAAAAGTATGAGAGAGATGTTGAACCATCTAGTAAGACATATTGGTTTCCTTCTCAAGAAGGCAAACTTCATAACTACTTCCTTCTTCAACATTGAGCTCGGTACATATGTAATAACTCTTTCTGCAATAATCCCTAAGCTTTTTGTGTCAAGGCTTAGTTTCAGTCTCTAACATGTGATCTTCTACAAACTTTTATGCAACCACCATCTCCATCTTTACAAGTTTCCTTCTCCTATGGCTATCACGAGGAGCATAAAGGTTTCTTTCTCCTATCATCTGCCTAATGAAACCACTTTCAAGGTGTCAATCTTCACAAGAGAACTCCTTATGGGAGAAACAAGCACCAAGGATATTAGGCTTGCCAAGCCAAACTTGCTGATGTTGCCTTTGAAACTTCTTATTCCTCTGAGGATATAGTTGTTGATGGTGTGATAGACTCCCATACATCTTACAGAAGTACATGGGAATGGAGGAGAAACACTTGATAAATTGGTAATCATGCTTGAACTGATTCTGAGACATGTTACCCAACATTAAGCAATCTAGTTTCTGAACAAGAGTAATGCACCTTTTCTTTAAATTTGATTGCTCACCAGTATGCATATTTTCAAAAGAAACACCATTGTTTCCCAAATCATATTCACCTTTATCATCATTCGAAACCTTGTATATTCTTCTTTTTTCTCTTTGAACACTTGAGCATTCAACTTTGATATGACCAAAGTCTTTGCTATTAAGACATTGGATCCCTGTCCACTAGTAGGAATAATTGAGTTTTTGCCTTTCACCATCCTTTCATTTATGCTGAGTTTTCTTGACATCGCCGAGGACATTCTTCCAAGATATCTTGTCAAGTTGTCTCAAGATTTTACTAAATCTCTTATTGAGTATGAGATAATATCCAGAATTACATTCTGCTTGAACATCACGATCTTCAAAATTGTCAATAATCTTTGGAGGATTCTTTGCATAATGAAAAATCCTGGGTTGATAAACAACTCTTCCTTCATTGAAATTCTCCATCTTGAACATAATATATCTTCCCTGAAGTTCACACAAACAGAACATGGTTCCTACTCTGATGCCAATTGAAATTTTGTTTCTCAGAGGACAGATGTCGGACACATTTTCATAGATAGCTGGTTCGACAAGTTAAACCATAATCTCCATGTATAATAAACTCAAGTTCAATTGTACAAGATGATGGAGCAAAAAAGCAAACAATAACACAATAGTTGATAACTCAGTTCGATGCAACAACACCTACGTCTGGAGGGTTGACTTCCAAACCCAATAAAGAGAATTCACTATAAGTAGTTTAGTACATTTAGTCTTACAAGCAACAACAAACCCTATGTTGTTTAATGCCTTTTCCTAACACTACCAAATGACTTTCTATTTAGAATTGCCCTAAACACGAGAACCCCTCTCACTTTCTCTCAATCACTAAGCCCTAGTGATTGGTGTTTAACCCAATTATGAATGTTGAATATTACAACTCGACTAGACAAACCTTCTATGACAAGTTACTGAAACATAAAGGTGTACATAAAGCAATAACAAAGACTTTAAACCTTAGCACTCTAAATCTTCAATGAATATTGTTTGCTTTCCAATGAGGTCTTGAGCTCATTATATAGCAAAAGAATTCTAGGCTTTTCTACTTGTGGCGCTATCATTATGTGAAGCCGAGTACATTGCAGCATCATTGTGTGTTTGTCAAGTCGTGTGATTGATGAGCCTAATAGAAGAACTGTGCAATAAGAAATGTGATGAAGTGACATTGAAGATTGACAATGTGTGCAATAAACCTTGTCAAAAATGCCATTGCTCATAGCAGAAGTAAGCACATAAAGATTATGTTTCATTAGTTGAGGGAAAAGGTAAGTGAAGGAAGATTAGAGTTGAAATATTGTAAGAGTGAATACCAAGTGGCTGACTTGTTATTTAAAGGTGTAACAACTGAAACACAAGAGTTTGAAGAAACTAACTAGCTTGGAGACATTAGAGAACATGTTGTAAAACTTGTAAATCAAGTAATGTGGTATTCAAATACAGGGTAGTGGTATCCGGACACCATGTTGTGGTAGCTGAATACAGGATGTAGGTATTTGACAAGTGTGACGTTTTAGATTTTCAGTTAGTTGATTAGTTGAGCCTTGTGTGCAGTATATATATATATATATATATATATATATATATATATATATATATACCCTTTTAAAGGGTTTGATCAAATAAGATTATCTCTTCCACCATATTCTATCTCTTTTACTCAAAGTGATGTTGTGTTTTTTTTGCGCCAACAATTTTTTTAATTGGTGATATGTAATACTTTTATAAGTGTTTTCTGAGTCTTAAGGTATATCCTGATCTTAGTGAACTCTCATAACATAATTCATCTAGACTGTTTATTTGAAGAAAAAAAATAATGAAAAAATTAAAAGTATATAAAAATATAAAAGAAATAAACAAAGTGAGCAAGAAGAAAGACGAAACAAGAAGTGAAAGAGATTTATAAATGGATTAAATAAGTTTTAAGTCCCTATAAATATAGCGATTTTCAATTTTGGTCTCTCTAAAATTTTTCATTAAGAATTGGTCGCTATAAAATTTTTCGTCTCAATTATGAGTCCCTGACGTCAAATGGGACTAACAGAAGCTGACGTGTTTGCCTTGATGAATTAAATAATTAATTTATTTTGAATTACATTAACTGATGTGGCATGATTTGTATAATTGAAATTAATTAACAGAAATTTTAAACAAAAAACTATGAGCCAAGGGCCCAAGTCCCTTAAGCATTACCCAATCCAATTGAATACAACATATGGGGTAGTTGTCACATATATAAACACCAACATTGTTTAAAGGAAAAACGATGTGGGACTTAACTCAAAATGCCCCAAGTCTATAAAAGTCAGTTATTAAATTTTATGTTCCCAAAGCAGCAAAAATAACAAATTTTATAAACATAACTCATAGGGAGATAGAAACTATTGTAAGAATATAGTAAAGCAATACAAGATTTCCACAAGAGCATAAAGGATTTAGAAGAGCAGGAAATTAGATTCAGAAATCAATATTTTTCTGAGGAATTGATGAAAACCTGTGGCAGAATGGGTTTCTGCCAAACAGAAGTGACATGCTTTTTAGAAGAATTTCCTGTGCTTCATCGATTTGACCAGGATATGCATAACACTTCACTGTAGTTATTGAACCAATGCTTAATCTGGTGAAGTTACAACAAAATTATGAATGTATGTTACCACTCTATTCACTAGGTGCAAATGACAACAGAACAATCAAGCATTTACACAAGACAATATATGTGAAATGGTACACATACCTACTCGAGTGAGAAGCTTCATTGAAAGTTTCCTTCGAACAAACTCTCATTTGCGAGTAATAAAAACAAGCCAGGTTGGGTTTGGGACCACGTTGCAGATGGTCTTTTTTATTTATCCTTCACTGCGGTTTTGTTTTATGGCAAGTATGTTGGCTCATAGAGGCTTGTTTTGCATTGTAGCTTGGAAACCGCTATCTGATACTTGTACGTGGCTATGCAATCATGATTTTGGATGTTGTTTTATTGTTTCTTTCTCGTGACTGGATTTTCCTTTGTAATATGGCTTTATTGTAATGGTTTGGAAATCATGGTTTGTTGCAGGTATGGTTTCAAATAGCTCATGGCTCGTTCTGCTGTCAAAACAAAATCTTCTTTTGTGGCTTTTATTCTTGCATTGCAGTGGTTTATGTTGTGACTTTGAAAAGTGGATTAGAGTAGTGGCTGTAACATTGTGAATAATGATTTTTAGAAAAGTTGGTTTTGCAATCATAATGTGGACTTATGGCAAGGTTGATGGATGAGTTAAAAGGGCCACGCGTGTTGGTCATGGAAGATGAATCATGATTCTTATTTTAATATTTTGGGAAAATGTATTGGGCATTTGACAGTTTTCTCAAATGGCTTCTAGATGTTAACCACCGGTGAATGCAAAAGTTGTGGACATGCAACATCACTATATTGAAGTTCATCGTGAGATCAACAAACACTCCTGGGAGAGCAAGTCCCACTGGTGAAATTAGATATATCAAGAGATGATTTTCTTTTGCATGTGTTCCATTAAGTCCCACATTGTTTTTCCTTTAAACAATATTGGTGTTTATATATGTGACAACTACCCCATATGTTGTATTTAATTGGATTGGATAATGCTTAAGGGACTTGGGCCCTTGGCTCATAGTTTTTAGTTTAAAATTTATGTTAATTAATTTCAATTATACAAATCATGCCACATCAGTTAATGTAATCCAAAATAAATTAATTATTTAATCCACCAAGGCAGACACGTCAGCTTCCGTTAGCCCCATTTGACGTCAGGGACGCATAATTGAGACGAAAAATTTTATAGGGATCAATTCTTAATGAAAAATTTAGAGGGACCAAAATTGAAAATCGCTATATTTATAGGGACTTAAAACTTATTTAAAAATAAAATAAAATAACTAGAAATATCATGCTTTGATGTAAAAAAAAATTTATACTAAATTTTATTAAAAAGTTCTTTAAAAATCCCTCAAAATTCAACTTATTACATGAATCATCGAAATTAAAAAAAATTGAATTCCTAATACATATTTTTAAATTGGAAAAAAATTTGATTAAATATAGTAAGATTCTTAAAAAAAATCATATTATTTTAACTGAGTTTCACATAATTTATTTAAATTAAATAATATTTTTAATCAAATATCAAAAGACTTTTTAATCATTAAAAAAATATAAAAATTTTAGAATACTAATTGAATACAGCCTTATAAATTTCTTGATCAAATATGTAATTGAAAAAAATAAATGAAAAATATTAACTTGTGTCATTAAGACGTGTTAAAGAGTTAAACTTAAATATATTTTGAAAAAATATAAATATTTTTTTGATACAAAGTAAATAATTGTATAAATTTAAAATTAGTTTAACATGAGAAATATGGGTTTAGATTGTAAATTTACCTCTTTGTAATCATTAAAAATTTCTTATGGCACAAGTTAGTATGAGTTTTTAAATATTTATTCATGTTCTAATAAAACGCTGCGTTTGGGTTGGGCTCTCGAAAACTAGTTTAGGGTTTAAAATAGGTTGATCTCACTCCGACGAAGAAAACCACGTTCTTCACGCTTTCAATTCTACGAACTTTTTGGGAACTTTTTTATCTCTCTATTCATTCAATCAAGGTAAGAAATTTCTCAATTCTCATCAATTTTTTCATGATTTCAATCTTTCATTAGCTTCAAACAATGACAAACACATTCTAATTTACGGTAATTTGGAATAATTGTTTGTTAATGTTGATATTAGGGTTAGGGTAAAAAATGCGGAGGAACAGTCCAGGTTACTACAGTCCTCCACGGAGAGGATACGGCGGAAGGGGACCTAGTAGAAGGGGTTACGGTGGTGGTGGTGGTGGCGGAGGAGGTGGTGGTAGGCGCAGGGAAAGCAACAATGGAAGCCTTTTGGTGAGGAATATTCCTTTGGATTGTAGAGCTGAGGAACTTCGAGCTCCTTTTGAACGATTTGGACCTGTTCGTGATGTCTATATACCGAAGGATTATTACTCTGGGTGAGCTAACCTCTGTGATCAACACTCTGTGATTATCATTTTTTGTTTTGTTGCATGTTGTTGTTGTTGTTGTGTGTTTTTTTTTGTGATTGGTGAGGTAGATTGACTTGTTTATTGTTTCAGGGTATCAAAGGGTGATGGGTTGGGGTGGTCTGATCTGACCTGATTTTCGAATAAAATATCGGGCTTAGAAATGTAGTTTTGGTCGCCTTATTTTCTTAAATTCGCGGTTTTGGTTCACTACTTTCTTTTGCATGAATTTGGTCCCGGAACGCATAATTCTTTGCAGATTTAGTTTCTGCAATTCTTTAGTTCTGCTTTTAGTCTCTCAGTATTGAGTTTTATTTTGAAATTTTTGGTCCCAAGATAGTCATGTTAGGGACCAAAAACACCCAAAATCCTCAAAATTGAAGGACTAAAGTCTGATAGTGCAGGGACTAAAACTGTTAAAGATAATATACAACTTACAAGGAGACCAAGTAAGTGAAAAGTGAAATTGAAGGAACAAAATTGTGAATTTGAAAATATAAGGGACCAAGACTGTATTTAAATTTGTTTTTAGGTGTATAAGTATTTTAAATTTTTGCTTTATGAATTAATTTTGACTGGTTTGTCAGGGGGTATGTTGGTTTGAAATTGAAGTTAAAACAAGCCCAAGCCCCACATTTGAAGAGAACTACTCACTCTTTAACATGTTGGTTTCCAAGTATGTTAGTGTTCATACCAAGATAGAGAATCTATATAATTACGCAACTCAATGAATACGAGTTTCATGGAAGTTGGTTGGTTGTCCAATTGAAGATTTTGTAAGGAGGTTTTTTTTAGTTTGTGGTTGTGAAGAGCTTTGAATTCAAGTGCTTATTAATAGAACAAGAATGTTGAAGAATTTTGCAAGCCACTTTACTACTTGAATGTAAAGAAAAGGCCCGGTCACAACTAAGCTTTGGATTTTAGAGGCTTTAGTAATTCAGCGTCCACTTCTGTGTACATGTCTCAGAGACCCATTAATAGGTTGTCTAAAGAAAGATATACTATGTAATGTGATTTGAGGTGGTTACTGTGGTATGCAAAGTCTGCCTAATCAGCATTTCTGCAGTCTGTCTCTGCCAATATTTTTCTTGAAGTGTTAGAATGAAGCTCTGTTTTTTCCCGTACAGAGAACCTCGAGGCTTTGCATTCGTTCAGTTTGTGGATTCATATGATGCCTCTGAGGCGCAGTACCATATGGACAGACAAATTTTTGCTGGAAGGGAAATATCTGTGGTTGTGGCTGCAGAGACAAGAAAAAGGCCAGAGGAGATGAGGCATAGGACCGGTAGGCCCAGGTATTTCTTTTGATTTATCTGCTTTGTCTACCCCTATTTAACAGATTACGAAACTGTATTTCAGTTATACTTTGTCCCATTTAAATGTCATCTGCCAAGAAAAGTCCCTTTATATATATTTGCATGATTTTGTATTTTACAGAGGACCAGGGAGCTATGGGGGGCAAAGGTCTTCCTACCATGGTATTATTACTTTTTTCAATTTGTAATAACTTCTAGAAATCTATACTGAGCACACCTAATACCATCATTAACTGTGCTGAAGCATTTTTTCTGCGCTAGATATGAAATTTGTTCCAGCTGCACTTGCAATGCATATATTGATCTTCTGCTACATTTGAACTTTTGTCCCTCTGTGTCTGTGGCTTGGCAAAAAAATAAAAATAAAACCAACACTGCTCTGGTAAATTTGACAATAGGTTGATAGTATGTGATATAGAGGCTCTATCTGAATCAATTGATACTTTGATAATGATTTGTTTGTTGCTCAAGAAATTTTTACTGAATTTTTTTACTGCCAAACCCTTGTACTGTCCTCATAGTTAGGCTAAACATGTTCTTCCAGAAGTATTTACCATCATGGCTTATTTTAGTTGGAAATAGAATTGTTTCATTTGAGCCTTATTTTTGTATTTATCCCGATGTATAGAAACAGTGGTATATTTCTTTTAGCAAATTTTTGCAAGTCATGACTCATGACTCATCATAGGCTTATATTGCTGCTTTACTAACTCTTTGGTAGCCTTGCTTGAGGACATGCTAGTGAAACAATTTTCGTCCATCTTGTTAAATGTGAATTTAATAACTTTTTGTCACTGGATGTTTAATATATTTAAAGGATTGTTCATATAAAGAGTTTTGACTTAAAAGTTAATAATCATGTCAAATCATCAGGGCGTTCTCGATCTCGCTCAATTTCCCGATCAAGATCACCTCCTTATCACTCTGGATCTAGAAGTCGCTATCGATCAAGGCTAGTTTCTTTTAATAACTTCATTTTATAGTTAATTGAAGGACAAAGTCATGGTTTTGAACTAACATATATGCCAGGTCCAGGTCCTTCTCTCCTCCCCCAAGACGGCAAGGTGACTACTCTGTTTCCCCTAGAAGGCATGTAGAACGCCCTAGATCACCTAGAAGCCCTCCCAGAAGTCCTCCTGTGGAGCGAGATGGGGATCATAAACGCAGGTCGTATTCTCCGGGTTTTGACAACGGTGCTGATCAGGATCAAAGCAATGGATATGCAGAGTGAGTCAATCTATTTTCTGTTTAGATTCTTTACTTCAAAGTGCAATGTTCCGCCGTCTTGGGTTATATGTTTATGCTTTATTCTGTTTAAAGGAAATCTATGTACAAATCTGAGGCTGATCGAGGTCAGTGGAAATCATCCGGACAAAGAACATCAAGATCACCCCCTGGATCTAGATCAAGATCTGCTGAATTGTCACCTAGACGTGGAAGATGAGGTAAAATGTGATATTCAGATTTTATTTATTAGATATCAGTTCCTCCTCTGTTTTGAATCTGTTTTTATGGTTTTTATTTGCAGGTTGTACTTGAGGTTTGTTGGCAATGTGCTAGTGGAATTATGTACATTTCCTTCAATTTACCTAGATATTTATAAAAACCTGTAGACTGCTTAAAAGTTTGCGTATTGTGATGGATTTACTGGCGTGGGGCTTTTTGGAATTCTGAACTTTTATGTGGTAAAACTTAAACGAGGTGATGGTTTTTTTTAAGGATTCGTGCCTTTATTTTTCATTTGTGAACTTATAATGATTTCAACTTAACTGCTGCAATGTATCAGCCCGGCTTCAAGTGATTGTGATGAATGTTTTAGGTACTTTTGATACCTTCATTTCATCATATTTTCATACAATAGTTTTTTTCAACAATATTATTGGACCAAAATCGGCCCTGTCAATGCAACCAAAATGGAGTTGGTTAACACTTGTAATACCTGTTTTCAGGTGTCATCAAGTTCAACAATTTTAGCAACTCCTACATTTCATTGATGTAATAACTTTGATGAAAACTTATATTTCACAGGAAAATGATACGAATCATAAATTAAATATTTTATTGTTATGAGCTTGAAAAAATGTGCCATTTCTGTGTTTGGCAAAAGTTATTTAAAATATTTGAGTATTATGCATTTTAAACTTATTTTACTGAATCAATAAATAAAATAAAAATTTAGAAAAATACTTTCTAAAAAATGTTTGATCTCATTTTTGGAAAGAGATAATGTAGTTTATGAAGAAATTTAACCGGTTGATGAGTAAAGAGATAACGAAAACAAGTTTGATGACTTTTTTTTTGAAATAAAAGAATATATATTTCAAAAAACTAAAACGAAACAAGGCGATGGCGATCGTTTGGATCCAGTACATCAAACAAAACAAAAAACAACAATACCAACTACATCGATCACTTGGATCCTGCCCATCAAACAAAACCAATTGCATCAAGAACTTGGTTAAATGAATCCTATAGTTTTGCTTTTTCCACCCTTTATACACTATATTATTTATGATATTACTTGTAACTTTATCAATATTTCTGTTGTCATCAAAAATCACCATTTCTATATTACCATTTCTATATTGCCAAATACCGTATAGTTTTGGCCGCTGCCATTTTGAGAATTCCAGCTTTCTAACCTTTACCTTTCGTATGTTTTATGATCCGTATGTTTTATGATCCAACCAATCTCTTCCTTTTAAATATGAAGTTGGTGATTAATTCTCATCCACAAGAGCACATTTTTCTAAACCTCATTCAACACACTATATTCAAATAGCAAGTGATCCTGACTCTCCTCACAAGCACCACAGATGTGACACAAATCATCCTGCAACACATTTTTCCAAACCTCATTCAACACACTACATTCAAATAACAAGTAGTCCTGACTCTCCTCACAAGCACCACAGATGTGACACAAATCATCCTGCAGCATACCCAATTTCAACATCCCCACCTTGGTTGCCAAACAGCCATGACAAGCAAGCCAGCATATCAAAATAGCATGAGGTCTAGCATAATTATTCCTAATCAACTGACACCAATCAGTATTACTGTGATTATCCACTAATTGCAGATAAATCTTCCTCATAGAAAACTTCTTATTCACCATCATATCATCCCACAACTGCTGGATCTGATTCACAATGCCTCTGTTTAACATGATACTTCTCAGAATCCAAGAACTTGTATTCTTAATATCAACATTTATAACATCTTCACCTTTTAAATAGTATATGCGAACCCACCTGACCCACAAATTATCCACCTTCATGCTAATGTTCCACAAGCACTTAAGCATAGAAATAATGTTCCAAATGTTTATAATGATGACATTCAACCCTCCATGACTGACTGGGCTGCAAACTTTTGTCCAAGCCACTAGACTCTTTCTACTAATCTCAGCTTTTCCAGTCTAAATAAAGGATCTGCAAATGGCCTCTATTTAGGGATTAGAAAGCAACTCATCAAATACTGAGTTATAGCCATAGAGATGCTCTTAACCAGTTAAATCCTACCAGCTATGCTTAATAATTTGGCAGATCAATGCTTTATCCTGCAAACAATCCTCTCCACCATAGGGAGATAATAACTCACACTCAGCTTCTTGCAAAGAAGGGGAACTCCTAAGTATTTCACAGGGAGTGACTCTCTTCAATCCCTAATAAGTTCTTTACCTCCTGAATTTATTTTTATTAATGGATTGATGACATTTTGGAAAGAAAAAAATTGAATTTATTTTTATTTGTTATTAGTTATTAATGTTTATGACATTTTGGAAAGAAAAAAATTGAATTTATTTTTATTATTCATTAGTTATTCAAGTTAGATTATGAAAACAACAAATAACAATACAAACAACTAAACATGGAGAAGTTAGATTATGAAAACAACAAATAAAAATACAAACAACTAAACATGGAGTTGGTTGCATTGATCGGATTTTATCTAAGACTATGCCCTTTATCCAAATTGTTAATCTCGAGTTTTCTTTAATAACTTTTATTACTGTGGTTTTAAGTCTTCCTCTAGTTGTTTGTTTTCTCTCTATTTGATTTGTTCTCTTTACTAGATAACATAAAGATTGTCTTTCAACATGCTTAAATCTCCTTAATTGATTTTTTATCATCTATTTTAGGGTTAAATATGTATAAGGTCCCTATAAATATGCCAACTTTCAATTATAGTCCCTCCAAAAATTTTCTTCAAACAATGGTCATCATAAAGTTTTATGTCCAGAAAAATGGTCCCTCCCATTAGTTTCCTCTAACGGAGGGTGATGTGGCATGCCACTGGGATCCTTGTCATGGCCACGTCAGTTTGAGTTGGAATAATTTTTTTGTTATCATAAATAGTAGAGAAAAATTGAGTGAACTCTAATCGTTTTGTTCACCGTTTTCCTCCATAACACCACATTATTTCCATTTGTTCACATTCTTCATCTGCTTCTTATTCCTTCCAATCGTTCTTCTTCTTCTTATTTGGCTCCCTCCTCCATCTCAGAAATATGTCGTCTTCATATAGGTTAAGCAAAATAGTTTTGTACTATTCGACGACTCTGATGAATCGTGGAGTGAAAAGGTGTGGATGCAATGGTGTTATGATTTCATACATGTGCAAGAACGGAAAGAACAAAGGTTGATTGTTTTGGAGATGTCCGTATTGGAAAAACAAATTGGAATTTTATGTAATTCATTTAGTATTGTTCAATTGGTATATTCATTTTGTAATTTCAGTCAAGGAACATAGTTTTGACACAATCTGACCTATAAATTGGACATAATATGAGATAAAATTGACTGTATAACTATTGTTGACTGTATAAAACTGAACATAGTTTCAGTCAATTAGTATTGTTATGTATGTCTAACTAGCATAAAATTGACTGTATAAAATTGAACATAATTTCAGTCAATTAGTATTGTTCTGTATGTCTAACTAGCATATATTTGACTGTATAAAATTGACCTATTAGGTGGCCTTAAAATTGATTGTATAAAATTGAAACCATATGGACTAAACAGTCTAGGAACATGAATACAAGAAACTGATAAAAACATAATGTTCAGAGGTTCACAATTAGCATACCATAACATGTTCACATGACAGATTTGTTCTCAACAGATTTCATTAAATTAACATACCATAACAGGTTCATAAGAGCATCAGTACAATAAACTGATCAATACAGCACATCATTTCCATTACATCAAAAGAACATGATTTGTTCAAAAGGCTATATCAGTACATCACATTGAGCAAAAAAGTACATCAGTACATTACATCAAAATATTTGTTCCTAAACAAATCCATCTGCCAAAAACTAATGCTTCATTGGGTTAGACCTTTGCTAGTGGTGTTGTCTTCTTTAGTTAGATCCAAAGGGTCATTGGGTTTCTTCCCAGGGCCAGGAATGTTCTTTGTTTTCAAGGTCCTCAATCTTTCACTATGCCTTTTTTTTGCTGCAACATTGGTCTGTGTCTTGTACCTGCTTTGGGTTTTAAACTTAGGTGGTTCAGTTGAACTTCACCTTGAAAGATATGTTTTAATACCAGGTGGTTTGAAAGGCTTGTTCTTGCACATTTCGAGGTTGCTTACCAAAAAAAACCTTGACATTACTTTACCTTGGTGCAGTTGCCTTGAGAGGTGATTTGTCAACCCTTAAAGGCTGAATATCCAATACCTCATCACCTCTTAATAATGCAGCCAGAGTTTCATCCAAACATGAAGAACGTGTAGCTTGGTCAGTTAGCTCACATGGTTCACTTACCATTTCATCAGTGACAATTGCATCTTGATCGGTGGGATCAGTTTCCATATCCTTAGTTGGACCAGTACTAGCCTTTCCTTCATTGATACTAGCCTTTCCCTCCTTGACACTAGCCTTTCCCTCATTGATACTAGCCTTTCCCTCCTTGACAATAGCCTTTCCTTCATTGATAGAAGTCGTTCCTTCATTGACAAAACTTTTCCCCGCCTCGATAGTAGCCTTTCCTTCATAGATAAAAGCCTTTCCCTCCTTGGAACTTGGCTTTCCCTCTTTGACACTTGACTTTCCATCTTTGACACTTGACTCTCCCTCTTTGACAGTTGACTTTTCCTCTTTGACAGTTGACTTTGCCTCTTTGACAGTTGAATTTCCCTTCTTGACAGTTGATTTCCCCTCCATGACAGCAGCTTCCTCATTGACAATTGGTTCCCCGGTGTTGGTTGCCTCATTAATAGGTGCATCTTTGACTATTCTCTCCTTCACCTTTGTCTTCTTTGTTCCCCCCTTAGATGTACAATTGTTGGTAGATCCCTTAGGCCTCCCCGCATGAAACAAACAAATAATTAACATTGTTACCCTAACACAAAATACCGTGATAAACAATCAGTAAATGTAAGATTTAAGTTAAACAATACCCTTTTTTTTGGTGCCAAATTGACCTTGCTTGTTTGACTTACTTGTGTAGGTAAGTCTTGAGTGGTCTGGTTTGGCAATTCTTGATTGGGCTAGGTGGGCAAGTCTTGACTGGCCTGGGTGGTATTACCAGAAGGAACAACCACAATCTGCTTGTTCTTCTTGCAGGTCCTTTTGTTGTGGCCTAGTTCAAAACAAGCCTTACACCTATGTCTTGTATTGGTTCTATGCCATTTTGTCTGGTTCACTTCATCTGGCTCTCTTATTCTAAGTTTCTTGGGCCTACCTGGGCCACATTTGAACAAAGGGGGCAACATGGTTTCATTGGATGTTTTTGGCCATTTGTTTTGGCCATTCAATGGGGTGATCACTTCACTATAACATTTTTCACAAGTGCTTTTGTGATAACACTTATGCACATATTTCACAGGGTCATCCATTTTCCTATGTATGGCAGCCACACCATGTCTACAAGGAATCCCAACAAGATCCTAATAGTTGCATGAACATGATTGTTTTTCTAAATCCACTACAAAACTATCAGTAAACAAAACATGTGCGACTTGAAAGGTTAATCTACCAGCATAGGTTACTGTCCAACTAGAACTTTTTCAATCTCTCTATCTAACCTCCTTAATGGTTTTGTCATTATTTTCCCTTTATAACTATCTACCTTTTCTCTAAGTGTGGCAAACGTCACACTTTGAGAAAAAGGGAAAAGCATGCTTACACCATTTTATTTTGGGAATTGCTTCTAATCACTCATAAGCCTCTAAACTGACCTCCTTGATCATAAGCATTCTAGCCTCATGTGCCTTAAAATAAGTTGCCTTTGCAGCAACCATCATAAGGTCTCTAAACAAGGTTCCTCCTCCAAACTTTTTTTTTGAAGTTGGCATACAAGTTCCTTAAACAGAACCCGTGTTCATAGGCTAGATACTCCTCTTCAAAAACCTGAACAATTACCTTGGCCACTCACTATGCTTTAGCACTTTTGTTGAAGAACTGTCTTCCACATTTGTGCTTTGCAAACAAAGTCATAATCCTAAATGAGGTGGATGTTAAAACTTTACTACACAACACTGTATAGTCACATTTTTTCTTATCCTTACAAACTACCCTACATCTGTTAGCATCATTTTTTTCAAACTTAACATCCCTACCATTCAAAACATTGTGCTCTAAGATAACATCTTTGAACTGCCTCAAAGAAAAAAAAACTCTATTCCCACCTTGAAAACAAAATCCTTCCTTAAAGATTTTTCTTGATTGAACCTGACTACACAGGGCCTTTCATCACAGCTGTCATCATCACCACCACTGTCTAATTCATCAGTCATATAGGCATCCTCAATGACATGTTCCTTACCCATCTCTTCTGTTATAAATATCTTCTTATCCACACGAGCAGTGCCCTCTTCATCACTAGAATCACCACTTTCTTCAATCAACCTTTCAACATCTTCATCACATTTGATTCCCTTTCCCTTTTCTCTAAACCTATCCATAAAGGTATTCTCTCCTACAACTTTGGGCTCACAAAATATCTCAACATCAGACTTATTTCCTACAGCATACATGGCTAACTCAGAAGCATCACCATCATCCTTAAATGGTTTTAAGTCGTGTTCAAATGATCCTTCTTCATGTTTCCACCACATCTTAACACCACATATATCAAACTCAGGTTCAATCAACTTAACTAGGTCACATGCTTCAAAGGAAGACCAATAATCAGGGTCTTGACCATTAAAAGCATAAACATCCCCTCCCTCATATCATATGTTAGAGTCTTTTACAAAACGGTCCTTTGAGTAAAATACAACCCTAAACCTATCAATTTTCTGTACACAACATTTAACCTACATTTAAATTTTACCATTACAATGTAAAAATGATTTACCCTAATTTTTTCTAAAAAGGCGAACAAACTTAATATACAACAAAATACAAATTGAATAAGGAAAGGGACCATTGAGAAAGCAACGCATATGATATTCAAATGAAGGAACATATAGGAGACACTTGCATCTTACCTGGGACCACTTGCTCGCCTTCTCAGGAACTTCTTATTGGGACCACTTCAAAGATGTCGCTTTGGGACCACTGTAAACAACTTAATTTTTTATTTGAATGTCGCGAATCAAAGTTCGTTGTTCTCAGACTAGTGCAAATCAATGTTCGTTGTTCATTGACTGATGCACACCTTCAACACATAAACAATGGAAACTTCTGCCAGGGCAAACCTCTAAAGTTGACTTATCTAAAGTTAATAGAATTTTCTTATCTGCATTTTCCACACTGGCGAATTGAAATAAAACGTATCACGCGTAATCAAAGATGTTATTACATGTGGCATGACACATAAGCTTCTGTTAGTGAAAACTAACGGGAAAGATCATATTTGGAGACGGAAAACTTTATGAGGACCAAAGTTTGAAGAAAAATTTTGTAGGGAGTAAACTTAAAAGGTGACATATTTATAGGGACTAAAAACATATTTAACCCTCTATTTTATTATAGGTAACACTAATATTTTTATTTTTAATTTTAGGGTTAATACCAATTTTGCCCCCTGTCATATAGACGCTTTTTGAAAAAACCCCATGTCAAAAAAACTTGCAAAAAAAACCCTAACATTTGAAGATTCTCTCAATTTTGATCTTCATCACATTCAGTCACCAAAAACCTGTCATTTTGACCCCTGCCATTTTGGCAGCGTTTTTATTTTGACCCCTGCCATTTTGGCAGCGTTTTCATTTTGACCCCTGCCATTTTGACAGCGTTTTTATTTTGACCCCTACCATTTTGGCATTTTTAGTGACTGGATGTGATGAAGGTCAAAACTGAGAGAATCTTCAAATGTTAGGGTTTTTTTTGCAAGTTTTTTTTTACAGGGGGGTTTTTCGAAAAGCGCCTATATGGCAGGGGGCAAAATGGGTATTAACCCTTAATTTTATTATGTTTAGTTTAATCTCACATCCAATCTAATATCCTCACATTTGTTATATTTAATTTATTTTCGTGTTAATTTTTAATTGTTTAACATTCTATTTTGTACAACATCAAATTCTATTGTTATTCAATAAAATTTTCTATTCAACTTGATTGATACTTTTATACTGTATAATACCCTTGAAATCCTCTTCCATTTCAACTATCTATTTTTATATATTTAATTTGTATTATTAAATATAAATTATGTGAGCTTATTTAAATAAATACTCCAAATAAGCTTATAAACCACAAATAAGCTGTTAATGGTTATAGACACATACCCCTAAATTACAAACAGACAAGACATGTTCCAACTTCCAAGGTTTGGTTGTAATAAACGGGCAACTCAAATATAGAAAGTGATTATTGCACAAGTCATCTTCGGAAGGCAACAGGAAAATGGAAAACACGGAATAACATTCAACGACTTTCTAACAAACGTGTCCAGCTTAACAAGAATTTCTTTTTTTACATTTCTTTTTTGTTTTAGACACTTTCTGTTTCATATTCACTCGTTTTTATGGTTGCTTTGTCATATCTTCTAGTTACCCACCTAATCATCATATTATAGAATAGAATCCTCATGTATATTTATTCACATTCAACTTTTCTTCATTCAACAAAATCAAACCAGAGAAAATTCTAATTCATTTCATTTCATCTCCATCCTTGAGAAAAAATTATCACCACAAAAATATGACAATTGGATTCATGGAGGTTCATCTTCTCAAAGCAAAGGGTCTCCAAGAATCTGATATCTTCGGTACGGTAGATTTAATTAATTTTCCTCAGATTTATAACATTTTTTCAATTATATTCAATTCTTGTATGTTTTTCTGATTGATTCCAATAATTGATAGCGCGCATGGATCCGTATGTTGTGTTACAATACAAAAATCAAGAGAAAAAGAGCAGCGTAGTTCATGGTTAGTCCTTTTCCTTCATTCTCTCACAAATTCATATTACCCAGATAGATTTTTACTAGTTTCAAATTCAATGATGCAGAGGGAGGTAGCAATCTTGAATGGAATGAGAAATTTGTATTCAGAGTAGAATACCCTGGATCCGGTGACCAATACAAACTCAGCCTTAAAATCATGGACAGAGATGTTTTTACTGCAGATGACTTTGTCGGCCAGGCCATGTAAGACTTTAACCGCACTATTGCATACCAGATTTCTAACAAATTTCTACTTGTCCCGTAATACGCTATTTAGTATAACATGTTGTTGATTATGGCATATATTAGTACTTTTTATTTCTTCTTCTGATTATTGATAAAGTGTAGTTTTTTTTACTGTATTCAGAATCTATGTAAAAGATTTACTAGCGGAAGGAGCTGAGAAAGGATCGTCTGTGCTTCGTCCTCACAAGTATAGTGTCGTTCGAGCGGACAATTCTTATTACGGAGAGATAGAAGTTGGTATAAATTTCACTAGAAAGGTAAAAAAATCATTTTCATGTTAATAGGTTGAAAGTAGTCATGTTTCTTGTGATGCAAGCAATTGCAAAATATAAAATGCATGCTAGTTTTGATTGCACAATGCTAAATTTTGTTCTGTGAAATCATCACAGGAAGAGGATACTACTGACGGCGAATATGGAGGATGGAAGGATAGTGCGTATTAGTTCATTGTGCATCTCAGGTGTAGGATTTAAAATGGAAGATGAAGACAACTTAGTACTTTCTGTATACATTTGAATTAATGTGTATAGATATGATGAAAGCACTTGAAATTTAATTGAGATTATTGTTAATGAGTTTGTTCATACAATGTGTAATCATGAAATGAATTAATCAAATGAGCATTAATTGAATTTCGGACTTTTGATTGAGTGTGAAATTGTTTTTTCTGATCTAAGTTTGTTCACATTGGTTTGATGGAATGAAATGGTTAAAACATTGGAATCATCTATCTACTTTAAAATCATCTATAAGATGGTGAAGTGAAGTGTTAGTATTCTATTTCTATAATAATGGACCATATTAAAACTTTGTAATCATCCATCTAGGATTGATAATATTTTGTTTCAATTAAAAAAAAATTACATCTTCAATTTTTTTTCCATACACTCTGACCTTATTAAAAAGTCTAACAGCAGCAATAAAAAGCTCCAGCAGCAACAGCAGCAAAAAGTCCAACAACAACAATGGTAAAAAAATCTATCAACATTTCACGTTATTTTTTCTTCATATTCATTCTAAACAAATTGTCTCAATCTTCATCCTCTTCACCATTTTCAGTTCTAGAATGAGAGACAATGTTTTAAGACAAAGCACTAGAACCACTATTATGAGAAACAGGATACAAATCCACAACATTAATAAAAATTAAACAACATCCCTTTTTATCTAAACAATATTTTAAATTCACACCAATATATTAAATTATACATAAAAAGAGCCTTGCATTGATATCCAAAACATGATATTAAGGTACAATGAAACATACAAAAAAGCTGTGATATTAAAGTACAATGAAACACCACCTAAACATGATATTAAACGTACAAAAAGCCTTATAGACTAATAACAGTAAGCACCACCGTCTAAAACATGCTATGATATTAAAGCTTATGCATATGCCATTAAAAATTACAAAAATACACCATTCAAAAAATTAGGAAATTTCATCGACAAGACTTAAATTGATAGTAAGAGAGTCATTCTAGAAATTTGTAGACTTAATTAACACGGCCTCAAAATGTTTCCTAATTTCTAGTATAACTTGAAATAGAAATGTCAGAGAATAATAGAAAGAATAAAATCTTATTTAAGAGGGAGACATAACTATAGGAGAGTGGAAGTGCAAACTATAATTTGAAAGGGAGAAGGAATGTGAGAGTCAAGGAAGCACAGACTGTGAGAGAAAGAGTGATCAAAGCAAACCTATGGCCAACACCATTAATTTCTAATATCATACTCTATATACACCTCAACACCATTAATTTCTAATATCATACTCTATATACACCCCAACACCATTAATTTCTTATATCATACTCTATATACACCCCAACACCATTAATTTCTTATATCATACTCTATATACAGTAACATGTTAATGATCCATCTTAAGTGACATTAGTATATAGTTAAGCAGCAATAAAATTGACACTCCTATCTGTACACAAAATTGCTGATAGCTCCATAATAAGCCACAAAAGTAAACCAAATTAGTAAAAGTACTTGGGAGAGAGTATAAACCTAAACTTCAGCAACTTGTGCAATAGTCCACCTTCAGCAAAAGTTGGATTTCTCCCTAAATAATAAAAAATTGAATAGTCAGAGAAAGATGCGAGGTGATACTACCTGGACAAGTAAACAACTGTTTAAAATAGCTAATCATGATTTTTCCAACAGAGTATGATATATTTTTAGTAATATTACATGTTTTTATATTAAATTTTGCATAACGAATATTGTTTAAGTACTGAAATAAGCATGAAAAGAGAGAGAAGCCATGAATTTTTTTTTAATCTATAATCAACAAAAGGTTTATTTAAAGTCAATAAGATAAACTTCTCAACCAACACATACGTAAAAACAATGTAATTCATTCTATAAGTTGAAATTAGCTTTAACTCATTCTACATTTTTTTAGAAGTTCTCTCATTTAAGTAATTCACAAACACCTACTTATAAGTATTTTTATTGAGAAGGTCCTATGAGCTAAAATTAAATCCATACCGATCTTTATTTTAGAAATGTACAGTATATCTGACAAGAAACTAAATAACTGTAAAAAATCAATACCTATGCCTTCACTAGTGTTCGGACTTGGCTGTCCAGTGCTTCTCAACACCATAACTTCTCCCCCAACTTGCTCTACCACCATAGTCTCCTCCACCCCTTCCACCGACATGATAGCCACCTCTGCCAGCACCCATACCTTGATTATCACGTCTATAGTTTGCTCCATTCCTTCCACTGACGTGATAGCCACCACCTATACCGTGATTGTCACGTCTATGATTTGGTCCATCCCTTCCACCAACGTGATAGCCACCACCTATACCTTGATTATCACGTCTATAATTTGATCCATCCCTTCCACTGACGTGATAGCCAGATCTGCCACCACCTATATCCTGATTATCACGTCTATGCTTTGGCTCTGCTTTTACAACCGACACCCAGTAACCTCCTATCGTAGTTTGATTAAGTTGGAGTGCCTTCTTATAGCCATCAATATCCTTGAAATCCAAATGAGCATACCTGCAAACTTTGCAATTTGAGATTGGAATGCCATACACTAATTATTGCATACATTATATTTGAGAAATTTCCTTAAATCCACTTATCAATCATGTTTAAACGCATTAATGTATATTTTCTAGCTCAATGGGAGAAACATAACCAGGTCACATGAGAGTTTTAAGGGCAATAGCCTTATTACAATTTCTCTAGATAACTTCCAAAATGCGACCTACCCCAGACCAAACAATAGATGCTCTTGTGCATAGCATTGACCTAATTTAATGTGTGAAAAGTCAACAGAATAGTTGTGTGAAATAGGTAAATTTATCCAGCCAAGGCGTGCCATTAAGAAAAGAAAAGATTCCCTCCATGCATTCAGTCTCTTAACTCTAACAAACATGTAAATAATATCAGTGTAACTAGTGATCTAAATTAGTTATAGTGAGCCGTGGTTGATTATTCATCATCTAAAAGCATGAAAAGTCTTTCTCGTGCCCCTTACATATATAATATTGATATAAAAATATTGCATTTTTGTTCAAGTTGCAGCTATTGTGTTAAATATAACCACAAATAAATGAAAGTACAATCCAGTTAGAAGATAAAAAAAAATGGCGTTGAAAAAATGAAGTATGAGTTCAGATATCTAAAATATTCAATAGTGCATCACAACTTCCAGTAGAACAATAGTCATACCTAGTAGCACCAGAATCACAATTTCTTGGTAATGAGATCCTTGCAATCTCTCCACAAGATTTGAAATGATGGTGCAGGCTAGCTTTTATCTGAAAGGCCAAAGTAGGTAATAATTACAGACAAATACAATGCAAATAAGCAATGCGAGAGATCAAGGAAATCTATTGCAGGGACAGATGCAACCAAATAATAAGAAAAGAAAATTACTACCTTCTCTTCGGCAAGGGATGTATTAAATCCACTCACAAATACAGTTAGAGGCTGAAAACTTTCGCACTTCTGGAATTGGATGCTCGAGCTGCTTACAGCATTATCAAGGAAACAGAAAAGATATATAGATATAAGACAAGATATTCAAATGAATCAACATAAGAAAATAACTACTTGTTTGCTTGTGCCAGAAAAAAAAATTAAATTGAAAACATGAAAAGATTGTGCATAAAAATACAACACTATAAGAAAAGTTATTAAATAAAAATAAAAAACAGTAAAGAGTAACACGAGAAAAAAGATCTATAGAAGTAAAACAAACATTATTATACTTAAGTAATGTAGTTAAATTGAAGCTATAGCTGTGCCATACATCTATTGCGTAGCAGAACTTGAACAAACCACTATTGTTCTGCAATACGCTATTCAATACAAAATGTTATCAAATAGCCGCCATAGTGGCACTACTAGCATTGACTATTGCATAGCGGAAAAATCTGCCATTTTTCACAATCCAGAACACTGTTCTTAAGATTGACTAATATTATATTTCTTGTATAGAAGATAGAGAACGCAATGCATATACATGAGGCTTAACCTACCCAACCGCTATTAGTGAATAGAATCAATTAAAAAGGGCAATCTAAAAATAGTACTGTATCCCAACACTCCTCCTCAAGGTGGAGGGAGAATATACAACATATGCATCCAACTTGTCACATATGTAAGTCGACCTTCAAAATTATAATGACTTCGGAGTGAATCCTTTCTAATTAATCGACAATCAGCTCTATATGCATTGTCCTCTCCTGAAAAACTGTATAGGAGGTGCAAGGCTGGCTAGTGTTAACATACGAGTTCCATAGGACCTACCACACAAAATTGTAGTTCTTGCAATATATGCTTCAACCATAAAAGTTCGCATGCGGCATGATCTATAGCCCGATACTTGGCTTCTATACCAAACCAGCCAATATCAGTTTATTTTTTTGCTTTTCCATTTAATCAGATTTCCAACCATGATTATGCAGCAACAAGTAGACCTCCTAGCACTCGCATCTTCTGCCCAAATGGCATCTGTATACCCAACATATCAGCGCAACCCCCACCACTAAAACAAGACCCTTACAAAGTGACTTTTTCATATACTTAAGAATTCTAACAATTGCATTCCAATGACTACCAATAACTATAACAAGGAGAGTTAAGGAACTGGGTTTTTTCACTGACTAGAAAAGATATGTCTGGTCTGGTCATGATAAGATAATTTAATTTTCACAGTAGTCATCAGTATCTACCTGGATCAAGATAAGGCTCCCCTGGTTCAGGAAAGAGCTTAACATTAGGAATCATAGGGTGTCGACTTGTTTACAATCTATATGACATGTCCCCTCTTAAATATTAAGAGCATACTCCCTCTAAGAAATAACGAAACTGGCTTCAATTGAGCTACCTTAACCCCAAGAAAGTAACATAGAGGACACAAGTTCTTAGCCTTAAAGTTTTTAACAAGTTTTGTTTCAATGCCTTGAGACCCTATTAATCATCAACTGGATTCACGTTGACATCAACATAAACAACTAGGAATATTTACTAGATGATAAGTATTTGAGAAAAACAGAGTGATCAGACCCACAACAGAACACCCCTCATAATCATCAATTGTTATCACATTGACATTAACATAAACTACTAGGAACATTCACTAGATGATAAGTATTTGAGAAAAACAGAGTGATCAAACTCACAACAGAACACCCCAAAGTGTAACTAAACTCTGCTGACATACTTGAGGTGATTTATTTATACCATAAAGACTTGTCCAATTTGCATACCAGACTATGCCCCCTGAGCAACAAATCCATGAGGTTGATCCATATAACTCTTGTCCTCCAAGTCACCATGCAAGAAGGCATCCTCGACATCCAATTGATATAATATAAGGGTTAACGTTTCATGGTAACAATCATTATAAAACAGACTTACTAAGTGGGAGGTGACACCTTACAGTCTCTTTACAGGCCTTTTCTCTTTTCAATGTGGGACCTGTGTCTTTTCCAATACATTTCTGCTTGCTTAGCACAATTAAGTTCTGATACCATCTTAAGATTGAATAAGAGTGTATTTCTTGCATAAAAGAGAGGAGACACACACCACATATGCAGCCTAACCTACTCAATCCCTAAGATTCAGAATAGAATAAATAAAAAAGGAGATAGTATATAAACAATGATACAAGATGTCAGCAATTAAAAAAGCTTTTTTTTCAAAACTTGTCCAAATGCATCATAATTCGTAACAAAAAGTGTACAACAATTACCTTCTATTCGGGAAACGTCCACCCTCTCCTGGAGCTATCAATCTAGTGTAATCCAACTCAAGAGCCTGTGATAAGAAAAGCAAATTGATTATTAGCTTAATTTGACTTTGAATGAAAAAATGAATTCAACGTTACAAGAAAAGAGCATGCAAGAGTGATAAAAACTATATAAGAGAACCTAAACATATGAAATGTCAAGCCTCCATTACATAAAAATTAATTACTATGCAAAATCATAGGGTTGAATGGTGCATGTAGCGATAGGCGCCAAGTGAGAAATGGCTTGGTTGCTATTGTTTTAGCACATATAAAAAGAGATCAGCTTCAGGATAAGAAGCCATATTGCATATTTGAACCAGTTAACACAACTTGATCATTCCACTAACAACCTATGAAGCACGGATTCCAACACGGACATCGGGACACGACACGACACAGACACTCCGACACCGATAATGTTAAAACATAGGACACCGACACCGCTGTATAGAAGAGAGTATTTAAGCTTTATTTATCCATCTATGATTAAATAAGTTGAAAATATTCTAATCAAAATTAATGTCTTTAATAATACACGGTTAACAATTTTAAATTTATGTGCGATTTGTCCAAAATATGCATAAAAGCGTGTTGAAGCAAAGAAAAAAAACAAATTTTTGTTTAAAACACTTGTCTGAATTGTCAAACATATGTGTTATGAATGTCGTATGGGTGTCAACCATTGATTCGAAGAGTGTCGAAACAAAGAAAAAAACCATTTTCTTAGTGGACACTTGTCTGACTTTTCCGACGCGTGTCAGACACCGCGACACGCCTACTCCTAGAGGAACCCGTGCTTCATAGCTAACAACCAAATGATATAATTACAAATCACAAGCAAAAAAAAAAAAAATTTAAAACAATGGAAATCATACATTATGGATCCTTTTTATTTGAGGTATAATACAATTTTACAGAACTGAGAACATCCCCTTTTTCTTTGAATATTTATGCATTGTCCCTTTAACATGGTATATAATCACACTCAAGATGATGCCAATCCAACATTAGATTCCAATGATAGGAATATACTTGAACAAAACCATGTTCTGATACCATGCCACTAGCTACATCAATAATATTAAAGTCCCAACCACAGCTAAATATAGAGTAGCAGTTTGTTTCAAGAATCGAACATCAATAAATTCTAAAGAAACTACTAAGAATGAGAAAGACATTACAAGTCAACATATTCAAATTTAAACCCGTACTAAACTGGAAAAATATAGCTTCCAAAGTTACAATTAACCGGGGAATGCCATTAGGAGTTCTAAAATGATTTGTACAGACTACACAAGGTCAAGGGCTTGCCTTTTCTGTTGCCTCTCCGGTTGCAAAGTCGACATCCACATGGAGACGAACATCAACAACTACTCCACAATCTTTGAAAATACTTTCACTAAAAACATTTGAAATTAGAAAAATAAAACCGATAATAATCAACAAGAACTAGAAAGAAAATGAATACATACATTTCAGCCCGTTCCACATCGAATGACAAGTTTCTAACACATACTGTTTTTGATGCAGCATTTTTCTCTCTTTGGGTAGCTGGGGTTTCAGGCTGCAAAATTCAAGAAATAAAATACAAAGTTATATCACTGATTTAATATTTTACATTGAAATAAGAGAAGTTATTGATCAATTACAACCTTATTTTCAGCGGAGGAAGCATCAAACATCTCTACATCCTTAATCTCCTTTGCACAACTCAACTATAATCAATAAAGTGAACTCGTCAGCAGCACTGGCAAGTAGATATATACAGATTAAAAACACCAATCAACCCATGTGAATATGCAAAAGAGAGTGATTCGCCCAATCTAGTGCAGAAACTGATGCAATAAACTAATATTATAGAGAAAAAAACTACCTTGCCTTCCGCAAGAGATGTATCTAAACACTTCACAGGTAAAGTTTGAGACTGAAATCTTTCATCCTTATAGAATGAGCTGCTCCAGGCCCAGCTGCTTAAATTATTAAGGAAAGAGAAATAGGAAGATGTTGGCATAAAAGAAAATATTGAAATGTGCTGGAATTTCCGCCTTAATTGTGGTCCGCCCCTAGTTGCCTTAATTGCGGCACTTTGACTAACCTTAATTGCGGCCCGCCCCTAGTCACCTTAATTGCGGCACTTTGACTAACTTTCATTACACCTTAATTGTGTTGGATTTAAGGGGTGGATTTAGTACCACATTGCTAAGATATATGGCTTGTGTTGTGCTTATAAGTGGGGGCAATCCTCACCTTACAAGCCGGTTTTGTAGGGATGAGTTAGGCCCAACCCAAATTCTGAGATGGTATCAGAGCCTATCCTACGATCACTTGTTGGGCTTCCCACATCATCCACGCTTCGGGCTCATTAAGGCCCAAGCCTGAGGAGGTGCGTTGGAATTTCCGCCTTAATTGCGGTCCACCCCCAGTCGCCTTAACTGCGGCACTTTGGCTTGCCTTCATTCAGCCCCCAACACCTTAATTGTGTTGGGTTTAAGGCGTGGATTTAGTCCTACATTGCTAAGAGATATGGCATGTGTTGTATTTACAAGTGGGGCAATCCTCACCTTACATGCCGGTTTTGTAGGGATGAGTTAAGCCAACCCAAATTCTGAGAAAATGAATCGGTAGAAGATAGTAAAGGCTCTCTTGATTATTCTTGAAAAAAATCCTTAAAAATAAAAGCTATGCATATAAGATTTTACAATTAGATGACTCTAAATAAAATACAAATACTTGAGAAAAAGAAGTTTTAGTGTTCATCAAAAAAACAAATAATAATTTAAAAGGCTAACTCATTATAAAGGTGTTATTTTCATCAAAGCTTAAAGACACACACTATGAGTAAAAAATACTACATTAATAATTACCTTCCATTGGGGGAATATTTACGCTTTTCCAAAGCTAAACTAACAACCATGGTACGGCTAAAAAATTCTTTCTTATTCAACGCAAGAGCCTACAATTAGAAAAGCAAATTGATTCCAAGTCAAAATGTTAGAGTGGAAGAAGAATTTAACAAGCTGAAGTATAGAATAGATGATGCAAATGGCATAGCAATACAAGAACTACACACACATACATATACATATAATTAAACACAAATCCCTCTTATACCATGTTCAAGTTATGAGGCTTGATAGCAACTTGGTGTTGACTTGAAACAAAAAATTAAACTGATATACTACTAAATAACAGTATATAAATGAAGGTATGACAAATATAAGTAGATGTATTATTGATGTGGATTAGAAACCATTACAATGGATGGAGATAACTCTCCTTGGAGGAAATGGACATAGACTCGCTATGATTCTCAAGAGCACCCTACTGATACATTTCCCTACTCACCAATTGCCTAATTTTCTCCTTACTGCCTTCCCCTAATTATGCATTCTAATATGCTGAACATTTCACACATTCCTCCACTTCTTCTATTGCTATCTGTCCCTCTTGTCCATGTGCATCACCATTCCTTTTTCCTATTTTACCCCTTCTTCTATTGCCATCTGTCCCTCTTGTCTAGGACAGTAGCTTCTCTCAAAGCTATGATCAAGGAGTTTCAGAAGGGTGATGAGGCTTTCTATGTAGAATTAGGGATGATAAATTTGTATTCCCAAGAGGTGAAAGGAGAAGTGCCAGGTCTTGGGAAGGTATTGGAAGATTATATTCATTTATGTGAAGGAGTAGCTGAATTGCCTCCACATAGGCACTGTGATTATGCTATTGAGATCAAGGAAGGTTCACAAATATCCAATATCAGGCCCTATAGGTATCCACGTCATCAAAAGCTATTGAAGGTTTTGTCAAAGATATGATGGCGGCAGGTCTCATTAGGCCAAGTGTCAGTCCTTATGCTAGTCCTTTAATTCTTGTTGAGAAAAAGAATGGCAATTGGAGGTTATGTACGGATTATAGGGCTTTAAATTATATCACAGTTCCAAACAAATTTCCAATTCCAGTCATTGAAGAGTTGTTAGATGGATTATTAGGTGCTGCAATATTTTTGAAACTGGACTTAAAATCAGGGTATCATCAAATTAGGATGAAGGAGAGTGACATTCCGAAGACAGCTTTTCGAACACACGAAGGCCATTATGAATATTTGGTGATGCTCTTTGGGCTAACCAATGCACCTTCTACTTTCCAAACATTAATGAACAACATTTTTAAACCTTACTTGAGAAAAATCTCACCCCAGTCCCACATTTCTCTACTCACCAATTGCCTAATTTTCTCCTTACTGCCTTCCCCAAATTATGCATTCTGATATGCTTGAACATTTCACACATTCCTCCACTTCTTCTATTGCCAGCTGTCCCTCTTGTCCACGTGCATCATCATTCCTTTTTCCTATTTGTTTAAATGGCTTATCAATAACACAAATCTTCATAGTTATAGGGATGCAAGATTCCTAAATCCTAATCCTAAAAAAATAGACAAATTGATAAAATCATGATGATACCTAAGTAATGGGGAAACTAGTCTTAGGAGATACTCTAAGATCAAAAACTGACCCTACAAGGAAATTTAAATTCTGAGATAATTTAAATGATTAGCGTCAAGTAACATAAAAGATATTACATCCATAGGAATTTTGTAAAAGGAAAAAACCGTGATGGCTTTACACAAGACCCAAAGCGGACAATATTACGACATATGGTATCATGGACTTAAGGTCAGAAATGCAACCAAATGAAATTAATAAATTCCATCAAAAATTCTAGGAAAGAAAAAAAGTGTTATAATAAAATCAGATTGCTAAAATTTAGCCCAAGTATATGCTATTGTTGCTTTTTGGCAGTTCTAAGATCAATTGCACGGTCACAAGTCTTACCTTTTGTGCTGCTTCTTCTGTTGCAAACTGAACATGTGCATGGCCTCTAAACTTCCCTTGGTGGTCTGTATGGAGACGTACATCAACGATTTCCCCATAATCTTTGAAAAGTTTTTCTCTGAACAGTAGTAAAATGAAAATAATGTAAAAGAAAATAACTCATTAGCACCAGCACAAAAAGATTTAAAAAAAAAAAACATACATATCAGCTCGTTCTACGGTGTATGACAAGTTTCCGACATATACTGTCTTTGATGTACCCTTTGTTTCATTTGGTGTAACTGGGCTTTTAGGCTGCAAAACTCCAGAAAACAACTAACAACTGATTAGCAAATTGAAGTTGCATGAAGATCGGATATTGGTCATTTACTACTCTCGTTTCTACGGAAGCGGCATCAAACATTTTCATGCAAATGCAATTTTTACCGACAAAAACACTAATTAACCATGAAAATATGAAATAAGATGTTAATGAATCTTGTGCAGGAATATATGCAACAAATCAATATGATTGAGAAAAAATCACCTTGTTTTCTACAAGAGATGCGTCAAAACCCTTTACAGTGTGAGAGTGAAGATTTCCACCCGTATGAAATGAACTGCTCAAGTTGATAAAATTATTAATAAGGAAATGGGAAGATGTTGCATAAGGCAAGATATTCAAAACAAATCATAAAACATATTTGGGGCTTGTTTGTTTCTGCTTTGAAAATTGCCATAATTTCAAACTGAACGCAATATATCGAAGGAAGGATCGGACCGCACAGGCCTATTGTAGGGAGTTTTGTCATACACTCGTAATGGTCTAATAGACTGATTTCATGAAAAACATGTTTCTTAATTAAAAAAAATACATGTTCCAAAATTTTATGGCAATTAACTAAACTTGTTGGTTAAAAAAAATAAGAACATAATTTTAAAAGGAGTTTCTAGTGCTTAAACAACTATATCATTATAAAATCATTGTTTTACTTAAAGCATATATACAAAAATTACCTTCTATAGGGGGGATATTCACTCTTTTCCCAAGCTAAGTCAACTTTTATGTGGCGATTCAATAATTCTGTATTATGCAATTTGAGGGCCTATGATTGAAAAAAAAAACAAAAAAAAAATGATTCTCAACTCAATATGTCTTTTGGGTAGAGCACTGCTGCAACAAACATACCTATAGATGATGCAAGAGCTATATCAACACAAGCAATATATCAGAGCATAAAAGAAAACCCAGACATATCAATGTCAAAACCCCCCAAAAACTAAATGTTACGCAAAGACATGGGGTTGGATGATGCATATAGCCAACAGCATCCACTAAGAGAACACTCGGTGGTTATTGCATTATGGACAAATATAGATGATAGCACACAAAAAAGTTAACATGAAGTTATATGACAACATTTGCTAATTTGACGAGTCATCTATGGTACCATAATATTAAAATCAAAATTAAAATACATAACATTGCATTACTTAGTAATAGTATAAACAAGAGTAATATTTACAAGATGTCCAACAATGTGTTTTAATAAGATCATGCCATTGTAGCTTCCAAAGGTAAAACTATCTTTGAATCATATTACTGCTTTAAAATGATTTACAGACTACATATGGGCACAAACTTACTTTTTCTGCTGCTTCTACTGTTCCAAATTTGACATATCCAAAACCTCTAAACCTCCCTTCGCAATCTGTTATGAATTGGATATCAACAACTTCACCACAATCTTTGAAAATATCTTCCCTGAATAATCATGAAATTAGAAAAATAATCCAGCAAATAATCGGCAGGAAGATGTGTAAAAAATAATACATACATATCAGCCCGTTCCACACTATATGACAAGTTTCTAACACATATTGTTTTCAATGCAGCATATTTTTTGTTTAGAGTGACTGGAGTTCCATGCTGCAAAAATTGCAGGAAATAACATCACATAACTGATTTGATGATTTACATTGCAGGAAGAAAATAAATCAGTCAATTAAGACTTGTGTTTCAATGGAGGCAGCATCAAACATTTTATACATCCTTAACTTCTTTCATGTCTGCTATTCCTATATAGGCATAACAAAGGGAAATTGTATTATAGAATGTGTACCCTTTCCTGAGGTGTTTTAGAGACTTTTCCCTCTACTTCTTCCTCATTGCCCTCAGGACTCTCCAAATCTTTGGGCTGCAATTAAAACAAAAGGGCCAAAATAGTAAACATTCTGCTAAAAACAATTATTTGCACGTCCTCATTGTTCAAGATACTAACTTTTTTAACCATGTGGCCCTTTTCAACATCATTAAAACTATCAATACCACTAGAAATATCCATTTTCTAATGGTTTTTAAATCATGTTTTTCAGCAGATGCAGCATTGGTCTTCAAAAGAAAAACTAAGATTGAAAAGTAAATAAAAGATAAGAACAAATAACAAAAATTTATACCTACAACTTCCATCTTTATCTTTTGTGCCTTTTCATCCCTAAATTCAAAGGCATCACACCCTTACGACAAATAACAAAGACAAAAACACTAACTTTGCCAACCCTCAGCATATAATGGTTCGGTTTGTAATTTCCAGTTTACATGTAGCAACTCAATACATCAAAACACACTGTCTATCATCATATTAACCCCCCCAAAATGCCCGACCTACAATCGAATGAGTCTTGATGAAGTCAGATTGTTTCAAGTATCACAGAGTGCCCTAATATTTCCTTCTAGCTGAAGTATACATGAGCAGAGAAAATCATTGATTTTTCAAGAAACAACATATGCTTCTCAAAACATCTATTATAGCAATAGAATCAACCACTAACACTAGTCAATAAATCAGTATTTACATTGTCATCGTTCGAGTTAGGATCTGAGACACCATCATCAAATGATTCCAAAGATCCATGACCGGTATCAGATTCGATTTTAGCTTTAAGTTTCTGAACACAAGAAAAAAAATAAACCATAACCAGAATCAATAAAACAATAGTAAGAAAAAAAATCTAAAAAATTAAAAAACATATCACTATACAAATATTGGTATGATATCAAACCTCTTTAATGCATAAATTGAGAAGCTAAATACTCAAGTAAAAAAAACCTTGTCATGTTCATAACAATCTGAATTACTTTTATCCTTATCCTCTAGGATTTCAAAAACCTCGCCTGTCTTCTTCTTCTTCTTCGTAATAACTTCCTTCTGATCATCATCTTCATACTCCCTCTTGTTGCCTGTATAAAATTTAGTTTAATTTTAAATTAAACAAAAAAGTACATAAACTAAAACCCTTCAGCAAAAGATCAAAAACCTAAAACCAAATTAACAAAACAAAGGCAAGCAAACAAAAGAGGGGAAAATCACCAGTTTTCTGTGGCGGAATTGCATCTTCACAAACCTACAAAATAAAGTGAAATCGAGTTTACATTAATCACACCGAGTAAGAGAGAAATCAAAAAATTCACAATGAAAATGAAAGTAGTTGAAGAAACAAACGCACAACAGGTTCAGATTCATTGTCCATTCCGGCTTGGATTTGGGGAATTGGAGGAGAGAAGAGAGTTTTGGGAGAGATTATAGCCGTAGGAGTTAGGGTTTTGTGGTTGTGAGCAAGAACAACAACTCGCGCCAATGCTCTCTACTTGGTGCGCTTTTTCTTCTCTAGTTCACTGATTTTGTGACTTGTGAAAATGGATCATCATTCAAAAGCTTTTACACCAATAATTATTAAATTTTTAGTAATAAAAGATTTAAAACTTTATATTTGATAACAATATAATAATATCTCTAATTTTGAATTAAAAAAATATGGAGGGAAAATAACGGAAATGATTGAAATCTTAGATTTGTTTTTTATAGATTTAAGGGTCATAAATGATCTCTTCAATTTCACTTTCCGTCAGTTTGTTTTAACTTTAAAAATATAAATTTTTTCTTTATTTTTTTGAAAATAGATTATATAAAAATATTTTTTTAAATATTAAAAGTTTTTTAAATTTGTTTTTTATAAATTAAAAGATTAATTTTGACATTTTATAATATAAACATACAATATTGAAAATCAAAATATAATCAAAATCAGAATTTTTTCAAGAAGTTATATCTAAAAAAGATTTTTATGAAAAGCTATTTGGAATAACTTCAAAATTAACTGATTTTTTTGAAATTTTGATATAAAAAGAAATTCAATAAAATAATGATGTATTTAAAATAACATTTGTTGCTAAATTTATTTGTGATGGAATTTGAGTCTGAAAGAGAAGTTATTGCTACTCCTTTCAAAACTTGTAGACCAGGATTTGAGCCTCTAATTATGGATGATATCAGAAAGACTCATGAGCAAAATAATTATTTCAATCAAATCCTTCACACAATTGCCCGACTGGTTGATAATCTATCAACCAAAATTGATTTCAAAACTTTTGCTCCAGTTATAGATGGTACAAAGACGTCTTCCTCATTCGTGTTCTTAAGAGAGAAGATTGCAACGCATCTTTCTGGAAAGAAAAATTTATTGTTGGTCTCCCAATACTCTTTGGTGAAAGAATTCATTAGAATCTTAAAGAGGTCATCGACCTCAATGAGGTTAACTTCAATGATATTACTTACGGTCAATTTTTTGGTTTTATCCAAAATGAATGATTTTCTCTCTGTTCCAAACTTAAGATCCAATTCAATTATGGATCTAAAAAACCCAAATTCATAAAAGAAGTGGGGACCTTTTTTGAAACATCGGGCTTACAAAAGATCCAAGCCCTTTATTCTAAACTAGAAAGAGATAAGAAATTCTCTAAAAACTAACCTTTTAGTAGGAAAAAGAGACACAACCATGACGTCTCTTACAAATAAAAATCCTATAAGAAACCTTACAAACAATCCTCCAAAAAAATGGCAACCACGTTGCTATAAGTATCAAAAAATAAGATACAAAGTTGATACCTGTCCTTTCAAAACCAAGATCAATAAATTATTTCAAGATAACAAAGACCTAGGTGATAAAATCACAACTCTCCTTATCTGTGATGATAATAATCAAGGAATGCATGAATCTTCTAATGACGATTCAGAAGAAGATTTTAGGATGATAATTAGGGTGCTCAAAACCGAATTGGTCCAATAGAAAATCGTAAATCAAACTAAACCAAACTGAAACCTCAAATAACTGAATTTGGTTCAGATGTGTTTAGGTCATTTTTTAACAAAACTGCGCGGGTCGGTTCAGTTTGCGGTTTGTATTTTTCAAACTGAACCAAACCAAATCAAACCGCATTATGTTACAACCTAAACATCACTTTGAAGGTAACGGAAACACAAGAAAGAGGGTTTGAATTTAGTTTCTAAAAACGAAACTTTTTCTACTTAAAACAAGAAGGAGAAAGCAAAGAGCAAAAATAATGAACCCAATTATTTTTATCCTGGTTCGCTATTAACAAAGTTACATCCAGTCCACCCGCCAAGGTGATATCGCCTTATCACAAGGACTTAATCCACTATAACCAAACTGACTACAACCACAAAGACTAACTGTCAATGTCTTCTTGAGTAATTCTGACAAAACTCTAGTCATTCAAGGAAATACAATCACAAAGATTGAAATACAAAGCATGTTTACACAATGCTTCTAAGAAAGTTGAATACACAAATGAATTACAAAGTATATCACACAAAATATTTTATATGAAAAATATGAACAAAATTTCCTTGTGTGTTTGTTTCTATTTATCTCAAAAATATTCATAGTATGCAATGTTCACACAAATGATATTCTATCAAAGTTGGCACGGCTCAATTCTTCGAAGTGTCCTTTATATAGGCAGTGAAAAGATCTGTTGAATGGTAGAATTGGAATCCACAGATGTAGATATATCCTTGCATAACGGTCTGTGAAAATGGGAGACACAATGGTAGAATAATACAATCTTTTTCCCACAAAATCAATGTAGTGGAAGGAATATTTGATCTTGTATATATTGTGTACTATTTTCTCACGTAAAACCTTTTTGACCTTATCTTCAAATATCCAGGGCTTTAGATAGAGAATTGATGAATCATGCATAGAAGAAGATCCAGAGTCTGTATGAGAGAGTCTTCAGAAACTTGGTCTTTAGAATCTTGATTCAGTCCATCAAAACCTGGTCTTTAGAGTCTGATGACACGGTTCATTAGAGTTACTGAGCGCAAGACTTCAAAGCTTTGACAACGTTAGAGGTTTCTCTTGTTAGAGTCATTAAGCTTTGGATGAGTAGTGTTCATAAGCGTTGAGTAGAGTAGTCTAGAGCTTGATTATCTTGTAAAACACATTTCTTAGAGTCAGAGTGCACTAGGTTCAGAGTCTGACGACGTCACGCATCACTTCTTCAGAGTCAAAACTTATATCTAGTATTTTTTCACTTGACAAACACCATTAGGGTACAAAATTTTTCTCTATGCATCAATGTATTGTTATCATAAAAACATAATGCCAGATGCCGAACCAAATCTTGTTCTTACAATCTCCTCATTTTTTATGATGACAAAACCATGTATTTTGATGAACAATTTTTACTTGGTTTTAATCACATAAAAACATATCAGAGAGAGGTTTATAAGCCCCCCCTGAGTTTTATACCATTAAAAAGTATTTTTCAGCTCAAAATTTCAGAGTTAGGTTTGCAAGCTCCCCCTAAGTTTAAGACTTAAAATATTTTTAATATATAAAACATTTAAATCAGCATGAAAGTAATAATTTCCCTATACGATAAGGTCTGGTTGAAATTTCTTTTGATTTGAACTTTCTTGACTTCGGGTATTAAAGTGTTGTATCAGAAGACGGGATATCGGACATCTGTCTTGTATCAGAGTGTTGGTAAAAACTTGTATCAGAGCTTGATTGGAAATTCTTGATCCCTTGTATCAGATCTTGATTTGAAGCTGGCTTGTATCAAAGCAAGATTTAAAAAAACATATCTCAAATTCTTCTTTCTGGATAGCCTGGTGAATGATGAAGCTAAAATTTGGATAACCTGGTTAACTAAACTTCTGAAAAACCTGGTTAACTAGAGAGGATTTACGTAGAAACATTGGTGAACTTTATCAAAGTTCCCATAATCAGATGTCAGAAATTTTTGGGATATATAAGGGAAATAAATATATCAAAATCATATATATTATTCTCCCCTTTTGTCATCAATAAAAAAGATAAAGATAAACATAAAAGAACATTTCATTGAAATCAGGAAGAGATAAAGATACCGAAACATAACTAGGAATCAAAACCAAAGAAAGCAACATTTAAAAAAAAATGGTTTCTAATAAGAGGGTGGCAGTCTTGACAAGATGGCTTGAAACATTCCTTCAATCTTCATGTTGGTCTGAGCTTGTTCCTTGAACATATTCTCTTGATTGTCCAAGCGAGACCTAACAACAACATTTTCTTCCTTCAGTTCTTCAAGATTCTTCGGCACAAGAAGGATTAACTCTGATTCTTCTATGGGCTTTGTCCCAAAGATAGTTCCAGTCTTAGTTTCCATCTCAACTTGTGTTTCAACTTCAGTTTTAGGAGGAATGACTTTTGTCTCTTATTCAGCTTCTAGTGTATGTGGAGGTTTTTGAGTAAACATTTCTAGAAGTAGTTCCATGACTCCAGAAAGCTTGTCATGAAATTTCTTCTCAGAAACTTTGTAGCAGAGTTCTCTCGGCTCCCAGGAACACGAGTTCATACATCTTTTGAACTCAAGTCATAGAGAATGATTCTCAATAGGATATACATAGTTAATGCAATCTTGCGTCAAGGAGTGGAGACGTTCATTTGCCTCGGACTCAAACTTCCTAACTAATTCATAAATCTCTCTAGGGTTTATTTCTAGTTCAGGTTTAGGTTCTTTTTTGTTTCAGGTTCAGGTTCAAAAGTAGATTCAGGTTGTGATTTAGGTTGAGGGTTAGGTGGTTTAGGATCATATTTAGCTATATCCTCAATGTCATATGAGATATTTATGGTTTTATCTGAGGAATCAGTGGTTGAGGGATCGTTGTTTAGGATACGGTCTATAAGATTATTTATGATTGGGGCATCAATGACATTAGGTTGAGGTGGTGGAGTTGGTTGTGTTGGTGTTTGTTATGGAAAGGCTCGAGCTTCAGGAAATACAATGTTAAAGGAAATGTGAATGGAATGAATGTTGTCAGATGGGGAATTTTAAGGCTAGTTTGGTTGAGGTTTTGAAGAAACAGTTTCAGTGTTTTGTGGTTGTTTGGGTTCAGATGGTTGTTCGAATGCTGCAGTAGTGAAATGGCCAGATGGTGTATTATCAGGTTGAATTTTGTATTTAAGAGAGGAGTATAATGAACATGTCTATCTCGTTGTTTACACCAACTCTCGTATCCAACAATCCATAGAGAAGGACACGCCACAATGTGTTGGTGTTCTTGATATTTAAGGTAGTACACTAATTTGAAGGTGAAATAATTGGGAAGTTCTTATTAGTCCATTAAAATAGTGCTCTTAATCTTGCTCACCAAATAAGATTATTATGCTATCCAAAATAAATGAGCTTCCTAATCATTTTTAGTAAGGAGGTGCAAATAACGCTGGGCAATGGTGTAGAAAATTGAAAAATCAAAGGCAAATCCAACACAAGGCCCAAAGAGCACCAAGTAAGTTGGAACACGAAATCCCATTCGATTGTATCCTTAATCCAATTGACTAGCACAACATGGCACACATATTTTTGAATCAAATCAGAGCTAAACATAGTCTCCAAGTGAATCAGATCCTCGTATTAATGAAAATTGCTTAAGATCTTGGAAAATTTAATCATCAAATTGATTAGAGTCCTAATGCAGTTGATTGGGACACTACTTTTAGAATTATTTGATATGATTTTGAATGTACACGATCTCCATTAATTTCTTGATACATTTACACATTCAAATTCAACACAAGCCACACTATAAACAGATAATCATTCTTCAGTCATTTGCATCTCATACTTTTTCTTTATTCTTGCTTTCTTCTGTGAGCTCTCTCTCTCTCTCTCTCTATCTATCTATCTATCTATCTATCTATCTATCTCTCTCGCCATAAGTATAATCATGGCCTCATCTAAAAATCACAAAATTGGAGATGCCCCAAAGAGTGATGTTTTCACAGTTGGTTTAATAGGAAGAAATCAAGAGAAGAAGATGATGATCCTAAAAAAAGAAATCCAACCATGGTACATAAAGGAAAGCTTCATGAAAAGCTGTAAACCCTACTCTCGCATTTGTCAAGGGTCACTATGGGAATTATTCACAAAGGTACCATATAGAACATTTCCAAGTCTTGTGAAAAAATTGTATTCAAACTTGTCAATTGTTGGAACATCCTTGAGATCATTAATCAGAGGAGTTAAAATCGAAATCTACAAAGATCATTTTGGTAGAATTTTTGAGCTACCTTACCAAGGAAAAACCTGCACATATGAGGCACCCCTAGAATATAATAATTTCAAGTGATCCATAACTTTAAACTCCCTCGTTGTAAACCCCATGGAAAAGAGAAAGTTTCCTATCGAGTCAACTTTCTTAAAACCAAAAGTTTGTGTCGTCCACTACCTCTTGACAAAAATCCCTTATGGCTCTTAACCCAAAATATTCCAACAGATTAGGTGGAAGGAATATTTCTCCTAAGAACATTCAACGTTGATAGCATGGGATAAACTGTATACTCATCCAACAACAGGATCAACTACACTGCCCTCAAAGGTATGAATGTTCTCATCAAGCATGGAGAATTAAGGGACGACTCAGTTGTTGAAGAGGAAAACTTAGAAGAATCAAAAGACATTACAATCAACAAGGTCATGGAGTTTTGCAAGAACATAATCAAATATGTTGAAGAGATAAAAAAGATCATCACAAGGAATGATGACGCTTATGGCAGAGAATAGTATCACTTATGTGTCTAAGTTTTTAAGCGTGTTTGCTTGTGTGTTTTTTTTCACTACTCTTAAATTATGCAATTTCCTTCTTTTTGCACTTCCATTCCAATATGATCTGAATTAACAAAGTGTGATGTTTCCCTTTCTAAATGCTTATGTTTTTTATCTTAACTGGATCAGAGATCAATCAGCGGCCAATAACACGTCGTAAACTTTAAATTCACCGTTGGGAGAGAAGAGGATGGGGTGTACCTATAAGACACTCAAATGCCAAAGTGAGGTTCAGAGTGAAGAGAGAAAGCAAGTACAGGGTAAGCAAGAATGAGTTAGAATACCCGACCCTCTTGCGGAGAAGGGTATTTATAATGTACCCCCAACGTTGGGCCAACGATCATCTGTTGTGGGTTGGATCATTAGGCCCATTACGGATGACTTTCAAGATCCTACGTGGAGTAAGGAAGACCAACATGTGATCTTCGTCCTGGGTCAACTACTCCGCGAAAGGTGCGGGTTCAGTTGGTGACGTGTCCCCGCGTGAGTGGCACGTGGAGATTGTGTGGGGAATAGTACCTCCCACGGTGATGGTGGATTGGGCCTTTTGTGTTGGGCCCTCCATGACGCGGAGCTGGGTTGGGCTGTGGCCGATGGTGGACCATCCATAGGCCCAGTCCGGAACAGGAGCCCCCAAGTTATTACTCCGAAGCATAGGAGTAATGACTTAGAGTCAATTATTATGTCTAAGAGGGACAAAGGCAGATTGCATGAAGAGTATCGCTCGGGTTCGACGCGGTGAGCTCGCGGAGCTATGCTCGTGAGGGAGCGTGAAAGTTAACCATCATGCCCGACAACGCGAACATGTGAATATTTTCACCAAGATATTACCCGCGAGGTTCATGCGTGCTCGATGACAAGGTCTAGTTTTGCATTTATCTCTAGGCCATGTCCTCGCGAGGGTGCCCAAGTCGTTATCTGTGTTTAATAATGTGACTTGTTTCCAACCTTTCCCCCGAGGACGTGCTCGTGATACAACGTGGGAGTTGAGCATTACGGGCAAGACTTAGGACGACAAACTCTAGGATAAGTGAGGGAAGTGGAAGGAACAGACACATTATTTCCTCGAGCTGTATAATGGGGCTTGAAATGACAAGCGTGACAGTCTTTTGAGCCATGTGTCAGAAATAATCAATGCGTCTGACGACCTACGAGTAGGGTTACTCGAGGGTCTAGGCGACGATTCATTTTGCGTGCTAGCGGATATAACAAACCCATTGATGAAGACAAACTCAACAATGATATGATCAAAGAAGGAAAAAGAAGGATCTAATATTGGCTTTGTTCAAGAATTTTTAAATCAAGTTTCAAGGTATATGAATATTTCTTAACATAAATAATCTTAAGTGCTCAAAGTCTTGATCATGCATTAAATCCTTTTCATAGCATGTTTTTATGACCTTGGTTGAAAAGTTAGTTGGTGGCAGCATATTGATAATTTAACTTAGAATTGTTTTAAAAGAATTTCTTTATGTCAATTGATTGATTATGGTTTCTGCCTTTAAAAATTTTGTGGTACATGTTGAGCCAATCGATTGCTGTTTTATGTCAATTGATTAGTCTGAGTTTTTTTCTCAATTTTTACACTATGTCAATCGACTATTTTATGTCAATTGATTGGTCTGTATTTTTTTTCAACTTTTGCCTTATGACAATCAATTGGTCCTTTTAGTCTATCGATTGATCCTGTACAAAATTTGAAATTTTTAAACGTACTCTTTGTGTGTTGACTCCTTTTCATAACATCTTTTCACCATGGGGTACAATTCTTTTCTCAACCTATTTTCTTCAACCATTACCATGTTATTTTGAATAGGTGTCTCCATCTTTATAAATTCATTTCAAGTTTCATGTTTCATTCACCTCTTTCATACAAATCTACAATTTCTGTGCATATTCTTCCATAACAGAAATTTTCATACAAGATACTTTTTGAATCTCATTTTCATATCACATTCATAAAAGTAACATTTGAGCACTTAAAGAGTTTATACTATTAAATCTTCATATTTGAAAGAGAAGAAGAATTTGTTATAAGTCTTAAAGAATACTACAAATCTTCATATATTCATTTTATTGAAATTGTTGTAAAAATTTCCAAGTTCCAAGGATTGTTTGGAATTATGTGTGTACTATAAGAAGGAGGATGGTTTCTTCTTATAGGGTTTGTTGTATCCTTGTTGTCCAGGATTGTTGGAAACAAGAGGTTGAGTTTGATAGGATTGTTCTCATTTCAACTTAGTGAAAATCCAAGAGGATTGCTCTTGGTGTGCTTGTTAGAGTCTGCATAGAAAAGCTAGGATAGTCTTGTCTTAGGATCTAACATTATTAAAAATCTCTTTCATGTTGAAAGGGGACTGAAGTACTCTCAGAATGTGAGGGGAACCAGGATATATCGTTGTGCCATTTACTTTTCGCATTTATCACTTTCATCACATAGTAATCACTTAGGAAAGTAAAACTTGAAACCGTCAAAAATCCGGAGAAAATGCTAAGTACCTAATTCAGCCCCCCTCCTCTTAGGTGCAACTCTAACTTACAATTGGCATCAGGGCAGGTTATATGTAACTTGTTCCTACAGATCCAGTATGACTTCCACAAGTGCAAATCCGGTTTTCAAAGATGGCGGTAGTAGCAACAAGCCCCCTCTATTTTCTGAAGAGTATTTGGACTTTTGGAAAATCCGTATGAGAGCACACTTAGAAGCACAAGGAGATGGAATATGGGAAACTGTTGAAAATGGTCCACATTAACCAATAAGTGTAGTAAATGATGTTGAAACTCCAAAGATTAAAAGTTCTTATACTGACGATGATAAAAGGAAAATTCTTGATGAAAAGAAAGCCATTAACATATTACAAAGTGCATTAAGTATGGATGAATTCTTCCGCATTTCACAATGTAAATCCGCGAAAGAAATTTGGGACACTTTGGTGGAAACTCATGAAGGAACCACTGAAGTTAAACGATCTAGATTGAACACATTAAGTCAAGAATATGAGATGTTCAGAATGCAGCCCCGAGAATCAATCATCGACTTGCAAAAAAGATCTGTGCACTTGACAAATCATTTGAAAGCACTCGGTAAGACTTTTACTAACGATGAATTAAATCTTAAAGTACTTAGATCTTTAAACAGGGAATGACAACCAAAGGTGACAGCGATATCAGAAAAGAAAAGTCTTTCTACCATGACATCCGCTTCCTTGTTCGAAAAACTTCAAGAGCATGAATTAGAACTTGAAATATTGGAGAAGCATGAAATACAAGTAAAAGATTCAAAAGACGTTGTATTAAAGACAAGAGTAAAAAATTATGACAACAATCAAGAGGATGAGTCCAATAGTGATGAAAATGATGATCTTATTAAGAAGTTTGAAAAGTTTCTAAGAAAAGAAAGAAAAAGGGAGACCATTAAAGGGGAAGCACCAACAAGGAAGATTAAATGCTTTGAATGCGGAGAAAAAGGACATGTTAAAAGTGAATGCCCTACACTTCAAAAGAAGAATAAATTCAAGAGAAAGAATCATAAAAAGGAAAAGAAAGAATATGTAGCATGGAATGACAATGAAATAAGTTCATCTTCAGATGAAGAACATGTAAATCTTGCATTGATAGCAACACACTATTCCGATGAAGAAGAAGAAGAGGTTAGTAGTGAAATATCTTCTTGTGATAATGATGATTTAGGTGCTATTGAAGAACTCTTAAATGAATGCAAAGTATTGTATAAAACAATATCTTCACAAAAGAAACAAATTACATCTTTAGAAGAAAAAGTTGATATTATGGAAAAAGAAGCAAAAGATGAGAAACAAAAGAAAATTAGTGAAGAAAAGCAAAAGTTGGTATGTAAAAATTGTGAATCACTTTCTTTCCAAATTGTTCAATTAAAAAGAGTCCTTGAAAGATATGAGAAAAGAGAAATTGGATTAGAAGCGGTCCTGAGTCAACAAATATATTCAAATGATAAAAGTGGACTTGGTTATTCAAAGTTTTCCAAACCAAGTTCTAGTAAAACTATTTTTGTTAAGGCTAGTGACCAATCTTCCAAAGAGAAAGTGAACAAACCTAGGAATATGCATCCTTATCCTAAAAAGAAAAGATTTGTGAAAAAGAAATCTTATGTTCCTAGATATAAGAGCAATTTTGTTCCTACTTGTTTTTATTGTGGTATTATTGGCCATACACCTAATGCTTGCTATGTTAGAAACTTTAGTGTTGTAAGTGGGAATTATGTGTGGGTTAAGAAAAGAACTAATTATGAAGGACCCAAGGCACACTGGGTACCAAATAAAACTTAATTTTTTTGTAGGTTTGCTTGAAGACAACTTCAAATTCTATGCTTTGTTGATAAGTGGTTGTTCTAAGCTTTTGATGGGAGGAATAAACTAACTTTCAAATCTAGTGTTTAAAGTCCAAGGGTTATTTCACATTTGGGAAATACCTTAAAGGAAAAGTTATTGGCATTGGCAAAGTTGGAGCACTAACTTTCACATTCATTGAAGATGTACTTTATGTTAAAGGACTAAAGCAAAATCTTCTAATCAAAAGCCAACTTTGTAACTACGGCTTCAAAATCATGTTCGGCAAGGATGAATGTTTGATGAAGTCACTAATGAGGTAAATCTCATAGGTAAAAATTGCTTTTATTTTTCATAATTTCTTTATATACTTCAAGTCTTTTCCCATCCTTTTTGCTAATGACAAAGGGGGAGAAAATATTTGTATATGTGTATGCCTTTCTCTAACATTTTGCAGCAAGCAACAAATTGTCAAGAACTCTCAATCAAGGATAAAGGGGGAGCATTGATCTAGGGGGAGTTATCTTTGTTAGGGGGAGCAAAGCCTTCATAATTTTCATGGTTGTCATCATAAAAAAGGGGGAGAATGTGGAGACAAACTTCCAATGTGTTTTGATGAAGACAAGCCCATTTATGAAGACAAACTCAACAATGATATGATCAAAGAAGGAAAAAGAAGGATCTAATATTGACTTTGTTCAAGAATTTTTAAATCAAGTTTCAAGGTATATGAATATTTCTTAACATAAATAATCTTAAGTGCTCAAAGTCTAGATCATGCATTAAATCCTTTTCATAGCATGTTTTTATGACCCTGGTTGAAAAGTTAGTTGGTGGCAGCATATTGATAATTTAACTTAGAATTTTTTTTAAAGAATTTCTTTATGTCAATCGATTGGTGTTTAGGATCAATTGATTGACTGTGGTTTCTGCCTTTAAAAATTCCGTGGTACATGTTGAGCCAATCGATTGATGTTTTATGTCAATTGATTGGTTTGAGTTTTTTACTCAATTTTTACACTATGTTAATCGATTGCTGTTTTATGTCAATTGATTGGTCTGTGTTTTTTTTTCAATTTTTACCTTATGACAATCAATTGGTCCTTCTAGTCAATCGATTGATCCTGTACAAAATTTGAAAATTTTAAACATACTCTTTGTATGTTGACTCCTTTTCATAACATCTTTTCACCATGGGGTACAATTCTTTTCTCAACCTATTTTCTTCAACCATTACCATGTTATTTTGAATAGGTGTCTCCATCTCTATAAATTCATTTCAAGTTTCATGTTTCATTCACGTCTTTCATACAAATATACAATTTCTCTACATATTCTTCCATAACCGAAATTTTCATACAAGATACTTTTTGAATCTCATTTTCATATCACATTCATAAAAGTATCATTTGAGCACTTGAAGAGTTTATACTAATAAATCTTCATATTTGAAAGAGAAGAAGACTTTGTCATAAGTCTTAAAGAATACTACAAATCTTCATATATTCATTTTATTGAAATTGTTGTAAAAATTCCTAAGTTCCAAGAATTGTTTGGAATTAGGTGTGTACTTATAAGAAGGAGGATAGTTTCTTCTTATAGGGTTTATTGTATCCTTGTTGTCCAGGATTGTTGGAAACAAGAGGTTGAGTTTGAGAGGATTGTTCTCATTTCAACTTAGTGAAAATCCAAGAGGATTGTTCTTGGTGTGCTTGTTAGAGTCTGTATAGAAAGGCTAGGATATTCTTGTCTTAGAATCTAACATTATTAAAAATCTCTTTCATGTTGAAAGGGGACTAGAGTACTCTCGAACTGTGAGGGGAACCAGGATATATCGTTGTGTCATTTACTTTTCGCATTTATCACTTTCATCACATAGTAATCACTTAGGAAAGTAAAACTTGAAACCGTAAAAAATCCGGAGAAAATTCTAAGTACCTAATTCACCCCCCCCCCTCTTAGGTGCAACTCTAACTTACACCCGTGATACAACGTGGGAGTTGAGCATTGCGGGCAAGACTTGGGACGATGAACTCTGGGATAAGTGAGGGAAGTGGAAGGAACAAACACGTTATTTCCTCGAGCTGTATAATGGGGCTTGAAATGACAAGTGTGACAGTCTTATGAGCCACGTGTCAGAAATAATCAATGCGTCTGACGACCTACGAGTTGGGTTACTCGAGGGTCTAAGCAACGATTCGTTTTGCGTGCTAGCGGATATATGTATGAGGAGAGTGGATTCATTTGTTATGCTCACAACATTCAAGCTCCAAAAATTTCTCAAGTTCTTCTGCTCTCAACAACGTTCGCTCGCCGTCGTCATCGTCGCCGTCAGTTCTTCTTCCGCTGCTGTAGATTTCCATAATCTTCTTCATACATGCAAGTTTCCTCTATCTTACCCCGATAGTATGGTAGCGGTTAGTTCTAGAACGTAGCTTTAGGAACGCGTGTTCTCGGACGCTCATGAACTTCGCGATGAAGTTATGCGTATTTCGGCGATTTCTATGAATTTTTCGGCGGTGTTCTTGAACTTCTGACGAACTTCATGAGGTTCTGATGAAGTTTCCTAGGAACTTCATGGAGATTTTGGGGAACTCATGAAGTTTCCGATGAAGATTTTGGGAAACCCATGAAGTTTCCGGGGAACTCACGAAGTTTCTAATAAATCTCATGAGGCTTTCGTGCCTTTGTTGGGCTTGACCTCGGGGAAACTTTCTCCTCGTAGGAGTATAGAAATTCCAGTGTCAAGGGGTTTCCTCCCCGCAGGGGTTCCGATGACGTGGCCTCATGTCGAGGAGGCTCTACCCGTTGAAGTCTGAGGGTTTCGGTAAGGTTCTGTGTCGAGGAGCAGATCCTGTGGCTTCCGAGCTCGCCATTAAAACAAAGGGCTTTTGGGAGTATGCCCACGTATCCCTCCTCGCCCTTTCATTTGATCTGCAATGGAAGCGTGGATTTGATCTTAACATTGAATTCACTATTTTCCTTTGCTTTTCGGGTTAATGGCTCGGCAGAACGAGGATACTAATATGGTTGACAAAAACGCTGAAACCGTCGTGGTCGACGCGAAGGCTGAACCCAGCTTGGATAGGGTCAGGCAAGAGCCTCGAGAAACCTTTGATGATTCAGACGCTTGTACTGTCGTCGAGGATATAGAAGAAGAAGCCTCCGCAAACTGGGAGACATACAAGCCTAAAAGAAAGGACCGAATCTATTCGTCATATAAATGGAAGCGCTTCCGAGTTTGCTTTCTAGGAGGCGGGGTTGCGCCTGCCCTTCAGTGACTTCCAGATGGGGATTTTTCAATGGCTAGAGTTGGCACCCTCTCAACTTCACCCAAACACGGTCGCTTTCATGCGGACGTTCGAGCTCGTGTGCCGACACCTTCAGATTGGCGCCACTCTCCCACTGTTCTTCAGTGTTTTCTACCTCTAGTGGCAATCTGTGCACGGGCAGCACAACTGGGTGTCTTTTAAGCAGTCGAGGAAGTTGTTCAAGACATACCTGGACTCTGTCCAGACCTTTAAAGATAGATACTGTTTGGTGGAACCTGTGTCGGAGTCTGCCGTCGACTCTGTGTTCAGATGCGTGGTCAGCACAAATACGTACAGGAGGTGGAGAAGTTAGAATCGAAGTTTCCCCTTGAATGGAAGAAGGTCCATTTCGATAAGGGGACTGCTCATCATATCACGAACCCCAATGAGTTAGGCGCCGATGGCCAACTTGCATATGAGAAGCTTGTGGCGTTCGTCGATAGCTTCACCCTTGCCAAGTGTGTGAACAAGGATGGGAGCTTCATCTGTAACGAGGACAGAGAGATTCCTTTCAAGGCTCGACTGATTAATACCAAGGCACTCCTCGAGTGTGGTACCGTCGAGGAAACCTTAAGGCTTTTAGGTAGCGAGCATGTTCTCTACTTGTGTGCTCGCCTATTCTTCCTTGTTATAGTATTAACCCGTGTTCTTTCTTTTATTATAGGTTAGATGTGGAGCCTCCTGGAGTGCATGCTCAAAATTGATGCAGCTAGGGGTACCAAGAAAACCCCCAAGGGACACATTTCCAAAATCTAAAAGTAGTCGAAGCTGGACTACATCATTGGCGGCTCATCTTCTTCCCCCCAGGGCAGCCAATCTCCTGCTTCCCAAGAGGATCCTTCCAAGAAGAGGCGGCGTGAAGCATATCCCAGAACCGTAGATCTCACTGAGGGGATCGTCGGAGAGAAGTTCGTGTTACCTCTTTGTTATCTTCACAGGAGCTCTTTGGCGGGGATAACTCTCTGGCCATACCCGATTTATACTCAAGGTAATTTTGATCGTCGACAGGGAGACCGGGAGGAAAATTTTCTTCAAGGATGCGGCCATTATGATAAGGGTATTGGAGACCATCAGGGCTCTAAACGACGAGACCTGCCCCCTGGCCGAGCTGAGGAAGGTGCAGGCTGCAATATCGACTCTTGAAGCGAAGAAGACCAAGCTAGAGAACGAATTCTGTGACTACTGGTCGAATTACAAGGTCTAGATCGGGCTTCTTCGTGATATGGACGATATGCGGGAGAAGCTGGCCAACTCAACTGAGGATAACAAACTCCTTTATGCGAGGGTCACTGAGTTAGAGAGTACTGTGACGCCCGCCGAGGACGAGACCGATGAGGAGAAAGCCTTGTCGACTCGGGGTGAGTTAGTTTCTCGGATCCGGGAGCTCGAGCAGGATTGCTTGGGTACCCTCGAGTTGGGCTTCAACAGCACGGTGGAGCAACTCCAAGTTTCCAATCATAGGATTCAGCTCGTTACTGAGGGGATCAGGCATTTTCACCAAGTGGTCGAGGGTCAGATAGTCGCACCAGCAAGTCTCGACGATAGTGTTGACCACGCAGACGGGGAGTCTCAGCCTGGGGAGGAAGAAGACTTTTAACTTTAATTTTGTAGTTGTTTGGCCTGTGTGCCATATTTTTGTATTTCAATTTGGTATTTGTATAGCCTGCGTGCCAAAGTTTGTAATATTTAAATATTGGGCCTTGCCCATTTTTTATACGTGAGTATTTGATTCCTAATTCAAATATAACTGCCTTTTTATCATTTGTGTATGTCTTTTGTATGTTTTGCTTGATGATATTTATGTTTGTAACATTGTTTTCAGCAAGTGTTTGGGGCCATTGCTCGACAGAGTTGGTGCTCGGCTGTACAGAGAACTAGTCGAGTGATCGGAGTTGGCTTTTGATCGACTACGGAGCTAAGATCTCGGTCGAGGTCTTTGCTTCGCGGTATGAACTTCCCACCGCGAGCTGAGTGTTCTGCCTTACTGGTACGACAACGACAAAGCTCGGTCGAGGTATCCCCGTTGGGCTAAGAATCTGCTCGCAAAAAAGAGCAGGACCTTGCCTTTTTGTTTCAAGTTTAGGAAGTCGTGCTTGTACCAGGGAACGACTTCGTGGTCATGACGTGCTTTGTTGTCGGTGAGCCAAGTACGTCGACTGCGATGTTTAGCTATAATATGGCTTAAGCTTCTCAGCATTCCATGGTCGAGCAAGTTCTTCATCGTACAAGTTTTCGAGGTAATAGGTCTCGTTGTCTTTTTTCGCTCAGACACGATAGGGGCCCTCCCAGTTTACGGCCAGTTTTCCCTTGCACGAATCTTTCTAATTCTCTGCAGGACTAGGCTGCCGATTTGGAATTCGTGTTTTAAGAATCTAGCATCATGTCGTAAAGTTATCTTTTGTTTTAATGAGGCTTCATGGAGGCTGCCCCCAACCGAATTTCTTCGACCAAATCGAGCTCTTCCCTTAGTGCCTCGTCGTTCATTTCCTCGTCGAGGGGAGATTCGATCCGCCTAGAGGGCTCTCTGATTTCCACCAAAATAACTGCCTCGGTTCTGTAGGTTAGTCGGAACGGGGTCTCCCCGGTGGTCGAGTGTGGTGTCGTTTTGTAGGCTTATAGTATGTTGTGTAGCTCCTCGACCCACCCCCTTTTGGCTTTGCCCAATCTCTGTTTTAGGCCTCGTAGGATCACTCTTTTCGCAGATTCGGCCTTCCTGTTCGTTTGCGGGTGCTCAATAGACGTGAAGTGTTGTTTATTGCCCTGTTTAGAGACGAACTCCTAGAAGTTTTTGTCGGTGAATTGTGTCCTGTTGTCGGTGATGAGTGCTTATGGTATGCTGAACCGGACAAGTATGTTTCGTTTGCAGAAACGAAGTATGTTATGCACCGTAATTTTGGCAAGGGCTTCGACCTCTATCCATTTTGTGAGATAGTCGACGCCAACTCTCGAGTACTTGTTCTGGTATGACCCCATGGTGAAGGGGCCGAGGATATCCATCCTCCACAAAGAGAAGGGCCACAGGGACGACAGAGTTTTGAGGTTGTTTGGTGGCGCCATGTGCATGTCCCCATGTCGTTGGCAATTATCACATTTCTTCATGTGTTCTTTCGCGTCGTGCTGCTTGGTGGGACAGTAGTATCCTACTCACAGGCCTTCCGAGCTAGGGATCTTCCTCCAAGGTGTCGAGCGGTTATTCCTTCGTGGATTTCCTCAAACTGATTTGTATCCATAGGACTTCCCCTTGTCACATAGAAGCTTAAAAAAATCCTGCAGAGAAAAATAAATATTCTCCCAAACAAGAAAAGATGTCAGGAGATATAGAGTGACATCCAGTACCACCAACACTGACCTCCCAACACACACAATAAAACACAGAGGAAAAAATCTTCTCCCCTTGAATCATTCTCATCTTCACACATTGACCCTTACAACATATACTACCCCTTTTTAGCCATAAATATGACAAATGCGTATAAGAGATCACCAATAGCAGCATCTTCCTTTTCCTTATCTTCTTCTCCAACAAAAGTAATTGCTATAATTCTTAAAAAATGCTAATTCCCAATTCACCTCTTAGTTTCTCAAACTGATTTGCATCCAAAGCTTTGGTTAAAATATCAGTTAGTTGCTTCTTAGAGGCCACATGTTCATGAGTAACAATTTTGTCCTCAACAAGATCCCTAATAAAATGATGACGAATATCAATATGCTTTGTTCTGCTATGTTGAACAGGATTTTTAGAGATGTTGATAGCACTCAAATTGTAATACTATAATGCCATGACATCTTGTTTGATATTATACTCTTTTAAAATCTGCTTCATCCAAATCAACTGGGAGCAGTTGCTTTCTGCTGCAATATACTCAGCCTCAGCAATGGATAGGGACACATAATTATGCTTCTTGCTGAACCAAGATACAAGGTTATTCCCTAGAAAGAAACACCCTCGTGAGGTACTTTTCCTATCATTAACATTACATACCGAATCAACATCACAATATCCAATAAGCATTGCATCACAACCATGATAATATAACATACCATAATGACTTATACCATTAACATACTTCAGAATCCTCTTCACTTGATTGATGTGCCTAGTTTTGGGCTCAACTTGATATCTTGCACAAACACCAACAATAAATGTGATGTCAGGTCTGCTAGCTGTGAGGTATAACAGGCTACCAATCATGCTTCTGAACAGACTTTGATCTACATTAACACCATTTGCATCTTTAGAGAGCTTCAAATGAGTAGGTGCATGTGTCCTCTTGTGACTAGCATTCTTAATTCCAAACCTCTTTTCTATGTTCTTGGCGTACTTACTTTGAGAGATGAAGATAGAATAATTCATCTGTCTCACTTGAAGTCCAAGAAAATAGGTTAATTCACCTACAAGACTCATCTCAAATTCAGATTACTTCTGTTTGACAAAATGTTGGACCATCTGGTCTAACATCCCACCGAATACAATGTCATCCACATATATTTAAGTGTAGCTCGGTTTTTGTGACGCGACCACTACCGCTTTTTGGTGCTACTTTCTGATTTCTAATATTTATCCTATGAAGCTTAAAAGGAAGGGGAGGATATCTCAAACTAACCCTGCGCGTAAGGATATCTATAGTAATATATAGGAACCTTAATTTACATATGTTTTACTGTTGAATTGCTTGGTTGTTTGGATTCATTTACTGTTGAGCAGTGAAAGTTTCTATCTTGGGAAGGCTGAGGAGTTGATTTTTTTGTTATTTTGGGTTTTCTATTGTTTTTGGGAAGGCACTGGACCTAAAGTTTTTTATTAATGTGCTCGCTAAGATTTCACAATCTTATGCCTACGTATTCCCGTAAAGAGATTCTGGGAAATCAGAGCAATCATAGTTCCTCCTATTCTACGGAAGGAGGAAAAAAGTTTGGTGTCTTGTTCAAAGCCCAAGATTGAAGCTAAAGTTTGTGTGTGTCTTGTTCAAAGCCCAAGATTGAAGCTAAAGTTTGACTGAGAGAGAATTTGTCATCTCTAAAGGGAGATATCTCAACTATTCCTCATAAACATTGAGTAATTGGTTATAAGGGAAGTCGTTTTAACTAAGTTACGTAGAATCCAACAATGCCACATCTTTCATTTATAAGTCTTTGCATGCTAAGAGAGAGACATTGGCATGGATGTATATAATCCAAAGGCTTGCCACTTACATCACTTAGATGAAAGAGAAAATTTAACCAGGATAAAGGAGGGACTCCAACTTGGATTTTGAATCAACAAGTGTGCCACTTATAGCAGTTTATCTGGAAAAGGTTTTTTGATTATTTGTCTATTTTGTAATGTATAGAGAAATATCCTCCTACAGAGAGGACTCACGGTCTCCTCTGTGGGGATGAAAATTTTGTGCCTTGATCAAATCCTAAGGTTGAAGCTAAAAAGGGTTGAAAATTGACTCAACTGAAGAGTATTATACCTGTCTTGTAAAAAGCCCAAGATCGAGGCTGACTGGGAAAATCATTATATGAAGCCTAAGAGGAGGCTGACTCTTGCTGAGGATTGTTTAAATCCAGTGGAAGGTCTATACTGCTTTGAGGAATAAAAAAGGGAACCAACTCTTGCTGGGGATTGAAGAAGAGTAGATTTATCAAATGTCATGAGGCTCTGGTACTTTTGGAGATTTGTTGGTGATGATCTGACCCTGGATGGGGATTTTAAAGATGAAAGTTACACCTTGTTTGAGGATCAGAAGAGACTTAGAAGGGTAAGTCTGTATGTCCTATAGGTTTTGACTTCTCCTGGGGATTTAAGTATTGAGAAGATGACTAGAATCGATCTTATGCTTTTAGGAAGCTTGAGGGTCCTTATATGAAGCCCAAAATAAGGCTATGGGGATGCTTCTAGAAAGCCTGTGGGTCCTTGTATGAAGCCCAAGAGGAGGCTGTGGGGATGCTTTTAGGAAGCCTGTAGGTCCAAGCCTGAGAAAAGTTCAAGAAAGGTTTCACCGAGAAACAATCTTTTCTTTGTTGAACAGTTCTAAGGTTTGAAGAAATTCAAAAGAGGTTTCACCGGGAATTAATCCTCTATGGGGAAATGAAATTCTTTTATATGTTTCTAAGTTTTGACAGTCTTAAGAAAAGTTTCACCGGGAATAATGCCTTTCTTAGTTCCATATTGAATAAAGCCCAAGAGGAGGCAGACTGTATTAGGGAAGTTTCCTATGAGGGAACTAGTTATTGAAATAAGTTGTATTGAAAAAGGATCCTTACTGTTTGACCTAAAGGGTGAACTGAGGATGACCTAACTGTTGAGGGAAACTTAAACAGATATGCACAAGTATATACAAATGTATGAATTAACAGGTATATAAACAAGGGTGCATTGAATTTAACAGATATTGGGTCTTACATTCTAAATAGGGGTCCAAGTGTATTGTGATTGGTTGTATTAATTACCACTGTATGATTAAGGTTTTAAGAAATTGAAGAAAGTTTTGAGAAAACTTTGAATTTGAATTTGAATTAAGAAAAAGTTGTTAAAAATAAAAGAATGTTTGGGGCTTGTCGCAACTGCAAAAATCAACCGGCGGGAAAGACAAAAGAGTCGCCACCGAACGTTATTTATCCCGGCGCAGGGGAAAGGAAACGATTGAAGAAAACCTAAAGAAGGGAAATAAATGGTCATCGTAACTGTAGCCTGGGTTCGTGAGTTGGTTACGCGAGAGAAAGGTATTAGAACCCCTCGCGTCCATCGTACTCGATGGGATCCGCACATGTTATTCTGATCAAAGGTGTAGATATCTTAAGCTCCACTACTAACCGGAAGGAAAAGAACGGGAAATAGAGAAACGGGGAAAGAAAAGAAAAGGTGACTAGATAGGACATCGCCGTCCTAGGCCTACGTATTCCCTCGAGAATGGGAAATTCAGAGTCAATGTAGTTTAGGGGACTACAGGATTGCTGGGGGAAGGTTGCTCGCCAAGACATCACCGTCTTGTGCCTACGTATCCTCAATCGGACAGGAGAGAGGAAGTAAGAGCAGTCGTAGTTCGACCTACGGGTCTTTGTTTGTTTGGTGTTTTTTAGGTGGGCGATGCTAACGTTCGCGTTCTAGCAGTTTAGGTGTTGCCGCTCGTTGTGTGGAGTCTTACACGTTTACCTGTTTGCGGTAGAACGGAAATAGCGTGCCCTTACGATTAGAGAGAGTGAGATGAGAAAAGAATCCTGAAAGAAGACGAATGATTTGTTTATGTTTTATAGAAGAAGTGTTTTGATTTGTTTTGTTTGTGATATGTATCATGCTAAAGACTATGACATAGGAGCGAATACTTTACAAGGTCGTCCCCAACAGAACATTTGCAAAGCACCCTAGAATAGTAAAGGAGACCTTTACCAATCATTACCCATGTGCTTAAGGCTCGTGGCGCACTCCACATACAAATTTTTTTAAGTGTTTTTGCTTTTCTTTAGAGAGAGAGATGAGAGAGGCTCAAATGGTTAAAAGAAAAATCTAAGGGGATCTTCATCCTAGAAGTTGTCATGCAATGATTGATCCTATAGTTGAAGTTAGGAAAGGGAATCTCTACCTATGTTAGCATGCTTGGATTGGTAACTGAAAGCTCCAATGGTTTGACTAAATTTTGGTAAAACATAATGGTGGAAAAGATGCTCCAACATGAAGATTTATGCCCTAAACCAAAGATGTTGAATAAAATGTCACAACAAGAAGACATCATGACTGTCACAACAGGTTTTGTTTAAATCTGTTCCAAGATTCAAGGCGCGATTGACAATGGATCAAGGATCAAAGATATGAAGCTCAACTCAGCAGAAGGCTATACAATAAGACCAAAACCTAGGCAGAAGAGAGAGAGGACGACATAGACTTAGGAATCCTATTTTGTAAAGTAGGGTTTAGGTTTTGAGAGTCGTAGGTTTCTCTTGTAAGTCTCCCTTTGTATTAATTTGATACATTGTGGTAGACATAGGTACTTGTACAAATTCAGAAACTCGTAGGTAATGAATCATGTATTGTTCTTGGATGAAGCTTTGAAGCAAATCTAAGCTAACTTATTAGTCAAGGATGCTTGACTGAACTTTGTATTGGAAGGGGTGTCTTTCAATAGGGATGATACAGTTATGGTGTAGTAACTGTTAGATAATCACAGGTTGTGATTTAGGGAGTGAGATAGGTTTCTCTTATCAATTAGATGTGACTTCTAATGATAAAGTCTTCATTGGGTAGTGATAGGTAAACATGGGTGTTTACTGTAAACCTGAGGTTGTTTACATAATACTATACTACTGATAGTGGATTCTTCTTCCTGGATTGTTATCATATTCTATATTATTTATCATTCTGCAATTTACAGTTTAATATTGATTAACATGTTGGAACAGATGTCGAAACATCTGTGTTTCTGCAGTTACTGATAGTTTGGATATCTGTTTGCAATTTTGTTCTTTGTTTAATAATTATGCAGAACAATGTCTTGACATGTGTTAGGACATCTGCTGTCTGCAATGCCAGAATTTCAATTGGTATCAGAGCAGACATCCTGTCTATTTCTGGATTAGATCTTTGGGAGATACTTTTTGGCGTTTAAACAAGGACGAGTTTTGGAGATCAGATCATAAACTTAGACATACTCAAGGGTATTAATGGATGGGATGGATGTTCTGGATCGAAGGTAAAAACCAAGTGGTTGTTCATGTTGCTGAGGAGGTTCTACAACAACTACAGGAGAAGTGGCTAGTTCTCTTGTTAAGGTGTCTTGTAAAATGTTCTGACATCTTATTAGGGCAAGTTGAATTTGTTCCTTGGTGGTTCCGCTGCATATGTTTCTGATGGAAGAGCTCTGAAATTTATGGGATTCTGGAGTTGTTACTGAAGACAGATGGTGGAAGATCTCAATCGTTGGCCTCTATATTTGAAGATATCTGCATCTTTTTATTCCAAAGTCGGGAGCGATGGAATGGAGAGAGTTGTTGGTAGATGTTTGTTATGGTGACTTGGTACTTGGAAGCTTGGTTCCATTGTGCAGTTTGAAGTCAGTTGAAGAGAAGGGGAGTTGATATTAGGTTTATCAAGTTCTTGCTCTAGGAATTTGTTAAATTATTGATCGGCTAAGGTGTCAAAGATACTCGAGAAGTCTCTCAAGTCCACTCATAAAGGCATATCAGTCGTGCATATGGAGTTTTCTAGTTATTCTTCTGACTAGAAGGTGTTTCTGTGAAACATAAAACTGAAAAAAGTGGAGGTGATTTATGTTCACCATCCAAAAGTGCAAGGAAGGATTCATCTCTCTTAATCTTAAGGGTGGATCCAATCTGAATGGAGATTTCAGAACTGTTGACGTGAATATGGTTTGTTCAGAGAGAATCTTAGTTACTTGAGTCAAGGGTGGCAGCCTTGGTATCTAAACACTTTGTTTGTCAAAGAAGATACTTGCAAAAGATTGAATACTTAATAAGTGTTCATGGAGGGATCTGTTGAAGTATGGCTTCAACAACGAAGCAGGGTTATTGAACAAGGATTTAAGATCAATTGCTATTTGTGATATTCACAAGTATTTGATTGATTATCCTTGTATGTGAAGTTCAAGATTGTTGATGTTCAACACGATGTTGAAACATCTCTTCATCTGGTTTATGCAGGATCATGGGAGGGGTACTGCATAAGCTTTTGGATCTATTTCTCTTGGGTGTTGACCTAAGAATCTACTTCAGCGTGGTGTGGCAAAAGCATATGATCTCTGTAGAGTTTCCTGGCAAGAAACTGGTCTAGAAAATGGTGATGTGGAAGATGAAGAAGAAGACATCATAATCTTGATGAGTAGTTTTTAGATCTGTTTATTTATGATCTAGGAGTATTGGAGTGCAGTAGGTGTGTTCCAGTTGTTACTAGAAGAATCTGATGTTTATCTTGAAAGTGTCTTGGCAAGAGACTTTTTCAGTATATGGTGCTGGTGATAGCACAGCTTGGGTCAGTTTATTTTTGATCTAGGTACTTAGGAGCATGTGATCTTGCTCTTCTTGGAAGTCAAGGTTAAGTGGCAGTTATCTCTGAAGATGGCTGGTTTATACCTAAGTGAATCGCACACTCAAAGATAACACAGAGTTTCCACCGAACTTTATTTAGTCTCAAAGGACAGGTAAAATATCGATAAAACCCAAGGGGAAGAGAAACGGGAACGGAGGTCGGTTATGCGAAAAGAAGGTACTAGCACCTTACGCATCCGTCGTACTCGACGGGAACCATTTCGCTTGTTTCTAGGCTTGGATGGGTTATCTATCTAAAGGCTTCTAGCTAAAAGAAGAGAGGAGAAAGGAAAAGAAAAGAAAGAAAGAAAGTGCTCATAGAGGATTGGGGCCCTCGTGCCTACGTACCCTCCTAGTGCAATGAGGAAATCAGAGCTCTGTAGTTCATGGAACCAGGGAAAAGAAGAAGAATGGAAGAAAGATGGAAGGGTGGAAGTGTGATCGCCAAGATCATGGTGATCTCGTGCCTACGTATCATACATTCAAATGAATGCAGAATCAGAGCTTCCATAGTTTGGGGAACTAAGACGGAAAAGGAAAAGGAAAGTGGTGTCAAAACAAAGATCAAAAGAAGGAGAGAAAACTCCGCTGGGGATCCAAAATAATTGGTGTTAAAACCAAGAAAGAAGTGGAAAGGGAAGATAGAGATAGAGAATAACGTGCAAGAGTGGTGTAGAAACCAAGAGGTAAAGGAGCAAAAGAATAACAGAGACTCCACTTGGGAGAAAGGGAATAGAGAATCAAGTTGGAAATCAAAGAGTATTGACCCTACTGGGGATCAAAAGGAAAAGGTTTGGTATATTAACTAACTGGCAGTGGTTAACCGGAGAGAAAAAAAGGTAACGAATCTAGTGGGGAAAAGGGGAGAGTGCTGAACCAAGAGAAGGTGTTTGACTCAAAGGGGATTTCAGTATATTAACTGATAAACAGTGGTTAACCGAGATAAGCAACAGATTGCAACTCTGCGGGGATAAAGGTTTTAACAGATAAACTGTGATCAACCAAAAGAATGGGTGTAGAACCAAGCAAAGGTTGTGACCCAAAGGACGAGATGTCGGTACTGACTGAGCAAACAGTACTTGACCAACAAAAGGAGGTATTAAACCAAAAGAGGTTGCTAACCGCTGAGGATTCGGTGTTAACAGAAAGAGTGTGATTGACCGAAAGGAAAACAAGTGATTAACCAAGAGAAGGTGATTAACTCGAAAATGTTCAGTGTGTTAACAGTCTGGCTGTGGTTAACTGACAAAAGTGGGTGATTAACCAAGAGAAGGTGATTGACCAAGAGAGAGATAGAAAGAGGCAAGGATCGACTCGATTGGGGAAAGAGATACGCTACCGCCTGGAGATAGAGGTAACTAAGCCAGGCACAGGGTCATTCGTCCCCTACCTGAAGTAGTCAGAATGAGAGTAGGAATTCTCCATTCTCATTCCTTCTCTAACACACAGGGTGTAGTGCAGAAGTTGAAACAAACAGCGTAATAGCTCCAAGTTGTACAGTGCTCCAGTGTCGTGCGACGCGCGAATCTCCGACTCAGCAGGGGATCAAAAGGGAGAAAGCTCTAAAGGAAGATTAATTAACTAAGGGGGGGAAATGCTAATAATTTTACAAAAATAAATTGAAAATTATTAAAGCAAAGGGTGCATTATTGATTATACAAGATTAAGCTTATCCATAAAGAACAAACTTAATGAAAAAGAAAGTGCAAAACAATCCCAAATGTCAATAAAAAATGCAACACAAAATCATGTCATTATGTAAGCAAAGTTGTGCAAGAATGATCATGTGCATGTAATGTCAAGAATGAGCATAGTTATGGAATCGAAAGATCAAGCAATGAGAAATCATAATCATGCTTTAAACTGAAGTGAAACAGCACCTAAAACATCCATAAAAATCAATCATATCAATCTATGGAAGTTAGAGGAAGAAAGCATGGCAAACCAGCTTGAAAAACACCAAAAATGGCACTCTGTTACAGTGGTAACCGGTTACATCAAAGTGAGTAACCGGTTACTTGCTTGAAAATAACATATCTGGGGAAAATTATGAAGGGTAACCGATTATCCTATAATGAGTAACCGGTTACTCAGTTGAAAAAAGTAGCGCTGATGCAAAATTTGTGATGAGTAACCGGTTACCACTGTAACAGTGGCAAAAACAACTTTTGAAAAATCACTTAAAACATCCAAATCACTTGTTCAAATTACCACATGCTAGGGTATGAATTTGTGCACGAAAATCAAGTTCCAAAACAACAAATAAACAGTGATGGAATCAATTAACACATCTAGATCATGGATCATGTAAATGCAAAGTCAATTCGCGCACAAAAAGTACCGAACAACATTGCAAATGATACGAAAATGTTCGAAACAGTAAAATGAATGAGATCTACCAACCTACAAGCCGGAGGATTGGCTTGGTAGTTGTTGCAAAGAGATCTTGGTGTAGATAATCAAAGAAAACTAGAAGAATCTTCAATTATAGCCGAATCGTACCGAAACCGAGCAAATTGCGACGAAACTCCGAAATACGAATTCGAACCGTTGAATCTTGAAGAAAACACTTGAGATGAATCTGAAAGCTAATAAAACTCCAGAAATCCAAGTATAATTTCAAGATGATGGAGGTTAAGCTCAAGAAATAATCACTTCCAATGTGAAAAGTGATTATTCTTCAATGGTGAAGAGCTATGGTGAGGTTTGGGAAGAAAATTGAGATGAAGATGAAGAAGTTGCAGAAAAATTAAGAGAAAATGTGAGAGAATTGAGAGTGAAGTGTGTGAAATGGTTGAGAAATTGTGTAGAGTGTTCAAGGTCCTTGAAAAATGATTGAAAGTTTGTTTATATAGAGTTTTGGTTTGGAGTGTGAGAGGTTTGGAATTAGGCTAGGTTCTAGCTTTGAGTGGTTTGGAATTAGGCTAGGAGTTAGTTACACTTGACTCACCGAGTCAAGCGGTTAACTCGGTTAGTTAGGAAGTTAACTCGGTAGCAATCCAAATGTAAGCTTCACATCCAAGGGTTCACAATTTATGAAAATGAGGTATATGGTAGTCTTGAATGGAAAGGAAACATTGTAGTAAATGCTCATGAATCACTTGAAGAGTCTAGAATATTCCATGCTGCTAGAACAATGTAGAATCAAAGACCAAAGAATGTGCACAGTTATTGTCCCAAAAATGCAGTAGAAATTGCAGGTTTGTGTCATACCCCAAATTTTGACCACCAAGATTTCCCATCATTGTGAAAATCATAAATTAGGGTTTCTTGACCTAATTCACCCCTAAGTTGACTTTTGGGACAAAGCATGAGCCAATACCTCAAGACATTATCTGAGGGCCTCAAATACACCATATTGATCCATTTGCAATAATGGATTGATCCAAGAAGCTTGATTCAAAAGTTTCAATTTCATCTGGATCATAATTAGGGTTTTGAAGGAAAAGTCAACTGTAGCTTTGACTTTTGACCAAGACACGCGCCCAAACCTTGGGACATGATTCAATACACCGTATAACACCTATGAAATCCATTCATTAGGTTTGATTTAGGTCAAAGACTTAATTTCACAAAGGATTGCACAGTTTGGATTTCATCCGATAAAAAGTCAACTGTGCACAAAATCAAGTTTGACTTTTTGGAATTTTTCACAAATATGGTTCCCCTAAGTCAAAAATAATGTTAATGTATGATATTGATCATCATCCATAAAAAAAAATCAAGAAAAGTGAGGTTTCTTGCAAAAGGGGGAACATTGAGAAACCAAAATTTTTCTAAGTTATGGAATAAAAGTGGTTTTGGTACCAACTTCCAAGGACCATAACTTGAGATCCAAGCAACCATTTTGGGTGATCCAAAGCAGGATTTGTAGGTCTTGCTACACTCTACAAAAGCTTTAACTACCTCCAACTCCAATTCCTTATGGATTTTAAGTTATGGAGGGATCAAAATGACAAAAATATGAAAATGACACTTTTTCCAACACTTAGTGAAAATCTGCCTAAGTTACCAGCCTTGAACATCAATGTTCATGAGATTTTTTCAGTTAGATCCAAAGAGTTTCAAAACAAACTATGATCACACATGTTTTGTATCATATAAGGTCTTTCTAAAAAGCACAAGAGCCTCCCATAACTCAACCTGAGCAAGGAGATATGAATCCCTCAAAATCACCATTTCCAACTGTCTTGGACAAGGCAGATTTTGGCATTTTACTCGATTTGGAAAAATTGAACAACTCCAAGCCTTATCATCCATTTGGACACATCTTAGGATAAAACAAAAGGAGAATGATCTGATCCCCGAGCCTCCAAAGTCCAAGACTCTACATTAGCCATAACAAACCTAAAAAGGCTAAAAAGGTGCCAAGAATCCAATTTTGTTTCAATGCATTTAATGGATACACCAAGGTGGCATGGACTGACATATTCCTAACTGAATGAGTCAAGGATCAGCACTGAATCAAATGATCATAGGCCTGTGCCCTAACCTCAAGTCAATGGCTAGAGGAGACTTGAGATTCCTTTTGCTCAACATTGGCCAAAGGCCTGCTGCAGCTGCCAATCACTATTTTTGCAAAACAAACTTGCTCTACTATAAATAGAGCTCATTTGTGCTCAGTTTGAGTACACCAAAACACTACAACACTTGCTTTCCTCAAAATCTCTTTCTTTAGGCCAAAATCCCTTCTTTTGCAAGGTATCTCTGAGTTTTTGAGTTAGAGAGCAATTCCACCTAAGCTCATGATCCAAACACCTCTAATATGTTGTATCTAAGCTGTTCAAACACTCACTTGTGACTTGAAACACCAAAATCACAAAGTCCACTTCCAAAACCTCAAAATTGGACTTTTATGCATTTTTCAAGCCATGTCTTGATTCAGTCACTTTCAAAACCAAACAAAGCCTCAAACACACTCCAAATATCATCCTCAAACTGTCCCAAATGGTTCCCCTCATCTGGAACACCATTTGAGAGAGTTGCCATATTGGTCACTTTTGCCCCTTTTGCAAGAAAGTGCCACAACTTGTTCCTGAGGATTCCAGCTGGTTCTAATCATTCTAAAAGCTTCTAAGGGATCAAATGAGAGTGTCCAAAGCATCAAACAACTTCTGGCATAAGGAACTTGGTAGATAGCACAAAAAGCTCCAAGAGGTACGTGCATGACAACTTGGACTCTTTGAATTATGTATTCCTTTGATGTCCATTGATCATAAACATCTCATACATGTTGTATATGTTGTGTTTGAACCAATTTTCCATGTAATTCTTGCCTGTACCATGAGATAGCATAGAACATGCAAAAATAGGCCTATTTCAAAACCACTATCGAATTTTGAGAAGGAAACATTTTTTGAAAATTCCAAGGGCACCATTGGATTCCTCATGAAATTCTAGGTCAGATGTACCTAAATTTTGCCCCAATCCATGGAGAAATGAGAAAGTTAGAGGCTTCACGTAAATTGCCCAAAAAGCTTGCCTTGCCTTGCCTTGCCTTGCCCAGGCCTAGAAACAAGACATGCCTTATGAATTAATGGGGTGGTTTTGATACACGGATATATCACCACCCCAGTGGTAGCGCACATGTGTGTTTGGCTTGATGGTCGAGGGTTCAAATCCCACCCATACCATTTTTGCCCTTTTCTTTGTTTTTGCTATTTTTTTTCCATATTTTCATGTTTTTATTAATTAATTAAAAAATTAATTTCTCTCTCAATTTTAATTATTTTTTATTGATTCTTTTTTTAAAAATTCACAAAACATTAAAATATTTTATTCCATGAAAATTTCACAAAAATATTATTTATTTCATATATTTGGTATTTTTGTAAAGAATTATATTTTTATTTGTTTTTAAACATTAAAAATACTTCTTTCTCTTGGTTTTTTGCAAAATTCAAATGATTTTTAAATCGTCCCATGAATGAAACATGATTTTCCAAATATAAATCCAAAATTACAACCTTTTTCTTCACATATTTGATTATTTTAATTGAATTTTTATTCAATTAAAATACATTTTAAAACAAAAAATTAGGGTTTTGATCACTATCACCCTAACAAATCTTTTCAAAAATTGTGGGTCTCTAATAGAGTATAAGACCCAACCCCTTTGTAAATATAAATAATTTTGGGCCTCAGTCATTGTATAAGTCCCACTGTGTTTTCAAAAATCTCGGCGCGATCGTCGCTTTTCAAAACATTTTCATCTGGGCCTACCCTTGTGTTGTAAGTCTCATTTCTTTTCTTTTTCAAACCTTTTGGTCTCTCCTTGAGTTGTAAGACCCATTCCTCTGTATAGAAAACCTCTTTGGGCCTCAGTCATTGTATAAAGCCCCAGTACAGTTTACAAAACAATGGTACGATTATTGTTTTTCATCTGGGCATCTCCTTGAGTATAAGCCCCAACAATCTTTTCAAAAACAACTTCCCTCTTGATTTAGGTTCAAATCCCTAGTCGTTATCAAAACTTTCTTTAATTTCTTGAACAACTAACCATACAACTTTTACAATGGAAGCTTGCTCGCCTGTAAGTTTTTATCAACTTTCATTTACTTGCTTTCATATATATATATATATATATATATATATATAGGCAAAATACCCTTTTTGGTCCTTTAACTTTACCTCGGGGTTCGTTTTGGTCCCTTAACTCTTCAAAACGTTCCATATTAGTCCTTTTGTCTTATTAGCGACGAATTTAGCGAATGATTTTGAATTTTTCCGTCGCTAATAAGACGAAAAGGACTAATATGGAACGTTTTGAAGAGTTAAGGGACCAATATGACACTTTTTAAAGTTAAGGGACCAAAATGAACCCCAAGGTAAAGTTAAATAACCAAAAAGAGTATTTTGCCATATATATATATATATATATATATATATATATATATATATATATATATATATAAAACTGTATTGCTGGAAGCTTGCTCACCTGTAAGTCCTTCTTTCATATCCTTTTAAATACATGTCATATATCAACTATATATATATATATATTTGTATATTTGCTTAGAGTTTTCCCCGGCAACTAGGTCTAGAACTAGGTAAAGCCAGTTGGTCACTCGTTAATACAATCAAAACTAGATCCCCATAGGATTTCCAGATACAGTCGTGCCTTCTCTTGGGCTTAAATAATATGGAACAAAGAGAAAGGCATTATTCTAGGTGAAACTTTTCTCAGCCTAAGAAGTTCATTACCCCAGAAAGGATTAATTCCCGGTGAAACCTCTCTTGAATTTCTTCAAACCCTATAACTGTTCATTAAAGAAAGGATTATTCTCGGTGAAACTTTTCTTGAACTTTTCTTAGGTTTGGGACCCACAGGCTTCCTAAAAGCATCCTCGTCTCCTCTTGGGCTTTGTACAAGGACCCTCCGGCTTCTTAGAAGTTCTCATGCCTTCTCTTGGGCTTAATATAAGGACTCTGAAGACCTCTTAAAGGTATAAGACATAACTTAGTCATCCTTTGCTAGAGCAGTCTTTCTTGAGTCAAAACCTCAGACCAATTTAGGGTTGATTCTCATCCCTTAAACACCTGCCTCCTCTTGGGCATCATACAAAGATAAACTCTTCCATAACAGTAGACTTGGACAGTCTAAAACCTTCTTGGATCTCAAAGTCCTTCTCAAGTTCCTTACAAACATAGGAGAAACCCTGGTCATTTAATCAATATCCAGTAGAGTTAAAACCCATAGGTTCTAAACCCAGTCTTTATCCTAAATTACCCCCAGCCAGGGTCAGCTTACTATCGGTATAACACTATCCCAAATCAGAACCTCAAGGCATCTGATATCTCAACCCTTTTGTAAACCCTCAACAAGAGTTGATTCCCCATTTGGACCTGCCTCTGGATCTCAATAATCCTCAGCAAAGATAGACTCATCTTAGGCTTTGTATAATGATTCTTCCTTCCCTCAGCAAAGTCAGCCTCCTCTTGGGCTTTGTACAATGATTTTCCCCAGCTGAGCTAACCTTTTCAGACTCTCTTGTTGAGTCAATTACTTTTCAGACTCTCTTGTTGAGTCAATTATTTTTCAGACTCTCTTGTTGAGTCAATTACTTTTCAGACTCTCTTGTTGAGTCAATCACTTTTCAGACTCTCTTGTTGAGTCAATCACCTTTCAATACTCTCTTGTTAAGTAAACCCTTTTAGCCTCAATCTTGGGATTTGTATAAGACAGATAAAAACACTCCCTTGATGAGTCAATCTTTTTTCAGCCTCCTCTTAGGCTTGGTATAATGATTTCCCCTAGCAAAAGTTAGCCTCCCCTCAGGCTGTGTATAATGATTTCTCCAGTTTGGCCAGCCTCAATCTTGGGCTTTGTACAAGACATATATAAGCTTTCTACAACAAAGTCAAAATCTTCATAACCTTCTCTTAAGCTCTGGAAAAATATCTTCCCCAGTGAAGTCAATCCCTCCCTGCCTTCTTTTAGGCTTTGAGAAATAATATCCATAAGCAGAGTCAATCCTCTTTTCAGCCTCAATCTTAGGCTTTGTACAAGACACCATATAAATTTCCTTAAGCAGAGTCAATCCTCTTTCAGCCTCGATCTTGGGCTTTGTACAAGATAGATAATACTCTCCAGCAGAGTTAAAATCTTTTCAGCCTCAATCGTGGGATTTGTACACGACACCTAAAATATCCTCAGCCGAGTCAGTAAAGTCTCATATCACCCTCAATCTCGGGCTTTGTACAAGACAGATAAAAATTTCTCTCCCACAGAGTCAGTATTCTTTTCAGCCTCAATCTTTGGCTTTGTACAAGACACATACAAACCCTCCTCAGGGGAGTCAAAATCCCTTTTAGCCTCAATCTTGGGCTTTGTACAAGACAGACAAAATATTTCCCCGGAAAAGTTAAACTTTTAGCCTCCTCTTAGGCTTTGTATAATAATATCCCCCCAAATAGTCAGCCTCTTTTAGCCTCAATCTTGGGCTTTGTACAAGACATATATAAACACTCTCTTGTTGAGTCAGTCTCTTTCAGCCTCCTCTTAGGCTTTGTATAAGGACTTCCCCAGTGGAGTCAATCTATCTCTTAGCTTCAACCTTGGGATTTGATCAAGGCACACAAAAATCAACATCCCCTCAAAGGAAATCAAAATCTCTATAGGAAAGCATTTCTCTGTGTTATCACATATCAAAACAGATAACTCAAAACAAACCTTAAACTACTGTAAGTGGCACACTTATTGATTCAAATATCCAAACTGTCGTCCATCTTTTATCCTGGTAAAACCCTTTCTTCCATCTAATTGTTGTAAGTGACAAGCCTCTGGATTATTTACATCCACGCCAATGTCCTTCTCTTAGCATGAAATCTCCTAAGGAAAAATGGCATTGCTCTACATTGAGTTAAAGTTTTCTCCTTCAGGACGAATCCCTCATAAAGGAAATTATGGCATTGCTGGATTCTCATATCCCAGTTAAAGTAATTCTCCTTTATAGTCAGTCACCCAACAATAGTGATAAACAGACGAGATGTCTCCCTTTAGAGATGGCAAATTCTCTCTCAGTCAAACCTTTTAGCTTCAATCTTGGGCTTTGAACAAGACATAAATAAACCTTTCAGCTTCAATCTTGGGCTTTGAACAAGACACCAAAACATCTTTTCCTCACATAGAATAGGAGGAACTACGATTGCTCTGATTTCCCTGTTTCTTTAAACGGGAATACGTAGGCATAAGATTGCGAAATCTTAGAGAGCATACTGTCGGGGTGAAAATTGGATACCATAGTTATTTGTTAACTAGGATCGCATTTTTATGTCACCACCGGTCTTTGATTTTATCCAAGGGAAGGGAGAAAAACCGAATTCCCACAATGCAATGCAAATGCACTAAGATTCTAAGTTCGGGGGTTGGTTATACCTAGGGAAGGTGTTAGCATCCTAGATATCTGTAGTACTCTACAAGAACCTCTTGATTTATTTTTTGTTATTTGTTATCTGTTTTGCTAAGGGTTTAAGGGTAGGTGATTTATAATTTTATTCCTAAGTATGCTCGACAAGATATTGCATCTTGTGCCTACATATCCTGTCAGGAGGGAATTAGAGCACTTGTAGTTCCTTATTAAGGATACTAAATGTTTTAAAGGTTTAGGAAAAGAAGATAAGTCATCATCTTAAGAAAGACCATCATAGTTTTTGAAAATGTTTGTATTTTGTGGGGTATGGGATTGTATGTCCCTTTCTTTGAGATGATTAACATCTAATTTTCTTGTGTGGAGAATTAGGTAGGCAAAAGTTTGATTAAATAATCAAAATCTTGGGGGACTAACCTAGGAAATCTATCCTAAGTTGTCTAATTGACTTATCTTAAGGTATCGATTATGAATGCAAATGATATGCACCATGCACAATAACATGGTTATCATGCATGAGATTTTCCCTTGGATATTTTATGCGGTTAATTATTGTTATTTAGGTGAGGGTGCTAGCAAAGTGATGCTAGACTTGTGTCTTGTGATCAATAGGTCGAATGCGATGCTCGAAGGCGATCGACTTATATGAGTGGAAAATTGGCTCGACGTTGGATCGAGAGTTTTAATTTTTGAAAGGGTTTGAAAACAATAAAACATACTAACAAGCACACGCATCAAGTAAAGGTAAGCATACCAAAGCAAGATAAGGTATCAATCATGAACAACATGCCAAATAAACACACAAGTAAACACTCAAACGTGAGGGATTTAAGTGAGTTTTGATTTATTAAGAAAAAGAGTTGATTAATTTTAAGGTTTATTAAGAAAAAGTTAAAGGTTTATTAACAAAAAGTTGATTTTAGGGTTTATGGATAAAAGTTAAAGGTTTTATTATTTAGAAAAAAGATTTTTAGTTTAATAGTGAATAAAAGTTATTATAACCTTAACACCTTAGAGAAAGCTATACTAGTTAAATTGGTTAATTAAAAAAAGGTTACATGTTGTTAAAAAACTCTAATTATTTGATGTTTCATTATTATTAAAAAAAATTTTGATTGGGAAAAAAATTTACTCTTAATACTCTTATAAATAAAATCTCTAATTCTAAAATTATAAAAAAAGTTAATAAGGTTTATTTTAATATCTTAAAATTTTATTAAAGGTTTTAAAAAAGGCTATATTTATATATTTTTAAAAATTACACTTAGAAAAAAAAGTGAATTTAAATAGTAAAAAAAGTTAAAAAAGAAAATGATTAAACAGAGGGATCCGGCGTGGTCATGGAGAGAGAGTCCATGAGGGACTCTCTAATCTCTACCGTGTGATGTGTGTGATGTGATCAGAGGCGTAAAAAAAGTGAGAGTGCATGTGTGTGTGGTGTACAAGATCATAAGGCAACAAAATAAGTAAAGAAAAACATACTCCCTCCTCTCTCGTCTCTCACTCTCGTCACTCTTTCTCTCTCTCTCAAAACGAAGTTAGGGTTTGAGAAAACCTAAGTGGCGTCGTCGCTCAAATCTCATCTTCTCTCTCGATCTCTCACGGTTAACCCAGTAAAAACCCCTTTCCCATGGTTCCCATCCTCGATTTCAATATTATGAAATGATATAGCAGAAAAAAATAGAAAAAAAAGGGAGACGATGGCGACGCCGGCGGTGGATGGCTCCGTGAATCTCCGTTCAGGGACGAATTCTTTCACTCCTTACCTCTTTGTATTATTTGATTTGCCTTCGTGCTGCTCTTCTTCTTTTCTGAATTTGAAAATGATGGATTTCGTATGTTTGACGGTTGTGTATGTGTGGGGTGATGATGAACGAGTGTGCTTCTGAATCTCTATTGTTTTTTTTTGGTAATGGAATTGATGATTTTTGGTTGCTGCGTGTAAGGTGATTCTCAGTGATTTTCTTTTTTGTCCTCTAGGTCTCGTGTGACGTCCCTTTTATAGATGGCCAATGATGATTCAATTTTGGAAATCGTTTAATGTTGATTGATTGGGTTTAAATGCTGATTTGATTCGGGAAAGTTTTTTTTTGAATCTGATATATTTTGTGATTGTTTGATACGATTTGGTTTGAAATTGTTTTGAACCGTTGCCCTGTCTATTTTGGGAATGTATTGATGCTGGTGGTATCCCTTTGGGATATTGCCCATCAATATGAGATGATGCAATAAATCTGAATTGAAATTTGAAGATCTGAGGCCTAAAATAGGGAACTTTGAAAGATTTGGACGTGTGTAGCGACGGTTTTGGAAGGTTTTTGAACTATGGCGATTGGTTTTGGGAAACTTATTAAAATTGTTTGATTTCTCCTTGATCATGTGAGATAATTTGTGTCTAAAATCCATTTAGACCAATTTGGAAACTTAATGGGACGTGAACTCGTGGTTCTTGCCTTGCCGATGATGGAAACTTGGTATATGTGTCAAAACTTACCATTGTTGTGCGAATCTTGATGATAACATCGCCTCTGATTTTCAACTTAATTTGAATAATGCGATTCTATCCAATTTTCTATTTTCCAAAGTTGGTATTAACTTTTTCTTTTTTCTTTTTTCATGTACGAACTGATGAGGAGGAGGCTCAGAGAGCGAGCTTGTCTTTGGACAAGGTAGTCTTCTATTCTTTTTTTAGCAAGCTTCAGGAATCTTTAAAGTAGTTGGTAATTGCCGTGAGTGGTAATATTTTTGCACTTGTGAATCAAACAAATCTTGAACCTTGTATTCATCTTGTATTTCTGGTTTGGGCGAAATAACCTTTGAGATTTTTTTTGAATTGCATCAAATAATTACTTCCAAACGTAGGCTGCTGAATTCTACTGTATCTTTTTGTAGGTCTTCCAGAGAAGCGTTACTAAATGGATTTGTTGATCTTGATCAATCCTCCTGAAGTCGGTGTTGAATTGTAAGTATCCTAATGAATTTTCCTGGTATGGGCTGATTGAGAAACTCTCCAGTTGGCGACGAAATTATAAACTACGTCAATATTCATGGTAGAATCTGTAGTATGAAACTTCAAGACTGCATTGGTAGGCCACCCCTTTTTTAGTCTTACTGTCATCTACCTCATCATGTTTTAATGTCTTTACTAGCTTAGGTAGCTCGACTGTAAACTGGATTCATTTGTTTTCTGAACTTCATTTTTTAGGTGGATGCAAACTGTAGCGGGAACATCCCGAGCATGATAAACCAAGAGGCCTAAGTTTCTTCTACGAGTGAGGTAAGTTGAAGACCATTCAATTTTCCTACCATTTGCTCGTCCATATCTGCAGAAGTTAGTAACAGGGAGACTTAAAAGAATTAAAGACTTTCTTCTCTTTTGATTCTTTTGTATTTCCATTTTGGTTTCGTTGTTGCATCACTGTTATATTGGTCATGTTGTTATTGAGACGAAGATACCAATGGTGACGTTGTTAAGATTATGTTTTAGCGTAGATTTTAGTATATGGGAACTGTTTGGTATGAGTCAAAGGAGTGAGGCCGACTTGAAACACTCGGAGACTATCAAATGGAAAGTCTTAGCATGGTAGTTTTCCTTGACCTTGATCACCTTAGTAGGTTTAGAGGATGCCTTATACTTCTGCACGTTTGGATGTGGGTTTTTCGGAAATTTAACTTGTCTGCTTTTCCATGTATCTCTTCGTTGGAAAACGGATGGGCATACGAGGAAGTAATGTTTCCTTGTGTTTTGTATGTGCAGGATCCATCAACAAGAGTTGAGCACGAAGTTAGCACGTCCTAGATTTGGCGAAGATGAAGGCCGATATGTTGTTTACGTCTACGACGGGCTTCTCGATGAATTCAACTCGTGAGTCTATGGTTTGAAAGGGTCAGTTGAAAATTGTATTTAGTCAGGAAGTGAATGTGCATTAATCGCAAATCGGATGTTTTGGTTTTTGTTTAGCAAATTTCCCCTCGCAGAAGCTTTTCAACAGCAAGCTCTCTGATCAACTCTTAGTTTCTGACGACCCCTTTAAAATCGAGAGAGCCTTTTCTGTCTTCATATGATTATGAACTCTAATCTTTTGCAGTTATTCTATTCAGGGACAACTTCAAGGGAAATCTTCAATTTATGATGCTCATCCTCAAGGTATTTGGCAAGGGAAACCAGGAGTTTTGTACCAAGCCCATGCTGACTAAGCAGGTTAACGCAGCAGGCATGAAATCGGTTGGCGAGGCTTCATTTTGGTTTGCGGGGAGTCTTGAGTAGTAGGAACCAATTTGGAAAGTGCATGATGGGTAGAGTTGACTTGGTCAACTGTAGGTCTAAAGTAGCTTTTTTTCAATGTAATTTTTTCTGACTCATAATGTAATCTTGGCACTTGAAGCTTGGTTACTTTAGAACATAAGCAACAGACTTTATATCTACAACATTCTCACTCTCTTTCATTCTAAGAGCTTATTTTCATTTGTATGCTAACGACTTTGATTCCTTCATATGAATTATCATGTATGTGAGCTACTCATAAAATAACTCATTTCTCTTCCCACTGAGCCCTTCACGACCTACTTCTCATCATTTCAAGTAATAAGAACAAAAGTCTAAATTAATGTAAGTGCACCACAAATCTTAGCATCTTGAACTAATCTTGAACTCACAATGGATTGTGAATCTTAGGCATTTGGACTTTGATCTTGTAAGTCTTCACAATTTGAAATTTCTTGATGACTTAGGTTGTACTTTGAAGTGAGCTTTGAATTGTAAGGGACTCTTAGCACATGGGAGGTCTTCGTATTTTGCATTTTTGGAATTAAATGCCTTGCACTTCTCTTGACAAATGAAACTTATAACCTGAATAGCGCAGACTTGAACTCGTACTTTGGATTCCAACTTCTAATTCCTTCCAAATTGAACCTTCTTTGATGAACCACCAGTAGAGCAAACAAACATCTCTTAATCTTGAGTAGCTTACAAGGGGGAATGCCATCACACAGCCAATGACTAACCTTCAAGGACCAAATTCCACATCAGAGGGTATTTTGTGGGAGGAAAACTGAAGAGTCTTGAGGGAAAAAGGCTTGGTAATGGTTTAGGGATCAGAAGACGGAGGCACTCATCCTCATAGGAATCCACACACACTTGCCAAGGCCCAAGAAACCTCCACACACACTTACAGCACAACCTTCAAAATTCTTGAATCCTCTGCAGCAGTACTTATACTCATAAATGAAGCGAGCAGACAAAAACTAAATAACGCGGTTAGTTATGCACGAATGATGGCCTAAGATGCTATGCAAAGAAACAAGGCAGGGATCTTAGGGTAAAAAATTAGGGTGCGACAGATGCTCCTATTTAAGTTTCTCCTATTCGGAGATATGGAGATTGAAATTTTCGTCTCGAAGAGATAGGAGAGACTTAAATACAAACATGCACAAAAAATTTTTTGGCCCTAAGATGCCGCCAAATGCACATGATATGATATGCTATGCAAGACAAGGAAACTGTGAGGAAAACCGTCACAGGGGATAACTGATGTTGAAAAGACAAAGAGAGAAAGACCCGACGAGGACGACCTAGCAAAACAAGACTCCACGGGGAAAGATCCAACTCCACTAAGGGGAAAAGAGACTACCAACTGACAATCACAGGGTAGCTTAAACATAAGGCAAAACTTGAAAAGGGGGATAACTCACTACCAACAGCTGGTAGCCTAAGCGAAGGTATCCGATCAAAATACAGACTTATTACCTACTATCCCACGATAGCCTAAGCAAAGGTAATAGACTGAAGAAGAAGGATTACCTACTGCCAACTTGTGGCAGCCTGAGCAAAGGCATCCGACAAAAAAGGTGTGTTACCTACTATCAAGCATATGATAGCCTAAGAGAGGTAGACACAAGAGGAAAGATGACTTACTACCACCACGGTAGCCTAAGCAAGGCATCTGACCAAAAAGGGTGCTTTACCTACTATCAAGCATATGATAGCCTAAGCCAGGTAAACACAAAAGGGGAGATGACCTACTACCACCACGGTAGCCTAAGCAAGGCATCTGACCAAAATACAGACCTATTACCTACTATCCCACGATAACCTAAGCAAGGGTAATAGACTGAAAAAGAAGGATCACCTACTGCCAACTTGTGGCAGCCTGAGCAAGGGCGTCCGACAAAAAAGGTGTGTTACCTACTATCAAGCATATGATAGCCTAAGCGAGGTAGACACAAGAGAAAAGATGACCTACTATCACCACGGTAACCTAAGCAAGACATCTGACCAAAAGGGTGTGTTACCTACTATCAAGCATATGATAGCCTAAGCCAGGTAAACACAAGAAGGAAAGATGACCTACTACCACCACGGTAGCCTGAGCGAGGCATCTGACCCAAAATACATATGTATTACCTACTATCCCATGATATCCTAAGCAGAGGTAATAGACTAAAGTAAGCTTCAACGATCACGATGATGATTCAGCTTCCTTGAATGTTCCGCTCAGGAAGAGTGAATACTTTCCCACGCCTCAAGGTTGTATGCCACGGGCAAGTCTTGAAAATAAATGTTGCGAGGTTGTCCACCTCAACCAAAGTCTTGAATTTCCTACCCTCTTCAAAGAGATATCATCTGGTAGGAGTAACTTAAATATTGGATTCACTGGAGATAACCATTGTAGAGCGATATTGCAGTAGTTGAAATTTCAGTGAAGTAAATAGAATTCCTGCAACGGGAGTTCTCAAATAAAGAGAATGCTTGTAAAGTCTTCAATAAGTTTCTCTGACGGATTTCCGGGGAGGTAACATCTGTCGGAGAATAAATGGAAAATCCTGATAACTTGCTGGGGATAGACAAACTCTCCTGAGGAGGCTGCCATTTGTCGTAGAAATCTTGATAACCAAACTGCTCAAATAAAGAGCTGCTACTTGTTGTCTGGGTGTAACTCCCTTGGAAATGTAGTAATCATTGTTGGAGAAATAATTTATGTCTTCCATAGAGATCTTCAAGCAAACTCTTCTTTGGGAGACAAAGTGCAAAATAAATGCACGCTTAGTTCGGATTCAATATCTCAGAGATATCCAAAATTGTGATTGTCAGGGACCAAAGTTCGATCCAGGGAATAACTGGAAAGAAACGGTCAAACAAGACTCCACACATTGAGGATTGAACTCAACGGGTTCATCTTTATCCAAAAATGGGAAAGAAAACTAAAGCAACCATCTTCCACGAGGATCGAGCTCAGTGGGGAATTAGAAAGTATGTGCTTTTTCTGCCTAGGGTTGACGACTCTACTTGGAGGGAGAAGACAAACCCAGCCACTTGGGGGTAAACACGACCAAAGTGACAGAAACGGACAAACACACACAAAGATACAAAATGCAAAATGCGCACATGCCATGAATCTACATGAAAGAATGCCATGCTATGCTTATGCTCATGCTGACAAAACAACTACAAGAAGCAAACTGGAGATGAAGACAAGCATCTCAATACGGGTACTCGGCCAATCTTTGCAATATAAGAAGCGTCACTGGGGATGAAAGGAGAGCCATATACAGAAACGAGTCCCGCTTCAAAGCTTCAAATCTCTCTGGGGAAAAGAGAGCACTCCACTTAGGGATGAACGTCATGATTTCGCTTAGGGTTGTCAAGATGAACCTTGTGATTTTATTGAGGATAAGGAAGATTCACTAGGAATGAAACAAACTCGTGATCGAAAAGAATTCATGGGGGATAAAATAAATATCCACTGCGAACTGACGTAGTCCGATCACTAGTAGTTAAAATGTCGGGGATAAAACTTCGAGAGGATGAAATAAACATCCGCCTTTACTGGAGAAGATTGACATAGTCTAATGAGGAGTGAAATAAACACTCGCTTCGCTGGGGAAGGTCGAAACCGAAGAAGCTCACCGGGGATTCTTAGGCTGCCAGTCGGAGGAGTCTTGCATCAAAGGTGTCAGCTTCTTGAAGTAGAGGTTTACCGGGGAATAGTCGCGACCACCTGAAGTGAAACTTATTGGGGAGTTGCCACATTACCTGGGATAAAAGCTTTTTGAGCCATGGCTTATGGAGACTGTCAACATCCCTTTTAGTGTCCATAAATTAAAGTAATTCGCACACGAGACAATTTGAAATTTATTATTGAAAGATAAAAAACATTTTGCAAGATAGAACAATTTGCCAATAAATGATAATTGTGACTTTATTTCATAAAATGGTGATCAACAAATTGCGTGATTCCATATATTATTACAATGTCGGAAAATGGTAATAAAAGAAATTGCATAAAAAACAAAACAATGTTATTTCTCAAACGAACTTGAGTTCCCCATGTTCTAGGCTCTTGAAGGCCTTGACTTTAACTGTTACAGTAAGCTTCGACGGACTGAACTGAGTCAACTTTTCTTTGCCTCTAAGTATAGTACTTCTTGATCGCATCCACATTCACGGGACGAGTGATCTCTTCTCCATCCATAGTTGCTAACATCACAGCACCCCCCGAAAAGACCTTCTTGACGACATATGGACCATCAAAGTTAGGAGCCCATTTTCCCCTAGAATCAGTAAGGAAAGACTGAATCTTCTTAAGCACAAGGTCTCCCTCTCTGATCTCGCGAGGTCGAACCTTCTTATCAAAAGCCTTCTTCATCTTCTGCCGGTATAGTTGTCCACGACATAGAGCTGTCAACCTCTTTTCTTCAATCAGATTCAATTGGTCATATCTGCTTTGACACCATTCAGCCTCTGAAAGCTTTGCCTCCATCAGAACTCGCATAGAAGGGATCTCGACTTCTACCGGTAGCACCGCTTCCATACCATAAATAAGTGAAAAGGGTGTTGCCCTTGTTGACGTGCACACCGAAGTACGATATCCGTGTAAAGCAAACAGGAGCATCTCATGCCAGACCTTATAAGTGACCACCATTTTCTGAATAATCTTCTTTATATTCTTGTTTGCCGCTTCGACCGCTCCATTCATCTTTGGTCGATACGGAGAAGAGTTGTGATGCTCAATCTTGAATTCTTCACATAATTCCCTCATCATCTTGTTGTTCAAATTTGAACCATTGTCAGTGATGATTTTACTCGGCACACCATATCTGCAGATAAGCTTATTCCTGATAAATCTGACGACCACCTGTCTGGTAACATTTGCATATGAAGCGGCTTCGACCCATTTGGTGAAGTAATCGATTGCAACCAAGATGAAGCGATGACCATTAGAACCTTTCAGTTCTATTATACCAATCATATCGATGCCCCACATAGAGAAAGGCCACAAAGACGAGATAACATTCAGGAGAGTTGGTGGTACATGAATTTTATCAGCATAGATTTGACACTTGTGGCACTTCTTGGCAAACTTGTAACAATTAGATTCCATCGTTATCCAATAATAGCCTGCTCTCAGGAGTTTCTTTGCCATAGCATGTCCGTTAGCGTGGGTACCAAAAGATCCTTCATGAATTTCAGTCATTAACGTATTCGCTTCTCGCTTATCAACACATCTCAGCAAGACCATGTCGAAATTCCTCTTATAAAGCACATCATTGTTCAAGAAAAAGTTGCCAGCCAGTCTTCTCAAAGTTTTCTTATCTTTGTTAGATGCCCCGGGCGGGTATTCTTGCTTTTAGAGAAACAACTCAATATCATAGTACCAGCGTTTTTCATCAATAACTTCTTCCACTGAGAACACATAAGTCGGCCTGTCGAGGCGCATAACATTAATCTTAGGATATTCATTCCAGCGGTTCACCATAATCATAGAAGCCAGGGTTTCCAAAGCATCTGCCATCCTATTATCGGTACGAGGAATGTGATGGAACTCGACTCTGTTGAAGAAAGGAAGTAGTCTCCTCGCATAATCTCTGTATGGAACCAAATTGTCTTGTTGGGTCATCCATTCTCCCGTGATTTGGTATATTACCACAGCAGAATCGCAGTATACATCCAAGTTCTTGATTCTCAAATCCATCGCCTCTTCAAGGCCCATGATGCATGCTTCATATTTAGCCTCATTATTCGTACATGGAAAAGTCAATCTTGAAGTGAAAGGGATATGGGATCCATGAGGAGTCACAATAATTGCCCAAATCCCTTTACCGTAGTTGTTGACAGCACCGTCAAAAATCAAACCCCACTGAGAATCCGATTCAGGTCCTTCATCTGGCAATGGTTCTTCATAATCTTTCATTTTTAAATACATCACGTTCTCATCAGGGAAATCATCCTCCACAGACTGATGGTCCTCAATGGGCTGATGAGCTAGGTGATCCGCTAAAATACTTCCTTTAACTGACTTCTGGGTGTGGTATTCAATATCGTATTCGGATAATAGCATCTGCCATCTGGCAATCCTTCCCGTCAGGGCAGGTTTCTCAAAGATGTACTTAATGGGATCCATCTTAGAGATAAGCCAAGTGGTATAATTCAGCATGTATTGGCGTAAATGCTGAGCTGCCCATGCTAAGGTGCAACAAGTCTTCTCTAGCATTAAATATCTGGATTCACAATCGGTGAATTTCTTGCTGAGATAATAAATGGCATGTTCCTGCTTCCCGGACTCGTCCTGTTGACCGAGCACACATCCCATGGAATCTTTTAAAACCGTCAGATACATGATCAAAGGTCTGCCCCTAACCGGAGGAATCAAAATAGGAGGCTCCAAGAGATACTCTTTGATACTATCAAATTCTTTCTGACATTGTTCCGTCCAAACACAACCTGACTCTTTTCTGAAAAGCTTGAAGATAGGTCCACAAATAGCAGTCATGTTAGAGATAAACCGAGAGATGTAGTTCAAACGTCTTAGGAACCCTCTGACCTGCTTTTCCGTAGCAGGTGCTGGCATTTCTCGTATAACTTTAACCTTATCTGGATCCACTTCAATTCCCTTCTGGCTAACAATGAAACCCAGCAGCTTTCCTGAGCGGACACCAAATGTGCACTTGTTAGGATTCAAATAGAGTTGATACTTCCTCAAACGCTGAAACAACTTCAACAGATGTTCGACATGGTCTTCTTCGGTCTTGGACTTGGCTATCACGTCGTCTACATAAACTTCGATCTCTCTATGCATCATATCATGGAAAATAGTAGTCACAGCCCTCTGATATGTTGCACCAGCATTCTTCAAGCCGAACGGCATAACTCTGTAACAAAACGTGCCCCAGGGTGTGATGAATGATGTCTTTTCCATGTCTTCGGGAGCCATCTTGTTTTGATTGTAACCTGAGAATCCATCCATAAAAGAGAAAATCTTATACCTTGCAGTACTATCCACCAACATGTCAATATGAGGCAGAGGAAAATCATCCTTCGGACTAGATTTGTTCAAATCTCTGTAGTCGACACACATGCGAACTTTACCATCCTTCTTCGGCACAGGCACGATATTGGCTAACCACTGTGGATACTCAGATGTAACGAGAAAGCCTGCATCAATCTGCTTCTGTACCTCTTCTTTAATCTTCAAGGCCATATCAGGGCGAGTCCTTCTGAGCTTCTGCTTGACCGGCGGACATTCTGGATTCAAAGGTAGACGATGCTCCACTATAGAAGTGTCAAAACCAGGCATATCTTGGTACGACCAAGGGAACACATCAACATATTCCTTGAGTAATTCAATCAACCTTTCTTTCACACTAGACATGAGTAAAACTCCAATCTTCACCTCTTTACGGGATTCTTCTGTACCCAAATTAATAACCTCTACTGGCTCTTTGTGAGGCTGAATGACTTTATCTTAATTCTCAAGTAACCGGGATATTTCCTCAGGGATCTCTTCTTCGGCTTCGAACACAGGAAACTCAAAGTTCGAAGAAGGCATTGGGTCATTGTTTTTGATGTTCAATTCGTGCAGTAATTTTGATAAAGGGATCACAACAGGAACATTAACAGCACTCCAATTCCGAGCCATTGCCCCATGCGTCACAAAATTAGGCTGATCTTCGACAGACTCATCTTCAAGGATGGCACTGGCTTCATATTCGAGTCTCTCAAATTCTGATTGAGGAGGAAAGAGGGGAACAAAAGCATCTTCAGAGTCTTCTTCCACAACATTTGCTTCTGGTGAATGAATAGTCCCTCCGCTATGAAACACATTCTTGATAGGGAGAATAATCATATTTCCTGTTGGATTTTCCTCGAGATTGTTACCTTTGAAACCCAGACCCTTCTTGTTCTTATTTTCGGGCAACTCCAGCACCTGCCCCCACTTCCCTTGAGGGACACTTTCTACAACCTTTAGCGCGTCCTTAAAAGATGTCATAGTAACTCCGTTACTCTTGGTGTTGTTGTCAGCGATCGAGAGAGCTTGAAATTGAGTCCCCGCCTCTTCTTTCGCCTCAACATAAGAAAAGGAAGAGAGTTGGCTCACCACTAAAGCTCTTTCTCCGCAAACTGTAACTAACTGTCCGTCACAAACATACTTCAACTTCTAGTGTAGGGTAGATGTAACCGCTCCAGCCTCATGTATCCATGGCCTACCTAATAAACAACTGTAGGTGGCATGAATGTCCATAACCTGAAATTTAATATGAAAAACACTGAGCCCAATAGTCATGGGTAAATCCACTTCTCCAATCACGGTCTTCCTCGAACCATCAAAAGCTTTGACAATAACACCGCTCGGCCTCATTGGTGGTCCCTGATAAGTCAGCCTTGCGAGAGTTATCCTTGGCATCACATTCAATGAAGAACCAGTATCAACCAAAACTCCAGATAACATGTCATTCATGCAGTTTATTGAAATGTGCAGAGCCAAATTATGCTTCTTTCCTTCTTCAGGTAACTCCTCTTCGCAGAATCCCAGATTGTTGCATGCAGTAACGTTACCCATTATTCCACTAAACTGCTCTATAGTCTCATCATGGTCAATGTATGCCTGCTCCAGTACTCCCTGCAATGCCTGCCTATGGGCCTCGGAGCTCATCAGCAATTGTAACACGAATATTTTAGATGGTGTCTGTAGCAGCTGATCCACCACCTTGTATTCACTTCTCTTGATCATTTTCAGAACCTCATCAGATTTGTCTATAGAATCACTCCCACTGGACTGCCCCAGAGTTGTATTCTTTACAATTGGCTGCTCAGAAGGGACCTCTTTATCTTTTGGTGCCGAGAAAACTCGACTACTCCTTGTAACTCGGCTAACATCAGCAATGTTGACTACAGATGACAAATTAGGCAAAGGCACCTCCTTACCATTTTCAAACATAGTAGCGTTATACCTGTAGGGAATAGCCTTGCTGGAAGTATAAGGAACTGGACCAGGTACATTAATGACCAGAGGATTAGCAACAGTCTTCCGGCTATCATAAGTAAACTCAATTCGTTCCAGATCTTTGATGTGGGGAACTATCACAAATACCTCTTCATCTTCATCTGTAAGACACTCTTGGATCATGTTCACATTGGCCGCTCCATGCTGCGGTAAAGGATTATTCTGTACATTTGGGTTTGAATCCTTAAAAGTTAGGATTCCGCTCTTAACCAATCTTTGAACGTCAGCTTTCAACCCATAACAATTCTCAATATTATGGCTTGGAGCACCCTGGTGATATGGACAGAACTGATCAGCTCTATACCAGTTAGGAAGGTCCTTAGGCACCGCTGGCGGGGACTTAGTCTAGATATGGCCTTTTTGCAACAATGTTGGAAAGAGTTCTGCATATAGCATAGGAATCGGATCAAAATTTGGTTTCCTGACCACACGACCGGGCCTGTTGAACGGCTGTCGGGCTTGTTGAGGAGATGACTGATTTTGTTGACGATATTGTTGTTGTGCTGAAGCAGGTGGAGTTTGAGGTGGTGGTTAATAAGGTTGTGCAAACTGTGGTTGGTAAGCTGGAGCATTGATAACTGGGGTCATAGCAGCGACCTGCGAGTGTTGTTGATACCTTTCTTTCGGTCGTCCCTGATGTACAACACTTACTTTTTGTTCTTTCTTCTTCCCAAAATTACTTCCATACTTCTTGGCATTGCTAGAAGTGCTTCATTCTCTCACCAGTCTTCCTTCACGGACACCTTCTTCCAAACGCATTCCCATGTTTACCATCTCAGTAAAATCACTAGGGGCACTTGCTACCAATAGAAAAATAGGCTCAGTGTTTTCAGGAAAATTCTAGTCATCTCTTTCTCCTCCAGAGGCGGAGTAACTTGAGCGGCAAGTTCACGCCAGCGTTGGGCGTACTCCTTAAAATTTTCTCTTTCCTTTTGGGCCATGGCTCTCAACTGGTCTCTATCTGGCGCCATGTCGACATTATGTTTATATTGCTTGATAAAAAGCTCACAGAGGTCATTAAAACTGCGGACCTTTGAATTATCTAGTCCCATGTACCACTTGAGGGCTGCACCAGTCAAACTATCCTGGAAATAATGTATCAATAGGGGATCATTATCCTTATGAACAGACATTTTCCAGGCATACATAACTATGTGACTATGTGGGCAAGAGTTTCCTTTATACTTCTCCAAATCAGGGAGTTTGAACTTTGGAGGAACCTTAACATTAGGGACCAAGCATAGCTCAGAGGCACTCTTCCCAAACAACTCTTTTCCACGAAGGGCCTTGATTTCTTTCTTCATTTCTAGAAACTGGTCCTGGAAATCATCCATTCGTTCTTCCATCCCAACACTTTCACTAGGCTCAGCATGAAACACAGGTTCTTCCAGATGAAAAGGAGTAGTATTTACCACGGGTGGTGGCACTGTCATTACAGCAGTTGTGGCAATAACTTGAGAAACAGGCAGGCGGTATCCAGCTGGAGTAAAGTTAGGAGGCATACCCCACAGGTAACCAGGAGGCATAGAATACTGAATTTCATTTGTAGTGGGCACCACTGGGATCGGCGCTGATATTATCTCATAGATAATAGTGTTGTGTGATGGCGTACTATGTGATGGCTGATTCTGAGCAGCCATCAAAGCTTCCATCATCCCATTGATCTTCTCTAGACTTTCTTTCAGTGTCGAAACTTCTTCCCGAAGTGCTCTGTTTTCCTGCTCGAGTTGATCAATTCTTTTCTTACGACCGGCTCGAGTATTGTATCGATGATTCAGCTTGTCTGAGAAGAGAAACACGGATGAGAACCTGTAACACAAAGGAATGCAAATGCAAATGCAAATGATGCAGCATGCACTTCAAGGAACTCAAAAGCGTATTTTAAATATCGTAATTGGAATTTTATTTTATTTAAAATTTAAACTTTCGTAACAACGACACACCTTCAGGGCTTTATTATAATAAACCAAACGGAATACAAAGGTAACTAGGGCTTCGATCCACTGGATGATGCTCCCTTCCTTTCTCTGAGTTCTTCCATCAACTTGTCAATCCGTTCCTACGATATAAACTTGTCCAGGGTCAGCTTCTCTACTTCTGCCTTCAACCTTGAAACTTCATTTGATTCCACTACGGGAGGCTTGGGTCGAGGATACGACATTGTCAGAGCGAGAGCTCGTTTGCGTGACCACTCCAGGCAAGATTCTGTAACCGTACAGTTAGGGTTTGTTGTCGCAATCATCCCTTGTCTGTTGATACGATGCCAAGCAAACATAATATGAATCTTCCGCTGAAGGTCTTCTCCATCATAGAAGACGATTCTTTTTAGGTTCTCTGGATTAGGTATTTCATTCATCGGATGTCCAAGCTGGCGACGGGCGAGAATAAGATTGTAACTAGTGCATCCTTTTGTGCTAAGGAGAGGTACATTGGAGAAATCTCCACAGCTGTGAATCATGGGAATTCCTCCGTACATTGGATCATGCCAAACAATGTCCAAGTGAGTAAGAGCCATGAGTTTAACAGACCATTCAGAACCGTCTTTCACATCCCAAAAAGCCGCAGACCTCGGTAGGTGCGAAATAAACCACATATAGAGGATAGCAGTGCAGCAAATAATCTGACCTTCTCCTTTCAGAATCTTTGAATGAATCGAGTGGTAGGCATCGGCCAATAGTGTTGGAACATGATTCTTGAGCATGAAAATTCTGATTGCATGGACATCGACAAAATCTTCGACATTAGGAAACAGGAACAAACCATAAGCTAGTAACGCGAACAGGTTCTCAAAGGCTTCAGTACTCCCCTTGTTGGCGAATTGTCGAGCTTTCTCGAATAAGAACTGAACAGGAAAACCGTCGATTCCTCCTCTGACCATCATGTGAGTCTGGATCTCTAACAGCTTGATGCAGGTCACTCTTGCGATGTCTTCTTGACTGGGTCTTCCTTCTCCACAGTAGAACGGAGGTGAGTCTTTGACGGGAATTCCCAATAGAGCGGAATATTCTTCCAATGTGGGCATTAACTGGAAATCTTGAAAGATAAAGCAATGGTAAATTACATGATAGAGTTGAACCAGCATCTCCAATAAACCAGCAGCTATTCGGACCTGCAATAAAGAGAGGATCTGTCCATGCTTTGCAGCGAAGGCCTCCGGATCCTTTATCTGACCTCCTAGTTCCCTTAATTGTTCCACATTAAAGACCCTGAAGGTGTATGGAAAAGTTCCTTTCTTTCCATAGTCCATTTTACGATACCTGCAAAATAACTTTTAAAGTTCCTTGAAGGGATGAGAATGAGAATGCAAATGCAATGCGAATGACATGCACACAATCGAGGAACTCGAGATTTATATTTGCAAACCATATCGAATGAATAACACATTTTGGAATTCAAACAGAAAATTTATTTTATTAATAATGACCTTTTAAAATCACAAAAAAAAAACGATTACACATTCAAAAGTCGCATTAATGGAAAAGCAAAAAGGAAACTAGGTCTTAGATCATCCGGCGAGATGATCCCTCTCCTTCAGCTAACTTCTTCTTGATTCCTTCGATCTCTTCTTGCATCTTCGCTTTCTCAAGAACGAGCTTATCCACATATGACTTCCACGCGCCTGAAGTCGGAGGGGTATCAGAGTTCACAGCAGGTGCCGACAGTGTGCTAGGAGAAAATAAATCCCCTTGTGTCTTCCTCCTTTTGGCAGACTCTTCTTCCTTTTATTTAAAGACCTTCTGAAGCTCTTCCATTTCACAGTCGAGGGCCTGATATTTGTTCTTCCAAGCATCTCTTTCTTGCTCCGCTTTAGCCAAATTGATCTTCAGTACCTCTTCATTGCTCATGAAAATCAAGACCGGGTCTCGGGGAGCCATAGGAATAGGTGCATGACGGGGATAAGGCATCTTCAAGTTGATAGCCCTTTCCTGTATCCACCAGGTATAAGACTCTGAAGCAGTGCACTCAGGCATTCCCAAAGCAATCATTCCTTTCTTATGCACATGTCGCCAGGCATGCACAATCTCTTTCTTGAGTGCAGGATTCTCTTTTCCTTCGATGAACAGTCCTTCCAAGTAGATATTGCTTGGTTTTTCTTTCATAGGATAACCATGTTGACGGCGAGCTAAAGCGGGATTATAACTTATACACCCTTTCGTACCAAGGAGAGGCACGTTTGGGAAACCACCACAATTATTAATCATATCCTTCCCTTTAAGTACAGGATTATACCACTCAATGTCAGTATGCGTGAGTGGCATAAATTTCTGTGACCAAAGAAGTCCATCCTTAAGATTCCAAAATGTTCTTGAGCGGGGCAAGTGCGAAATAAACCACTTGTATAGTAAATTAGCACAGCAAATTATCATCCCTCCCCCATGAGATTTCCTTAGGTGCACAGAGTGATAAGCATCGGCGAGCAGAGTTGGGACCAGATTCTCGATAATGAAAATTTTGATTACATTCATGTCGACGAAGTCATCAACATTTGGAAAGAGGAAGAGCCCATATATAAGCAAAGTAAAAATAGCCTCAAAATCTTCCCTATTCTTCATACCAGCACAATACCGAGCTTTCTCCATTAGAAATTTAGCGGGTAACCCTGAAATTTCACTTTTGGTAACCATATTAGCCTTGATGTCTGATGGCTTAAAGTGAGTAGCTTTGGCAATATCCTTTTCACTAGGTGTACTTTCCAAGCCAGAGTAAGGGGGATCTGTAGAGATAGGAATTCCGACTAAGATAGAATATTCCTCTAGAGTAGGCATCAACTGATAATCAGGGAAAGTGAAGCAGTGGTATACTGGGTCGTAAAACTGCACGAGAGTAGGGAGTATCCCCTCTAGCATCTTGAATTTCAACAAGGAGAAAATCCTCCCATACTTATCTTCGAATGTTGAAGGGTCCTTGATCAATCCCCCTAATTCCTTCAACTTTTCCAACTTAGGACTTTTGAAGGTAAATTTCTTCGTTCTTTTCCTCCCAAAGTCCATCCTATAAGGTTTGCAAAACAAATGTTAAGTTCCTCGAAAGTGGCATGGTGTAAGATGCATGGATGCAATGCACAAACACACATATAGGGAAACACAAATACACACAACAAGCAAAAGGCCTAGGCTTAGCGATCACGAGCATGGAGCCAATGGTCTAACCATCCCAAGAAGGTATGTACTATGGTTCATTTGTACCTGCCGAACAGGTTCTACAAAGTTCCCAGAGTCTACAATCCATCTTTCGGATATTATTGATTTCCCAATTACTTGGTAGTCATCAATATTCTCAAGAGGATCTCGTCTGAGTGTAGTATCGCGTATCATCCATTTTGGAATTACTCCCTCATAGTCATCGCACTATATCCTAAAAGGCCAAGTTGGGTTAAAGGTGACTACGGTTCTCAATATCCCGGGCTCCTAGGTCGAAAATAGTAATGTATTCACGATAGCTCGTTCAACAAATTCCACCTTCGAGAGGGCCTCAACTGAGTGTGGAATCAAATCGACTTCTTTGGAATTACTCCCTCGAAATCTCCTCGATTATATCCATGATCCTATCTTATATGTGCTCTCAAGTCCGGGTTAGGACTTATCTCACCACTCAAAGATAACCCTGCATATAGAAAAACCAAGCATACAGATAGACAAGTATACATATATAAACAAATAACATAAAAGAAGCAAGTTAGGGGGAACCCTCTTATGAGAGTCCCCAGTGAAGTCGCCATTTCTGTCACGGTGAAAATTGGATACCATAGTTATTTGTTAACTAGGATCGTATTTTTATGTCACCACCGGTCTTTGATTTTATCCAAGGGAAGGGAGAAAAACCGAATTCCCACAATGCAATGCAAATGCACTAAGATTCTAAGTTCGGGGGTTGGTTATACCTAGGGAAGGTGTTAGCATCCTAGATATCTGTAGTACTCTACAGGAACCTCTTGATTTATTTTTTATGTTATTTGTTATCTATTTTGCTAAGGGTTTAAGGGTAGGTGATTTATAATTTTATTCCTAAGTGTGCTCGACAAGATATCGCATCTTGTGCCTACATATCCTGTCAGGAGGGAATCAGAGCACATGTAGTTCCTTATTAAGGATACTAAATGTTTTAAAGGTTTAGGAAAAGAAGATGAGTCATCATCTTAAGAAAGACCACCACAGTTTTTGAAAATGTTTGTATTTTGTGGGGTATGGGATTGTATGTCCCTTTCTTTGAGATGCTTAACATCTAATTCTCTTGTGTGGAGAATTAGGTAGGCTAAAGTTTGATTAAATAATCAAAATTGTGGGGGACTAACCTAGGAAATCTATCCTAAGTTATCTAATTGACTTATCTTAAGGTATCGGTTATGAATGCAAATGATATGCACCATGCACAATAACATGGTTATCATGCATGGGATTTTCCCTTGGATATTTTATGCGGTTAATTATTGTTATTTAGGCGATGGTGCTAGCAAAGTGATGCTAGACTTGTGTCTTGTGATCAATAGGTCGAATGCGATGCCCGAAGGCGATCGACTTATATGGGTGGAAAATTGGCTCGACGTTGGATCGAGAGTTTTAATTTTTGAAAGGGTTTGAAAACAATAAAACATACTAACAAGCACACACATCAAGTAAAGGTAAGCATACCAAAGCAAGATAAGGTATCAATCATGAACAACATGCCAAATAAACACACAAGTAAACACTCAAACGTGAGGGATTTAAGTGAGTTTTGATTTATTGAGAAAAAGAGTTGATTAATTTTAAGGTTTATTAAGAAAAAGTTAAAGGTTTATTAACAAAAAGTTGATTTTAGGGTTTATGGATAAAAGTTAAAGGTTTTATTATTTAGAAAAAATATTTTTAGTTTAATAGTGAATAAAAGTTATTATAACCTTAACACCTTAGAGAAAGCTATACTAGTTAAATTGGTTAATTAAAAAAATGTTACATGTTGTTAAAAAACTCTAATTATTTGATGTTTCATTATTATTAAAAAAAAAATTGATTGGGAAAAAAATTTACTCTTAATACTCTTATAAATAAAATCTCTAATTCTAAAATTATAAAAAAAGTTAATAAGGTTTATTTTAATATCTTAAAATTTTATTAAAGGTTTTAAAAAAGGCTATATTTATATATTTTTAAAAATTACACTTAGAAAAAAAAGTGAATTTAAATAGTAAAAAAAGTTAAAAAAGAAAATGATTAAACAGAGGGATCCGACGTGGTCATGGAGAGAGAGTCTATGAGGGACTCTCTAATCTCTACCGTGTGATGTGTGTGATGTGATCAGAGGCGTAAAAAAAGTGAGAGTGCATGTGTGTGTGGTGTACAAGATCATAAGGCAACAAAACAAGTAAAGAAAAACATACTCCCTTCTCTCTCGTCTCTCACTCTCGTCACTCTTTCTCTCTCTCTCTCTCTCTCTCTCTCTCTCTCAAAACGAAGCTAGGGTTTGAGAAAACCTAAGTGGACCGTCGCTCAAATCTCATTTTCTCTCTCGATCTCTCACGGTCAACCAAGCAAAAACCCCTTTCCCATGGTTCCCGTCCCCGATTTCACTATTATGATATGATTACATATTACATTGCAGATAGCGGAAAAAAGAAAGAAAAAAAAGGGAGACGATGACGACGCCGGTGGTGGATGGATCCGTGAATCTCCGTTCAGGGACGAATTCTTTCACTCCTTACCTCTTTGTATTATTTAATTTGCCTTCGTGCTGCTCTTCTTCTTTTCTGAATTTGAAAATGATGGATTTCGTATGTTTGACGGTTGTTATGTGTGGGGTGATGATGAACGAGTGTGCTTCTGAATCTCTATTGTTTTTTTGTTGGTAATGGAATTGATGATTTTTGGTTGCTGCGTGTAAGGTGATTCTCGGTGATTTTCTTTTTTGTCCTCTAGGTCTCGTGTGACGTCCCTTTTATAGATGGCCAATGATGATTCAATTTTGGAAATCGTTTAATGTTGATTGATTGGGTTTAAATGCTGATTTGATTCAGGAAAGTTTTTTTTTGAATCTGATATATTTTGTGATTGTTTGATACGATTTGGTTTGAAATTGTTTTGAACCGTTGCCCTGTCTATTTTGGGAATGTATTGATGCTGGTGGTATCCCTTTGGGATATTGCCCATCAATATGAGATGATGTAATAAATCTGAATTGAAATTTGAAGATCTGAGGCCTAAAATAGAGAACTTTGAAAGATTTGGACGTGTGTAGTGACGGTTTTGGAAGGTTTTTGAACTATGGCGATTGGTTTTGGGAAACTTATTAAAATTGTTTGATTTCTCCTTGATCATGTGAGATAATTTGTGTCTAAAATCCACTTAGACCAATTTGGAAACTTAATGGGACGTGAACTCGTGGTTCTAACCTTGCTGATGATGGAAACTTGGTATCTGTGTCAAAACTTACCATTGTTGTGCGAATCTTGATGATAACATCGCCTCTGATTTTCAACTTAATTTGAATAATACGATTCTATCCAATTTTATATTTTCCAAAGTTGGTATTAACTTTTTCTTTTTTCTTTTTTCATGTACGAACTGATGAGGAGGAGGCTCAGAGAGTGAGCTTGTCTTTGGACAAGGTAGTCTTCTATTTTTTTTTTAGCAAGCTTCAGGAATCTTTAAAGTAGTTGGTAATTGCCGTGAGTGGTAATATTTTTGCACTTGTGAATCAAACAAATCTTGAACCTTGTATTCATCTTGTATTTCTGGTTTGGGCGAAATAACCTTTGAGATTTTTTTTGAATTGCATCAAATAATTACTTCTAAACGTAGGCTGCTGAATTCTACTGTATCTTTTTGTAGGACTTCCTGAGAAGCGTTACTGAATGGATTTGTTGATCTTGATCAATCCTCCTGAAGTCGGTGTTGAATTGTAAGTATCCTAATGAATTTCCCTGGTATGGGCTGATTGAGAAACTCTCCAGTTGGCGACGAAATTATAAACTATGTCAATATTCATGGCAGAATCTGTAGTATGAAACTTCAAGACTGCATTTGTAGGCCACCCCTTTTTTAGTCTTACTGTCATCTACCTCATCATGTTTTAATGTCTATGTTTTAATGTCTCTACTAGCTTAGGCAGCTCGACTGTAAACTGGATTCATTTGTTTGCTGAACTTCATTTTTTAGGTGGATGCAAACTGTAGCGGGAACATCCCGAGCATGATAAACCAAGAGGCCTAAGTTTCTTCTACGAGTGAGGTAAGTTGAAGACCATTTAATTTTCTTACCATTTGCTCGTCCATATCTGCAGAAGTTAGTAACAGGGAGACTTAAAAGAATTAAAGACTTTCTTCTCTTTTGATTCTTTTGTATTTCCATTTTGGTTTTGTTGTTGCATCGCTGTTATATTGGTCATGTTGTTATTGAGATGAAGATACCAATGGTGATGTTGTTAAGATTATGTTTTAGCGTAGATTTTGGTATATGGGAACTGTTTGGTATGAGTCAAAGGAGTGAGGCCGACTTGAAACACTCAGAGACTATCAAATGGAAAGTCTTAGCATGGTAGTTTTCCTTGACCTTGGTCACCTTAGTAGGTTTAGAGGATGCCTTATACTTCTGCACGTTTGGATGTGGTTTTTTCTGAAAGTTAACTTGTCTGCTTTTCCATGTATCTCTTCGTTGGAAAATGGATGGGCATACGAGGAAGTAATGTTTCCTTGTGTTTTGTATGTGCAGGATCCATCAACAAGAGTTGAGCACGAAGTTAGCACGTCCTAGATTTGGCGAAGATGAAGGCTGATATGTTGTTTACGTCTACGACGGGCTTCTCGATAAATTTAACTCGTGAGTCTAAGGTTTTAAAGGGTCAGTTGAAAATTGTATTTGGTCAGGAAGTGGATGTGCATTAATCGCAAACCGGATGTCTTGGTTTTTGTTTAGCAAATTTCCCCTCGCAGAAGCTTTTCAACTGCAAGCTCTCTGATCAACTCTTAGTTTCTGACGACCCCTTTAAAATCGAGAGAGCCTTTTCTGTCTTCATATGATTATGAACTCTAATCTTTTGCAGTTATTCTATTCAGGGACAGCTTCAAGGGAAATCTTCAATTTATGATGCTCATCCTCAAGGTATTTGGCAAGGGAAACTAGGAGTTTTGTACCAGGCCCATGCTGACTAAGCAGGTTAGCACAGCAGGCATGAAATCGGTTGGAAAGTGCATGATGGGTAGAGTTGACTTAGTCAACTTTAGATCTAAAGTAGCTTTTTTTCAATGTAATTATTTCTGACTCATAATGTAATCTTGGCACTTGAAGCTTGGTTACTTTAGAACATAAGCAACAGACTTTATATCTACAACATTCTCACTCTCTTTCATTCTAAGAGCTTATTTTCATTTGTATGCTAACGACTTTGGTTCCTTCATATGAATTATCGTGTATGTGAGCTACTCATAAAATAATTCATTTCTCTTCCCACTGAGCCCTTCACGACCTACTTCTCATCATTTCAAGTAATAAGAACAAAAGTCTAAATTAACGTAAGTGCACCACAAATCTTAGCATCTTGTACTAATCTTGAACTCATAATGGATTGTGAATCTTAGGCATTTGGACTTTGATCTTGTAAGTCTTCATAATTTGAAATTTCTTGATGACTTAGGTTGTACTTTGAAGTGAGCTTTGAATTGTAAGGGACTCTTAGCACATGGGAGGTCTTCGTATTTTGCATTTTTGGAATTAAATACCTTGCACTTCTCTTGACAAATGAAACTTATAACCTGAATAGCACGGACTTGAACTCGTACTTTGGATTCCAACTTCTAATTCCTTCCAAATTGAACCTTCTTTGATGAACCACCAGTAGAGCAAACAAACATCTCTTAATCTTGAGTAGCTTACAAGGGGGAATGCCATCACGCAGCCAATGACTAACCTTCAAGGACCAAATTCCACATCAGAGGGTATTTTGTGGGAGGAAAACTGAAGAGTCTTGAGGGAAAAAGGCTTGGTAATGGTTTAGGGATCAGAAGACGGAGGCACTCATCCTTATAGGAATCCACACACACTTGCCAAGGCCCAAGAAACCTCCACACACAATCACATCACAACCTTCAAAATTCTTGAATCCTTCGCAGCAGTACCTGTACTCATAAATGAAGCGAGCAGACAAAAACTAAATAACGCGGTTAGTTATGCACGAATGATGGCCTAAGATGCTATGCAAAGAAACAAGGCGGGGATCTTAGGGTCAAAAATTAGGGTGCGACACATACCACTAAAAAAAAACTTTAGGTCCTGTACCATCATACATGCCAATCAAAACTAAGGTCCAGTACCACACCAAAATTATCAAAAACTCTCTTTCTCTCTCTCTCTCTCTCATATTTCCCAAGAAACTTTCCCAACCCATCAACAGATAAACACCAGCAAGTACAAAGCAGAACCTAAAACTAACAACCTGTGGATAACCACATATAGGATGGGTAACTGACAACTCCCCATTGTATAACCTGACCCCGAACTCCCCGAATCTCTTTAAGAGTTTGTTCAGTTAAACATTCGTGTGCAAGGTTAGTTTTAGATAGCTTTCCCTTTCCCTTCCAGCTTCACGGGATAAATAAGAAATCATAAAGTAGCACCTCTTCCTCCTACCATTGCGGTGATGAGGAACTCATAATTCTGCGATAAGATGGTCGCGTCACCGACAAAAATTGCATGCTATAGTTTGTACTGAGTAACCGGTTACCTTATATTGAGTAACCGGTTACTCTAGGCAAAATTTGCACAGATGGCTCAGGAACGAGTGGTGAATCCCCTGTTTCGATTTTCCACCTCTTGTCTTAATAGATAGGCATAGAAACCCTTGTTTTGTGCTTGTTTTACTGATGTGATGACCTTGTGAAGATTCGATTGATCGGGCAAAAAACCTGAAAATCCTGCAACAAGAAAAAAATGCGAATGCGTATGCCAGCGATGCGAATGCACATGCATATGCAAAAGGCAAAAGAGAGGGAGGTCAAATTTTGGGTTATGACAACTACCCCTATTTAATCCCCTTAGACCTGAATGTACGAATTGTGTTAGCTTTTCGGTGATTCGAGGTAAAAAGGGATTAAATAAAAAAGCAGCTCGAAAATTTGGCCGACGGCGACAAAAGAAGAGTTTGAGAGTGTTTGAAATTTGGCTGAATATCAGCTGGGGAGATGGATCCGGCTAAAAGAAAGGGAGTATGCTCGATGCATATGCCATGTATGTGTTCTACATGATGCTTTATATCATGTCATGCAAAGATGCAGGTTAAGGTATTGCGCGGTGGTTAGGCAGAAATTGTAGCAACACGAACTCGACATCCTCGATTGGAGGGAGAACCCACAGATGCAGACAGAATCTATTGGGGAAAGGCCCCAAAGGGTGACAACTCTGCTGTGGAAAAGCCCAAAAATGGTGAATACTCCGCTGGGGAAGAAATCGAGAAAACTCAGATTTCTAAACCATCAACATTGACATTGCCAGGGATAAGAGAATCAGGTCGATCTTCTCATCATGACTGACTCTGCCGGGGGAATGAACCCAGAAAACTACCACTGACTCTGCTGCAGGGAATTACCAAGGTTCAGATAATCTTCTTTGCTTGGGGAAGATGAGAAACCAAGTCATACTGTTGTTGGTGCGTGACAGTTTTGACATGCTGGGAATAATGCACGACCCCTGCTAGGGAAAAGAACAACCATGTCTCTTTTCGGGGTACATCATGGCACCTTTACTGGGGACATTATGGATCTGTTGGGGAAATGATGGTAACCAACCTTTTCGGAGAACCATAATGGCGATTGCTGAGGAAATGATGGCTCCGCTGAGGAAACAACAACTTCTTCAAAGAACCATCACAACGTTGGCCGAGTATTAGGCTTGCCAATGGATATTACCGATTATCTTGTATGAATTACCAGTAAAATATGCAATGCATAGTGCTTTCTCAACTGATTTAACTTTTTATTGTTCTCAACGTTTTATAGTATTATGTGATCACAAATAATCATTTATTTTTGCAAACAAAATACTGGAAAGAAAATAATTAAGAAATTGAATGATGCATTTTTATTGAAATGTGAAACATGTACATAAGATGTGTACAAGGATGCAAAAACCCTTGATGAGGAAATCTGCAATAAAATTGAAAAACAAATGTAAATGGCAAAGGGAAGTCATGCTTTGCATTGATTACAACATTGGCTACCATCCACTGTAAGTCTAAGTTCCAACGCCTTGCACCAATTGATGATGATTCGACTGCTCTGTTACCGTCCAAAGTCCAACTATGATGAAGAGAGGCTCAAGTGTTCACAGTCAAATATATTTATCCCTAATTTTTTCCTGGACATTTTTTCTATTTTTTTCGTCCACCGGGATACCCATTTTTGCCTAAGTCGCCCTTTCGGGTTTTCAACTTTGTGGGCTGTTATTGTTTTTTTCATTGTCCCTAACTTTTGCACGGACATTTCTTTTTTTGGTCCATCGGGACGCCCATTTTTGCCTAGATTGTCCTTGCGAATGCCAATCTAGCGGGCTCTTAATCAATTTTTTTCCAGGCATAATATTTTTTGACTACGTTGAAGTTCACGGGCGATGGCAACTCCTCCCCATCCATGGTGGTGAGGATCAAAGCTTCGCCTAAGAAGGCCTTCTTGACAACAAAAGGTCCTTCATAATTGGGAGTCCACTTGCCACGTGGATCCGAGTGAACAGGTGAATACCTCTTGAGCACGAGTTCGCCTTCATGAAACGCTCGAGGGAGAACTTTCTTGTCAAAAGCTCGCTTGAGGCGTTTCTGATACACTTGACCATGAAAAACAGCAGTAAGGCGCTTCTCTTCGATAAGATTCAGCTGGTCATATCTAGATTGGACCCATTCAGCTTCATCAAGACCTGCTTCCATGATGACTCTGAGCGAAGAAATATCGACTTCAATGGGTAAAACATCCTCCATACCATACACAAGCGAATACGGAGTTGCCCCAGTAGAAGTGCAAACTGAAGTTCTGTAGCCATGCAGCGCAAATGGAAGCATTTCATGCCAATCTTTGTAAGTCTTGACCATTTTCTGGACAAGCCTCTTGATGTTTTTGTTTGCTGCTTCGACGACACCGTTTATCTTGGGCCGATATGGTGAAGAGTTGTGGTGCTCGATCTTAAATTCTTGACACAACTCATTCATCATCTTGTTGTTTAGGTTGCTTGCATTGTCAGTGATAATGTTGCTAGGAATACCATAGTGACAGATTATCTCTTTCTTGATATAACTGTCAACCACTTGTCGCGTAACATTTGCGTAAAAAGCAGCTTTAACCCACTTGGTAAAGTAGTCGATAACAACTAGAATGAATCGATGACCGTTGGAAGCCTTTGGTTCGATCATTCCAATCATATTTATACCTCACATAGAGAATGGCCAAGGTGAAGTCAAAACATTCAATGGAGTAGGAGGAGCATGGATCTTGTCACCATAGATTTTGCACTTGTGACACCTTTTGGAAAAGTTGTAACAACCTACCTCCATTGTTGTCCAATAATACCCAGCTCGAAGGATTTTCTTGGCCATATCAGGACCTTTAGCATGTACACCCTCGCAGCCTTCTTGTATGGACCTTATGACCGTGTTTGCTTCGTGTCTGTCCACGCATCTGAGTAACACAAAATCATAATTCCTCTTGTACTATACACCACCGCTTAAGAAGAATTTAGAGCAAAGCCGTCTAAGAGCTTTCTTGTTAGTGATAGTAATACCCTCGGGATATTCTTGTTTTTCCAGATATCTCTTAATGTTATAGAACCAAGGCTTGTCATCAGACTCGTCCTCGATTGCTAAACAGTGTGCTGGTTCGTTCAAATGATTAATGCGGATAGAAGGAGCTTCATTCTTTCACTTGACTTTGAACATGGATGCCAGAGTGGCAAGAGCATCAACTAATTGATTTTCCTCTCTGGGGATATGATGAAAAGATATCTCATCAAAGTAAGGAATCAATTTTGCTATGTGTTTTTGCTACGGACCCAGCTTGGAATCCCGAGTCACAAAGTTCCCTCTGACTTAGCCAATAACCAAAGCAAAATCTCCATAGACCTCAAGAATCTTGATTCTTATGTCAATTGCCACTTGAATACCGTAGATACATGCTTCGTATTCAGCCATATTATTGGTGCATGCAAAGTATAATCTGGCAGTGAAGGGAAGGTGAAAACCTGTTGGAGAGATGAGGATAGCACCGATTCCACAACCTTTAGCATTGGAGGCACTGTCGAACACGAGCGTCCATCGCACCTCTGGTTTGGGTTCTATATCAGGGTCTGGAGTCTCATAGTCTCTGATAAACAGAACATCCTTATCGGGAAAGTCAAACTTCATTTATGGGTGACATGTTGGATATCATACTCAGTCAATAGCATCTGCCATCGAGCAATCCTTCCAGAGACAGCAGACTTTTCGAATATGTACTTTATCGGATCCATTTTGGATATCAATAAAGTAGTATGGAAAATCATGTATTGTCTTAGGCGTCGACCAACCCAGACCAGAGCACAACAAGTTTTCTCTAAGAATGAGTATCTAGTCTCACAATCAGCGAACTTCTTGCTCATATAGTAAATTGCATGTTCTTTTCTTCCAGTGTCGTCATGTTGACTCAATACACATCCCATTGATTCGTCGAGAACAGTGAGATACATGATTAAGGCCTACCAGGAACCGGCGGTACTAAGATCGGTGGTTCTTGCAAATATTATTTTATCTTGTCAAATGCTTCTTGATAATCATTGTTCCATTCGACCGATTGATTTTTTCTTAGTAATTTAAACATCGGTTCACAGGTAGCCATCAAGTGGGATATGAATCTTGAAATGTAATTAAGTTTACCCAGAAAGCCACAGACTTCTTTTTCTGTTTTGGGAGGCGACATGTTCTTAATTGCTCGAACCTTGTCGGGATCAACTTCAATGCCTTTCTGACTCACAATAAAGCCCAACAGTTTACCAGATCGAACTCCAAAGGTGCACTTCATAGGATTCAACCGCAGTCTAAACTTCCAGAGTCTGTCAAACAGTTTCTTTAGATAAACCAGGTGATCATCCTCAGTTTTGGACTTGGCAATCATATCGTCCACATAAACCTCAATCTCTCTATGGATCATATCATGAAAGAGGGTTGTCATGGCACGTTGGTACGTTGCCCCTACATTCTTCAAACCGAATGGCATGACTTTGTAACAATATGTACCCCACGGCGTGATGAAAGTAGTCTTTTCCATGTCAGCTGGGGACATTTTGATCTGATTATATCCTGAGAAACCGTCCATGAAGGAAAAGACAGAGAACTGCGCCATGTTGTCTACCAAGACATCAATGTGAGGCAAAGGAAAATCATCTTTTGGGCTTGCCTTGTTAAGATCTCGATAATCCACACACATTCTAACTTTTCCGTCTTTCTTAGGAACCGGGACGATGTTGGCAATCCATTCGGGATATTCGGAAGTGGCTAGGAACCCAGCGTCAAGCTGCTTCTTTACCTCTTCTCTAATTTTAAGTGCCATGTCAGATCTAGTCTTCCTGAGTTTTTGGTTGACAGGAGGACATCCGGGCTTGAGTGGCAAGTGATGTTCAACGGTGTTGGTATCCAACCCAGGCATATCTTGATAGGACCAGGCGAAGATATCAACATACTCTTTCAATAACTTGACCAACTCGGCGTGTACATGCTTAGCGAGGGATGCGCCAACCTTGACTTCTCTTCTGACCTCATCAGTACCAAGATTGACAACTTCCACTGGCTCTTTGTGTGGCTGAATCTTTTTATGCTCGTGCTCAAGGAGCCTTGTTAGTTCAGCCGGTAATTCACAATCTTCCTCACCATCTTCTTCAGCTTGGTTGATTAGAATCCCATAATTACAATGGATGGTTGCCATGTTGTTATCAATGCATTTATTGGTTCTGCATGTTTATGAATATGTTTAGAATGAACTATTTTGAAAAGTGAAAAATAAAAGAAACTTTTGCCATTTGTTTATGAAAAAGTAAAATAAAATAAAGAAAATAGAGCATGATTTTGAATGCAAAAACTTTTATTTATTGATCACATAATATTGCAAAAGCGCGAGGCCCTTTACAAGCTATCCACTCGTCTCGGGCGAGGACGAGGGAATGAGAAAGCAAAATGCATTACACGTTATTTGGAAAAACCATAGGAACCACGGTAGATGTCCAGTTGTTGAGTTTGAAACCCGGCGGGCACTTGCGCACAAAGCTTGAAATCTGGTTGCTAGGACCAACATCATCAATGGCTGCCACAATGTCACCCTTTTGAAAACCCGTGTTACTGAACTTGATCAAATTGCACTGCTTCTGACCATGTGAACTAGATTGTCGACCAGGACGGTAACCCAATCCAAATCGATCATGCTTTTCAACCACATTAATCACATGCCCCCAGCCAGGAAAGACACCTCTTTCGATGGCCTCTTTAGCACTCTGGGCGGATGCCAAGGTCATTTGTGGTGATCTACTTTGACTAGTTAAAGCAGAGCTAACGTCTTCGAACTCAAGACACTGTAATGACACCTCAACTATGCCTTCCTTGGTCTCGACATATCGAAAAGACGATAATTCGCTCACAATTAGATCCTCTTCACCACAGACGATGACTAGCTGATCGTCAAACATAAATTTCAATTTCTGATGTAAAGTGGAGGTAACTGCCCCTGCAGCGTGAATCCACTGGCGACCCAACAGACAACTATACACGGGATTGATATCCATCACTTGGAAATTAATGGTAAATAGGTGCGGTCCAACCTTGATGGGTAAATCCACTTCTCCGATGACTTGCCTTTGAGAACCATCAAAGGCCCTGTCAACCAAGGCGCTCAGTATCATCTCGCTTCCTTATACCAGTAATTGACTCAATGTGCCCTTAGGAATCACATTGAGGGAAGAACCGGTATCTACTAGAACACGAGATAATAAGGCATCTATGCAAGTTACAGATATGTGTAGTGCTTTGTTGTGGCAGCTCCTTCAGGAGGTAATTCTGATTCATTAAAGCCCATATATCTGCTTGCTATTATGTTGGCCACTACATCATCGAACTCGACAATAGATATATCATGCATAACATAAGCAGTGTTCAAGACCTTCAACAAAGCTAATCTGTGCGCATGAGAGCTCATGAGTAAGGACAAGATTGAGATCCTTGAGGGAGTCTGTCCCAGCTGATCCACAATTTTGAAGTCACTTTTCTTAATCAACCTTAGAAACTCTTGATCATCAATTGTTTCCTTGTTCTTTGAAACATCCTCAGACAGAATAATTGGCACTAGTGCGGCGTTAGATGCCCCTTGTTGAACAACAAGGGTTGCAGATGCAGGCTTCTCCTTGGGAGGAACAACAGTTGGAACTTGGACAGGCTTTGTAGTGACTTTCAGAGCGAATACCCATCCACTACGAATCATACCTCAAGCGGCTGTAACATTCACAATCTCAGAATCAACAACCCTTATCTCTTGACCTCCAGAAAACACAGTAGACCCATACCTCTAAGGTACCTCCTTAGAATTCTGATACGGAAACGGTTTTGGCAGGCAAACAACGATAGGTTGTATCTTCTTTTTAGAGGATTCAACAGGAACCTTCCTATAAACGATGGTGAATGGCTCGATAGTAGCGACTTCTTCAACATGCTTAGCTCTGGCGAATTGAACCTCACCTCGATTCATCAAAATTTGGACATAACCCTTCAGTCTTCGACACTGGTCTGGATTATCGTCGCAAATCTAACACTTACCATGCAGCCCTTTCAACAGTCCATGTTTATTCAATCTCTTGAAAACCACAGTCATCGGAGTTTTTACTTCATCAACACTCATGATCAATTCAGCCCTTGGATTACCCTCAATCATGTTTACCGCAGGTCCACCGTGATAGGGCAACTCATTGTGTTGAATGTTAGGACCTTCCTCAGCAAAAGTCAAAATCTTTCAATCGATGAGTTCCTGAACCTTGGTTTTGAACACAATACAGTCTTCTGTCGCATGTCCTATGTATCCAGCGTGATAAGCATAAGACGCGTTTGGATTATGCTTTGGATTGAAACGGAGGAATTGCAGGTGCGATCTCTTTGGGAAAAATTGCCACTTGGTGAACCAAATAAGGAAACAGTTCAGTGTATGACACCGGAACTATGTCGAAATTTGGACGCTTGCGATTCCGTTGATTGTTGTTGTTTTGCCGGTTTTGATTCTGTTGATTTTTGTTGTTCTGTTGAGTCTGTTGTTGACGTTGCGGTTGTTGCTGATTCGGAGCATTCTGAACTGGTTATTGCGGATGATACTGGTACGGAGGTTGTTGATATTGTGCAGCAGCAATGTACAGATATGGATAATATGGCATGGGAGCCATGGGTGCTTGATACTGAGGAGAAACTTGAGCTGTCATAGCGTTGGCTTCACCTTCCTTCTTCTTTGACTGACTGTTCTGAGACTTTCTGTTAACTGGCTGTTGGGAAGCACTTCTAGAAATCTTTCCAGTTTTCAAACTGTTTTCAATCTGTTCACCGATGGTTAAAATGTCAGCAAAGTTCGATGAAGAACTACCCATAATTTTCTCATAATAGGATCCTTGCAATGTGCCCATAAAGATGTCAACCAACTCATTGTCAGAGAGCTGGTCTCACACGAGACGCCATCTCACGCCACCTTTGTGCATACTCTTTGAATGTTTCAGCTGAGCACTGAGACTGGTTCTACAACTGTAATCTGGTAGGTGCCAAATCGAGATTGTATTTGTATTGTTTCAAAAATGCTTCAGACAAATCTCTCCAAGTACGGATTTTGCTGCGTTCTAAACCCATGTACCAATCCAATGAAGCACCAGACAAACTATCTTGGAAACAATGAACTAGCAATTCATCATTGTCAATATAGGATGCCATCTTCCTACAATACATAGTGATGTGACTACGTGGGCAACTCAAACCTTTATACTTTGGAAGCTCAGGTATCTTGAATTTCTGCGGCAGTACAACATTCAGAACCAAACACAAGTCCTTGGCCTCTATGCCAAAAGAAGAAAACCCTTCAATAGCTCTGATACGGTCTTCCAACAACTTGTAACCAGCAAGTCTATCTTGATTAACAGGCCTGAGAAGAATCTGAGGATTTGGCAGCTGAGATGCGGCCGGAGCGTGCACTTGCGGAGTAGCAAACTAAGAAGGATACACCAAACCTAGATTAACCATCTGGCCAGCATTCTGACCCATTTGAACACCAAACGAATAACTCAGAGGAGGTACCATATCAGATGAAGATGCCCTAGGATAGAGCATTCCAGGATGAACATTCTGAATAGCAGCTTGAGCAGCTTGAGATAAAACTGGAACATGAATAGGAGCCCCCCTATACACACGCTCTTCTTCATCAGGAGTTTTAATGTCAATCAACACAGGAGTCTGACGAGACTGAACCTGAAGATTCTCATGATCATCACTCACCACTGGAGGTGGAACCGGAGTAGGCATACCCCATGGATAAGCAGCAGTATTCCCATTAGGCATGGGCACAACAAAGGGTTGATATGGTACAAAGGCACCATTATTTGCAATATGAGGGGTGTAATTCGGAGGCATGCCCCAAGGAAAAATAACAGGCATCTTGTTCAACCCGGATTGGGAATTTGACAGATGCATAATAGACTAAATCATAGGTTCAACCGACACTTCAACCATAGCAGGAGAAGGAACAACAACAGGAGTAGCCGTAACAACAGGAGACATAGTCACAACAGGAGTGACAACGGTTGCATCAGTGGCAGTTGCAACAATAGTGGCAGCAGCAGTGTCCTTCTGAGTAGAGCTGTCAAAACGGGTAGCCCGACCCTAAACGGGCCGGCCCTGGCGGGCCTCGGGTTTTTCTGGGCCGGGCTCAAAAAGCCCATTTTGAATACGGGCTCCTTTTTTACTACCCAGGCCCAGCCCTGTCTAGGCTGCGGGCTATCCAGCCCTAAAACGGGCCCGGCCCTAAACGGGCCCATTTTAAAAATAAAATTAAAAAATTCATTTTTAAAGTAATATATAATGTAATAGAAATTAATACTCATTTTAATATATAATGTTATAGAAATTAATACTCATTTTAATGATCTTAATGTAATATATTCATTTTAGAATACTGTAATGTAATATAATGTAATAGAAATTAATGTTTGGGTAGTCACTGAAGTGTGTGTGGACCGAACCAAAGATGCACTAACACATTGTATCCAAATGTTTCTTGGGCCAAATTTATTTTTTAGGTCCAATTATATATATTTATTAATTTATATTATGGGCCAAATAGTTAAATTAATTCTTTTAAAAAAAGTTGTCGGGCTGGCGGGCTACCCATAGCCCATACGGGCCGGCCCATTTTTTTTCGGGCTTTTTCGGGCCGGGCTAAAAAAGGCCCGGAATAATATGGGCTTCAAAAATAAGGCCCAAGCCCTAACTTTTTTCGGGCTCGGCGGGCCGGCCCATGGGCTTCGGCCCATTTTGACGGCTCTACTTCTGAGCATGAAAGAGCTCCATGATGGCGTCCATATTCGTCTGAAACTGATCCATCTGACCTTGAAATTGGGCCAGAGTTTCCTTATAAGCAGCATTCTCAGCTTCGAAGTCAACCATGATCCTGGATTTGCTTGAGCGAGTGAAATACCGATGTCGAGTCGTCGTCTTGCTACAAACGGAGACGGACAAGGATAAGCAACGGTTTACCGAGCGAAGAGACGTGCATATGTGTGCAAATGAGTGTATGTTATGCATGTAAAAATAAAGTTTTAAATTCTAGGAATTCTTAAACTTATCTTTGTTGGCAGAAATCATAAAGCATACAAGTAAAGGTGCAAAGAGATAAAGCTGGCAAGAAACTTCATTCATTCATCAATAAAGGAAAGAAGTACAAGTCAAGTACAAATCAAATATCTGCCCTTTGGGCTACAACAAAATCAACATGGATCCTATCAAAGACCACCCTGCAAAACAGATAAGAAATGGAAAACAGCCCAAGGAGTCCTGTGTGGCAATACATCAGCATATGCATCCCTCAACAACCCTGGCAAGTCCTCAAGTGCGTGCTCAGCAAATCTGGCTAGACGGATGTGCCTCTCACTCCAATACTTGGCATCCTTCATGAGGTTGCGCAATAAAGAATGGTTAGGTCCCTGTAGCATATCTTGAAGAAAGGCCTCCTTCTGATCCAAGAGGTTTTGCAGATGACGACTTTGTTGCTCCCAATGAGTACTCTATGTGTTGAGCTGACTGACCTATTCTCGGCTTTGATGTACTTGATCCTACAGTTTCTGAATCTCACCGAAGACTTTGTCGAGCTTAGCTTGACACTGAGAAAAGTCCTTTGCTAACTGATTAGCACGGTCTTTCTCACTTTGCCACTTTGTCTTGTACTCGGATAACTTCCCTCGAAGCTCTTCAAGCTGCTTTTTGTAGCTCAACTCATCCTTATATGCTTGATATTGGGTATCGGCGAGTTGTCTCTTCTTTAAAGCAAGTCCATCATAGGTACTCTTCAAGGCATCGCCCACTTTCCTTCGCTTGTTCTGTTCAACCTCCACCTCTTTGAGCATGCGCTCACACTTCTGGTGGAGCTCAATCTGTAGACTATCCTTCTCGAATGTGACTCTAACAAGGTTGAGATGAAGATCAACATTCTCCTTCTTTAACTTCTCAATAGTCAGCTCGAGTTGGTCGACTTCAGACGGAGGAACAATGGCAAGTTCAGGAAGCTTGGCATTCATGGAAGGCTCGGAAGAAAATGGCAACAAGATCTCCTTGACACGCTCTTTGACCCAAAGTGTGTAAGCTTCCTTGGCAATGCAATTCTTCTTACCCAAATCGGTTCTTCCTTTAAGGTGAATCTGAGTCCAAGTGGCACTAAACCTCTTCAGCAAACCCGTGTCATCAACCTCTTTATGAAAGATGAACTCTTTCACTACCTCAAGATCTGGCTTGGCAACCATAGGATATCCCAACTGACGGAAGGCAAGTCTCGGATTATAGTTAATTCCACTCTTTGTACCCAGAGAGGCACATTGGAGAATTTAACACAATGAAGAATAATCTTAGTATCATCGTAGACTCGAGAATACCAAGAAATGTCATCAGCAGTAAGAGACATAATCCATTGCGACCACTTGAGATTACCCTTATTTTCAACAAAGGGACCCTTATGTGGAAGGTGAGACATGAACCATCGGTACAGCAGAGGAGCACAACAGACAATAGTTCCCTTCTTCTTTTCATTCCTTGAATGAATATAATGATAGGTATCAGCAAGGAGCGTCAAAACAGAGTTCTTGGACATGAAGATACTGATGACAGCCTGATCTACGAAATCCTCCATGTTCGGAAACAAGAAAATCCCATATATCAGCAAAGCAAGAACGACATTGAAAGCCTTCCAATTTCCAACCGTAGCAAAGGAAGTAGCTTTGTCAACCAAGAACTTCGAAGCAAACCCTCGAATACCTTTCCCTTTGATCTTGAGATTATCTTCCACATCCTTCTTACTAATGCAAAGAGCATCAGCAATAATGGGAAACTTCGGACAACCGCTAGTGTAGACAAAAGGAACCTGCTTCTTGATCTCTACCCCCCAAAATATAAGCATACTCCTCGAGTGTAGGTGCTAACTGATAATCCTGAAATGTAAAGCACCTAAGCGGTGAATCATAGAACTGAACCAGTGTATGAATGGCGGTGATGTTGACTTCCGTATTGAGGATGGACAACAGATTACCATAAGTATCCTTGAAAACCCCTCTGTTATATTCAACCACACGGGATGCTAAACCTCTCAAAGTACCCAGCTTGGGCTCCACAAACTTGTAGCTAAAGATGCCACGGCAACCAGTACTCATCTCTATGATAAATGCCAACAAAGAATAAGTCTTCGAATAACCTGGAAATGCACATGCAAAAATTAATTTACATGATGAAATGATATGCAACACAAACAACAAAAAGCCAGCATAGTCTGAACAATCAAATCTAAACAATCTAGATATCTGCATATAATTCTGTGTCGGTGCAAAATCGGATGTGTGTGAGAGAACAAAGGTATGAAGTGGCTTGGTTTCCTGCAAAAACCCATCCCCCTCACAGGTGTGATCTAGACACAACAAGGTGGTCCCTAGAAAGGTCGCCCAAACCATAGGACTCAGAGTGAAAACCCCCCGTCATAGCGAATTCTCGTAGGACAGAAGTATTCTCAAGCGAATCACGATCTGGGATATGGCTCTCGTGGTAATCCAATGCGCGAAACGTAGGCCTCACGACTATCCACGTTCTAGCCTATGTGTATGCTAAGCCCGGTGTTAGGACTTTTCTCTCCAATAATATCTACCTATCCCAACAACAGCAGAATATAGCAAATATCCAGAATATACAGCATATGAATATCCAAAGCAGTAAAGAAATGTAGTAAATAAACATAAAGCAAAAGCATAAAGATAAGTAAATCGCAAAATATAAACACCCAAGCAAGCAAGAAAAACAAACAAAACTAGGCGAGACCCCAACTTGCAAGAGCAAGGACTCGCCAACAGAGTCGCCAGCTGAAGATGACTGGTTTATACCCGAGTGAATCGCACACTCAAAGATAACACAGAGTCGCCGCCGAACTTTATTTATTCCTAAAGGACAGGGAAAATATCGATAAAACCCAAGGGGAAGAGAAATGGGAATGAGGGTCAGTTATGCGAAAGGAAGGTACTAGCACCTTACGCATCCATCGTACTCGACGGGAACCATTTCGCTTGCTTCTAGGCTTGGATGGGTTATCTATCTAAAGGCTTCTAGGCTTCTAGGCTTGGGGCCCTCGTGCCTACGTACCCTCATAGTGCAATGAGGAAATCAGAGCTCCGTAGTTCATGGAACCAGGGAAAAGAAGAAGAATGGAAGAAAGATGGAAGGGTGGAAGTGTGCTCGCCAAGATCATCACGATCTCGTGCCTACGTATCATACATTCGAATGAATGCAGAATCAGAGCTTCTGTAGTTTGGGGAACTAAGATGGAAAAGGAAAAGGAAAGTGGTGTTAAAACCAAGAGCAAAAGAAAGAGAGAAAACTCCGCTGGGGATCCAAAAGAATTGGTGTTAAAACCAAGAAAGAAGTGCAAAGGGAAGATAGAGACAGAGAATAACGTGCAAGAGTGGTGTAGAAACCAAGAGGTAAAGGAGAAAAAGAATAACAGAGACTCCATTGGGGAGAAAGGGAATAAAGAATCGTGCTGGAAATCAAAGAGTATTGACCCTACTGGGGATCAAAAGGAAAAGGTTCGGTATATTAAATAACTGGCAGTGGTTAACCGGAGAGAAAAAGAGGTAACGAATCTGGTGGGGAAAAGGGGAGAGTGCTGAACTAAGAGAAGGTGTTTGACTCAAAGGGGATTTCAGTATATTAACTGATAAATAGTGGTTAACTGAGATAAGCAAAAGATTGCAACTCTGCGAGGATAAAGGTTTTAACAGATAAACTGTGATCAACCAAAAGAATGATTGTAGAACCAAGCAAAGGTTGTGACCCAAAGGACGAGATGTCGGTACTGACTGAGCAAACAATACTTGACCAACAAAAGGAGGTATTGAACCAAAAGAGGTTGCTAGTCACTGAGGATTCGGTGTTAACAGAAAGACTGTGATTGACCGAAAGGAAAATGAGTGATTAACCAAGAGAAGGTGATTAACTCGAAAATGTTCAGTGTGTTAATAGACTGGTTGTGGTTAACTGACAAAAGTGGGTGATAGCCAAGAGAAGGTGATTGACCAAGAGAGAGATAAAAAGAGGCAAGGATCGACTCGATTGGGGAAAGAGATACACTACCGCCTGGAGAAAGAGGTGACTAAGCTAGGCACAGGGTCATTCGTCCCCTACCTGACGTAGTCAGAATGAGAGTAGGAATTCTCCATTCTTATTCCTTCTCTAACACACAAGGTGTAGTGCAGAAGTTGAAACAGACAACGTAACAGCTCCAAGTTGTACAGTGCTCCAGTGTCGTGCGATGCACGAATCTCCGACTCAGCAGAGGATCAAGAGGGAGAAAACTCTAAAGGAAGCCTAAAGAGAAGCGCCAAAGGGAAGATTAATAATCGAAATAAAGTTTCGATTAATTAACCATGGGGAGGAAAATGCTAATAATTTTCCAAAAATGAATTGAAAAATTATTAAAGAAAATGGTGCATTATTGATTATACAAGATTAAGCTTATCCATGAAGAACAAACTTAATGAAAAAGAAAGTGCAAAATAGTCCTAAATGTCAATAAAAAATGCAACACAAAATCATGTCATTATGTGAGCAAAGTTGTGCAAGAATGATCATGTGCATGTAATGTCAAGAATGAGCATAGTTATGGATTCGAAAGATCGAGCAATGAGAAATCATAATCATGCTTTAAACTGAAGTGAAACAGCACCTAAAACATCCATAAAAATCAATCATATCAATCCATGGAAGTTAGAGGAAGAAAGCATGGCAAACCAGCTTGAAAAACACCAAAAATGGCACTCTGTTACAGTGGTAACCGGTTGCTTCAAAATGAGTAACCGGTTACTTGCTTGAAAACAGCAAATCTGGGGAAAATTGTGAAGGGTAACTGGTTATCCTATAATGAGTAACCGGTTACTCAGTTGAAAAAAGCAGCGCTGATGCAAAATTTTTGAAGAGTAACCGATTATCCTATATTGAGTAACCGGTTACCACTGTGACAGTGGCAAAAACAGCTTTTGAAAAAGCACTTAAAACATCCAAATCACTTGTTCAAATTACCACATGCTAGGGTATGAATTTGTGCATGAAAATCAAGTTCCAAACCAACAAATAAACAGTGATGGAATCAATTAACACATCAAGATCATGGATCATGTAAATGCAAAATTAATTAGCACACAAAAAGTATCGAACTACATCGCAAATGATACGAAAATGTTCGAAACAGTAAAATGAATGAGATCTACCAACCTACAAGCCGGAGGATTGGCTTGTTAATTGTTGCAAAGAGATCTTGGTGTAGATAGTCAAAGAAAACCAGAGGAATCTTCAATTATAGCCGAATCGTACCGAAACCGAGCAAATTGCGATGAAACTCCGAAATACGAATTTGAACCATTGAATCTTAAAGAAAACACTTGAGATGAATCCGAAAGCTAATAAAACTCCAGAAATCCAAGTATAATTGCAAGATGATTGAGGTTAAGCTCAATAAATAATCACTTCCAATGTGAAAAGTGATTATTCTTCAATGGTGAAGAGCTATGGTGAGGTTTGGGAAAAAAATTGAGATGAAGATGAAGAAGTTGCAGAAAAACTCAGAGAGAATGTGAGAGAATTGAGAGTGAAGTGTGTGAAATGGTTGAGAAATTGTGTAGAGTGTTCAAGGTCCTTGAAAAATGATTGAAAGTTTGTTTATATAGAGTTTTGGCTTGGAGTGTGAGAGGTTTGGAATTAGGCTAGGATCTAGCTTTGGGTGGTTTGGAATTAGGCTAGGAGTTAGTTACACTTGACTCACCGAGTCAAGCGGTTAACTCGGTTAGTTAGGAAGTTAACTCGGTAGCAATCCCAATGTAAGCTTCACATCCAAGGGTTCACAATTTATGAAAATGAGGTATATGGTAGTCTTGAATGGAAAGGAAACATTGTAGTAAATGCTCATGAATCACTTGAAGAGTCTAGAATATTCCACATGCTGCTAGAATAATGTAGAATCAAAGACCAAAGAGTGTGCACAGTTGCTGTCCAAAAAATGCAGCAGAAATTGCAGGTTTGTACTGAGTAACCGGTTACCCTATATTGAGTAACCATTTACTCTAGGTAAAATTTGCCCAGATGGCTCAGGAATAAGTGTTGAATCCCCGGTTTCGATTTTCCACCTCTTGTCATGATAGATAGGCATAGAAACCCTTGTTTTGTGCTTGTTTTACTGATGTGACGACCTTGTGAAAATTTGATTGATCGGGCAAAAAACCTAAAAATCCTGCAACAATAAAAAAATGCGAATGCGTATGCCAGCGATGCGAATGTACATGCATATGCAAAAGGAAAACGGGAGGGAGGTCAAATTTCGGGTTACGACAATCTCTGACTTTCTACAGACTGCTCTACTCAAGTAAAGTGGCATCCATTGGTATAACTATGGTGTAGTCTATGACTATTTTTCTTCTGAAGAATCAGACTTGGCACATTGAGTTATTTGGAGTTGTGAAGCAGATATTCATCAAGGTGTGAGCTTGAGTGGAATACCTGTGATATGATTAAGCAGGATGAAGGTTGTCTACTCAAACTTGGTTGTTGAATCAAGTCTATGAGAACATGAAACTCTTGTTCTGTAATAGGGAGGAGGTTCTTCTAAGTGGAAGAATGAAGAGCTGAATTCCTCAGCTGGATGTCTGATCAGATGTCAGGACATCAAGTAGAAACTTCAGGGGGCGCATCATCGTAAGATAAGTTGATCTTCTCAGAAATAAATGGAATTAACACTTCAAAAAGGTCTATCTCATGTAGTTTGTGGGTGCTGTGGAAGGAGAATATGTTACATGTCTAAGGCTTGGTGGATCCAAGATGGCTTGCTATGGAGCAAGTAGTTCATGTAACTTGAAGATTAGGTTTCATTGGTGGATCAGAAGATTATCTGAAACTCTGAAGAAAAGTTAAGATGAACCAAACAGTGGCATTTGGTTGATCTTTATTGTGCATTCAAGCAGGGTGCTTGGAACTAATTACTCTTGGATAGAAGGGTAGTTGTTTGAAGATGTAAAGAGGTTATGGTTCAGTTCTATCTTGGAGCTTGTGGTAGAAGTTCTAGGTTGATGATGGAAGATTACCTTCTTTTGGTGGAAGAGGGTTTATTTCTCTCTGTGGTTATCTAGAGTTCTTGTTGATCAAGCTGGTGGCGCAGTGTTGTTTGAAGACCTTTAGTTGGATTACTATGCAGATAGTAAGTCCAGTGGTAGAGCATATCTAGAATCATGTTGGTTGGTGTATATGATATGTGAAGGATGTCCTAATTGATGTTAGAACATATTCTGGGTTAGTTATCCTTGGAGTAGAATTCTTAGTTCACATCTTGTCTAATAGGTATTTATCTTGTCGTACGGGAGAATGATGGGTAAAGGACTGTCTTGGATGTCTGATGTGAATGTGACATGCTAGAAGTGGATCAGTTTGGTGCTTGTGGAGTAAATGGGATGAGGATTTCTGGAGCATGTGTTTGATGTCCTTCAAGTGTGAAAAACATATAGGCGAGCTAACAAACTAAGAGGCTCTGTATGTCTCTTTGAGGAATGTGAAGTATTCCAGATTCAATTGGGTTGTATCTCAGGGAACAAGGAGATCTGTACATGAGAATTCAAAAGGAATTCGTGTGGTGTATAGATTATTTCTGGACGAGAGGGATCAATGGTGTTTTGGTCTCAATCCAAGAGTTTGTTGGTTGTGGTACAAGGATGCATTCCTGGTACTCTCACTATATGATCATGAAGTTGTCATGGGATATCATGTGGTGATTTTGAGGTGTTTCTTGCTGAAGAAGCATCTGTTGAGAAAGATAGGGGAGAACTTCTGTCTGATAAATATACTGGTGTGGTACATGGGATGCTTGAGGGTCAAGCATTAGGTGAATGCGTTCAGCAGGTGTGTTGAACATAGGGTGCACTCTTGAAGATATGAAGATGCTTCTTATGTTTTCCATTCACTTATGGTATTCTTCTGGCAAAGGAGCACTGGTTATCTACGACAGAGGGAGTTAAACTTCTGTTTTGGACATATGGCTGCAGTGGTGCAGATTGATTATCAAGATTGTTTGTGGTTTCAAGTAGTTTGTGATAGATTTCTTCTGGTGAGGTTGATATGTCAGACGAGATATCGTGACATTGCTCTACTGGTATAAGTTATGGGTGAACTTATCAGGTTATTCTGATTCTGTCATTGGTATCAATGGATTAAATTAGAAGTGGTATAAGTATCTTGGGAATCTCTGCTGATGGGAAGGTCAATGGAAGAATTTTGTAGTAATCAAGTTTGATAATTCTGGATTAAGGGAGTGATTCAGAATAAACAGAAGATGGGTGTAATCATAGTTCTGTCTGGGGGGACAATAAATCTGACAAATTAGGTTAGGTATCAGGACACTGTTCAGAAGTGGTTTCAAGGACAAGTCACAAAAGGTTGAATCTTTCGAAACTAACTTGCCCAACAGTTATTGCACTCATTGACTAGTCTTTTGTTTTTTCAAATGGATTGGCTCTACCTACATAGCATCTTCAATATTTAAGAAGGATCGTGCTAGAATCCAATAATACCAAACCGGATGGGGAATAACCTTGAACTTAATCTGCTGCTGGAGATAATAGCATACCATTGTTGTCGAGATCGTACGTCTTGACTCGACGAGGAAAGTGGACACCAGGACTCTGTGGGGGATATAGAGATATCTACCAAATCTCTTGCTGGAGATGCAACATTATCCTGTATGAGACAACCGACTTCAGAATACTCGTTGGGGAGTAATAACCCACTTTGACCAGGGAAAGCAATTCTCTACACTCTTGCTGGTAAGAGAGAAGGTCTCAATGCTAGACCTCTGCTTTGATCTTTTAACTTTCTGTGGGGAAGAGATCAACAACTCGACTGGGGAGTAATGTTGATACATCTGGACTCTGAATTGCCAAAACTTGCTGCGAACTTCTAGACTCTGCAACTACAGGGAATGATGACTTATCTGAGAAGACATCACCTGAACCAATCTTGCTTGGGGGAATATCTATAACCATTGAACTTTACTGGGGAAATGACAACCTTCTGACCTGGCTACTGGGGGATGAGATCAAATAAACCTCTACTGAGGAAGGAGATGCTTGTTGGAGAATAGAGATCAAACAAGTCTCCTATTGAGGAATCACGCTTCCCGACTTGATGAGGAAAATATATGCCAATACTCTGTGGGAAGAGAAACTCTACTAGGGACGGGAGGTCCAATGAGCCTCTTGCTGGGGATGCCAACCTATTTGAAGAGCAAAACAAACCATCCATACCTTGTCTGAGGCCTTGCACTCTTGCTGGAGAAAAGACAAATCCAAATATGGCTGGGGAAACCAAACCTTTAGACCCTCGATGGGGAGAATAATAAGAAAACATGGCACTCTGCCAAGGACGATACAACCTTGGCTATTTCTGCCGGGGAGACATACATTCTCATAACTGAACGATGTCGCAACTGCTGTGAGAGGAAAACAGTCTTGCTACGTACATGCTAACCATTGAGTGCGTGCACAGATGCCTGCAAACACAAAAGATACACACATGTGCCCCGGTCTGAATTAACCCCCTAAAGACACTCAACATTCGAAGCAATTTTAAATGTTTTCATGCATGTTCTTATAATGCTTTATTGTTTTCAAATGCAATGTTTATAAAAAATTCAGACGCTTTTGCAAACAAAATAGTAAAATGAAAACAAAAGAGAAAGCTATTTGAATGAAATGAATTTTATTGATTGAATTGGCCTGTGAATAGGCATTTACATCAGGAAGCAATTCCTAGAAAGAGGTAATTCCGTAAAAAGAAAAGAAACTACACTAATGGCAATGTAAAAATGGATTCCCATTGAGTCTTAATTCTGCTATGACTCGTATGTCTTCGAAACGCTCCGAATACTCTGCTTTCTAAGAAGGATGATTGAACTGATTCCTACCCTTGGATATTTCCAATTGTTTAAAAGAGATGAAGTACAAACTACTCAGATCGCAGCCATTCGCTTTTAAATCCCTAACTTTTTCCTGGATCGCCCTTTTCGGGTTTTTGATCCACCGGGATACCCATTTTTGCCTAAGTTGCCTTTTCAGGTTTTCAACTTACCGGGTTTACTCAAATTTTCTTTTTATCCCTAATTTTTGCCCGAACCTTTTTCTTTTTTCATAGTTCGTTGGTATGCCCTTTTTTGCCTGGACTTATTCTTTTTGCCATCCAACGGGTCTTTTTTATGCGAAGTATTTTTTGACTGCGTCTGAGTTCGTAGGGGATGTAAAATCTTCACCGTCCATAGTTGATAGCATCAAGGCTCCGCCAGAGAAAACCTTCTTAACAACGTATGAACCTTCATAATTCGGGGTCCATTTTCCCCTGTGATCTATTTGTGGAGGAAGGATCCACTTCAACACCAAATCTTCAGTCTGAAAACACCTAGGACGCACTTTCTGATCAAAAGCCTTCTTCATCCTCCTCTGGTAGAACTTCCCGTGGCATACAACATCCATTCTTTTTTCTTTAATAAGGCTTAGCTCGTTGAATCTCGTTCGAACCATTCAGTTTTGTCAAGCTTCACATCCATCATAAGCTTTAGAGAAGGGGTCTCAACCTCAACTGGTAGGACTACTTCCATACCATACACGAGTGAGAACGGAGTTGCCCCGGTTGACGTATGCACTGAAGTACGATACCCATGTAAAGCGAAAGGCAACATCTCATGCCAATCCTTGTACGTCACAACCATTTTCTGCACAATCTTTTTGATGTTCTTATTGACTGCCTCAACAACACTGTCCATCTTCGGACGATACGGAGAAGAATTGTGATGTTCGATCTTGAAGCTCCGACACAGTTCTTTCATCATCTTGTTATTGAGATTAGAACCATTATTAGTGATGATTCTTTCAGGGACCCCATAATGACAAATGATCTCTTTCATAATGAACCGAGCAACCACTTGTTTGGTGACATTTGCAAAGGAAGCTCCTTCCACCCACTTGGTGAAGTAATCGATGGCAACTAGAATGAAACGGTGCCCATTGGAAGTAGTGGGCTCGATCTTTCCGATTATATTATTGTCCCACATAGCAAAGGGCCACGGAGAAGTCATAACATTCAAAGGATTCAATGGTACATGCAATTTGTCAACATAAATCTGGCATTTATGGCACTTTCGAGCATACTTGAAACAATCTGATTCCATGGTCATCCAGTAATAACTTGCTCTTAACAACTTCTTCGCCATAGCATGTCCGTTGGCATGGGTACCAAAGGAACCTTCGTGCACTTCTTGAATCAACATGTCTGCTTCGTGTCTATCCACACACCTTAGCAAGACCATGTCGAAATTCTGCTTATACAACACATCATCCTCATTCAGGAAGAAACTACCAGTCAATCTCCTCGTAGTCTTCTTATCATTGTTGGATGCCCCAGCTGGGTACTCTTGACTTTTAAGAAAGTACTTGATATCGTGGTACCAAGGTTTTCCATCTACAACTGCCTTAACTGCAAACACATAAGCGGGCCTATCAAGACGCGTTACATCAATTTTGGGCACATGATTCCACTAATTCACCTTAATCATGGAGGATAACGTAGCCAGAGTATCTGCCATCAGTTTTTCATCACGAGGTATATGGTAAAGCTTCACTGTATTGAAGAAAGTCAACAGTCTTCTTGTGTAATCCCAGTACGGAATCAAATTGGGCAGACGAGTATTCCAATCTCCGTTGACTTGATTGATCACCAAAGCGGAATCCCCAAATATATCAATAGTTTTAATCCTCAGATCAATGGTCTCTTCGATACCCATAATACATGCTTCATACTCAGCTTCATTATTGGTACATTCAAAAGTCAGTCTGGCGGTGAAAGGTATATGAGAACCCTTCAGAGTGACAATAACTGCCCCAACTCCACTACCATTTACGTTAACGGCCCCATCAAACATCAGACACCATTTGGAATCAGGATCAGGTCCTCGTCAACTAGTGATTCTTCAGAGTCTTTTATTTTGAGATACATGATGTCCTCATCAGGGAATTCAAATTTCATCGGCTAATAATCATCAAGTGGCTGTTGAGCAAGATAGTAGGACAGAACACTACCCTTGATGGCCTTTTGGGAAGTATATTGAATGTCATATTCTATCAGGACCATTTGCCAACGAGCGACCCTTCCGGCGAGGGCTGGCTTCTTAAAGATGTATTTAACTGGATTCATCTTGGATATTAACAGTGAGTTAGCATGCATTGCCTCAAACGCTTAGCAGCCCATGCAAGTGCACAACATGTCTTCTCAAGAATTGAGTATCTTGACTCGCAATCATTGAATTTCTTTCTCAGGTAGTAGATGGCATGCTCCTTCCTACCCGTCTCGTCGTGTTGACCGAGTACACAACCCATCGAGTTTTCAAGTACTGTCAAATACATTATCAGTGGTCTCCCTGGAACTGGAGGTATAATGATCGGAGGTTGTTGGAGATACTCTTTTATTCTTTCAAATGCCCTTTGGAAATCATCATTCCACTTGATAGCCTGATCTTTTCTCAGCAATTTAAAAATTGGTTCACAAGTGGCAGTAAGATGAGAGATGAATCTAGCAATGTAGTTCAACCTCCCTAAGAAACCACAAATTTCATTTTTGGCTCTAGGCTCAGGCATCTCTTGAATTGCTTTTACTTTTGCTCGATCAACCTCGATCCCTTTTTCACTGACGATAAAGCCCAACAATTTGCCAGATCTCACCCCGAAAGTGCACTTATTCGGATTCAACCTCAACTTGAATTTTCTCAACAATTCAAATAGCTTCTGCAAATTCACCAAATGCTCCTCTTCGGTCTGTGACTTCGCAATCATGTCATCAACATAAAATTCGATCTCTTTATGAATCATATCATGAAAGAGAGTCACCATTGCATGCTGATAAGTTGCCCCTGCGTTTTTTAGACCGAAAGGCATCACCTTATAATAGAAGGTTCCCCTTGGGGTAATGAATGTTGTTTTCTCCATGTCCTCTGGTGCCATCTTAATCTGATTATAGCCAGAGAAGCTATCCATGAAAGAAAATACAGAGAACTGAGCTGTGTTGTCAACCAATACATCAATGTGAGGTAATGGGAAGTCATCTTCCGGACTCGCTCTATTCAAATCACGGTAATCAACACACATCCGGACCTTGCCATCCTTCTTAGGTACCGGCATAATATTTTTAACCCATGGTGGATAGCTGGTAACAACCAAGAAACCTGCGTCTATTTACTTCTAGACTTCTTCTTTGATCTTGATTTCCATGTCTGGTTACGTTCTCCTAAGTTTCTACTTGACAGGAGGACAATCCTCTTTGAGAGGCAATCTGTGCATAACAATATTTGTGTCAAGCCCTGGCATATCTTGATACGACCAAGCGAAGATGTCGACATATTCATGCACCATTTCGATAAACCCTTTCTTCACATTCTCTTCTAGGGCAGCCCCTATCTTGACTTCTTTCTTAGTATCCTCAGTTCTCGTATTAATAACTTCCAATGCCTCTTGATGTGGCTGAATGGCCCTTTCCTCTTATTTCAACAATCTGGCTAATTCCTCAGGAAGTTCACAATCTTCCTCACCATCCTCTTCGGCTTGGTAAATCGGATTGTCAAAGTCATAGTAAGCCATAGCAAAATCGTTATCAATGAAATCCGGTGAAATGCATCTGCATGAATGATGATTCACGCTTTATTTTAGAATGAGTGCAGGAAAATGAAAACAAGCATTGCCATTTAATATTAAAAGTTAAAAGAAAGACAGAGAGCACAATATTTGAATGCAAAAAAACGTCCTTTATTAATGATAAAAATTGAATATGTAACAATGTAAGTCCTACAATGAATCTCTACGCCTTGGGCAGAGTGTAGGATTTAACATGAAAACAAAGAAAATTACTCTTCGTGAAGAGTGAATTGGACGAAATCTTCAGAAGACCAGTTGTGGAGCTCTTGACCCAAGACATATGGGCATATCCAGTTGTTGACGTCACAATCACTATCTTCGTCTTCGTCGCTCAATGTAAAAATCTGACCATGATCAATAATTCCAGCATTGGAGAAAGTGATGGGTCCCTGACGACCTGAAACCTTTGGTCCTCGATAACCAATTCCAAACCCGTTCTCCTTGGCGGGCGCTTCAATTACTCGACCCCATCCTTCTGCATTGCCTGACTGTACCACAACTTGGGTCTGCTTGTAAGACGCGATGGAGACTCCCTTTTTCTTTTCTGATCGAGGGGGAACCTCTTACACATTCACAGTTTCAAACGCCTGGCACAACGTCTCATGGATCTCACCGTCCATTTCAACATATTTGAAGGAAGACAAATGGCTCATGAAAATGTCTTCTTCACCACATACGATGACTACTTGCCCATCCACAACGAACTTAACTTTCTGATGGAGAGTTGATGACACAGCCCCAGTGCCATGAATCCAAGGGCGCCCTAACAAGCAACTGTATGCGGGTTAAATGTCCATTACGTAAAAAATGGTATTGAAAACTTAGGGTCCCACCTTAATAGGTAATTCAACTTCCCCAAAAACTGATCTATTCGATCCGTCAAAAGCTCGAACCACCAGGTCACTTGGTCTGAGCATTACTCTTTCTACATCCAGCTTAATCAGTGCCTTCTTGGGTAGCACATTAAGCGAGGAACCAGTATTTACTAGCACGTGAGACAGAACATCCCCTTTGCATTCCATACAAATGTGAAGCGCTTTATTGTGATTTCTGCACTCCAACGTCAAATCAAAGTCGGTAAAACCTAACCCCCGACTTGCATTGACATTGGATATCACACCTTCCAATTGGTTGACGGAGATCTCTGGAGGTACATATGCCGCATTCAGGATTTTCAAGAACGCGTTACGGCGAGCTTCGGAGCACAATAACAAAGACAAAATAGAAATTTTCGACATAGTTTGATGAAGGTGGTCTACAATCTTGTAGTCACTTTTCTTAATAATCTTCATGAGTTCTTCGACATCATTCTCGAAAGACGGCACATGCTCTGTCCTCTATACAGGTTCATTATTCACCACTTGCTTGCCTTTGGCCTTCGCTAAAGCGTCGACATTGTCATTCCGAAGAGTTTGTGGCGCAAACAACCTACCACTTCTAGTGAACCCACCAACACCCACATTATCAACCTTCGGATCAGTGACAACCAGAGCCTCAATTTCCTCTTTCTGACCATTATAGTACACTTAAGCACCATAGTGCCACGAAATCGCCTTCTCACTTTCAAAAGGAATCGGTCCAGGCACTGTAACGATTATTGGAGTCCGCCTCACTGGCACCGGAATCTGTACAGGCGTGAAAGGGATAGTAATTGTCGAAACATTATTATCAACACCAGAAACTTGATTAAACTGCAAACTTCTGTCATTCATCAGCCCTTGAATACCTCTCTTTAAATTATCACAACCATTCTCTTGAGTCAAACAGTCTGAACATCCCATATCACAACCAGGGAACACACCCCCTTTTAACAGACGATCCTTTACGACCAACAACGACGTCTTAACAACATCGATATCATATACCAACTTCAGACCCTCGTCTTCTTCGACACCGTTAACGGTTGCTCCACTATGGGAAGGCATAGGATTCTGGATAACATTCGGAGCGACCGACGAAGCAAAGTTGATAGCTTTAGAATCGATCAGATCTTGAAACTATGCTAAAAGGCTCGACATCTCTCAACAGTATGTCCGGGGCCACCTGAATGGAAGTCACAATGGGCATTAGCATCATACGCAGCTGGGAGCTTTGCTGGAGGGGGACCCATAGTATGGAGTTCTACCAGATTCAATTTAAGCAGTTGTTAAAGCAGCATAGCGTAAGACATTGGCAATGGATCAAAGTGCCGGTCAACCGTTCTTTGTCTCTGTTGATAGGCTTGTCTTGGAGCCTATTGTTATTGAGGGTTTTGTTGTTGTGCAGTAACCGGGATTGTCACAGCAGCAGTCTGATGATACAGGGCCTGATACCCTCTACCTCCGCCCTTCTGAGAAGACGTAGCATTAGTTTCTCCTTCATGCTTCTTATTCGCAACCACAAAAGGTTTCCTTGTACCGGACGACGATCCAACACCATCTTGAATCTTTCCCAGTTTAATCAAATTTTCAGTTCTCTCTCCAGTAACTATGATATCAGAAAAACCTGTTGATGGACATCCTGCAAGGCATTCCAAGAACAGACCCTGCAATGTCCCCATGAACATATCCGCCATTTCCCTTTCAAGTAAAGGTGGTTGCACCCTCGCCGCTAACTCACGCCAGCGCTGGGCGTATTCTTTAAAACTCTCCTTACTATTCTGAGTCTGGCTTTGTAATTGGGTTCGATTGGGTGCCATATCAATGTTATACTGATACAGTTTCAGAAAAGCCTCAGCCAAATCCTTCTAGTTTCTGACATGAGTTCTTTCGAGCTTCATATACCATTCCAGGGATGCCCCAGATAGGCTATCCTGGAAAACGTACATCCACAGCTTTTCATCATTGGTATACGCGGAAATTTTCCTGAAGTAGGTTTGATGATGAGTCTTCAGGCAAGAATTGCCATTGTATTTGTCAAAAGTTGGTGCTTTGAATTTGGGAGGAATCCTCACTCCCTGGACCAACCCTATATCTGCCACAATAATCCCCATGGTGTTCTGACACTCCATGACCTTGATCCTCTCAGCAAGTAACTATACCTTCTGTCTCCGTCACCGTTATTACTTCCCAAGTCTGCATTCATCAAGGAAAACTGATCATCATGATTATCCTCCAGATGAGGAATAGGAATAGGACCCTCAACAACTCCACCAACAGGAACACCACCAGCAACTCCGGCAACGGGAACACCACCTCCAACCAGAGGGTTAACCTGATTATCAGCATTAGGAACTTCAACCTCGGGCCTTTGAACCATAGCCCTCAACTCTTGCTGGCCCTGAGCCACCCCTTGCATCAGGTCTATAAATTGGTTCATGCGAGCCCTCATCTCATCCATCTCTGCTTGTATTTGCTCCATAGCTCTTTGTTGATTTTGGCGCGTTGAGTAACGGTGAAGGTAAGAGTCAGCAATCCTGCCTGTTCAACAAAAAAGGTAAGAAATCCAATGTAAACCTGTTATGCAAAATGAAATGCGTGAATGCATGCATATGTCATGTTTAATTATTTCCAAAGTATATCTATACTTTGATTCCAGTTTTAACCGGGCAAGGGATCAGATACACTGTTGAGAAGATATAACCTGAACAGATAGATATTGCGGAGGAAATATAACTGGAACAAACATTGCTGAGAGAATACTGTTGAAACAAATGTTGCTGAAATAAACATTGCTGAAAAAAATATCCCATCATATAATATTTCAAAGAGTCATACAAACATGTCTGCTACAACCATAGGTGAGTCTGTCAATAAGTCTGATGGTAACCACAATAAGTAACACACAGAAATACAGAGACAATTCATTCCCAAACCCCTAACCCGTACAAACTTCCTTTGACTTCCTCGAGAAGTGCTTCGGTATCAGGATGAGTCGGTCGCTCTATTATCCCCTTGATCAACTTGTTTCTCTTCCCAATACACTGGTTCAGCTTACCAATATGCTCTGGCTATCATTATATCCAAAGACATCTCTTAGCTTTGCCTTCTTTATTCCAGCTTAGACTTTGAGCTCTTCGATTTCCTTCCGAGCCTTCTTCAGCTTGTCAGAAAAATACTTTTGACCTTTTATCGCATTATGGAGCTCTTCTTCTTTCACCTTGAGTTCTCTTTTTAGTTCTTCATTCCCAGCTCTGATTTCATCTTCTTTCTTCTTCTTGCAAGCCACAAAGTCATCCCACATTTTTCGAGAGTTAGCGAGCTTGACGTTTGCCTCCAATAAGAGTTGCTTGGTGTGCTTATGAACCTTGGCGGAGGATTCTGTAGCCAACTTAGTTTTCCGATAAAACTGAGCCCTATCTGCAAAGTCTTTCTCCTTTTCTGCTAACAACTTCGTTGCATCTTGGGCCTTATATTCCAATCCCTTGTTGATATTTAAAGCATCTTGAAGGCGGCTACTCAGGTCGGAGTTCTCCCTTCGGAGTTCATTCACAACAGCTTGTAACTTGTTGAATTCTTCAATAGCTATAGTGGTTCTTTCCTCCACAGCCTCGGGATACAAAGGAGGTGCTGGGTCAAAATACAAATAGAAATCTTCAACCCTCTTCCTTAGCCATTCTTCATACGGGGGATAGGTGCGGTTATTAGCTTTCCCCAAAATAGTTTTCCCTCTTTTCTGTATGTTGAGCCAAACATCAGAAGCTTTCTGCGCTATTGCCACACCATCCTTTACTTGGAAGTATAAGGACTCCTCGACGTCCCTTTTTACTGGTGGACCTGTCAAAGCGTACCCAAATTATCTGATAGCCAGAGAGGGGTTATAATTGATTCCCCTTTTTTTGCCCTATCAACGGCACATTCGGGAACTCACCACAACTGTGAATAATATCCTTACAAAGCAACCCATGATCTATCCAAAAAATATCTTTGGCGGCCAAACCCATCAGTCTCTGACACTATTCCAGAGAATCCTTGGTATCCACAAAAGCGCCCGAACGAGGTAGACGGTTTGCAAACCATTTGTAAAAGAGAGGTGCATAACAATGAACAAATCCTCCTCTTCTTTTCTCATTTCTCTGATGCACTGAATGATAAAGATCCCCCAATAAAGTCGACACTGGATTCTGCATCGTAAATATTTGAATAGCGTCCACATCAATAATGGCTGGCACATTCGAAAATAGAACAATACCGTACGCACAGAGGGCCAATATTTGTTTGAAAGTAGTCCATTTTTTTTGCTTTAGTAGCCTCTTGAGTTTTCTTTGTCAAGTAATTCAGATGATAACCCCGAAAACCTCCTTTACTGGCTATGTTAGCTTCCAACGTTGATTTGCTCAAATAAAGAGCATCAACCACATCCGCGAACCCAGGATCTTTCTTCGAACTAAAGAACGATGCACCCTCCTTGATAGAAATCCCCAAGATACTTGCATATTCCTTCAGGGTTGGGACCAACAGATAGTCTGTAAAAGTGAAATTCCTCAAAGGAGGATCGTAGAACTGCAACAAAGTGTGAAGACCTCTGTACTCATAATCACTGATGTTATGAACGAAAGACAAAATCCACCCGTACTTCTCCTTGAAAACTCCCCACACATCAGGATTCACCATAGCCTTCAGACTGTTAATGGGGCCTAGATTAGGCTTAGGAAACTTGAAGATGACGATATTTTTCTTCTTCTCAGTATCCATCCCTATAGAAACCCTCTGACAGGAATCAAGAGTAAGATATAAACCTGGAAATAAAAAAACATGAATATTAGGGTATGCATATGAAATGATGCAATGAATAGGCATGGTATCAGAGGTGCCACATATAGGTGGACGTGTCTGTGCTGAACTGTGTGAATAGTGTCTGTTCTAAATTGTGTGAATAATACACGACTGAGTATAATAGGATCAACTGTTCGCTGCAGGAAGAATTCCAGATTGAATATAATAGGATTTACTGTTCACTTCAGTAAGAATACCACATAACCGGGTAGGTTGGAGGTCAAAGTTTCCTGTAAACCAGTAAACACCCATCCCTTCTCACATGTGCGTTCTAAAACAAAGGGTCCTCAGTATCACGAACTCTCAAGTCGAGAAATGAGGATACGTTCACCACTTTTGGTTTGGCATCATCATCAATCGAGGAGGCCTCAACTAATTCCCCTAAAAAAGGTCATTCTATAGCAAGTTCCCAGCTTCGGGTCCTCGGGTCAAGAAGCAATAATGCATTCACCATTTCTGGTTTGACATTATTACCCCTTTAGAGGAGTGCCTCAACTGAGTTCCCAGGAATGGTCACCAGAGTCGACAGCTCACAATGGGAACCTTCTATGACCTGCATCAACATGTAGTATAGAATATCTCCCAAAGGAACCTCGTCTGACTGTGGGTCTCATAAACACTATACGTGGTCACCACTACGCAAGCGACACAACTATCCACTCTAAATCCTGTGTGTATACTCAAGCCTGGGTAGTGGGCTTATCTCTCAGAACACCCTGCCCACCAAGAAAAACCAGCAATCCAACACAGTCCAGTATATAGCAATAATGAAATGCAATAAAGCAGATAAACACGATAAAAGCAATAAACGTGCAATAAAAGTCATAAATAAAGTAGGTAAAGCATGCAGATAAACACCCAATAACCGAAAACAAACAAGCGCTAGGATTGACTCGCATAGAGAACCAGAGTCCCCAGCAGAGTCGCCAGATGTTGCAACTGCGAAAGTCAATCGGCGGGAAAGACATAAGAGTTGCCACCGAGTGTTATTTATCCCGACGCAGGGGAAAGGAAACGATCGAAGAAAACCTGAAGAAGGGAAAGACATGGTCATCGCAACCGTAGCCTGGGTTCTGGAGTTGGTTACGTGAGAGAAAGGTATTAGCACCCCCTCGCGTCCATCGTACTCGATGGGATCCACGCTTGTTATTCTGATAAAAGGGTGTAGATATCTGAAGCTCCACTGCTAATCGAAAGGAAAATAATGGGAAATAGAGAAACGAGGAAAGAAAAGAAAAGGTGACTCGATAGGACATCGTCGTCCTAGGCCTACGTATTCCCTCGGGAATGGGAAAGTCAGAGTCAACATAGTTCGGGGGACTACGGGATTATTGGGGGAAGGTTTCTCGCCAAGACATCGTCGTCTTGTGCCTACGTATCCTCAATCGAACAGGAGAGAGGAAGTCAGAGCAGTCGTAGTTTGAACTACGGGTCTTTGTTTGTTTGGTGTTTTTTAGGTGGACGATACTAATGTTCGCTTTCTAGAAGTTTAGGTGTTGTCGCTCGTTGTGTGGAGTCTTACGCGTTTAACTATTTGCGGTAGAACGGAAATAACGTTCCCTTACAATTAGAGAGAGTGAGATGAGAAAAGAATCCTGAAAGAAGATGATTGATTTGTTTATGTTTTTTAGAAGAAGTGTTTTGATTTTTTTTGTTTATGATATCTATCGTGCTAAAGACTATGACGTAGGAGTGAATACTTTACAAGGTCGCCCCCAACGGAACGTTTGCAAAGCACCCTAAAATAGTAAAGTAGACCTTCACTAATCATTACCCATGTGCTTAAGGCTCGTGGCGCACTCCACATACAATATTTGTTAAGTGTTTTTTCTTTTCTTTAGAGAGAGAGAGAGAGAGGAGAGAGGCTCAAATGGTTAAAAGAAAAATCTAAGGGGATCTTCATCCTAGAAGTTGTCATGCAATGATTGATCCTATAGTTGAAGTTAGGAAAGGGAATCTCTACCTACGTTAGCATGCTTGGATTGGTAACCTAATGTCTCCCCTACTTTGAACCTAATCCAAAATTAGATTCATACTAGGAATCCTAAGGGAACATGTGAACAAACACAAGTAAACATTAGATGATCCAATCACAATTCAAAGAAGTAAAGAAGAAATGAGATGAAAAAGAAGTCTCATAAGAGTTAATATCAGTGTAAAGTAATACAAGTACTTACCAAATTTAAACCAAGCTCAACTATTAGATAGTTGAAAGAAATATGCAAAACTATGCACTTAAGCACATGCAAATGTCCTAAGACTACACTAGAAGTAATATCAACTAATTAACAAAAGGAAATGAGTCCTAAAGGGATGAGAATCAACCTAGTTCAGTAGCTATGTCCTATTGTGTTCAACTCAGGTTAATAAGCAAAGGAAGCTCAAAAAGATCCAAATCATGTACCATATCTTAACTCAAACAAAAGTCATCACAATATTCATGTAAGATACACTTTAAAAGCTCAAACATGTAAACTTGAAGGAAGAAACCACATGTGGAAGTAGCATTACATGTCATAATCAATGCAAATTGAGGTTCAATAAGTCAATAAATGATCATTAAATCCACAACAAGTCATGTTCAAAAGTTTAGGCAATTCTACCCAAAGATGTCACACTTATGAGACATTATTCACTTATGAACATACAATAAACAAGTAAGCATGAAATGGACATTTGAATGACCTAAGTCTTAAGCTAATTCATGTATTCAATGCTTAAAACAATTTGTCACAAAATTTTCATGTCAACGACATTCTCAAAAGTTAGAACAAGTAAGGACCAAAAATTAACCCTAATCATCTTCTAAAAACATGTGAACTTTGAATAATGTACATGTATGAAAAGGCCATGGCAAGTGAGTATCTAACACACAAGTCAGTATAAAATGACCTATAATATCTCATGTTTAAGTTCCACAAACATTGAGCAAATATGGCATGCAAAGGCTCAAGCAAAAGTTGTCAAAAGGAGCAAGTGAGCATGTTCAAGTTCACACTAAAGTTACATTAATTAGAGGTATTCAAAAGGAATTATAAAATGATATGAGAAGGCTCTAAATCATGCTATATAAAGTGCAAATCAATGACCAAAAGATCCCAAAAAGGGTTGCATAAATGCATCATCAAATCCAATCACTTAGGTAAGCATTGAACAAAAATCGGGTATGCATTTAAGGTTCAAATGAAGCATATAGATCATGATAAAAAATCAACATCAAGGCATCATAATGGCATAAACAATGTCATCATGAATGTGTCCAAACATGTCAAGGAAAATGGCTCAAGAGAGGTCACACATAGTCATCAAGTTTACCCTACTTCTAGGCACACATCAAAACACTAAGCATGAAATGAAATATTCATGAAAAATAGTTAAAAGCCTTGAAAAATATGTAAATTTAACCAAGATATTATGAGGTCAAAAGATCAACATGTCCAAAAAATAGGCTCAAGATTATGTTCCAAAGTGGTTCAAACCATAACAAACATTAGGCAAGTCATCCAACAATGATCATTCAAAGCAAGTCACAAAAACGCATTCAAAATGCACCACACATTAATGGAAAAAATCCAAAATGATCATTAATATGTCCTATAATCACATGAATAAAGTCATATAAAAATTAAGGTGAAATCTAGTTGGGAAAAATTAAATTCAAGGCATAATGTGCAAGGTATGTCATTTTGTACACATTCCAAACAAAATTCCAAAACAAATATTAAAACTATCAAAAATTGGAATTAAAAAATATTGAAAATTAATTAACATGTCCAATATCATACATGAATTTTCTTGAGATTTTTAGGTGAAGAAATCTATTTTTAATAGATAAAAAATAAACGTGTATGCAAAAGAAAACAAAAAAAGAATGTAAAAGCTATGGGGTGACCAGTTAGCAAGTTCCTCAGTTCAATTTCTACATTGGGCCATGAGAGGAGGTGTGAATAGTACGCATAGGTAGGTCCAGACCACAAAACCAAAAAACTCTTTTTGTTCTGATTTCTTATTATTATTTTCAGAAAATAGAATGGAAAAGGAAAAAGAGCACGTGGGAAATGCTTGGTTCATTAATGTGTTGGCAATTCACTCCAGGTTGGAGTTCAAAATAGAATTACATGCTGGCCCTCTTTTACACATAGGATCTAGAAACACTGCATGGCCCAATTGTAAGGTGACACGTATACCCTTTGACTAGGGTTTAGAAATGTTATAGACGCCAGAGATGATCTTCGGTCGTCTTCTCCGATGGGATGGCCACCGTGGATGGTGATGAAGTCACCCATAAATGAAAGAGAAAGATGCTACCCCCTTGGTTTTTCATGCTGGATCCAAATCTGGCCTAAAAAATTCTATACACTCACTCTATAATGAGGTACGAGGAGAATAACTTAAACCCTAGAATCTTGAAAACTCACATTTCCACCTATTTCAACAACCAATCAATGCCTTCAATTGAAGGGCTTCAGATGCACGTAATCCCATGCTCTAGATCCTCCTAGTTTGTTCTAAGATGATGCTGAAAAATCAAGGAGTCTAACCTGGCCTGAGATGCTTTTCCAATGCCAAGAAACCCTGAAAACTTCGTGCAAATCTTGTAATCAACCTTGGGAGAAAAATAAATGCTCTACACTCTTTTAATATTGCTGCAATCAAAGCTTGATGATGATGAAGAGTGAAATTATATATGATGATGTAGCTGCTCCAGATGGTAACCAATGCAAACAAAAGATGCTTTTCAATGGTGTGATGAAGATGGTGAAAGTCTTTCCACAAAAGCTTCAAGGATCAGTGAGATTCGAATGCTTGAAGTTAAGGGCATCAATGGTGGTTTTTGGAGTTCTTTGGATCTGTTTCTCTAAGAATGGAATAACTAACTTTGTGAGGGTGGTTAGGAGACTTTATATAGTTGGTTAGAGTGATGGTTAGTGATTAATCACAGTTAGAAAGTGAGTTAATCATGGTTAGTGAAAAATGAAGAATGAGAGGTTTTTGAGTTAGGCACGGGTTTGTGTTATGTTCATGTGTATATGGAGTGTTATCATGGTGTGTTTATGAAGCTACATGATGATGATGTTGATGTATGCTGGTATCAGAATTTGTATCTTGTCCACTAAGTTTTTATTCTCTCTCTTTCGGACATATGAAGTAAGGTTGGTAATGGTGCATGGTTTTTAAGTTTATGTATGGTTAATTATGGTAACTTTGGGTTACATATGCGTATGGCAAGCTGCAGCCTGAGCTTGTATTGAATTTGTCACAAGTTATGACATGGTTGGAACCCTTGACAAACATATTCATGAGGGTTACTTTGAGGTATTGTATCTTGGTGAATATGGAACCAAATTACTCAATCTTGGTACCAAGTTGAAGCTTTCATTTGATACAACAAGTTTAATGTTAAAAGAATTGGATTTGAGGTCTTGAACATGATGGAAAATGGTATTAAAGTCATGGGCACAAAACTGATTTTTGGGACTTAGAAAAATTCTAAGTTTTTTCAATTTAACAACTTGAATGTCTGAACTCTGATTGATCATAAGTTTTGATCCAAGAATCCAAATGATGCATTCTTTATATGGTTGGAAAGGTGGAAGAACACTCTACAACTTTCATTTGAAAATGATTTCCAAATGAGGCTTGGAAATCACTCAAAAACTGGCTTGAACCTTGGCATAAAAGTTGGCTTTTAAACACTTAGAAAAATTTTTAAGTGTTGAAAATACAAGTGTGAAAATCCCTAACTTGTAACAACCATAACTTGCTCAAAAATGATCCAATGGAAATGAATTGCCTATGGTTGGAAAGCTTGAAATGCATACTACAACTTTCATGTTAGAAAAAGATTGAAATGAAGCTTTGATCATGGAGAAAAATGGCCTTGAAAGTGGCTGCATGGCATGAAGAACTTTCCAAAAATGGAAAGTTTCCAAAACCCTAATTTGCCAAATTTGGTAACTTTCCACACAAGCTTGATTTTGATGATTCCTTTGACATTTCTTGATCAAACTCCATCCATTGGCTATATATGACATGATGAACACAAAGTTGACCTCAAAAAATCAGGAGTTGACTTTTTTTTCCTACTCAGTTGACTTTATTCCCCATTTGACTGATTCTCAATCACCTGGCCAATTGAAACCCTTTTGAATGAAATTAATGGTCAATACTCAACTCCTAGATACTTGAGGACATGTAGAATACCACGGAATCAAGTTTTGCCTAAAGAATCATAAATAAACTGATTTTAAGCAAAACCTTAATTTGGCCCCCAAAAGTCAAGAGATGTTGACCAATGGTCAAAACCCTAATTCCTTTAAGGAGAAGTGAGAATCCCTTGAACTAAGATGTATTACATGATATGAAGATGATGAGGCTTCACAATCAATGCCCATGAAGGTGCCACATACACAGATGCTCAAAACCCTAATCTGATGATCAAGAGATAAGAAAAGGTGATTTCCTTCAAGTTTCTTGCAAGATCCAATCTCCTGATGAAATGGTGAACCAAATATGATGTCTTGAGGCATAAGAAGCCATTTTAGCTTGAGTGCTTGAGTATATCTCCTTCTCTTTAATTTGAAAAATCTATGGCATATAAACCTCTAATCCCATGCCTTGGGAAGGCCAATGATGCATATATGTTGTTTATGACCTAAATGCATATGAAAAGTAAAGCATAAGCCACTTATTGGTGGTATAAATAAGAGGACAAATTTTGGAGTGTTATAGGGCTTATAACTCAAAGAGAGGCCCAAGTGGTCTAAGAGCAGTTTCACCAGGAATAATGCTCTTCTTAGTACTAGTTTAAAATAGACAGAGGATTTTGAAAACAGAGGTATGAGGCTTACAACTCAAAGAGAGGCCCATGGAGATTGTTTTTGTTTAACACAAAGTTTATGTACAAAAGATTGAGGCTTATACTCAAGGAGAGGCCCAGATAATTTATTTGAAAACAAAGATCGCACTGCGATACCGAAAGACGTTGTGGGACTTATACCATAGTAGAGGCCCAAAATTATTTATGTACATAGGGGGTTGGGTCTTATACTCTATTTAGAGGCCCAAGTGATTATTGAAATAAAAAAGGTAGGGTTTATACTCAAGGAGAGGCCTATTTGAAAAACACTAGACACACTGTTATTTTGAAAATCACACTGGCACTTATACTATAACAGAGGCCCAAGAAATTATTTATTTACAAAGAGGTTGGGTATTACACTCTATTAGAGGCCCAAATGATTGTTGAAAGTTTGAAGATTTAAAATCAAGGAAGAAACCCTAATTTTATTTGACAATCCATTTTTTTTCAAATAAAAAATTATATAAAATATCAAATATATTTAATAAACATGTTACGAACTTTGATTAATTTTTTAAAATATATGTTTTATTCACATGAGGGTTTGAAATTCAATTGGTTTTGAAAAATCAAGAGAAATAATTTATTTAAAATGTTTAAAAACAATTAAAAGGAAATTCTTCATAAAATTAAAAAATATATCAAATATAATTTTTTTTTGATTTTTTTGTGGAGTAAAATATTTAAATATGTGAAGGATTTATGTTTAAAAAATTATTTGAAAAAGATTAAAAATGAGAGAGATATGAATTTTGGAAATTAATTAAGAAATAATAAAAAAATAACAAAAATATGAAAAATAGTGGAAATTGGGCAAAATGGCATGGGTGGGTGTTGAACCCACGCCCTTTAGCCAAACACACTTGAAAACACACGCTGCTACCACTGGGGTAGTGATACATCCGTGTATCAAAACCACCCCATGAATACATATAAGTATTATGATTTTTGAAGCCAAGCCAAGGCAAAAACCAGATTTTGGGGCATTTGCAAGAAGGTCATAACTTCTTCATTTTTTCATGAAAATGGATGAAACAAAGATGGATCCTACCTAGAATATCATGAAGAAACCAATGGTGGTCTTGGAATTTTCTAAAAATGCCTACATTTAAAAACTTGATAGTGATTTCAAAATAGGTTAAAATCTGCAAGTTCTATGCTACAACTTCATACAAACAATAATAGCATGGTAAATTGGTTCAAACACAACACATATGATATGAATGACATGTTCATGATCAATGTACATCAAAGTAATGCTTATTTTACAAAGTTCAAGTTGTTATGCACTTACCTCTTGAAGCTCCACTTGCTAACTTTCAAGATGCTTGTGCCAGAAGTAATCCAATGCTTTGGACACTCTTAATAGACCCCTAAGAAGCTTTTAGGATGATCAAAATTAACTAAAAATCTTTGGAACAGAAATTGACTCTTTCTTGCAAAAGTGGCGAAACTGACCAAAATGGTAGCTCCCTCAATTGGTGTTATAGTTTAGGGACACTTGTTGGAACAACTTAGGGGTGATATTTGGAGAGTGTTTGAGGTTTTATTTGGCTTTGAAAGTGATTGGATCAAGACATGACTTGAAAATGCAGAAAAGTCAAATTTTGAGGTTTTGATGGTTGACTTTCTGATTTTGGTGTTGTGAGTTGAAGATGAAGGTTTAAACACCTCCAAGGGATGATTTGTGAAGTGTTTGAATGGTTGCTTGAGTGGTTCAAGCTCTGGTTTTGAGAATTCCAAGTTTGATCCTTGAAACTTGAAATTTGGAGCAAGAGAAATGAAGTGAGAAAACAAGGCTTTGGTATTGTTTTGGTGTGTTGAAATCAGTCACAAATGACCTCTATTTATAGTAGAGGAAGTTTGTTTTGCAAGGAATAGTGAATGGAAGAGGGATCACTCTATTATCCAATGGATATACCCATGTATCATGCCTTAAATGCTAAGGTACCAAGTCTCCTCTAGCCATTCACTTGAGCTGATCTTTGTAGCTTTAGGTCTTCTGATTTTTTGAACCAATATTGACTGAATTGGACTGTCATGGACTGATACATGCCACCTCTATGTATCCTTTCAATGCTTCATGACAAAATTGAAGTTTTTGGTTTTGAAACTTGAATGCCACATGCCAAAGGTATAGTGTCTTGACTTGCAAGGCTCTATAATGTTGTAGCTCTGCAGATAATAGGTGCATTGCATCTTAGAAACTTGTCTTGCATGGTGACAAGGCTTGCCAAGTCATAAAAATGACAAAATCAATTCTTGTTGTTAAATCTTCTTTGGAAAACCAGGATAAAAATTTCCATTTTGTAAGACTTATAACTTCTTGCTCAAATTGAATCATGGGAGGCTCTTGTACTTTTTAAAAAGCCCACATATCATACTTCAACTTTGATGTTTGCATCTGGTCTTGATTCATTTTGGATCATAATGAAAAACCCCTCCAAAGTCGGGCAAAACATGAGACCGATTCTGCCTAAAATTTTTCTTAGTGTCAAGAAAATGTTCATTTCTTAATTTTTGTGATTTTGATCAATCCATAACTTAAAATCCATGAAGATTTGGAATGTGGTGTAGTTGACAATCTTGTAGTATATAGTGAGAGCTTTCATTTGAGCTTTGTATGGGAGAAAATGGTTACTTGGATCACAAGTTATGGTCTTGCAAAGTTGGGTAAAAATCACTTTTTTCCATAACTTAGTTAAATTTTAAGTTTCTTAAGGTTTCCCCTTTTGCAAGTAACCTCACTTTTCTTGATTATTATTGATGTATGATGATCCAAATCATAAGTTGACATTGTTCTTGGCTTAAAGAAGCCATGTTTGTCAAAAAATTCCAAAAGTCAAACTTGGTTTTGATCACAGTTGACTTTTTATACCGGCTGAATTTTAAAGTTTGTGATCCTTTATAAAATCAAGTCCTTGGGCTAAATTAAACCTAATGGATGGATTCCATAGGTGTTTTAGAGTGTCTTGAATCATTTCTCATGGTTTGAGATCATGTCTTGGTCAAAAGTCAAAGGCATGGTTGACTTTTTCTCAAAAAACCATAGTTTGTGGTCCAGATGAATTTGAATCCTTGCATTGCTTGTGAACCAAGTTCTTTGAATCAATTAAAACTTGTGAATGTATTAATATGATGTATTTAAGGTCCTTAAAGCATGTCTTGAGGTCTTGGCTCACGCTTTGATCCAAAAGTCAACTTGGGGATTGAATTAGGTAAAAACCCTAATTCCTGATTTTTGATGAATTCATCCCCTGGGGCTACTTTGAACTTATGAATGGAGTCATAAGGTTCTTTTGTGCTTCTTGAATAATATATTGAAGTATTAGCTCATGCCCAGATGAAAATTTCTCTCTAGAGGCCTTGGTCGACCAAAACCCTAATTTGGTGACACTGGTGATCTTGAGGCTTGATCAACTTGGAATGTTGCATTCTTGTGCTTGATCCTAGATGTAGGAGACATCTTGATCCTTCATAGTTGTTTGAGAGGCTTGGCAAGTTGAAGATCATGTCAATTATTGATTGATCCTCTGCCTGAATGTTCTAAGAGGGTTTAAAAAAACCTAATCCTTGGTTGAGGTGAGTATTCAACAATATTTGAGAGGATTGATGGGGTATGAAAGTACATCTATATTGTGATGATGATTTGTACAATGATGTAAAGTCTTGTGGTAAAAATTTAGGGTATGACAGATGCCCCTATTTAATCTTCTTGGACTTGAAGGTGTGAATGTCAAAGATATTCGGACGCTCATGGTAAAAGAGGATTAAATATCAGAATACCTGAAATTTTGACTGTGGCTGGCTGGTAGCTGTTTTTGCTCATCCATCTTATTTTACTAAGTAACGTTACTCAGAAAAAGGTATAACTTCCCCTTGATCCTGGTCTTCAGCCATGGAACTGGTCTCAGTTTTTTTCTTTGCAGTAAAACCTTCCCTCGATCCTGGTCTTCAGCCATGGAACTGGTGTCAGTTTTCTTCTTTGAAATAAAACCTCCCCTCGATTCTGGTCTTCTGTCATGGAACTGGTCTCAGTTTCCTTGTTTGAAATAAAACCTCCCCTCGATCCTGGTCTTCAACCATGGAACTGGTCTCAGTTTTCTTCTTTGAAATAAAACCTGCCCTCGATCCTGGTCTTCAACCATGGAACTGGTCTCAGTTTCATTTTTTTTTGAAATAAATCTCCCCTCGATCCTGGTCTTGAGCCATGGAACTGGTCTCAGTTTCTTCTTGTCGAGCTATTTTCTTGACAAGGAATGCTATCTGTGTGGGTTTTTTTTTATCAAACTTCTCACCGAGATTTACTAGGTAGATGCCATTTGATAGAAAAAGATTTGATGTCATACTTGCTGAGGATTTACTTAAATCCGTTTGTCTGAACTGCAAAGGTGTGCAAACTTCTCTATTGGAGATGCCATTTGCTGGAGAAATTATATCATACTTCCCTTCAAGATTTTTTTGGAGAGACGCCATGTGATTTAATTCAATTTTGAGGTGCTAATGAATTCCTTGAAAGTAGGACAAACTTCTCGGGGAGAGACTGCCATTTGTCGACTTTATTTGGGGAAATCTACGAGGGTAAGAAAAAACTCTTTGTTTGCCGATTGGTAGAGATTTCTTGGAGGATGCGATGTCCATGTTGCCAAGAGTCTTTTGTTGAAAAGCTTCCGCGGGGGATTTTCTTTAATCCAAGAAAGCAAAATATCATCTTCAATAGCAATGAGTGAAGTTCTAAAGGTGTATATCCAAATGTCTTCTTGCCTTTCAGAGGTTCAAGTTATCAAATTGGTCGAGGGCCAATTTCAATCCAGGAATACACTGGAGAGAGCTTGTTTAGACGGTACATTTTCCTGATGAGGAAAGAACTCCAACTGGGATTTTATCCTATCCAAATATGGAAAGGAAGGCAGACAACTCATAATGGAGAGAACATTTATCACTTGGGGATAAACGTGACCAAAGCGATCGAAATATGATATGCAATATGAATATGAATATGAATCAATTATGCATGATGTATGTATGAAATGCTTATGCTGACAAAACAGACACGACATACGGACTAACGATGAGTTCAATTAGATACTCAGCCACTCTTGGAGATGGGGGTATCACTAGAGATATTGAAGATAGTACCTTTGCCTAAGAACAGAGATTCTTGTGTTTGTTCTGATTTTTGAGGTACAAATCTGCTAGGAATAGGAACCCGTTCTTGTTTTCAAAGGGCAGACTATACTGGGGAGAAAAACCAAACATTGGTTCTCATAAGTAAAACTCTACTCGGGATGATAGATGGGACATTCCATCAGAAGTAATTGATCCGTAATTCAGGGTGTACTGATCCCAAGGAGTATTTTGATTATGTATTTTGAAGTTGGAATGCTCTTGGAGCAACTGTCGATATTCCTCTTGTGTTCATTAATCAAAAGGTGATTGCCCTCTTTATTTTGAAAGCAGGAGTAAATTTGAAAACGAAAGTAAATTCATTTTTGTGTTTCAAGAATGTTAGCCATGTAAAAATGTCATTTTGCAAAGCAGAAATAAATGAGAATTGCAAATAAAGGGCACAAGGGCTCAAGTTTTCATTGATAGAATGGTAATCAGCCAAATACGTGATTCCATAGAGCATTACAAAGTTAGAAAATGTTAATTTAAAGGGAAATGGGTTACATTGAAACATAATGACCACTATCCTTCTACCAACTTTGAATTCTGAGTATCCTGAGCTTCTGCTGAAGGTGACTTCTAATTGAAGTTTTCCTGACAGATGACGTTACGGCTGAGGAGCCAATCTTGTCGGATGCAGTTACTTGCCATAAATCCCTGACTTTTGCCTAGATTGCCTTTTCAGGTCTTCAATCTATTGGGATGTTCATTATTTTATGCCTCTAATTTTTGCCTGGACCGCCTTTTCGGGTTTTCAATCCAATGAGACTTTTTTTTTTCTTTTTTTTATTTAGGCGAATTATTTCTTGACTACATCAACAATTGTGGGGTAAGTAAAATCTTCTCCGTCCATGGTCGCGAGTCTAAAGGCACCGCCTGAAAAGGCTTTCTTTACAATATAGGGGCCATCGTAATTTGGAGTCCATTTGCCCATGGGATCAGTGAGAAATGATTGTATCTTCTTGAGTACGAGGTCTCCTTCTCTAAAGACACGAGGTCAGACCTTTTTGTCGAACGCTTTCTTTATTCTCTGTTGATATAATTGACCATGGCATAAAGCCGTCATTCTCTTTTCTTCAATTAAGTTTAGTTCGTCGTATATGCTCCGACACCATTCAACTTCCGTTAGCTTAGCTTCCACCAATACTCTCATTGATGGGATTTCTACTTTTATGGGGAGCACTGCTTCCATGCCATATACTAGAGAGAAAGGGGTTGCCCCTGTTGAAGTGTGGACAGATGTGCGATAACCGTGAAGAGCAAATGGCAGCATCTCATGCCAATCCTTGTAGGTAACAACCATCTTCTAAATGATCTTCTTGATATTTTGGTTAGCTGCTTCTACCGCTCCATTCATTTTAGGCCGGTAGAGAGATGAGTTATGGTATTCAATCTTGAACTCAGCACATAATTCTTTGATAACACGAAAATGTATCGTATTTTTAGACCCGATTCACATGGATTTTAGTTTTGTTTTATTTATTTTCCTTGATTTATGTTTTGTTATGCCGATATTATTGTCTTTTTCAGGTTGCTTGAGTAGAAATGGATTTTGATCATAAAGGAAAGAAAAAGAAGTGAAATGAAGAAAGAATGAATAAGGGAGAATATATTAGTAAAAGAAGAAAAGGTGGGGCCCACCACACAACATAAGGGTGGCGTGGTGGCGCCCACCACCTACAAATGTGGCGTCTGCCACTTAAGAAAGAAAGAGAAAAGTGTGGTGAGGGCCACACTAAAAAGAAGGAAAAGTGGCGAGTGCCACTACATGTGGCAACTGCCACGAACCCCAATTTCTCCTATATTTCCTCCACCACGTCCAAAATTCTTGATTCAACTGAGTAATCCTATTTTCACGCAAAACCGTCCGTAACCCACGAAGGCACACAATAGTATAAAATCAGAAGACGGTTTCCTGAACAGGGGGAATTCTTTTTAGCCAGATTTCATTTCTTTAGTTTTTAAGCATTTTTGTTTCACTATGTAAAAGGAATAGCTTTCCACATTGGGGGGATATTACGAATTAGTTTTAGGAGTTACTTCAGCCATTAATTTCTGTTTTTGGACCAAAGTCCGCCAGTGTATTACAATTCCAGTTTCCATTCGATTACAGGTTTTACTTTATTTGCTTACTTTATTGTTTTTAATTGATAATTTAATTATGCCTTGTCTTATATTAATTCATCATAATAGCATGCCTATTTTCCTATGCATGTCCGACTAAATTGTTTAGAGTTCAGTATGTGAGGACCGTCGTCCCGACAGGACTCGATAATTAAATTAGAGTTAACTTATAATAAATTATGTTTTGGTCTTTGTTTCCAAGTTTAATTTAAATAGCTTTGTCACGAGAGTGAGATGTTATTTAACACTGTTTCGTCACGAGAGTGAGAAGCAAGTAAAGGTTAGAGCCGACACTGCGAGAGCGTGGGGATCGAACCAGATAGTGGGAACGGGGCATTGATTCTAAAAACAGCGAGAGTGCTTTAGGTATCGATCAGGATCTAATTGATTTTCAAAATACGTTTTCTAATTAAAACGGGTGAGCGAGAGCAAAATCCTGTGGTTAGGAGATGTGGCTTCGTCAATAACGTGAGAGTGTGAGGCGGAGTCTTTAGATAAATATTTTCTACGGAACATAAGTAAATTAACGCCAACCAATTATAGAGTGCCTGAGGTACTCGGAATCCACATTCCGGTCTCTCTTTTCTGTTATATTTTCTTAGTCTTATCTTAGCGCTAGTCTTAGTTTCCCTTTTATTGAATATCATTAACCTTAGCTTTACAAAGCGACGATAGATTACAGTAGGTTGACATTGGTCTCTGTGAGTTCGACAATCTTTTATATTACTTCGATAAATCTGGGACTTGCAGACGCATCAAGTTTTTGGCTCCGTTGCCGGGGACCAAGAGTCAATATTGTTATTTCGTTGTTGCACCGTATAGACTAAGGCACTCTTATCTCTAAATTACTATGTATCACCCAAATATCCTCTACGATGACTACTCCCAAAATTTTGAGGATCCGCATCCAAATTTTCTCTACGATTACCAATCGCCAGACTCCCAGTATTTTGAGGAGCCTCACCTAAATTTTCTCTATGATTACGACTCCCAATATTTCGAGGAACCACAAGAATTAGTTAATTCCAACCTCGAAACATTGATGGAGGATTTCATTGAAATAACAACTAATTCTAGGCTTGAATCTATGATGGAGAGCTTTGTGGAGACACAAACTCTCCAGAATAAAGAGTTTAGAAGACAACATCTCGATACTTATGAAACCTTTAGGCAGATAAACACTATGGTCGAGTCTCTCGCGACTCACACTGAGGCATTGGAGACTCAAACCTCCCTGCTTGCACAGACACCTATAGGACCCTCCCCTGAGGAGAATGTGCATGTTGTAACAACCAGTAATGATAAACAAATCGAAAATCCTAAAGAGAGCGATAATGAGGTTGACGAGAGTGATAATGAGGTTGAGGAGAGTTCTGGTGAGAAGATAGTAGAGATTGAGAAAAATCTACCGACACCATCCGAAAGGAAGGTTGTCAAAGAGGTAGAGAAAGAAGCACCTAATGTCGTTCCTCCTCCCTATACCCCACCAATTCCTTTCCCGCAAAGGTTTGTAGAGGCTAAGGTAGGCTCCCAATCCAAAACGTATGTGGAGATATTAGAAAATATCCACACTAACACACCTTTGTCTGAGGTCCTGTATAAAAAGAGAAAATTAGAGGACCATGAAACTAGGGAAATCATTAGTGCTAAGAGGGTAAGGTTAAACTTTGAGGTGATAGATGAAATAACTAAGCCCAAACTCTAAAACTAATACTTAGGATAGATCTAGAACCACCACCACAAGTTCAAAAGAATGAACCACCCCACAGAAGGAAGAAAAGAAAAGGTGAGGGATATGTGAGATGGCTTGATAAATGACCATGGAAACCGAAGATTAACACTCCTAGTCGTCGAGCTATCGATGTTAAACAAAGCGCTTAGTGGGAGGCACCCCACGAGATTTTAATTTAATGTTTTCCTTTTATTATTTATGTTTGCAGAAAATAAAGAAATGAATTGCTCGTCACGTCTTAGCTACATTTAGGCGAAAGATCTCTAGATGACAATCCCTTAAGATGAGTTGGTGCCCACGGATATTCCTACGAATGTCGCTGCTGGTGGTGACACCAATTATGAGTATAATAGGAGAGGGCATATCTCTCCCGTTCGTGACTCACCTTCTCCTTGTCCTTTGGCATGGTCAGGTTCCACCTGCACACACTGCACCGTATTTTCTAACATTTTTTGTAGGTACTTCCTTCGGAAACAGGTAGTGTTGGTTGCGGTATAGGGGCAAGCAAGCAAAAAGATTTGGAAGTATTTTTCCGGGAATTATCGTGTCCACAGAGATCGGTGCTACTGAACTGCCGTTCGACAATTTAATTGTTAATGAGTTTGGGTTTAAAATGGTTTTAAAGCGTAAAACAGAAAAGTAAATATTGACATAAAAACAAATTCATTCTTCAAACAGACGAACTTATCAGGCGTGTATATATTCGACTCATCACAGACTTAAACCAATCGACCAGTTACACTCAACTTACAATACTCCTCAATATCACCCGGTATCGCTCACAACAGTGTCCATCTCTGGCACACTGAGTTGAGAAATCACCCGTATCACTCTCTTCGTCACTCTCGCGCACGAAGCCTCGAGACACGGACGTCATTAAGTTTCGAAACCCTTACGGATTGTTAGCCCTAAATCTATCTCTAGCATTCAGAAACTAACAGATAATCACCCCTAATTGAAGTTTGTGAAGTTTATCTCTAACACGACCCAAACCCCGCGCATAAAGCAAAAATCAGAGACAATCACCAATAGGGATTTGTAAAGCAAATTTCATATAACGCCATGGGTGACAAATATAGATAGGATCAAAGTAAGACATATACAAACCCAACATAGAAGAAAAACATGAAGAAAATCAGAAATGAACCAAACACTTCACGGTTTGTCGGCGCCGATCGATGAGAAATCCACACCGGATCATCCAAATGCAAGCTTCCATGATGTTCTCTAAGCTAATCTACAAGAAAATGAAGTTTGATGGAGTTGGGAGCAAAAAATACCCAAAACCATCCCAAAAAATGTGTTTTTTCACTATATTTATTGCTGTCAAAGTCGCAGAGCGCGCTCAGCGCGCTATGGGCGCTCAGCGTGCCCCTTTTAAAGTTAAACCACCTTAAAAAGTGCGCTCAGCGGGCTTGGAGCATGCTCAGTGCGCAACTTGCTGTAAGTAGCTCTTTCTGGGGGCTTGGAGCGCGCTCAGCGCGCTCCAAGCATGCTTGAAAATCCAAACTTGTTTTCTTCATAACTTTTGAACCGTAATTCCGTTTTTTGCCCGGTTCGAAGCGTTGGAAAGCTTATTCAATGCTCTATACAACAATGGCAAAATCCTACTGCTTGAATACCTACAAAAATGAGATAAAATCAATTAAACTCAATGATATTTACACGAAACACATATATACACTAAAATATAAACTATACGCATTTATAAACAAAACAGGGTTTATTCGTATGATATTAACCAAAAAGTATCGATAAGTGCAACAAAACTTATATACAAAAATAGCTACAATTTGCACTTATCAGGTATTATGATGAGCGACTTCAGTAAAGTGAAGTTTCAGCAAATTCAGATAACTCGTAGTACAATACGCCAGAGTAGAAGTGGCCAGCGAAGACAGGGACAACATGGGAAGAATCAGAGAGAATTTGGTCGTGGCATTCATACAGGTTCTACCTTCCTTTACCACCTTTTATCAAAACATTAAGGACAATGTTTGGTTTAAGTGTGGGGGAGGAACTTGACCGCTTTCATTTTACCGCTTTCTAGTTAAATTTATTGTTTGCTAGCATGATTTTAATTTTTTTTTGTTTTAATGTTTCGTGCGTCTGCGCATGTGCTGTCGAGTCTTTATGCGTGATTTTATGTTGTTTATTGATTCCCCATTCTCTTGAGCCATACCAAATATTTTGAAAATATTTGAGTTAAAAATAGTGTTTCTTTTGAAAATCTTAGGTTACAGATAAAATTGAGGTTAGATTGTGAGACTTGGGAAAATTCCGCAAGATCGGTATCGTTTTAACACCGTGGGCCTCTCAATTATGGAAATCAATTTGAGTACTTGTTATGCCATAGCCTTAAGTTCTCAACCCTTTAGTAGTCCCTAAGTAGTTTATTTAGCAGTCAGCACCATCCTAAGCACGCACTAAGTAAGAAGCCGATGCAAATAAGTGTATGATCTCAGGCTTAAAAGGTAAATTAAGAAAAAGAATGAATGAATGAAAAGAAATTCTCCTTATAAGTTTGGTGATCCACACCCGATCATGTAGCCCAACGATGCAAACTTCTTTATTTTATTGATATTTAAGCCAATGTGCAAAAAGAAAAAAAATGATGATAATGAGATCATAGTCACTAACAGGCTATCCTACCATGAGTGTGAAAGGATAACAGGCTTAATGTGATTGCGCCAGAATGAAAAGGGATAAAAGAAGGATGAGTGAGTTAAGCTTAGGTATAATGACATGATTCGGATTGGTTTGTATAGGAGGGAGGTTGATGACCGCAAAAGCAAAATCGTGTTGTTATGATATCCTTAGTGTGTGAGCAAGTACCTATCGACACCAACTTAACCGAAGTAGAGTTGGTAGCCTAGGATGAGTATCCCTATACATTATTTTTCTCGCGAGTCATGGTTTGCTTGAGGACAAGCAAAGGTTTAAGTGTGGGGGAGTTTGATAACACGAAAATGTAACGTATTTTTAGACCCGATTCACATGGATTTTAGTTTTGTTTTATTTATTTTCCTTGATTTATGTCTTGTTATGCCGGTATTATTGTCTTTTTCAGGTTGCTTGAGTAGAAATGGATTTTGATCATAAAGGAAAGAAAAAGAAGTGAAATGAAGAAATAATGAAGAAAGAATGAATAAGGGAGAATATATTAGTAAAAGAAGAAAAGGCGGGGCCCACCACACAACATAAGGGTGGCGCTTGCCACACCCAATGAAGGTGGCGCCCACCACCTACAAATGTGGCGTCTGCCACTTAAGAAAGAAAGAGAAAAGTGTGGTGAGGGCCACACTAAAAAGAAGGAAAAGTGGCGAGTGCCACTACATGTGGCAACTGCCACGAACCCCAATTTCTCCTATATTTCCTCCACCACGTCCAAAATTCTTGATTCAACTGAGTAATCCTATTTTCACGCAAAACCGTCCGTAACCCACGAAGGCACACAATAGTATAAAATCAGAAGACGGTTTCCTGAACAGGGGGAATTCATTTCTTTAGTTTTTAAGAAGTTTTCTTTCACTAAGTAAAAGGAATAGCTTTCGACATTGGAGGGCTATTACGAATTAGTTATAGGATTTACTTTGACCATTAATTTCTATTTTTGGACCAAAGCCCGCCGATGTATTACAATTCCAGTTTCCATTCGATTACAGGTTTTACTTTATTTGCTTACTTTACTGTTTTTAATTGATAGTTTAATTATGCCTTGTTTTATATTAATTCATCGTAATAGCATGCTTATTTTCCTATCCATGTCCGACTAAATTGTTTAGAGTCCGGTATGTGAGGACCGTCGTTTCGCCGGGACTCGGTACTTAAATTAGTGTTAACTTATAATAAATGATGTTTTGGTCTTAGTTTCCAAGTTTAATTTAAATAGCTTTGTCACAAGAGTGAGAGGTTATTTAACACTGTTTCGTCACGAGAGTGAGAAGCAAGTAAAGGTTAGAGCCGGCACTGCGAGAGCGTGGGGATCGAACCAGATAGTGGGAACGGGGCATTGATTCTAAAAATAGCGAGAGCGCTTTAGGTATCGATTAGGATCTAATTGATTTTCAAAATATGTTTTCTAATTAAAACGGGTGAGCGAGAGCAAAATCCAGTGGTTAGGAGATGTGGCTTTAGTCAATAGCGCGAGAGTGTGAGGCGGAGTCTTTAGATCAATATTTTCTACGGAACATAAGTAAATTAACGGCAACCAATTACAGAGTGCCTGAGGTACTCGGAATCCACAGTCCGGTCTTTCTTTTCTCTTATATTTTCTTAATCTTATCTTAGTGCTAGTCTTAGTTTCCCTTTTATTGAATATCATTAGCCTTAGCTTTACAAAGCGACGATAGATTACGGTAGGTTGACATTGGTCTCAGTGGGTTCGACAATCTTTTATATTACTTTGATAAATCTGTGCACTTGCGGACGCATCATTCTTTCATCATCTTGTTGTTAAGGTTCGATCCATTATCAGTAATGATCTGGCTTAGAATACCATAACGGCAGATGAGATTATTTTTGATAAATCGACCACCACTTGTGTGAAGTAATCAATGGCTACTAGGATAAACTGTTGTCTGTTTGAAGCTCTGGGTTAAATCGTGCCAATCATGTCAATTCCCCATATAGAAAAAGGCCAGGGAGAAGAAAGAACTTTGAGATGTGTTGGCGGTACATGAATTTTGTCGATGTATATCTGACACTTGTGACATTTTCTCATGTACTTGTAGTAATCGGATTCCATTGTCAGCCAATAATATCATGCTCTCATAATTTTCTTGCCATTGTGTGTCCATTGGCATGAGTGCCAAAGGATCCTTCGTGAATCTCTTTCATTAACATGTTTGCTTCGTGTCTGTCTACGCATCTGACCAAAACCATGTCGAAGTTTCTCTTGTAGAGTATATCATTGTTCAGGAAGAAGTTGCCAGCCAGTTTTCTGAGAGTCTTCCTATCTTTTCTTGATGCCCTAGGTGGATATTCCTGTCTTTGAAGGAAGCATTTAATATGGTGATACCAGGGCTTGTCATCTATGACTCCTTCAACAGCAAATATGTAAGCAGGCCTATCAAGGCGCGATATGTCAATCTTGGGTATGTCGTTCCATTAACTCACACCAATCATGGAGGATAGAGTAGCTAGTGCATCAGACATGTGGTTTTCTTCACGAGGAATGTGATGAAACTCAATCTTGTTGAAGAAGGGTAACAACTTTCTTGCGTAGTCTTTGTAAGGAATCAATCCCGATTGATATGTGTTCCACTCTCCTTTGATCTGATTTATAACCAGGGCTGAGTTCCATATACATCTAAGTTCTTTATCCTTAAGTCGGTAGCTTCAATTCCGTTTCCATAATATAGGTACCCTGAGGTGTAATAATGATTGCCCCAATTCCATTTCCATAAGTGTTGATAGCTCCGTCAAAAATTAGTCCCCATTGGGAACCTAGCTCTGGCCCTTCGCTTGGTAGCGGTTCACCGCAATCTTTCATTTTTAGGTACATTACATCTTCGTCTGGGAAGTCGAATTTGATCGATCTGTGATCTTCAATCAGTTGATGAGCCAAATGATCGGCTAAAACACTTTCTTTGACGGCTTTCTGAGCATGGTACTAGATGTCAAATTCTGATAACAACATCTGCCAACGGGTAGTCCTTCCTGTTAAAGTAGGCTTTTCAAAGACGTACTTGATTGGATCCATCTCGTAAATTAACCAAGTAGTGTGACAAATCATGTACTGGCGAAGACGTTTAGCTGCCCAAGCTAGAGCGTAACAAGTTTTCTCGAGCATAGTGTATCGAGTTTCACAGTCCGTGAACTTCTTGCTTAAGTAGTAAATGACAGACTCTTTTCTTTTTGTTTCATCTTGTTGGCCTAACACACATCCCATGGAGTTTTCCAAGACTGTTAAGTAGATGATTAGTGGTCTTCCTTCCACTGGAGGAGACATAATATGTGGTTTTAACATATACTCTTTGATGCTGTCAAAAGCTTTTTGGCAGTCTTCTGTCCATATACAACTTTGGTTCTTTATGAGTAGTTTGAAAATTGGCGCGCATGTCGCGGTCATGAGGAATATGAATCTTGAGATGTAATTCAGACGTCCCAAAAATCCTCTTACTTGTTTTTTCAGTTTTTGGAGCAGGCATTTCTTGAATGGCCTTGACTTTGTCGGGATCAACCTCAATTCCTTTCTGGCTGACAATGAATCCCAAAAGTTTCCCTGAACGAACACCGAATGTGCATTTATTGGGATTCAAGCGGAGTTTGTACTTTCTCAGATGTTGGAATAACTTTGATAGATGTTCCACATGTTCTTCTTCTATTTTAGATTTGCCAATCATGTCATCGACATACACTTCAATTTCTTTGTGCATCATGTCATGAAACAGAGTTGTCATAGCCCTTTGATAAGTCGCTCCTGTGTTCTTCAGACCGAATGACATTACTTTATAGCAAAAGGTGCCCCATGGGGTGATGAACGAGGTTTTCTCCATGTCTTCCGGTGCCATTCTGATTTGATTATAGCCCGAGAATCCATCCATGAAGGAGAATACTTTGAATTTTGCTGTACTGTCAACGAGCATGTTAATGTGTGGTAGGGGAAATCATCCTTTGGATTTGCTTTGTTTAAATCCCTGTAGTCTATATACATTCTGACTTTTTCGTCCTTCTTGGGAACTGGCACTATGTTGGCTAGCCATTGAGGACATTCTGATGTGGCAAGGAAACCTACGTCGATCTGTTTCTTCACATCTTCCTTAATTTTGATGGCCATATCAGGGTGAGTCCTTCTTAATTTTTGTTTAACCAGAGGACATTCTGGTTTTAGTGGTAAGTGATGTTTCACGATGTTGGTATCCAATCCTGGCATGTCTTGGTAGGACCAAGCAAACACATCTGGAAACTCTTTAAGTAACTCAATCAAGCCTTCTTTGACATTTGGACGGAGTAGTGCTCCGATTTTGACTTCTTTTCTCTCTTCTTCTGAACCTAAATTGACCGTTTCCAACGGTTCTTTGTAAGGTTGAATGGATTGTTCCTCATGTCTGAGTAGTCGGGAGATCTCAAATGGAATTTCTTCGTCCTCTTCTTCTTCGGCTTCAAATACCGGGAACTCAAAGTTGGGAGAAGGCATTGGATCGTATGTTTCAATGGGGTTTAAAACGAGTAATCTACACGACGTGATGATTCTTTTTAGAAAAGATAGAGAGAATGCAAAGGTGTGTGTGTAACGCCCCCGTTTTTGTTAGAATTATTTAATCGAGTCGATTTAATTATTTTTGGTCTTTATATTATTTTATTCTGGGTTATTATGTTTTATCGCGTTTTGAGAGCGTTTGCGAGATATTTGAGTGTAGGGGTATTTTGGTAATTTTACTTTATTTTTCCTAAGTTAGTAACATAGAGAGACAAATAGAGAGAAAGAAAAAGAGAAGAAGGAAAAGAGAAAGAAGAGAAGAAAAAGAGAGAAAAACTTGGAGAGGAAGAATTGATCCAACCGACTTTTCAAACTCGATTAAATCGGGTAAGGGTGTGAAACTCGATTATCTTATGCTTGTGTATGAATATGTATGCGTGTGTTGGAATGTTGGTTGTGTTTCATAGCTTTTCAATTCTAGGTCGGAACGATAGAAATTGATGTTTTCACGGTTGAAATGTGATATAAATGTTGTAGAATACTTGTTACCATGATTGGGTTATGTTCTGATTGTTATGTTTTGGTTTGGAAGTGTTTTGGGGGTTGAAATGTTGATTGGGAGTGATCTATAGCGCTGCTGGGATTTTCTGGTTTCGCAGGTTCCCACTGTGAATGGCCAGCGAAGGGGAAAGCGAACGTTCGCGTGAGGTTCGCACTGCAAACTTTGTGTTGTTTTCTTTCTGCCACGGTTCGCTGGGGGATTCGCACTGCGAAGGGGAAGTGAAGGTTTGCTGGGAGTTCGCAAAGCGAACTTTCTGCTGTTTTTTCTCTGCCACGATTCGCTGGAGCTTCGCACGGCGAATGAGGAAAGCGAACGCTCGCTAGGAGATTCGCATAGCGAACATGACAGATTGTTCCATTTTGTTTTCTTCATAACTTTTGATCCGTAAGTCGAATTGAGGCGCGGTTGGGTGTGTTAGAAAGCTAATGAGATGTTCTTTCTTATAGGAATGGTTTTGGGATGGTTGGCCGATTTAATTATGTCGGGAATTTGGAAATGTGTTGTTTTGTGGACTTTACCGTTTCAATGGTGTGAATTTGATGTGTTATCATGCAATGTGCTTTTAATATATACCGTATGACTTGTGTGATATTATATGATGTGAATGCAAGTGATGATATGTTGTGATGATGGTTGTGGCCTAAGGGCAATTAAATGCATTGTGTTGTGTTTGATTGTATATGCATGATTATGGATGTGTATATGTGTGCATTTGAATGTCATGAGTCATTGTATGCCAAGCATCATGATATGCATTCTTGTGATGTCGTGTGCCCTAGTGGGTGTGAGCGAGGAAACGATTCCCGAGGGGATCCGCTATAACATCGTGTGCCTTATACAAAGAGGACCTAAAGTGATGATTATGGACGATCGTGTGCCTTATACAAAGAGGACCTAAAGCGATCGGGTCGTGTGCCTTATACAAAGAGGACCTAAAGCGATCCATAAACGTCGTGTGCCTTATACAAAGAGGTGTGAGCGACGGGGAACATCGTTTGCCCGACGGGGAGTTACACTAAGTAACAAGCGATGATTCCAATAGTTCCTGAGTGAACTAATGATGAGATGATGGATAGAATGGTACCACATTGCATTGCATAGAGTCGTTGTGTCGGTCTCTGTGCATTTGTATAAATCATGAATGGATTGATTTTGTGTGACATTGTGAATGGAATTAATGAATTGAGATGTATATATATATATATGTTGGTGATAAACGTATTGTGCATGATTGATATGCCTTGGTGATGGACATAAGAGATATGCATTGTGTTATTTTGTATTTGAATTATGGCGTAAGTTGTGTGGAGAATGTTTTGCATGTGTATTTTTTGGATTATTATATATTTGTATGCAATTGTATTATGATTGTGTTTCTCACCCTTCTGCTATTTTGAATGCTCTATGAGGTATTGCAGATTAGATGCTGGAGGTCTTTTGTGAAGCTTAGGTCTTCATTATTTTGTCAGTCGGCTCTGATATGTAGAACCGGGTAGTCGGGGAGATCGTTTATGATTATGTGTATATGTATATGTTCTTTTGGATTGTACATGTATGATTCTGTATGTGACAGACAAACTTTTATGTTATATATATATATATATATGAGATTTCAGTTGCAGATTTTACGCTTTTATTCTGTATCTGAATTGTGGGTGTTAGGAACTAAGTTCCTCTGTATGTGCTACCTGATTGTTGCATATCTAAATGAGCGTGTTGTTGTATTTCGTTTCAATTGATGTGACGCCTCAGTCTATGTCGTGAATGTTTGAATTATACTCTGATTATTTGTTATCGCTTTATTTAATTGGGGGTATAGATTGGGGGTGTTACATTAAGTGGTATCAGAGCCAGTCCGTATCAGTTTGTGTCAGTTCGTGCCAGTCCTAGTCGGTCGTTGTGTTTGGGTGAGTTGTTTGTTTAACCATAGTTGTTGTTATTGGATATGAACAGAATATGGCTGGTAGGAATGATGTTGCTCTTGCTGCTGCTATGCAAGCTATGGCTCAGGCTGTGCGGGGTGCACCTAATGCTGGTGCAAATGATGAGTTTAGGAAGAATAAACCGTCTGTCTCCAAAGGGAGACATGATCCTGATGGTGCACATATTTGGCTTAAGGAGATTGAAAGAATCTTTGGGTGATGGATTGTGCTGAGGAAAATAAGGTGAGACTGAGTACTCATATGTTGCAGGAGGAGGCTGATGATTGGTGGGTTAGTGTGCGTCATGTGTTGGAAGCTGGAGGTGAAGAGGTCACTTGGACTTTGTTTAGCAGGGAGTTTTTGAGGAAGTATTTTCCTGAAGATGTTAGAGTAAAGAAGGAAATAGAGTTCTTGGAGTTGAAACAGGGTTATATGTCTGTTGTTGATTACACTGCTAAGTTTGTGGAGCTTGTTCAGTTTTATCCACATTATGCTGAAGCAACTGCGGAGTTTTCCAAGTGTGAAGTTTGAGAACGGATTGCGTCCTGAGATCAAGCAGGCAATCAATTATCAAAGGATTAGGAGGTTTTCATATTTGGTGGATTATTGTAGGATTTATGAGGAGGATAGCAAAGCTCGTTCTACTCACTATAAGAGTGTGAACGAAAGGAAAGGGAAGCAACCGTTTCGTGGCGGTCCTTATGTGACACCAGCTGATAAGGGTAAGCAAAGGGGTAATTTTGAGAAAAGGCCAAGTGGGGGAGGTATGTCTAATCCTCTGAGATGTTTTAGGTGTGGTGACTTAGGACATCGTCAGTTTGAATATAGGAAAGATATGAGGAAGTGTTCCAACTGTGGAGGTTTAGGACATGTTGCAGCTGATTGTAAGAAGAATGTGGTGAAGTGTTTCAACTGTGGTGAACCGGGTCATGTTAGTACGAAGTGTCCGAAACCAAAGAAAGCTCAAGCTGGAGGGAAAGTGTTTGCATTGGCAGGGACTCAGACTACTAGTGCGGATCGTCTGATCAGAGGTACTTGTTTTATTAATAGTACGCCTTTAGTTGCTATTATTAATACCGGAGCGACTCATTCATTATTTCGTCTGAGTGCACGAAGCGTTTGAATCTTTTGTTGTCTTCGATGGGTGGAGATATGGTTATTGATACTCCAACAATGGGGTCGGTAACTACTTCTTTGGTTTGTTTAAGTTGTCCTTTGACCATTTATGGTAAAGATTTTGAGATGGATTTGGTGTGTCTGCCGTTGGAGGGTTTAGATGTGGTTCTGGGTATGAATTGGTTGTAGTTCAATCGAGTTCATATCGATTGTTATCATAAGTTGGTGCGATTTCCTTCTCTTGAAGAAGACGAGGAATCGAGTTTCTTATCTACCAAAGAGTTGAAGAGACTTTTGGCGGATGAAGCTCAGTTATTCGGGTTGTTTGCATCGTTGAATGTGGATAGTCAAGTTGCAATTGATGTGTTTCCAGTTGTGTGTGAATTTCCAGAGGTGTTTCCAGAGGATATTTCAGATGTGCCGCCAGAGAGAGAGGTGGAGTTTTCTATAGATCTAGTTCCTGGTACTAGACCTGTATCTATGGCACCTTATCGTATGTCGGCATCTGAGTTGGTTGAGTTAAAGAAGCAGTTGAATGAATTGTTAGAGAAGAGGTTTGCGAGGCCGAGTGTATCGCCTTGGGGTGCTCCAGTTTTATTGGTGAAGAAGAAAGATGGAAGTATGCGATTGTGTATTGATTATCTCCAGCTGAATAAGGTGACGATTAAGAATAAGTATCCTCTTCCGAGAATTGATGATCTGATGGACCAGTTGGTAGGTGCTTGTGTGTTTAGTAAGATTGATTTGAGGTCAGGTTATCATCAGATTAGAGTGAAAGATAAAGATATTCAGAAGACGACTTTTAGGACACGATACGGTCATTACGAATATTTTGTGATGCTGTTCGGGGTTTCTAATGCGCCGGGTGTGTTTATGGAGTATATGAATCGTATTTTCCATAAGCATTTGGATCGATTTCTTGTTGTGTTTATTGATGACATCTTGATTTATTCTAAGTCCGGAGAGGAACATGCGGAACATTTGCGTGTTGTGTTGCAAATTTTGAAGGAGAGGAGACTTTTTGCCAAGTTGTCCAAGTGTGAGTTTTGGTAGTCAGAAGTGAGTTTTCTTGGGCATGTGATTTCAGATAATGGTATTGCTGTAGATCCATCTAAAGTAGATGCAGTTCTACAATGGGAGGCTCCTAGATCTGTTACTGAAATTAGAAGCTTTTTGGGTTTAGCGAGTTATTATTGGAGATTCATTGAAGGGTTTTCTAAGTTAGCACTTCCTTTGACCCAGTTGACTTGTAAAGGTAAAGCGTTCATTTGGGATATTCGGTGTGAGGAAAGTTTTAGTGAGCTGAAGAGAAGATTGACTACAACTCTGATTTTGATCTTACCGAATCCTACTGAACCGTTTGTGGTGTATTGCGACGCATCTTTGATTGGTTTAGGTGGAGTGTTGATGCAAGAAGGTAAGGTTGTGGCTTATGCTTCGAGGCAATTGAGGATTCATGAGAAGAATTACCCTACTCATGATTTGGAATTAGCAGCAGTGGTTTTTGTATTGAAAATTTGGAGGCATTATCTCTACGGTGCGAGATTCGAAGTCTTTAGTGATCATAAAAGTTTGAAATACTTGTTTGATCAGAAAGAGTTGAATATGAGGCAACGGAGATGGTTGGAATTTTTGAAGGACTACGATTTTGGCTTGAATTACCATCCTGGTAAAGCTAATGTGGTAGCCGATGCGTTAAGTCGGAAATCTTTGCATATGCCCGCTTTGATGGTTAAAGAGTGGGAACTTTTGGAAGCATTTAGAGATTTGAGTTTGGTGTGTGAATTGACATCTGACAGCGTGAGGCTTGGTATGTTAAAGGTCACTAATGATTTTTTGTTAACCGTTAGCGAGAAACAGAAGTTGGATGTGAAATTTGTTGATTTGATGACGGTTGGAGATCAAAGTGTGAATGGTGACTTTAAAGTGGATGATAAGGGTGTTTTGAGATTCTGTGGGAGAATTTGTATTCCTGATGATTCAGACTTGAAAAAGATGATTTTGGAGGAGGGACACCGGAGTAGTTTGAGTATACATCTGGGAGCTAATAAGATGTATCAAGATTTGAAGAAGATATTTTGGTGGTCTGGATTGAAGAGGGATGTGGCTCAGTTTGTTTATGCGTGTTTGACGTGTCAGAAGTCTAAAGTAGAACATCAGAAGCCTAGTGGATTATTGCAACCGTTGGATATTCCCGAGTGGAAATGGGACAACATTTCTATGGATTTTGTGACAGGGTTGCCGAATACACAGAGGGGACATAATGCCATTTGGGTAATTGTAGACAGACAGACTAAATCGGCGCATTTCATTCCGATTGACATCAGTTTTTCTTTGGAGAGGTTGGCTGAGATTTATATCAGGGTGATTGTGAAATTACATGGTGTTCCATTGTGTATTGTTTCAGATCGAGATCCGAGGTTTACTTCTAGATTTTGGGAGAGTTTGCAAAAGGCGCTAGGTTCCAAGTTGAGATTGAGTTCAGCTTATCATCCGCAGACGGATGGTCAGACCGAGAGAACTATTCAGTCGTTGGAAGATTTGTTGCGGGCTTGTGTTCTTGAGCAAGGTGGTGTTTGGGATAGTTATCTTGCGTTGGTGGAATTCACGTATAACAACAGTTTCCATTCGAGTATTGGAACGACACCTTTTGAAGCATTGTATGGAAGAAGATGTCGAACACCGTTGTGTTGGCATGAATCTGGTGAGAGTTCGGTGGTTGGACCGGAGTTAGTGCAACAGACTACGGACAAGGTGAAACTTATTCGTGAGAAAATGAAGGCTTCTCAGAGTAGGCAGAAGAGTTATCATGATCGAAGGAGGAAAGATCTTGAGTTTCAAGAGGGCAATCATGTATTTTTGAGAGTTACACCGGTGATGGGTGTTGGTCGTGCATTGAAGTCGAAGAAGCTTACTTCTCGGTTTATTGGTCCTTACCAGATATCCGCGAGAGTGGGTGTTGTGGCTTATCGGGTGGCGTTGCCGCCGAATCTTTCGAATTTGCATGATGTGTTCCATGTTTTACAACTTCGGAAGTATGTTCCGGATCCGTCGCATGTGATTCCGATGGATGAGGTAGAGGTAAAGGAGAACCTTACGGTTGAGGCATTACCAGTGAGAATTTTGGATCGCGAGTTGAAGCGGTTAAGAGGCAAGGATATTGCGCTTATGAAAGTAGCGTGGGGAGGCGCTGCTGAGGGCAATTTGACTTGGGAGTTGGAGAGTCGGATGTGGGAGTCGTATCCGGAGTTGTTCGTCTTAGGTAATATTTTCGAGGACGAAAGTTTCTAAGTGGGGGAGAGTTGTAACGCCCCAGTTTTTGTTAGAATTATTTAATCGAGTCGATTTAATTATTTTTGGTCTTTATATTATTTTATTCTGGGTTATTATGTTTTATCGCGTTTTGAGAGCGTTTGCGAGATATTTGAGTGTAGGGGTATTTTGGTCATTTTACTTTATTTTTCCTAAGTTAGTAACATAGAGAGAAAAATAGAGAGAAAGAAAAAGAGAAGAAGGAAAAGAGAAAGAAGAGAAGAAAAAGAGAGAAAAACTTGGAGAGGAAGAATTGATCCAAACGACTTTTCAAACGCGATTAAATCGGGTAAGGGTGTGAAACTCGATTATCTTATGCTTGTGTATGAATATGTATGTGTGTGTTGGAATGTTTGTTGTGTTTCATAGCTTTTCAATTCTAGGTCGGAACGATAGAAATCGATGTTTTCGCGGTTGAAATGTGATATAAATGTTGTAGAATATTTGTTACCATGATTGAGTTATGTTCTGATTGTTATGTTTTGGTTTGGAAGTGTTTTGGGGGTTGAAATGTTGATTGTGAGTGATCTATAGCGCTGCTGGGATTTTCTGGTTTCGCAGGTTCGTACTGCGAATGGCCAGCGAAGGGGAAAGCGAACGTTCACGTGAGGTTCGCACTGCGAACTTTGTGTTGTTTTCTTTCTGCCACGGTTCGCTGGGGGATTCGCACTGCGAAGGGGAAGCGAAGGTTCGCTGGGAGTTTGCAAAGCGAACTTTCTGCTGTTTTTTCTCTGCCACGGTTCGCTGGAGCTTCGCACGGCGAATGAGGAAAGCGAACGCTCGCTAGGAGATTCGCATAGCGAACATGACAGATTGTTCCATTTTGTTTTCTTCATAACTTTTGATCCGTAAGTCGGATTGAGGCGCGGTTGGGTGCGTTAGAAAGATAATGAGATGTTCTTTTTTATAGGAATGGTTTTAGGATGGTTGGCCGATTTAATTATGTTGGGAATTTGGAAATGTGTCATTTTATCGACTTTTACCGTTTCAATGGTGTGAACTTGATGTGTTATCATGCAATGTGCTTTTGATATATACCGTATGACTTGTGTGATGTTATATGATGTGAATGCAAGTGATGATATGTTGTGATGATGGTTGTGGCCTAAGGGCAATTAAATGCATTGTGTTGTGTTTGATTGTATATGCATGATTATGGATCTGTATATGTGTGCATTTGAATGTCATGAGTCATTGTATGCCAAACATCATGATATGCATTCTTGTGATGTCGTGTGCCCTAGCGGGTGTGACCGATGAAACGATTCCCGAAGGGATCCGCTATAACATCGTGTGTCTTATACAAAGAGGACCTAAAGCGATGATTATGGACGATCGTGTGCCTTATACAAAGAGGACCTAAAGCGATCGGTTCGTGTGCCTTATACAAAGAGGACCTAAAGCGATCCATAAACGTCGTGTGCCTTATACAAAGAGGTGTGAGCGACGGGGAACATCGTTTGCCCGACGGGGAGTTACACTAAGTAACAAGCGATGATTGCAATAGTTCCTGAGTGAACTAATGATGAGATGATGGATGGAACGTTACCGCATTGCATTGCATAGAGTCGTTGTGTCGGTCTCTGTGCATTTGCATAAATCATGAATGGATTGATTTTGTGTGACATTGTGAATGGAATTAATGAATTGAGATGTATATATATATGTTGGTGATAAACGTATTATGCATGATTGATATGCCTTGGTGATGGACATAAGAGATATGCATTGTGTTGTTTTGTATTAGAATTATGGCGTAAGTTATGGTGAGAATGTTTTGCATGTGTATTTTTTGGATTATTATATATTTGTATGCAATTGTATTATGATTGTGTTTCTTACCCTTATGCTATTTTGAATTCTCTATGAGGTATTGCAGATTAGATGTTGGAGGTCTTTTGTGAAGCTTAGGTCTTCATTCTTTTGTCGGTCGGCTCTGATATGTAGCACCGGGTAGTCGGGGAGATCGTTTATGATTATGTGTATATGTATATGTTCTTTTGGATTATACATGTATGATTCTGTATGTGACAGATAAACTTTTATGTTATATATATATATATATGAGATTTCAGTTGCAGATTTTCCGCTTTTATTCTGTATCTGAATTGTGGGTGTTAGGAACTAAGTTCCTCTGTATGTGCTACCTGATTGTTGCATATCTAAATGAGCGTGTTGTTGTATTTCGTTTCAATTGATGTGACGCCTCAGTCTATGCCGTGAATGTTTGAATTATACTCCGATTATTTGTTATCGCTTTATTTAATTGGGGGTATAGATTGGGGGTGTTACAGTGTGCAATGTTTTTTTGATAGACGCTTGCTTTTATTTTGTTTTTGCCATTTTCTGGAAAAGTGAAAAGTGAAAATAACAATAAATGCAGGAATTTAGAATGACATTATTTATTCATGATTTGTCAATTCTTGAAACACAGCCCATTAAAACAAAACTCTTTCGCTCTGGGCGAAGCGAATAGAGACATTTACAGAAAAGTAAGCCCTATAAAATATCCTTTCACCCGGGCAAAGTGAAAGGTCAAAACAAAGACGAGACAATTACTTTGATTTATGAACGATATTCAGGACATCAACCGCGACCCAATTGCGATGAACTCCTCTGTTGATAACAAAGTTCGTTAATTTTCTTCCAGGATTGTCTTCACTAATGGAACTGATCTCCGGCGGAGTCGGATTACTAGAGTCTTCTTCCCATGCAACATTATCATAAGAGGACTCTTCTATTGTATCTTCAATAACATTTTTATTTTTAGGAGGATCTCCCTACCCTGTTGGCTGGATGTCTTTGTATTTGATACGAGAGCTTTCGGAAGCAGTGTATTTTACTAGAAAATCCTACTTGCCGCTTGGCTGCCCCAAAGTATCTCAAGTTTCTGAGGGGATAGATGAGTCATCTTCTTCAATGACATTGACCTCAGGAAATACAAAGTTGATAAATTATCGTCCCGCGATCTTTGCAAACTTATCAACTTGGCATTTGATACTTTCAGAATTTTATTGGTAAGGTTCCCATGACTCTAGGATAATAGGTGGATTTTTCTCAAAGTCACTAAGGGGATATGCATTATCCGGTTGACTTTTTTTCCCTAAGTCTTCTATGTAAGGTTTCCAAATGGGTAACTCGTCCATAGGATCATATGAGTCGTAATCAAAGTTGTCTTTCATTGGCGTGTCTTCCTTTAATGAGTTGGGTAGAGCAGGACATCCTTCAGGATCACAATCTTCGTAGATCATTCTGACATCCGATCTTGGTATATATTTGGGACTTTGCTTCGGAGGGCAAAATGGCAGGTATGTTTCTTCCTGAGATATGTACCCTTCATCTTTGAAATAGGATTATTTCCACTCTTCATCTGTATCAGAAGAGTTATTCTCCTCGATGGTATGGACTTCCTGAGAAATCGGGTGGAGAAAGCCTCCACTGTGGAAGAAATCTTGAATGGGACGAAAACTTTCATCCTTTTTTGTAGTCTTGGTAACTGTTGGAGAAACACTGAGACCTTTTCTTGTCTTGTTATCAACAGGAATCATAACTTGCCCCCATCCTTTTATGTCACTACTTTCCATTACTTGGAGAGCATCTTTGTATTAGGAAATCGACGTTACTTTTTCTTGGTGATTCTCATTGCTCACAGAGAGTGCTTGAAATTGAGTTCCAACAGCCTCCTATGGTTCTAAATAAGATAATGATGATAGGTTGCTCACAATTAAATCTTGTTCTCCGCATACCGTGACCAATTTATCATTCTTGACAAATTTCAGATTTTGGTGAAGTGTCGAAGTGACTGTCCCTGCTTCATGTATCCAAGGTCTTCCTAATAAACAGCTGTATGCTGCTCGGATGTCCATGACCTATAAAGTGACTTGGAAAGTGTGGGGACCAATGGTTATGGGAAGGTCGACTTCACCGATAACTGTTTTCCTGGATCCGTCAAAAGCTTTGACTATGATCTCACTGCCTCTCATCGGAGTACCTTGAAGGGATAACCATACAAGATTTTTTATTGGCATGACGTTCAAGGATGATTCTGTGTCTACCAGTACGCTGGCTAAAACACTGTCTTGGCAATTGACTGTGATATGAAGTGCCATGTTATGATTCTTGCCTTCCTCTGGAAGTTCTTCATCACTGAAAACCAAATTGTTGCAGGAAGTGATGTTGGAAATAATGCTGTCAAACTGACCCACTGTCACATCTTGTTCTACAAAGGCCTGTTCCAAGACTTTTTGTAGAGCTTCTCTGTAAGCTTCTGAACTAATCAGGAGAGATAAAATGAATATTCGAGAAGGAGTTTGTAATAGTTGATCTACAATGTTGTATTCACTTCTATGGATGAGTTTTAACATTTCATCGTCATTTTTCACAGGCTCTGTGCTACTGGATTGACCAATTTGTTGATTGGGAACTTCAGCTTGAGGTTCCTTTTCTTTTGCAGGTTCTCCAACTCCTCTATTGAAGATTCGACCACTTTGAGTGACTCGACTGATATTAGCAATATTGACAATGGATGATAGTGGAATTTCTTTTCCATCTTCTATTATAGTTGCACCGTACTTGTACGGAATAACTTTCTTTGAATCATATGGAACCGGGCCTGGCAGTTAGATGACCAAAGGGGTTATTTGGGTCTTTCGACCATCAAAATAGCCTCAATTGGTTCTAGCTCGGAATTGTTAAAAAATCTTCCACTGTTGAAAGGAATTCTCGAGTGCTTTGGCTCTTTGAGCATCAGGATAATGGTGAAAACATCCTCATTAATTTAATAATCAACAGGCTCTCTTTCATTGAAGATTGTGATGGTTCTTTTGTTCAACAACTCTTGAATCTCATTTTGAACAAGGAGACAACCATGTCGGCTCTTGCGACATTTGCTGCAAGCCGAATGATTGTGATGAGTCAGGCCAAAATAATCAAGTTCGCAAAGGCATTTGTGAAATTTGACCAATGATGTTTCAATGTTTTTGCTGTCATAGACTGCGTGCTGCCCTGGACAACCTTGTACCATGTTAATTGATAGAGGATTTAGACATAGTTGGGTTTCTCCAGGTCCACTTGATCCTGGAGAGCTGCTCGCACGATGTAGCATCCTCAACTATTTTCTGAACATATTTGACAGCGTTCATAATTATGAGGTGGAACCCGGCCGTATCCACTCTATATGCAATTCATTTTTACCAAATCCGTTTCTATCCAGCGGAAGTCACAACTTTGGTGTCTACCCGAATTTCCATTGGTTATGCTCATTTGATCTGTGTTTTTATTCTGATAGACGGGAAGCCACCAGTGGTCCAACAAATACTGAAGAGTTCTTTGTACAAGGGCACAACCTTGATCATTTGACGGGCAGTCTTTGCAGTCTGGATAATTATGTGGTGATAGATATCCGAGCCTGACTTGCTTGGTATGTAATTCTATTAAGCTGGTATTCATTAAGCGAATGTCGAAAATCTGAACCATATTGACCTGGTGATTACTACCTCCATGGTAGTCCTGAATCCATCCAAGATCCATTTGACGCTGAAGCGCCTCTTATATAAAAGAACATCCCTGATTGTCTTTTGAGAAAATTGGGCAAGCGTTGTAGTCGTGCAGCGGCAAATTGTGAAACTGAATTTGTCTTGAGTGCATTGCTACCAGATTGATATTCATTGCACGGATATCATGATTTTGAACAATGTCTGGATGTTGATAGGCCATATTTATTCCATGAACTCTGTGATCTTGGATCCAGCCTAGATCCATATGCTTTTGAAGAGCTGTTTGTACAATGATGCACCCTTGATTGTTCTTGGAGCAAACGTCGCACTGTTGATAGTTTTGGGATGGTACATGGCCATACCCGCTTTGTTTGCAATGTATTTTTACCAGATTTGTTCCCATCAGGCGTATATCATGAATTTGATAACTGCCGTTAGGTTCTTCTTCTACCAAGTTTATTGAAGCCTTTTCATGTTGCGGCAACGGGTTCATTTGAACATTCAGATTCGTATCTTTGAAAGATAGAACTCTGTTGCGGACGAGCTTTTGTACGTCAGATTTAAAGCTAAGGTAGTTCTCAATGTTATGCCCCGGTCCTCCTTGATGATAAGGGCAAGAATGGTCGACTTTGAACCAATAAGGTGGATTATCCGGCACTGTGAGATGAGTTCTAGTCTGAACGTGCCCCTTGGCTATTAAAAGTGGGAATAGCCATGCATATAACATTGGTATAGGGTCAAACCCCGTTGATCATGGGAAACGATTGTTGTTATTGTAGTGCGAGCGAGCCTGCTGAAGAGGCTGTTGCAGCTTTTGCTAATACAGTTGTTGATTTGGTTACTGCTGAGCAACCTCTGGTTGATATGCCAGAATCGGCACGGGACTGACAACAGGAGATACTGTTGCTACCTGTCGAAGTTGATACTTTCGCATTTCCTTACCCTGCGAGATATTACTAATGTCCTGTTCTTTTTTCTTTTGGAATGCACTCTCATATCTCTTAGCACTGCTAGATGGTTCTGAGTCCTTAACTAGTCGGCCTTCTCTGACTGCTTCCTCAAGGCGTACCCCCATGTTTACCATTTCAGTAAAATTACTGGGTGCACTGGCGACCATCCGGTCATAATAAAATGAGCTTAACATCTTCAAAAAGATTTTCGTCCTTTCTTTCTCCTCAAGAGGAGGTGTAATCTGGGCAGTGATTTCACACCATCTTTGTACGTACTCCTTGAAGGTTTCTTTATTCCTTTTGGACATGGCTATGAGTTAATCTCTGTCGGGTGCCATGTTCAAATTATACTTGTACTGCTGAACAAAATCTGCCCCAAGATCTCTGAAAGTATTGATCTTGGTATAGTTTAAACCCATGTACCACTTGAGCGCGACACCGGTTAAGTTGTCTTGAAAGTAATGGATTAACAGCTACTGATTCTCCATCTGGGTAGACATCTTTTGAGCGTACATTACCAAATGACTTTATGGGCATGAGTTGCCTTTGTATTTTTCAAAGTCGGGCACCTTAAACTTGTGCGGTATTTTGACATTTGGGACCAAACAGAGGTCAACAACATCTTTTCCAAACAAGTCCTGTCCGCGAATGACATGCAGTTCCTTCAGCATTTCCAAGAACCGTTCTTGGAATTCGTTCATTCTCTCGTATACTTCTTCATCCTTGCCAGGGGTGGCATGAAGGATCTGTTCCTCTGGGATAGTATTACCACAGGTTGTAGTATAGACATTACTGCAGTTACTCTTGGCGCTTCAGTGACCTGAAGTTTGTAACCTTCAGGAGTCTCTGTCGTAACCCTTGCATCTTCGTTTACCTGAAGTTTGTAACCTTCAGGTCTGGAGGTTCCAGCTGTGGCTCCCAGGTTTTCAGTGACTGGTGGGATGTAACCCTCAGGTATGAAATTGAAAGGCATGCCCCATGGAAAACCCTTAGGCATGTTGTATTACGGAAGATTGACAGGTATCTCAAATACTGGTGCAAACACAATCTCTGAGATTGCAGTCTTTTGAGGTGGTTGATCCTGACCTGCTGCCAGGGATTCAATCATGTTGTTGAGTCTTTCCAGACTTTCCTTTAAAGTGTTGACTTCCTCTCTTAACTCTCTATTTTCCTCCTCAATATCGTCCATTTTCTTTTGGCGATTGGCCCGAGTATTGTACAAATGAGACAGTTTGACTCTAAAGTGTGACACATGTGTGAGACTTTATGACAAAGATGTGCAATGCAAGAATGATGAATGATATGCAAAGGATGAGAATGATCTTTTTATTTTTCAAAAGAACTTTTAACAATTGTATTGCAAATATCAAACAACGGTGGAAACCTTTTATTGAATTCAACATGGTACTGTATCTTACAGGGAAAAGTACATTATTTTACAAAGTACAGGAAAGAAAACTAGGTTTATGAATCCTAAGAAACCTCCGACAAAGATCCAAATGCTGGCTGCTGGTTCTCTTTCCTCTTCTTTGACCGGGTTTCCTCAACCGTCGTTGGGTCAATGATCCTTTTCCATGTGAAAGGAGAGAATAAACTCTTCCGTTCCTCTTGACTTTCCACAACATGCTGCTCTAGTATTTCAATCAAAGCATCTTTCTCCTTTAGTAACTCTTGCATCTTGGTGCATTCCAAGCTGATAGTCTGGTATTTGTTCTTCCAAGAGTTCTTTTCACGTTGAGTTTTGTTAAAAGCGACTTGCAGTTTCTCGGTGTCACTCATGAAATAGAGGACAAATTCTTTTAAAGGAAACACCTCTTGGCGAGGGTAAGGCATTTTTAACTTTAGGGCCCTAGTTTGTACCCATCGGAGATAAGGCTTTGCAGAGATACAATTTGGTTTTCCCAAAGATTCTTTTCCTTTCTTATGAACATGATGCCATACATGCACAATTTCTTCCTTGAGTACTCTGTCATTTTCCCCTTCCTTGAAGAAAAGACCTTCCAGATGAACATTGTAAGGTACATTCTTCATCGGGTATCCAAGTTGCCGACGGGCCAAAATTGGATGATAGTTGATCCCTCCCTTGGTACTAATGAGGGGTACATTGGGAAAATTTCCACATCCGTCAATGATCTTTATTCCGTCATAGACTCAGTTGTACCAATCTATGTCGGAGTGGATGAGAGACATAATCTTCTGCGACCATCGCATACTACTTTTGAGATCCTAAAAAGCAGGAGATTTGGGTAAGTGGGAAATAAACCATCTGTAGAGTAATGGTACACAACAGGTAATCATTCCTCCGCTGTACAAGTTCCTTAAATGTACTGAGTGGTAAGCATCTTCCAGCAAAGTTGGGACTGGGTTCCCAATTAAGAAAATCTTAATAGTGTTTATATTGACGAAATTGTCAATGTTAGGGAAGAGGAATAGTCCATAAGTGAGTAAAACAAAGTTATCCTTAAAAGAAACTATATTTCCTATGCTAGCAAAATATAAGGCTTTCTCCAATAGAAACCTAGCTGGCAAACCTCGTATTCCTCCTTTGGTGGTCATGTGAGCTTTGATATCAGATATTTCCAAAGAGGTGACCCTTGCAATGACCTGATCCTTAGGGATTTCTTCCAGTCCAGAAAATGGATCTTGGTTAGTGATAGGTAAATCAATCAGATGAGAGTATTCTTCCAATGTTGGTGTGAGCTGATAGTCGGGGAATGTGAAGCAGTGGTACACCGGATCATAAAACTGAACTAATGTATCTAGGACTCCTTCCACCATGTTGACTTTCAAAAGAGACAAAAGTCCTCCGTACTTAACTCTGATTCCGGATTAGTAATCAATCTTCCCAATTTCCTCAGGTCCTCAAGTCTTAGACTTTTGAAGGTGGACTTCTGGGGTTTTCTTCTACCGAAATCCATAACGCGGTTTCTGATATTTGTAACACCCTCTTAGTTTAGTTCTTTTGAAAAAAATTTAGAGAATATTTTTTTATGAATCCATGAATGCAGCAAACACAAGTATATGGAAACATGGGTTTAAAGGTTCATTGAGCGTGGATAGAGCCATGGATCTACCCAATCCCCAAAAGAGTATGTGCTAAGGGTTTTGTTTTTATTGTACATGTAGAACGGGTTCTAACAAGCTTCTCAAATTTACTAATCCTCAGCTTCGTGGGTGCCCAGTGGAAAAATTAATGTTTTCACGACTTGCTCGTTCAACATCAGTAATTCCAAAAGGGTACCTCCATTAATTTGGTGGACTTTCAAGTTATCTTGGTCGGGATTCACTCCCTATAACCCTCCTTGAATCTGCCACCTCCTATCTTAAAATATGCTCTCAAGCCCACTGAGGACTTTTTGACTCACCACATGTGTATTAATCACATTCCCAGATAACGGTAAATTAAACAAGTATGGCCAATAAACAGACAGTATGATGGAAAACAATAAATGACATCAAATGAGAAAGTAAATAAAACAGCAAAAAAATGTAAAGCAAGGCTTAACCCTCTTAGGGGATGGGAAATTCCTCAGCAGAGTTGCCATTTTTCTGTAGCTCAGTTTTTGTGACGCGACCACTACCGCTTTTTGGTGCTACTTTATGATTTCTAATATTTATCCTATGAAGCTTAAAAGGAAGGGGAAGATATCTCAAACTAACCCTGCGCGCAAGTGTTTCCCTACAAATGTGAAGAGATCTGGAATCGGGGGTTAGTTATACAAAGGGAAGCTGTTAACACCCAGTGTATCTATAGTAATCTATAGGAACCTTAATTTACATATGTTTTACTGTTGAATTGCTTGGTTGTTTGGATTCATTTACTGTTGAGCAATGAAAGTTTCTATCTTGGGAAGGCTGAGGAGTTGATTTTTTGTTATTTTGGGTTTTCTATTATTTTTGGGAAGGTACTGGACCTAAAGTCTTTTATTAATGTGCTCGCTAAGATTTTGCAATCTTATGCCTACGTATTCCCGTAAAGAGATTCGGGGAAATCAGAACAATCATAGTTCCTCCTATTCTACGGAAGGAGGAAAAAAGTTTGGCGTCTTGTTCAAAGACCAAGATTGAAGCTAAAGTTTATGTGTGTCTTGTTCAAAGCCCAAGATTGAAGCTAAAGTTTGATTGAGAGAGAATTTGTCATCTCTAAAGGGAGATATCTCACCTATTCATCACAAACATTGAGTAATTGGTTATAAGGGAAGTTGCTTTAACTGAGATACGTAGAATCCAGCAACGCCACATCTTTCCTTTATAAGTCCCTGCATGCTAAGAGAGGGACATTGGCATGGATGTGTATAATCTAGAGGCTTGCCACTTACATAACTTAGATGAACGAGAAAATTTAACCAGGATAAAGAAAGGATTCCAGCTTGGATTTTGAATCAACAAGTGTGCCACTTACAACAGTTTATCTGGAAAAAGGTTTTTTGATTGTTTGTCTGTTTTGTAATGTATAGAGGAAATATCCTCCTACAGAGAGGACTCCTGGTCTCATTTGTGGGGATGAAATTTTGTGCCTTGATAAAGCCCAGGGTTGAAGCTAAAAAGGGTTAAAAACTTACTCAACTGAAGAGTATTATACCTGTCTTGTATAAAGCCAAAGACCGAGGCTGACTGGGAAAATCATTATATGAAGCCTAAGAGGAGGCTGACTCTTGCTGAGGATTGTTTAAATCCTGTGGAAGGTTTATATTGCTTTGAGGAATTAAAAGGGGAACCAACTCTTGCTGGGGATTGAAGAAGAGATGATTTATCAAATGCCATGAGGCTCTGATACTTTTGGAGATTTGTTGGTGATGATCTAACCCTGGTTGGGGATTTTAAAGATGAAAATGACTCCTTGTTTGAGGATCAGAAGAGACTTAGAAGGGTAATTCTGTATGTCCTATAGGTTTTGACTTCTCCTGGGGATTTAAGTTTTGTAAGATGACTAGAATCTATCTTATGCTTTTAGGAAGCCTGAGGGTCCTTGTATGAAGCGCAAGAGGAGGTTGTGGGGATGCTTCTAGGAAGCCTGTGGGTCTTTGTATGAAGCCCAAGAGGAGGCTATGGGGATGCTTCTAGGAAGCCTGTGGGTCAAAGCCTGAGAAAATATCAAGAAAGGTTTCACCGAGAAACAATCCTTTCTTTGTTGAACAGTTCTAAGGTTTGAAGAAATTCAAAAGAGGTTTCACCGGGAATTAATCCTCTCTAGGGAAATGAATTTCTTTTATATGTTTCTAAGTTTTGATAGTCTTAAGAAAAGTTTCACCAGGAATAATACCTTTCTTAGTTCCATATTGAATAAAGCCCAAGAGGAGGCAGACTATATTGGGGAAGTTTCCTATGAGGGAACTAGTTATTGAACTAAGTTGTATTGAAAAAGGATCCTTACTGTTTGATCTAAAGGGTGAACTGAGGATGACCTAACAGTTGAGGGAAACTTAAACAGATATGCACAAGTATATACAAATGTATGAATTAATAGGTATATAAACAAGGGTGCATTGCATTTAACAGATATTGGGTCTTACATTCTGAATAGGGGTCCAAGTGTATTGTGATTGGTTGTATTGATTACCACTGTATGATTAGGGTTTTAAGAAATTGAAGAAAGTTTTGAGAAAACTTTGAATATGAATTTGAATTAAGAGAAAGTTGTTAAAAATAAAAGAATGTTTGGGGCTTATAACTCAAAGAGAGGCCCAAGTGGTCTAAGAGCAGTTTCACCGGGAATAATGCTCCTCTTAGTACCAGTTTAAAACAGACATAGGAGTTTGAAAACAGAGGTATGAGGCTTACAACTCAAGAAGAGACCCATGGAGGTTGTTTTTGTTTAAAACAAAGTTTATGTACAAAAGATTGGGGCTTATACTCAAGGAGAGGCCCAAATGATTTATTTGAAAACAAAGATCGCATTGCGATACCGAAAGACGTTGTGGGACTTATACCATAGTAGAGACCCAAAATTATTTATGTACATAGGGGGGTTGGGCTTATACTCTATTTAGATGACCAAGTGATTATTGATATAAAAAAAGGTGGGGCTTATACTCAAGGAGAAACCCATTTGAAAAACATTAAACGCTGGGACTTATACTATAACAGAGGCCCAAGAAATTATTTATTTACAAAGGGGTTAGGTCTTACACTCTAATAGAGGCCCAAATGATTGTTGAAAGTTTGAAGATTTAAAATCAAGGAAGAAACCCTAATTTTAGGGACACTTGTTAGAACAACTTAGGGGTGATATTTGGAGAGTGTTTGAGGTTTTATTTGGCTTTGAAAGTGATTGGATCAAGACATGGCTTAAAAAATGCAGAAAAGTCAAAATTTGAGGTTTTGATGGTTGACATTCTGATTTTGGTGTTGTGAGTTGAAGATGAAGGTTTGAACACCTCCAAGGGATGATTTGTGAAGTGTTTGGATGGTTGTTTGAGTGTTTCAAGCTCTGGTTTTGAGAATTCCAAGTTTGATCTTTGAAACTTGAAATTTGGAGCAAGAGAAATGAAGTGAGAAAACAAGGCTTTGGTATTGTTTTGGTAGAGGAAGTTTTTGGTTTTGAAACTTGAATGCCACATGCCAAAGGGATATTGTCTTGACTTGAATGCAACATCAACCTCCCTTGTTTTTGTTGGACTGTCAGATGTTAGATCTTTGGGTGTAACATCTTGGTCTACTTTCCAATTTAAAACTCACCACATATATTTCTTCCTTTATTCTGAGCTTAAGAATGCCTCTGATAGCTTCTGTAGATACAATCTTCTTCATTCCTTTCAGATGGAAATGACCAAGCTTTTGGTGCCACAACTTGACTTCATCTTCCTTTGACATCAAACATGTGGGGGAAGAATTTGTTGATTGAGGTGTCCATAAGTAACAATTATCCTTAGACCTGACTCCCATCATCAGTACTTCATTCTTCTCATTAGTGACCCAACATTCAAACTCAATGAAATTGAATTTCAGACCTTGATCGCACAATTGACTTATGCTTATCAAATTAGCAGTCATTCCTTTCATAAGTAGAACATTATCAAGACTAGGGAATCCCGTACAGGCTAGTCTTCCAGCTCCTTTAATTTCACCTTTGGCACCATCACCAAAAGTGACATAACTAGTGGAGTGTGTCATACCCCAAATTTTGACTACCAATATTTCCCATCATTGTGAAGATCATTACCATAATATGGATGTACTTTCGTGCCTCATCAATCTCCTCAGGGATTGTTAGGTATTCTTTATAATCAAAGATTAGGGTTTTAACCTCTCTCAGAGCATTTAGAAAAAAGATCAATCAAGAATTGACATGATTTTCAATTTGTCTAACCTCTCAAACATCCATGGAGGACAAATAGGTCTCCCACATCAAGAATTGAGCACAAGGTTGCAATATACCAAGTGGATCAAGCCTCAAGATTGCCTGTGTCACCAAATTAGGGTTTGGTCGACCAGGGTCCCCTGATGAAATATTTCCATCAGGGCACGAGCCAATGCCTATATGTATGGTCCAATAAGCTCAAAAGGATCTCAAGGGCCCACCCACAATGGCAAAATCACCTTGAAGGTCCATCTAGCAAAAAATCAGGAATTAGGGTTTTGACCTAATTCTACCCTTGAGTTAACTAGTGAAGTGAGGCATGGCTTGAAGTTTCAAAATGAACTTCAAAGACCTCAAATACATTATATTGGAATGTTTACAAGATTTGATAAACTCAAAGAGCTCAAGTCATAAGCCACAAGAGCTCAAAACCATCTGATCACAAATTAGGGTTTTTGATGGAAAAAGTCAACCCTATCCTTGATTGTTGACCTAACCTTGATCTCAAACCTTGGGGAGGGGTCCAAGACATTCCTAAATACCCTTGGAGGCCATCCATGAAGTTTAATCGAGCCCAAGGATTGATTTCACAAAAGGATCCTAAAGTCAAAATTTCATCTGATGAAAAAGTCAACTGTACAAAAATCCAAGTTTGACTTTTTGGATTTTTGGTCAAACAATGTTCCTTAACCCTAAAACAATGTTAATATGTGATTTGAATCATCATTCATCAAGAAAAATCAAAGAAAGTGAGTTAACTTGTAAAAGGGGTAACCATAAAAAAGCTTAGAATTTTTCTAAGTTATGGAACAAAGTGGCTAGGGTACCAACTTCCAAGGATCATAACTTAAGATCCAAGCAACCATTTAGGGTGATCCAAAGCTGGATTTGTAGGTCTTGCTACACTCTACAAAAGCTTCAACTACATCAAGCTCCAATTCTTCATGGATTTTTAGTTATGGAGTGATCAAAGTGGCTGAAAATATGAAAATGACACTTTTCCAACACTTAGTGAAAATCTGCCTAAGTTACCAGCCTTGAACATCAATGTTCATGAGGTTTTTTCAATTGGATCCAAATAGTTTCAAGACAAACTATGATCACACATGTGTTGTATCATATGAGAGCTTTCCAATGAGCCCAAGAACATGAGAAAACTCCACCTGAGCTAGAGGTTATGAGAGTTGCAACATGCCTTGCTGCAAACTGTTTTTGCAAGGCAGATTTGTGCCTTAGTGCTCGAATTGATCAATTTGGGCAAATTCAAGCATGGTTATCCATCTGCACCCCTCAAGGGGGAACAACCAAGGGACAAACATTGATTCATCAGCCTCACAAGTCCATGAATCTATGTTTGGGCATGTCATCCCTAGAATTCAATATGCTTCAAATATTCAATTTTGTCTCAAAGCATTTAACTGATACATAGAGGTGGAATTCATCAAGACAATGTTATCCAAGTTCAGTCAAGACTTATCCCTGAACCAAAGAACCTTAGGCCTGTGCTCTAACCTCAAGTTAATAGCTAGAGGAGACTTGAGATTCCATTTGATCACAATTGGCCAAAGGCCTACTGCAGTTGCCACACACTGTTGCTTGCAAAACAAACTTGACACACTATAAATAAGCCTCAATTGTGATCAGTTTGAGTACCCTAAAGCACCCAAACTGATGCTTTCCTCAAAATCTCCCTTTCACTCCAATTTTGCTATCTAACTCAAGTCACTATCGGGTTTTGAGTTTGAGAGCAATTCCAACCAAACCAATCACACACACACCTCATAAACATCATGTATGAGTGATCCATAACACAAAATCACATCTGGAACATCAAATTCACAAAATCACCAGCCAATTACTCAATTTCTTGACAGATTTGCAGTTGAGGTACCACAACCAGTTCCATATCATTTCCATCCATTCCAAGCATTCAAACACACTCCTTGGCACCTAAGGAAGTTGTCCAGATCATTGAAACCTAGCTGTAACACCTCCATCACCAAACTCGATCACCAGCTGCAAAAGGTAAGCATGAACCCTTCAAACTCTATGTTCCATGCATCATAAATGAATTTGTGAGTTACCATCTTGTTCCCGCATGTATATAGAGTGATAACCCCCAATCAATTGCCATGAATCAATCGTGTATGGAATTTCATTGTGTTGATGCTGAAATTAGGGTTCTTGAGGTTTTCTTCTGCTTTCTCACTCAATACTTAATATAAATGCAATTAATCTATATGGTTGTGACCCTTGTTCAAAAACAAACAAGATTGGTGTTTGAATCGTGCAAATCCATTGAAAAATCATGGAGAAAAGTGAGAAAACGCAAATCTGAAAAAACATAGGGCGCGGGCAAGAACTAAGTGTTCTTGGCGCCATAATTCAAAATTTTGAATTTTAGTTATTTTTGTTAATTGATTCAAAAGTTAATTTCTCTCTGAATATTTATGTTTTTGAATTGATTCTTTTTCTCAAAATTCACTAAAATGTTTAAATATTTTATTTTACAAAAAAATCCAATTTATATTATTTATTTAATATAGTTAGAATTTTTGTGATTAATTTCATTTTATTTGTTTTTAAACATTTTTAAATGGAATTCCCACTTTGATCTTTCAAAACCAATTGAATTTCAAACTCTCATGTAATTAAACATGATTTTTCAAAATATTTTTCATAGTGTACAACTTATTTTTTAATACATTTGGTATTTTATATCATTTTTTTCATTTAATTTCCTTTGAAAAATATCATTTTTATTTAAAATTAGGGTTTTCTCTCGATTTTAAAATTTCAAACAACTTTTGGGCCTCTAATAGAGTGTAAGACCCAACCATCTTTTGTACATAAAATAATTTGGGCCTCAGCCATTGTATAAGTCCCAATACAATTTTCAAAACAACGGTGCGATCACTGTTTTTCCATGGGCCTCTCCTTGAGCTGTAAGCCCCATCACTTGTGCAAAAATAAACTTTTGGGCCTCTTGAAAGAGTGTAAGACCCAACCCTTTTTTAAATAAACCTTTTTGGGCCTCAGTCATTGTACAAGTCCCGACGCGTTTTTTAAAATAACGATGCGATCATTGTTTTCATCTGGGCCTCTCCTTGAGTTGTAAGCCCCATCTTCTTGTATAAAATAAACTCTTGGGCCTCTTGAGAGAGTGTAAGACCCAAACCTTTTGTAAATAAAATAACTTTGGGCCTCAGCTGTTGTATAAGTCTCGATACGATCTTCAAAACAACAGTGCGATCACTGGTAAACCTTGGGCCTCTCTTTGAGTATAAGCCCCAACAATCTTTACAAAAACAACTACTCTTTTGATTTAGATTCAAATATACAGTTGTTATCAAAACTTTCTTTAATTTCTTTGAACAACTAACAATACAGCATGAAAGCTTGCTCACCTGTAAGTTTTTATCAGTTTTCATTTACTTGCTTTCATATATATAACTGTATTGTGGGAAGCTGCTCCCCTATAAGTCCTTCTTTCATACCCTTTTACATACTTATCATTTATCAACTGTATATATACTAGTATATTTATTTAGAGTTTTCCCCGACAACTAGGTCTAGAACTAGGTAAAGCCAGTTGGTCACTCTTTGATATATTCAAAACTAGATCCCCATAGGATTTCCAGATACAGTCTTGCTTTCTCTTTGGCTTAAACAATATGGAAAAAAGAGAAAGGCAGTATTCTCGATGAACCTTTTCTCAGACTATCACTATTAGAACTTGTCAAAGAAATTCAGTTTCCCTAGAGAGGATTAATTCCCGGTGAAACTTCTCTTGAATTTCTTCAAACCCTAGAACTGTTCACTAAAGAAAAGATTATTCCCGGTGAAACTTTTCTTGAACTCTTCTTAAGTTTGGACCCACAGGCTTCCTAAAAGCATCCCCGTCTCCTCTTGGGCTTTGTACAAGGACCCTCCGGCTTCTTAGAAGTTCTCATGCTTTCTCTTGGGCTTAATACAAGGACCCTGAAGACCTCTTAAAGGTATAAGACAGAACTTAGTCATCCTTTGCTAGAGTAGTCTTTCCAGTGTCAAAACATCAAACCATTTAGGGTTGATTCTCATCCCTTAAAAGACCTGCCTCCTCTTGGGCATCGTATAAAAATAAACTCTTCCACACTAGTAGACTTGGACAGTCTAAATCTCCTCTTGAGTCGTAAAGACATTCTTAAGTTCCCTACAAACATAGAAGAAACCCCGATCATTCTGGATCAGTCTCCTGTTGGGTTCTAAAATCCAGTCTCTCTCCTAAAAATCCCTAGCCATGATCAGTTCATCATCAGTATAACACTATCTAAAATCAGAACCTCAAGGTCTCTGATATCTCAACTCTGCTGTAACCCTTAACAAGAGTTGATTCCCCGTTTGGACCTGCCTCAGGATCTCAATAATCCCCAGTAGAAGTTAGCCTTCTCTTAGGCTTTGTATAATGATCCTCCCTTTTCCTCAGCATAGCCAGCCTCCTCTTGGGCTTTGTATAATGATTTTTCCCCAGCAGAGATAACCTTTTCAGACTCTCTTGTTGAGTCAATAACCTTTTCAGACTCTCTTGTTGAGTCAATCACCTTTTCAGACTCTCTTGTTGAGTCAATCACCTTTCTGTACTCTCTTGTTGAGTCGACCCTTTTAGCCTCAATCTTGGGCTTTGTACAAGACAGATAAAACCGTTCTCTTGTTGAGACAATCTTCCAGCCTCCTCTTAGGCTTGATATGATGATTTCCCCTAGCAGAAGTCAACCTCCTCTTAGGCTTTGCATAATGATTTCTCTAGTTTGTTCAGCCACAATCCTGGGCTTTGTACAGGACAAATAAAAGCACTCTCTTGTTGAGTCAAAATCTTTTCAGCCTCAATCTTGGGCTTTGTACAAGACACCATATAAATCTCCTAAGCAGAGTCAAAACTCTTTTCAGCCTCAATCTTTGGCTTTATACAAGACAGATAACACTCTCCAGCAGAGTCAAAATATTTTTAGCCTCAATCTTGGGCTTTGTACAAGACACTTAAAATACCCTCAGCTGAGTCAGCAAAGTCTCTTTAGCCTCAATCTTGGGCTTTGTACAAGACATATAAAGATTTCTTTCCCACAGAGTCAGTCTACTTTTCCGCCTCAATCTTGGGCTTTGTACAAGACACATACAAACCCTCCCCGACGGAGTCAAAATCTTTTTTAGCCTCAATCTTGGGCTTTGTACAAGACAAACAGAACATTTTCCCCAGAAAAGTCAAACATTTAGCCTCCTCTTAGGCTTTGTATAATGATATACCCATAAGAATCAGTCTCTTTTAGCCTCAATCTTGGGCGTTGTACAAGACAGATAAACACTCTCTTGTTGAGTCGGTCTTTTTCTAGCCTCATCTTAGGTTTTGTATAAGGGCTTCCCTAGTGGAGTAAATCAACCTCTTAGCTTCAAACTTGGGCTTTGATCAAGGCACACAAAAATCAACATCCCCTCAGAGGAAATCAAAATCCCTATGTAGGAAGTCATTTCTCTGTTTATCACTTATCAAAACAGACATCTAAAACAAACCTTAATCCCAGATAACTGCTATAAGTAGCACACTTGTTGATTCAAATATCCAAGTTGTTGTCCATCTTTTATCCTGGTAAATCCTCTCTTTCATCTAATTGCTGTAAGTGGAAAGCCTCTGGATTATTTACATCCATGCCACTGTCTCTCTCTTAGCATGAAAGACTCCTGAGGAAAAATGGCATTGCTCTACACTGAGTTAAAGTTTTCTCCTTCAGGACAAATCCCCTATAAAGGAAATTATGGCATTGCTGGATTCTCATATCCCAGTTAAAGTAACCCTCCTTTATAATCACTCACCCAACAGTTGTGATAAACAGACGAGATGTCTCCCTTTAGAGATGACAAATTCTCTCTCAGTCAAACCTTTTAGCTTCAATCTTGGGCTTTGAAAAAGACACAAATAAACCTTTTAGCTTCAATCTTGGGCTTTGAACAAGACACCAAAATATCTTTTCCTCCCATAGAATAGGAGGAACTACGATTGCTCTGATTTCCTTGTTTCGTTTAAACGGGAATACGTAGGCATAAGATTGCGAAATCTTAGCGAGCATACTAATAAAAAACTCTAGGTCCAGTACCTTTATATCAATCAAAGCTTAGGTCCAGTACCTTATCAAAAACATCGGGAAAAAACCCGAACATCAACAAAAACTCACTTTATCTCTCACATTTCCCAAGAAACTTTCCCAACCCATTAACGGATAAACACCATCAAGTACAAAGTAGAACCTAAAACTAACATCCTGTGGATAATCACATATAGGATGGGTAACTGACAACTCCCCATTGTATAACCAGACCCCGACTCCCCGAATCTCTTTAAGCGTTTGTTTAGTTAAACATTCGCGTGCAAGGTTAGTTTTAGATAGCTTCCCTTTCCCTTCCAGCTTCATGGGATAAATAAGAAATCAGAAAGTAGCACTCCCTCCTCTTCATTGAGGAGAAAACCCAAATTCCGCGAAAAGGTGGTCGCGTCACCGATAATAATCGCGCGCTACAGAGAAATGGCGACTCTGCTGGGGACGTATTTGATCTGTTTAGGACTATAGACTAGAATTCTTAAGAGGTCTAGGATGTTAGTTTTAGGAATGAATATATATATATATATATCGCTTTTCCTACTTGATATCCGTGTTTATTTTTCTGCTAATGGGACTGCGGGTGATACCGCATTTGGAAAGTTTGAGTGATACCTATGATAAGTGATGGCATAGATGGGTGGTCTTACAGGGAGTGCTTCCCGAATAAGCGATCCTGGTAGACCATCGAATCAGTGGAGATACCCTTTGCGGATTCAATGTCTAGTGACTTCGGTTGCAAAAGCCGATTGTTCGATTGTGGTATCCATGAAACTGAGGATTTAGTAGACTAAGACCATGTGACTATTTTGTAGTGCGAAAGCTATTGGAAATAGTTGTCATGCGATACTACCCTCATTTGAGATTACCCTAAGATACTACAGCTCGCTCGGGTGAAACAGCCTGTTGTTGTTATCCCAAGGGGGGTCAATGATTTTGAGGATAGGTACAAAAATTCACCATAGTACAACCTTTGGGAATGGGTAGAGCCATGACTCCATGCTCATGACGCTGAACCTTTGAACCCATGTTTTTTCTATGTTTTTGTGTGCTGCATTCATGCATTCATTTCATTAAAAAACTTTTAAACAAAGAAAAAATCTTCTTTCCTAGTCTCTCTTTTTCAAATTAAACTAAGACAATGATTGCAAATATCAGAGAGAAAGATTGCGTTATGGATTTCGGTAGAAGGAAGACGCACAAGTACACCTTCAAGGTTCCAAAACTAGAGGATTTAAGAGGGTTGGCAAGGATGATCACCAACCCTGATGCTTTCAGAGCTATGTACGGAGGACTGCTGTCTCTGTTAAGGGTCCATGTAATTGAAGGAATCCTGTCTACGTTAATTCAGTTCTACGATCTGGTCTATCACTGTTTCACATTCCCGGATTATCAACTAGCACCAACACTGGAGGAGTACTCTCACCTGTCTAATTTACCCATCACTAACCAATCTCCCTTTTCTGGACTGGAAGAAATTCCAAAGGATCAAACCATTGCAAGAGCAATCTATTTGGACGAGTCAGAAGTCAGGACTCACATGACCATTAAGAGTGGAATCCAAGGTTTACCAGCCAAGTTTTTGGTAAAGAAATCTCTGTACTTTGCTAGTATAGGGAACGTGACTGCTTTCGAGAGCATCTTTGTTCTGCTCACCTACGGGTTATTTCTATTTCCCAACATTGATAACTTCGTTGATATCAATGCCATTAAGATATTTTTGATTAGAAACCCCGTACCAACCTTGCTTGTAGATGCTTATCATTCTATACACTTAAGGAATTTATACAGCAGAGGAATGATCACATGCTGTGTACCCATGCTATACAAATGGTTCACTTCCCATTTACCTAAGTCTGCTTCTTTTTGGGATCATAAGAGTACTCTACGTTGGTCATAGAGAATCATGTCTCTTACCAACTCTGACATCGAATTGTACAATCGAATCTATGACGGGATAAGGATCATTGACCGTTGTGGAAACTTCCCTATTGTACCCCTCATAGGAACAAAAGGAGGAATCAACTATCATCCAGTTTTGGTTCGTCGTCAATTCGGATACCCGATGATACATGTCCCGCGTAATGTTCATCTGGAAGGTCTTTTCTTCAAGGAAGGAGAAAATGACAGGGCACTAAAGACAGAAATAGTGCATGCTCTGAAATATGTTCACAGGAAAGGAAGAGAGTCTCTAGGAAAACCAGATTGTGTCTCTGTGGAACCTTATCTCCACTGGGTACAAGCTAGAGCTCTCAAGCTGAGGATGCCATACCCTCGTCAAGAAGTTCTTCTGTTAAAGGAATCTGTCCTTTATTTTATGTCTGATACATAAAAACTCCAGGTCACTCTCAACAAAGTTCAACGGGAGAAGAAATCTTGGAAGAACAAGTACCGCATTCTCAATGTGGAGTGTACCAAAATACAACAACTGTTAAAAGAAAAAGATGCTCTGATCGAGATTTTAGAGCAACATGCTGTAGAAAATCAAGAAGACCAAAGGAATTTGCTCGCTCCTTTCACTTGGCAAAGAACTGACAACCCGACAACGGCTCAAGAGCCCCGGTAAAAGAAAAGGAAAATACTAGAACCAGCACCTGAACTCTCTTTAGAGAGGACTCAGGATCCATAAGCTTAGACATTTCCTTTTGCAGCACTTTGTAAATAACTGTATTTCCTTTTCCGTAATCTTTGAATTGAATAAAATGGGGTATCTCCACTGTATGATATTTGCAATCCAATTGTCGAAGTTTCTTTTGATTAACAAAAAAATTAAAATATAATTACTGCATATCATTCATCATTCTCCATTAACGCATTCTTCTTACCTACGAATCTCACGTCTGCGTCTCGATTCTAGAGAGTCAAAGTGTCTCATTCGTACAATACTCGGGCCAATCGACAAAAGAAAATGGATGATCTCGAGGAAGAGAACAAAGAGCTGAGAGAAGAAATCGACGCTCTTAGGAAACTTCACAATGACATGCAATCTCTGACAGCAGCTCAGATACAACAACAAAGGACTGTGATCTCAGAGATCACATCTACGCCCATAGTGGAAAAGTATGATCCTTGGTACAACATGCCTAAAGATCGTCCCTGGGGCATGCCACTCAACTATATCCCGGAAGGATATATTCCGCCCATCACGGAAGGTCCAAAACTACAGCAGGAACCGCTGGGCCTAAAGGTTACAAACTTCAGGAAAGCGAAGATGCAAGGGGCATGACAGCAACTCCTGGAGGTTACAAACTTTGGGATAGGGAAACACCAAGAGTCACAACCGTAATGACTATACCACCACCCGCGGTACACACTGTCCTGGAAGGACAGATTCCACAGATACCTTCTGGTGGAAACGAAAGTATGTACAACAGATTGAATGAGTTCTAGGAACAATTCCTGGAGATGTAGAAGGAACTGCATGCCATTCGCAGTCAGGATCTATTCGGAAAGGACGCCGCAGACCTTTGTTTGGTCCCCGATGTGAAAATTCCGCACAAATTCAAGGTGCCCGAATTTGAAAAATACAAGGGTAACTCTTGCCCTCAAAGTCATCTGGTGATGTACGCTCGAAAGATGTCAACTCAGACAGAGAATCAACAACTACTGATCCACTACTTCCAAGATAGTTTAACTGGTGCCGCACTCAAATCGTACATGGGTTTAAACCGCACTAAGATCTTCACTTTCAGAGATCTTGGAGCTGCCTTCGTTCAGTAGTATAAGTATAACCTGGACATGGCACCAGACAGAGATACACTTAGAGCCATGTCGCAGAAGGACAAGGAAACCTTTAAGGAATATACTGAGAGATGGCATGAAATTGCCGCCTAGATTTGTCCACCTCTTGAGGAAAAAAAGATGACAAAGATCTTCTTGAAAACCTTGAGCTCATTCTATTACGACCGAATGGTCGCCAGTGCGCCCAGAGACTTCACTAAGATGGTGAGCATGGAAGTTCGTCTTAAAAAAGCAGTTCGAGAACGACGTTTGGTCAAAGATACAAGACCATCAAGTAGTACCAAAAGATACGGTAGTGCTTTCCCTAAGAAAAAAGAGCAAGATATTGGTAATATCTCTCTCGAAAAGCAAAGGCGACGGTACCAACCAGTAGCAGCTATAACTCATGCTATCAACCCTGTGCCTGTTCCAACGTATCAACCTTAGGTTGCTCAGAGCCAACCGAATCAACAACAATATCAGCAAAGGACACAACAGCCTCTTCAGCAGGCTCGTCCTTAGTACAATAACAATCGTACAACGCGACCACCAGGGTTTGACCTGTGAGGGATATCCTTCTAGCCATCTTGTTTTAATGATGTCAACAAATGCATTAGATTGTAATTTGAGCGGTATCACTTCACGTGTCGGGCATACAGAGTCTTATCGTTGTTGGTCATGTGTCTAGATGCATAGGATCCTATTCTCCTCAAAAATAAATGTCCACAAGTGATTTAATAGTGTCTAGCATGTGTGTTTGACCTTGGTCTGGTGAAAACAATTCAAAAATGAAATTTCTCAAAAAATTGGCCTTCATGCGCTGACCTCAGAACTTATGCGCCGACCTCAAGAATCATGCGCTGACCCCCAGAACTCACGGGTAAGCGCATAAACCTGAGAACTCAAAATTGCCTTTCTATGCGTCGACGCATAGACTCCAGAGGTCGACGCATGACACTGTTTTTTGTACTTTTTCACTTAAATTCATTTATGTTATTTCCTGTTATTTCTTTTGGTCATATTTTTTCATATAAATAGTTTTGGGTCTTCATTTTTTACATAGAACAAGAAACGTGAAAAATATATGTCAGTTCTCTCTTCATCTTCATCTTCTTCATTGTGTAAACAAACAATCACACATAATCATTTTTGTTTGTGTCGCCCATTGATCGAAGTGACAACGTTCAGAATTTAGGAAGTGTGATCTTCATCTTCTGGGTTGAGAGATTGGCAGGTGTTTCTTGAATCAAACCAGTTGGGTTTGTCCTCCAAGAATCGAGGAGATTTTGGGGGTTTTGTACAAACTGTTCTTTCTATAGGGATTCAGCTGGGCGAAGGTAACCGGAAATTGGCGCAACTGTTTCGGTTTAGTAGCTGTAATCAGAGGATCGTAGAAGAAGGTTTGGGTTCGAATTCTTGGAATATTTCAATTGACCGAGTGAAGGTAACTGAAGAACGGAGTTTTCTTTCGGTTTAGTAGCGTGGGACGGTAATTGAATCATCCATATTCGGAGCACTTGATTCATCTTGAATCAAGGGAAGAGAAAATTCTGCATCAAAGATCGAAGACGTTCGGGGTTTGAATGTTCATAGTTTTCTCTTGTAATAAACATTGCAACAACTACGTATATATATATATATATATATATATATCTCAATTCCTTTTGCGGAATTGGGGGCAGACATACCCAAAGCGAGGACGATTAGGGAACTGCCTAATCAAATCTCGGGTGTTCTCTCTCTTTCCCTTAACTCTTTTACATTTCAGTATTGTTCGATTTTGTGACGTTGCAAACTATCGTAATTTCTGTCATAGAATAATTATACGCTGTTAAACCATTTTTGTTAAATCGATACAATTCATTGAATTGTGTTTTGGAGCAGCTGCATATTATTCTCCATAGAAATTCTACACATAGTGTGTTTACGCACACTACGTGTTTGATAATTTGTTTCCAAGCAAAATTCGAACACATTGCCTTAAATTGTTTATCAATTAACCTCATTGGATCGGTATAAACATCAAGCAAGTGATAATTTGTTGTCTGCGTTTATAAGTGTAATATTCAGAACTGAATTTTTCTCTTTCGTTCTCATCCACAATATATTCGCGCATATCTGATCCTTTCGGTAGAAGGTTCGTTGTAGACGTTCTATCCAGTGGTAGCTTCCGTTAAACAAATTTTTTAAAACAGAATTTTGTAGTCCATTTGCGTGTAAAACTCAAGGGATCTATTCAACCCCCCCTTCTAGATCCATAGCCATCATCTAACAAGTGGTATCACGAGCTCCGGTTTATTCTGGTGCTTCGGTAAAACTTCTTGGATCATGGCGAACGAACCTAAGGGGGCTTATAATAGAGCTCCAGTTTTTACAGGTGAAAACTACAGCTACTGGAAGGATTGTATGCGTGTTCATATTAACTCCTTAGATCGGAAGGTTTGGAACGTTATTTTAAACGGTCCCATAGAAATCACTATGACTAACGCGGAAGGCGTTGTCGTTCCTAAACCCGAAGACCAATGGACTGAGGAGGACGAGAAAAAGTACAGTTATGATTGGAAGGCTCGTAATATGATCATTTCCTCTTTGGGAGTTGATGAATATTATCGAGTCTCCCATTGCGAAACAGCCAAAGCTATGTGGGATGCCTTACAAGTAGCCCACGAAGGCACTAATGATGTTAAATTGGCTCGTATTAATACACTAACGCAAGAGTTTGATTTGTTTTACATGAAGCAAGGGGAAACCATTGCGGATATGCAAAAATGATTCACTCACATCATCAACAAATTGCATGTTCTTGGTAAACCAATTCCTAATGAGGTTTCTACTAATAAAATTTTGAGGTGTCTTAGCAGGGAATGGCAACCGAAGGTTACCGCTATCAAGGAGGCCAATAATCTTGCTACTCTAGACCTCACAACACTCTTTGGTAAACTCGATGAGCATGAGCAAGTGCTCATTAGCTTGGATAAACATGAGAAGAGCATAAAGAAAGAGAAGGTAAAAGATACAGAGAAGAAGTCGATAGCTCTTAAGGCTTCTTGTTCAAAGTCCACACATCAAGAGTTAAGTGATGATGAAGCCAAAAACGACAAAGATGAAGAATCCGGTGATGATATGAGCTTATTTGTGAAAAGATACAATAGATATATTCGTAAGAATGATATTCAGCACTCGGACAGAAATCTTGTCAAGTTCCGTAAGCAATCGAGAAGTGAAGGAAATAAAAATGGCAAGGTAAAAGGGACGTGCTACAACTGTGGAAAATCCGGGCACTACAAGCCGGATTGTCCATCCTTAAAGAAAGACAAAGACAAGGATAATGATAAGAGTTGCTCAAACAAAAAGTCCAAAAAGTCTCGACAAGCATACATCGCTTGGGAAAGTGATAACGAGTCGGAGAAAGATGACTCCTCAAGTGACGAAAGTGAATCCGTCAACCTTTGTCTCATGGCACGTCACAACAAAGGAAAAGAGGTAAAACACTCTAAATATGAAAACTGTCAAAATATGTCTCATGCTGAATTAAAAAGAGCTTTTGATACATTACACCACGAAGCTAAGGAAGCATTTCAACGCTTAGCTTCGAATAAAAAGATTTTTTCCTATTTGGAGAAAAAGGTCTCCGATTCCCAAAAGGAATTGGAAGATCTTAAAAACTCCATGGTGAATGCATCAAAAACTAAAATCGATGAGAATAAATATACATGGTTTGACCTTGGGGGCTGTGATACTTGTCACATTTGGCAAAGAGAGGTGAGAACCCTCAAAGCCAAGTTAGACAAGGCTCTCAAGCCTAAGATTACGTTTGCTATTGATCGATCACATTATCGTGAAACAATGAATAATCCTTATCAACAATACACGTATGTGATTCGCGATAGTGATAGCAAAGGTAAACTCCAAACTAATCGTGATTTCTTATATTGTTGTAAGCCCGATCATACTATTGCTAAGTGCCGCTTTCGGAGATTTCTTGTTCCAAAGGGCATTTATCAATGGGTGCCCAAAGGCAATTTTGGTTTCATTCACCATAAAGGACCCAATGAGAATTGGGTACCTACTCTCCCTTGATTATTTTTGTAGGTACAAAATCTTGAGACCACCGAAGGAAGATGGGTTCTAGATAGTGGCTGCTCAAGACATATGACCAGAGACATATCTCTTTTTATCGACTTTGTGGCGAAGAAAAAGGGGTTTGTCACCTACAGAGATAATAACAAGGGACAAATTCTCGGTAAAGGTAGTATAGGTAACCCCTCATCTACTACTATCTCTGATGTACTTCTTGTGGAGGGCCTTAGACACAACCTTTTAAGCATTAGTCAACTATGTGACAAAAATTATAAAGTCTCTTTTTCAAAGGATTGTTGCGTAGTTGAAGATTGCGACAAAAAGAATGTGTTTAAGGGCTTGAGGGTGAATAACGTCTATATGCTAGACTTAAACGAGGTATCATTGGATGGAGACAAGTGTTTAGTCACTATGAATGAAGATTCATGGTTGTGGCATAGACGCTTGGCTCATATAAACTTTGATTTTCTTAACAAAATTGTCTCTAAAGACCTAGTCATCGGTTTGCCCAAAATTAAATTTACAAAGGATCATCTTTGCGATGCGTGCCAAATGGGGAAGCAAACAAGGATCTCTTTTAAATCTAAAAACATTGTTTCAACTATGAGACCTCTTGAGCTCCTCCATATGGATCTCTTTGGACCATCTAGGGTTAAAAGCCTAGGTGGTAACTACTATGGATTTGTTATAGTCGATGATTTTTCTAGGTTTTGCTGGACAATTTTCTTATCAAATAAGAGTGATACCTTTTCAGCCTTTGAACGATTTGCTAAGTTATCTCAAAAGAAGTTGAACACAAACATTGGGTCAATCCGAAGTGACCATGGGGGTGAGTTTGAAAATCATTTATTTGAAGCATTTTGTGATTCCAATGGAATTGATCATAATTTTTCCGCACCACGTACCCCTCAATAAAATGGGGTAGTGGAACGTAAAAATAGAGTTTTGGAAGAACTTGGAAGGACTATGATCAATGATAGTGGATTACCAAAATACTTTTGGGCCGACGCCATAAGTACGGCTTGTTACGTTTTGAATAGGGTGCTCATCCGGCCTATTCTAAACAAGACACCGTATGAGCTTTTAAAAGGGCGTAAGCCAAACATCTCTCACCTTCATGTATTTGGTTGCAAATGCTTTGTGTTAAATAATGGAAAAGAGACTCTCGGCAAATTTGATGCCAAGGCTGACGAGGGTATTTTTCTTGGATACTCTCAGTCAAGTAAAGCTTATAGAATCTATATTAAAAGGTTACGTATAGTTGAAGAGTCAGTTCATGTTTCTTTTGACGAGTCTTATCCGAGAAATGTCGGAGAAGGTAGTTCTTTTCATGGTGCAGGTGTACCTACTGAAGACATACTCAAGGACACTGATAAGGGAATTGATCTGCCTGAAGCAGTGCGTATTGAGGAGGAAAAGGATCACCAACCAGTGAAAAGTGAGGATGATCATCATGCTAAGAAAGATGAACTTCCTCCAGCTTGGAATTCTTCCAAAGACCATCCAATTGACAACATTCTCGGTGATATCTCTAAGGGAGTAACTACTCACTCTAAACTTAGTAACTTTTGTTATTACTCTGCTTTTGTTTCCCAAGTTGAACCTAAAAACTCTAAGGAAGCGTTACTCGATGAGCATTGGTATCTATCAATGCAAGATGAACTAAATCAATTCTGGAGAAATGAGGTTTGGGACCTTGTCCCCCCTCCGCGAGATCATCGAGTAATAGGCACCCGATGGGTGTTTAGGAATAAACTTGATGAAAATGGAGTAATAACGCGTAACAAAGCTAGGCTTGTAGCGCAAGGTTATAACCAAGAGGAAGGAATCAACTATGAGGAAACTTATGCGCCGGTTGCCCGACTCGAGGCCATACGCCTTCTACTTGCCTACGCTTGCACAAAGAACTTTAAGCTATTCCAAATGGACGTCAAAAGTGCATTCCTTAATAGATATATAAATGAAGAGGTTTATGTAGCCCAACCTCCAGGTTTTGAATCACACGAATATCCTGATCATGTTTATAAACTTAAGCGAGCTTTGTACGGACTCAAACAGGCCCCTAGGGCTTGGTATGAACGTCTAAGCAAATTTCTACTTGATCAAGGGTATTCAAGAGGAAAGGTTGACACAACCCTCTTTATTAAACATCAAGGAAAACACTTAATTTTGGTACAGATTTATGTTGATGATATTATATTTGGGTCTACTAACATGACCTTGGTCAAGGAGTTTTCTAGTTTGATGCAGGGGGAGTTTGAAATGAGCATGATGGGGGAGCTCAACTATTTCCTCGGATTGCAAATCAAACAACTTAAAGAGGGCACATTCGTGAGTCAAACGAAATATTGTCTTGAGTTACTAAAACGTTTTGATATGCTGAACTGCAAAGCAATAGATACCCCTATGCCTACAAGTGCTAATCTCGATCGTGACAAAAAGGGTAAGGATGTTGAGGTAAAGAAGTACTGAGGTATGATAGGGTCTCTCCTTTATCTTACCGCATCACGTCCCGATATAATGTTTAGTGTATGCATGTGTGCGAGGTATCAGGCACATCCCAAGGAATCCCACCTGAAGGCAGTTAAGCGCATACTTCGATACCTCTCTGGTACTCCAAAGTATGGGCTGTGGTATTCCAAAGGAAGTGTTTGTTCCTTAGTTGGTTACTCTGACTCCGACTTTGCCGGGTGTAAGTTGGATAGGAAAAGTACTAGTGGCACATGTCACTTTTTCGCAAATTCCTTGGTGAGTTGGCACAGCAAGAAACAGGTTTCCGTTGCTCTGTCAACAGCCGAGGCGGAATACGTTGCCGCCGGTAGTTGTTGTACTCAAGTCCTATGGCTTAAACAACAATTACTGGATTTCAATTTAAAAATTGAACGTATTCCAATTTTGTGCGATAACACTAGTGCGATTAATCTAACTAAGAACCCTGTACTACATTCACGCACCAAGCATATCAAAATACGCCATCATTTTCTTAGGAATCGTGTAGAGAAAGGTGATGTTATTTTTGAGCATGTTGACACTAAGAATCAACTTGCTGACATTTTCACAAAACCATTAGCTACAGAGCCTTTCTTTCACATCCGTAGGGAACTTGGCATTCTCGATATCTCGGATCGTGCATAACATCCTTTAGAATTATGATCTTCACACACACACACACACATATATATATATATATATATATATATATATATATATATATATATATATATATATATATGCTTGTTCATATCTTTAACTAACAATGCAAAGAGAAATTCATCCATATGTGAGGGATCTCACCGTCATGACGTTCAAGGTAATATCGTTCCAACTTATAGAGGTTTATCAACATTTTGTGCCATGTTACTTACTCTAATCTTGATGTTTATTTCATTTTGAGCACTTATCATTCATGTGAATGTTTGGTTCTGTGTGTATATGTGTATTTATCTGCTTGGAACAAGAATTTTGCAAAAAATTTCATTTTTACACTTCCATGCGTCGACGCATGATTTCACGCGCTGACCTATTAAACTCTCGGGTTAGCACATAACCACATGGTCAAGCAATTTTCAAAATTTTCAGGAAGCATGCGCCGACGCACAAGTTCACAGGTCGACGCATGAAGGATTCGTTCAGACTTCTTTATGTTTCTGGGTTGCGTGCGCCGACCTATAAATGCTTTACCTCCTATGTTTTCTCATTGCACATTAAACTATGATTATTGCATGTCATCTAATTAGCTTTTGTGGTCAATCTCTCCCTATTCTACTCCTTTAAACCTCATCAATCTCAATAAATCCCCACTAAACTCTCATCAAAACCCTAATAAATTAGAAAAAGGGAAGGGAATACCAAGAGAGAAATTTCTCTATATATCTACAGCAAGGTACTCAAAGGATTTCACACATCTTCTCTTCTATCTCTGCAACAATCAAGTTTGATAATCTTCCTTCAACTCTTCTTCAACAATGGCTTCCAGAAGAAATGCTGGTACAAGAGAAGGAAGAGGATCCACTTCACAACAAGCTCAAACAAGAGGATCATCCGCACAACGGGTAACTTTTGAATCTTTAATTTCTGAAAGGTTAACCACTCCGTTTGCAGAATTATTTTCTAACCGGGCTGTTATCAGATAACATGGCTTTTATCCATTGATGGGTCAAGATTTTCACATTCCTGAAATTTTTGAACTCATCAATTTTCAAATTCTGAATGAATTTGTTGAATGTGATGACAAGTACAGTGAAGACTTGACTAGATTGTTCTACTGTGGGATAAAGGGAAAATTTCGTGGGGCTGAATTTAAGTTCTCTATCAATAATGCAGAATATCAGGTGACAAACGATGTATGGTCTACATTGTTTGTTTTGAATACTGATGACAGTCTCCCAAAGGTTACTGATAAAACCTTTGTTAAAGACTATGCATTCAAAACTGCTTTGAATTCTATGTTGAGGGAACCATATCCAGCTGATTATGTGGCAAGTGAAGCATTTCCTAAGAGTGTCGCCACCGGTCATCTGAAATTTAAAGAACGTATCCTTCAGTGGATTGTTTCTCGCATCTTGAGACCTAAGAAAGGAGGCTACTCAAGAGTTGAACAAGCGGAGGTGCATCTTATCTATATCCTGAGGGAAAAGATCAAAATCAACTGGCCTTACTACTTTGCTTCTAGGATGTTCACAACTCACAACTCTAACAAATTTTTAGCACTTGGATATGCATCTGCTGTGGCAAATTTTCTGAATCACTTTGACATTCCTATTCCACAGATTTGTCATGTTCACATTACTGCTGAACAACAGTTTCTGGCCAAAACTTTGTCCATGATGGGTTACCATTGGAACTCTTGTGGGCGAAGGTTCATCCATAGACAAAGAGCTACCCATCCTGAACCTGTCCATCTTGAAGCAAGTGAGGATGAAGGAAGTCAAGGTAATGCAGATCATGTTGGTAATGATGAAAATGTAGTGATACAGGAAGACGTTGTCATGCAAGACAATCAAGCGAAAGAAGAAGAAGACAATCAAGAAGACAATGAGGCATGAATGAGATATCAACCGGAAGAATCCTATGACAATCAAGGCTGGGGTTAGTGGCAACAAAACTGTTGGACCAACCTTGGTGCTGCGTATGTTCCTCCATCCTATGATGCTGACTCTGAATGGCAGCTTCCAGAAAATTCTGCTCCACCAACTCCACCGTCTCAGCATTATCAACAATCCAATGATGAAATTTTGGCAAGGCTGACTGAGTTGTCTCTGCAACATCAAGAATTTCAAGCGCAGCAGGAAATTCGATACCTGACTCAACAGGAACAACTTACCAACCTCTCTAACCAATTATCGTCTCATGCCACCAACTTCAACAATTTTGCAAATGCTGCTATGACAAGGTTCAATCAAATGGATGCCAATCTGACTCAGCAAAATCAAAACTTGGCCAACAGCCTCGGTAACCTCAATAGCACCTTGATTGACCTCAACCTTCAACTCGAGGAATTTCCACCACCAAGTCAATACCATAGGGGACGAGGTTATTCGTTTAGGGGGAGGAGACCATAAACCTTAGGGCATCATGTTTAGTTGTGCATGAATTTGTGTTTTGTTGTTTGCTTTTTGTTATTTTGACATGTGCTGCATTTTTTTGTTATGTTTCAAACTTTATGAAGTGAATGTTTTGCTTTAATATCGTTGTTCCGTATTTAATCAATACTAGCTTACATTAGCGGTATCATATGTGGATGCTGATAACTGTTTTGTTGTTGCAAATATTTGATGATCCAATACATATTTTCGTGTGCTATTTTGACCACTGTCTTCTCGTCTTTTTGATGTTGTCAAAGGGGGAGAAGAATACAAGCTACAGAAACGTTTAAACCGGATGTTAAAGACAGGGGGAGCATTGATCATCTCAAATTACATCTCTCGTGACAATCAAGGAAGTGTTGCCATCATAAAAAAAGGGGAGTATGTGAGGGATATCCTTCTAGCCATCTTGTTTTAATGATGTCAACAAATGCATTAGATTGTAATTTGAGCGGTATCACTTCACGTGTCGGGCATACAGAGTCTTATCGTTGTTGGTCATGTGTCTAGATGCATAGGATCCTATTCTCCTCAAAAATAAATGTCCACAAGTGATTTAATAGTGTCTAGCATGTGTGTTTGACCTTGGTCTGGTGAAAACAATTCAAAAAATGAAATTTCTCAAAAAATTGGCCTTCATGCGCTGACCTCAGAACTTATGCGCCGACCTCAAGAATCATGCGCTGACCCCCCAGAACTCATGGGTACGCGCATAAACCTGAGAACTCAAAATTGCCTTTCTATGCGTCGACGCATAGACTCCAGAGGTTGACGCATGACACTGTTTTTTGTACTTTTTCACTTAAATTCATTTCTGTTATTTCTTGTTATTTCTTTTGGTCATATTTTTTCATATAAATAGTTTTGGGTTTTCATTTTTTACATAGAACAAGAAACGTGAAAAATATATGTCAGTTCTCTCTTCATCTTCATCTTCTTCATTGTGTAAACAAACAATCACACATAATCATTTTTGTTTGTGTCGCCCATTGATCGAAGTGACAACGTTCAGAATTTAGGAAGTGTGATCTTCATCTTCTGGGTTAAGAGATTGGCAGGTGTTTCTTGAATCAAACCAGTTGGGTTTGTCCTCCAAGAATCGAGGAGATTTTGGGGGTTTTGTACAAACTATTCTTTCTACAGGGATTCAGCTGGGCGAAGGTAACTGGAAATTGGCGCAACTGTTTCGGTTTAGTAGCTGTAATCAGAGGATCGTAGAAGAAGGTTTGGGTTCGAATTCTTGGAAGATTTCAATTGACCGAGTGAAGGTAACTAAAGAAAGGAGTTTTCTTTCGATTTAGTAGCGTGGGACGGTAATTGAATCATCCATATTCAGAGCACTTGATTCATCTTGAATCAAGGGAAGAGAAAATTCTGCATCAAAGATCGAAGACGTTCGGGGTTTGAATGTTCATAGTTTTCTCTTGTAATAAACATTGCAACAACTACATATATATATATATATATATCTCAATTCCTTTTGCGGAATTGGGGGCAGACGTACCCAAAGCGGGGACGATTGGGGAACTGCCTAATCAAATCTTGGGTGTTCTCTCTCTTTCCCTTAACTCTTTTACATTTCAGTATTGTTCGATTTTGTGACGTTGCAAACTATCGTAATTTCTGTCATAGAATAATTGTACGCTGTTAAACCGTTTTTGTTAAATCGATACAATTCATTGAATTGTGTTTTGGAGTAGCTGCATATTATTCTCCATAGAAATTCTGCACATAGTGTGTTTACGCACACTACGTGTTTGATAATTTGTTTCCAAGCAAAATTCGAACACATTGCCTTAAATTGTTTATCAATTAACCTCATTGGATCGGTATAAACATCAAGCAAGTGATAATTTGTTGTCTGCGTTTATAAGTGTAATATTCAGAACTGAATTTTTCTCTTTCGTTCTCATCCACAATATATTCGCGCATATCCGATCCTTTTGGTAGAAGGTTCGTTGTAGACGTTTTATCCAGTGGTAGCTTCCGTCAAACAAATTTTTTAAAACAGAATTTTGTAGTCCATTTGCGTGTAAAACTCAAGGGATCTATTCAACCCCCTTCTAGATCCATAGCCATCGTCTAACATGACCCTATGCCAATGTTGTACGCATAACTGTTTCCACTCTTACTGGTCAAGGGGCACGTCTAAACTTGGTATCCTCTTACAGTACCGGAAAATCCACCTTTTAGTCAAAGCGGGTCAGACTTGCCCTTACCATAAAGGAGGACCGGGGCATAACATAGAAAATTGTCTCAGCTTCAAATCTGATGTGCAGAAGCTTGTTAGGAGTGGGGTCTTATCCTTCAAGGATACAAATCCAAATGTTCAGACGAACCCATTGCCTCAACACGAGAAAGATGCAGTGAATTTGATAGAGGAAGAGTCTAACCACAGCTATCAAATTCATGATGTACTCTTATTGGGAACCAACCTGGTCAAGATGCATTGCAGACAGAGCAGATACGGTCATGTACCGTCTCACAATTATCACTAGTGTGATATCTACTCTAAAAACAATCAAGGATGTTCTGTGGTGCAATCAGCTCTACAGGAACAGATGGATCACAGATGGATCCAAGATCACCGAATCCCTGAGGTCAACATGACTTATACAAATTCCAACATCGTTCAAAACCACGACATTCGTGCGATGAATTCCAACTTGGTGGCAATGCACTTAAGGAAAATCCAACGTCATGACCTGCCACGGCACGACTACGATTCCTGTCTGATCTGCTCGGTAAACAATCAGGGATGCTCTTTTGTACAAGAGGCCCTCCAGTGTCAGATGAATCTTAGATGAATCCAGGACTACCGTGATAGAAGTCATTATCAAGTTAATATGATTCAAATCTTTGAAATTCTCTTGATGAATACCAGCTTGGTGGAATTACACGCTAAGCAAGTCCAGCTCGGTTTTCTGACTTCACATGTTATCAGAACTGTAAAGTATATCGTGGAGATGACCAAGGATATGCATTTATTCAAAAAACACTGCAACACTTGTTGAACCACTGGTGGCTTCCGATCTATCTAGATGAAGACACACAACAAGTCAGTATGATTAACGGGAACCCTACTAGGCATCAAAGTCAGGATGTTCGATCAATAGAAACAGATCTAGTGAGGTTACATTGCATACAAAGCGGACGTGGCCGGGTGCCACCACACAACTATGAGCGTTGTAGAGTTTGCTCAGAGGATAACCAAGGATGCTACCTCGTGCGAGAAACCCTTCAAAGTCAGACTATCTTCGTAATCGAGACAAAGAAGTTGTCTTAATCCCTAAACGAGAAGTGGCCAAGGATGTATGTGCCATAATCCCTTTACTCCATGAATCAAGAGTTCCTCTTGATAGTGGAAAGATTCTCAACCTCGAACCAATTGAGACCGGCTATGATGGTCAGAAAAATCAAAAGACTCCTGTAGTTATCTATCTTCCGGGACCAATACCGTACAAATCCAAAAAGGCCATCCCTTACAAATACGGTGCAACAACAGTTGAGAATGGGAAGGAAACTCCATTACCCTCCGTCGTGAATATCGCAGACATCAGTCGAGTAACACGGAGCGGTCGAATCTTCAACCGAGGAGTTGGAGAACCCACCAGAGAAAAGGAACCTCAAACAGAAGTTCCTAGTCAACCAGTCGGTCAATCCAGTGATCCCGACCTTTCGAAGAACAACGATGAGATGCTGAAGCTCATCCAGAAGAGCGAGTACAACATTGTTGATCAACTGTTGCAAACTCCTTCAAAAATCTCTGTGCTATCTCTTTTACTCAGTTTCGAAGCTCACAGGGAAGCTCTACAGAAAGTCTTAGAGCAAGCCTTTATGGAACAAGATGTGATAATAAGACAATTCGACAACATCATCTCGAACATCACTTCCTGCAACTACTTAGGATTTAGTGATGAGGAACTGCCGGAAGAGGGCCAAAATCATAACATGGCGCTAAATATTATAGTCAACTTCCAGGATGATGCTTTACCCAGTGTTCTGGTAGACACCGGATCAGCTCTGAATGTTATGCCAAAATCTACTCTAATGCGACTATTATTTCAAGGATCTCCGATGAGGGGCAGTGAGGTCATCGTCAAAGCATTTGACGAGTCCAGAAAAATAGTTAACGGCAAAGTCGACCTTCCCATAACTATCGGTCCTCACACTTTCCAAGTCACTTTCCAGGTCATGGACATCCGGGCAGCATACAACTGTTTGTTAGGAAGACCTTGGATACACGAGGATGGGGCAGTCACTTCGATACTTCACCAGAAGCTGAAGTTCGTCAAGAATGACCAACTGGTCACAGTCTGCGGAGAGCAAGCCTTGATCATGAGCAACTTATCATCGTCCACTTGTGTAGAACTAGAGGAGGTTGTTGGAACTCAGTTCCAAGCACTTTTAGTGAGCAATGACAACTAATCAGAAAAAGGAACATCGATTTCCTCGTACAAAGATGCTCTCGAAGTGATCAAAAGTAACAATGCAAAAGGATGGGGACGGCTTGTCATTCTTACTGATAACAAAACAAAGAAGGGTCTTGGCTTTTCCTCAACCTATACCCATACTGCTACTAACGATGAAAGTTTTCATCTCGTTCAAGACTTCTTCCACAGTGGAGGTTTCCTTCACCCAGTATCTCAAGAAGTATATACCATCAATGAGGGTGATTCCTCCGATACAGATGAAGAATGGAAGTCCTATCTCAACGAAGACGGTTATATGTCTCAGGAAGAGGTGCTTACGCCATTTTTCTATCCTGCACAGAGTCCGAGATATATACCAAGATCAGACGTCAAAATGATATACGGAGATTGTGATCCGGAAAGATGCCGTGCTCCGCCGAACTCATTAGAGGAGGACACTCTGATGAAAAACAACTTTGACTACGACTATTATGGCCCAATGGATAGCTTGCCTATCTGGCAGCCGTACCCAGGAGACTTGGGGCAAAAGAGTCAGCCCAACAATGCATATCAGCCGAGTATCATTGAAAAGAATACATGTGTCCCCACCCAATCATGGGATCATTACTCAGGGCATTCAAAAAATATCCAACACGACGATGAATTTGCAAAGATTACAGGACAAGAGTTCATTAACCACACTTTTCCTGAGGTCAACGTCATCGAGAGGGATGACTCCTCCAGTTCCAAAGAAGTGTGGGACACCTTAGGACAGCCGAGTGACAAGTACGCCTTCTTGGTCAAGTACACTGCTCCTGAAAGCTCTCGTATCAGGCTCGAAGACATCCAGCCCACTGGATGGGGAGATCCACCTGAGAGTACAAACACTGTGCAAAATACAACAGAAGAGTTCGTCTACGACAACTCTTCCTGGGAGACAGACTCCAACGATCCCGCTCCACCAGAAATCAGCGCTATTTCGGAAGACAAACCAAGAAGGAAGGTACCCGACTTTGTGATTCACCGAGGAGTTCGCCGCCAATGGGTTGCTGTCAATGTTCCGAAAGTCGTTCATAAGTCTAAGTAATTGCCGTCTTTGTTTTAACCTTTCGCCCTGCCCAGGTGAAATGGTTGTTTTGATAGGGCTCACTGTAGCGGTAAAAATTGTGAGTGTAAGTTATTGATTAACTTAACTCATAAAGCAAGAGTCACCACCGCGCTTTTATTTATTCCACAAAGGAAAAGGAAAAAAGAGCGAATAAATCCTAAGAAGTCTAAAAAAGCAAAAGCTAAAAAAGACAAAGAGAAATGAGTAAGGGGGTTGGTTATGTAAAGGGAAGGTTTTACGCACCCAATACATCTATAGTACTCTATAGGAACCCTTTAAAATATCTATCGCTTTTGGTTTGAAAAGGGTTTGCTTGAAAAGAGATTGGGAGGGATGAAAAGAGAAATATTTTTTAATATTTTTGTGTTTGGAGAGACTTATCGCCTCATGCCTACGTACCCACGAAGTGCAATGTAGGATCAAAACCTCGTAGTTCGTGGTACAAAGAATGAAAGTTGTTTGTTTTGGTTGATTTTAAGTGTAAAGATAAGTCGTCATTTCCAAGCGAATAATTCCGCGTAAAGAAATGAATCATGTCTAAACTTATGAAAAAGTTTTAAAGGAAAAAGTGCATAAAGCACAAAAAGAGATTGATGAGTTTGGTGTTTTTAAAGTCTTTTTGAAATGGTCAAAATATGATTAACATGGATTGACATTTATTAGAGAAAAAGAAAGTTTAAAAATCGTTTGACCGAAGTCAAGGTTTTATTATGAAAGCGGTTTTAAGTTTGAAAAAAAGAAGGTTTTGAAAAAGATAGGAAATTTTGAAAATTGAAGAAGGGGGTGGAGAAAAAGTAACTATCCTAGTGCATAAAATAAAAGCCAAAGTAAGAAAGATCTAACCACATGAAGGCACTCTTCAAAGTATAATAAGAAAATAATAACGTCCTCTTGAGCCAATAAGAAAGCCAAATAAAGGCTAGAATATCAAACTCCATAATGGTCCAAAGCATAAGGGAGAGAATCCTAAGTCTAAGTCTATAAGTCCATAATCAAGAGTATAGGTCCTCAAATGCAAAGGATAGTGGCCATAGTCCAACAATTAAAGGCACAAGTCTTTTAGTAGTTTAATTCTTTATTAATGTTTTTGAGTCCAAATGGACAAAAGAAAAACAAAAGCACAAGATAATATGGTCCAAGTGGACAAAAGAAAAAATTGCGGAAGCATAAACAATGATATGATATGACATAATGACATAAAGCATAAAAAAATAAAGAGAGATAGGGAGCGAGAAGGAAACATAAAAATAAATGTTAAAAGTTAGTGATTAGTAGCACAGGGGCTCTAGTGCCATAAGCCTTCACCGATTATTCCGTTTCGCGTTTTGAACTATAGTGATTAAACAATGTACTTAGGTCAAGGTTAATGAAGACTTGTTAGAAGATTGATAAAATCAAAGCCTCTACAACAACAAGCTTCAAAGATTTTGAACCTAATATAAAAGATTAACCAACATTGGGTTGACGCGACCAATCAAGGTTCGGACCACGAAAGTTCAAATTCCGAATTGGATAAAGAGGGACAAATGTTGCGTTATGTTAAGCAATCGCCGAGTAATTACCCTACAATGAGGTCGGTCAATAGATCTTTGTGCTAATGCATGCTAGATGAACGATATGTAAATCATCATCCGAAAGCAATATCGCACGAAAAGAAAATAGGTAGCAATTTAGTCTTGATCAAGAATTCAACAAAGAAATTCTAAGATCCATAAGACTTTCATCGATCAAAATAAAAGAGATGAAGAAAAATGGATCTAACAAGTTATGATCCACACAACCAACAACAATTCATAAGAACTTAAAATAAAAATCAAAGAAAAAAAAAGTGATTAAATGATTTTTCAAGAAAAGTTTTTCAAAACAAAATAAAAAAAAACAATAGTAAGTCAAAAATCTAAAAAAAAGAATTAAGAAGGTAATATATATAAAAAGAAAAAAAAGAAGAATTAAAGAAAATATTTAAAAAATAAAAGAGAGGGAGGTTTTAGAAATGGAAAATAGGGTGGTGAAGTTGAAATTCTAACGAACACATAACACCCTTAAAAAAATGAAGATCATAATTTATTTGATCATCTTCTTCGTTCCCTCAAGATGCGCTGCTACTGAACAACACCATAGCCACCAATATTCAACTCAAACAAATCGAAGCGGCGGGATGCGAAATTGTGACGAAATTGATCGAAATCAAATGCACAATTCAGATATGTAAGCAATTTCAATTGAAGAAGCTTTGGTAGATCGAATTTGAAGCGCGAAGATTCGACGAAAAACTCCGGTTACCTTCGAATTCAGGTTAGAAAAGCTTCAATTCTTCCTTTTCTCTTGGATTGTTTTCTGGTTGTGGATTAAGTTGATGTTGAACTGCTGCAGCTGTGAATTGCTTGCGATGCGGAGTTGCGAAGCGTTGTTGATGCTGTATTGAGATTTATTTTTGAATTTTGAATGAAGCTTTAATGGAAGCTTGGATATGGAAGATGAAGATGACAGTTGTTTGAGTTTGTTTGAAGGTGAACGTTAATGAATTGATTGATGGTTGAAGATGAAATAAGACGAAAAAACTGGAAATGGAAGTGTGTTTAGTGAAGAATTGAGGAATGCGGTTGAAGCTTGTTGAGAGAATTTCAGGGAGATTTTTTTGCAGCAAGATTTTGGCTCTCCTAGCTTCCTTTTGGAAATGAGGTAAGTGTCTTATTTATAGATGAAATTGAGTGAATTGTGCTGCCGATTGCATCTTCTTTTTATGCGTTTTGGCTCATGAGGTATAGTGTGACATGTTGCTGTGATTTTCATTGCCGTTTTGCTTCAATCCATGTTGCGTTTTGAATTTTTCTGGTGCGTGATACTTGTTGCGGTTTCGTTTGCTGCGATGCCATTTTAAAGCTCATGTGCTGCGTTTAATGTTCAGCTTGCAGGTAGTGTTTTGAAAGTTTTATTTTGCGGCTCATGGCTTGTTTTCATGTTTTTGGCTTGCACGACTTTGGCAAAAGGGTAGCAGCTAGGAAAGCTTTGGAAGTAGCAGCTCGTACGGCATGTGAGCTGGGCAGGTTTGTGACGTTGGCATGATGGCTTGATTTTGGAAGCGTGATGGCTATGTATGTGACCTGCAATTAGATGGTACAAGAATCCAAGGCTAGCAGCTTATACTTGTAATTTCATTTTTGCAATTGGATGCATCATGGGCCGTGTTTTATTGATGAGGGCCTTGTCTCCATTTTTTAGCATTTGTTTAGTGTACCATGGACTTAAATTTGTGATTTTGTCTTCTTTGTAATGGACTTCTCTTTTCTTTTAAAAATTTGTAAATGATACGGATTAGAATTTTTGTATGGATATTTGGATATAAAAAATATGGATTTGAACATATGGGTAATTATGTGTATGAATGGGTATTGAATATGGATTTAAAAAAAAATGATTTAGAAGATGATTTAGAAATGGATAATGAATTTAGTATGGATAAAAATGAATTAGATAATTGGAATATAAATGGATAAACATAGAAATGGATATGAAATGTGGGTATTTATGGAGAATGGATTAAAAAGTGGATAATTGAATAGAAATGAATTGAAATTGAATAGATTTGGATACTAATTGAAAAATGGATATAAAATGGGTAAAATTGGATAGATTTGGAAAAATGGAAATTGAAATGGATATGAATAATTGGATATGGATAATTGGCTATTTGAAAATTGAAGTGGGTATTAGAAAGTGAATAATGGATTTTGAGAAATGGATTAGGAATATGGTTTAGTGAATGGATACACACCCTCACCAATATCTTCTACACATGGCCACAAAACTTTTGATCCTCAATTTCAACACCTTGAATAATGAACCCAACATCACAAGACATTGATACACACCTTGACTGAAAATCTATCAAACTTGCTTTGTTCAGACAAATCTCTGAATCTTATAAGTTCTGAATCACTTTGAACAATTCCTGGGAAAATAAATCCACAGAGGAACATAGTCTGGACTGATGAACTCAAATGAACTTGATTTTACTGAACTCAAGCTTGCCATGAACTACTGCTTAATAACCTGATGAATCTCAACACAAGACATCTTGCCTTTGAACAGCCACTACTTGAGAAATAGCTCACTGAAACAGATAACTTGCACTTGAAGTAATCTCTTGATAGTTTGACCAAGATTAGGTCTAACTTCCATCTGAACTGGACCATGAACAAACAGCCACATTTGACTTGAAATCACTTCATTGTCTTTGACAAACCTGTAAACCCATGGATGCACACAGAGAGAAAAGAACAGGCAAACTGCAACATATTTTTGGTATTTTGGTTAGAGGTTAGTAAACAGAAACAAACATAAAACAAGTAAGAAATACACAGGGGCTTGGTGATCTCCTTCAGAGACAAACCCACAGAGAAGGATAGGAGAACCAATGTTGTGATCTTGTTTGTGATATGGGATGCAAATGATATGAGGGGATCTTAGGGGTAAAAATTAGGGTATTACAGCTGCCCCTATTTAAGTTTCTTCTATCCGGAGATATAAAGATGGACATCTTTGTCTCGACGAGATAGAAGAGACTTAAGTATAATAATAAACCCAATTTTTAGCCCTAAGAGACCACAAAATGATATGATTATGCAAATGATATGCAGACACAAGACCACTGTGGGGAGAAAACAACACCACAAAAGATCAACAAAATGAAGAACGGGAGAATGAAACTCCACCGGGGAAACACATCCCAACAAGGGAGGAAATAATTTCCGCTCGGGAAGAGATTATCTACCACCAGGCATCCGGTAATAGCATGATCGAAAGGAAAGATTGCCAACTACCAACCAAGTGGCAGTTACGACAAGGCAGTCAATCAAAAGGATATGAGAAATATTACCTACTACCAACAGAGGGCAGGACGACAAAGGTAATAAACTCGAACAAGGGAAAGATTACCGGTTATCAACCAAGTGATAACTATAACAAGGTAACCAAACTGGGCTATATTACCTACTACCAACTAAAGGCAGGACGACAAAGGTAACAAGCCAACTATATCACCTACTACCAACTAGACGGGTAGGACGACAAGGGTGATAAGCTAAAAAGAGGGATTGCCAACTAGCCGGGGAACATACCGCACAACTACTAGGACTCAGCTGAGGAAAAGATTCAAACTGGGGATAACTGTATATGGAAATAAACCACAAGTCAACAAGGATATAAGTCAACAGGGAAGACTTAGCACAACAAGGCTCCACTACGGAAAATCAATACCTTAACAATGAACTATCTCTAGCATACCGAAGAGACTAACCATCCATCGGAGTAGAAAACCTCAACAACGAACTATCTTGTCTAACCGAAGAGACTTACCATTCATCGGAGTAACAGAATCTCAACAACGAACTGTCCCTCTAACCGAAGAGACTTACCATTCATCGGAGTGGAATAATCTCAACAAGGAACTGTCCCGTCTAAGCGAAGAGACTTACCGTTCATCGGAGTCCAAAGAACCTCAACAACGAACTGTCCCGTCTACCCGAAGAGACTTACCATTCATCGGAGTAACACAAATCTCAACAACGAACTGTTCCGTCTAACCGAAGAGTCTTACCATTCATCGGAGTGACAAAATCTCAACAACGAACTGTCCCGTCTAACCGAAGAGACTTACCATTCATCGGAGTAGAAAACCTCAACAACGAACTGTCCCATCTAACCGAAGAGACTTACCATTCATTAGAGTGGCAAAAGGTATTAACTGCATCGCCTCAGGCTTCTCAAATAAAGGAATGCCACGAAACAGTATTGAACATTCTAATAGGGGAATCATACACATATTTCAGCTGAAGGGCGCAGAATCCTCAAAGGTGCAAAATAATTGCACTCTCAACTTGGGTTTCACAGCCTAGAGATCCAAACCAATGTTGCAGGGGACCAAAGTAAGGAGAAATATCATCTACCACTGTTAAAGGTAGACTAATACAGATAATAAACTCAAGAGAAAGGTCATCAACTACCCACTGAACGTGGAAATTTAAGGTAAGTGACCAAAAGATAACGAGAAATACTTCCTAAAACAAAGGTAATAAACTCGACAACAAAGGTAGTAAACTCAGAGAGCTTTGAACGAGATCTTTTAACAAATTCCACTAGGAGGACCTACTGAACGAGGTCCACTGCGGGGATTTTAAAAGATATCAAATGGAGGAGTCTACTGTCGAGACTTAGGACTTCATTTGGGAATACTTTCTACCAAGATTTTTTGAGAAATGTGTCAACCATAAAAAATTTACTGGGGAATCTAGTGCCAAGATCAACCAGAGAACTTTCAAATGAAACACTTTCTGCCGAGATTTTATATGTAATTCCTATTGCCGAGGAATAATCGAAAACATGCCTGCTGCCGAGGCTCTGCTGAAAGATCTTTTAAGGATTGTACTGTCGAGATCCTAAAAGGAAAATACCTTCTGCCGAGGTTTCTGTAATCCTTTTTTTTAAAATTATCCGAGAAATCTACTGCCGAGATTCTTGGAAAAAAAATACCTTCTGCCGAGGCTTGTTGCAAATTCTATTTTTAAAATTCACTGGAGAATCTACTGCCGAGATCAACCAAAGAAATCTGAAATAAAGCCACCTTCTGCCGAGGTTTGCTGTAAATATTTTGAAAATATCCAAGAAATCTACTGCCGAGATTCTTGGAAAGAAAATACCTTCTGCCGAGGTCAACTGGAAATCTTCTGCTGAGATTTTCCAGGAACTAGGAATTAATAACTCTACCAGGGATCTTCACATGAGATATGGGCAAGTTAGGTCACACAACAGACTTCTCAAACAAAGAGACAATCGTCTGTTGTGAATTCATAACGAACTTCTTTGACGGGAACGACTGAAGAGATACCATTTGATGTAAAATATACAGTTTGATAACTGGGGGCCCACAAGCTCCTCAAATAAAGAGACTACCACTTGTTGTCATGTAATAAATTCCAAAAGAGTGTTGTCACAACCTTGCTGGAGAAACAAAATCTTCATCTTCTGATAGTAACCATAAAAAGATAATCTGCGGAGGAATACAAAATCCTCAAAGGTGCAAAATAAACACACTCCCAATCATCTAGGTCGCACAGCCTAGAGAGTTTCAAAATAGTCATCTCCGGAGACCAAAGTTCAATCCAGGAAGAAACTGGAGAGAAACGGTCAAACACCTTGAGGAAATAACTCAACTGGGGATTGGTTCCATCCAGATAATGAGCTGGAAAGGAAAGCTGAAACAAAATCCTTCACGAGGAACAAACTCGGTGGGGAATTAGAAAGGATAAACACTTTCTACTTAAGGGTCAACATTCTATATTTTAAGAGAGAACGCACAACGCTCTCCGAAGAAAACCACACTAGAGAGTCGAGAAGCACTAAAACAGATGTAAAATGCACAATGCAACAACAACAATGCCATGCATAACAGAAGAATGCGTATGCAATGCGTATGAGTATGAATATGCTGACAAAACAGACATAAGGATAAGCAGAGGGTGGAAGAACACCACAGCTCAGCTGAATACTCGGCTAATCTCAACAAGATAGAGATACCAAAAGAGATCCTGTCAAGGAGTACACACAAAGCAAACCCTAATGGGGATATCAACCAATTGGGGGAATAAGAAGTCAACATTACTCTTTGCTTGGGGAGTGATCAAAGCAATAACAACGAGAGGTAAAACTCTGTGCGAGGATTCCGCATCAAGGGGAAACATCACCCCAAAGCTTTACAAATGCTTGATCATAACCTGGCTGGAGAATAGAATTATACTCAGCTGGGGAAATCTAAACCAAGACTTAGCCGGAGGAATACCCAAAATAGTACTTGGATGGGAAATACCCGAACTGGAGCTCAATTGGGGAATATTGGATTTCAAAAGTCCAACACCTCATAACAATCTTGAGGAAATCCGTCGTTTGATCAACAACCGGAGGGGAAACTTGGCTACATCCACTAGAACAAACTCTGCATAGGAGAGCGTTGAGTTCACAATTTAGATTTTTACCCCAGACCGCATGTTCTACAAAGGATTTTACACCGAAAGGAAACTTTGTATCATAACGGCTTGAAATAATCTGTCCTAGTGTCTTCAAATTCTTGGAGAGATTCGTCGAATCTCGACGTAACCGCCTCATATTTACTAAACTCGGCACGCTCATTGATCAATAGAGTCTTCCAGCTTTGCCCCATGTGAAAGCATCAACCGGGAAAACAAGTTTGCTTATACTCAACAAAGTCTTCAGGCAACATGCCCCTGGATAGGACCAGTCTTGAAATGATTTGCCAATTGGTCATCAGGGTTTCAGGCCTCAAAAGATAGACTCATCACTGATGCTCAAATGTAAGCTTCTATGATGTCAAACAAATGTATGCAAGCAGAAAATGTTAATTCTGAGAATGATAATTCTAATGCGACAGACATGTTAATCTTGAGGTTTTTACTGAAAAGATATCGCAAAACCTTGTGAATGAATCACTAGTTTAGATACGACATTGATTTTTGAATGCGCATGCAATACCAACAAAAATATTTTAGCGCAAATCATGGGAGTCAGGAACGCTATCTCGTTTGGAGTATGCTCTCAAAATAAACCCTACTTCAGTTAGGTCTTTTGAGGGTTATAACTTGGCCTGGTTCACAGTTTTCATAAAAAAAAAGATTTTTAGCCTCAAAATCATTTGTACCCACCCATTCTCCGTGATGTTCTTCAGTCCTACATTCAGCTAATTTGACACAAATGTTCATCTCTCAAAAGGATAAAACTGATGGTTTAAGAACCAATGAAAATGATGTTTTAAGACCCAATGAGGTTTTTTTTTGGGGAATAACAGTCAACCTTTTGTCTGTAGTGACACATATTTTTTCAAGATTCTTCCTTATAATCCTTTCTTTTCGCTTTTCGCGCTTTTCATTCTTTTATTTTCCCTAACTTTTTCCTGGACTAGTTCTTTTGAATTTTTTGATGTCCACCGGGTTGCCCCAATTTTTGCATAAGTCACTTGTTTTCAAGTTTTCGACTTAGCGAGCTTTTCCTTTTTTTTTTTTCATTTTTTCTTTTTGAACAAATCATGTGACACTGGCTTATCTGAAAGGGTTATGACATGCTCTTTCCTTCATGGATGAGGAATAACCATTGTGGTTTCCTTAGACGCGCACTTCTTTTGAAATTTGGACACTTGGTCAAATTAACTGAAGACTACCCTGTCCCAAGGTTAAATGTGAGGGTTTTTTCATTTATAGAAGAAACTCATACTTCAAGACTCAAAGGGGTTAACAAGGGATTATCTTCCTTATATCTCCGGTGTTTGGGAATTTGAAACAATGCCTTACATCATCAGCAGGGTCTTATTCAAAAGCACACAACCAGAAATTTTGCATTTTCACTTCATCATCCTCCCTCCAAGAGTTTAAACAAGAAGTTGGAATTGCAAATGCAGAAAACAAATTACGAGCGAATGCGAATGGATCACTTCAAGATAAACATACTCATTGCATTAAGAGTAATATTCAAAACAAACAAGTTCTATATGCAAACAAAGCAATAACAATCATAAAAGATTACAAATGAAAATGCAGTAAATGAACTAAAGATCTGAGGAAACTGTGTCAGCTTGAGCTTGAAAGAACATTATCAACTTTCTTGGGAGACACAGAAGCAAACATACAACCAATGCAGGTCACTCTACTAACATCAGCATAAAGGCGTTCCATTCACAAATGTGCTTCCTTCCTTGAAGGTCAACACCTCATCGTCAATCAGCTCTTGAACATTTTCCTGGAAAACTTTACACTCCTCGATTGGATGCCCCATTACTCCATCATGAAATTCACAACTAGTACATACCATCAATGAGGGAAATTCCTCTGATACAGATGAGGAGTGGAAGTCCTATCTTAAATGGACGGTTATATCTCTCAGGAAGAGGTGCCTATGCCATTTTTCTATCCCGCACAGAGTCTGAGATTTATACCCAGGTCAGATGTCAGAACGATATACGGAGATTGTGATCCGGAAGGATGCCGTGCTCCACCAAACTCATTAGAGGAGGACACTCTGATGAAGGACAACTATGACCACGACTATTATGACCCAATGGATGGTCTGCATATCTGGCAGCCGTACCCAGGGGACTTGGGGCAAGAAAATCATCCGAACAATGAAAATCAGCTGACCATCATTGAACAGAATACCTGTATCCCCACCATGTCATGTGATAATTACTCAGGTCATTTAGAAAATATCCAGCACAACGATGAATTTGCAAAGCTTGCAGGACTAGAATTCACTAACTATGCTTTTCCAGAGGTCAACGTCATCGAGAGAGATGTCTCCTCTAGTTCCAAAGAAGTGTGGGATACCTTGGGACAACCAAGTGGAAAATACGACAACTTGGGCAAGTACACCGCTCCCGAAAGCTCTCGTATCAGGCTCGAAGACATCCAGCCAACTAGATGGGGAGATTTACTTGAGAGCACAAATCCTATGCAAAATACAACAGAGGAATCCTCCTACGACAACTCTGCCTGGGAGACAGATTCCAATGATCCTGCTCTGCCAGAAATCAGCGTCATTTCTGAGGGAAAACCAAGAAAGAAGGTGTCAGACTTTGTGATTCACCGAGGAGTTCGCCGCTAATGGGTTGCAGTCGATGTTCTGAAGATTGTTCATAAGTCAAAGTAATTGCCGTCTTTAACCTTTCACCCTGCCCAGGTGAAACAGATGTTTTGATAGGGCTCACTTTCTGTAAATATTCCTCTTCGCTTTGCCCAAAGCGACAGAGTTTTGTTTCATTGGGCTGTAGTTTCAAGAATCGACTTGTTCATAAATAAAATAACGTTGTTATGTAATTTCCGCATTTTATTGATGTTTTCTCTTTTTGTTTTTTTCTAGAAAATGGTAATCCTAAAAAACAATTCAATAATAGAAAACAAGCAATTTTCAGAAAATACACTGCACACACTCTTGCATTCTCTCTATCTATTCTAAAAAACAATCATCACGTCATGCAAATTGCTTGTTTTAAACCCCGTTGAAACATACGGTCCGATGCCTTCTCCCAACTTTGAATTTTCGGTATTTGGGGCTGAAGAAGAAGTTGACGACGAAATTCCAGAAGAGATCTCCCGATTACTCAGACAGGAGGAAAGGTCCATTGAATCTCACAAAGAGCCGTTGGAAACGGTAAACTTGGGCTCAGAGGAAGAAAGAAAAGAAATCAGGATTGGGGCACTGCTCAGTCCAACTGCCAAAGAGAGTTTGATAAGGCTTCTTGAAGAATTTCTTGATGTATTCGCTTGGTCCTATCAGGATATGCCAGGGTTGGATACCAGCATCATGGAACATCATTTACCGTTAAGATCAGAATGTCAGCCGGTGAAACAAAGGCTGAGACGGACTCGCCTGGACATGGCCATCAAAATCAAGGAGGAAGTACCGAAATAGATTGACGCAAGTTTCCTCGCCACATCAGAATATTCTCAATGGTTAGCCAGCATCGTACCCGTTCCGAAAAAGGACAGAAAGGTCAGAATGTGTGTCGATTACAGAGATCTAAACAAGGCTATCCCGAAGGACGACTCTCATTTACCACACATTGACATGCTGGTAGACAGTACAACAAAGTTCAAAGTTTTCTCCTTCATGGATGGATTCTCGGGTTATAATCAGATAAAAATGGCGCCGAAAGACATGGAGAAAACTTCATTCATTACCCCATGAGGTACCTTTTGTTACAAGGTAATGTCGTTCGATTTGAAGAACGCCAGGGCAACCTATCAAAGGGCCATGACTACTCTCTTTCATGACATGATACACAAAGAGATCAAAGTGTATGTCGATGATATGATTGCAAAATCTAAAACAGAGGAGGATCATGTGACCCACCTGTCAAAACTATTCGAGCGGCTAAGAAAGTATAAACTCTGCTTGAATCTAAATAAATGCACCTTCGGTGTCCGTTCAGGGAAACTCTTAGGGTTCACCGTCAGCCAGAAAGGAATTGAGGTTGATCCTGGCAAGGTCAAGGCCATTCAAGAAATGCCTTCTCCGAAAACTGAAAAATAAGTCAGAGAATTCTTGGGACGTTTGAACTACATCTCCAGATTCATATTCCTCATGACCGCGATATGCGCGCCGATTTTCAAATTACTTAAAAAGAACCAGGACTGTGTTTAGACAGAAGATTGCCAAATTACCTTCGATAGTATTAAGAAATACCTGTTGAACCCACCGATTTTATCACCTCCAGTGGAAGGAAGACCACTGATCATCTACTTAACAGTCCTAGAGGACTCAATGGGTTGTGTGCTTGGCCAACAAGACAAAACAAAAAGAAAAGAGTCTGCCATCTACTATTTGAGCAAGAAGTTCACCGACTGCGAGACTCGGTACACTATGCTTGAGAAAACTTGCTGTGCTCTGGTTTGGGAAGCCAAACGTCTTCGCCAGTATATGATTCATCACACTACTTGGTTAATCTCTGAGATGGATCCTATCAAGTATGTCTTTGAAAAACATGCTCTCACGGGAAGAATCGCCCGTTGGCAGATGTTGTTATCAGAATACGACATCAAATACCATGATCAGAAAGCCGTTAAGGGGAGTATTTTAGCTGATCATTTGGCTCATCAATCGATTGACGACCAGGAATCAATCGGGTTTAACTTCCCAGACGAAGATGTCATGTATTTGAAAATGAAAGATTGCGATGAACCGCTACCTAGTGAAGGGCCAGAACCAGGTTCCCAATGGGGACTAATCTCTGACGGAGCTATCAATCATTATGGAAATGGAATTTGGACAATCATCATAACCCCTCAGGGTACCCACATTCCTTTCACTGCCAGACTTACATTCAAGTGCACAAACAACGAGGCCGAATACGAAGCTTGTATCATGGGTCTCGAAGAAGCAATCGACTTAAGGATTAAGAACTTGGATGTATATGGCGGTTTAGCCCTGGTTATCAATCAGATCAAAGGAGATTGGAACACATACCAATCAGGACTGATTCCTTACAAATATTATGCGAGAAGGTTGTTACCATTCTTCAACAGAATCGAGTTTCATCACATCCCTCTTGAAGAGAATCACATGGCTGATGCATTAGCCACTCTCTCTTCCATGATTAGTGTAGGTCAATGGAATGACCTACCTAAGATTGACATAATGCGCCTTGAAATACCCGCTTACATCTTCACGATTGAAGCAGTCATAGACGACAAACCTTGGTATCACGATATCAAATGCTTCCTTCAGAAACAAGAGTACCCACCTGGGGCATCCAGAAAGGACAGAAAGATCCTCAGAAGGTTAGCAGGCAGCTTCTTCCTGAGCGGTGATACACTTTATAAGATAAATTTCGACATGGTCTTGCTCCGATGCATAGACAGACCAGAAGCAGACATGCTAACGAAAGAAATTCATGAAGGATCCTTTGGCACTCATGCCAACGGACACACAATGGCGAGAAAAATTCTAAGAGCAGGGTACTACTGGTTGTCCATGGAATCTAACTGCTACAAGTACATGAGGAAGTGTCACAAGTGTCAGATATACTCCGACAAAATCCATGTACCGCCAACGCATCTCAAAGTTCTCTTTTCCCCATGGCCTTTTTCCATATGGGGAATCGACATGATTGGCATGATTGAACCCAAGGCTTCGAACGGACATCAGTTCATCCTAGTAGCCATTAATTACTTCACCAAGTGGTTGAAGCAGTGTCATACGCCAATGTAACCCGATAAGTGGTGGTCCGATTTATAAAAAATAATATCATCTGCCGTTATGGTGTTCCTAGCCAGATCATTACGGATAATGGATCTAACTTGAACAACAAGATGATGAAAGAGTTATGCGCAGAGTTCAAGATCGAACACCATAACTCACCTCCCTACCGACCCAAGATGAACGGAGCAGTAGAAGCAGCTAACAAGAACATCAAGAAGATTGTTCAGAAGATGGTTGTAACCTACAAAGACTGGCACGAGATACTACCCTTTGCTCTTCACGGTTATCAAACATATGTCCGCACTTCAACAGGGGCAACCCCTTTCTCTCTAGTGTATGGCATGGAAGCAGTGCTCCCCATCGAAGTAGAGATCCCATCAATCCGGATATTGATGGAAGCTAAGCTAACAGAAGCCGAGTAGTGTCAAAGTCGACACGACGAACTAAATCTGATCGAAGAAAAGAGAATAACGACACTATGCCACGGTCAGTTGTATCAGCAAAGAATGAAGGAGGCATTCGATAAAAAGGTCCGACCTCGCATCTTCAGGAAATGAGACCTTGTGCTAAAAAAGATACAATCATTTCTCACTGATTCCCGGGGCAAATGGACTCCGAATTATGACGGCCCCTATGTGGCCAAGAAATCTTTATCAGGCGGCGCCTTGAGACTTGCAACCATGGATGGAGAAGAATTTGCCTAACCCACAAATGTTGACGTAGTCAAGAAATACTTCGCCTAAATTTAAAAAAAAAACGTCTCGGTGGATTAAAAACCCGAAAGGGCGGTCCAGGCGAAAATTAGAGACATAATAAAAAATAATCCCAGTGGATTGGAAATCTTAAAGTACAATCCAGGAAAAAGTTAGGGATAATGGCAAGTAACTACGTCCAACAGAGGCAAATCCCCTAGTAGCAGTCATGCCATACATCAGAAAACTCCAGTGAAGGTCATCTTTGACAGAAGCTCAGGATGCCCAGAATTCAAATTTGGTAGAAGGATAGCGGTCGTTATGTTTCAATGTAGCCCTTTTCATTTTAATTACCATTTTCTAGCTTTGTAAATGCTCAGTGGAATCACGCGTTTGGCTGATTTCCATCCTATCAATAAAATTTGAGCCCTAATGCTTTTGTTTGTAATTCTCATTTGTTTTAGCTTTACAGAATGACATTTTAACATGATTAACGATTCTTGAAATAAAACAAAAATGAATTTACTTGTCAAAATTTTCTTCTTTTAAAATAAAGATGGCAATTTCTTTTGACTGTTGAACATCGAATGAACATTGATCGCTTCTCCAGAAGTAATCGAGCTTCAAAGTGCAGAATCAAAGTACTCCTTCTAAACCAGTACACCTGATTGAAGGATCAGCGGTGACAGAGACCGTGTTTCATCTGACACCCCCCGACAGAGTTCTTACCTCCTAAGCCCGACCAACGGTTGTTCCCCGCAGGGACTACTTCTCCTAAGCAAGGCAGAATTGCTATCGTGAACCAATGATACTTTACATCCCCCACTGTGGCCGAGTATCCAGTCGTGTTCATCTACTAGTCTGTATGTCGAATCAGTTTTGTCAGCATAAACAAACATACATCATGCATTATTGATTTACATTCACATTCATATTGCATCACTATCACTCTGATCAGTCTTATCCCCTAGTGATAGAAGTCCTCTCAATCGAGTTGTCAGCCATTTCCTCGTCAGGAAGTGAACCATCTAAACAATCTCGCCTCTAGTTTATTTCTGGATACAAGTTGGTCCCTTGACCACTTTGATAACTTGAACCTCTGAAAAACAAGAAGACCGTCAACGAACATCACTCTTCACCATTGAAGATGATATCTTTGCTTTCCCGGATTAAGGAAAATCCCTAGAGAAAGCCTCTTAGTAAGAGATTCGGCAATACAGTAGTTTTTCTTCGAAAAATCAGTTGACGAAAAGGTCATCAGCACCTCAAAATTGGATAATATCCCCAAGCAAGAAACAAACTCTCAGGAGACTCATTTTCCCAAGTAGAGTCGACAAATGGCGTCTCCAACAGAGAAGTTTGTACACCTCTACAACTCGGACGGATGGGTTCCCCAGCAAGTCTGACGTCAAAAGTTTTTCCGTCAAATGGCATCTCCCCAGGAAAATTCGGCGAGAAGTTTGAGGAAAACCGCTACGAATAGCGTCCCTTGTCAAGAAAGTTTATTGATAAAAGAAACTTAGACCAGATCCTTGGTAGAAAACCAGGATCGAGGGGAAGTTTATTTTAGAAACCTAGACCAGTTCCTTGGTAGGAAACCAGGATCGAGGGGAAGTTTATATCAGAAACTGAGACTAGTTCCTTGGTAGGAAACCAGGATCGAGGGGAAGTTTATATCAGAAACTGAGGCCAGTTCCTTGGTAGGAAATCAGGATCGAGGGGAAGTTTACCTTTTCTAAGCATCATTGCTTAAAAAAATAAGAAGGATGCGTGAACTACCATTCCTAACCACCATCAAAATTTTGGGTATTCCGATATTTAATCCTCTTGCACCCTGAATGCCTGAATACCTTCGCCATTCACACCTTCGGATCCAAGAAGATTAAATAGGGGCATCTATCATACCCCAAATTTTGACCACTAAGATTTCCCATCATTGTGTAAATCATCATCACAATATGGATGAACCATCATGCCTCATCAGTCTCCCCAAAGATGGGTGAGCATTCACTACAAACAATAATTAGGGTTTCAAGCCCTCTCAGAGCTCTTAGACAAAGGATCAATCAAGGAATGACATGATCTTCAACTTGTCTAACCTCTAAAACATCCACAAAGGATCAAGAGGACTCCCACATCAAGGATTACGCACAAGGCTGTAACATTCCAAGGGGATTAAGCCTCAAGATCGACAGTGTCACCAAATTAGGGTTTTGGTCGACCAGGGCCTCCAGATGGAAATTTTCCTCTGGGCATGAGCCAATGCTTCAAAGCAGAACCTAAAATACTCCATGGAACCTCATGGACCCAATCACCAAGTCAATTTAGCCTTAGGGGATGCATTCACAAAATATCAGGAATTAGGGTTTCTTGACCTAACTCACCCCTAAGTTGAATTTTGGGACAAAACATGAGCCAATACCTTAATACATGATTTGAGGGTCTCTAATACACCACATTGATCCATTTTCAATAATGTATTGATCCAAGAAGCTTGATTCCCAAGTTTCAAATTCATCAGGATCATAGTTAGGGTTTCGCGGAAAAAGTCAACTGTGCCTTTGACTTTTGACCCAGACATGCTCCTAAACCTTGGGACATGATTCAATACACCCTATAACACCTATGAAATCAATCCATCAAATTTGATTTAGGTCAAAGACTTGATTTCATAGAGGATCGCACAGTTTGGAATTCATCTGATAAAAAGTCAACTGTGCCCAAAAAGTCAAAGTTTGACTTTTTGATTTTTTTGATCAATTATGGTTCCCTAACCCTAAAATGATGTTAATGTGTGATTTGAATAGACATTCATCAAGAAAAATCAAAGAAAGTGGGATAACTTGTAAAAGGGGTAACCATAAAAAACTTAGAAATTTTCTAAGTTATGGAACAAAGTGGCTAGGGTACCAACTTCCAAGGATCATAACTTGAGATCCAAGCAACCATTTTGGCTGATCCAAAGATGGATTTGTAGCTCTCATGGCATACTTTAAAAGTGTCAACTACACCTCATTCCAATTCTCCATGGATTTTAAGTTATAAAGTGACCAAAATGACAAAAAGTGAAAATGTCACTTTTTTCCAACACTTAGTGAAATTTTCACTAAGTCAGAATCTGTCTTGCTTTTTTTCCAAAAGTAGGGGCATTTTTCACTTGGATCCAAAAAGTATCAAGACAAACTATGATCACACATGTGTTGTATCATATAAGAGCTTTCCTAAATGGCCAAGAACCCCATGAAACTCCACTTGAGCCATGAGATATGACAGTGGCAAAATGCCTTGCTGCAACTGTCATAACTAGGAAGATTTGTGCATTTTGCTCAATTTGAGCAATTTGTTCAAATGACAAACAAGTTTATCCATCTGAACACCTCAGGGGGAGACCAAGGAGGGACAAGCACTGATCCATAAGCCTCCCAAGTCTTTGGAACCAAAAGTAGCATGCCAAACCTAAAAATGCCTAAAAGGGGGACAAGACTCCAATTTTGTTTTGGAGCATTCAATGGATACACCAAGGTGGCATGGACTGAACCATTTCCAACTGAATGAGTCAAGGATAAGATCTGAACTAGGGAACCACAGCTCTGTGCTCTAACCTCTAGTCAATGGCTAGAGGAGACTTGGATTCCCATTGATCAACATTGGCCAAGCCTCTGCTGCAGTTGCCATTCACTATTGCAGCAAAAAAAAACTTGTTCTACTATAAATAGAGCTCAATTGTGCTCAGTTTAAGTACACCAAAGCCATCAAACAGATGCTTTCATCAAAATCTCCTTCTCACTTCCAATTTTGCCTTCTAAGGCAAGTCACTATCGGGTTTTGAGTTTGAGAGCTATTCCAACCAAACCAATCACACACACACACCCCTCATAAACATCATATGGAAGTGATCCAAACACTCACATAACATCTGTAACACCAAGCTCGAGTTCTTGACAGAGGTGCAGTTGAGGTACCATCTCAAGTTTCAGCTTGTTTCAAACCACTCCAAGCATTCAGGCACATACTTGGCACCTAAGGAAGCTGTGCAAATCATTAGAACCAACTTGCAACACCTCTAACACAAAACACGATCACCAGCTGTAAGAGGTAAGCCTGAGCTCTTCTAACTCTATGATCCATGCATATTTTGCTGCACAATAATTTTGCCATATGTTCATAGTCATGCATAGAGTGTTTACCCTCAATCAATTGCTTTGTTTGAATCGTGTATGGAATTTCTGAGCCTTCATGCAAATTTTAGGGTTCTTAAGGTTTCTCTTTGATTTCTTATTCCACACTTAAAATAAATGAAATTAAAGACTATAGACATGATCGTGAGGTAAAAACGAGCAGATTGATATGTGGTTTGTGTGGTTTCATCAAGTATTCAGTGAGATTGGAGAGAAAACGCAAATATACAGAAACAGAGGGATGGCGCGTGTTCTTGGCGCCATTTTTTGAATATTTGAATATTTGAATTTTGTGATTTTATTTAATTGATTCAAAAATTAATTTCTCTCTGAGTTTTAATGATTTTGAGTTGATTCTTTTTTTAATAATTCACAAAAATGTTAAAATATTTTATTTTACCAAAAAATCCCAAAAATATTATTTATTTCATATATTTGATATTTTTGCAAAGAATTAATGTTTTATTTGTTTTTTGACATATAAAATGTTTTTTCCTTCTTGATTTTCCAAATTTAATTGGTTTCCAATCATTTTGTGGACTAAAACATGATTTTTGAAACATTAATCCAAGATCACAATTTATTTTTCACACATGTTTAACAATTTTGATTATTTTAATTGAATTTTTATTCAATTAAAATATATTTTTGAAAACAAATTAGGGTTTTGATTAATTCAACCCTCATTAAACTTTTACAAACACTTTGGGCCTCTAATAGAGTGTAAGACCCAATCCCCTTTTAATCAAAACCTTTTTGGGCCTCAGATATTGTATAAGCCCCTCTGCGTTAAAAGAAAAATCTCGGCGTGATCGCCAGTTTAAAACTTGGGCCTACCCTCGTGTTATGAGCCCCATTTCTTTTCTTTAAATTTCTTTGAGCCTCTAATAGAGTGTAAGACTCAACCCTCCTTTGAAAACCAAAACATTTTTGGGCCTCAGTCATTGTATAAGACCCACTGTATTTTCAAAAATCTCGGCGCGATCGCCATTTCAAAACGAAAATCATTTGGGCCTACTCTCGTGTTATAAGCCCCATTTCCTTTCTTTAAAACACTTTGGGCCTCTAATAGAGTGTAAGACCCAACCCTTTTGTAAATAAAATAGTTTGGGCCTCAGTGTATTTTGTAAGTCCTGATACAGTAAAAAAGTTCGGCACGATCGTCGCCTTTTTAACAAAAACCCTGGGCCTCTCCTTGAGCTGTAAGCCCCAACAACTTTTCAAAACACTTTCTCCTTTGATTTTTAATATAATATTGTTATCAAAGTTTTTTTTTGTTGAACAACTAACAAAACAGCATGGAAGCTCTACAACGGGTAAGTGTTTATCCGCTTTCATTTATCGCTTTCATATGTATATAACTGTATTGTGGGGCTGCTTCACTGTAAGTCTTCTTTCACATCCTTTTATATACTTGTCAAATATCAACTGTGTAATACTAGTATAGTTATTTAGAGTTTTCCCCGGCAACTACGTCTAGCACTCTTAAATACAAACAAAACTAGATCCCCCATAGGATTCCAGATACAGTCTTCCCTTCTCTTGGGGTTAAACAATATGGAACAAAGAGAAAGGCAGTATTCTCGGTGAACCTTTTCTCAGACTGTCACCTTTAGAAATTGTCAAAGAGACTCTACTCCCCAGAGTTGATCTATTCTCTGTGAATATCATCTCTTGAGTTTCTTCCAAATTCTCGAACTTTCTTGGAATAATCTCTTCTTTGTGAATTGCATTTCTTGAACTTCTCTTGGTTTAGGGACCCACAGGCTTCCTAAAAGCATCCCCGCCTCCTCTTGGGCATTGTACAAGGACCCTTCGACTTCTTAGAAGTTCTCATGCCTTCTCTTGGGCTTAATACAAGGATCCTGACGACCTCTTAAAGGTATAAGACAGAACTTAGTCATCCTTTGCTAGAGCAGCCTTTCCAGTGTCAAACCTCTGGCCACTTTAGGGTTGATACTCATCCCTTAATGCCAGTGCCTCCTCTTGGGCATTATACAATAGATAAAACTCTAGACTTGGACAGTCTAAACCCCTTGAGTCTCAAAGACATTCTCAAGTTCCTTTTAAACATAGGAAAAACACTGATCACTCAGAAACTCGACCTCTCTCATAAGGGCTCTCCCACTTGGTCCTGCCTATGGATCTAATCCTCAGCAGTAAGATAGCCTCCTCTTGGGCTTTGTACAAATGACTCTCCCTAGCGGAGCTAACCTTTTCAGACTCTCTTGTTGAATCAAACCCTTTTTTTATCCTTCATCTTAGGTTTCATATAAGACAAATAAAAGTACTCTCTTGTTGAGTCAAACCTTTTAGCCTCCGTCTTAGGCTTCGTATAAGACAGATAAAAGTACTCTCTTGTTGAGTCAAAACTTTTAGCCTCCGTCTTGGGCTTCATACAAGACACATATAAAAAACTCTCTTGTTGAGTATAAAAGACTCTCTTGTTGAGTCAATCCCCTTTTAGCCTTCATCTCAGATTTCGTACGAGACAACAAAACACTCTCTTGTTGAGTATAAAAGACTCTCTTGTTGAGTCAATCACCTGTCAAACATACTCTCTTGTTGAGTCAACTTTTTAGCCTCCGCCCTGGGATTTATACAGGACAAATAAAAGTACTCTCTTATTGAGTCAAATCTTTTAGCCTCCATCTTGGGCTTCATACAAGACACATAAAAAACACTCTCTTGTTGAGTCAGTCACTTTTTAGTACTCTCTTGTTGAGTCAACCCTTTTGGCCTCTATCTCGGGCTTCGTACGAGACAACAAATAAAAGGCACCCTCTTGTTGGGTCAATCGCCTCCTCTTAGGCTTTGTATAAGGAAACCTCGGTTGAGTCAATTAAACTTTTAGCATCAAATCTGTGCCTTGCTCACAGCATACAAACATCAACAACTCCTCTTTAGAGATGACAAATTCTCTCTCCTCCAAACCTTTTAGCTTCACATCTTGCGCTTTGAACAAGATACAAACCACCTTTAGCTTCATGTCTTGGGCTTTGAACAAGACACCAAAATAACCTTTTTCCTCCCATAGAATAGGAGGAACTACGATTGCTCTGATTTCCCTGTCTCGGGAATACGTAGGCATTGCAAAAATCTTAGCGAGCATACTAATCAAAAACCCAAAATCCAGTACCTTCAGATATCAATCAAAAGCATCCGACCTAATCCCTTACCAGAAACTTAGCCCATAGTCCAGACACGGTGTTTTTAAGCCAATAACCTTAAAAGACGAACCTCCATTTGATAGCATCTGTAAGCCAACAGTTTTGACTGTTTAAACTCAGTTTGCAAGCAGGGTTATTTGGAGACATCTATTTCCCTTCCTTAATCAGCTCAATAGGATAAAAAATGAATCGAACTGTAGTACCAAAGCGATAGTGATTCAAAACCACAAAAACCGCGCTACAGGTTGAAGATGAAATAGGACGAAAAAACTGGAAATGGAAGTGTGTTTAGTGGTGAATTGAGGAATGCTGTTGAAGCTTGTTAAGAGAATTTCAGGGAGATTTTTTTGCAGCAAGATTTTGGCTCTCCAAGCTTCCTTTTGGAATGAGGTAAGTGTCTTATTTATAGATGAAATTGAGTGAATTGTGCTGCCGTTTGCATCTTCTTTTTTGTGTTTTGGCTCATGAGGTATAGTGTGACATGTTGCTGTGATTTTCATTGTCGTTTTGCTTCAATCCGTGTTGTGTTTTGAATTTTTCTAGTGCGTGATACTTGTTGCGGTTTCGTTTGCTGCGATGCCGTTTTAAAGCTCATGTGCTGCGTTTAATGTTCAGCTTGCAGGTAGTGTTTTGAAGGTTTTATTTTGTGGCTCATGGCTTGTTTTCACGTTTTTGGCTTGCACAGCTTTGGCAAAAGGGTAGCAGCTAGGAAAGCTTTTGAAGTAGCAGCTCGTACGGCATGTGAGCTGGGCAGGTTTGTGACGTTGGCGTGATGGCTTGATTTTGGAAGCGTGATGGCTATGTATGTGACCTGCAATTAGATGGTACAAGACTCCAAGGCTAGCAACTTATACTTGTAATTTCATTTTTGGAATTGGATGCATCATGGGCCGTGTTTTATTGATGAGGGCCTTGTCTCCATTTTTTAGCATTTGTTTGGTGTACCATGGACTTAAATTTGTGATTTTGTCTTCTTTGTAATGGACTTCTCTTTTCTTTTAAAATTTTGTGAATAATATGGATTAGAATTTTTGTCTGGATATTTGGATATAAAAAATATGGATTTGAACATATGGGTAATTATGTGTATGAATGGGTATTGAATATGGATTTAAAAAAAATGATTTGGAAGATAATTTAGAAATGGATAATGAATTTAGTATGGATAAAAATGAATTGGATAATTGGAATGTAAATGGATAAACATAGAAATGGATATGAAATGTGGATATTTATGGTGAATGGATTAAAAAGTGGATAATTGAATAGAAATGAATTGAAATTGAATAGATTTGAATACTAATTGAAAAATGGATATAAAATGGGTAAAATTGGATAGATTTGGAAAAATGGAAATTGAAATGGATATGAATAATTGAATATGGATAATTGGCTATTTGAACATTTAAGTGGGTATTAGAAAGTGAATAATGGATTTTGAGAAATGGATTAGGAATATGGTTTAGTGAATGGATACACACCCTCACTAATATCTTCCACACTTGGCCACAAAAATTTTGATCCTCAATTTCAACACCTCGAATAATGAACCCAACATCACAAGTCATTGATACACACCTTGACTGAAATTCCATCAAACTTGACTTGTTCAGACAAATCTCTGAATATTATAAGTTCTGAATCACTTTGAACAATTCATGGGAAAATAAATCCACTGAGGAATATAGTCTGGACTGATGAACTTGATTTTTCTGAACTCAAGCTTGACATGAACTACTGCTTAATAACCCGATGAATCTCAACACAAGACATCTTGCCTTTGAACAACCACTACTTGAGAAATAGCCCACTGAAACAGATAACTTGCACTTGAAGCAATCTCTTGATAGTTTGACCAAGATTAGGTCTAACTTCCATTTGAACTGGACCATGAACAAACAACCACATTTGACATTGGTTCATCCTAGTAGCCATTGATTACTTCACCAAATGGGTCGAAGCAGCGTCATACGCCAATGTGACCCGACATGTGGTAGTCCATTTCATAAAAAACAATCTCATCTGCCGTTATGGTGTTCCAAGCCAGATCATTATTGATAATGGATCTAACTTGAATAATAAGATGATGAAAGAGTTGTACGTTGAGTTCAAGATTGAACACCATAACTCATCTCCCTACCAACCCAAGATGAACGGAGCGGTAGAAGAAGCTAACAAGAACATCAAGAAGATCGTTCAAAAGATGGTTGTAACCTACAAAGACTGGCACGAGATACTCCCCTTTGCTCTTCACGGTTATCGCATATCTGTCCGCACTTCAACAATGGCAACCCCTTTCTCTCTAGTATATGGCATGGACGCAGTGCCCCCCATAGATGTAGAAATCCCATCAATTAGGGTATTGATGGAAGCTAAGTTAATAGAAGCTGAATGGTGTCAAAGTCGACACAATGAACTAAATCTGATCGAAGAAAAGCGAATAACGGCTCTGTGCCATGGTCAGTTGAATCAGCAAAGAATGAAGAAATCGTTTGACAAAGAAATCTGACCCCGTGTCTTCAGGAAAGGAGACCTCGTGCTCAAGAAGATACAATTATTTCTCACTAATTCCCGGGGAAAATGGACTCCGAATTATGATGGCCCTTACGTTATTAAGAAAGCCTTCTCAGGCGGTGCCTTGAGACTTGCAACCATGGATGGAGAGGAGTTTACCTACCCCACGAATGTTGATGTAGTCAAGAAATACTTCACCTAAAAAAAATGTCTTGGTGGGTTGAAAACCCGAAAGGGCGGTCCAGGAAAAAATTAGAGACATAATAAAAAATCATCCCGATGGATTGGAAATCTCAAAGCACAATCCAAGCAAAAATTAGGGATTAATGGCAAGTAACTATGCCCGACAAGATTAAATCCCCTGCAGTCATGCCATCCATCAAGAAGACTTCAGTCAAGGTCATCTTCGACAGAAGCTCAGAATGTCCAGAATTCAAAGTTGGTGGAAGGATAGCGGTCGTTATGTTTCAATGTAGCCCCTTTCCCTTTAAATTACCATTTTCTAACTTTGTAAATACTCTATGGAATGACGCGTTTGGCTGATTTTTAACCTATCAATAAAATTTGAGCCCTAGTGCTTTTGTTTGTAATTCTTATTTGTTTTAGCTTTACAGAATGATGTTTTTAATATTATCAATGATTCTTGAAATAAAACAAAAATAAATTTACTTATCAAAATTTTCTGCTTTTAAAATAAAGATGGCAATTTCTTTTGACTGTTGAACATCGAAAGAACATCAATTGCTACTCCAAAGGCGATTAAGCTTCAAAGTGCATAATCAAAGTACTCCTTCTCGAACCAATATGCCTGAATGAAGGATCAGCTGTGTCAGATGCGATTATTCCATCTGATATCTCTGGCAGAGTTCTTATCTCCTAAGCCCGACCAACGTTTTTCCCCACAGGGACTATCTCTCCTAAGCAAGGTGGAATTGCTATCTCGAACCAGTGATACTTTTTATCCCCTGCAGTGGCCGAGTATCCAGTCATGTTCATCCACTAGTCTGTATGTCGTTTTAGTTTTGTCAGCATAAACATACATACATCATGCATTATTGATTTGCATTCATATTCATATTGCATCACTATCACTCTAGTCAATCTTAACTCTAAGTGGTAAGGTCCTCTTGTCAATCGAGTTGTCAGTCATTTCCTCGTCAGGAAGTGAATCATTTAAGCAATCTCTCCTCAGTTTATTTCTGGGATGGAGATGGTCCTCGACCACTTTGATAACTTGAACCTCTGAAAGGCAAGAAGACATTCAACAAACATCAATCTTCACCATTGAAGATGATATCCTCGTTTTCCCAGATTAAGGAAAATCCCCAGAGAAAGCCTCGCAACTAAAGACTCTCAGCAACACATTGGTTTTTCTCTTCAGAAAGGCAATGTTAATGAAGTCATCAACATCTCAAAATTAGATCACATCACATGGCATTTCTCCGAGAAGATCTCGAGGAAAAGTATGATGTAATATCCCCAAGCAGGAAGCAGTCTCTCAAAAGACTCGTTTACCCCAGTAGAGTCAACAAATAGCGTCTCCAACAGAGAAGTTTGTACAACTTTACAACTCAGACGAATGGGTTCCCCAGCGAGTCTGACATCAAAACTTTTTCCCATCAAATGGCATCTCCCCAGGAAAATTCGGCGAGAAGTTTGAGGAAAACCGCAAACAACTAGCGTTCCTTGTCAAGAAAGTTTATTGACAAAAGAATTTGAGACCAGTTCCTTGGCTGAAGACCAGGATCGAGGGGAAGTTTATTTCAGAAAATGAGACCAGTTCCTTGGCTGAAGACCAGGATCGAGGGGAAGTTTATGGAAAAAAAAACTGAGACTAGTTCTTGGCTGAAGACCAGGATCGAGGGGAAGTTTATTTCAGAAACTGAGACCAGTCCCTTGGCTGAAAACTGGGATCGAGGGGAAGTTTACGGACAAAAAAAAACTGAGACCAGTTCCTTGGCTGAAGACCAGGATCGAGGGGAAGTTTATTTCAGAAACTGAGACCAGTTCTTTGGCTGAAGACCAGGATCGAGGGGAAGTTTTTACCTTTTCTAAGTATCATTGCTTAGCAAAAGAAGATGGATGAGTAAGCTGCCATTCATAACCACCATCAAAATTTTGGGTATTCCGATATTTAATCCTTTTGCACCCCGAATGCCCGAATACCTTCGCTATTCACACCTTCGGGTCCAAGAAGATTAAATAGGGGCATCTGTCATACCCCAAATTTTGACCACCAAGATTTCCCATCATTGTGAAGATCATTACCACAATATGGATGTACTTTTGTGCCTCATCAATCTCCTCAGGGATTGTTAGCCATTCTTTACAATCAAAGATTAGGGTTTTAACCTCTCTCAGAGCATTTACACAAAAGATCAATCAAGAATTGACATGATCTTCAACTTGTCTAACCTCTCAAACATCCATGGAGGACCAAGAGGTCTCACACATCAAGAATTGAGCACAAGGTTGCAATATACCAAGTGGATCAAGCCTCAGGATTGCCTGTGTCACCAAATTAGGGTTTGGTCGACCAGGGTCCCTGATGAAAAATTTCCATCAGGGCACGAGCCAATACCTAAATGTATGGTCCAATAAGCTCAAAAGGATCTCAAGGGCCCATCCACAATGGGAAAATCACCTTGAAGGTCCATCTAGCAAAAAATCAGGAATTAGGGTTTTCACCTAATTCAACCCTTGAGTTAACTAGTGAAGTGAGGCATGGCTTGAAGTTTCAAAATGAACTTCAAAGACCTCAAATACATTATATTGGCATGTTTACAATATTTGATTAACTCAAAGAGCTCAAGTCATAAGCCACAAGAGCTCAAAACCATCTGATCACAAATTAGGGTTTCTGATGGAAAAAGTCAACCCTACCCTTGACTGTTGACGTACCCTTGATCTCAAACCTTGGGGAGGGGTCTATGACATTCCTAAATACCCTTGGAGGCCATCCATGAAGTTTAATCGAGCCCAAGGATTAATTTCACAAAAGGATCCCAAAGTCAAAATTTCATCTGATGAAAAAGTCAACTGTACAAAAATCCAAGTTTGACTTTTTGGATTTTTGGTCAAACAATGTTCCTTAACCCTAAAACAATGTTAATATGTGATTTGAATCATCATTCATCAAGAAAAATCAAAGAAAGTGAGTTAACTTGTAAAAGGGGTAACCATAAAAAAACTTAGAATTTTTCTAAGTTATGGAACAAAGTGGCTAGGGTACCAATTTCCAAGGATCATAACTTGAGATCCAAGCAACCATTTTGGGTGATCCAAAGCTGGATTTGTAGGTCTTGCTACACTCTACAAAAGCTTCAACTACATCAGGATTTAATTCTTCATGGATTTTTAGTTATGGAGTGATCAAAGTGGCTGAAAACATGAAAATGACATTTTCCCAACACTTAGCGAAAATCTGCCTAAGTTACCAACCTTGAACATCAATGTTCATGAGGTTTTTTCAATTGGATCCAAATAGTTTCAAGATAAACTATGATCATACATGTCCTGTATCATATGAGAGCTTTCTAATGAGCCCAAGAACATGAGAAAACTCCACCTGAGCTAGAGGTTATGACAGCTGCAACATGCCTTGCTGCAAACTGTTTTTGCAAGGCAGATTTGTGCCTTAGTGCTCGAATTGATCAATTTGGGCAAATTCAAGCATGGTTATCCATCTGCACACCTCAAGGGGGAACAACCAAGGGACAAACACTGATTCATCAGCCTCACAAGTCCATGAATCTATGTTTAGGCATGTCATCCCTAGAATTCAAGTTGCTTCAAATATTCAATTTTGTCTCAAAGCATTTAACTGATACATAGAGGTGGCATTCATCAAGACAATGTTATCCAAGTTCAGTCAAGACTTATCCCTAAACCAAAGAACCTTAGGCCTGTGCTCTAACCTCAAGTCAATGGCTAGAGGAGACTTGAGATTCCATTTGATCACAATTGGCCAAAGGCCTGCTGCAGTTGCCACACACTATTGCTTGCAAAACAAACTTGACACACTATAAATAGGCCTCAATTGTGATTAGTTTGAGTACTCCAAAGCACCCAAACTGATGCATTCCTCAAAGTCTCCCTTTCACTCTAATTTTTCCTTCTAACTCAAGTCACTATCGGGTTTTGAGTTTGAGAGCAATTCCAACCAAACCAATCACACACACACACCTCATAAACATCATGTTTGAGTGATCCATAACACAAAATCACATCTGGAACATCAAATTCACAAAATCACCAGCCAATTGCTCAAGTTCTTGACAGATTTGCAGTTGAGGTACCACAACCAGTTCCAGATCATTTCCATCCATTCCAAGTTGGCACCTAAGGAAGCTGCCCAGATCATTGGAACCTAAATGTAACACCTCCATCACTAAACTCGATCACCAGCTGCAAGAGGTAAGCATGAACCCTTCAAACTCTATGTTCCATACATCATAAATGAATTTGTGAGTTACCATCTTGTTCCTGCATGTATATAGAGTGATAACCCTCAATCAATTGCGATGAATCAATTGTGTATGGAATTTCATTGTGTTCATGCTGAAATTAGGGTTCTTGAGGTTTTCTTCTGATTTCTCACTCAATACTTAATATAAATGCAATTAATCTATATAGTTGTGATCCTTGTTCAAAAATGAACAAGATTGGTGTTTGAATCGTGCAAAACCATTGAGAAAAGTGAGAAAACGTAAATCTGAAAAAACAGAGGGCGCGGGCAAGAACCAAGTGTTCTTGGCACCATAATTCAAAATTTTGAATTTTAGTTATTTTTATTAATTGATTTAAAAATTAATCTCTCTCTGAATATTTATGTTTTTGAATTGATTCTTTTTCTCAAAATTCACTAAAATGTTTAAATATTTTATTTTACAAAAAAATCCAATTTATATTATTTATTTAATATAGTTAGAACTTTTGTGATTAATTTCATTTTATTTGTTTTTAAACATTTTTAAATGGAATTCCCACTTTGATCTTTCAAAACCAATTGAATTTCAAACTCTCATGTAATTAAACATGATTTTTCAAAATCTTTTTCATAGTGTACAACTTATTTTTGAATATATTTGGTATTTTATATCATTTTTTTCATTTAATTTCCTTTGAAAAAATAACATTTTTATTTAAAATTAGGGTTTTCTCTCGATTTTAAATTTTCAAACAACTTTTGGGCCTCTAATAGAGTGTAAGACCCAACCATCTTTTGTACATAAAATAATTTGGGCCTCAGTCATTGTATAAGTCCCAGTACAATTTTCAAAACAACGGTGTGATCACTGTTTTTCCATGGGCCTCTCCTTGAGCTGTAAGCCCCATCACTTGTGCAAAAATAAACTTTTGGGCCTCTTGAAAGAGTGTAAGACCCAACCCTTTTGTAAATAAACCTTTTTGGGCCTCAATCATTGTATAAGTCCCGACGCATTTTTTAAAATAACGGTGCGATCGTTGTTTTCGTCTGGGCCTTTCCTTGAGTTGTAAGCCCCGTCTTCTTATATAAAATAAACTCTTGGGACTCTTGAGAGAGTGTAAGACTTAACCCTTTTGTAAATAAAATAACTTTGGGCCTCAGTCGTTGTATAAGTCCTGATACGATCGTCAAAACAATGGTGCGATCACTGTTAAACCTTGGGCCTCTCTTTGAGTATATGCCCCAACAATCTTTTCAAAAACAACTTCTCTTTTGATTTAGATTCAAATATACAGTTGTTATCAAAACTTTCTTTAATTTCTTTGAGCAACTAACAATACAGCATGGAAGCTTGCTCACCTGTAAGTTTTGATCAATTTTCATTTACTTGCTTTCATATATATATATATATATATATATATATATAACTGTATTGTGGGTAGCTGCTCTCCTGTAAGTCCTTCTTTCATACCCTTTTACATACTTGTCATATATCAACTGTATATATACTAGTATTTCTATTTAGAGTTTTCCCCGACAACTAGGTCTAGAACTAGGTAAATCCAGTTGGTTACTCTTTGATATATTCAAAACTAGATCCCCATAGGATTTCCAGATACAGTCTTGACTTCTCTTGGGCTTAAACAATATGGAACAAAGAGAAATGCAGTATTCTCGGTGAACCTTTTCTCAGACTGTCACTATTAGAACTTGTAAAAGAAATTCAGTTTCCCCAGAGATGATTTATTCCCGGTGAAACTTCTCTTGAATTTCTTCAAACCCTAGAACTTTCACTAAAGAAAAGATTATTCCCGGTGAAACTTTTCTTGAACTCTTCTTAAGTTTGGACCCACAGGCTTCCTAAAAGCATCCCCGCCTCCTCTTGGGCTTTGTACAAGGACCCTCCGGCTTCTTAGAAGGTCTCATGCCTTCTCTTGGGCTTAATACAAGGACCCTGAAGACCTCTTAAAGGTATATGACATAACTTAGTCATCCTTTGCTAGAGCAATCTTTCCAGTGTCAAAACATCAAACAATTTAGGGTTGATTCTCATCCCTTAAAAGACCTGCCTCCTCTTGGGCATCATACAAAGATAAAATCTTCCACACCAGTAGACTTAGACAGTCTAAATCTCCTCTTGAGTCTCAAAGACATTCTCAAGTTCCCTACAAACATAGGAGAAACCCCGATCATTCTGGATCAGTCTCCGGCTGGGTTCTAAAATCCAGTCTCTCTCCTAAAAATTCCTAGCCAGGATCAGTTCGTCATCAGTATAACACTATCCCAAATCAAAACCTCAAGGTCTCTAATATCTCAACTCTGCTGTAACCCTCAGCAAGAGTTGATTCCCCGTTTGGACTTACCTCAGGATCTCAATAATCCCCAGCAGAAGTTAGCCTCCTCTTAGGCTTTGTATAATGATCCTCCCTTTTCCTCAGCATAGCCAGCCTCTTCTTGGGCTTTGTACAATATTTTTCCCCAGCAGAGCTCACCTTTTCAGACTCTCTTGTTGAGTCAATAACATTTTCAGATTCTCTTGTTGAGTCAATCACCTTTTCAGACTCTCTTGTTGAGTCAATCACCTTTCAGTACTCTCTTGTTGAGTCGACCCTTTTAGCCTCAATCTTGGGCTTTGTACAAGATAGATAAAGCCATTCTCTTGTTGAGACAATCTTCCAGCCTCATCTTAGGCTTGATATGATGATTGCCCCTAGCAGAAGTCAGCCTCCTCTTAGGCTTTGTATAATGATTTTTCCAGCTTGTTCAGCCACAATCCTGGGCTTTGTACAGGACAGATAAAAGCACTCTCTTGTTGAGTTAAAACCTTTTCAGCCTCAATCTTGGGCTTTGTACAAGACACCATATAAATCTGCTAAGCAGAGTCAAAACTCTTTTCAGCCTCAATCTTGAGCTTTGTACAAGACAGATAACACTCTCCAGTAGAGTCAAAATCTTTTCAGCCTCAATCTTGGGCTTTGTACAAGACACTTAAAATACCCTTAGCTGAGTCAGCAAAGTTTCTTTAGCCTCAATCTTGGGATTTATACAAGACAGATAAAGATTTCTTTCCCATAGAGTCAGTCTTCTTTTCAGCCTAAATCTTGGGATTTGTACAAGACACATACAAACCCTCCCCGACGGGGTCAAAATCCTTTTTAGCCTCAATCTTGGGCTTTGTACAAGACAAACATAACATTTTCCCCAAAAAAGTCAAACTTTTAGCTTCCTCTTAGGCTTTGTATAATGATATCCCCAAAAGAACCAGTCTCTTTTAGCCTCAATCTTGGGCGTTGTACAAGACAGATAAACACTCTCTTGTTGAGTCGGTCTTTTTCTAGCCTCCTCTTAGGCTTTGTATAAGGACTTCCCTAGTGGAGTCAGTCAACCTCTTAGCTTCAACCCTGGGCTATGATCAAGGCACACAAAAATCAACATACCCACAGAGGAAATCAAAATCCCTCTGTAGGAAGTCATTTCTCTGTTTATCACTTATCAAAATAGACATCCAAAACAAACCTTAATCCCAGATAACTACTATAAGTAGCACACTTGTTGATTCAAATATCCAAGTTATTGTCCATCTTTTATCCTGGTAAATCCTCTCTTTCATCTAATTGCTGTAAGTGGCAAGCCTCTGGATTATTTATAACCATGCCACTGTCCCTCTCTTAGCATGAAAGACTCCTAAGGAAAAATGGCTTTGCTCTACACTGAGTTAAAGTTTTCTCCTTAAGGACAAATCCCCTATAAAGGAAATTATGGCATTGTTGGATTCTCATATCCTAATTAAAGTAACCCTCATTTATAATCAGTCACCCAACAGTTGTGATAAACAGACGAGATGTATCCCTTTAGAGATGACAAATTCTCTCTCAGTCAAACCTTTTAGCTTCAATCTTGGGCTTTGAACAAGACACAAATAAACCTTTTAGCTTCAATCTTGGGCTTTGAACAAGACACCAAAATATCTTTTCCTCCCATAGAATAGGAGGAACTACGATTGCTCTGATTTCCCCGTTTCGTTTAAACGGGAATACATAGGCATAAGATTGAGAAATCTTAGCGAGCATACTAATAAAAAACTCTAGGTCCAGTACCTTCATATCAATCAAAACTTAGGTCTAGCACCTTACCAAAAACATCGGGAAAAAACCAGAACATCAATAAAAACTCACTATATCTCTCACATTTCCCAAAAAACTTTCCCAACCCATTAACGGATAAACACCATCAAGTACAAAGTAGAACCTAAAACTAACATCCTGTGGATAACCACATATAGGATGGGTAACTGACAACTCCCCATTATATAACCTAACCCCGACTCCCTGAATCTCTTTAAGCATTTGTTAAGTTAAACATTCGCGTGCAAGGTTAGTTTTAGATAGCTTCCCTTTCCCTTCCATCTTCATGGGATAAATAAGAAATCAGAAAGTAGCACCCCTCCTCTTCATTGAGGAGAAAACCCAAATTCTGCGATAAGGTGGTCGCGTCACCGACAAAAATCGCGCGCTACAGAGTGAGACCTAATGTTCACAAGGAACTTCTTTACTCCAGTCATATGTCAAAAACACCCACTGTCGAAGTACCAGTCTTTTCTAGCTGAGGCTCTAAGAGAGGTATGAGCAATAAGAGAAGTAGTATCTTCCTTAGTATCGCAACGTGAAAAATAACCGGCGGAAAAAGAGAGTCACCACCGAACGTTATTTATCCCGATGGGGATAGGAAACGATCGAAGAAACCTCAAAAGGGAAAGAACATGGTCTCACAACCAAATTCAGGGTTCGAGAGTCGATTACGCGAGAGGAAGGTGTTAGCACCCCTCACGTCTGTTGTACTAAATGGGATCCACTCTTGTTGTTCTAATTGAAGGGTGTGTTTATCTAAAGCCTACTTGCTAAAAGGAAACGAAAAGGAAAAAAACAAAAGGAGACTCGATAGGACTTCGTCGTCCTATGCCTACGTATTCCCTCGTGGAATGGGAAAGTCAGAGTCAACGTAGTTCAGAGGACTACGGGTGAAGGGGGAAGGTTGCTCGCCAAAACTTCTCCTTCTTGTACCTACGTATCCTCATTCGGACGAGGATGAAGAAATTTGAGCGTTCGTAGTTCGTGGACTACTGGTAGATTAGTGTCTTTTATGAGCGATGCTAAATTTGAATTCCAGCAGTTAGGGTTGAGGTTTGTTTATGGTATAACGGAAATAGCTAGCCCTTTCAGAAAAAAGGTTTGAAGGAAAATCCCGAAGGACAAAATGATTTGAATTTGTTCAAAGATTTTAAGGAAGTGGATTGACCTTGTTTAGGGATATGCATTGCACTAAAATCTATGACATAGGATCGAATAGTTCACGCTAACGATCCAAATGTATGGTGCACAAAGTAACCTAAGATGAGGTTAGAAGTGCATCCGCTCATCTTTCCCTATGTGCTTAAGGCCCGTGAGGCACTATGCACATCATATTTTATTAAGTGTTTTGATTTGATTTGAGGGAGAGAAGAGAGAGACTCAAAGGGCAAAGAAAAAATATAAGGGATCTCACCTAGATGTTGTCATGCCAAATGGTCTTATAGTTGAGGATGAGAAAGGGAAGTCTACCTAATGTTATCATACAAGAGATTGACCTAAGGTTGAGATTAAGAGGGAGTTAACTTAATGTTGTCATGCAAAAGATTAAGAGTCTAATGTCTATCATACGCCAAGCTTAATCGGAAATTAAGTTGGACTAGGATCCTTAAGGGAGTATGTGAGCAAAGCACAAGTAAACATTACACAACTCAATCATAAACAACACCAAGAAGTTCAAGACTCAAAGAAATAAGAAAGGAGATAAAGAGGAAAATTGTCAAAGCAACACAAGGTCAAAAAATTCAACCATCAATTCTCAAGTGTCAAACATCAAAGTCAACATCAAGACATGCTTATCATATGAATCAAAACATCAAATATGGATAAGGCAAACAATTAACACACATATTCCAATCTTCACAAATCAAGCTCAAAGGATTCATACATTAAAGTTGAAAAAGATAGGCAATGACAATCATAGAGATGCACAAGAAAACTTGTCTTAAAACAATATCAAACATCACTAATGAGCAAGCCAAAACAAGATGGGTCAAGCAAGGTAGGAATCAAGGAAGATCAAAAGCTACATCATGTCATGATCAACACATCTCAAAGATGAAGAGAAGAACACAAAAGCATCCAACATGATTCACATCAAAGGCTAAACAATTGTCAACAATTATCTCATGAAAAACAAATCACAAATGGTTCAAGTAATGAAATTAGGGTTTGGGAACCATAAGAGGAACTAGAAAAAACATGAATATCAATTCAAAATCAAGCTCAAAATATCAAGAAAGAAACACCAAGTCTCATGTTCAAAGTATGCATCAACAACTAGGTAAGCATCATTCATCATCAACCTCAAAAGGAACAAATAATCATGAGAAGTAAAAGGAGACAAATGATCATGAAATGGACATCAAAACATGAGGTTCAGAAGCTCACACAAGTCAATCAAGTCACACAAGAGTCATTAACATCAAGGGATCACACAAGAGAACAAACTCAAGAGACTAGGTCAAGAACACACAAGTATAAAGCTCAACACACCATTCAAAAGAAGCACCAATAAAAAATAGTTAAATGACCAAACAAATATGGATATAAGGCTCTAACTCATGGAAAATCAATCAATATCAAGTAGGAAAGAGATCCCAAAAAGCATTGCATAAATGCATCACCAAAATCATCCAACAAGTTCAAGTATGTCATTAATCGATCATATTTTAAGGACCAATTAAAACCAAATGACAAGCATCTAAAAATTGATCATCAAGTCACCAAAATAAAATTCAAACATTCATCAATCAAGCATTAAAGCATGGCCAAAATATTGGATCAAGAGGGCAAACACAAATCATCAATGACACAAACCCTAGTTCAAGGACAATTATGTAAAAGCACCTCACAAAATTAATTCAAATAAAATAGGAAAGTTAATTGAAAAATAAAATAAAAAATATCAAAAATATCTCGAGACATTAAAATATCAAAAATGTATTTTTAATAAATTTCCAAAAGGTTTTAAAAATTAAAATAAAATGCAAATTGAAAATGGAATAAAAAAAAATAAAAAACAAAAAGAAATGAAAAAAGCAGGGGTGCATAAGCAATTCACAAATGAACTAGGAATAGTATACACGCGCATATGGGCTCAAGAGGTAGGGTGTGAATAACAATGCGAAGCCATGCCCAATCCACTTTAAATCAAAATTCAGAAATAAAATAATAACAAGAGGCCACGTGTGCACCTCATTTATCCAGTCAGCACCAAATAAGCAACACATATGAAGTCAAATATTCAAATAGGGACACATCAGCAAACCACAGTGACGCCGGAGCTAGGGCTCCGGTCGTCTTCTCCGTTCACCCCCACCGGAGAAAAATCTCAAACCTCGTCAAAACTCAAAAACCAAGACAACATTCCAAGTATTTTTCATGTTGAACACGAATATGGCATCAGAATTCATTTTAAATCACTCAATCATGATGAAATCAGGGCACGAAAAAATGGCACATGATTTGCAACTTCATTAAAACAAAAAACTATGAAAACATGATCAACAAATGTATAGGACCTAAAATACACCAAGAACGAACTTAAAATGTGTCTTGCATGAAAGGAAAAGATTGAGGAAAGTTACCAAGTGGAGAAGGTCCACTGCCTCTTGATCTAAGCTTAAACAACTTCAGAAACCCTTCTAAAAGTTTCTTAGAAACTCAAAGATCAATAATGGAGCAAAGAAATGGTGAGAAAACCCTTGGAAAGCAAGATTCAAAGCTCAATTTTTTTGAGAATGAGAGCTTTTTTGGATCTGAAGCTTGCCATAATGAGGCTATGAACCATTTGTTTAGGGTTTTGAAGCTTTTATAAGGAGGTTAGAGTGAGGTTAAGGTTTGACCTGTAGTTGAGAAGTTTGTTAGAGTTTTGTTTTCAAATTTGTAAAGTGAGGGTGCACATGGTTTTGCAGCATACATGGGGTGATTTTTGTGTGATTTTAGTGTGTGAGGAAAGGCATGATGGAAGGTGAAAGAATGTTAGCACGTGAGAGCAAGTTTGTTGACACAAATTGGTGCAAAGAGAATCATTTCCAATTTTGGCCAAGATTTGGAATTAGGGTGCATGAGAGTAGCATGTTATTTAGCTTATTTTGGCAAGAAAAAAATGATGTATGCGTGTGATATTGACATGCTGCAAGAATGATTCGCAAAAGTGCCAAGCAAAACCAAGTCATAATGCCTTGTAAACATGTGAATGAGGGTTACTTTGCATGATCATAATTTGATGATAGAAACTCCAATGAGAATGAAACTTGGTACCAAAATAAAGTAGGAAGAAAGAAGAACAAATTTCATGTTGGAAACAAATCAAGATGAGGCTTGAAAGATCAAGAAAAATACCATGGAAGTTGGTTCCAAAATCTTCCCAAAGATACTTAGAAAAATTCTAAGCTAAAAAGATGTTTTGGCAACTTTGACACCTTGTCTTTGAGTCTTCATAACTTGAGGAGTATTTGTCCAATTGGTGAGATCTTAGTATGCATGGAAAGCTTGGGGCATGAAGAAAAATTCTCATGTTGAAAGAAAATTGAAATGAGGCTTAGAATCATATGAAAAAGAGACTTGAAGTTGACCTCATGTCATTGACCCATGACCTATAATCTTGACCACTTAAAAAACCCTAACTTTGAGGCACCATAACTTGAGTTCTAATGATCCAAATGGAGAGTTCTTGTTATCAAAAGAAAGCTTGAAGAATGAGAAACAACTTTCACGTTGGAGGAAATTTGAACCGAAGCTTGAATCATCAAGAAAATTTCCATTGAAAACATGCCCTCCAAGCTAAATTTCTATACTTGGAAAAATTCTAAGTATTAAACATCTTGAATCCTATCTTTGCCAACTTTATGCCATCATAACTCTTGATCTATGCATATTTTTAAGTTGCTTTCTTCAACAAACTTGTAGTATGTGATGTCATATTCAATTTGAGTATAGGTTTGAACCCTTTGGATCAAGGATGAGAAAGTTATGAATCTTGCAAGATAGCACCATGAACATAAATTCTTTCATACTTAGAAAAATTCTCAAAACCCTAATTTAGTAACTTCTCCTAATTTTATGATTTCTCTTGACCCCTATTGATCAAACCTCATAATACCATGGATGATGACTTGAAATGTCCAAATGTGACCTAAGATCCCAAGAGATGACTTTTGTAGGGCACCAATTGACTTTTTAATTAGATGAATCCAATGCCTCTTCTATCCACTTCAGGAACCCTTGAAGTGATTTGTGATGAACCGTGAGGCTTATGTAGAACCCTTGGGATGTTTGTTGAACCATGAAACCATTCCTTGATCAAGAAAATAAACACAAGTAGCCTCTAACCAAAAACCCTAGCTCAAAGTCACTAGGAGCTTGATCGGATGAATCCCTTAAAACCAATGAAACCCTAATCCTCAGATGATTGTGTGAACTTGTTGAGATACTTTGAAGAGTATGAAAATCTTGTAGCTTGAGAATACCATGATGTTGAGACTCTCTCCTTGTCCATTGCTTTGAAAAAAACATCTCCCCCTCTTGAGGACAACTAAAGATACCTTGATCCCATGTCTATAACCAATGTAATGCATAAATAAAGATGCAAATGAAATGAAACATAAGCCAAAAAGGGTGAAGAAAAGGAGGGAAAATTTTGGGGTGTTACAGCTGCCCCTATTCAATCAGCTTAAACCTAAAGGTATGAAAGACGACGATATTCAGAGATTCAAGGTAGAAGAGGATTGAATACCAAAAGAACCATAAAATTTTCACTTTGTGGGGAAAGAAAAAGTCAATTGGATGCCATCCAAAATTGGACTTAAAGAGAGGATTTGCTGGCCGAAGGCGGACTTCAAATAAAGATACCAGCCGAAGGTGGATTTAAAAAGGGAATGTCGGCCGGAGGCGGACTTACAACAAAGATACCAGTCGAAGGTGGGGTTTTGAAGAGTTTGTCGGTCGAAGGCAGACTTACAACAAAGATACCAGCCGGAGGTGGATTTAAAATAAAGGTACCAGCCGAAGGTGGATTTAAAATAAATGTATCGGCCGAAGGTGGGTTTAAAAGAGAATGTCGACTGAAGGCGAACTTACAAATAAGGATGCCAACCAAAGGTGAACTTTAAAAGGGAATGTCGGCCGAAGGCGGATTTAAAACAAGGATGCCAGCCGAAGGTGGACTTAGAACGAGGATACCATCGAAATGTGGATTAACAAAAAAAAGGGTGCCAGCCGAAGGTGGATTTTTAAAAGAAGAATGTCGGACGAAGGTAGAATTATAACAAAGATACCAGCCGAAGGTGGATTTAAAATAAGAATGTCAGCCGAAGACAGAATTTAAAAAGGTTTGCCGGCCGAAGGAGGACTCACAACCAAGGGTGCCAGCCGAAGGTGGACTTTAAAAAGAGAATGCCAGTCGAAGGTAGACTTAAAGAAAAAGGATTTTCCGGCCGTAGGAGGACTTAAAACAAGGGAATGCCGGACGAAGGCGGACTTACAACAAGAATATGTCAGGAAATAGAATCAACGGACCCACGACCTGAAGTTAAAAAAGGTTACTCCACTGGGGAAAAGAGAAATCCTAGATAGACGAATCTACAAGGTAAAATACAAGATAGTTCCTCCAGAAGGAAACAAAAGTAGGGTTAAAAAATCTATTACTTGGGGATAAGGTAACACTATCTCCTGGATTACATCACTTTCTACAGGGAAAAGGGTTCGGAAAAGACGGTATCAAACCTGGCTTATGCTTTGAATACACATTTGAATTTTTCTATGACGTAATTCTCTATATGAAATGGAAATGCTACACGTTTGAGAATGCAATGCAAGGATGCTTATGATATGCAAAAGGACACTCCACTGAGAGAAGTGTTGAAGAACCGAAACCAAATTCGTCGGGAAAAACAAACTGAAATGTCTTCGTGGTCATAACCTCTGATGAAGAACCCAACTGAACTTCCATTCTACAGGAAAGTAGGAACAATAGATGACTATCGGGAAAATACCACCGAGATTGTGATAAAGAGATGCACCAATGACAATTGGGCTCTGAACTGCTGGGGAATACCAACCATTACCAGTTTCTACATGTTGAGGATATGAGCAACCAAATCTGCTAGGGAATGATAATTAATGATGTCAACTCTGCTAGGGGACAACACTGAGTTCACTCCTCTGTTAGGGAATTGCCATATACTTCATCTGGAAACATCTGTCATATTACTCTGCTAGGGATATGGAAACACCACTCTTGGAGAAACAAACATGCTCGGGAAACACAAATAAATCACCCTTATCCTGTCTGGGGATATGAACTCTTGCTGGAGAACAATAAACAAGACCTACCCTGGTTGGGGAAAGCAAACTTTTGGACTCTCGTTGGGGAGAATAATCAGAAACTTCATAGTGCTCCGTTGAGGACGATAGAACCTTAGAGATCTCTGTCGGGGAGAGAAACTCTACACGGGAAGAGAGGTAAAACAATTCCTGCAAACACATAACAAACAAAAGGATGTTCCAGGTATAGCATGGTAACCTTGGTTACCACCCACGACACTTCAAAGTTTCAAGTAACTTCCAATGTTTTTAACACGCTCTGCAAAGCTTCAATGTTTTCACATGCAATGTTTATCAAAATATCGGACGTTTTTGAAAATAAAACAGTAAAAATAAAAATAAGAGGAAAGCTTTTGAATGAAAGGAGATTTTATTGATTGAAATTGGCCTGTAAATAGGCATTTACATTAGGAGGCAATTCCTAGAAAGAGGTAATTGCATAAAATTAAAAGAAAATACATAGAATGGCAATGTGGAAATAGATTTCCATCAAGTTCTGATTCGGCTATGACCCGTATGTCTTTGATGCTCTCAAATACTTTGCCTTCTGAAGAGACTGATTAGACCGATTCCTATCCTTCAGAATTCCCACTTGTTTAGATGAGCTCACAGATCGAACGCAGATCACAACCTCTTGTTTTCAAATCCCTAACTTTTCCTGGATCGCCCTTTCAGGTTTTCAATCCACAGGGATACCCATTTTTGCTAAAGTTGCCCTTTCAGGTTTTCAATTTTGCGGGTTTATTCAGTTATTTTTATTTTCTTTTTATCCATAATTTTTGCCCAAACCTTTTCTTTTTGTGGCTCACCGGGATGCCCTTTTTTGCCTGGACCTTTTCTTTTTGTGGTCCAGCGGGTATCTTTTAATGCGAAGTATTTTTTGACCGCGTCTGCGTTCACAGGGGATGTAAAATCTTCACCATCCATAGTTGGGAGCAACAAGGATCCGCCAGAGAAAACCTTTCTCACAACGTATGGTCCTTCATAATTTGGAGACCACTTGCTCCTATGATTTGTCTGAGGAGAGAGTATCCTTTTTAACACTAAGTCACTTGTCTGGAAACACCGAGGAAGCACTTTCTGATCAAAGGCCTTCTTCATCCTGCTCTGGTACAACAACCCATGAGAAATAACTGCCAGTCTTTTCTCTTCAATGAGGTTAAGTTGATTCAACCTGGTCTGTACCCATTCGGCTTCATCAAGCTTCACATCTGTCAAAATCCTTAAAGAAGGAATCTCAACTTCCAACGGTAGGACCGCTTCTATACCATACACAAGTGAGAAAGGGGTTGCCCCTGTCGACGTACGCACCGATGTACGATAACCATGCAAGGCAAATGGCAACATCTCATGCTAATCTTTATACGACACAACCATCTTCTGCACAATCTTCTTGATATTTTTATTAGCTGCCTCAACAACACTATTCATCTTCGAACGATATTGAGAAGAATTGTGATGCTTAATCTTGAAACTCTGGCATAAATCCTTCATCATCTTGTTATTCTAATTTGAACCATTATCAGTAATAATCTTTTCAAGAATTCTGTAATGACAAATGATATCATTCTTTATGAATTCGGCAACCACCTGTTTGGTAACATTAGCAAACGAGGCCGGTTCCACCCACTTGGTAAAATAATTAATGGCAACCACAATAAAGTGATGTTCATTGGAAGCAGTAAGCCCAATCTTCCCAATCATATCAATGCCCCACATATCAATTCGCCAAGGAGAGGTCAACACATTCAGAGGAGTCGGTGGCACATGCACTTTGTCAGCATAAATCTGGCATTTATGACACTTTCTGGAATACTTGAAACAATCAGACTCCATGGTCATCCAGTAGTAATCTGCTCAACAATTTTCTGGCCATGGCATGCCCATTGGCATGAGTACCAAAAGAACCTTTATGAACTTCTTCCATCAACAGGCCTGTCTCGTGTTCATCAACACAACGTAGCAGGACCATGTCAAAGTTCCTTTTATACAACACATCATCTTCATTCAGAAAGAAATTTCCATCCAATATCCTTAGAGTCTTTTTATCTTTGCTGGATGCCCCAAGCTGATACTCTTGACTTTTGAGAAAACACTTGATATCATGGAACCATGGTTTACCATCTGACACTTCTTGTGTTGCAAAAACAAAAGCAGGCCTGTCAAGGCGCATAATTCTAATTGTCAGGACCTCATTCCACAGATTCACCTTATACATGGATGCCAACGTTGCCAATGCATCTGCCATCTGATTTTCATCCCGGGGCACATGATGAAATTCAACCCTATCAAAGAAAGGTAGCAACCTTCTATCATAATTTTTGTAAGGTACCAAATTGGCCTGACGAGTCTCCCATTCCCCTTTAATTTGATTGATCACCAAAGCTGAATCACTGTACACATCAAGATTCTTGATCCTCAGATCAATGGCTTCTTCCAACCCCATGATACACGCTTCATATTCTGCTTCATTGTTGGTACAATCAAATGTTAATCGGGTAGTGAAAGGGATATGAGAACCCTTAGGAGTGGTGATAATTGCCCCGTTTCCGTTGCCATAAGCATTAATAGCTCCATCGAAAAATAATCCCCACCGGGATCTAATTTCAGGTCCTTCATCCAGCAACGGTTCGTCATAATCTTTGGCTTTCAAATACATATTGTCCTCGTCAGGAAATTTAAACTTCATCAGTTGATAATCATCAATCGGTTATTGAGCAAGATATTCTGATAGAACACACCCCTTGATGGCTTTCTAGGAAACATATTGAATATCATACTCTGTCAAAACCATTTGCCAACGGGAAATCCTATCGGTGAGAGCTTGCTTCTTCAACGGACGATGATCGCGTCGAACTTTTTGAAATACAACGGGACTTATACAATAAGTGAGGCCCAAAATAGGTTTGTATTTACAAAGGATTGGGTCTTACACTCTATTAGAGGCCCAAAAGTGTTTGAAAAAGTTTGACAAGGGTTGAATTAATCAAAAACCCTAATTTGTTTTCAAAATGTATTTTAATTGAATAATAAATTCAATTAAAATGATCAAAATTGTTTAACATGTGGAAAACAAATTGTGATCTTGGATTAATGTTTCAAAAATCATGTTTTGACCTACAAAATGATAATAAGTCATTAAAATTTGCAAAATCAAGAAGGAAAAAATATTTTAAATGTCAAAAACAATTAAAATATTAATTCTTTGCAAAAATATCAATTATATGAAATAAATAATATTTTTGGGATTTTTTGGTAAAATAAAATATTTTAACATTTTTGTGAATTATTAAAAAAAGAATCAACTCAAAATCATTAAAACTCAGAGAGAAATTAATTTTTGAATCAATTAAATAAAATCACAAAATTCAAATATTCAAATTTTCAAAAAATGGTGCCAAGAACAAGGGCAAGAACACGCGCCACCCTCTGTTTCTGCAGATTTGCATTTTCTATCCAATCTCACTGAATACTTGATTATATCATGCAATCTACATATCAATCTACTCGTTTTAACCTCACGATCATGTTTATGGTCTTTAATTTCATTTATTTTTAACATGGAATAAGAAATCAAAGAGAAACCTCAAGAACCCTAATTTCTGCATGAAGGTTCATAAATTCCACACATGATTCAAACAATGCAATTGATTGAGGGAAAACATTCCATGCATGATTATGAAATATGGCCAAATTATTGTGCAGCAAAAATTGCATGGATCATAGAGTTAGAAGAGCTCATGCTTACCTCTTGCAGCTGGTGATCGTGTTTTGTGTTAGAGGTGTTACAACTAGGTTTCAATGATCTGGATAGCTTCCCTAGGTGCCATGGAGTGTGTCTGGATGCTTGGAATGGATTGAAATGATCTGGAACTTGAGATGGTACCCCAACCACAAATATGTCAAGAACTTGAGCAACTGGCTGGTGATTTTGTGATTTTAGTGTTCCAGATGTTATGTGAGTATTTGGATCACTTCTATGTGATGTTTATGAGGTGTGTGTGATTAGTTTGATTGGAAAAGCTCTCAAACTCAAAACCTGATAGTGACTTGCCTTAGAAGGCAAAATTGGAGTGAAAGAAGAGATTTTGAGGAAAGCATCTATTTGATGGCTTTGGTGTACTCAAACTGATCACAAATGAGCTCTATTTATAGTAGAACAAGTTTGTTTTGCAAGCAATAGTGAATGGCAACTGCAGTAGAGGTTTGGCCAATGGTTGCACTTTGGAATCCAAGTCTCCTCTAGCCATTGACTAGAGGTTAGGGCACAGGGTTGTGGTTCCCTTGGTCTTGGATAAGTCTTGACTGAATTCAGTTGCAAATGGCTCAGTCCATGCCACCTTGGTGTATGTATTCAATGCTCCAATCCAAAATTGGAGTCTTGTCCCTCTTTTAGGCATTTCTAGGTTTGGCATGCTACTTCTTGTTCCAAGGACTTTGGAGGCTTGGCTCAGTGTTTGTCCCCTTTAGATTTGATCCTCAGATGTGTCCAAAGTGATGACAAGGCTTGGAATTATCTGATTTTGCCAAATCGAGCAAAAGTGCAAAATTCTGCCTAGCCTTGGTAGTTTTCAGCAAGGCATATTGCCATTGTCATATCTCATGGCCTAAGTGGAATTTGGTGATGTTCTTGGCCATTTTGGAAAGCCCTCATATGATACAACAACTATTTGGTCATATTTGGTTTTGATACCTTTTGGATCCAAGTGAAAAATCCCCCTACATTTGGATAAAAGTGAAGGCAGATTCTGACTTAGTGAAAATTTCACTAAGTGTTGGAAAAAAGTGACATTTTCACTTGATCATTCCATAACTCAAAATCCATGAGGAATTTGGAGGGAGGTCAGTTTTAAGCTTTTGTAGAGGGTAATGAGATCTACAAATTAAGCTTTGGATGGGAAAAAATGGCTTTGTGGTTTAGGAGTTATGATCCTCCAAAGTTGGTACCCTTGCCACTTTGTTCGTAACTTAGAAAATTTTCTAAGTTTTTATGGTTACCCCTTTTACAAGTTATCACAATTTTCTTGATTTTTCTTGATGAATGATGATTCAAATCATACATTAACATCATTTTAGGGTTAAAAAACCATTTTTGTGAAAAATCTCAAAAAGTCAAAGTTGACTTTTTATCAGATGAATTCCAAACTGTGCGATCCTTTAGGAAATCATGTCCTTGACCTAAATCAAACTTGATGGCCATGTTCCATGGGTTTTATAGGGTATATTGAACCATGTCCTAGGGTTTGTAAGCATGTCCTGGTCAAAAGTCAAAGATACAGTTGACTTTTCTCGCGAAACCCTAACTGTGGTACTGATGAAATTGAGACTTGCTGCTCAAGCTTCCTGGATCAATCCATTGTTACAAATGGATCAATGTGGTATGTTGAAGATCCTCAAATCATCTCTTGAGGTCTTGGCTCTTGATTTGTCCCAAAAGTCAACTTAGGGGTGAATTAGGTCAAGAAACCCTAATTCCTGATTTTTGATGTATGCATCCCCTGAGGTCAAATTGACTTGATGCTTGGGCCCATGAGGTTCCATGGAGTATTTTAGGATATGCTTTGAAGCATTGGCTCATGCCCAGAGGAAAATTTTCATCTGGAGGCCCTGGTCGACCAAACCCTAATTTGGTGACACTGGCGATCTTGAGGCTTGATCCACCTGGAAGGGAGCAGCCTTGTGCTTAATCCTTGAAGTGGGAGTCCTCTTGATCCCTTGTGGATATTTGAGAGGCTAGACAAGTTGAATATCATGTCAATTCTTGATTGATTCTTTGTTTAAGAACTCTGAGAGGGCTTGAAACCCTAATTTTTTATAGTAGTGAATGCTCACCCATCTTTGGGGAGACTGATGAGGCAAAATGGTTCCTTTGTATTGTGATAATGATTTTCATAATGATGGGAAATCTTAGTGGTCAAAATTTGGGGTATGACACTATTATATTAACTTGAATCACAAAACATTGAATGTTCACCACCGAACTTTAATTTATCCAAAGGAAAGGGAAAAGATCGAATAAAACCCTAATTGTGCAATGTAACAACAATGCTAAGAGACCTAAGGTTGGGGGTTGGTTATACTAAGGGAAGGTATTAGCACCCTAAGTATCTATAGTACTCTATAGGAACCTCTTGTTTGTATTTGTGTTATGTTATTGTTTGTTTTCTATTGTTTGGGAAGGTTCTATGGTTTTATTGCTAAGTTTGCTCGCCAAAACTTCACGGTCTTGTGCCTACGTATCCTAACAAGGATGGAATCAGAGCAATCGTAATTCACCTAAACAAGGGTGAAGAACACTTGATAGTGATCAGGGTTCAAAGGGGAAGGTAAGTGTTTATAACAATAACACTTACATAGAGTTTACAAACTCTATCCTAAGGCTAAGTTGAAAAGGGTTAATGACTCTAATAAGGTCAAGAGGGAATTAAGGTAAGGCTAACCTACCTATGGCTTAAAGTCAACAAGAATACCTTTACTTTGGACTTGAAAACAAAAGATACCAAGGGAGGGTGAAAGCTAACAAGCTAACATCACTTAGGGGTAACTTGACCAAGTTAAAGTAAACAGGAGCAATATAGATGAAATGAGCAAAGATGATATTCAAACATGATATCAACTATGAGTAACAAAGGTAACATTCAAACATGATGCTAACCAAAGAATCATATGATGTAAGACATGGTTCTAACAAGACCAAAATATTTATAAGACATGTATCTAACAAGACCAAAATATTTATGTGACATGGTTCTAACAAGACCAAAATATACATGTGACATGATTCTAACAAGACCAAAATAAACATGTGACATGGTTTCAAGTGTACAACTAATATAAGCAAGGATTATGGTTTACTAACACCACTTAATCATGAATACAAGACAATCATGGACAAGTTGTAGCAACACTTAATCTAGAATACAATTTAAACGTTCAAACACGGATAAGTTGTAACAACACTTAATCATGGTATCAAATCAATATTCAAGGCAAACATGTATAAGTCAAAACATTACTTAATCATGAAGAAGATTCAAAGTTGAAATAAGACATGTATAAGTCAAAACATTACTTAACATGGTATCATTCAAGGTTCATGGTAAACATGGATAAGTCAAAACATTACTTAAACATGGATAAAGGTTCAAAAGTTCAATAAGGCATGGATAAGTCAAGACATTACTTAAGCATGAAGACAAATTTGTACATGGTTCAAGACTTAGGTGACAACCTAAAGTACATGTGAGGGTTCTAAATGATCATGTTCAAAGGTTAAAACAAATCACAAAGATTAAGTCATGGTAATTATACTAGTTATGTATCATGTAAAGATATGTCATTAAAGTTTAAAACCACTTATGAACACATGAACAAAGATGATGAAAACATGGGTTTGCATACATACAAATGTACAATAAGGTATGAAAGAATCATGGCAAAAGTTAAGAGAACAAGTTAAAAACTATACATGAAAGGCAAGTCATTTAACATGGTAAAGAATACATTTAAATACCATAAACTCAAGTACATTTCAAGGCAAACATGTTATTAACATTTTACAAGGTTCAAACATGGTACACCATACTCATACAAGTCAACATGGCCAAGAGAAAACAAGAAAGTAGTTAAAGAAGTCAACTAGGGACCAAAATAAACCCTAAAAAAGTCATAACTTTAACTACACATAATTATGTGAAAAATAAATATTTTGTGGAAATTTAAAATACAAAATGAAATAGGCATTGTGAGGAACAAGTACAAAAAAGAGTGGCTCAAAAAGGGCAAAGGAGCACAAAGTTATGATTCTTTGAAATTGTGTAGAAACATGAAAAACTAAGTGATAAGAAAAATAGAAATGGTATTGGAAGGATTTGAACCCAGATCAGAGTGGTTACAAGTCCAAAAGTAAACCACTGGACCATATTCGCGCTTGTGATCACTTATTGGAAGCATAATATTATATTTTAAAATGTTTCAGAAATGGTAAAAGGGGATTCAGCAAAGTTCGAACCCAGGTTAGGAAGGCAAGAGAGTACTTGAACGCGCATGTTGCTACCACTGGGGTGGTGATACATCCATTGTATCACCCCTAAATAACAAAACATATACTAAGGTAAGACCTAAAAACTACCCAAGGCGCCATCACCTTCGTCCTCCTCTGATACTTCTTCCCTCCATTTTTAAAATTTCAAAAATCCTAACTCCCTGAATATGGCATGAAATGCCACGACACAAAAATAAAACTTGCTTATTTTTTGACAAGGAACACATTGGTACTATCCAATTCAATTAAAACTAGCTCTAATTCAAAAATTGAAACTGAAACCTCAAGAACCCTAAAATGCAGTTTGAAATAGACAATCACATATACACATGATAAACAACAACTAAATGAGGGAAAACATTATAAACATCATAACTAACAAGTTTTATGTTCAATGTGGATCAAAATATGGCATGATTCAATAATTTTAGGTTATGAGCAAAGTTACCTCTTGAAGCAAAATTTGAAGCTTCACAAAAGATGTTATAGAAATGATTTAATGATTTGGATAACTTCCTTGGACCTCCTAATACCTTTTTGAATGCTTGGAACCACTTGGAATCAACTCTAACTAGTTGCATCTTCCTTCTTACAAAGTAAGAAAAGTGTGATTTTGATTCTGAGCCAAATGGAGTTACAATCAAGAAACAAGGTTGTGGCTCAAGACATGTTTGAGGATTGGTTGTCAATGGTCAAAATGTTTGTAGAGGGTCAGAATATGATTTTGGTATGGAAGATGCAAAAAGTCAACAGAATTTGGTTTTGAGGGTTGACTTTCTGTTTCTGCAAGTTTTGGATAAAAATGATGATTTGAACACCTTTAGGGAGTGTTTTGTGGTGTGTTTGAGCATCTGGTTTGGTGGTTTGGTGTATGGAAATGCAGGTGAGTGAGTTTATGCAAAGTGAGGATTCTTGGCACAAATGGTGGTTGATTCTGCCAGATGCTGAAGTGAGGTTTGCTTGAGTGTTTTTTCTGGTTTTTGTTTTGTGTTTGAGACATGAAACAAGCCTCTATTTATAGGGAGAGGATTGGAGGTCAGATTGATGCAGAATCACCAAGTTGGAGTTCACTGGGTTTGGTTAGGATCAAAGTGATGGTTTGTTGATTTTGTGAAGTTCCAAGACAAGTACAAACCTTTCCAAAAGTTATGGTAAAGTGAAGACAAGTTGCTTTTGATCAAAGAAAAAGGTTAAGTGCAGAAAAACAAATTGGAAATTCAAGGAGAGTTGACATTGTGATTAAAGTGGCTTTTCTAAAATGGAAGTGAGAACTTTCTTCCCAAAACGGCATAATCCAATGCATAATGCTCAAAACAAGTGGATAATGCATCTATGGCCTGTGTAAATCATCAATTATGTGAAGGTTTAGAAGCAACATAACCTGCATTCTAAGATTGGGTAGGTTTGATAGGATTTTCTCAAAGTTTTGGCATGAGAAATGGCATAGAATTCAAGTATGGAAGGTCATCTTTCCCTCTTCGAAACTCATGGCTCAAAACTGGTATCAATGAGTTCTTGTACTCTTTGGAAAGCTAGAAACATGCTCTACAACTTTCATGTTTTAAGTTTTTGCTGAATCAAATTGGATCATGATGAAAAATGGCTCACAAGTTGGTTAATTTTGCAAGGCAGATTTGTCTTGAAAATGTTCTAAGTGTTGGAATCATTTTTGAATGAAACACCAACTTCATTGCCTTATAACTTGAAATTCATGCACTTTTTGAGAATCCACCCTAAGTGACGAAGTTATAGTAGAGAACGAGCTCTTCAAATTGGTCTTTGGATCACAGAAAATGGATGTCTAGATTAGGAGTTATGACCTTGGCAAGTTGGCAAGAAATCATTAACCATCCATAACTTAGAAAATTTAACTTTCTCCTTTGTTTCCCTTTTTGCAATTAACCTCAATTCTATTGATTTTTCTTGATCAAACTCAATCATCAAACATTTTTCAAATGAATATTGACTTGAGGAACTCATATTTGACCAAAAACCCTAAAGTCAAAGGTTTAACTTTGCAGTGAATGACTTGTGCATCAAATGAACTTTCATTTCTGGTTCCTCAATGAATTCAATCTTTTGGACTATTTGAACACCATGGATGGACTACTAGGGTGTATTTGAGTGTCTTGAATCACGTCCCAAGGTTTGAGATCATGCCTTAACCATAAGTCAAAGATGCAGTTGACTTTGGTTGACAAAACCCTAGTTTATGGCCAGATGAACTTGGATCTTGAAGAACTTGTAATGAATCCATATTGCACTTGATTATCGATGAAAGGAAGTTTCTTGAGTGTATAAGAACTTTTTTAATTGAGGATCCATCCAAAACCTTGACTGATAAACCCTTTGAGCCTCTCAGAGTAAACCCTAATTCACAGATGAACAAAAGCAAAACCATATCTTGATACTCGGTTAGCTATGCATGAATGATTGACCTATAATGTTATGCAAATGGTGATAGAATCTAGGGGTAAAATTTGGAGTATGACACATAAATTGATTATAGGTGTTGTGAATTTTTATTACGGGAGCAATGATATCCATAACATCAATAATGATTTTGATAATAAAATGAAGACATGTGATTTTTTTATTTGAGATAAACAAATGGGGCATAGTGTGAGTTGTCCAAGAAGAAAATATTGTTCTCAATGATGAAGATGAGATTAATATAAATAAGGAAAATATTGGGAGTAAAAATCATCGTGTGGTAGAAATAGACATTGTAGGGGAACTGTTTGAAAAATCCCAAAAATACAATAATAAATTGCAAAAAAAATTAAATTTGGAGAGAATTGTCAAGGAAAAAACAACAAGTTGTTTGTATTGTTGTCATTATTGTTGAATTTGTATTTTATAATAAAATGTAGTTGTTAAATGAGAATTTAACCTGTCACCCCTCACGTTATATCCGGTACCCAACAATATATGTGCTTTTATCGTTATAGTCTTGCCTAAAGTTACCAATTTTTCATAAAATGAGTACGTACTTGAAACTTCAAAACTACTGATAACTCGATTTTGTATCGTACATTTTGATTCATTTCGCGCATTTCTACTTGTCGTTTTATCGAGTATTTACCGTTTTCTATGCTATTTACTCATGTTTTCCTTTATTTTGCCTTGACAGGTGTTCTATCAGCAATGTAGAAGAAAATAATGAAAGTTGAGCTGAAGATTGAAGAAAAATCAGCAAAAGTGCATGTTCTGGCCTCCTCAAAGGAATGGCGCTCGCCATGCCCTGAGGAAGGCGTTCGCAGAGCCCAAAAAGGAGGGAATCTCCAATTTGAAGCAATGACGGTCGCCATTAGGCAGACAGCGGTCGCCATTAGGCAGACGACGGTCGCCGTTTGTGGCGGGAGCAGTTTTCCTGCAGCAATTTGGCAGTTTTGTTCATTTCAAATTCAAATTTGATCCCAAATTTTTGGAGGCAAGGATTCTCTATATATAGATCCCTTTGGAGGGTAGTTTAAGGGGATCCGACTTGCGCGGAAGCGCTGCCGAATTCTTTAGCCTAACTACAGATTTACTTTCCAAAGCAGCAATTGCTCACACTGAGTAGTTGTTGCACTATTGTAATCTTTTACATTATTGCCGATTGTACGCTTAGATAGATTTGTCATTCAATAGAAGTTGTTTTCATTCCAGTTTATTTCAGGTTATTTACTTTTCCATCTTTACTGCATTGTTTAGTTTACTTGCTTGCAACATAACTTGATTTCAAAATAAAAACCAAAATCTGTGTTTGTGTTAAAACTAATCAACATGTATGTTTCAATTTCCAGCATGTTTAATATGTTAAGTTAGGAATAAATATGCTAGGCTAAATTTTGTCTGTGCCCGTAGTTTTAGGACCGTCGTTTCGACGGGACTCTGTAGAAACCATCGGTGTAAAATAGATTTGCTCAAGAATCTAGTTTTAGTGTCTAATATGAATTTAAGTCGCTTTGTAGTGAGAGTGGGGGGATGCTTAACAACGTTTTATCATGAGAGTGAGAAATGCATTAAGGTGTGTCCAATAGAACGAGAGTTCGACGTAAGCACCAGATAGTAGACACTGAGCACTAAACCTAAACACAACGAGAGCAAAATCTTGGGGTCATTAGGTGTGGCTTGGTCAATAGCGCGAGAGTGTGAGATTGAGCCTTTAAATCAGTATTTCCTACAGAATAGAATTGAGATCTTTGTTAACACCCGGAATTTACGGGGCCCCTTAGGAGCACGAAAATCATTCTTCGGTCTCATTTCGTTATTCGTTTCAAATCCTGTTAGAATTAAGATCCTTTTACCGCCAATTCAAGCCTTAGCTTTACAAAGCAACGATAGATTACAGTAGGTTGATATTGGTCTCTGTGGGTTTGACAATCTTTTATATTACTTCAATAAATCCATGCACTTGCGGAGCATCTAGTTTTTGGCGCCGTTGTCGGGGACCAATAGTCAATATTGTGATTCAGTTGTTGCACCTTATAGACTAAGACACTCTTGTTTGAAAAAAAATTATGTATAACCCAGATTTCCTTTACAATTACCACTCCCAATATTTTGAGGAACCACAAGAATCCCATAATCCTGACATCGAAATGTTGATGGAGGATTTCAATGTGACACTTACTCACTCTCAACCAAATTTCTTCTATGATTACCATTCCCAATTGTCTTACCCCAAAATTTGACCACAAAGATTCCCCATCATTATGTAAATCATCATCACAATATGGATGAACCATCATGCCTCACTAATCTCCTCAAAGAGGGGTGAGCATTCACCACAACCAAGAATTAGGGTTTTGAGCCCTATCTGAGCACTTAGACAAAGGATCAATCAAGAATTGAAATGATCTTCAACTTGTCTAAATTCTCCAACACCCATAAAAGATCAAGAGGACTCCCACATCAATAACCAAGCACAAAGTTGCTACATTCCAAGTGGATCAAGCCTCAAGATCGACAATGTCACCAAATTAGGGTTTTGGTCGACCAGGGCCTCCAGATGGACATTTTCATCTGGGCATGAGCTAATGCTTCAAAAAATAACCTATGATACTCCAAGGGACCTCATGGACCCAATCATCAAGTCAATTTAACATTAGGGGATGCATTCACCAAAAATCAGGAATTAGGGTTTCTTGACCTAATTAACCCCTAAGTTGACTTTTGGGACAAAACATGAGCCAAGACCTTAAGACATGATTTGAGGGTCTCTAATACACTACATCGATCCATTTGCAACAATGGATTAACCCAGGAAACTTGATTCACAAGTTTCATTTTCATTTGGACCCCAATTAGGGTTTTGAGGAAAAAGTCAACTGTACCTTTGACTTTTGACAAAGACATGCTCTCAAACCTTGGGACATGATTCAATACACCCTATATCACCTATGGAGTCCATCCATTAGGTTTGATTTAGGTCAAGTACTTGATTTCACAAAGGATCACACAGTTTGGATTTCATCTGATAAAAAGTCAACTGTATAGACAGTCAAAGTTTGACATTTTTATTTTTTGGTCAACCAAGGTTCCTTAACCCTAAAACAATGTTAATGTGTGTTTGGAATCATCATTCATCAAGAAAAATCAAGAAAAGTGAGTTAACTTGTAAAAGGGGTAACCATAAAAAACTTATAATTTTTCTAAGTTATGAAATCAAGTAGCTAGGGTACCAACTTCCAAGGATCATAACTTGAGATCCAAGCAACCATTTTGGATGGTCCAAAGCTGGATTTGTATCCCTCATGGCATACTTTAAAAGTGTCAACTACATCTCATTCCAATTCCTCATGGATTTTTAGTTATGGAGTGATCAAAATGGCTAAAAACATGAAATGCCACTTTTCCAACACTTAGACAAAATTCGGCCTAAGTCAGAAAAACAAGTGAAACACCAAAACTTGGAGGGTTGTTTCACATAGTTCTAGGCTGAATCAATTCAAGGTGTAAACATCAAAGTTGTTGTGCATATTGCTAGCAATTCAAAGGGTCCATCAGCATGAAAAAACTCCATGGAAATCAAGAGATATGGCAGCTCAAAGTCATGCTGCTGCAACTGTTTTGAAAAATTAGTTTGCATGTTTTCTTGCTTTACACGATTTCTGAGTCAAAGCCAAGGATCACTATGCCACACTCATCCAATCTGATCCTAATCCATCTGATCTAACCTACTAAACTGAGTCAAAAATCCAAGGGATCTTCCAACTTGAGGTTAATGCATTTTGGCACATATGCCTTGAATTCAAAGGCATTTATGTGAAATAGTGCACTTTCAACAAAGCCACTCTACTCAGTCAAGATGCTCACTTAAAAAATAATTAAAACATCTAAAGAATGTGGATTTGGTCAAGACATAGCCCTGCTCTTGGGAGAGGCTAGTTTGCCTTGCATGAGAAGAAATGCCACCAAGCTAAAGCCATTGAATGTGATCTGATCCAGCAGCAATTCACTATTCCTCCAAGACAAGAGTTGATCCACTATAAATAGAGGTCCTAACTGATCATTCAAGCTACACCAAAGCAGCTTACAACATTGCTTCCTCATTTCCTTCTTAAACTCCAAATTTCATTATTTTTTAGCAAGCACTATCGGGTTTTGAGTTGGGGGCCAATGCAGCTCAAACCAATGGTTCAAACATATCTCATATAACATATAGAAGGTGTCTGAACAATCACCTCCCATCTGTAACATCAAAATCACCAAATGGCCACTCATTTGCACAAAAGTCATGACTTGCTGCAGAAGGAATCAGGTTGATCAATCCAGAGTTTTCCCAATCAACCTAACCACTCAAACACATCCATTGAGGTACAAGGAAGCTGTCCAAACCATTGGAACTCATCTGTAACACCTCCAAACCAGAATTCAATTCTCACTTGCAGAGGTAAAACTTAAACTCTCAAACTCATTGAATCATGCATCATAAGCATGTTTTCTTGTTATCATTGTGTTTCTGGATGTATGTAGATCATTTACCCTTAATCAATCATTGTTTACAGTTCGTGTAAAGGATTTCATTGAGTTCATGCCAATTTTAGGGTTCTTCAGGTTTTATCAGATTATGTTTTGATTCACTTGATTTCAATGAAATTGAGTATTGCCATTGTGTTCCTCATTTGAAAACGCACGATTTTCATATTTGGATCATGAGGAATGGTTGAGAAACGAGTGAGATAGGAGGCTTCACGCATCTGAGCTTGAGGATGAAGATGGCCATGGCGCCATGCTTCCGAAATCCAACTTGTTTTACTATATATTTATTGTTTGCCATTTATTAAATGAATTGGCATTGCGCCCCATTGGTTGATCAACTGGTTTGTGTGTATTGAACGAGCGAGAGGTCTGGAGTTCGAATCCCCCTCGCCCCAGACCTCTTTTTTATCACTTGTTCCATTTTATTTTATTTTTCATATTATTTTTTAATGATTTGAAAAATTAATTTATCTCTCAATTTTAATTATTTTTGATTGGTTCTTATTGCAAAAAATCACAAAAATTTTAAAATATTTTATTCCACAAAAAAAACCCAATTTATATTCGTTATTTAATATAGTTGATATTTTTGTAAATAAATTCATTTTTATTGTTTTTAAACCTTTTAAAAATGAATATTCATCTTGAAAATCAAAATCAAATGAGTTCTAAATCATCTTATGATTAAAACCTAATTTTCCAAACCTTAATAAAAAATGACAAGTAGTTTATTTAGACTTATTTGGTATTTTTGTCATTTTTATTCATTTTATTAAAAGGATTACTTTTAAGAGAAAATGAAGTTAGGGTTTCTTTGATTTTCACCCTAACAAATCTTTTTCAAACACTCATGGGCCTCTAATAGAGTGTAAGACACAACCCCTTTTGAAAACCAAAATAATTTGGGCCTTAGGTATTGTATAAGTCCCAACACATTTTCAAAAACCTCAGCGCGATCGCCAGTTAAAAAATCAAATAACCAGGGCTTCCCCTCGTGTTGTAAGTCCCATTTTTTTTTTCAAAACATCCTTGGGCCTCTAATAGAGTGTAAGACCCAATCCCTGTGTAAATAAACCATTGTGGGCCTCACTTATTGTATAAGTCCCTCTGTACATTTTCAAAACAACGGCGCGATCGTCGCCTTTTTAACAAAATCATCTGGGCTTCTCCTTGAGCTATAAGAGCCATATTTAGTCATTTTTCAAACACTTTGGGCCTCTCCTTGAGTTGTAAGACCCATACCTTTAAACAGAAAACCTTTTGGGCCTCAGTCATTGCATAAGTCCCAGTACAATCTTATCAAAACAACTTCCCTTTTGATTTAGGTTCAAATATACAGTTGTTGCCAAAAAATTTCTTTAATTTCTTTGAATAACTAACAATACGGCATGGAAGCTTGCTCACCTGTAAGTTTTATCCACTTTCATTTACATGCTTTAATATATATATATATATATATATATATATATCTGTATTGTGGGAAGCTGCACACTATGAGTCTTCTTTCATTCTTTTAAATACATGTCAAATATATATAACTGTATTGTGGGAAGCTGCGCATGGTTAGTCTTCTTTCATACCCTTTTAAATACTTGTCATATATCAACTGTATCTATACTAGTATAGTTATTTAGAGTTTTCCCCCGGAAACTAGGTCTAGAACTAGGTAAAGCCATGTTGGTCACTCTTAAATACAGACAAAACTAGATCCCCATAGGATATCCAGATACAGTCTTGCCTTCTCTTGGGCTTAAACAATATGGAACAAAGAGAAAGCCAGTATTCCTCGTGAACCTTTTCTTAGGCTGTCACCCCTTGAAATTGTCAAAGAAACTCTACTCCCTAGAGTTGATCTATTCTCGGTGAATAACATCTCTTGAGTTTCTTCAAACCCCAGAACTTTCATTAAATGATATATTCTCGGTGAATTGAATTTCTTGAACTTTAATTGGTTTTTGGACCCACAGGCTTCCTAAAAGCATCCCCCGCCTCCTCTTGGGCTTTGTACAAGGATCCTCCGGCTTCTTAGAAGTTCTCAGGCCTTCTCTTGGGCTTAATACAAGGACCCTGACGACCTCTTAAAGGTATAAGGCTGAACTTAGTCATCTTTTGCTAGAGCAGTCTTTCCAGTGTCAAACCTCTGACCAATTTAGGGTTGATTCTCATCCCTTAAAACACCCGCCTCCTCCTGGAGGCATCATACAAAAATAAAACTCTTCCACACCGGTAGACTTGGACAGTCTAATCCCTTTGAGTCTTAAAGACATTCTCAAGTTCCCTCCATACATAGGAAAAAACCCCGGATTCTGGATTAATCTCTAGCAGAGTTAAAACTTATGGGTTCTAAAACCCAGTCTCTCTCCTAAAATCCCCCAGCCAGGGTCGGTCTATCACTAGCATAACACTATCTCAAATCAGAACCTCAAGGCATCTGATATCTTAACTCTTCTGTAATCCTCAGCAGAAGTTGATTCCTTACTTGGACCTGTCTCGGGATCTCAATAACCCCCGGCAGAAGATAACCTCCTCTTAGGCTTTGTATAAAGATCTTTCCTCAGCACAGTCAACCTCCTCTTGGGCTTCGTACAATGATTCTCCCCAGCAGAGCTAACCTTTTTAGACTCTCTTGTTGAGTCAACCACTTTTCAGACTCTCTTGTTAAGTCAATCACGTTCTAGACTCTCTTGTTGAGTCAACCCTTTTAGCCTCAATCTTGGGCTTTGTACAAGATAGATAAAAATACTCTCTTATTGAGTCAATCTTTTCCAGCCTCCCTTTGGCTTGGAAAAAAAGATTTCCCCTAGCACAAGTTAGCCTCCTCTTAGGCTTTGTATAATGATTTCTCCAGCTTGTTCAGCCACAATCCTGGGCTTTGTACAGGACAGATAAAAGCACTCTCTTGTTGAGTCAAACCCTTTTAGCCTCAACCTTGGGCTTTGTACAAGACATAAATCGTCATAACATTCTCTTAAGCTCGGGATAAATAACTTCCCCAGCAGAGTCAATTCCTCCCTGCCTTGTTTTAGGCTTTGAGGAATGGTTTCCCAAGCAGAGTCAAAATCATTTCAGCCTCTCTCTTGGGCTTTGTACTAGATACCTAAAATATCCTCAGCCGAGTCAGTAAAGTCTCATTTTAGCCTCAATCTTGGGCTTTGTACAAGACAAATAAAGATTCTTTCCCACTGAGCCAGTCTTCTTTTCAGCCTCCTCTTGGGGTTTGTACAATGATCCTCCCCAGCAGAGTCAAAATCCTTTTAGCCTCAATGTTGGGCTTTGTACAAGACAGATATAACATTTTACCCAAAAAAGTCAAACTTTCAGCCTCCTCTTAGGCTTTTTATAATGATATCCCCAAAGAGTCAGTCTCTTTTTTTGCCTCAATCTTGGGCTTTGTACAAGACCCCAATATCTACCCTCTCTTGTTGAGTTGGTCTTATCCAGCCTCCTCTCCAGGCTTTGTATAAGGACTTCCCCAGTAGAGTCAATCAACCTCTTAGCTTCAACCTTGGGTTTTGATCAAGGCACACAAAAATCAACATACCCTCTGAGGAAATCAAAAGTTCCTCTATAGGAAGTCATTTCTCTAGTTATCAAATGTCAAAACAGAAACTCCTTTTCCTTTATCTAATTGCCATAAGCGGCAAACCTCTGGATCATTTACACTGAGTTAAAGTCTTCTCCTTCAGGTAAAAAATCCCCTATAAAGGAACTTATGGCATTGCTGGATTCACATATCCCAGTTAAAGTAATCCTCCTTTATAATCAGTCACCCAACAGTTGTGATAAATAGACAAAGATGTCTCCCTTTAGAGATGACAAGTTCTCTCTCAGTCAAACCTTTTAGCTTCAATCTTGGGCTTTGAACAAGACACAAATACTCAACTATTCAGCCTCTGTCTTGGGCTTTGAACAAGACACTAAACATTATCTTTTTCCTCCCTTAGAATAGGAGGAACTGCGATTGCTCTGATTTCCCTGTTTCGTTTAATTGGGAATACGTAGGCATAAGATTACAAAATCATAGCGAGCATACTATCCAAAACCCCTAGGTCCAGTACCTTCATACTAATCAATCCTTAGGTCCAGTACCTTACCAAAAACATCAGGAAGAACCCGAACATCAAACAAAAAACTCACTCACTCACTCATACTTCCCAAGAAACTTTCCCAACCCATTAACAGATAAACACTATCAATTACAAAGCGAAACCTAAAGCTGATATCCTGTGGATAACCACATATAGGATGGGTAATTGACAACTATCCATTATATAACCTGACCCCGGACCCCCAATCTCTTTTAAGTGTTTGTTCAGTTAAACATTCGCGTGCAAGGTTAGTTTTAGATAGCTTCCCTTTCCCTTTCAGCTTCACGGGATAAATAAGAAATCAGAAAGTAGCACCCCCTCCTACCATTGCGGTGAGGAAAACCCTACGATAAGGTGGCCGCGTCACCGACAAAAATCGCTCGCTACAGAAAAATGGCGACTCTGCTAGGGACGTTATTTCGTCTGTTAAGTTTATAGACTAGCTCTTAAGAGGTCTAGGATAATAGTTTTAAGAATAAATATATATATATATATATATATATATATATATATATATATATATATATATATATATATATATATCATATTTCCTAATTGATATCCGTGTTTATTTTTATGCTAATGGGACTGCGGGTGATGCCGCATCTGGAAAGTTTGAGTGACACCTAAGATAAGTGATGACACTAGACGGGTAATCTTACAGGGAGTGACTCTCGAATAAGAGACCCCGGTCGACCATCGAATCAGTGGAGACACCCTTTGCGGATTCAATGCTTATATGACTTTGGTTGTTGAAAGCAGATTGTTCGATTGTGGTTGTCCATGAAACTGAGGATTTAGTAGGCTGAGACCATGTTACTATTTTGTAGTGCGTAAGCTATCGGAAATAGTTGTCATGCGATACTACCCTCATTTGAGATCACTCTAAGATACATCTGCTCGCTCGGGTGAACCAGCCTGCTGTTGTTATCCTAAGAGGGGTCAATGATTTTGTGGACAGGTACAAAAATCACCAGTATAACCTTTGGGGATGGGTAGAGCCATGACTTCATGACACCGAACCTTTGACCCCATGTTTTTTCTAGGTTTTTGTGTGCTGCATTCATGCATTTATTTCACTTAAAAACTTAAAAACAAAGAAAAAATTTCTCTTCTAGTCTCTCTTTTTCAAATTAAACTGAGACAATGATTGCAAATGTCAGAGAGAAAGATTGCGTTATGGATTTCGGTAGAAGAAAGACTCACAAGTACGCCTTCAACGTTCCAAAATTAGAGGATTTAAGAGGATTGGCAAGGATGATCACCAACCCTGATGCTTTCAGAGATAAGTACGGAGGACTGTTGTCTCTATTAAGGGTCCATGTAATTGATGGAATCCTGACCACACTCATTCAGTTCTACGATCCAGTTTATCACTGTTTCACATTCCTGGATTATCTACTAGCACCAACACTGGAGGAGTACTCTCACCTGATTGATTTACCCATTACTGACCAAGCTCCCTTTTCTGGACTAGAAGAAATTCCAAAAGATCAAACCTTTGCAAGAGCAATTTATTTGGGCGAGTCAGAATTCAGGGCTCACATGACCACTAAGGGTGGAATCCAAGGTTTACCAGCCCAGTTCTTGATAAAGAAGGCCCTGTACTTTGCCAGTATAGGGAACATGACTGCTTTTGAGAGCATCTTTGTACTACTCACTTACGGGTTATTTTTGTTTCCCAACATTGATAGCTTCGTTGATATCAATGCCATTAAGATTTTTTTGATTGTAAACCCTGTGCCGACCTAGCTCACAGATGCTTATTATTCTGTACACTTAAGGAATTTATACAATGGAGGAATGATCACATGTTGTGTACCCCTGCTATACAAATGGTTCACTTCCCATTTTCCTAAGTCTGCTGCTTTCTGGGATCATAGGAGTACTTTGCGTTGGTCGTAGAGAATCATGTCTCTTACCAACTCTGACATAGACTGGTACAATCGAATCTATGACAGGATCAGGATCATTGAGTGTTATGGAAACTTCCCAAATGTACCCCTCATAGGAATTAAAGGAGGAATCAATTATCATCTAGTTTTAGTTCGTCGTCAATTCGGATACCCGATGAGACATATCCCACGTAATGTTCACCTGGAAGGTCTTTTCTTCAAGGAAGGAGAAAATGACATGGCACTAAAGACAGAAATAGTGCATGCTTGGAAACATGTTCACAAGAAAGGAAAAGAGTCACTAGGGAAACCAGACTGTATCTTAGTGGAACCTTATCTCCACTGGGTACAAACTAGAGCTCTCAAGCTGAGGATGCCTTACCCTATCAAGAAGTTCTTCCGTTAAAGGAATCTATCCTTTATTTTATGTCTGATACGGAAAAGCTTCAGGTTACTCTCAACAAAGTTCAACAGGAGAAGAAGTCTTGGAAGAACAAGTACCGTATTCTCAATATGGAGTGTAACAAAATGCAACAACTGTTAAAAGAAAAAGATGCTCTGATTAAGATTTTAGAGCAACATGCTGTAGAGAATTAAGAAGACCAAAGGAATTTGATCGCTCTTTTCACTTGGCAAAGGAATGACAACCCGACAACGGCTCAAGAGCCCCGGTCAAAGAAAAAGAAAATACTAGAACCAGCACCTGAGCTCTCCTCAGAGAGGACTCAGGATCTATAAGTTTAGACATTTCCTTTTACAGCACTTTGTAAATTACTGTATTTCCATTTCTGCAATCTTTGAATTCAATAAAACGGGGTTTCCCCACTATATGATATTTGCAATCCAATTGTCAAAGTTTCTTTTGATTAAATAACAAAAAATTATTAATATAATCATTGCATATCATTCATCATTCTCACTTAACGCATTCTCCTTCCCTATGAATCTCACGTTTGTGTCTCGATTCTAGAGTCAAACTGTCTCGTTCGTACAATACTCGGACCAATCGACAAAAGAAAATGGATGATCTCGAGGAAGAGAACATAGGGTTGAGAGAAGAAATTGACACTCTGAAAGACGATTTGAGGAAACTTCACAATGACATACAATCTCTGGCAGCAGCCCAGATCCAACAACAAAGGACTATGATCTCAGAGATCACATCTACACCCATAGTGGAAAAGTATGATCCTCGGTATAACATACCTAAGGATCATCCCTAGGGCATGCCACCCAACTATATGCCGGAAGGATATATTCCGCCGATCCTGGAAGATTCGTAAACTGCAGTAGGAGCCGCTGGGCCTGAAGGTTACAAACTTCGAAAATGCGAAGATGCAAGGGGCATGACATCAACTCCTGAAGGTTATAAACTTCGGGAGAGGGAAGCACCAAGAGTCACTGCCGTAATGACTATACCACCACCTGTGGTACACACTGTCCCGGAAGGACAGATCCCATAGATACCTTCTGGTGGAAATGAAAGTATGAACGATAAAATGAAGGTATTCCAGGAACAGTTCCTGGAGATGCAGAAGGAACTGCAAGCCATTCACGGTCAGGATCTATTTGGAAAGGACGCCACTGACCTTTGTTTGGTCCCCAATGTGAAAGTTCTACACAAATTCAAGGTGCCAGAATATGAAAAATACAAGGGTAACTCTTGCCTTCAAAGTCATTTGGTGATGTACGCTCGGAGGATGTCAACACAGAAAGAGAACCAACAACTACTGATCCATTACTTCCAGGATAGTTTAACCGGTGCCACACTCAAATGGTACATGAGTTTAAACCGCACTAAGATCGTCACTTTCATAGATATCGGTGCTCCCTTTGTTCAATAATATAAGTATAACCTGGAGATGGCACCGGACCGAGATCTACTCAGAGCCATGTCGCAGAAGGATAAGGAAACCTTTAAGGAATATGCTCAGAGATGGCGTGAAATTGCCGCTCAGATTTGTCTACCTCTTGAAGAAAAGGAGATGACAAAGATCTTCTTGAAAACTTTGAGCTCATTTTACTACGACAGAATGGTCGCCAGTGCGCCCAGTGACTTCACCGAAATGGTAGGCATGGGAGTTCGTCTTGAAGAAGCAGTCTGAGAAGGACGTTTAGTTAAAGATACTGGACCATCAAGCAGTACCAAAGGATACGGTAGTGCTTTCCCTAAGAAAAAAGGGCAAGATATTGGCAATATCTCTCTCGGAAAGCAAAGGCGACGTTACCAATCAATAGCAGCTGTAACTCCTGCTATCAACCCTGCGCCTGTTCCTACGTATCAACCTCAGGTTGCTCAGAGCCAACCGAATTAGCAACCATATCAGGAAAGGACACAACAGCCTCTTCAGCAGGCTCGTCCTCAATACAACAACAACCGTACAACGCGAACACCAGGGTTCGACCCTATACCAATGTTGTACGCAGAACTGTTTCCATTACTACTGGTCAAGGGGCACGTCTAAACCAGGTCTCCTCTTACAGTACCAAAAAATCTGCCTTTTTTGGTTCAAGGCGGATCAAACTTGTCCTTACCATCAAGGAGGACCAGGGCATAACATAGAAAACAGTATCAGTTTCAAATCCGATGTACAAAAGCTTGTAAGGAGCGGGGTCTTATCCTTCAAGGATACAAAACCAAATGTTCAGACAAACCCGTTGTCTTAACATGAGAAACCTGCGGTAAATTTGATAGAGGAAGAGTCTAAGCACAGCTATCAAATTCACAATGTACTCTTATTGGGAATCAACCTGGTCAAGATGCATTGCAGGCAGAGTGGATACGATCATATACTGTCTCATAACTATCACCAGTGTGATATCTGCTCGAAAGACAATCAGGGATGTTCTGTGGTGCAAACAACTCTAGAAGAACAGATGGATCTCGGATGGATCCAGGATCACCGAATTCGTGAAGTCAACATGACTTATACAAATTCTAACATTATTCAGAACCACAACATTTTGGCGATGAATGTCAACTTGGTGGCAATGCACTCAAGGAAAAGCCAACATCATGATCTGCCACGACACGATTACGATTCATGTCTGATTTGCGCGGTAAATAATCAGGGATGCTCTTTTGTGCAAGAGGCCCTCCAGCGTCAGATGGATCTTGGGTGGATCCAGGATTACCACAATAGAAGTCACTATCAAGTTAATATTATTCAAATCTTTGATATTCGCTTGATGAATACCAGCTTGGTGGAATTACACGCAAAGCAAGTTCAACTCGGTTTTCTGACTTCACATGAGTATCAAAACTGTAGAGTATGTCATGAGAGTGACCAAGGATGTGCTCTCGTTCAAAGAACGCTGCAACACTTGTTAAACCAATTGTGGCTTCTGATCTATATAGATGAAGACACATAACAAGTTAGTATGATCGACGAGAATCCTACTAGGCATCACAATCAGGATGTTCGATCCATGGAAATAGACCTAGTGAGGTTACACTGCATTCAAAGCGGACGTGGCTGGGTGCCACCACACAACTATGAGCGCTGTAGAGTCTGCTCGGAGAATAATCAAGGATGCTACCTCGTGCGAGCAGCCCTTCAAAGTCAGTTGGACCATAAGGAGATTCAACCATGGTCAAGCTCTGGTTCAATGTCAAACTATCATCCTAATCGAGGCAAAGATGTTGTCTTAATCCCTAAGCGAGAAGTGGCCAAGGATGTGTGTGCCATAATCCCTTTACTCCGTGAATCAAGAGTCCCTCTTGATAGTGGAAAGGTTCTTAATCTCGAACCAATTGAGGCCGGTTATGATGGTCAGAAAAATCAAAAGGCTCCTGTAGTTATCTATCTGCCGGGACCAGTACCGTACAAATCCGATAAGGCGGTCCCTTACAAGTACAGTGCAACTATAGTTGAGAATAGAAAAGAAGTTCCATTACCCTCCGTCGTGAATAATATAGACATCAGTCGAGTAAGACGGAGCGGTCGAATCTTCAATCGAGGAGTTGGAGAACCTAATAGAGAAAAGGAACCTCAAACAGAAGTTCCCAATTAGCCAGCCGGTCAGTCCAGTGATCCCGACCTTTCAAAGAACAATGATGAGATGCTGAACCTCATTCAGAAGAGTGATTACAACATTGTTGATCAACTGTTGTAAACTCCTTCAAAAATCTATGTGTTATCTCTTTTACTCAGTTTCGAAGCTCACAGGGAAGCTCTGCAGAAAGTCTTAGAGCAAACCTTTGTGGAATAGGATGTAACGATAAGACAATTCGACAACATCATTTCCAGCATCACTTCCTGCAACAACTTGGGTTTTAGTGATGAGGAACTGCCAGAAGAAGGAAAAAGTCACAACATGGCGCTTAATATTACAGTCAACTGCCAAGACGATGCTTTAGCTAGCGTACTGGTAGACACCTGACCGGCTCTGAATGTTATCCCAAAATCTATGTTAATGCGACTATCATTCAAAGGATCTCCGATGAGGGGCAGTGAGGTCATTGTCAAAGCATTTAATGGATCACAAAAAATGGTTATTGGCGAAGTCGACCTTCCCATAACTATCGATCCTCAGACTTTCCAAGTCACTTTCTAGGTCATAGACATCCGGGCAACATAAATCTGTTTAATGGGAAGACCTTGGATACACGGGGTTGGGGCTGTCACTTCGACACTTCACCAGAAGCTGAAGTTCGTCAAGAATGACTAACTAGTCACAATCTGTGGAGAATAAGCCTTAATCATGAGCAACTTATCACCGTCCATTTGTGTAGAGCCAGAAGACGTCGTTGGAACCTAGTACCAAGCACTTTCGGTGAGCAACGACAACCAATCAGAAAAAGGAACGTCAATTTCATCGTACAGAGATGCTCTCAAAGTGATCAAAAGTAATGACGCAAAAAAGTCCGCCCAACGACTATTATGACCAAGTAGACCATGACTATTATGGCCTAATGGATGGCCTGCCTATCTGGCAGCCGTACCGGGAGACTTGCGGCAAGAAAGTCAGCCCAACGATGCATATCAACTGAGCATTATTGAAAAGAATACCTACGTCCCCACCATGTCATGGGATCTTTATTCAGGGCATTCAAAAATATCCAGCACGACGATGAATTTGTAAAGCTTGCAGGACTAGAATTCATCAATTATGCTTTCCCTGAGGTCAACGTCATCGAAAGAGATGACTCCTCCAGTTCCAAAGAAGTTTGGGACACCTTAGGACAACAAAGTGGTAAATACGACTTCTTGGTCAAGTACCCTGCTCCTGAAAGCTCTCGTATCAGGCTCGAAGACATCCAGCCAACTGGATGGGGAGATCCACCTAAGAGTATAAATACTATGCAAGATACAACAGAAGAGTTCGTCTACGACAACTCTGCTTGGGAGACATACTCCAACGATCCTGCTCCACCAGAAATCAGCGTTATTTCTGAAGACAAGACAAGAAAGAAGGTACCAGACTTTGTGATTCACCGAGGAGTTCGCCACCAATGGGTTGCTGTCGATGTTCCGAAAGTCGTTCATAAGTCTAAGTAATTTCTGTCTTTGTCTTAACCTTTCACCCTGCTCAGGTGAAACAAATGTTTTGATAGGGCTCACTTTCTGTAAATATACCTCTTCGCTTTGCCCAAATCGACAGAGTTTTATTTTATAGGGCTGTAGTTTCAAGAATCGACAAGATCATAAATAAAATAACGTCGTTTTGTAATTTCCGCATTTATTGTTGTTTTCTCTTTTCGCTTTTTTCAGAAAATGGTAATCCTAAAAAACAACTCATATAATAAAAACAAGCAGTTATAAAAAAAATAAACTGCACACACTCTTGCATTCTCTCTATCTCTTCTAAAAACAAATCATCACGTCATGCAGATTTCTTGTTTTAAACCCCATTGAAACATACAGTCCAATGTCTTTTCCCAACTTTGAATTCACAGTATTTGAGGCTGAAGAAGAAGGTGACGAAGAAATTCCAGAAGAGATCTCCCGACTACTCAGACAAGAGGAAAGGTCCATTGAACCTCACAAAGAGCCGTTGGAAATGGTCAACTTCGGTTCAGAAGAAGAGAGAAAAGAAGTCAAGATTGGGGCATTGCTCAGTCCAACTGTCAAAGAAGGTTTGATAAAGCTTCTCAAAGAATTTCCCGATGTATTCGCTTGGTCCTATCAGGACAAGCCAGGGATGGACACCAGCATCGTGGAACATCATCTACCGTTGAGATCTGAATGTCCGCCAGTAAAACAAAGGTTGAGACAGACTAATCCAGACATGGCCGTCAAAATCAAGGAGGAAGTACAGAAACAGATTGACGCGGGTTTCCTCGCCACGTTAGAATATCCTCAATGGCTAGCCAACATAGTACCAGTTCCAAAAAAGAACGGAAATGTCAGAATGTGTGTAGATTACAGAGATCTAAACAAGGCCAGTCCAAAGGACGACTTTCCTTTACCGCACATTGACATGCTGGTTGACAATACAACAACGTTCAAAGTTTTCTTCTTCATGGATGGATTCTTGGGCTATAATCAGATAAAAATGGGACCGAAGAACATGGAGAAAACTTCATTCATCACCCCATGGAGTACCTTTTGTTACAAGGTAATTCCATTCGGTTTGAAGAACGCCGGGGCAACCTATAAAAGGGCCATTGACTACTTCACCAAATGGGTCGAAGCAGCGTCAAACACCAATGTAACCCGACAAGTGGTGGTTTGATTTATCAAAAACAATATCATCTGCCATTATGGTGTTCCTAGCCAGATCATTACTGACAATGGATCTAATTTGAATAACAAGATGATGAAAGAGTTGTGCGCTGAGTTCAAGATTGAACACCATAACTCATCTCCCTACCGACCTAAGATGAACAGAGCGGTAGAAGCGGCTAACAAGAACATCTTTAAGATTATTTAAAAGATGGTTGTAACCTACAAAGACTGGCACGATATGCTACCCTTTTCTCTTCACGGTTATCACACATCTGTCCATACTTCAACAGGGGCAACCCCTTTCTCTCTAGTATATGGCATGGAAGCAGTTCTCCCCATAGAAGTAGAGATCCCATCAATCCGGGTATTGATGGAAGCTAAGCTAACAGAGGCTGAATGGTGTCAAAGTCGACACGATGAACTAAATCTGATCGAAGAAAAGCGAATAACGGCTTTATACCATGGCTAGTTGTATCAATAAAGGATGAAGATAGCGTTTGACAAAAAGGTCCAACCTCGCGTTTTCAGGAAAAGAGACCTTGTGCTCAAGAAGATACAATCATTTCTCACTTATTCCCGGGGCAAGTGGACTCCGAATTATGACGACCTCTATGTGGTCAATAAATCTTTCTCAGGCGGTGCCTTGAGACTCGCAACCATGGATGTAGAAGAATTTGCCTACCCCACGAATGTTGACGTAGTCAAGAAATTCTTCGCCTAAATAAAAAAACGTCTCGGTGGATTGAAAACCCGAATGGGGGGTCCAGGAAAAATATAGCGACATAATCAAAAAATCATCCCGGTGGATTGGAAGTCTCAAAGTACAATCCAGGCAAAAGTTAGGGATTAATGGCAAGTAACTACGTCTGATCGGTTCAACTCCTCAGCAGTCGCGCCATTCATAAGAAAACTCCAGTTAAGGTAATCTTCGATGGAAGATCAGGATGCCCAGAATTCAAAGTTGGTAGAAGGACAATAGTCGTTATGTTTCAATGTAGCCCTTTTCCCTTAAATTACCATTTTCTAAACTTTGTAAATACTCTATGGAATCATGTGTTTGGCTGATTTCCATCCTATCAATAAAATTTGAGCCCTAGTGCTTTTGTTTGCAATTCTTCTTTGTTTTAGCTTTAAGGAATGACATTTTAGCACGATTAACGATTCTTGAAATAAAACAAAAATGAATTTACTTGTCAAAATTTTTCTGCTTTTTAAATAAAGTAGGCAATTCTTTTGACTGTTGAACGCCGAAAGAACATCGATTGCTTCTCCAAACGTGTTTGAACCTCAAAGTGCAGAATCAAAGTACTACTTCTAAACCAGTGTGCCTGAATGAAGGATCAACTATGTCAGATGCGAATATTCCATCTGACATCCTCGGCAGAGTTATTACCTCCTAAGTGCGACCAACGGTTATTCCCCACAGGGACTATCTCTCCTAAGCAAGGCAGAATTGCTATTTTTGGACCAGATGATACTTTTCATCCCCCGCAGTGACCGAGTATCCAGTCATTTTCATCTATAAGTCTGTATGTCACGTCAGTTTTGTCAGCATAAACATACAAACATCATGCATTATTAATTTACATTCATATTCATATTGCATCACTATCACTCTATTCGGTCTTGTCCCTTAGTGATAAAAGTCCTCTCAATCGAGTTGTCAGTCCTTTCCTCGTCAGGAAGCAAATCATCTGAGCGATCTCTCCTCCGGTTTATTTCTGGATTAGAGACGGCCCTTTACCACTTTGATAACTTGAACCTCTAAAAAACAAGAAAACTTTTGACAAACGTCACTCTTCGCCATTCAAGATGATATTTTCGCTTTCCCGGATTAAGGAAAATCCTCAGAAAAAGCCTCTTAATCAAAGATTCGGCAGTATAGTAGTTTTTCTCCGAAAGATTCGCTGACAAAGAGGTCATCAGCACCTCAAAATTGGATTACATAACATGGCATTTCTCCAAAAAAATCTCGAATAAAAGTATGATGTAATATCCCCAGGCGGAAAGCAGTCTCTCAAGAGACTCGTTTTCCCCAGTAGAGTCGACAAATGGCATCTCCAAACATGGAAGTTTGTGCACCTCTACAACTTAGACGAATGGGTTCCCCAGCAAGTCTGACATCAAAAGTTTTTCCCATCAAATGGCATCTCCCCAGGAAAATTCGGAGAGAAGTTTGAGGAAAACCGTTGCGAATAGTGTCCCTTGTCAAGAAAGTTTATTGACAAAAGAAACTAAGACCAGTTCCTTGGTAGGAAACCGGGATCGAGGGGAAGTTTATTTCAGAAACTAAGACCCGTTCCTTGGTAGGAAACCAGGATCGAGGGGAAGTTTATTTCAGAAACTAATATGAGTTCCTTGGTAGGAAACTAGGATCGAGGGGAAGTTTATTTAAGAAACTAAGACCAGTTCCTTGGTAGGAAACTAGGATCGAGGGGAAGTTTATATCAGAAACTGAGACCAGTTCCTTGGTAGGAAACCAGGATCAAGGGGAAGTTTATATACGAAACTAAGACCAGTTCCTTGGTAGGAAAATAGGATCGAGGGGAAGTTTATATCAGAAACTAAGACCAGTTCCTTGGTAGGAAACCAGGATCGAGGGGAAGTTTATTTCAGAAACTTAGACCAGTTCCTTGGTAGGAAACCAGGATCGAGGGGAAGTTTATATCAGAAACTGAGACCAGTTCCTTGGCTGAAGACCAGGATCGAGGGGAAGTTTTTTCTTTTCTAAGCATCATTTCTTAGCGAAAGGAGATGGATGGGCAAACTGCTATTCATAACCACCGTTAAAATTTCGCGTATACCGATATTTAATCATCTTGCACCCCAAATGCCCGAATACCTTCGCCATTCACACCTTCAGGTTCAAGAAGATTAAGTAGGGGCATCTGTTATACCCCAAATTTTGACCACCAAGATTCCCCATCATTGTGTAAATCATCATCACAATATGGATGAACCATCATGCCTCACTAATCTCCTCAAAGAGGGGTGAGCATTCACCACAACCAAGAATTAGGGTTTTGAGCCCTCTCTGAGCACTTAGACAAAGGATCAATCAAGAATTGACATGATCTTCAACTTTTCTAAACTCTCCAACACCCATAAAGGATCAAGAGGACTCCCACATCAAGAACCAAGTACAAAGTTGCTACATTCCAAATTAGGGTTTTGGTCGACCAGGGCCTCCAGATGGACATTTTCATCTGGGAATGAGCTAATGCTTCAAAACATAGCCTATGATGCTCCAAGGGACCTCATGGACCCAATCATCAAGTCAAATTAACCTCAGGGGATGCATTCACCAAAAATCAGGAATAAGGGTTTCTTGAACTAATTCACCCCTAAGTTGACTTTTGGGATAAAACATGAGCCAAGACCTCAAGACATGATTTAAGGGTCTCTAATACACTACGTCGATCCATTTGCAACAATAGATTAACCCAGGAAACTTGATTCACAAGTTTCATTTTCATCTGGACCACAATTAGGGTTTTGAGGAAAAAGTCAACTGTACCTTTGACTTTTGACCAAGACATGCTCTCAAACCTTGGGACATGATTCAATACACCCTATATCACCTATGGAGTCCATCCATTAGGTTTTATTTAGGTCAAGGACTTGATTTCACAAAGGATCCCACAGTTTGGATTTCATCTAATAAAAAGTCAACTGTACAAAAAGTCAAAGTTTGACTTTTTGATTTTTTGGTCAACCAACGTTCCTTAACCCTAAAACAATGTTAATGTGTGATTGGAATCATCATTCATCAAGAAAAATCAAGAAAAGTGAGTTAACTTGTAAAAGGGGTAACCATAAAAAACTTAGAATTTTTCTAAGTTATGAAACGAAGTGGCTAGGGTACCAACTTACAAGGATCTTAACTTGAGATCCAAGCTACCATTTTGGATGGTCTAAAGCTGGATTTGTAACCCTCATGGCATAATTTAAAAGTGTCTACTACATCTCATTCCAATTCCTCATGGATTTTTAGTTATGGAGTGATCAAAATGGCTAAAAACATGAAATGCCACTTTTCCAACACTTAGACAAAATTATGCCTAAGTCAGAAAACAAGTGAAACACCAAAACTTAGAGGGCTGTTTCACATAGTTCTAGGCTGAATCAATTCAAGGTGTAAACGTCAAAGTTGTTGTGCATATTGCTAGCAATTCAAAGGGTCAATCAACATGAAAAAACTCCATGGAAATCAAGAGATATGGCAGCTCAAAGTCATGCTGCTGCAACTGTTTTGAAAAATCAGTTTGCATGTTTTCTTGCTTTACACGATTTCTGAGTCAAAGCCAAGGATCACTATGCCACATTCATCCAATCTGATCCTAATCCTTCTGATCTAACCTACTAAACAGAGTCAAAAATCCAAGGGATCTTCCCACTTAAGGTTAATGCATTTTGGCACATATGCCTTGAATTCAAAGGCATTTATGTGAAATAGTGCACTTTCAATAAAGCCACTCTACTCAGTCAAGATGCTCACTTAAAAAATAATTAAAACATCTGAAGAATGTGGATTTGGTCAAGACATAGCCCTGCTCTTGGGAGAGGCTAGTTTGCCTTGCATGAGAAGAAATGCCACCAAGCTAAAGCCATTGAATGTGATCTGATCCAGCAGCCATTCACTATTCCTCCAAAACAAGAGTTGATCCACTATAAATAGAGGTCCTAACTGATCATTCAAACTACACCAAAGCATCTTACAACAGTGCTTTCTCTCATTTCCTTCTTAAACTCCAAATTTCATTGTTTTTGAGCAAGAGCTATTGGGTTTTGAGTTGGGGGCCAATACAACTCAAACCAATGGTTCACACACATCACATATAACATATAGAAGGTGTCTGAACAATCACCTCCCATCTATAACATCAAAATCACCAAATGGCCACTCAATTGCACAAAACTCATGACTTGCTGCAGAAGGAATCAGGTTGAACAATCCAGAGGTTTTCCAATCAACCTAAGCACTCAAACACATCCATTGAGGTACAAGGAAGCTGTCCAAATCATTGGAACTTATCTGTAACACCTCCAAACCAGAATTCGATTCTCACTTGCAGAGGTAAAACTTGAACACTCAAACTCAATGAATCATGCATCATAAACATGTTTTCTTGTTACCATTGTTTTTCTGGATGTATGTAGATTATTTAACCTTAATCAATTGTTGTTTACAGTTCGTGTATAGGATTTCATTGAGTTCATGCCAATTTTAGGGTTCTTCAGGTTTTATTAGATTATGTTTTGAGTCACTTGATTTCAATGAAATTGAGTATTGCCATTGTGTTCCTCATTTGAAAACGCACGATTTTCATATTTGGATCATGAGGAATGGTTGAGAAACGAGTAAGATAGGAGGCTTCATGCATCTGAGCTTGAGGATGAAGATGGTCATGGCGCCATGCTTCAGAAATCCAACTTGTTCTAATATATATTTATTGTTTGCCATATATTAAATGAATTGGCATTGCGCCCCAGTGGTTGATCAACTGTTTTGTGTGTATTGAGCGAGCGAGAGGTCTGGGGTTCGAATCCCCCTCTCCCCAGACCTCTTTTTTTATCACTTGTCCCATTTTATTTTATTTTTAATATTATTTTTAAATGATTTGAAAAATTAATTTCTCTCTCAATTTTAATTATTTTTGATTGGTTTTTTTTGCAAAAAATCACAAAAATGTTAAAATATTTTATTCTACAAAAAACTCAAATTTATATTAGTTATTTAATATAGTTGATACTTTTGTAAATAAATTCATTTTTATTGTTTTTAAACCTTTTAAAAATGAGTATTCATCTTGAAAATCAAAATCAAATGAGTTCTAAATCATCTTGTGATTAAAACCTCATTTTCCAAACCTTAACCAAAAATTACAAGTAGATTATTTAGACTTATTTGGTATTTTTGTCATTTTTATTCATTTTATTAAATGGATTACTTTTAAAAGAAAATGAAATTAGGGTTTCTTTGATTTTCACCCTAACAAATCTTTTTCAAACACTCATGGGCCTCTAATAGAGTGTAAGACCCACCCCCTTTTGAAAACCAAAATAATTTGGGCCTCAGGTATTGTATAAGTCCCAACACATTTTCAAAAACCTCGGCCTGATCGCCAGTTCAAAAATCAAATAACCAGGGCCTCCCCTCATGTTGTAAGTCCCATATTTTTTTTCAAAACATCCTTGGGCCTCTAATAGAGTGTAAGACCGAATCCCTGTGTAAATAAACCATTGTGGCCTTTTTAACAACGGCGCAATCGTCGCCTTTTTAACAAAATCATCCGGGCTTCTCCTTGAGCTATAAGACCCATATTTAGTCATTTTTCAAACTCTTTGGGCCTCTCCTTGAGTTGTAAGACACATACCTTTGTACAAAAAACCTTTTGGGCCTCAGTCATTGCATAAGTCCCAGTACAATCTTATCAAAACAACTTCCCATTTGATTTAGGTTCAAATATACAGTTGTTGTCAAAACTTTCTTTAATTTCTTTGAACAACTAACAATACAACATGGAAGCTTGCTCACCTGTAAGTTTTGTCCGCTTTCATTTACATGCTTTAATATATATATATATATATATATATATATATATATATATATATATATCTGTATTGTGTGAAGCTGCACACTGTGAGTCTTCTTTCATTCTTTTAAATACATGTCAAATATATACATGTATTGTGGGAAGTTACGCATGATTAGTCTTCTTTCATACCCTTTTAAATACTTGTCATATATCAACTGTATCTATACTAGTATAGTTATTTAGAGTTTTCCCGAACAACTAGGTCTAGAACTAGGTAAAGCCATGTTGGTCACTCTTAAATACAGTCAAAACTAGATCCCCATAGGATATCCAGATACAATCTTGCCTTCTCTTGGGCTTAAACAATATGGAACAAAGAGAAAGGCAGTATTCCTCGTGAACCTTTTCTCAGGCTGTCACCCCTAGAAATTGTCAAAGAAACTCTACTCCCCAGAGTTGATCTATTCTCAGTGAATAACATCTCTTGAGTTTCTTCAAACCTCAGAACTTTCACTAAATGATCTATTCTCGATGAATAGAATTTCTTGAACTTTTATTGGTTTGGGACCCACAGGCTTCCTAAAAGCATCCCCGCCTCCTCTTGGGCTTTGTACAAGGACCCTCCGGCTTCTTAGAAGTTATCAGCCCTTCTCTTGGGCTTAATACAAGGACCCTGGCGACCTCTTAAAGGTGTAAGACAGAACTTAGTCATCTTTTGCTAGAGCAGTCTTTCCAGTGTCAAACCTCGGAACAATTTAGGGTTGATTCTCATCCCTTAAAATACCCGCCTCTTCCTGGAGGCATCATACAAAAGATAAAAATCTTCCACACTGGTAGACTTGGACAGTCTAATCCCCTTGAGTCTCAAAGACATTCTCAAGTTCCCTCCAAACATAGGAAGAAACCCCAGATTCTGGATTAATCTCCAGCATAGTTAAAACTTGTGGGTTCTAAAACCCAGTCTCTCTCCTAAAATCCCCTAGCCAGGGCCAGTCTATCACTAGCATAACACTATCTCAAATCAGAACCTCAAGGCATCTGATATCTCAACTCTTCTGTAATCCTCAGTAGAAGTTGATTCCTTACTTGGACCTGCCTCGGGATCTTAATAACCCCCGAAAGAAGATAGCCTCCTTTTAGGCTTTGTATAAAGATCTTTCCTCAATATAGTCAGCCTCCTCTTCGGCTTCGTACAATGATTCTCCCCAGCATAGCTAACCTTTTCAGACTCTCTTGTTGAGTCAACCACTTTTCAGACTCTCTTATTGAGTTAATCACGTTCCAGACTCTCTTGTTGAGTCAACCCTTTTAGCCTCAATCTTGGGCTTTATACAAGATAGATAAAAATACTCTCTTGTTGAGTCAATCTTTTACAGCCCCCCTTTGGCTTCGTAAAAAGATTTCCCCTAGCACAAGTTAGCCTCCTCTTAGGCTTTGTATAATGATTTCTCCAGCTTTTTCAGCCACAATCCTGGGCTTTGTACAAGATAGATAAAAGCACTCTCTTGTTGATTCAAACCCTTTTAGCCTCAATCTTGAGCTTTGTAAAAGACATAAATCGCCATAACCTTCTCTTAAGCTCGGGACAAATAACTTCCCCAGCAGAGTCGATTCCTTCCGACCTTGTTTTAGGCTTCGAGGAATGATTTCCCAAGCAAAGTCAAAATCGTTTCAGCCTCTCTCTTGAGCTTTGTACGAGATACCTAAAATATCCTCAGCCGAGTCAGTAAAGTCTCATTTTAGCCTCAATCTTGGGCTTTGTACAAGACAGATAAAGATTCTTTCCCACTGAGTCAGTCTTCTTTTCATCCTCCTCTTGGGCTTTGTACAATGATCCTCCCCAGTAGAGTCAAAATCCTTTTAGCCTCAATCTTGGGCTCTGTACAAGACAGATAGAACATTTTCCCTGGAAAAGTCAAACATTCAACCTCCTCTTAGGCTTTGTATAATGATATCCCCCAAAGAGTTAGTCTCTTTTTTTGCCTCAATCTCGGGCTTTGTACAAAACACCAATATCTACCCTCTCTTGTTGAGTTGGTCTTACCCAGCCTCCTCTCAGGCTTTGTATAAGGACTTCCCCAGTAGAGTCAATCAACCTCTTAGCTTCAACCTTGGGCTTTCATCAAGGCACACAAAAATCAACATACCCTCCGAGGAAATCAAAAGTCCCTCTATAGGAAGTCATTTCTCTGGTTATCATATGTCAAAACAGAAACTCTTTTTCCTTCATCTAATTGCTGTAAGCGGCAAGCCTCTGGATTATTCACATCCACGCCACTGTCCCCCTTTTAGCATGAGAAATTCCTAAGGAAAGATGGCATTGCTCTACACTAAGTTAAAGTCTTCTCCTTCAGGTAAAAAATCCCCTATAAAGGAAATTATGGCATTGCTGGATTCACATATCCCAGTTAAAGTAATCCTCCTTTATAATCAGTCACCCAACAGTTGTGATAAACAGACAAAGATGTCTCCCTTTAGAGATGACAAGTTCTCTCTCAGTCAAACCTTTTAGCTTCAATCTTGGGCTTTGACCAAGACACAAATACTCAACCTTTCAGCCTCTGTCTTGGGTTTTGAACAAGACACCAAACATTATCTTTTTCTTCCCTTAGAATAGGAGGAACTACGATTGCTCTTATTTCCCTGTTTCGTTTAAACGGGAATACGTAGGCATAAGATTGCGAAATATTAGCAAGCATACTAATTAAAACCCCTAGGTCCATTACCTTCATACCAATCAATCCTTAGGTCCACTACCTTACCAAAAACATCAGGAAGAAACCGAACATCAAATAAAAAACTCACTCACTCACTCATACTTCCCAAGAAACATTCCCAACCCATTAACGGATAAACACTATCAATTATAAAGCAAAACCTAAAGCTGATATCCTGTGGATAACCACATATAGGATGGGTAATTGACAACTATCCATTGTATAACCTGACCCTGGACCCCCCAATCTCTTTTAAGCGTTTGTTCAGTTAAACATTCGCGTGCAAGGTTAGTTTTGGATAGCTTCCTTTTCCTTTCCAACTTCACGGGATAAATAAGAAATCAGAAAGTAGCACCCCCTCCTACCATTGCGGTGAGAAAAACCCAGCGATAAGGTGGTCGCGTCACTGACAAAAATCGCTTGCTACAGAAAAATGACGACTTTGCTGGGGACGTTATTTTGTCTGTTAAGTTTATAGACTAGCTCTTAAGAGGTCTAGGATGTTAGTTTTAGGAATAAAAAATATATATATATATATATATATATATATATATATATATATATATATCGCTTTTCATAATTGATATCCGTGTTTATTTTTCTGCTAATGGGACTGCGGGTGATGCCGCATCTAGAAAGTTTGAGTGACACCTAAGATAATTGATGGCACTAGACGGGTAATCTTATAGGGAGTGACTCCCGAATAAGAGACCCCGGTCGACCATCGAATCAGTGGAGACACCCTTTGCGGATTCAATGCCTATACAACTTCGGTTGTTGAAAGCAGATTGTTCGATTATGGTTGTCCATGAAACTGAGGATTTAGTAGGCTGAGACCATGTTACTATTTGTAGTGCAGAAGCTATCGGAAATAGTTGTCACACGATACTACCCTCATTTGAGATCACTCTAAGATACATCAGCTCGCTCGGGTGAACCAGCCTACTGTTGTTATCCTAAGAGGGGTCAATGATTTTGTGGACAGGTATAAAAATCACCAGTATAACTTTTGGTGATGGGTAGAGCCATGAGTTCATGACACGGAACCTTTGACTCCATGTTTTTTCTATGTTTTTGTGTGCTGCATTCATGCAATCATTTCATTAAAAAACTTAAAAACAAAGAAAATTTTTCTCTTCTAGTCTCTCGTTTTCAAATTAAACTGAGACAATGATTGTAAATGTCAGAGAGAAAGATTGCGTTATGGATTTCGGTAGAAGAAAGACTCACAAGTACGCCTTCAAGGTTCCAAAATTACAGGATTTAAGAGGATTGTCAAGGATGATCACCAACCCTGATGCTTTCAGAGCTAAGTACGAAGGATTGTTGTCTCTATTAAGGGTCCATGTAATTGAAGGAATCCTGGCCACACTCATTCAGTTCTATGATCTGGTTTATCACTGTTTCACATTCCTAGATTATCAACTAGCACCAACACTGGAGGAGTACTCTCACCTGACTGATTTACCCATTACTGACCAAGCTCCCTTTTCTGGATTGGAAGAAATTCCAAAAGATCAAAGCATTGCAAGAGCAATTTATTTGGACGAGTCAGAAGTCAGGGCTCACATGACCACTAAGGGTGGAATCCAAGGTTTACTAGCCCAGTTCTTGATAAAGAAGGCCCTGTACTTTGCCAGTATAGGGAACGTGAATGCTTTCGAGAGCATCTTTGTACTACTCACTTACGGGTTATTTATGTTCCCCAACATTAATAGCATCGTTGATATTAATGCCATTAAGATTTTTCTGATTATAAACCCTGTGCCGACCTTGCTCGCAGATGCTTATCATTCTGTACACTTAAGGAATTTATACAATGGAGGAATGATCACATGCTGTATACCCCTGCTATACAAATGGTTCACTTCCCATTTGCCTAAGTCTGCTGCTTTCTGGGATCATATGAGTACTTTACGTTGGTCGTAGAGAATCATGTCTCTTACAAACTCTGACATAGACTGGTACAGTCGAATCAATGACAGGATCAGGATCATTGACCGCTGTGGAAACTTCCCTAATGTACCCCTCATAGGAATTAAAGGAGGAATCAATTATCATCCAGTTTTAGTTCGTCGTCAATTCGGATACCCGATGAGACATATCCCACGTAATGTTCATCTGGAAGGTCTTTTCTTCAAGGAAGGAGAAAATGACATGGCACTAAAGACAGAAATAGTGCATGCTTGGAAACATGTTCATAGGAAAGGAAGAGAGTCCCTAGGGAAACCAGACTGTATCTCTGTGGAACCTTATCTACACTAGGTACAAACTAGAGCTCTCAAGTTGAGGATGCCTTACCCTAGTCAAGAAGTTCTTCCGTTAAAGGAATCTGTCCTTTATTTTATGTCTGATACGGAAAAGCTTCAGGTTACTCTCAATAAAGTTCAACAGGAGAAGAAGTCTTGGAAGAACAAGTACCGTATTCTCAATGTGGAGTGTAACAAAATACAACAACTGTTAAAAGAAAACGATGCTCTGATTGAGATTTTAGAGCAACATGATGTAGAGAATCAAGAAGACCAAAGGAATTTGCTCCCTCCGTTCACTTGGAAAAGGAATGACAACCCGACAACGGCTCAAGAGCCCCGGTCAAAGAAAAGGAAAATACCAGAACCAGCACCTGAGCTCTCCTCTGAGAGGACTCAGGATCCATAAGTTTAGACATTTCCTTTTACAGCACTTTGTAAATTACTGTATTTCCATTTCCGCAATCTTTGAATTCAATAAAACGGGGTTTCCCCACTGTATGATATTTGCAATCCAATTGTCAAAGTTTCTTTTGATTAAATAACAAAAAATTATTAATATAATCATTGCATATCATTCATCATTCTCACATAACGCATTCTCCTTCCCTACGAATCTCATGTTTGTGTCTCGATTCTAGAGTCAAACTGTCTCATTCGTACAATACTCGGACCAATCGACAAAAGAAAATGGATGATCTCGAGGAAGAGAACAGAGGGTTGAGAGAAGAAATCGACACTTTGAAAGAATATTTGAGGAAACTTCACAATGACATGCAATCTCTGGCAGCAGCCCAGATGCAACAACAAATGACTGTGATCTCAGAGATCACATCTACACCCATAGTGGAAAAGTATGATCCTCAGTATAACATGCCTAAGGATCATCCCTGGGGCATGCCACCCAACTATATCCCGGAAGGATATATTCTGCCGATCATGGAAGATCCGGAAACTGCAGCAAGAGCCGCTGGGCCTGAAGGTTACAAACTTCGGGAAAGTGAAGATGTAAGGGGCATGACAGTAACTCCTAAAGGTTACAAACTTCGGGAGAGGGAAGCACCAAGAGTCACTGCCGTAATGACTACACCACCACCCGTGGTACACACTGTCCCGGAAGGACAGATCCCACAGATACCTTCTGGTGGAAATGAACGTATGAACGATAAAATGAAGTTATTCCAGGAACAGTTCTTGGAGATGCAGAAGGAACTGCAAGCCATTCGCGGTCAGGGTCTATTTAGAAAGGACGCCGCAGACCTTTGTTTGGTCCCCAATGTGAAAGTTCCGCACAAATTCAAGGTGCCCGAATTTGAAAAATACAAGGGTAACTCTTGCCCTCAAAGTCATTTGATGATGTACGCTTCGAGGATGTCAACACAGACAGAGAACCAACAGCTACTGATCCATTACTTCCAGGATAGATTAACCGGTGCCGCACTCAAATGGTACATGAGTTTAAACCGCACTAAGATCGTCACTTTTAGAGATCTTCGTGTTGCCGTTGTTCAACAATATAAGTATAACCTAGACATGGCACCGGACAGAGATCAACTCAGAGCCATGTCGCAGAAGGATAAGGAAACCTTTAAGGAATATGCTCAGAGATGGCGTGAAATTTCCGCTCAGATTTGTCCACTTCTTGAAGAAAAGGAGATGACAAAGATCTTGTTGAAAACTTTGAGCTCATTTTACTACGAGAGAATGGTCGCCAGTGCGCCCAGCGACTTCACCGAAATGGTAGGTATGGGAGTTCGTCTTGAATAAGCAGTCTGAGAAGGACGTTTAGTTAAAGATACTGGACCATAAAACAGTACCAAAAGATACGGTAATGCTTTCCCTAAGAAAAAAGAGCAAGATATTGGAAATATCTCTCTCGGAAAGCAAAGGCGACGTTAGCAACCAGTAGCAGCTGTAACTCCTGCTATCAACCCCGCACCTGTTCCTACGTATCAACCTCAGGTTGCTCAGAGCCAACCGAATCAACAACCATATCAGCAAAGGACACAACAACCTCTTCAGTAGGCTCGTCCTCACTACAACAACAACCGTACAACGCGACCACCAGGGTTCGACCCTATACCAATGTTGTACGCAGAACTTTTTCCATTACTACTGGTCAACGGGCGCGTCCAAACCAGGTCTCCTCTTACAGTACCGGAAAATCTGCCTTTTTTGGTTCAAGGCGGAGCAAACTCGTCCTTACCATCAAGGAGGACTAAGGCATAACATAGAAGGCTGTCTCATCTTCAAATCCGATGTACAAAAGCTTGTCAGGAGCGCGGTCTTATCCTTCAAGGATACAAATCCAAATGTTCAGACAAACCTGTTGCCTCAACATGAGAAAACTGCGATAAATTTGATAGAGGAAGTGTCTAAGCACATCTATCAAATTCACGATGTACTCTTATTGGGAATCAACCTGCTCAAGATGCATTACAGGCAGAGTGGATACGGTCATATACCGTCTCATAACTATGACCAGTATGATATCTGCTCGAAAGACAATGAAGGATGTTCTGTGGTGCAAACAGCTCTACAAGAACAGATGGATCTCGGATGGATCCAGGATCACCGAATTCGTGAAGTCAACATGACTTATACAAATTCCAACATCATTCAGAACCACAACATTCTGGCGATGAATGTCAACTTGGTGGCAATGCACTCAAGGAAAAGCCAACATCATGATCTGCCACGACACGATTATGATTCCTGTCTGATTTGCTCGGTAAATAATCAGGGATGCTCTTTTGTGCAAGAGGCCCTCCAGCGTCAGATAGATCTTGGGTGGATCCAGGATTACCGTGATAGAAGTCATTATCAAGTTAATATGATTCAAATCTTTGATATTTGCTTGATGAATACCAGCTTGGTGGAATTACACGCTAAGCAAGTTCAACTCATTTTTCTGACTTCACATGAGTATCAGAACTGTAGAGTATGTCGTGAGAGTGACCAAGGATGTACTCTCGTTCAAAGAACGCTGCAACACTTGTTAAACCACTGGTGGCTTCCGATCTATCTAGATGAAGACACACAATAAGTCACTATAATCGACGGGAACCCTACTAGACATCACAATCAAGACGTTCGATCCATGGAAACAGACCTAGTGAGGTTACACTACATTCAAAGCGGACGTGGCTGGGTGCCACCACACAACTACGAGCGCTATAGAGTCTGCTCGGAGAATAATCAAGGATGCTACCTCGTGCGAGCAACCCTTCAAAGTCAGTTGGACCATAAGGAGATTCAACCATGGTCAAGTTCTGGTTCAATGTTAAACTATCATCCTGATCGACGCAAAGATGTTGTCTTAATCCCTAAGCAAGAAGTGGCCAAGGATGTGTGCGCCATAATCCCTTTACTCCGTGAATCAAGAGTCCCTCTTAATAGTGGAAAGGTTCTTAATCTCGAACTAATTCAGTCCGGTTATGATGGTTAGAAAAATCAAAAGGCTCATGTAGTTATCTATCTGCCGGGACCAGTACCGTACAAATCCGATAAGGCGATCCCTTACAAGTACAGTGCAACTACAGTTGAGAATGGAAAATAAGTTCCATTACGCTCCGTCGTGAATATCACAGACATCAATCGAGTAACACGGAGCGGTCAAATCTTCAACCGAGGAGTTAGAGAACCTAATAGAGAAATGGAACCTCAAACAGAAGTTCCCAATCAGCCAGTCAGTCAGTCCAGTGATCTCGGCCTTTCAAAAAACAATGATGAGATGCTGAAGCTCATCCAGAAGAGTGAGTACAACATTGTTGATCAACTATTGCAAACTCCTTCAAAAATCTATGTGTTATCTCTTTTACTCAGTTCCGAAGCTCACAGGGAAGCTCTGCAGAAAGTCTTAGAGCAAGCCTTTGTGGAACTGGATGTAACGATAAGACAATTCGACAACATCATTTCCAACATCACTTTCTGCAACAACTTGGGGTTTAGTAATGAGAAACTTCCAGAAGAAGGAAAAAGTCACAACATGGCGCTTAATATTACAGTCAACTGCCAGGACGATGCTTTAGCCAGTGTACTGGTAGACACCGGATTGACTCTGAATGTTATGCCGAAATCTATGTTAATGCAACTATCATTCAAATGATCTCTGATGAGGGGCAGTGAGGTCATCGTCAAAGCATTTAACGGATCTCGAAAAATGGTTATCAGCAAATTCGACCTTCCCATAACTATCGGTCCTCACACTTTCCAAGTCACTTTACATGTCATGGACATCCGGGCAGCATACATCTATTTAATTATAAGACCTTGGATACACGGGGCTGGGGCAGTCACTTCGACACTTCACCAGAAGCTGAAGTTCGTCAAGAATGACCAACTAGTCACAATCTGTGGAGAACAAGCCTTAATCATGAGCAACTTATCATCGTCCACTTGTGTAGAGCCAGAAGAGGTTGTTGGAACCCAGTTCAAAGCACTTTCGGTGAGCAATGACAACCAATTAGAAAAAGGAACATCAATTTCATCGTACAGAGATGCTCTCGAAGTGATCAAAAGTAATGACGCAAAAGGATGGGGACAACTTGTCATTCCTACTGATAACAAAACAAAGAAGGGTATTGGTTTTTCCTCAACCTGTACCCAGACTGCTACTAACGATGAAAGTCTTCATCCTATTCAGGATTTCTTCCACAGTGGAGGCTTCCTTCACCCAGTGTCTCAAGAAGTACACACCATCAACAAGGGGGATACCTCCGATACAAATGAGGAATGGAAATCCTATCTTAACGAGGACGGTTATATGTCTCAGGAAGAGGTGCCTACGTAATTTTCCTATCCCGCACAGAGTCTGAGATTTATACCAAGGTCAGATGTCAAAATGATATACGAAGATTATGATCTAGAAGGATGTCGTGCTTCACCAAACTCATTAGAGGAGGACACTCTGATGAAAGACAACATTGACCACGACTATTATGGCCCAATAGATGGCCTGCCTATCTGGGAGCTGTACCCGGGAGACTTGGGGCAAGAAAGTCAGCTCAACGATGCATATCAATTGAGCATTATTGAAAAGAATACCTAAATCCCCACCATATAATGAGAGCTTTATTCAGGGCATTCAGAAAATATCCAGCACGACGATGAATTTACAAAGCTTGTAGGACTAGAATTCATCCATTATGCTTTCCCTGAGGTCAACGTCATCGAAAGAGATGACTCCTCCAGTTAAAAAGAAGTGTGGGACACCTTAGGACAACCAAGTGGTAAATACGACTTCTTGGTCAAGTACACTGCTCCTGAAAGCTCTCGTATCAGGCTCGAAGACATCTAGCCAACTGGATGGGGAGATCCACCTGCGAGTACAAATACTATGCAAGATACAACAGAAGAGTTCGTCTACGACAACTCTGCCTGGGAGACATACTCCAACGATCTTGCTCCACCAGAAATCAGCATTATTTCTGAAGACACGACAAGAAAGAAGGTACCAAACTTTGTGATTCACCGAGGAGTTCGCCGCAAATGGGTTGTTGTCGACGTTCCTAAAGTCGTTCATAAGTCTAAGTAATTGCCTTCTTTGTCTTAACCTTTCACCCTACTCAGGTGAAACAGATGTTTTGATAGGGCTCACTTTCTGTAAATATACCTCTTTGCTTTGCCCAAAGTGATATAGTTTTGTTTTATAGGACTGTAGTTTCAAGAATCGACAAGATCATAAATAAAATAACGTCGTTTTGTAATTTCAACATTTATTGTTGTTTTTTCTTTTCCCTTTTTTCAGAAAATGGTAATCCTAAAAAACAACTCAAATAATAAAAACAAGCAGTTATCAAAAAAATACACTGCACACACTCTTGCATTCTCTCTATCTCTTCTAAAAACAAATCATCACGTCATGTAGATTGCTTATTTTAAACCCCATTGAAACATACCGTCCAATGCCTTCTCCCAACTTTGAATTCCCGGTATTTGAGGCTGAAGAAGAAGGTGACGAAGAAATTCCAGAAGAGATCTCCTGACTACTCAGACAAGAGGAAAGGTCCATTGAACCTCACAAAGAGCCGTTGGAAATGGTCAACTTGGGTTCAGAAGAAGAGAGAAAAAAAGTCAAGATTGTGGCACTGCTCAGTCCAACTCTCAAAGAAGGTTTGATAAAGCTTCTTAAAGAATTTCCCGATGTATTCGCTTGGTCCTATTAGGACATGCCAGGGTTGGACACCAGCATCGTGGAACATCATCTACCATTGAGATCAGAATGTCCACCAGTAAAACAAAGGTTGAGACGGACTCATTCAGACATGGCCATCAAAATCAAGGAGGAAGTACATAAACAGATTGACGCGGGTTTCCTCGCCACGTCAAAATATCCTCAATGGCTAGCCAACATAGTACCAGTTCCAAAAAAGAACAGAAAAGTCAGAATGTGTGTGGATTACAAAGATCTAAACAAGGCTAGTCCAAAGGACGACTTTCCTTTACCACACATTGACATGCTGGTTGACAATACAACAACGTTCAAAGTTTTCTCCTTCATGGATGGATTCTCGGACTATAATCAGATAAAAATGGCGCCGAAGGACATGGAGAAAACTTCGTTCATCACCCCATGGGGTAGCTTTTGTTACAAGGTAATGCCATTCAGTTTGAAGAACGCCGAGGCAACCTATCAAAGGGCCATTGACTACTTCACCAAATGGGTCGAAGCAGCGTCATACACCAATGTAACCCGACAAGTGGTGGTTCGATTTATGAAAAACAATATCATCTGCCGTTATGGTGTTCCTAGCCAGATCATTACTGACAATGAATCTAATTTAAATAACAAGATGATGAAAGAGTTGTGCGCTGAGTTCTTGATCGAACACCATAACTCATCTCCCTACCGACCTAAGATGAACGGGGCGGTAGAAGTGGCTAACAATAACATCAAGAAGATTATTTAAAAGATGGTTGTAACCTACAAAGACTAGCACGAGATGCTACCCTTTACTCTTCACGGTTATCGCACATCTGTCCGTACTTCAACAGGGGCAACCCATTTCTCTCTAGTATATGGCATGGAAGCAGTTCTCCTCAAAGAAGTAGAGATCCCATCAATCTGGGTATTGATAGAAGCTAAGCTTACAGAGGCTGAATGGTGTCAAAGTTGACACGATGAACTAAATCTGATCGAAGAAAAGCGAATAACGGCTTTATGCCATGGTCAGTTGTATCAGCAAAGGATGAAAAGAGCATTTGACAAAAAGGTCCGACCTCGCGTCTTCAGGAAAGGAGACCTTGTGCTTAAGAAGATACAATCATTTCTCGTTGATTCCCGGGGCAAGTGGACTCCGAATTATGACGGCCCTTATGTGGTCAAGAAAGCTTTCTCAGGCGGTGCCTTGAGACTCGCAACCATGGATGGAGAAGAATTTACCTACCCCACGAATGTTGACGCAGTCAAGAAATACTTTGCCTAAATAAAAAAAAACGTCTTGGTGGATTGAAAACCCGAAAGGGCGGTCCAGGCAAAAATTAGAGGCATAATAAAATAATCATCCCGGTGGATTGGAAGTCTCAAAGTATAATCCAAGCAAAAGTTAGGGATTAATGGCAAGTAACTACGTCTGATCGGTTCAACTCCTCAGCAGTCGCGCCATCCATAAGAAAACTCCAGTCAAGGTCATCTTTGACGGAAGCTCAGGATGCCCAGAATTCAAAGTTGGTAGAAGGATAATAGTCGTTATGTTTCCAAGTAGCCCTTTTCCCTTAAATTACCATTTTCTAAACTTTGTAAATACTCCATGGAATCATGCGCTTGGCTGATTTCCATCCTATCAATAAAATTTGAGCCCTAGTGCTTTTGTTTGCAATTCTTATTTGTTTTAGCTTTACGGAATGACATTTTAGCATGATTAACGATTCTTGAAATAAAACAAAAATGAATTTACTTGTCAAAATTTTTCTGCTTTTTAAATAAAGATGGCAATTCTTTTGACTGTTGAACGTCAAAAGAACATTGATTGCTTCTCCAAAGGTGTTTGAACCTCAAAGTGCAGAATCAAAGTACTTCTACTAAACGAGTGCGCCTGAATGAAGGATCAGCTATGTTAGATGCGAATATTCCATCTGACATCCTCGGCAGAGTTCTTACCTCCTAAGTGCGACCAACAGTTATTCCCCACAGGGACTATCTTTCCTAAGCAAGGCAGAATTGTTATTTTTGGACCAGATGATACTTTCCATCCCCCGCAGTGGCCGAGTATCCAGTCGTGTTCATCTATTAGTTTGTATGTCGCGTCAGTTTTGTTAGCATAAACATACATACATCATGCATTATTGATTTACATTCATATTCATATTGCATCACTATCACTATAGTCGGTCTTGTCCCCTAGTGATAAAAGTCCTCTCAATCGAGTTGTAAGTCCTTTCCTCGTCAGGAAGCAAATCATCTGAGCGATCTCTCCTCCAGTTTATTTCTGGATTGGAGGCGGCCCTTGACCACTTTGATAACTTGAGCCTCTGAAAGACAAGAAAACTTTTGACAAACGTCACTCTTCGCCATTGAAGATGATATCTTCGCTTTCCCGGATTAAGGAAAATCCTCAGAAAAGCGTCTTAATCAAAGATTCGGCAGTATAGCAGTTTTTCTCTGAAAGATTCGCTGACAAAGAGGTCATCAGCACCTCAAAATTGGATTACATCACATGGCATTTCTCCAAAAAAATCTTGAAGAAAAGTATGATGTAATATCCGCAAGCGGAAAGCAGTCTCTCAAGAGACTCGTTTTCCCCAGTAGAGTCGATAAATGGCGTCTCCAAACAGGGAAGTTTGTGCACCTCTACAACTCAGACGAATGGGTTCCCCAGCAAGTTTGACATCAAAAGTTTTTCCCATCAAATGGCATCTCCCCAGGAAAATTCGGCGAGAAGTTTGAGGAAAACCGCTGCGAATTGTGACCCTTGTCAAGAAAGTTTATTGACAAAAGAAACTAAGACCAGTTCCTTGGTAGGAAACCAGGATCGAGGGGAAGTTTATTTCAGAAACTAAGACCAGTTCCTTGGTAGAAAACCAGGATTGAGGGGAAGTTTATTTCAGAAACTAAGACCAGTTCCTTGGTAGGAAACCAGGATCGAGGGGAAGTTTATTTAAGAAACTAAGACCAGTTCCTTGGTAGGAAACCAGGATCGAGGGGAAGTTTATATCAGAAACTGAGACCAGTTCCTTGGTAGGAAACCAGGATCAAGGGGAAGTTTATATCAAAAACTAAGACTAGTTCCTTGGTAGGAAACCAAGATCGAGGGGAAGTTTATATCAGAGACTAAGACCAGTTCCTTGGTAGGAAACCAAGATCGAGGGGAAGTTTATTTCAGAAACTTAGACCAGTTCTTTGGTAGGAAACCAGGATCGAGGGGAAGTTTATATCAAAAACTGAGACCAGTTCCTTGGCTAAAGACCAGGATCGAGGGGAAGTTTACCTTTTCTAAGCATCATTGCTTAGCAAAAGGAGATGGATGGGCAAACTTCCATTCATAACCACCGTCAAAATTTTGCGTATTCAAATATTTAATCATCTTGCACCCCGAATGCCCGAATACCTTCGCCATTCACACCTTCAGGTCCAAGAAGATTAAATAGGGGCATCTGTCATACCCCAAAATTTGACCACCAAGATTCCCCATCATTGTGTAAATCATCATCACAATATGGATGAACCATCATGCCTCACTAATCTCCTCAAAGAGGGGTGAGCATTCACCAGAACCATGAATCAGGGTTTTGAGCCCTCTCTGAGCATTTAGACAAAGGATCAATCAAGAATTGACATGATCTTAAACTTATCTAAACTCCAACACCCAAAAAGGATCAAGAGGACTCCCACATCAAGAACCAAGCACAAAGTCGCTACATTCCAAGTGGATCAAGCCTCAAGATCGAGAGTGTCACCAAATTAGGGTTTTGGTCGACCAGGGCCTCCAGATGGACATTTTCATCTGGGCATGAGCTAATGCTTCAAAACATAACCTATGATACTCCAAGGGACCTCATGGACCTAATCATCAAGTCAATTTAACCTCAGGGGACGCATTCACCAAAAATTAGGAATTAGGGTTTCTTGACCTAATTCACCCCTAAGTTGACTTTTGGGACAAAACATGAGCCAAGACCTCAAGACATGATTTGAAGGTCTCTAATACACTATATTGATCCATTTTCAACAATGTATTAACCCAGGAAACTTGATTCACAAGTTTCATTTTCATCTGGACTACAATTAGGGTTTTGAGGAAAAAGTCAACTGTACCTTTGACTTTTGACCAAGACATGCTCCCAAACCTTGGAACATGATTCAATACACCCTATATCACCTATGGAGTCCATCCATTAGGTTTGATTTAGGTCAAGGACTTGATTTCACAAAGGATCGCACAGTTTGGATTTCATCTGATAAAAAATCAACTGTACAAAAAGTCAAAGTTTGACTTTTTTATTTTTTGGTCAACCAAGTCTCCTTAACCCTTAAACAATGTTAATGTGTGATTGGAATTATGATTCATCAAGAAAAATCAAGAAAAGTGAGTTAACTTGTAAAAGGGGTAACCATAAAAAACTTAGAATTTTTCTAAGTTATGAAACCAAGTGGCTAGGGTACCAACTTCCAAGGATCTTAACTTGAGATCCAAGCAACCATTTTGGATGGTCCAAAGGTGGATTTGTAGCCCTCATGGCATACTTTAAAAGTGTCAACTACATCTCATTCCAATTCCTCATGGATTTTTGGTTATGGAGTGATCAAAATGACGAAAAACATGAAATGCCACTTTTCCAACACTTAGACAAAATTCTGCCTAAGTCAGAAAAACAAGTGAAACACCAAAACTTGGAGGGCTGTTTCACATAGTTCTAGGCTGAATCAATTCAAGGTGTAAACATCAATGCTAGCAATTCAAAGGGTCCATCAGCATGAAAAAACTCCATGGAAATCAAGAGATATGGCAGCTCAAAGTCATGCTGCTGCAACTGTTTTGAAAAATCAATTTGCATGTTTTCTTGCTTTACACGATTTCTGAGTCAAAGCCAAGGATCACTATGCCACATTCATCCAATCTGATCCTAATCCATCTGATCTAACCTGCTAAACTGAGTCAAAAATCCAAGGGATCTTCCAACTTGAGGTTAATGCATTTTGGCACATATGCCTTGAATTCAAAGGCGTTTATATGAAATAGTGCACTTTCAACAAAGCCACTCTACTCAGTCAAGATGCTCACTTAAAAAACAATTAAAACATCTGAAGAATGTGGATTTGGTCAAGACATAGCCCTGCTCTTGGGAGAGGCGAGTTTGCCTTGCATGAGAAGAAATGCCAACAAGCTAAAGCCATTGAATGCGATATGATCCAGAGGCCATTCACTATTCCTCCAAGACAAGAGTTGATCCACTATAAATAGAGGTCCTAACTGATCAATCAAACTACACCAAAGCATCTTACAACATTGCTTTCTCTCATTTCCTTCTTAAACTCCAAATTTCATTATTTTTGAGCAAGCACTATCGGGTTTTGAGTTGGGGGCCAATGCAACTCAAACCAATGGTTCACACACATCACATATAACATATAGAAGGTGTCTGAACAATCACCTCCCATATGTAACATCAAAATCACCAAATGGCCACTCAATTGCACAAAACTCACGACTTGCTGCAGAAGGAATCAGGTTGATCAATCCAGAGGTTTTCCAATCAACCTAAGCACTCAAACACATCCATTGAGGTACAAGGAAGCTGTCCAAATCATTGGAACTCATCTGTAACTCCTCCAAACCAGAATTCGATTCTCACTTGCAGAGGTAAAACTTGAACTCTCAAACTCGATGAATCATGCATCATAAACATGTTTTCTTGTTACCATTGTGTTTCTGGATGTATGTAGATCATTTACCCTCAATCAATTGTTGTTTACAGTACGTGTATAGGATTTCATTGAGTTCATGCCAATTTTAGGGTTCTTCAGGTTTTATTAGATTATGTTTTGATTCACTTGATTTCAATGAAATTGAGTATTGCCATTGTGTTCCTCATTTGAAAACGCACGATTTTCATATTTGGATCATGAGGAATGGTTGAGAAACGAGTGAGATAGGAGGCTTCACGCATCTGAGCTTGAGGATGAAGATGGCCATGACGCCATGCTTCAGAAATCCAACTTGTTTTACTATATATTTATTGTTTTCCATATATTAAATGAATTGTCATTGCGCCCCAATGGTTGATTAACTGGTTTGTGTGTATTGAGCGAGCGAGAGGTCTGGGGTTTGAATCCCCCTCGGCCCAGACCTCTTTTTTTTATCATTTTGTCCCATTTTATTTTATTTTTCATATTATTTTTAAATGGTTTGAAAAATTAATTTCTCTCTCAATTTTAATTATTTTTTATTGGTTCTTTTTGCAAAAAATCACAAAAATGTTAAAATATTTTATTCCAAAAAAAAATTCAAATTTATATTAGTTATTTAATATAGTTGATATTTTTGTAAATAAATTCATTTTTATTGTTTTTAAACCTTTTAAAAATGAATATTCATCTTGAAAATCAAAATCAAATGAGTTCTAAATCATCTTGTGACTAAAACCTCATTTTCCAAACCTTAATAAAAAATCACAAGTAGTTTATTTAGACTTATTTGGTATTTTTGTCATTTTAATTCATTTTATTAAAAGGATTACTTTTAAAAGAAAATGAAATTAGGGTTTCTTTGCTTTTCACTCTAACAAATCTTTTTCAAACACTCATGGGCCTCTAATAGAGTGTAAGACCCAACCCCTTTTGAAAACCAATATAATTTGGGCCTCAGGTATTGTATAAGTCCCAACACATTTTCAAAAACCTCGGTGCGATCGCCAGTTCAAAAATCAAATAACCAGGGCCTCCCCTCGTGTTGTAAGTCCCATCTTTTTTTCAAAACATCCTTGGGCCTCTAATAGAGTGTAAGACCCAATCCCTGTGTAAATAAACCATTGTGGGTCTCACTTATTGTATAAGTACCTCTGTACGTTTTCAAAACAACGACGTGATCGTCGCCTTTTTAACAAAATCATCTGGGCTTCTCCTTGAGCTATAAGACCCATCTTTAGTCAATTTTCAAACTCTTTGGGCCTCTCCTTGAGTTGTAAGACCCATACCTTTGTACACAAAATCATTTGGGCCTCAGTCATTGCATAAGTCCCAGTACAATCTTATCAAAACAACTTCTCTTCTGATTTAGGTTCAAATATACAGTTGTTGTCAAAACTTTCTTTAATTTATTTGAACAACTAATAACACAACATGGAAGCTTGCTCACCTGTAAGTTTTATCCACTTTCATTTACCAGCTTTAATATATATATATCTGTATTGTGGGAAGCTGCACACTGTGAGTCTTCTTTCATTCTTTTAAATTCATGTCAAATATATATAACTGTATTGTGGGAAGCTGCGCATGGTTAGTCTTCTTTCATACCCTTTTAAATACTTGTCATATATTAACTGTATATATACTAGTATAGTTATTTAGAGTTTTCCCCGGCAACTAGGTCTAGAACTAGGTAAAGCCAAGTTGTTCACTCTTAAATACAATCAAAATTAGATCCCCATAGGATATCCAGATAAAGTATTGCCTTCTCTTGGGCTTAAACAATATGGAACAAAGAGAAAGGCAGTATTCCTCGTGAACCTTTTCTCAGGCTGTCACCCTTAGAAATTGTCAAAGAAACTCTACTCCCCAGAGTTGATCTATTCTCAGTGAATAACATCTCTTGAGTTTCTTCAAACCTCAGAACTTTCACTAAATGATCTATTCTCGGTGAATAGAATTTCTTGAACTTTTCTTGGTTTGGGACCCACAGGCTTCCTAAAAGCATTCCCGCCTCCTCTTGGGCTTTGTACAAGGACCCTCCAGTTTCTTAGAAGTTCTCAGGCCTTCTCTTAGGCTTAATACAAGGACCCTGACGACCTCTTAAAGGTATAAGATAGAACTTAGTCATCCTTTGCTAGAGCAGTCTTTCCAGTGTCAAACCTCTGAGCAATTTAGGGTTGATTCTCATCCCTTAAAACACCCGCCTCCTCCTGGAGGCATCATACAAAAATAAAACTCTTCCACACCGGTAGACTTGGACAGTCTAATCCCCTTGAGTGTCAAAGATATTCTCAAGTTCCCTCCAAACATAGGAAGAAACCCCGGATTCTGGATTAATCTCCAGCAGAGTTAAAACTTGTGGGTTCTAAAACCCAGTCTCTCTCCTAAAATCCCCCAGCCAGGGTCAGTCTATCACTACCATAACACTATCTCAAATCAGAACCTCAAGGCATCTGATATCTCAACTCTTCTGTAATTCTCACCAGAAGTTGATTCCTCACTTTGACCTGCCTCGGGATCTCAATAACCCCCGGCAGAAGATAGCCTCCTCTTAGGCTTTGTATAAAGATCTTTCCTCAGCATAGTCAGCCTCCTCTTGGGCTTCGTACAATGATTCTCCCCAGCGGAGCTAACCTTTTCAGACTCTCTTGTTGAGTCAACCACTTTTCAGACTCTCTTGTTGAGTCAATCACGTTCCAGACTCTCTTGTTGAGTCAACCCTTTTAGCCTCAATCTTGGGCTTTGTACAAGATAGATAAAACTACTCTCTTGTTGAGTCAATCTTTTCCAGCCTCTGTGACGCCCCCAATCTATACCCCCAAAAACATTTAATAAAACAGTAAAAGAAAATTGAAAATTTCATCAGAGTATATTTGAATTATCATGGCATAGACGGGAGAATCACATCAACGTGAAACAAAACATAACATACAACATCTGCCCATAAAGATATGCAACAGTGGGGTAGCAATCAACAGAGGAAACTTTGTTCCTTACACCCACTTTTCAGAAATTAGAATTAAAGCGGAAAATCTAAAATCTGAATAACATATACCATGTAAAAAGTTTGTCATACATCAAGTTATACATGTACAAGCCAAAAGATATATATATATATATATATATATAGTATACAACAACCACAAACGGCCACCCTAGCTGTAACACCCCATTTTCCCACCGCGAATAAATAATATAATAAATAAAATCAGAGTAACTAAAAATTTATTTTTCCGACAGAAACAAGGATGTCACATTTACATAAATAAAACATCATCCCTGCTCAAAATTTTGATACATAGCATAAAATAGATTACCCTCAAATGGGAAACTTTTCCATATAAAGGTAATACCAAATATATTCAACAATTATATACATAAATAATATAATCGTTTCCCCGACTCCCATGCTACGTATCAGAGCAGACACCAAGACCTAAGCAAAGACGAAGATCTAACTCTTCCACTTGCCTCCACGCCTCTAAAGCTGACAATCCACACTATGCCATAAAAAGCATATTCCAGCAGAAGGGTGAGAAATAACAACTATAACAAGATTGCATAATAATATGCCACAACACAAATAAATTCACATATATAATATTTCTCACCACATACATCACATACTAACACATATAACATGCCACCAATACATAACATATGCCTAACAATCCAACCACATGGAATATAACGATTATACCAATACAATCACATTTCACACATAATGTACTCCACAGTTATGACCTATGAAAACAAACCACCACATCACATATCATATGTTTATACACAAAACATATTACTCACAACCAATGCATTTATCACCTATGCATAATAATTCACCATTATCACCATTCCACATGAACACACACATACTTGTTCATCCAACAATGCATCATTATAAGATACAGTTTATATCATCTCCATAAACATACATATATCAATGTTTATTCATCAATGCACAAATACAAAGATGATCAATGCAACTCATAGAGACCGACTCTCGACTCTATGCAAATGCATGCGGTACCGACTCATCACCCGAGCTCAATTGAAGAACTCAATGGAAATATCCTCCCTGCCGGGCCTACGATATTTCCCCATCGCTCATACCATCATGGCATCCGATGTTTCTAGATTGTTCACGCAGACACAATCCGATTGCTCAAACCCCACAAGGGCACACAATCATTCTGAAGATTCCCACGGAATCAAGTGTAACTCATCGCAACGATTACACCCATTGACTACACAATGTTCAGAGGATCCTCAAATGATCATTTGTGTAATCAATCACTCGCACCCAACAGGGACGTGATATTACACCCGATTCTCCACGGAATTGCGACACATGAATGCATGTCATGATGTTTCTCATACAAAATGACCACATACACTCATGCAATGCACACATATTTCACAATATAGTCATGCATATACCATTAAATACACACATTGCAATTTCTTGCCTTTCGGCCATAATTCATCAACCACAACAATTACAATAACTTGTCACATGCTTCAACATCATCACATTCATGCATTGCAAAACAATTCAAACAATGTATTTCAAACCATAAAGGTCACCACACAACATACATTGAATTTCACATAAACAATGCACATAATGCCACAAACCATCATCACAACATTCCATCATGTATATTCACATCACATAATCAGCACACAAGCTACATGTTGCATATCAAAAGCATATAACACGATAACACATCAATCGCACACAATTACGACGGTAAAAGTCGACAAAATGACACGTTTCCAAAACCACGACTTAAATAAATCAGCCACTAATCCCAAAACCATTTTTACAAGAAAGAACATCTCATAAGCTTTCCAACGCTTCGAACGGGGGACCAAAACAGACTTACGGGTCAAAAGTTATGAATTTTTGAAGTTTTGAAATTTTCATGTTTGCCCAGACCTGCGCGCTGAGCGGGCTACCTGTTGCCTCTCAACCTTAAAAACACCATTTTTAGACTTCCGGACATCCGTTTTCGATTCCGTAAAAAGCTGCGATCTCAGAATTCAACGTACTACAATATTTTCACTATTAAAAGGTCATCCAACCCATTTTCACGGTTGAAATATTTTGACACATCGTTTTATCAATTTAACCCAATTTCAAACTCGACCAAAATCACTCGAAAACACCCAAACAACCGTTCCCGATTAAATATATACCTATACCAATGTTACCAGACATATCCAAACACTTTTACTCGATCACAACATCAATTTGCACAAAAACATCGATATACATCAAAAACGCAAAAGTTACAAATTCGACTCAATTCAATCAAACGATCATGCTAAATCACGACCCAACATCACTCGACTCTACTACGCGAGTTATTCCGACTTTCGTCCGTGAAAACATCGATTTCTAACCATTTTTCTCATTTCAACCTAGAATGGAAACTATAAGGAAATATCCAAAACAATCAAGAAAACATACACATATACATACACAAGCAAGATATAATTGAAACTTCTCACCCTTACCCGATTATTCGCGCTTGAAACTGATGAATTCCTGATTTTCCTTCTTTTTCCTCTTCTCCCTTTCTTTCCTCTCTTTTCTCTTCTTTTCCTTTTCTTCCTCTTCTTTCTCTTTTCTTTCTATTTCTCTCTCTCCATTTCTATTTATAATATCTAACTACCCAAATGACCAAAATACCCCTACACTCAAATATCTCGCAACCGCTCTCAAAATGCGATAAAACATAAACATCGATGAAAAATAATATATTGTCAAATAAAAGTAAAAAATAAAATAATATAAAACCAAAACCAATTAAATCTACTCTATTAAATAAATCTAACAAAACCGGGGCGTTACACTAGCTACCCGGTGTCACATATCAGAGCCGACCGACAAAAAGGGTGAAGACACAAAGCTTCACAAAAAGACCTCCAGCAACTCTAATCTATAATGCCTCATAGAGCATTATAAAACAGCAGAAGGGTGAGAAAAACAACCATAATATAATCGCATATAATTATATATCGACATAAAAATACACATATCAAGTATTCTCACCACCATTATCAAATGCCAACACATAAAGCATAAACCGATTATATTCACATAGTCACATATTCACTCATAATGCATATGTTTATATACGAAACATATCATCCATAATTCCATGCATTTAACACGAATGCACATCAATTCACCAATACTATCACAAATTTCACACATACTCAATCAATTCACAATTCCACACATAATCACATAATCAGGCTATGCTTCATGCAAATGCACAGAGACCGACACAACGACTCTATGCAAATGCCATGCGGGTACCGACTCCAAATATTCACATCACTAGTTCACTCAGGAACTCTGCTGGAACCATAGCTCGTTACATCACTGTAACTCCCCGTCGGGCATACGATGTTCACCCACCGCTCACACCACCACACAAGGGGCTCACGGTGTTTATGGATCGCTCACACCTCCACCAAGAGAGGCTCACGATCGTCTATAACCATCGCTTTAGGTCCTCAGGCTATTCATACCTCATATTTTCGAGGCTCACGATGTTATAGTAGATTCCCCATCGGAACTGCCGTCACACAGGACGCCACAACAATGCATATCATGATGCTTGACATACAAGAACTCATGACAACCAATGCATCTTCATACGTATATGCAGCCACAAACATGCATATATAACCAAATACAACACATTGCATTTATTTGCCTCTCGGCCACAATTCATCACCACAACATGTCATCACATGCATTTTCATCACACATCATCACATAAGTCATACGACATCCCGTTCAACAGCACATAGCATATGGCATAATACACGTCAAATACGCACCACTAAAACGACAAAAGTCGACAATCGACACTATTCACATTTCCCGACATAATTAAATCGGCTAACAATCTCCAAAACATCATAATGATGAAGTACATTTTATAAGCTTTCCAACGATATAAATAACGCTTAAATCGGAAATACGGTTAGAGAGTTACGAATTTTTAAGGAAAACAAATTAATTGGAAATTCTCACTACCGCCCGGCGAAACACTCCAACCGCCCGGCGAAACGCTCTTCGTCGCTGCTTCGCCCGGCGAAGCACAGGCGACACCAATTCTCCAAAATGAATCAAAAGAACCAGGGACTTGCACCCTCCGCGCCTCTCAAAACCGCCCGGCGAAAAGACGAACCGCCCGACGAAGCACTCCAACCGCCCGACGCTTCACACCAGAAGCAGAATTTCTGCTTCGTTCAGCACTGTTCATTAACCCAAAAATCTCCATTTTCTTCCCCCAAATCACTTCCCCCAGCAAAACCGTTAATGGCAATGGTTCATAAACATATAGAGATCATACAACACAAATTATATTGATTTCCGACCGTAAAAACATCAATTCCTAATCATTTTATCGTTTTCGACCTAAAACTCAAAAACCATGGAAAGACAAGAAACATCCAAGCAAACACATACATAATCATACACAATCATATAATAATCGAGTTTCGCACCCTTACCTGATTAATCGCGCTCGAAACGGAGTTTTGTTCGATTTTCCTCTTTTCCTCTTTTTCTCCTCTTCTTCTTTCTTTTCTTCTTATTCCTCTCTACTTTCTATTTATATAACATATCTAAACTCCTAAAAGACCATTTTACCCCTCAGCTCAAATATCTCGCAAACGCTCTCAAAATGCGATAAAACATAAACAGCGATGAAAAATAATATATATCCAAATAAAAGTCAAAAATAAAATAATATAATAATAAAATAATCAAAATGACTCAATTAAATTAAACGGACAAAACTGGGGCGTTACAATTCTCCTTCAATTAGTAGATTTGGATACCCGGTCATGAATGGTAATAGCATATTTACTATGTTCTTGAATGGTTTCAAAAGCAAGATGACTAACAAGCAAACGAATCGCGTTATTCTGCGCGAAATGATCTTGACATTCAGGATGATGTGCAGCAAGTTCTGAAATAGTCCATGCAACAACTATCTGAACCTTCATGTGACCATCTTTTAGTACTTTACCAAAAACAGAACAAACACTGCAATTCACAATTGTATGGTGATATTGTCCCACATCGAAAATGGAAGTAAATAAGTAAGTGTTTATATATTTATCTTAGACACTAACAATTAAAAGAAGAATAAATGGGTCAGAAAAGAGGTGTTGAAAATGGGCTTAAGTCCATTGTTCTTGGCCCAATTAATATAATTTTTAAAATAATAATAAAAAAAATTATTAATAAAAATAATAAAAAGAAATAATACAAAAAAAAATTAAAAAGTAAAAAATAAAGATTAAAAAATTAAAAAAATAAATATAAAATTTCACGTGGCAGTCAACTCATACCCAGTCAGCAAGGTAAACACGCCACGTCACGGAATCTTGAACCCAAGGGGGCATCAGGGTCTTTGTCAATGGAATCTGAGAAAGTTGAGGGGGGAATAAAAAAAAAATTCTTAAGGGGGAGGGGGGGTAAACCAAAACATGCCTATATGGCAGGGAGGTAAACACTATTTAACCCTTGAATTTATGTTGGAAATTTTGAAATTTTCGATATGTAACAAAATTTTTCAGAAAATGTGAAAAATTCGGTAGATAATGAGATATTGAATTTATTCTTGTAATAATTTTGTGAAAAAAAATTACCCGCTAAAATAACTACCCAATAAAATATATACATAAAATGGAAAATATGCTACATAAACGAATACAGAACAAATTATGACTTCATAACTTCGTCTTCCTAGTGCCTAAAGCGTCCCACATATTATGCTCATACATCTTCAGTACAATTTTGTCTCCAATAGTCAGTGACGGAAGGTAATGGACAATCAGGTTTCAACTTTACTTGAACTCAATGATTGTTGTTGACAAAACCAACAACAATGATTTTATGCCTACTCGAATACATAAGTAGAGCTACGACAAGAGGGAAAATCTGATGTTAAGTCTCTTAGAGAGAAAGACAAATATGACATTATATCTACAAGCAATAGGGTAACCAATATCAGAAATCGTCATCCATTTATCCATACCATGCACACCCAAGGTAGCTACTCGTAACACATTCCTAATCGTAGAGATCGTGTCATAAAACAAATTGAAATACAATTAAGGGTGTTAATGAACTTGAGTATCTAATTGCGGCCGAAGCAAAGACCATGGCTTTTCACCAATCCAAATATACATGATGTTATTCCATAGATCCATCACATGTTCTAGTCTTTTTGATTTAACATATTCCTTACACTTCATACTAACGTTTTCTGAAATATGGAACGAACACAACATATGAGTTGAATTTGGAAACACAATTTCCATCCTTCATCAGCGCAAGTTCACGGCCCGTCACCATAATCTTTGATAGCAAATTCTTGAAAGAGAACAACTTTTTGAGCTTCTCTTGTGGCCAAGTGAAGTTCACCTCCCTTTCATGTTCCAAATAGGCTAAGCCAACTGAAAATGTCAACTTCATTAACGTAACATCAACAATCTCAAGTAGTGGTAGTCGGTACCTGCAGGATGACGATGCCCAATCAATATTAAACAGTTGACCAATAATCAAAGAAATCAAAATCTGCAATTTTAAAGTAGTGGTAGTCATTACCTATTTGTTTTGTATGTGCAATCCAAAATCAACACTAAATGAAACATATTCAACAACTTCACTGATTTAGGACGTGTCCAAAAGATATCAACAACAACATTTGAGTCGTCCCTATTTCTAGTCCAGCACATGTATTTCTCCATGAATAAGGCTCAACAACATTTGCATTTCCGTCAAAGGACCTCTCTTGCTCGTATTGTATGTAGCTCTAGCCTTATACACTTGGGTAACACTCTTGAGGTTTTCTGGATCTTTGTTTTTCAAAGCAGTAACTATGTACCTTAGAACCATATTGTACTTCGTCATGTCATTCACAAACAGTCTTTTATGAACTTTTAGACGGTCCAGTATGTGATGGCCATTTAAATCCTTAGATAGTTGATGATTGTGCAACCCGCACTTAACCATCACCTAACGGAGGTAGAAGCTTATAACATAGTATTTCGAACACTTAAATTGAAGTAAACCCATCAAATAATGTGATAAAAATTCATTCATATATCATAATACTTCAACATATAAAAAAATTCACAAAGCAAATCTTCCATAAAATTTATTAGCACCAAAATATAAAATGCAAAATGCCTGTAGAAAGTCTAGCAACAACAGCAGTAGAAAGTACAACAACAACATCAAAAGGTTTCAACAACAGTGTCAACAACAATAGCAAAAAGTATAACAGCAGCGGTAAGTTCCAGCAACAACAGCAATAAAAAAGGTAAAAAGATCAACAACAGTAGTAAAAAGTTCGACAACAACAACAGCGGCAAAAAATCTAACAACACAACAATTAAATATCCAACAAAAACAGCAATAAAAGTCCAACAGCAGCATCAAAAAAATAAAATAATGAAGTTAATAAGAGTAGTAACAACAATAACAGTCCACTAGCAAATAATAGTAAACAAACACAACACTAACGAATATTTTAAAATCTAGCAGTAGTGATTTTTTTTTCACAGTGCTATGCTGAACTGAAAGAAATTTTAAAATTTTTTATCCTCATCTCACTTATAGAAATACATAGAATTTAGAAGAATTCGAGACCAAAGAAGTAATACTTGAATTAGAGAAAGGAAAACTGATTAAATTCAAGTATTCTAACTGTTTACAGTATATGACAGGAGAACAAAACAACCTAAAATACTTTAAATTAAAATCAAGATTTTCTTTGTTGAAAAACCACAATGTGGCACACAGTAACACTCTAACTATCCTTGGCCTCCTCAGCAGCTGTCTCAAAAGTCTCTCATGGGAACATCATCATCATTTTCTTGTGCTGTGTCTGAGCAGCACCTGCCTCAGGTACCTGTTTATTGAACTGCTCAGCTATCTTCTTCAGGTTTCCAAATTATCTGGCCCTAATTGGTGGATAATGCTAGGAAGAATGTCCTACAACTTCTTGGTTTGAGGAACACCACTAACAACCCATGTATTAGCAGCAATGTATGCTTGAACTTTGAGGTTTAAGAACTGGATGTCTACAACACCCTTAAAGATAATGACCACCTCAATTTGAGGAATGAAATTCACCCCAATTATCTTCAGGGTGCGCTGAAGCCTTTTGTCATCTGTAGTTGCTGTCTTGTAGAACCTTCTTCCTTCTGACGGTACCCTTTCCACCAGTTCAAACTGAATCGGTCATCTTCATTAACTTTTCACGATTCATCTTTGTGAAATCAGTGATTTTAGACACAGGGTAAACCTCACTGTGATATATTGAGCTCAGTCTCGGTAATGCTGACATCAATAGAAACTAATCCAGCTAACTTTGTAAGAAGTAAACACAAACAACTAATAAGAATAATGTAATTTAATATTAAAATCAAATCGACTCAAACTTTTTCAATTCAACCAACTCATTTTTTAAATAAATAACCTTAGGAGGTTTGATACAACGATAACTACAAATCAAAGCTTCAACAGTAGAAGGATTTAAAGAACTATGAAATGAATCAAGGACTCAACCTCCTCTACTAAAAGCCGTTTCAGAAGATACCGTGGATACAGGAAAAAAACATGATATTTATTTGTTTTTCCTTTCCACCAAGTGAGAATGTTAAATGTAGGGGAATCATCTTCATTCAAACTCTTTACTTGCACTTCACGTTGTTTTTTCTTCATATTCATTCTAAACAAATTGTGTCAATCTTTATCCTATTCACCATTTTCAATTCTAGAAAGAGAGACAATGTTTAAAGGTGAGGCACTAGAAGCACCATTATGAGAAACAGGAAACAAACTCACAACATTAATAAAAATTAAATAACATCCTTTATTTATCTAAGCTATTTTAAATTCACACCAATATATTAAATTATACATGAAAAAAAGCCTTGCATTGATATCTAAAACATAATATTAATTATTAAGGGACAATGAAACACACAAAAAAGCTATTGATATCTAAACATGATGTTAAACATACAAAAAGCCTTATATAGACTAGTAAAAGTAAGCACCACCATCAAAAACACGATATGATATTAAAGCTTGTGTAGATGCATTAAAAATTAAAAAAATCAACCATTCAAAAAATTAGGAAATTCCATTTACAAGACTCAAATTTATAGTAAGAGAGTCATTCTAGGAGTTTGTAGATTCCATTAACACAACCTGAAATAATTTTTCCTAATTTCTAGTATAAATTAAAATAGAAATATTATAGAATAATAGAAAGAATAAAATCTTATTTAAGATGGAGACAGAACAATGGGAGAGTGGAAGTGCAGACTATAATTTGAAAGGGAGACAGAATGTGAGAGTCAAAGGAAGCACTGTGAGTGACGAGTGTTTGAGATTTGAGCAGTCATAAAAAAAATTAAGGTTTAGTGTTCTACACTTTCCTAATCTACACTCATTTTTTTATTTAAAATAATATTAATAACTTTTAATGTCGCGTCAACATGTTCACGGGCTCCAAAACTCAAACCCAGTAACCTAACCAAATTCTCAAAATTTTGGGTTGGACCTAACTCATCCCTATAAAACCAACTTGTAAGGTGAGGATTGGTCTCACTTATAAACACAACACAAGCCATATCTCTAAACAATGTGGGACTAAATCCACCCTTTCAAACTCAACACAACAAAGGTGTTGAGGACTGTAATGAAGGCAAGCCAAATGCCACAATTAAAGTGATTTAGGCCGGACCACAATTAAGGCGGAAATTCCAGCACCCCCTCAATGCTTAGGCCTCGAAGTTTGAACGATGTGGGAAGCCGTACAATGGATCTAGGATATACCATCTCAGAATTTGAATTGATCATAACTAATCCCTACAAAACTGACTTGTAGGGTGAAGATGACCTCACATAAACACAACACAAGTCATATCTCTAAGCAATGTGGGACTAAATCCACCCCTTCAAACTCAACACGGTGAAGGTATTGGGGGTTGCAGTGACGGCAAGGCAAATGCTGCAATTAAGGCGACTTGGGGCGGACCGCAATTAAGGCGGAAATTCCAACACAAGTCTATAGTATCATCATTAATTGGGTCAGATATACCCGCAAATAAACTGATTCGAACAATTAGTAAATTGGTTCGATTTGAGTATACAGATTCACAGATAGACCCGCACCCATAAACACCCCAAATTTTCATGAGAAAATCCAATTGATTTTAAGTTAAATTGTCAAATACAATAAAAAAATCCTGCTTAATTGGACCCTAAAGGTACAAGTTAAGAAATAAAATTAATTAATAAACTGTACAATATTATGACTTTTAAAACAATTACACATTTAATTTCTTAGCTTAACTTGTGTCCTAACTTAGGATTGGCCTACAACAAATATTGTAGGGTAGAAAGAATAAATATACCTTTGCATTAAATTTATTTACTTAAATTCAACCGTTGAACTAATCAATATTACCGTTATTAACCAGTGTAGTTCATCCAGAGGGTATATAAATGACATGATGCAATATATAATTATACTCTATTATGCAGTAACATGTTGTTAATGGTCCACCTTAAGTGACAGTAATAGATTAATCAACAATAAAATTCACACTACTCTCTACACAAAATTGATTATCACTTCATAATAAACCACAAAAGTATACCAAACTACACTATTGTTAATGGCTCCATAATAAGCCAAAAAAGTAATTGTTGAAAATCAACTTAAGACTTTCCTGCTTAGGTCCCTCAGACTTGAGACTTCCTGCTCAAGCCCCTCTGACTCAAGACTTCCTGCTTAAACCCCTCAGGTTCAAGACTTCTTGCTTAGACTGCAGCTTAATACTTTCCTCCTTAAGCCCCTCAGGCTCAATACTTATGCTCAGACCCTCGATCAGAGACTTCCTTGCTGAGGTTCCACGAACCTAAGACTTATGCTCAATCTATCCCCTTAATTAAGACTTTCAATGCTCTAACACATAGTAGGAGACTTACATGGCTCAAGCATCTTGACGAGAGACTTGGATTTGTTCAATCAATCTACTTGATTAAGACTATCATTGCTCTAGCACATAGCATGAAACTTACATGGCTCAAGCATCTTGCGAGAGACTTTGATCTAAATTGCTAAACAACATGTTCAGTAGAATAGAGAACAAGGTGTACTTGATACAAATATCAGAGGTACAGGGAAATCACTATAACAAAGACCTAAAGCTCTTAAGATTTCTAAGATATTCAATGTGTAAGAAATTTTAAGGCTTTTACTATTACAACCTACAACAGAAATTCTGCATAACCAATTGTTTTGATAATTGCTGATATTGTTACTCCTCCATCAGGTTGATCCTTGTTAAATATTCAGTTTGAACCTTCAGCTACTTATATAGCATTTGCAGAAGACTAGCCGTTGGAAAGATAACTTGATCAAGTGTCTTTGCTTTCTCCATAGTACAAGAGATGTTGAAGATAAATACACCAAAAGATCTTGATCCATTGTGTATCATGTTTAACCATTGAATCTTCAAAGAGATCCTGTACTATAGAGATGTTGAGAGTAAATATCTGTAAAGCATTCCAACTTTTCTTGAGCCTTGTGAACTAAGACTCTAGCTGACAAACTGATTTGACAATGCAGCTTGCTTTCTACAGTATAGATAACTTCAATTTTATCACTAACTTTGAATGATCACTAGAAGCCATTTTACATTCACCAAGTGTATAGACAATAATGTTGCTTCTTATGATGCTGAGACCTTCAGATTCAGAGTCTACGCTAGACATCACTTAGAGAGTGTTCTTCAGATTTTGCACCACCAGAAGCTAGCAATTTAGCTTCTCTCAAGTGTGCATTTGTATACAAGATTTTGAATACATATATTTACAAGTATTAGAACTTGCCTACAAGAAACACACATTAAATATAACCATTGTTCTTTTAATACTTTTTTTTATCATCAAAATCCATGGAATATATGTCATGAACAAATCTTGTTCTAATAAAATCTCTATAGAATACTTAGGGATAAACTCCTTGATAGAGTATCCTCTTACAAAAGGTCTTCTACCCAAGGTATTTTATGATCACACTGCCCACATGGATGTTCTACAATATGAGGAATTTTTTGTTTAGTGGGAGTAATTCACTTATGAATTTTGTGTTATATATTTGGTGTTATGTATGCATATCTTGTATTTGGATAATTTTGGTTAGTTATAAGGTTTGATATTCAGTTATTTATACTTTGTACAATAAGGTTATTGAATGATCTCACAAAAGTAAAGTAGAACCAATTGAAAATTGACATGTACATGCCACCTTCTTATGATTTTCATGTTAAATATTTCATGATGGATCACTATCATTTGGTTATGTCAATACTAGTAATCATTGACGAGTTTAGTTATGATTAATATAACCAAAATCACTTTGGTTCTATGTATTGGCATAATTAATGGACGTGATTATTTAGATATGCTTGAAATATAAAATGACAAATTTTGAGCTCATAAAGTCTATCATGTGTGTAAAATTACATACGTGACCGTGGGAGATTGTTAAAATCATGGGTCACACATGTAACATTTAAATGAGTTAAGGCCATTATTTAAATAGGCAAAACTAAAGTGGTCTATTTAATATTAATTTTATGGCTGAGGACATATGTGTCAGGAAAAGCTATTGTATAGATACCATAAGGCAATATTTTAATTTGACGAGGGACCAAATTAGAAATATTAAAAAATGAAATGTAACTGAAATACAATGACTTATTAGAAATATTAAAGACTAAAATGTAATTGAAGAGAGTTACTTATATGAAATATGGTCCCCATTTGTAGACACACATTATTTTTCTCTCTTCATCCCCATCAAAAGAGAATCAAGAAACTCTAAGAGTGCTCTATAATTGGAATATCACATACCCAAAACTTCAACGATTCCCAATGAAAAGTTTAGGCAGGCTTCCATTTTTCTACTTTCCATAATGAATTCAGGTATGGATTCATAAAAGAATTGATTTAGATTTATTCCTTTTCTTGATTATTATATGGGTAGAAACATGTGATCAGGAACACAATTTTAATTGTTTGAAAATTAACATCGTAACCTTGTGCTCATACTATTGTTTAAAAATCCCTAATTATAACTCATGTTATTCTTCTTCCTCGTTTATTCATTCACTTGAAAACATTGCCTAGAAATTCCTAATTCCAACTCATCTTACTATGCTTTGTTTGTTCCTTCCTCTTTTGGATAAGCTAAAAAATCCCTAATTTGAATTCTTCTTCTCTTTCTTCGAATATCCCTTTACTCGCACCATTTCCCAAAAATCAAAATCTCAAATAGGTAGTATCCTCCGGCTACCCATTTACGGGTCCGACGATGTTCCTGTCACTTTTCCAGTAATACAATTTTGGAAGGATCTTACTGATAGTTGGGATTCCGATTCGGCCAATGCTAAGGAATCCTTGATTCAAAACCCTTGTTTTCGTTATATGCAAAAAGGCATTGCTTATACTCTGTTTGGTCGGGGCGACAGTACTAGTGTCGCCACATAGAGAGAATTATTTTTTATACATGCAATGGCAAATAATGATATGGTGAATGCCACTGTGTTTGCGACTAACTATTTGGGTAGAGTTGCTCGAGCACCCACTGGAGGCATTCTCGAGGGGGTATGATTTCCCAAATTGCCGAGCACTTCATATATGACCCTGCTGCTTTTAATGATTCTCTAGTTGTAGGGAAAAACAAGATTGATATGGAATCCCTGATTCATCAAGGGATGATTGCTGTCAATGGAAACGCCTACTGGTTAATGTCTTGTAACCAGTTCATTCTTGAACTGCCCGACCCGACAAGAGTAAGTATCTCTGAAAAAGCTAACTGGTTGTATACAAGTGCCACCCCAGATGATGAGGACGACCAATGTGCTGATTTTGTTTCAGGTAACGCAATAAAAGAAGATGCTACATGCCAACTGCAAGCTGCACCCTCACCCCGACATCTTATTCATCAAGTAACCAGATCTTCTTCAATGAATCAAGACTGGTGGAAGTGAGTCCAATCGGAGCTGGGTATGATTAGAGCTGAGCAGGCGCGATAGGGAGAAGAGCAAGCGAGGCAAGCAGAAATGATGAATAACATGCAAGAGATGATGCAACAACCGATGTTGCATTTCCCGCCACCTCCTTAGTGAGAACCGTTGTGAGTCTCCTCTCTCTCACTTGTGCTAAAACATTGAGGCCAATGTTTAATTCAAGTTTGGGGGAGGATTTACTGTTATTCAGTTTTTCCTTTCTATCTCTTTTATTTGTATTTTCGTGTGTTTATGTGTATTTTTTTTGTTGAAAAAAATAGTTACTTTTAAAACCACTTTGAAGTTTTCCATGAATTAGGACCGTAGAAATTTCTCATGTGAATACTGTAATGTTAAGGTAGTTGAGAAAGTATATAGAGCTTGAGGGAAGGGAGGCTTGAATTAGGGACATTGGGAAAGTTTGGAAACTTAGGTATGACCCGAACACCCTAGATTCCCCAGATTAAGGAAACGAGTCCAACGTGTAGATTTGTGCCATAGTGCTTGGATTTGAGAAGTATTCCCTGATTAGTTCATAGTGACACTCCAACATGATTAAAAAGAATCGCATGTATAGGGTTGATTGAAAAAATGACTTAAGACACACAAAAAAGTGAATAATAGCGATAAAGACAACCAGTCCTTCTAAGTTGGGTAACCCTCACCCGGTTACTTAGCCTAACGACATTTAAGTCTTAATATTCGTCCCAAAGTGGATTAATAAACGCCAATGCGTGTGGGAAAAAATGAAATAAAAAGAGAAAAAAATGCCTAGAAAAAGTCTTGATCAATCTTGTATATGTGAGGAAATATGATCGAAAATGCCTTAATCCGATTATCCGAATGAAAGGGGAGAAAATTGACGAAAAGACTTAAGTCCAAAGTATAGTTGGAGAGGTGGCCGAAAGGGGGATTTAGGTGCGTGGTATGTGTTCTTGTAATACCTTCGTTAACAGATGATTACAGAGAGAACTAGTACAAGCCTATTGGAACAAAGGCTCACGTATGAGTATCGACACGCTTTAGCCTCACATGTTTTTTACTGGAAGTGCACCATTTGATCCAAAATGTTGTTATGCAAGCTTGTTGATTGAGGTCAAGCAACGGTCTAAGTTTGAGGGAGTTTAATCTGTGGTTTTTATACTGTCATTTACCTTTATTTTTTGTTAATCGTGTCATGTTTTTATTCGCTTTCTATTTCTGTTTACCGCATTTTATGCTTGGTTGTGTTATTTTACTATTTTTCAGGTGCGGAGAGGTGTCGGAGCAAAAACCTGAAAGAATTGATAAAAAAATGGAAGAATGCTCCTTGGTTTAGTGACCTGCTACGGCCACCCGTAGCACCTGCTACGGGCCGTAGCAAGAGAAGGTTCCTTTCCCCCTATTTCAAAGATCAAAAGGCCAAGAGGCAGTGGGTTACTACGGCCACCCGTAGCAGTTCCCACGCCCAAGTTGGATTGTGAAGCCAACATCCAGTGGCCTGCTACGGCCACCCGTAGCAGGCAGGCGAGAAAATCCTATTTGTTTCCTTTTTCGAAGAAGATTTGGCATTGATGGGAGAATTGACCATGTTCTGAAGAGATCTTTTCCTATTTAGGTAGTTTTTGCTAGGTTTTGGAAGTTCTTCTGCTTTTTACGCTAAAAATATTGAATGATAGAATTGAGATAGTTGAAAAAAAAACGGAGATTTTCATGATCGGAAGCCATTGAAGATCAACGTTCATTCTTTTTCTTGTAATGTCTAAACCCTTATTGATGTTTTTCGTTAATAGTATGGATGGCTAAACCCCCCAATGCTAGGGGGTGTCCCTAATTTGTATCTGTGAACACATATGATTTTCGTATTGCAATAACAAGTTGTTTTTCATTGTTAATTATTCACTTGATGTTCGTAATGCTTTCTCTTTCACAAAAATCGAGATTGTTGTATGATTATGAGTTAGGGTTGACCACCGTTCATAATGCTTTAAGGAGAATATCATACAGTAGATAATTTTTAGGACTAGGGTTACCCTGTATGAACCAAATTATTCTTGATACTATAATGCTTAAATTTACCGACGAATTTCTAAGGACATAGAGATTAGGGGTAATGATTAAAGGTTTTCTCTCTAAGATATTAGGAGAAAATAATCTTAAGAATTGGCATTAATGATCTGAAACACGTTGTTGCAATATTGAGTCAGAAGTGTTACAGGAACAAGTTATACACCGTCCCTAACATATTTTCATTATCTATTTTAACCGTAGCAATTTATTCACTTTTCTCACAATTGCATTTGCAATCCCATAAAACATTTTTAAAACCCCCATAATGTTTTGTTTAATTGAACAATAGTTTGAACTCGATATCTATACACAGTCCTCGAGATCGATACTGGGGATTTCCCCTATTATTACTACATTGGCAAAAATAGTACACTTGTTATTTTTCCAATCAATATCCAAATTTACCTGGTCATGTTTCGGATGTGCATATCCGCTATTGTGATATTTTAAAACCGTTTTTTATTATTTTGGTTCATATTAGATATGGTGCATCATAATATGTTTCCCAAAGCTATTGTAAGTAATGATGTAAAACCGAATGTAGTGTAGGATGATGTTAAACTAGATGAAGTGAACGATGATGTAAAATCGATTGTTGTAGAGATATATGTTGGTCAATATATATTATAAATGAACAATTGTTTAATGCCCGTGAACATATGCTTGAATGGGTCCACCTAAAGATTCATTCAGACGCATCTTGTGTATTGGGTGGCTATCAAAATCGCTACATTTTGTTGAAGTTTATTTGAAACTAGGGTGTCCTATACCAAACACATCATTGGAGTGGACGCCACATTCCACAAAAGAGGCGGAAACTTAACCGAATCACTTTCTAGAAAGGATGGAATAGTTCACCAAATTGAGCGAGGTTAAAAGAGAATCAAATAAAGAAAAATCGAAAAGCTCCTTGATGACAGGATAAGGTTTCTAAGGTCCACAATGACGAAAAAATTATATAATTAGGGTATTTCTCATCCCATATTTTTTAGAAAACACACCACAATCAGATAATGAACACATATTCCCACCTTGCATTTGTGTATTTCAATGGCGCGAAGCTGCCATTTCAATTTTGAGTCACCGATGACATACCTTTTGTCGATCTAATATCCAAACTGAATACTCTCCCACAATATTTGGAAAATCAGAGAGTTATCATGCTCGAGTATCTTTCACCCTCATTTGACAGCGAATGAAAGATACAGTTCGCCAACTTTGAAGTGAAGACGAATGAAGATTTAAAGGTCATGTGGAGTATATTTTACCTTTACGCATCAAAGGGTCCGATTGAAGTGGATGTGAAGATTACAAGATTCGTCGACGTTATTATCAATATGTTGCAACGTCCTGAACTACCATTTTATCAATATGTTGCAACGTCTTAAACAACCCGTTTATAACGATATGTAATGTTAAATTTATGTTAACAACTATCTATGTAATACTGAGTGTTTTAATTTAATATCAAGTTATTTTTATTTCTATACCATACTCATATTGCCGTTGTTTCTAGTTTGAAATATCAGGGCCATTTTCAAATATGCATCTCTAAATTATATCAAACACACTTTCAAAAATGTAACTTTGGACTAAAATTAAATATAATAGGGATAACTCACACATTTGCGTTCAATTTTGTGAAAAATAAATACGTTCAGAGATATATTTTCAAACTCTAAGAATAATTTTAGACTTTTACTAAGAGTTATGAGAAGGTATAGAGGTGAGAAAATAAATTCTCATGAAAATAAGTGTTGAGTTGTTGATGTGTTTATCATGTTGCTGAACTTGTGTTGTAGTCATTCATATAATGACATTTTTTTTTTGTAAGCAAGGATTATATTGAAAAGAGAACTAAGGGTTCTCAAACCTTCTTACAAGAACGAGAACAAAGCTCAAGAAAAGAAAATTACTCCCCAATTAAAACTTACGACAAATAAAGCAACAGGCACTTACTAAATTCATAAAAGTTACAATTGGAATGAGTAATATTCCCGATGAACGACCATCTCCAAACCAAAGCTTTAACACTCCAAACCAAGTCCAAAACGTTCCAAGTTTCACCTCTAAAAATAACTCCGTTTCTCAACAACCAAATAGACCAAATTATCGCAAGCCAAACGCAGCCCTCCCCCCCTCTCCTCATTCCCACCTTCCTAGCAAAACCACTCCAAATCAAAAAACTATGTTTCAAGTTGTTAGGTTCGATATCAATTAATCCAATCCAATCCGCCATTTCCTTCCACACTAACTTCAAGACGCAACAATTCAAAAAAAGATGATCAACCGTCTCATTGGCATTCTCGCAAAAAACACAATTAATATTCCCATCATCGAAAGAACACCCTCTCAAAGATAAAGCAAACTTCGAAGGAATTCTATTAAAAAAACTAGTCCAAGCAAAACATCTCACCTTCAATGGAACCGTCATCCTCCATAATAAATTGAAAACCTCTTCATAATTATTTACCGGACCATAAGGAAGCGAAAAAACCTTCGTAATGTTTCGGAAGCTAGATACCGTGAAGCCATTAACCAAATCCGAGTACCATAAAACCTTCGTTGAGTTGTTTTTCAATGTTTCCGAATTAAATTGACTTCCTATTTTGTTGTGTATCATAGTGTCCCTTAAAAATTTAATAGAGTTTGACTTATTAATTGTCCATGGCATACCTTAAAAATTTCCCGAATGTAGTTTTTTTTAAAGAGGATTGTCTATAAATTAGGCATAATATCCCTTAACAATTGGTCATATATAAAGCTAATAACATAATATTTCTTTAAACTCATAACATAATTATAATATTGTCTTACAAAACATTGCTTTACTATCAGAACATTGTTTTACGATCACAATGTTATACCAAATTCAAAATATGGCTTTTTTTTGTAAGCAAGATTATATTGAAAAGAGTACAAAGGGTACTCTAACCTGTTTAAAAAAGAGGGGAGACTTAGCTCCACCAAAGGCAGAAATTACCAACCAATTGACATCTACGTCAAAAAGAACAAAGGATTTTTCACGAAATCATAAAAATTACAATTGGAATTAGTAATGTCCCCAATAAAAGACCACCTCCACACTGAAAATTTTACCGTCCACATCGTATCTACGACATTCAGACTATTATTCCTAAACGCTATACCATTTCTGAGCATCCAAAGGTTCCAACAAACGGCCAATCAAATGCTACATTCTCTTCCCGACTTAACTTTGTTAGCTTTGCAAAACGAAAACCAGTCCAAAAAGCTACTTTTGAAGTCACTTCCACTAATTGTATTAAAACCAATCCATTCGGCCGTCTCTTTCCAATCCAATTTAGCCACCGAACAATTTAGAAAAGAGTGCGTCGCCGTCTCCAAATGCGAGTTACACATAAGACAATTAGTATTTGTCGTCGAAGAAATTACTCCCCTAACTAACAACGAATCTCTTGTCGGCAATTTGTTCAATAAGCATCTCCATCCATGCACCTTAATTTTCATGGGAACCTCCACTTTCCAGATTAAATTGTAAACAACATCATTCCGATTAGACGGTCCGAAAGGAATATGAAAATCGTTGGCCAGATTGTACACAGAACTAACCGAGAATAAGTCATCACCCCCTCCCGTCCATGTCACCCGGTCCTTCGAATTTATGTCAAAACTAACCGAATCTACCAACTGCCGCAACTGCTGCCACTCCTCTGTAGCTGCCCTCAATTCTTGGCTGCTAGTCCTTATACTCTGAACATCCACAGCAGGCCTGCCATAAGAACTTCTAACCTCTTCTCCCTCTGTCCTTCCGCCTGTATGATCAAAACTCCTACTGTCCCAATTTAACCTCCTCGTCGTACTGCTGCTATGGCTATCCAACCGCCTCTCCCTCCTATTAGTTAACCAACTGTTAATCCCACATGCATTAAATAAATTAGCTTCTACCCTGTTACCAGATGAAAATAAAATACACTGCGCCTGCGTCTCTTCCGCATAAGAAGACAGCATATCAGTCATAATTCCAGAATTATCTTCTGGCGAGGAAATAGCCGGAGTTTCCCTCCAGGCAGCTAATTGTGGTGTTCCAAAATCCCCCCAATTCCACTCTCCGTTGATCCATCCTCCCATCCCCGCTACTGCCACCTCCTTTAAACACCTTTGAAAACATGTTTTTTAAACAGCCTGTCCTTGTCCAATCTGCATTCCAAAAGGATACCGTGTAACCATTTCCAACCTGAAAATTACAGTTATGCATGAAAAAGTCATCCTGGTATTATCCCGAGAGCGAAAGAATATCCTTCCACCACGATGATGTCGAGGACCAACTGCTGTGATAAAACTGTCCACCTGAAATCCACATTCTAATGTCATCGTAACGAGCATTTAAAACCTTAAACCAAAGATCGTCCGATCCTTGAAGGATTCTCCACCGCCACTTACTAAGAAGAGCAAAATTGAATTCCTTTATTCTCTTCAAATTTAAACCCCCTTTATCTACAGGAAGACATAGAGAATTCCAATCAATCCAATGTATCCGCCTTTTAGAATCCGAGCTACCCCAAAGAAAACCATTTTGAATCTTAGTGATAGCTTTGTAAATTTTCACCGGAGCCAAATAAAACGAAAGATGGAAAATCGGGAGACTCGTGAGAACGGACTTGAGGAGAGTAATTCTCCCCCCCATGCTCAAAAAACAATTTTGCCATCTAGACAACCTTCCCTCCAACTTCGAGACCAAAGAGGACCAAGAGGAAACCCTCCTAGGATTAGATCCAATAGGAATGCCTAGAAAAGTAAACTCTTTTCTACCCTTTCTACAAGATAAGAAAAAAGCCGCGACCTCCAAAAAGTTATCCGATGTATTGATCCCAATTAGCTTACTCTTATGGAAATTTATGCCCAATCCCGAGACTAATTCGAAACCTCTTAAGACCGTTTTGATAACCCACAAATGCCTCCAACTCCCATCTCCCACCAAAAGAGTATCATCCACAAATTGGAGAATATCAATGAAACAACGACTATTTACATTGATTCCCGCAAACTCTCCAAGCAAAACCGATCTCTTCACCATCCCCGTTAGCCCCTCCGCCACCATCACAAAAAGAAAAGGAGATAAAGGATCTCCTTGTCTTAGTCCCCTTTCCACCACGAATTCCTTAGTAGGGCTACCATTAACCAAAACGGACATCTTGCTAGAGAAAATAATGACCTCTATCCAACTCAACCAAAGTTCACCAAAACCCATTCTCCTCATCACATATCTTAGAAAACTTTAAGAAAGAGAACTTAAATTCAAATCTTTACCTCTCAAATTCAAATCTTTAAATAATTTTTGCTCCCCGTTCCAAACTTTAACGAGATGGAGAATTAAAACCAAATTCGCCCCAAACGAGTTTGGGTTAGATTCGAATATCACTGCATCGCCATCATCCATTTAATAAAATAATTTTTTTATTAAAAATATTTATTTTTTCCAAAATCAAACTATATTATAAATAATAAAATATAACAATTTTAAAAAATTTCACATACATTTCAAATATTTTAAATAATTAATACAAATCAAAATATCAAAACATTCACTATATATTTAATATTCTAAATTATCATAACTTAATAAAACGTACATAATAAAATAAACAAGGCGGACTCGGGATAGACACTAGAGTCTCCATCACTGACCTATCTGTTGAGAATGTAATTCATTGTGTCGAAATATCTTGTGTCGAGTGTGTCGAGTTGTATTAGTGTGTCGAAAGTCGAAGCAGATTGTTTCACACAAGATTTCGACTTAAGTTTATTTTAGTAGTGTTAACTATTTTGAGCTTTTATAGTTTTGGGTTTTGGCTTGGGGAGGAAGTTAACCTAAATCTATAAATAGGGAGTAACCCTTATTTTTGTAACTAATAATTTAGAACTTGTAATCATTTGCAGTTGCAATATTAACAAGGTTTCCACAGTTTGTGGGCAAAGAGAAACTCTGCAGAAAATATTCATCTTCTTCTCCAACGTTAATTTTCTTTCTCAACCTTTTCTTTTCATTGTCATTGCGTGAGTGAAACAATATTGAGATCAAGATTGAATGAAATTCTCCATATTTTGTGGTTGAATTCCAACATTATCTCTATATTTTTTAATTGGGAGAAAATTCAAATCCAAATTCAAATCCAATCAAAATAGAGAGTTCAAATGAATACTTACAAATACGGATTATATTGTCATGCCTAATCGAAATCTGCACACATTCTAATTCAAACCAAACATATTCATTAAAAATACTTTTACATATACCAAACCGACATAAAATAGAATCATTAACATATTTTTTATTACTAACAATTGCACAAATATTGAAGACTATTAGTCTTTCACTCTTTCTAAGGTTTTCTAAGGTTAGCCGACACTTCTTTCTTTAATTTCATTATATTTCTTATAATAAATAGATTTTTTTTTAATTTAAAAATTAACACACTCAATACAATTTTGTAAATTTCAAACACCTAAATTGAACTAAACCCATCAAATAATATGATAAAAATTCATTCATATATCATAATATTCAAAATATAGAAAGTTTCACAAAATAAATCTCCATAAAATTCATAAGTTTGAAATGATTAAAAATAAATATCACTTAATCTTAAAATTACATAAATTTATTTATCCAATATTGATTTAATAGCAAATATAAAATGCAAAATATATGTAAAAAGTCTATCAACAAAAGCAGTAGAAAGTACAACAACAACATCCGAAAGTCTAACTAAAGCAGTAAAAGGTTCCAACAAACAACAACAATAGTAAAAAGGTCAACAACAACAGCAAAATGTCTAACAATGGCGGTAAAAAATTCCAGCAACAGCCGCAGTAAAAAAAGTAAAAAGGCCAGCCGCAATGATCTCAATATTATTTTAAGAATGAACAGGTTAGAGAGCAGTTATGTCTACATTGACTGTTATAAGAAGAGATTGTTATTCCTCACCCTAGAGGAGGAAGAGTTGGCTAATTTTATATCTACCAAGGAATTGAGAACCTTGTTGGAAGAGGAAGCTAAAATATTCGCGGTGTTTGCCTCAGTGTCTGTCGAGGGCAAAACGTCGATTAATAAGCTACCTAAAGTGAAAGAGTTTCCAGAAGTGTTTCCGGATGATATTTAAGAGTTTCCTCCGAAACGAGAGGTGGAATTTGCAATTGATCTTGTTCCTAGTACCAGACCTATATCTATGGCACCATACAGGATGTCAACATTAGAATTTGCAGAGTTGAAATCTCAGCTAGGAGAACTACTTGATAAGAAGTTTATTAGACCCAGTGTGTCATCGTTGGGAGCTCTTGTAGTGTTGGTTAAGAAAAAGGACGGTAGCATGAGGTTGTGTATTGACTATTGTCAGCTGAATAAGGTGACCATCATGAACAAATATCCGCTTCCAAGAATTGATGATCTAATGGATCAATTCGTGGGAGCTCGTGTTTTCAGTAAAATTGATTTGATACTGGGTTACCATCAGATTCGGTTGAAAGAGGATGATATCTAGAAAACGGCTTTTAGGACTCGATATGGACATTACGAATATGTTGTGATGCCGTTCAGAGTGTCTAATGCGCTGGGCGTATTCATGGAGTACATGAATCATATCTTCCAAGCCTACTTAGATCAGTTTATTGTAGTTTTTATTGATGACATTTTGATTTACTCTAGGTCGGAAAGGGATCATGCAGAACATCTGAGAATTGCGTTGCAAGTGTTGAAAGATAACAAGTTGTTTGCGAAGCTTTCAAAATGTGAGTTCTGGCTACACAAAGTGAGTTTTATAGGACATGTTATTTCTGGCGATGGCATAACAGTAGATCCATCCAAAGTGAGTGATGTACTTCAGTGGGAACCTCCGAAATCAATGACGGAGATTAGAAGTTTCTTGGGTTTAGCAGGTTATTACAGCAGGTTAATCGAAAGATGTTCTATTTTGGCCCTTCCTCTGACTCAGTTGACCAGAAAAGGTCAGGCCTTCCTTTGTGTGGGTTATCTTGTGTGAAGATAATTTTTTAGAATTGAAGAAGAGCTTGACTACAACGCCAATATTGATTCTACAAAATCCAAATGAACCTTTTGTGGTATATTGTGACGCGTCTAAAATAGGATGTAACGCCCTGTATAATATATAACTAGAATAATACTATACAAGCGTTTATTTGGTACTGACACCATCATAAGTCCCTAATGGCGTAATTCACATACTTGACTATTCTAAAAACAAAAACACAACATATGGTACAAGATATGGAAACTAGCCAAAACAATAAAAACTAAGATCAATATACAATATCCTCAATTGTATACAACAAATACACAGCGGAAAACTAAAGCTAATCTTCTCTTGAAACATCCATGCATAACTCCACTTGTAAATCAAACCTGCAATTAACGCCTGAAAAATAACGACAATAATGGGGTGAGATATTAATCTTAGTGGGTTCCCTATCTTATGGATTCTCTCGGCTTTACAGGGTTCTAGCCAAATCCTAACTCAAGTCAAGGGGAAGGGAATTGACCTTGAGTTCACAATCTTACACTATATGGAAACATGTTCATGGGTTCACCAACTCAAAATATCACTAATCGGTAACCTCATCAATGCATCCCCTTTTCCCGTCCTCTTCTACGTCTAGAAGTCGGCCTGAGTCATGGATCCTTGTAATTTACTTGGCATATGAAATGGATTCAGGTTCATCGGCCTGTTAACCGTGAACCGTCACTTCACATGGCCTGTTAACCATCGCAAGTCTCTTTACTCGTAAGCTCCATTCGTACTAACCGCTGGAATCAAACCTACCAAGTAATCATGCGTACATTCCAGAAGAGCCCGAAGCTCATGAAACGACAAGTCTCAGGGAAACTGTTCCGATTACGTGATCTCACACACAACGTGATTGTATTCGACAATCACAAGGCCACATTCGCCTTTTCTCATAAAACACAAAGGTTTACAGACATGTTCCATACTATTGTCTCACTCTCCTATAGACTATTACTCGCCAAGGATGCACATTTAGGCATCGAATGCACGAGCATCACCATCTAGGTTCTCTACTTTAGACCATTACTCGTCAAGGATGCACATCTAGGCATCCAATGCATGAGCATCACCATCTAGATTCTCTACTCTAGAACATTACTCGTCAAGGGTGCATATCTAGGCATCGAATGCACGAGCGTCGCCATCTAGATTCTCTATCACAATCCTAGTCACAACCTAGAATCATATCATTTGGTTTTGGGGTAAAGTTTCCTCACTCTTCCTAATTCTTTTTAATCATGCATATTCTCTCAATCATACTTAACAACAATTTAATTGGCTACATTTTGGCTAAAACAAGTTTACAGCAAGATGTTGGGTAAGATGTCCTAACATGGTTGATCAGAAATCAGTACAGATATGGTTATAATACTTGGCAAGATGTTGAGTAAGATGTTGAAGCATCTTCATCAACTTTCAGGACAATATTACTGTCATGACAGATGTCATGACATCTTGGTCTGGTACAGCAGGTGTTGCTGTTATGACAGATGTCGAAGACAGATCTCATGACATCTTAGTCTGTTACAACAGGTGTTGCTGTTTTGCTGTCATGTGACTTTTAATCAAGATGTCGAAGGAGATGTCACGACATCTATGTCTCATCATTATACACAGGTCAAGGAGATTTATTAGGAACAAAGTGCAGATGTAATTAGATTTCATAAAAAGGATCTTGGTGACTTTTTAGGAAACTATTTGAAGATTTGTTCCTATTTTTATGGAGAAGATTCTACAGCTGATTTAAAACGTGAAGATTGGATCTGATTGAAGAGTCCTAGCCCATACTGCAGGAGTCTATAAATAAGGACTTGCAAGACCTAAAATAGTAAGCGCACACAACAACAAGTCGTCGGTGCAACATAAGGGTTTAGGGCTTTGAGAGTCTCTTGTGTAGTTTGTAAGTCACCCATGAATCTTTTGATACTATGTGGTCGACATAGGTTGTTGTAAATTGTTCTCACTCGAAGCTTTGAAGCAAGAGTTGAGTATTGTTCTTGGTTGAAGCTTTTAAAAAAAACTGAGTATTGTTGTTAGTCAAGAGTCTTGGTTGAATATTGAACAGATTGATGCAGTTGCTGGAGATTGTAACTGTTAGATATCACTGAGGTGATTTAGGAATTGAGATGGGTTTCTCTTATCTAGATGGTGATTTCTAGATAGAATTGTACTGGGTAGGGATTAAGTGAGGAGTTGTAAACGGGGAGTTTAGCTCTAAATTAATACTACTAATAGTGAATTCATTCCTGGCTTGGTAGCCCCTAGATGTAGGTGATTTACACCGAACTGGGTTAACAATTGATATGTGTTTGTTTACTTTCTGTAATCAATCTTATTGCTGTTGCTGATATTCTGAATATCAGTTTGTTTGTTCTGTCCTTGTTTAATGATTATATAGCACAATGTCTTTACATGTGTTATGACATCTGTTGTCTGCATAGGCCAAAATTTCACGTGGGATCTTAGGGTAAAAAATTAGGGTATGACAAATAGTCAAAATCAACCAGCTACTGATTGTTTCCAATTAGGTGATTTGAGCAACCAATGTCCGTATACCACTATTCCACCATTTTTTCACCGTTACTCTCAGACGACATTAATAGCACTGATTCATCATTAGAATCTCGTATGGCTATGTTGGATTCTTCACCCATGCTAACCTTATTTGACCAACAATCAACAACAAAATGGCCAAACTTGTTACAATTGTAGCATTGAACCTTTCTCTTATCAAATATTTTATTTCCCTTCTGAACATTCTTATGTTTCTTCTCATCTAGATTGGAGAGTTCAGACTTTCGAGCATCACCATCATTCTTTTTCTTGTTCTCTATTTATGCTTGCTTATGGTTCTTCTTGTCAAAAGAAGCTTTCAGAGCCTGTTATGTTTTCCTTTCAGAGTTTCATTCAGTAAGATACAATTCTTGTACCTCTAACTAGCGTGAAGCTCTTTAATTCTCATGGTGATAGTGTATTTTGAATGTTCTATGGCTACAACTATGTAATCAAATTGAGGAGTAAGTGATCTTAGTACCTTTTCAATTATTACTTGTTCAGAGAGCGTTTCTCCACAAGACTTAATTTCATTTGTGACCACAATCACTCGGGAAATGTAATATGACACCTTCTCATTGTTCTTCATGCTGACATTCTCGTATTACTTGCGTATGTATTGCAACTTTACTTTCTTCACTAATGCATTACCACAATAGCACCGTACGAGTTTATCCCACGTTGCCTTCACCCTCGTCGAATCAACAATCTTCTTAAACACCTCTGTATCCACACACTAATGAATATAGAACAATGCCTTCTGATCCTTCTTCCTCGTTTCACGTTACACATTTCTTTGCGCTTCTTTTTCATTTTGTGCAACCGGCGTGTGACCTTCATTGATGAGATCAAGAACATCTTAAGTACCAAATAACACACGTATATGAATCGACCATCGATTTTAATTCTTTATATCGAGTACTTAAAGCTTTGTATTCAAGCTACCGTTTCCTCCGTTCATCTTTGTTCTTGTGCAAATCTCTCAGTTCTCACCAACAAACGTGTTTCACAAGGCCTGAGAATCAAGATTTATGATTTTCTTTGATTTCAATCTTCAATTCACTATGAATTTAAGGAACGAAATCAATCACACACCTCACGTACACTCGTGTTTCCCTGTGAATCAGAACCAGACTCAGATACCAATTGTTAGAGTTAACAATAAAACTCAACAAAACTCCAATGATGCACAAGAAGAAGAAGAGGAAGATGAGAGAAAAAGAGAGAGAGAGAGAGAGAGAGAGAGAGAGAGAGAGAGAGAGAGAGAGAGAGAGAGAGAGAGAGAGAGAGAGGGAGAGAGAGAGATATGTGTCAAGAGAGATAGATAGATAGAGAGAGAGAGAGAGAGAGAGAGAGAGAGAGACTACCTTTTCTTCAACAATCTCAATTTCTCAAATGTTCAATTTGTTACAATTGTAACTAACTTTGGGTTTATATACACTAACCCAAATTCAAATGAAACTCAAATACAAACTCAAATGACGTTGAGATTAAGCATCTTGAATTTGAATTATATTAGCAATATAAATAAGAAAAAAAATTGGGAGCAAGAATCATGATGTGGTAGAAATAGACGTTGTAAGGGAGCTGTATGAAGAATTACAAAAGAAATAAAAAATTTTAGAGAATTACAAAAGAATTACAACAACAAATTACAAAAGAAATTAAAATTTTAGAGAATTGCCCAAAAAAAAAATTGTTTATAGTATTTTGGCATTGTTGTTCAACTTGTATTTTATGATCAAATGTATTTTATTTTAGAAGATATAATGAAATCCAATATTAAGTTGAGTTGTTTATGTAATGAAAACAAATGTTGAGTTGTTCATGTATTATGTTTAGTTGAATTACAATATCATGATTTATCCATTGACCTTGAATTTTTCACCAGTTTTCTCATTCAATAAATCAACAGCCCCATGAGAGTAAATCTTCACTAATTTGAAGGGGCCAGACCATCATGATTTTAATTTACCAGGAAACAATTTTAATCTACAGTTAAAAAGAAAAACTCTTTGACCTTCCACCAACTCTCGCTTCTGGTACTTAGTGTCGTGCCACCTCTTGGTCTTTTCTTTGTACAACTCAGCATTTTCATAAGAGTACATCCTATGCTCCTCTACTTCATTAAGTTGGAGCATCCTAGCTTGGCCAACAGAGTTTAAATTGAAGTTTAATTACTTAATGGCCCAAAAATCTCTATGTTCTAACTCAATTAGTTAGTGGTAAGCCCTACCATAGACAAATATGTATGGAGACATGCATAAGGAAGTCTTGTAAGTTATTGTTTATGCCCATAAGGCTTAATCCAAATGGTTAGACAAATCTTTTCTCGTGGGATTAATAACTTTTTCCAAGATTCTTTTGATCTCCCTATTGGACAATTCCACTTGACCGCTTGTTTGGGGAAGGTATGATGTAGTAACTTTATGTTTTATACCATATTTTGTCATTAGGTTTTCAAAAATCTTATTGCAAAAATGAGATCCACTATCACTGATGATAGCTCGAGGCGTGCCATGCCTTGACAATATGCTTTTTAACAAAAACCTAGTCACGAGTCTAGCATCATTAGTTGGGGTTGCCACAACTTCTATCCATTTAGATAAATAATCAACAACTACCAGTATGTATAGATTTCCAAAGGATTGGGGAAATGGTCCCATAAAGTCTATGCCACACACAACAAATAATTCTATTTCAAAGATGCTTATGAGAGTCATTACTTGCTTCATAGACACATTTCTAATCCTTTGGCATCTATCACAGGATTTAACAAATTTATGAGCATCTTTAAAAAGAGAAGGCCAAAAATAACTTGATTGAAATACCTTAGCTGCATTTCTTACCTCTCCAAAGTGTCCTCCATAAGGTGCGTTGTGACAATATTTCAGGATCTGTCGCGCATCAAATTGATCCACACATCTCTTTAGTAATTGGTCACCACATTTCTTATACAGAAAAGGCTCATCCCAGTAATAACTTTTAGATAAGTGAAAAAATCTTTTCCTTTGCTGGTAGTTGAACTCTGGTGAGATGTATCGACTGAACAAATAGTTAACAATGTCAATGTACCATGGGGTCACGCCTGTAGTGTTCATCAGTAACTTCTCATCTGAAAATACAAAGATGCTTTCATAAAATAAACTAAACCTATTACTATACATAAACATTAATTAAAATGAATATTACACTACACAAATACAATATATCTTGCACACTCTATTTTCAAGTTTGAAACCAATTAATAATAAAAATGATACTTATCAATAATTAGAATACAAAAAGTAAAAGGATTAGAGATTAACAGTTACCATTTAACATTTTTCTTTGTGAATTCAAGAGTTAAAGTTTTGAGTCAAACAGGGCCAACTTCCTCTACTCCAATATTAACCTTGTCACCATATGATTATTTTTTTTTGCAATGAGGTTTTTTGGTGATTATGAGTAGCAAGGTTTGTATTTGAGTTTTTTTAGAAAAAAGAGAAAAAAGGAGGCTATTAGAGGAATAATAGGTGTTGGTGATTATGAGTAGCAAGGTTTGTATTTGAGTTTTTCTAGAAAAAAGATAAAAAAGGAGGCTTTTAGAGGAATAATAGGTGTGGGGTGATGTGTATTGAAGTGAAGAGTCATGAAGTTGTGTCGTGTACTACACGATGAAGAAAAAAGATCTTCATGACTTACATTTGCTTTTTCCTTGTTGTCTCCCTCCTCTCTGCAATGCTATGTACTAATAACATTTTATTTTCAAAAATAGAGAATAGAAACAAAAGAAATTTTGAAAGCTTAGTAACTAAGTGTTACTCAAAAGGGATAAAAAACAACTTTTAAAAAGAAAATAATAAATGACTTAAAATAAAAATTAACTTTTTAACGTAAACTTAAATAAAAATTTGATAAATCCTAATTAAATAAAAATAATTATTTAACTAAAAATTAAAATGAAACTGGTCAAAAATGAATAAATAGTCTGGTATCGAAGTGCTCGAAAAAATAAAATGAATGCGCCAAAATGATAAGCGTGAAATAAATGATTCGGAAAAATACAATGCCCGATTAAAAGGATCAAATTGATCAAAATGCAATCGGAAAAGCAGTCAAAATTTTAAACGAGCATTTGGTGATGTACGCTCGGCGAATGTCAACACTACAACAAAAGTAAGTTATAACATCGCACCTTAGACAGCGCTGCTATAAGTTAAAAACAAGGAAACTATTCATTTAAAAAAATAAAAGCGCAAAACAATATAAGACCTTAGACAGCGCTTTGGTAAAAAGCGCTTTATAAGGTCTTATAAATTAAAAAAAAAATTAATGGAAAATATTAGACAGCGCTTTAGTTAAAAGCGCTTTCTAAGGTCTTATAAATTTTAAAAAAAATATAAGACCTTAGACAGCGCTTCGGTCAAAAGCGCTTTCTAAAGTTTTATTAATTTAAAAAAAAAATTAAAGGAAAATATTAGACATCATTTTCCTTAAAAGCGCTTTCTAAGGTCTTAAAAATTAAAAAAAAAAAAAAATCAAAAGCGTTGTCTAAGGCCAACCTTAGAAAGCGCTTTTAAAAGCGCTGTCTAAGGTCCACCTTAAAAAGCGCTTTTATGAAAAGCGCTGTCTAAGGTCTAATTAAATTAAAATATATGAATAGTCAGTATTCATTTTCATATTTCCGCTCTTTCTTCTCCCCTGCATGCGAACTGAGCTCAAAACCCTTGCGAACTCAAACCTTCACCGTCAACCGTCCTCCACCGTGCCGTCGTTCGTTGTTGCCGTCCGTCCGTTGCCGTCGTTGTATTGCCGTCCGTTGCGAACTCATTGCCGTCGTTGCTTTGAATTTCTTATGTTTTAGTGAAATGTTTGAGATTTTGTTTGATTTGGTGATGGATCTTGTAGCTTGAGCTTGTTCAAGCAGCCGGTTTTGCTTCCATGCAATCACTTGCTCTGCAGGTTCGTTTCTTCTTCTATATGATTCTGTGTTAATATTTCTAGGTTTTTCAGTCGAGTTTATTTGTTTTTTATCTTTCATTATTTGCAGTTCCTGCATAGCGGATAGTTCAACGATTGGTTCTGAATGTGCTATCTGTAACACCAAATACGCTCAAATAGGTAACTTAATAACCAAATACACTTATCCTGTTGTTCTAGATTCACGTTTTAAGAGAGTACTGATTGTATTTTACAGTGCTTGTGTATTTTTTTTTTAATTTTCCGATTTAGTTATGATTTGTAGGATTTGTTTAACTGCTTGTGCTGAGTTGCACTCTCTAATGTGTTGATTTTTGGTGGTAGATTTAAGGCATGTGCCTTTTGTGGAAAACATGGTGACTATTTATAAGACCATGGATGCGACCTTTTGTGTTAATGCATTTCAGCAACGTTCTTCTGGTGAGTTGCTTTCTCATTTGCATTAGTATGTGAAAAACTAGTTTATTGTTTGATGGTATTTGACATGTTTTTTTTTTTAAAATTGGTTAATGTAGATGATAGGATGGTTTTGGAGAGGTGCCAAACTCTTGACAATTCAACTTGTAGTAATAAGAATACTGACAAGGTCCTGCTGAATTCATGTATGTCAAATGAGGTTGGGGATGCTAACCGCATTTTGGAGAAAAGTAATTCAATGAGATGTTCTCAGAAAGAAATTGGGGATCGTGTTGAAATGGATTTGAATCAAGTGACAGAATCGGCACCAGACAGCCCTCCATTTTGTGATACCAAAGGTTCTGATAACTGCTGCAGTTATCAAGACAGTGACCAGTTATATCAACAGTTTTATTATTAGCAAGCAGTTTTCTTATTTGCAAGTTGCAACATGCTGTAAGTTTGTAGTTTGATATTCATTCAAACTTTTTGATGTATCAGGAACCCACAATATGACTTGCAAGCTCAAGATCAACCTCATAGGACCAGTCCTCAATGAGAGGATTCGTTGCAAGTATGGAATAGGCGTGTTATGAATGCTAAAAAAGCTATTAAGTGAATTATAACGATGAAGGAACAACAGAAGAAGGGGGGCATACAACGTTAAAAAGTGATGAAGAGGATACATATGTTTCCTTTAGTTATAAGGTATACCCTTACACACTTTATTTTGGGGACTATGTTATGCATAAAAATGATAGTATTAGAAATTTATTTGGAATCAGATTTAATATTTTGAAGAATTCTGTTGAACCTACCGAGTATGTTTCAATTGAGTATGATGATGGAATAGCAAAGGTTCATGTTTAACTAGTGTCTAAAAGGCTTTGTAGATGTAGTCTGTGAGTTTTCTTTTGAACCCTTAATTAGTCTTTTTTGGTAAATATTCATTTTGATTTTTAAATAGGTTAGTCTTTTTGTTGGTTAATTTAATCTGTGAATCAAATGTGTCTTTCATTAGTTAATTAGTTATTGAATGTGTCTTGTTAGTCAATTTACTTCATAAAATTACTAACAAATGAGATACTTGGGTATGTTTTTAATTTCAATACATTCAATGACGATATTGACAATGCCTTACACATTTAGGGACCCAAAAGACTATTTACTTCTTTTTAATTGGTTGAACTTTAGAGGATGGTGAAATAGTAGTTTGAATTGCTTCAATAATATATGACTCACTTGTTACTTATTGTGTGGACTTTAGGGTGAATTTTTTTACAAATCAAAAGAAAACAAAAAGCTTAGGACATTGAGCAAGTTCAATGATGCTAGTGTTTGGTGGAAAAGAAATATCAAAGGAAAAGGTATTAGCTAAATTGAAAGTACTGGATGTTTCTTATGGAATAGGAACAGGTAACTTCTGTTATGATTTTTTGGGGTCAAATACAATGTCCTGGCTGCAAGTTCTTTTTTTCCATTTAGCAATTTTTGTACTATTCAAATAGTACTTCATAATGTTTTATAATGGATGTCCAATTTGAAGATTTATTTGTGTTGCATTAAGTATTAAGTATAGGCTTTCATTCAAATTTTACAAATGGCATCTTATACCACATACATGATTCTTATTTATCTTTCAAATTTTAAAGTAGCTCATTATTTTCTTCTGTAAAATGTATGAAGAATTTGTTACATGATAGTAATTTGCCTTGTTGTTTATGATATACTCATATACATAGTTGTATCTTTTCAGAACAATTCTTTTATTGTAATTACCTTTCATTTTCCTTTTTAATTTTGATTTAAACATAAATTTACTCACCTTTGGAAAGAACGGTAAAGAGCTGTTATTATAAGTTGAATGTGGAATATATAATAAGAGAACTCACCCTACTGATGTATATAATGTATCTATTATAGAATAATGAAAATATGTTTAGTTTGTGGAATATATAAGTTGAAACGGTGAATAACAAGCCTTCTGATACCGTTTTGTCTCAGCCATTTTTGCGGTAACAGTCCTTTAATTAAAATCTTATATGTAACATATATATATATATATATATATATATATATATATATATATATATATATATATATATATATATATATATATATATATATACACATATATTGCTATAATGTAATATTGTTGTGTTTTTGTTGTGTTATATATTTAAGATATTCAGATTCTTTATGTACCAATACTTCATTATTGCTATAATGTAATATTGTTTCGTACTGCATCTTATCTTTTTCATTTCAGGAATTTTGGTAAAATCACATAAATATTCTGACCTTCATTTTTTCAGTTGAAAATCCCATCACACGACTTCTTACAAATCAGTAAGTTCTCAATTCCATATCATGTTTGTGTTTGAAAAGACATAGCAAAACACTAGAAAATTACATTAAAACTTAGAAAAAATTCTCAATTTTGGTGAATAATCAATTGTCGCGCATTAGATTGAGTTGTATTATCAAGTTTGTTGTTTGTTGAAAAGTATAATTCATTAAATTAAGTGAACATAATCCAATATGAATGAAGGAAGTTGGTGTTTTACTTAACAGATTTGGCAATGTCAAGATCTCAATAGTATTTTTTATGAAAGGCTTGAATTTTTTGTTTAACATTTTCACGAGGGGGTCATTACTGGTGGATAAATTTTCACCACTTTGTTATAAAACATATAAGCTTAATCTAGCCTAAGAGTATATTGTGTTTTAGTATAGTTTATGAAAGCATTAAGTGGGTTAAGCCACTAGAATACTATTTCTAGCGATATATTTTAAGACATTGTTCATTATTGTTATACATACTAATTTAGAAGAAATAGAATATTGTTTCTTTTAGAAATAAACATGAGACTTCGCACATCTTTGCTTTCGCTTAGTGATATTTAATGTTTATTTACTTCCGATGTATGTATTTCTAACTTATGAGTTATTTTAATATTAACACATATCTCTCATGTCTAATGAAATAGTTAAAACTAAATCAAACTATGTTATATTATTATGTAGTACTTTGAAGAATGCAAGTGTGCTCATTACTCAATTTCTCAATTGGATGAAATTAAAGAGGATTGGTGTCAATACATTATGGAGCTCGGAATTTTACAAGGTATAATATTGTACTCTTACTTTAATTGATGAGAATTTAAATATGTGTAACTTTGTTTATGTATTCTTTTAATTGAATTACAATCTTTGTGTTTTCAGGACCTATAATGTAGATTTGAAGCAATGCTTTGGTTGGATGCAAAAGTACTAGTATAAGTAATATGTGCATTTGTAGAAAAAATGTAATGATTTGTAATTATAAATAGGTGTATATATAATTTTGGTTTGTAATTTTAAATATATATATTGGTTTGAATTGCCAATTGTTTTGGATATATAATTTTGGTGTAAATTGGTACATTTAAATAGGATAAATTGGATTGATTTGAATCTCCAAATTGTGGTATTTTTCTGAAAAAAATTGCTGGTTGAAAAACAGGTCAAATTCTGGTTGAAAAAACCTGGTAAAAATTGTGGTTTAAAAAAATTTATATAAAATTTTTCGTATACCTTAGACAGCGCTTTTGGTGAAAGCGCTGTCTAAGGTGGGGATTAGAAAGCGCTTTTCACAAAAGCGCTGTCTAAGGTGGACCTTAGAAAGCGCTTTTACCAAAAGCGCTGTCTAAGGTATACCTAAAAAAGTTCAAAAAAGGTAGGGCTTAGACAGCGCTTTTGCTGAAAGCGCTGTCTAAGGTATACCAAAAAAATGTCAAAAAAGGTGAGGCTTAGAAAACGCTTTTTTCAAAAGCGTTGTCTAAGGTATACCTTATAATGTCAAAAATCGCTGTCTAAAGGTACCATAGACAGCGCTTTTCATTAAATATACCCCCCTTTAGACAGCGCTTTTGGTATTACCCAAAGCGCTGTCTAAACCTATAGCAGCGCAGGTTTATACAGCGCTTAAAAGCGGTGTCTAAGGGCAAAAAAAAGCGCTGTCTAAGGTCTTTTTTGTGGTAGTGCAACTCTTGCCCTAAAAATTTGAAGTCAATTGTGCCCAAAAGTCAAAGTTTGAATTTTTGATTTTTTGGTCAATTATGGTTCCTTAACCCTAAGATGATGTTAATGTGTGATTGAAATCATCATTCATCAAGAAAAATCAAAGAAAGTGAGTTAACTTGTAAAAGGGGTAACCATAAAAAACTTAGAATTTTTCTAAGTTATGAAACAAAATGGCTAGGGTACCAAATTCCAAGGATCATAACTTGTGATCAAGCAACCATTTTGGCAGATCCAAAGATAGATTTGTAGCCCTCATGGCATACTTTAAAAGTGTCAACTAGACCTCATTCCAATTCCTCAAGGATTTTAAATTATGGAGTGACCAAAATCACAAAAACATGAAAATACCACTTTTTCCAACACTTAGTGAAATTTTCACTAAGTCAGAATCTGTTTCACTTTTGCAAAATGTAAGGGCATTTTTCACTTGGATCTAAAAAGTTTCAAGACAAACTATTATCACACATATGTTGTATCATATGAGGGCTTTCTAAAATGTCCAAGAACCCCATGAAATTCCCTTTGAGCTAAGAATTATAACAGTGGCAAGATGCCTTGCTGCAACTATCATAACAAGGCAGATTTGTGCATTTTGCTCGATTTGAGCAATTTGTGCAAATGACAAACAAATTTATCCATCTGAACACCTCAGGGGAAGACCAAGGAGGGACAAACACTGATTCATAAGCCTCCCAAGTCTTTGGAACTAAAAGTAGCATGCCAAACCTAAAATGCCTAAAAGAGGGACAAGACTCCAATTTTGTTTTGGGGCATTCAATGGATACACCAAGGTTTCCAACTGAATGAGTCAAGGATGATCTCTAAACTAGGGAACCAAAGGCTTGTGCTCTAACCTCTAGTCAATGGCTAGAGGAGACTTGAGATTCCAAAGTGATGCAATTGGACAATGATCTGCTGCAGTTGCCATTCACTATTGCTTACAAAACAAACTTACTCTACTATAAATATAGCTCATTTGTGCTCAGTTTAAGTACACCAAAGCCATCAAACTGATGCTTTCCTCAAAATCTCTTCTTTCACTCCAAAATTGCCTTCCAAAGCAAGGCACTATCAGGTTTTGAGTTTGAGAACCATTCCAACCAAACCAATCACACACACACACACACACACACACACACACACACACACACCTCATAAACATCATATAGAAGTGATCCAAACACTTAAACCACATCTGGAACACCAATTTCACAAAATCAACAGCCAATTGCTCAAGGTTTTAACCAAGTTGCAGTTGAGATGCCATGAAGTGATCCAGCCATTTCCAATCAAGTCCAGGCATTTAAACACACTTCATATGGTGTAGGGGAGTTGTTCAGATCATCACAACTCATCTGTAACATCTCCAACTCAAAAATCACTTTTCTCTTGCTGTCACGACCTCCAAGTTAGCCTAAACTTGGCCATCTCTTAATCTATGCATATTTCCTCGCACAATACTTTTGCCAAATGTTCATAATCATGCATAGAATATTTCCCCTCAATTAATTGCTTTGTTTGAATTGTGTATCAAAATTTTCAGCCTTCATGCAAATTTTAGGGTTCTTGAGGTTTTGTCTTGATTACTTATTCCATGCTAAAAATAAATGAAATTAAAGACCATAGACATGATCGTGAGGTGAAAACAAGTAGATTGATATGTGGATTGTGTGATTTCATCAAGTATTCAGTGAGATTGGTGAGAAAATGCAAATCTGCAGAAACAAAGGGGTGGCGCGTGTTCTTGGTGTGTTCTTGGCACCATTTTTTGAATATTTGAATATTGTGCTTTTATTTAATTGATTCAAAAATTAATTTCTCTCTGAGTTTTAATGATTTTGAGTTGATTCTTTTTTTAATAATTCACAAAAAATGTTAAAATATTTTATTTTGCCAAAAATTCCCAAAAATATTATTTATTTCATATACTTGATATTTTTGCAAAGAATTAATCTTTTATTTGTTTTTTACATTTAAAATATGTTTTCCTCCTTGATTTTCCAAATTTAATTGGTTTCCAATCATTTTGTGGATATAAACATGATTTTTAAAACATTAATCCAAGATCATAACTTTTTTTTCACACATGTTTGGTAATTTTGATAATTTTAATTGAATTTTTATTCAATTAAAATGCATTTTAAAATCAAATTAGGGTTTTGATTATTTTCACCCTCACAAATCTTTTTCAAAAAACTCATGGGTCTTTAATAGAGCGTAAGACCCAATCCTTGTTGTACATAAACCTTTTTGGACCTCAGTCATTGTATAAATCCCACTGTATTTTCAAAATCTCGGCGCGATCGTCACTTTTCAAAACATTTTCATCTGGGCCTACCCTTGTGTTGTAAGTCCCATTTCTTTTCTTTTTCAAACACTCATGGGCCTCTAATAGAGTGTAAGACCCAACCCCTTTGTAAATAAAATAATTTTTGGGCCTCAGTGTATTGTATAAGTCCCGATACCGTCAAAAAGTTCGGCACGATCGTCGTATATTTAACAAAAACTTTGGGTTTCTCCTTGAGCTATAAGACCCATCTTTATTCATTTTCAAACTCTTTGGGCCTCTAATAGAGTGTAAGACCCAATCCCCTTGTACATAAAAACTTTTTGGGCCTCACATATTGTATAAGTCCCTCTGTACAGTTTTCAAAACAACGGTACGATCGTCGTTAAAACTTGGGCCTCTCCTTGAGCTATAAGCCCCAACAATGTTTTCAAAGCACTTTCTCATTTGATTTTGAATTCAAATATATGTTATTACCAAAACTTTCTTTGTTGAACAACTAACAAAACAATATGGAAGCTCTACAACGGGTAAGTGTTTATCCGCTTTCATTTACCGCTTTCATATGTGTATAACTGTATTGTGGGGCTGCTTCACTATAAGTCTTATTTCACATCCTTTTATATACTTGTCACATATCTACTGTGTAATACTAGTATAGTTATTTAGAGTTTTCCCCGGCAACTACGTCTAGAACTAGGTAAAGCCCTGTTGGTCACTCTTAAATACAAACAAAACTAGATCCCCCGTAGGATTCCAGATACAATCTTCCCTTCTCTTAGGGTTAAACAATATGGAACAAAGAGAAATGCAGTATTCTTGGTGAACCTTTTCTCAGACTTTCACTCTTAGAAATTGTCAAAGAAACTCTAACTCCCCAGAGTTGATCTATTCTTCGTGAATGGCATCTCTTGAGTTTCTTCCAAATTTTCGAACTTTCCTGGAATGATCTCTTCTCTGTGAATTGCATTTCTTGAACTTCTCTTGATGTGGGGGACCCACATGCTTCCTAAAAGAGTCCCCGCCTCCTCTTGGGCGTTGTACAAGGACCATTCGGCTTCTTAGAAGTTCTCATGCCTTCTCTTGGGCTTAATACAAGGACCTTAACGACCTCTTAAAGGTATAAGACATAACTTAGTCATCCTTTGCTAGAGCAGTCTTTCCAGCGTCAAAACTCTAGCCATTTTAGGGTTGATACTCATCCCTTAATGCCCGTGCCTCCTCTTGGGCATTGTACAAAAGATAAAACTCTAGACTTGGACAGTCTAAAACTCTTGAGTCTCAAAGACATTCTCAAATTCCTTTCAAACATAGGAAGAAACATAGATCACTCTGAAATCCGGTATCTCTCATGAGAGTTCTCCACCCTTGGGCCTGCCTATGGATTTAATCCCCAGTAGTAAGACAACCTCCTCTTGGGCTTTGTACAAATGATTCTCCCTAACAAAACTAACCTTTTCAGACTCTCTTGTTGATTCAAACACTTTTAGCCTCCATCTTGGGCTTTGTACAAGACACATATAACCACTCTCGTGTTGAGTATAAAAGATTCTCTTGTTGAGTCAACTTTTAGCCTCCGTCTTGGGCTTTATACAAGACAGATAAAAACACTCTCTTGTTGAGTATAAAAGACTCTCTTATTGAGTCAATCTCCTTTTTGCCTCAATCTCGGGCTTCGTACGAGATAGCAAACACTCTCTTGTTGAGTATAAAACACTCTCTTGTTGAGTCAAACACTTTCAGCCTCCGTCTTGGGCTTTGTACAAGACATATAAAAGAACCACTCTCTTGTTGAGTATAAAAGACTCTCTTGTTAAGTCAAACACTTTCAGCCTCCGTCTTGGGCTTTGTACAAGACATCTTTCAGCCTCCGTCTTGGGCTTTGTACAAGACATATAAAAGAACCACTCTCTTGTTGAGTATAAAAGACTCTCTTGTTGAGTCAAACACTTTCAGCCTCCGTCTTGGGCTTTGTACAAGACATATAAAAATACCACTCTCTTGTTGAGTATAAAAGACTCTCTTGTTGAGTCAAACACTTTTAGCCTCCGTCTTGGGCTTTATACAAGACACAAAAAACCACTCTCTTGCTGAGTATAAAGGACTCTTTTGTAGAGTTAATCTCCTTTTAGCCTCAATCTCGGGCTTCGTACGAGATAACACATCACTCTCTTATTGAGTATAAAGGACTCTCTTGTTGAGTCAATTAACCTTCAGACTCTCTTGTTGAGTCAATCACCTGCTCCAGACTCTCTTGTTAAGTCAACTCCTTTAGCCTCCGTCTCTCCGTCTTGGGCTTTGTACAAGACATATACAAAAACTCTATTGTTGAGTCAAACTCAGTTCAGCCTCTATCTCGGTCTTTATATAAGATACATTCTCCCCAACGGAGTCAAAAATCCCTTTTAGCCTTAATCTTGGGCTTTGTACAAGACAGAAAGAACATTTTCCGCGGAAAAGTTAAACTTCTAGCCTCCTCTTAGGCTTTGTATAAAGAAATCATCGGTTGAGTCAATAAACCTTTTAGCATCAAATTGGTGCTTTGCTCATATCATATAAACATCAACAATGCCTCTTTAAAGATGACAAATTCTCTCTCAGTCAAAACCCTTTAGCTTCATATCTTGGGCTTTAAACAAGATACAAATAACCCTTCAGCCTCACATCTTGGGCTTTGAACAAGATACAAATCACCTTTAGCTTCTTGTCTTGGGCTTTGAAAAGACACCAAAACACCTTTTTCCTCCCGTAGAATAGGAGGAACTACGATCGCTCTGATTTCCCTGTTTCGTTAAACGGGAATACGTATGCATAAGATTGTGAAATCTTAGCGAGCATACTAATCAAAAACCCAAAATCCAGTACCTATATACATCAATCAAAGAAAATAAGGTCTAGCATCCTAACCAAAAGCCTCCTGGACCATCCAGACACTTTGTTCTTTCAAGCAAATAACTAAAAACAGACCCCCCTTTTTGATGGCATCTGTAAACCAACAGTTTTGACTGTTTAACTTCAGTATGCAAGCAGGGTTAATTGGAGACATCTTTTCCCTTCCTTAATCAGCTTCATAGGATAAAAATTGAATCGAACTGTAGTACCAAAGCGATAGTGATTCGAAACCACAAAAATCGCGCTACAGGAAGATAAAGTCTTCCTTTTATTTTAGAGTCGGTGTCTGCTCTGATGTGTAAAATGGGGGGTTGGCGTTTGTGTGTCTATTTCCGTTGGGGAGAACTATGTTATCTCTTATGTTGAGTTTTAGTCATAATTATATTATTTTATAATCATATTTTGAATAATTATTTGATGTTGATGTTTCCGTTGCATAGTAATAAAGTTGAAGTTCAGACTTGGTGAATGTTTTATTATTATTATTATTATTACTGTGAATAATTTTTAAAGGTGACATGTGTTGCATATCATAAAGTATTAGCAGGTTTTGTGGAACTGTAGCATCCTAAATATTTTTGTGTTGAATTTACTCTGATGTTTTAATTAAACTATGCGAGGAATATTTAGGGTGTTACAACATATAAAGAATTGGGGGATTCGATACACAACCTGACCGCTTTCATAATTAAACTATGCGTTGTTGCATATCATAATTCTGTTTTTTACATTACAAACTAGAAAAAAAAACCCATTTACTGTTTCCTTTAAATTTCACAAATATTGACTTGTTCAAACACAGTTCCTGTGGATTCGATCTTTTATTTCTTTGACATTATCGGTACACTCTTTGTAACGTCCTGTATAATATATACCTAAAATAATACTATACAAGTATTTTATTTGGTACTGACACCATCACAAGTGCCTAATGGCGTAATTCACATACTTGACCGCTTCTAAAAACATGATACAATCTATGGTACAAGATATGGAAACTAGCCAAAACAAAAAAAATCTAAGAATAAGGTACAATATTCCTCATTGTACAAGAAAATAATACACAGCGGAATAAGCTCAACTAAGCTTCTCTTGAAACATCCAAGCATAGCTCCACTTGTAAATCAAACCTGCAAACAACGCCTGAAAAATAACAACAACAATGGGGTGAGATATTAAATCTCAGTGAGTTCCCTATCTTATGGATTCTCTCGGCTTTATAGGGTTCTAGACAAATCCTAACTCAAGTCAAGGGGAAGGAAAATGACCTTGAGTTCTCAATCTCACACTATATAGAAACATCTCATGAGTTTGTTAACTCAAGAATCCTCACGAATGGAATATGTCCTGAGTCTGTTAACTCAAGAATCTCACTAATCGATAACCTTACCAAGGCATCCCCTTTGCCCATCCGCTTCTACGTCTAGAAGTCGACCCGAGTCATGGATCCTTGTAGTTACTTGGCATACGAAATGGATTCGGGATCATGGCGTGTTAACCATCACAAGTCTCTACCCATAGGTTCCATTCGTACTACACGCGGGAATCAAACCTGCCAAGTAATTATGCATACGTTTCAGAGGAGCTCAAGACTGACGAAACTGCATCTCAAGGGAAATGGTTACAATTACGTGATCATATATCGACAATCGCAAGGCCACATTCGCCTTAAGGCCTCTTTTGCCTTTTCTCATAAAACACAAAGGTTTACACACATGTTCCATACTAATGTTCACTGTCTCCTAGACCATTACTCGTCAAAGATGTACCTTTTTACATCGAATGCATGAGCATCGCCATCTAGGTTATCTACTCTAGACCATTACTCGTCAAGGATGTACCTTTCTACATCGAATGCACGAGCATCGCCATCTAGAGTTTCTATCAATTCCTAGCCATTACTAGGTTCCACTATCATGTTGTTATTGGGTTAAGTTTCCTCACTCTTTCTATTACATATTTTAACATGCATACTCTCTTGATCATGTTTAACAACAATATTAGACAAAGCATATTACAATTGCATTTTTGAATTACATATAATAGTTCAATCATAAGTTATACAAAAGCATATTACAATTGTATAATAGAATCACATATAATGATTCAATCATAAGTTATATCACCCTTAGGTTCCCTCTGATTTATTTAATCGGGTATTGAAAACAATATTTCTCACTTTTATCCCGTAGGATATTCTCACAGCTTTGCATCAGCTATAACCATGCCTCGATCGGATTTACGATCCAAAAGATATGGATTTTCAACATATCATATAAACATTATTTTCATTCATTTTCCACTAAATAATTAATCCCACATCATACCCATAATTTTAACTTTTTATTGGGTAGAGGACCGTCATAGATTTCCAACGATACCAAGAACGCTTCGATCAGAATTACAGATCAAAACTTATGAAGCAAACAAAATGGGAAAATCGGTCATGTTCGCTGCCATCACTACTATGAAAAACCCATTTAACAACGGTTGGGAATGACATATAATGACGCGGGCGAGGGCGTTGTTATGTAGATTGTCGTTGTATATATGATACTTACAACCACAGACTAGTAGGCATTGTAATAAACTGGAAAGGGCGCTAACTATCACAACGTATTATACAATACACCGTTGTAATAAAAATAATTGTCCTCAGTTCGATTCCCTGCAGCGCAGTTTTGATATTTATTTTTTCCTGGACAACGCGCCAGATATTATAACGGTTATGAAATATAACCGTCGTTAAATTTTCTGCAAAATTAACAAATATAATCATGCTTTTATAATTAATCCCATTTTTTTCCTGTATTATTGTTCTCCATATCACAGCACATCAAAAAAATACAATTCATATTTTGTGATAAAGTTTTCATAATAATATTAATCGTATCACATTCATAATATCACATATACCACATTACAGTTTATCAGAACAAACAACCTACATAAATAAAATATCACATATACCATACTACAGTTTACACATATTACATAACTTTCACATAATTGTAACTTGGTGTATTGGTATCTTGTCTCTTGGTGTCTTGTCTCTTGGCCTGGTGTCTAGACTCAAAATACCTATGATTTCATATAATTATACTTGTTAGTAAAAATACTTCTAAACTATAACATACAATTAATATATTATGAATAAATAATAAATAACGTACTTGTTAATTTTCCCATATGCCTTCTTCGTGATCGAGTCGTATAGCATGCACGACATCTCCATCAACTTCATCATATGAGGTAGGAACTTGTGTTGTGTAAGAAGGTGTGGACGGAATATCAAGACTTTCATCACTAAGAGGAATGTATTTTCCTTGGAGAACGATTGACTATTTCCCCGATATGTCCGATGAATCGGTAAGATAGAAAACTTGTTTTGCTTGAGAAGCCATGATGAATGGTTCTGTATTAAAAGATGCCTTGCCAAGGTCGACCCGGGTGAATCCTAAGTCATCAATGTCTACACCATTACTATTATTGGGAACCCACTTGCATTTAAATAAATCCACTTTGAAAATAACATAATCAATCTCCCAAATCTCATCAATGACAGCCAATACTGGATTCTTATCTTTCGAACTAGAGAAATACATCGATTCGGCTTCAACCATAACCCCACAATTTTGCATTGTACAACGTTCATCTTTTAATTTTGTATAAAAGGTATAATGACCAATGTCGTATGCACTCCAGGGAATGACACAAAATTTTGGCTCGTACAACAACCATTTAAGTATCTCGGATGCACTACGATCATTAGATACACTTTTATTAAACCAATCCATGAATCTATTATTATGCTCTATCAACAACAACTTGTCACTCATTCGGAGATATTTTTTCTTCAAAAGTATTTTGTGAGTATCTATGTAAGGATGAACCTCATCTATATTATTCAATATATAGAAATGTGATTGAATAACTACATCCCGAGCCATTGACCTAACATTTAGACCTTGAATACCTCTTTCGTCTGTGTCAGCATGACGAGACTTTGGAATTCCTATAGAATCTGCATCCGACAAATAGTTTGTACAAAACTCAACAGCTTCTTCTGTGATGTACCTTTCAACAATCGAAGCTTCCGGTCGGTGATGATTCTTCGTATATCCTTTAAAGATCTTCATATATCACTCTATTGGATACATCCACCTTAAATAAACTGGACCACAAATTCTAATTTCTCTTACGAGATGAACAAGTAAGTGAACCATAATGTCAAAAAATGATGGCAGAAAATATATCTCCAATTGACACAAGATTATGGCAGCCTCATCTACTAATTCATCCAATTTTTTGAAATCAAGAACTTTATTACATATGGCATTGAAGAATAAACACAGTCTCGTTATAGTTACTCTCACATTTTTTGGAAGAAGTCGTTGCATCAATACATGACAATCATGAGATTTTAAACCAATTAACTTGAGATCTTTCATTGATACAAGTTTCTTGATGTTTAATGAGTAACCTTGCAGAACTTTAATACCTTGCAAACACTCGCATAACGTCTTCTTTTCCTTTTTAGATAGAGTGTGACATGCTGGAGGCAGATAAGTTCTTTTTCCTTTCTCTATTGGAGCCAACTGTTTTCTTATACCCATCTTCTCCATATCAAGACGAGAAGTCTTACTATCTTTAGTCTTGCCCGGAATGTTTAGAGGTATGCCAATCAAACTATCATACACATTTGTCTCTACGTGCATCACATCAAGACAATGTCTAACATCAAGACTTGACCAATATGGAAGATCAAAGAAGATGGACCTCTTTTTCCATATATTTTTTGCAACTGCCCCTTTTTCTTTTCCTCTCTTTCCACCTTTTTTCTTTTTCTCTCTTCCCACCTTTTTCTTTTTCTCTCTTCCAAAAGACAACATTAATGTGTTCCTGCCGTTGATAAGTTTAATCCCCGGTTAAAGGTTTATGAGCCTGACCAAACTCTTGCTCTCCATTAAAAACCTTTCGCAATCTACGATAAGGATGACCCGGTTTTAGAAATTTTCGATGCCTAAGGTAAACTGTCTTTTTTCCAAACTCAAGTTGGTGATAACAAGTATCATCTTCACATATATGACATGCTTTATGTCCTTTGACACTGTATCCAGCCAAGTTACCGTAAGCCGGAAAGTCGTTAATTGTGCAAAATAACATTGCATGCATATTAAACTTTTCCCCGGAATATGCATCATCAACTTCAACGCCTTCGTCCCACAAGAGTCGTAAATCATCAATTAATGGACTTAGATAAACATCTATGTCGTTACCAGGTTGTCGTGGTCCAGAAATCATCATACTTAACACTATACACTTGTGCTTCATGCACAACCAAGGAGATAGGTTATAAATAGTGAGAAGAACAGGCCACGAAGTATGATTAGTGACCAGATTACCAAAGGGGTTCATTCCATCGTTGGGAAGCCCAAGCCTAAGGTTTCTTGGCTCGACTCCAAAATCCGGAAACAGCGAATCAATTTTCTTCCATTCTAAAGAATCAGCTACATGGCAAATGTTTCCATCACGAATCCTTTCATCTGCATGCCATCTAAGATTCTTTGCTTCATTCGAATTAGCAAAAAGTCTCTTTAATCGTGAAACTATTGGCAAGTACCATAACACTTTAGCAGGAGGATGCTTCCTGCTAACATTGTCATAGTGATCATTGTCATCACCATTGTTAGCCTTCAGCTTGTAACGCGACACACCACATTTCGGACATTGAAACAAGTCTTCATACTCTTTCCGATATAATATGCAATCATTAGGGCAATCATGTATCTTCATATAATCCAGACCCAGTGGAAACAATATCTTCTTGGCCTCATAGCAATGATCCAGCAATTTGTTATCTTCTGGTAACATTTGTTGTAGCAATTCAAGTAATTCTGTGAAACTTTTATCCGACCATCCATTTTTTGCCTTTAGATTAAACAACATTAACACCGCCGACAATCGTGTGAACTCTATGCATCCCTTATATAAAAGGGTGTCTTTATCACTACTTAAATTATCATAAATATGAGCATTCATAAAAGAAGATTCCCCAATATCACGGAATATATCCTCTAGTTGATCTTCCATATATTCATCTTCCTCCACTCTTTGACTTTGTGATGCCCGACATTCCTTATTATCCACCTCACCATGCCATGTCCATATTATATAATTTTGACATATACCATCACAATAAAGGTGATTATGTATTTCTTTCTTTGTACCCTTTTTGATATTCGCGCAAACAACACAAGGACAATAAAAGATACCATTATTGTCGGGAAGGTGTTTATCAGCGTATTCAAGGAATTCATGAACTCCGTTCTCATAAAACGGACCTAATCTATTGGCTTGCATCCAACTACGATCTATTATAACTTTTGAAATTTATACATGTATAATAATGTGAATGACACACCAAAATCTAATACAAAAACTCAAGCATATGCATATACAATATGAACAAAGAAAAAATCAATGAAGATGTACTCTCATACTAAACGTAAAGCATATGAAACATCTCATTCTGACTTGAGCATATACAATATGAACAAAGAAAAAAAGGAATTAAGATATTGAAGAATACCGTACTTCGAAGTTGTAATCAAATGAACATAAGGAATGAAGATGTTGAAGAGTACCGTACGTCGAAGCTGAAGAATCAAATGAACGAAGACGGTCAATATTTGAGCATAAACCAAGAAAAAAGGAATGAAGATGTTGAAGAGTACCTTACTTCGAAGCAGAAGAAGCAAATAAATGAAGACGATAAATATTTGAGCATAAACCAAGAAAAAAGGAATGAAGATGTTGAAGAGTACCTTACTTCGAAGCTGAAGAAGCAAATGAATGAAGACGGTCAATATTTGAGCTCCAAATGAATGGATACAAAGAGGGTAAAGGTTAGGGCGTCTCTGGCTCACTTGTTCGATTAGGGCGTCTTATGAAAGAAATACAAAATAAGTTTTGTTTTAATTTATCAGTAAAGCTTTTAATCTCGGTTGGAGAAACAAACCTAGTGGAATCTTAAGTGACACACGGTAAATGTATCCTAAAAAATGGAAAAAATGTGTTGCAGGGAATCGAAGCTTGTTACATTTCATTTATTACTACACTTGTTCATATTAACCGTTGTAAAATCATTTACAATTTATTTTTTAAATAATAGACTTAAGTGACACACGCTAAATGTACTCTAAAAAATGGAAAAAATGTAGTTGCAGGGAATCGAAGCTGGGTACATTTTATTTATTACTACGGTGGTTTAAGTCAACCGTCATTAAATGACCCAACTTTTGCCTGGGCGCGAAATTTTTAACCTATTACAACGGCGTAAAAGGATGCGTTGTAAGCCTGACGTTGTTGTTTTAGCGTTTTGTAGTAGTGCATGTTCGCAAGGCAAACCCTGGGCGAACAGAACAGAACAAAAAGGGCATAAAGTTCGCTAAGCAAACTCTAGGTGAACGTTCGCCTTCCCTTCGCTTTGGGTTCGCCTGCGAACCCAGAATTCCCAGCAACGCTAAAATATGTCATTTGGGGCCAAAGACCCTCATTTCATCACCCAAAACACTTCCAACTCATACTCTATCAACCCCAATCATAACCCGACTATACTACCCGTTTTATATCGCATTTCATCTGATAGATTTCATTGATTTATCCGTTAAATCATTTTCTCTCAAATCTAACCTAAGTTCTAAACATATATTTCTAGAACTTAAAGTGTCTAACTAGAACCCACCTTAGCATTGAAGAGGAGGTTGAAGAAGATGATGAATATTGAAGATGATCCATGAGCTTTTCTCTCTTCTTCCTCTTTCTCCACTTTCTCTCTTTCTCTTCCTTTCCTTCTCTTCTTACTAAACTCTTCTTCTTTCCTGTCCTTCTCTTTTTCTAACAACACATATATATATATATATATATATATATATATATATATATAATACTTATTATATAATATAATCCAATAGAGATAAATATCTCCAATTGATATTTTATCGTCTCATACCAATTGATCAATTATTAGAGTTACCGTAATATACTCTCTTGAACTAATAAATATTGACCCGTCTCTTTTATAAAATAATTGATCTCTTCAGAGTTCATCAGTTGCTCTATTGATCCCAACTGATAATACTTAAAGTACCTAGAGGATTCCATTAATGCAATGAACCAAAGATAGAACAGACAAAAGCTCATCTGATATCCAATTGAGTATTTAAATAATATGGGGTATTACACTGTTTTTGCTTAATATGTTCTTTTCTTCTCTCTATGTTATGATCATTGTTGTGATTTTGTATTTGTTGGATTGAATGATTGATTGATGAACTATGGGTTGTATGATGATGTTATGCTTGATGTCTGATTAGTGTAACTGTTGTGTTGTAGTTGTTGGAATTATGCATTTGATTAAATTGTATGATGGTAGATGTTGTTGTTGATGGTTGTTGCTAGTCAGAGTCAGAACTTAAGTTATGAGTATTTTTATGAGTATTTGTTGGATTGAATGATTGATTGATGAACTGTGGGTTGTATGATGATGTTATGCTTGATGTCTGATTAGGGTAACTGTTGTGTTGTAGCTGTTGGAATTATGCATTTGATTGAATTGTATGATGGTAGATGTTGTTGTTGATGGTTGTTGCTAGTCAGAGTCAGAACTTAAGTTATGAGTATTTTAGAATAAAATAATATGTTAAATAAGTTATATGAAAACTAGGGTTTTGCAGTGTATTAAAAAGTGATTTACATTTGGAAAAGCAGCAGAAAAGTGCTTCTGTTGCACGTGTAATCGGTTACCCGGAAAGGGTAACCGGTTACAATGTTGTTAAAAAGTATTTTTGGGTAATTTTGTGAGGGTGTCATCGGTTACCTGGAATATGATAACCGGTTACACTGTGTGTGTTTTGTGTGACAGTGGCTGGTTACAAGGGGTGTAACCGGATACACTAGGATCAATTTTTGAAAAACTTCTAAAATTCATAACTTCAGTTCCGGGTCTCCAATTCGGGTGCCATTCAAAGAGATGGGAAGCTGACGTGACGAACTTTATTCTAAAATTGGTTTCAGTACCTGAAAATGAATATTTTGGTGTATGGTGGTGTTAAATGCATTATAGTGTTTATGTTGTGGTATGACATGATCTTAAATGCATTGTTGTAGTTGGCTATATTGTATGTTGATGTTGTCAAACTATTATAGCGTGTGTTTAGTGCATGGTGGCTAGTATTGGTGAAGTACATTGACTATTATAGCGTGTTGTTGTTGCATGTTGTATGTTGCATGCATTCATGGTGTTAGACGGTGGTCCGTTTATGGTGAGCCTCAATCATAGCTAGTGGGGATTGGCTGTGAGTTGCTGGTTTCAGAGGTGATGGAATTAGTAAAGCGTTATCGGAGGTGATGCTAACAAATTGGTGGGCTCTGATCCTTGGTGGGGATCGAAGCGGTGAACTTGAGAGTTTACGTATTTGTACCGCATGCATTGAGTCAAGTTGTGAGTTTTAATGCATTTCATATTGGTTAAGTTGTTATTATGTTTGGATGGTTGTTGTGTTGATTGTACGGAAGTATGTTGTGGAATGGGTGATGTGCATGTAACAATCTGATGGTTACTTATTATCATGCTTTCCTTTATATAATTATGATATCTCACCCCTTCTATTTGAATGTTGCATTTACATGGGCATCATACAAATAATGCACAATAGAGCGTGGATATGATTGAAAGATAGAGTATTCCTTTTATTTTAGAGTCGGTGTCTGCTCTGATGTGTAAAGTAGGGGGTTGGTGTTTGTGTGTCTATTTCCGTTGGGGAGAACTATGTTATCTCTTATGTTGAGTTTTAGTCATAATTATATTATTTTATAATAATATTTTGAATAATTATTTGATGTTGATGTTTCCGTTGCTTAGTAATAAAGTTGAAGTTCAGACTTGGTGAATATTTTATTATTATTATTATTATTATTATTGTGAATAATTTTTAAAGGTGACATGTGCTGCATATTATAAAGTATAAGCAGGTTTTCTGGAACTGGAGCATCCTAAATTTTTTTGTGTCGAATTTACTCTGATGTTTTAATTAAACTATGCGAGGAATATTTAGGGTGTTACAACATATAAAGAATTGGGGGATTCAATACACAACCTGACCGCTTTCATAATTCTGTTTTAAAACTCTTATTTTGTTTTTTGCATTACAAACTGGAAAAAAACCCATTTACTGTTTCCTTTAAATTTCACAAATATTGTCTTGTTCAAACACAGTTCCTGTGGATTCGATCTTTTATTTCTTTGACATTATCGGTACACTTGTCGAGAAGTCATCAAGTCTTTGGTATGAGGGCTTTCTCTGATTCAACCGTCCTTTTTCTTGCTCACTCCAACCAGTCGAATTATTGTAGTTTCCTCTTCATTTGTTTTCGAACCACTTCCCTATACCTTTCTTTTCTTTTGCTGATTGCTTCTGCAAAGCCACATCGCTTTTTGACTTGCATGCAAATCTTTCGGACATTCTTTGTTCATGAGATTCAAGCATCCCTTAAAGCTCTTCCATTATCAATGTTGACATATTTTTGGACAATTTTATACCTACTACCACGTTGTCAAACTTTGGTGACAATGACCTCAAGATATTTGCAACAACTAATTTTGTTGTCAATACTTCTCCACATACCTTGATTTGATTCACCGGTTTTGTGATCCTAGTGAAAAAATTTGTTATGCTTTCATTGTCTTCCAGTTGAAGCAATTCATACGTTCTTCTGTGAGTTAGTAACCTCACCTTTTCACCTTTTCTGCGCCTCTAAATGATTTCTCCAATATTCCTCATGCTTCTTTCACTGATTCTACATCATTGACCTTTTCAAAATTGTATGGATTAACACATTGGTGAATTATAAAGAGAACTTTACAATCTTTCTTCTTGAATTCTTTGTATGCATTTTTTTTATCCGACGTATTTTCTGCAAGTGGTATTACTCTTTCCTTCACAAGATCCTAAAGATCTTGACAACACAAAAAACCTTCATTTGTATACACCAATTCTCATTATTCAATCCCTTCAGAATTGGGGGACTCATCGAAAATTGTCCATTTGGATGATTTATTGCCATTCCCATCGGGTTTTACTTCCCACGAATCGCTCAACCAGTGCTCTAGATACTAGACGTTGGAATTAAACCCAATACTTTGAGTAATTCCGAATCATTATTGATGAGCAAGATTCAATCAACCGATTGAATTTTCTTCTTGTTCTTCACTTTTCACTCAAGTGAATCAATCACATCTCGATTGCAAGATGATTCTGCTGCACAGCAACAGTGGAGAAGAAGAGAATAAAACTGAATTGGGAAGAAAGGAAATGAGGGATTCAATATAAAATAGGGGAAGAAGAAGAAATTTTTTTGCAGAGTAGCTCTCTGCTCTCAAAACTGCAATTTTATTTTAGTGAATTACATTACAATAATAGGGGTTACTCCCTATTTATAAATTGAGTTTTCTAGCTCCCTAAGCAAACCCAAATACCTAATTTTTCAAATACTACAAAATTAGGCTCAAATACAAAATCCATGTCGAGGCTACTCCTCCAACACTTCGATAATAAAACAATTTCAACACACACTAAACTATTAGACAACTTCCTTGTCCTTGTCGAACAACCTTTCTTCGACACAAGGAATTACAATTAAACAGAATCATGGTATGGTAACAACCTTTCTTCGAACAACCGTTTCCTTCCATTGGAAGCCTTGGTTTCAATAGGTTGTCTAACCAGGACAGATTAGAGCTTGACCAACCTATAGATGCTGCTGAAGTCAGAAGTGCTGTGTTTGATTGTTCTGGGGATCGTAGTCCCGGCCCAGACGGATTTAGTTTCGAGTTCTTTAAAAAATGTTGGCACATAGTTAGTCACGATTTTGTCCAATGTATATTGGAATTCTTTGAAGGTGAAAGACTACACAAAACCCTGGCATCCTCTTTTCTTGTTCTCATTCCTAAAAACGGAAGCCCTCGGGACCTCGATGATTATAGGCCCATCTCCTTGATTGGCTCGGTGTACAAAGTGATAGCCAAGATCCTAGCTAACAGACTCAGGAACAAAATAGGGAGTTTAATTTCGCAATCTCAGACGGCTTTCATTAGTGGGCGAAATCTACTTGACGGGGTGGTGACTTTGAATGAGGTAATAGATTATGCTAAACGAGCTAAGCAAGAATTAATAATGTTGAAGGTCGACTTTAGCAAAGCATACGACTGTGTCGATTGGTATTATTTGCGTGAGGTCATGACATTCATGGGATTCGGAGACAATTGGTTGAGGTGGTTGGATAATGGGGTGTTCAATAGTTTCACATCAGTCTTGGTGAATGGGAGCCCGTCCAAAGACTTTAGAGTTACTAGAGGTCTCAAACAAGGTGATCCCTTAGCTCCTCTATTGTTTACCATTGCTGCTGAAGGGTTGGCAGTCCTTATAAAAAGAGCTGTTGACAGAGGTAATTTCTCAGCCTTCAAAATGGATTCGAATACCTCCTTCGACCTCTTACAATATGCAGACGATTCAATAATATTGGGAGATGGTTCCATGAGCAATATAATGGCAATTAAAGCAATACTGAAAGGTTTTCACCTCGCGTCTGGCCTAGAGATCAACTTCAGCAAAAGTTCGTTATTTGGCATTGGAGTAGAAGACTTCGTTCTCGAGGCAGCCGGTTGGTGGCATTTTGGAAACCTTTGATAAACATAGTTCGAGCAAGGCTAAATTCGTGGAAAGGCAGATTCCTCTTTATGGGAGGCAGAGTTACTTTGATTAACTCGGTGTTGGCGAACATTCCAATTCATTATATGTCGTTCTACAGAGTTCCATCTAAAGTTATTAAGAGTTTAAAGTCTATCCAACAACGGTTCTTATGGCAAGGTTCGGTGACGAAAAAAGGTATTGCTTGGGTCCGGTGGGAATTAGTTTGTAATCCGGTTGAAGATGGTGGGCTTGGAGTAAAAGATATCAGATTGTTCAATACAGCTCTTATGTTCAAATGGATATGGAAGATTCTGTCTCAAGAGGACAGGTTATGGAGAGGTCTAATTCATAGCAGGTACTCTAATTATTTACATGAATTGCATAGCTCTGTCTTAATCAAAAATCAAGTGCCTCCGTCAATGTGGTGGAGAGACCTGGTACAAATTTCCTCTTCTTGTGGCATTAATCTTGAAGACGGTCTGATCTCGCACAAACTCGGTAATGGTGAGTCTATTCCCTTTTGGACTTCTCATTGGGCAGCGGGCAGCACTTTGGCATTTGAATTTCCAGATTTGTGGCAATTAGCAGAAAATAAAAACAGCAGAGTTATGGATAATGGGTTTTGGGAAGAAGGAACTTGGTATTGGAATATCAAATTTTCACAACAACCACTGCAGCAAGACATAGCGGTTCAACATGATAAATTGCTCCAAGTTTTGCAGGATTACAGGTTGGATGACGATGTGCAGGATTCCGTCGTTTGGATACATGGACATAGCCCAGTTTTTTCTGTGTCGTCGTTATATCATCTTTTGCAAGGTAAGGAGAACAGCTTAGTACCGGCCATTGCAGAGGATGTTAAATCAGCTTTGAGGTTAAATTGGTTGGCCATTGCCCCACTCAAACTGAAAGTTTTTGGCTGGAGATTGATCCTTAACAGAATCCCTACACGTGACAACTTGGTTCGTAGAGGAATAATTACTAATGCCAATGAAAAGGTTTGTCCATTCTGTTTTTTAATGGATGAAAACGCTGAGCATCTTTTCTTCCAATGTTCCAAGTCCTATCATGTTTGGAAATTTATATTTCGTTGGCTAAAAGTGGAGGAATTTTGGGTTGGAGACATTTCGAATCATATAATATGTTGGTTAAATGGGTGTCTTCAAAATTTGCTTGATGTGGGAACGACTATGGGATTTTGGTTATTAGTGTGTTGGGTTTTATGGTCGTGTAGGAATAATATTATGTTTAGAGACGAGTTTGGGGATGTAGATACGATTACCAATCGTATAGTTATGTATTCTTGGTGGTGGATTGGAAAAAAACACAAGAATGCACTAAACTGTAATTATTATTCTTGGGTAAATGCCCCTTTAGAATTTTGTAGGCCTTGAATTTTACTTGTTAGGCCTGTTTTGTACATGGGATTGGATCTCCCCTTGAGATTCGCTAATTAATATACTACAAATCTTGCTTATTAAAAAAAAAATGGTATGGTAAAAATAGATTTTGTAACGGAGCTGTTTGAAGAATCTAAAAAGTACAACAACAAATTGCAAAAGAAATTAAACTTTAAGAGAATTAACAGAAAAAATAAATTGTTTATATAGTTTTTGTCATTGTTGTTGAACTTATATTTTATTATCAAATGTAATTGTTGAACCATTATTTTAGAAGATTTAATGAAATCCAGTATTATGATGAGTTGTTTATGTAATGAAAATAAGTGTTGAATTGTTCATGTATTATGTTTAATTGAGTTTCAATACCATGTTGCTGAAATTGTGTTGCATTGATTCATATAATGAAATGCATTGTTGAGTTATTTTGCAATGTTTCCGAATTAAATTGACTTCCTATTTTGTTGTGTATCTTAGTTTACCTTAAAAATTTAATACAGCTTGACTTATTAATTGTCCATAGCATGCGTTAAACTTTTTCGAAAGTTTGTCTTATAAATTAGCCATAATATCCCTTAAAAATTGGCCAAAATCTGCCATATAATTTGGTATTAATTTAACTTAACAATTGATCAATAAACTTAATACAAACTTTTACAAAATAGAAAAATTTAACACATTCAATACAATTTTGTAAATTTCAAACACTTTAATTGAAGTAAACCCATCAAATAATGTGATAAAACCACTACTGCGGAAAACCCATTTAACAACATTTGCGAAAGAGATATAATGACGCGGGCGCATGCGTTTTTATGTAGAGTGTCGTTGTATATAGATACCTATAATCATGGCCCAAAAAACATTGTAATAAATTGGAAAACGCGCTACCTATAATGACGGTTATTTTAAAAATCCTTTGTTGTATGTCTTTTAATAAAATAAAAAAATGCACCATTAGAACTATTTATTATGACCGTTATTTTAAATAACCGTTGTTGTATGTCTTTTAATAAAATAAAATAAAATTGCAGCATTAAAACAAGAACAACAGCAAGAACAACAAGAACATCAAGAACAACAATAAGAACAACAACAACAACAACAACAACAACAACAACAACAACAACAACAACAACAATAACAACAATAACAAAAAGAACAAGAACAAGAACAAGAACAAGAACAACAATAATAATAACAATAATAACAACACTACAACATTTTTTCTCTTTGACAACATCTGAAAAGTGTTGCCAGAATTGAGAGAAATGTTGCCTAAAAGAATAGGGGACGTTTTCTAATTGTCCTCTGTGCGAGCGTTGCCTATTATTTAAGGGAACGCTTTTTTTCACTTTTTGGAGACACTTTCCTAAAACGTCCCTTAAACTATAGGAAAGGGGACATTTTTCTAATAGCATCTTAAGCAACGTTTTTAAAATGTTGCCAATAATCGCAACAATTGAAAAATGTTCCCTATGGTTTTCAAATGTTGGCAACAATTACCAATTGTTCCTTAAACTTGAAATTGCTTTTTAAATGTTACCATATTTTCCAACAACCTAAAATTGTCCCCTAAACTTAATTTTTTTTAATAAAATGATAGCAGTTGCACAAGATATTGGTAATTCATAAATTTCCCATTTTATCCTCCAACAATGTCATATAAGAATCAACCATGTCATATAAAAATAAGGAAAATAAATTATTTGCAATGTCATCAAATACAAATTTACAGAGGACATTATCTTCATCAAAATCTTCTGGTATAACTCCTAGTACAGTAAGAACTCACTTCCTAGAATAAATCTTTTAATTATCTTTGACACAACTAGCATAACGAATAAATTAGAACATGGGGGGGCTTTTTAATAATCTGAACAAATCCTTTTCAAATTCTCTTAACAACTTTCTGATGCTTAGTAGCACACTCAATAAACATAGAACAAGAACGGCAAGTTGAACATTAAAATGAGAGAAGTCTGTTAACTTGTAACGCTTTATATGATTCTTTTTGCCTTGTGAAAACTTTGAGTTAGTCCTCTTTTCTTCAACATCTACACCACATTTATATAAATCTGAATATGGAGTAAGTCAACAACACGTGCTTGCCGACATTAATATGTACAAGAAAGACTTCGGATCTCAACCTATATACAAATCGAAAGAAAATAAATTAAAATACACACAGAATGGGTCGTAACTGGATAAACCATAAAGCATGTATATTTTGCAGATTTAATAATCCACTGATCTTAAAGCTTCGCCATAATTTCTTCCAGAGCTTATTCAACTTAACCTATTTGCAATAGAATAAATTAATATATCATTTCATTCATGCAGGGACAAAGAAAGAACATAATTGAAGATTAAGCACATATACATTACACAAACACACACATATGCTCAACCCTGTGTAAAATAAGATTAGTGTTTTTTATAGGAAAATTTAATTGGTAAACACGGATTATAATTAATCGGGTAACTATTACTACATGAAGCACAACTAGAAACAAATGCGTTAACATCAAATCAATTTTGGTATTGCCCTCCCTCCCTAACAACTAAACCAAATCCCTAAGCTTCTGAACCAATCAGTGCTATCAATTTTTTCAACTCTCACAGAGCTACAATGTTATAACGCCGATATTTTACCACTTAGTACTGAATTGTGTAATGCAAACAATGAACCTTTGTTCAAATTCTGCTACTCTACAGGAACTAATTGACAGCACTTGAACCAAATCAATATATTAATGATAATGGTGCAATTGAAACATAATCTAACATGAAATTAAAAACATTGATAAAAGGCCTTGCGTTGCTTGGAAATCACAAATGAAATCAAATGCTAATGATGTTGCCAAGGCTATATTAAAACAAAAGGAAATAAATAGAAAACATTTGATGAAACTAAAGACCTGATTTTCATGATCCTTCATAAAGAAGAAAATAAGATTAAAGAAAAAATATTTGAGTGCATACAAACATAAAAGGTTGTCCAAAAATATTCATAAGATTAAAGAAACTATTTTTAAATGCTCATTTTCTATATAACACATGTCTGTTTTCTAGAGACAAAATATACCATAAACTCTTAGCCTTCTATTTTATCATTTTGAAGTTGTAAAACTATTACGTACATTTAAGCATTATAAAGGTTGAGTTATGATTAAGAATCTCAAAAAAAGATGCTAGGAGTTGAAAATGTTTTTGCTGTACTTCTACAAAAGGTCAAAAATACATGTTAAAAACTATCATAGATAAAAGAATAATTAATATCTCTAAGAAAGTGATGTTATAGAAAATTACTCATGTTGCGTAAAAAAGTGTTGCCAGAAGCAATAAATGTTGTAGTGCTGCAACAAGAACAACATTAATAAAAAAGAACAACAAGAACAACAATAATAAAAAAAGAACAACAAAGAACAACAATAATTAAAAAAAGAACACCAACAACTAAAATTGCTAACTCGAGTTCTGAAATTTGTTCTGAAATTTGGTTTAGTGGAGAATTAGAATATCGTAAATGAAAGATGATGTTTTGAGGTAGAAGATGTCTAAGTTTTAGGTTTCACGCGGATCACTAATAGTAGTGTCTTGGTCGTTAATAATCACTAAATGGACGGCCAAGATTTGTTTAAAGATAGTGAATAAACTCAATATGCACGCCACCTGTAATGTTGGTAATGAGATTTGAAAAATGCTGGTGCTGGGACTTGAACCTGTAACGCCCCGATTGGTTTAATTGTATTTATTTATTTCATTTATGTGAATTTTGTGAAATGTGTGAATTTATTGTATTTTACCTGCTAATTGAGTTAATTGGTTAATTTCTCTGATAGATAAAATATTTGCATTAAATTATAATTTCTTTTCAACTTTGATTTCCTGAAATATATTTCATCGCTGTTTATGTTTTATCGCGTTTTGAGAGCGTTTGCGAGATATTTGAGAGTAGGGGTATTTTGGTCTTTTGGCTTGGTTAGTTATGTTTTTCTAAAAATAGAAAGTGGAGAGAAAAAGAGAGAAAAGAAAAGGGAAAAGAAGAGAAAGAAAAGGAAGAGAAAGAAAAGAGAGGAAAGAAGGGAGAAGAGGAAAAATCGAGGAAAGTCCGTTTCAATCGCGATTAATCGGGTAAGGGTGAGAAGTTTCAATTATATCTTGCTTGTGTATGTATATGTGTTGTTTATGTATGTGTTTTGGTTGTTTTTACAATGTTTTCGTTATTGATAAATTGGTGAACCATTGTCAAAAATCGATATAAATCGCGTTGTATGATTACCCTGTGTTTAGGAACAATTTCTGGTACTTGTTTTGCTGTTAAAAATGGGTTTGGGGATGAAAAATGGGATTTTTGGGGGAAAATTCGCAGAAAAATTATGCAGGAAAAATTCTGGGTTTTCGCTGCCCATACGCGTATCAGGCAAGGCAATACGCGTATTGGGTTGGGCAATACGCGTATGGCAAGGAAGGATTGTAAGCAATGTGCGTATGGGAGTGGGCAATACGCGTATGGAGTGAGGCAATACGCGTATTGGATTTTTAGTGGAATTTTTGGGGAAAATCAGTCTCTGCCCATACGCGTATCACTTTGGACAATACGCGTATGGATGGGCGAGTGAGCAAGGCAATACGCGTATGGCTCAGGGCAATACGCGTATGGCCAGTGAGAGTGCAGAATTTTGTCTTTTCGCGATTCCATTTCTTTTTGATTCCATAACTTGTGTTCCGCTTATCCGTTTTGAACATTCACTACAACAAAAAGGACTTATAACATCTCACCTTAGACAGCGCTTTATTACAAAAGCGCTGCTATAGGTCAAAAACACGGAATCTATTAATTTAATAAAGGAAAAGCGCAAAAAAATATAAGACCTTAGACAGCGCTTTAGTGAAAAGCGCTGTCTAAGGCCTTTTAAATTTTTAAAAAAATATAATGGAAAATATTAGACAGCGCTTTCCTTAAAAGCGCTGTCTAAGGCCTTTTAAATTTAAAAAAAATATAAGACCTTAGACAGCGCTTTTAAGGAAAGCGCTGTCTAAGGTCTTAAATATTTAAAAAAATAAAAACAAAAGCGCTGTCTAAGGCCAATCTTAGAAAGCGCTTTTAAAGCGCTGTCTAAGGGCCACCTTAGAAAGCGCTTTATTGAAAAGCGCTGACTAAGGTCTAATAAAATTAAAATATATGAATATACTCAGTTTTCATTTTCAGTTTTGCGCTCTTTCTTCTCCCTCCCCTGTTGCGAACGGATACTTGCGAACCTGAGCTAAACCCTTGCCGTCGTCCACTGCGCCGTCGTCCACCGTTCCTCCCTCATTTCGCGACTCCGACGACCTTTACTCCACCGTGACCGTCTGTTCCTCTCTCATTTCGCGTTTTCGTCACTCAGTTTGGAAGTTTAAGAGTTTCAGATTATTACACATTTTATAAGGTATGCTGATAATGTTGCTGTTGATAATGTTGTTGTTGATGTTGATAATAATGTTGTTGTTGATGTATTACACATTTTGCACGTTTCAGAGTATTACACATTTTACACGTTTCAGAGTTTCAGTTTGGAAGTTTCAGAGTTTCAGAGTTTCAGTTGATAATGTTGCTGATAATGTTGATAATGTTGTTGTTGATGTTCTGCTTTTAAGTTTCTCTTATTGCATAGGTTATGAAAAATCGTCCATTTGATCCCTTAATAATATGTATGAGATAGTTCAAGTTTATGTATTTCATTTTTCTCATAGATGGATAAAGCTTCAATACTTGAAGATGATGTTGAATACTTGAATGAGTTGTGACAAAGAGTTATTGATCTTCAAACTGAGCTAGAGTCAATTTCTCTTGGACAATCTCTCGCACCCACCACTTCAACCCTTCCTATACAAGAGAATGAAGAATTATGTCATAGCAGTGTGTCAAGTCCTAGAAACCAATCAACAAAGGTATTTTTTTACTGTATTGCAAACTTGTTATTCCCTGTAAATTTTCTATTCACAAACTTTATTATAGGGTATCAGATATTTTTTTTTATACATTAGTTGAGCTTGTACAAATTTTACAAGTAGAGGCATGGGAAATAGAAGATGGAACTTTCAACATCCGTATGTTTTGTGCCTACAAACCAGATGTTTTGATTTCAATTATGAAGGCATTTGAGATCCTTGGATTGGACATTCACAATGCTAACATAAGTTGTTTAAATGGTTTTACCATAGATGTATACAAAGCTGAGGTATATATTTATTTTTCATTGTCATGTTTTATACAGAATTTAATATTTGAATATGGTGTTGCCGTCTCAAATTTTGGAATTTTAACCACGACAAAATAAATATAGGCTATATTTAATCATAATTTAACCTTACATATATTTTATGAGGTCGTATTTAGCTATAGTTTAATCCTGACAAATTTAAGGTCATGTGCGGTAGCCTGCCCTGCATGCCCTCAAAATTGGCCTGGTGCTCATTGATTATTAACTCATGTTTGTCTTGATAAGTTTTTCTATATTGACTTTGGTTTTTGATGTTTCTTTCCAGCAATGCATACAAGGTCAGAAAGTGAACCCTGAGTTAATTAAAGCAATGTTGTTGAATGCAGTGGATTACCATATGTCCTGTTGTGACTGAAGTTATGGACAAGTGCATGCTATCTTTACAAATGCACTTATTGTAGTTGTTGTATTGTAGCATGCAGGTTGTAAGTGTTGTTACTTCTTATTGTTTTGTTTTGTATCGAAACCTATACCTAGACCATTATCAAAACTGTTATGAGCACTAGATTTTTTTTCTTTGAATTTTAGCACGTCATACTTTTATTACTTTAACGTTATTGAATAAATTGTTATTTACCTTCTTGTCTTGTTAAGTGAGGTTGTTTTTATTTTGTTTATTACTTGTTGGTTTGATGGTAGAAACAAAAAATAATCAAAACATATGTGGAGCAACTTTTGTGTTCTTGAATTATTGGTTTAGTTCTTGATCTATAATCGAAAGGTTGTGAAGCTTTGTTCCAACATCTTGGGGAACTTTTTGGGAAGGTTGTAGATGTTGATGATGTAACTTTCTGAGGAATTAAGAAATTTGATGGGGAGGGATGTCTTCACAGTTTGGGTTGTGGAAGAATCATTGGCGCCAGAGTTAGGTGGTGACACTCGTCCCTTCTTTATTCAGTGATCAGATTATTGATGAAGATGAATTGAGTTCAGTTAATGGAGTTTTTATATATTCCTCTGCAGGTTGTTTTAATGGTGATGCAGGAAGCGGTGTTGATTTTGATTCAAAGAAGTTGTTGAGTGGGTTTTTGGATTGGCTAATAATTTAACACATATCTCTCATATTGTCTAATGAAATAGTTAAAACTAAATCAAACTATATGTTATATTATTATGTAGTATTTTGAAGAATTCAGGAGTGCTACTTACACAAAGGCTCTATTGGATGAAATCAAAGAGGAGTGGTGTCAATACATTATGGAGCTCGGAATTTTACAAACTTAAGGTATAATATTATACTCTTACTTTAATTGATGAGAATTTTAATATGTGTAACTTTGGTTGGAGTAATGCTTTGGTTGGATGCAATTTTGGTGTATATACTTTGAATTGCAATTTTGGTGTATATACTTTGAATTACAAACTTTGAATTACAATTTTGGATGCAATTTTGGTGTATATACTTTGAATTACAATTTTGGTGTATATACTTTGAATTGCAATTTTGGTGTATATACTTTGAATTACAAACTTTGAATTACAATTTTGGTGTATATACTTTGAATTACAATTTTTGGTGTATATACTTTGAATTTTAATACTTTGAATTACAATCTTTGTGTTTTCAGGACCTATAATGTAGATTGAAGCAATGTTTTGGTTGGATGCAATTTTGGTGTATATACAATTTTGGTGTATAAGTAATATGTGCATTGTAGAAAAAATGCTTTGGTTGGAAGCAATAACTTTGGTTGGAAGCAATGCTTTGGTTGGATGCAATTTTGGTGAATAAGTAAAATGTGCATTTGTAGAAAAATGTAATGATTTGTAATTATAAATAGGTGTATATACAATTTTGGTTTGTAATTTTAAATATATATATTGGTATGAAATGCCAATTTTGGATATATAATTTTGGTGTAGAAAGGCCAATGGTTTGAATTGCCAATTCTGAAAAAAATTGCTGGTTGAAAATTACAGGTCAAATTCTGGTTGAAAAAACCTGGTAAAATTGTGGTTAAAAAAAATATATATAAAATTTTTCGTACACCTTAGACAGCGCTTTTGGTGAAAGCGCTGTCTCAGGTCCACTTTAGACAGCGCTTATGGTGAAAGCGCTGTCTAAGGTGTACTAAAAAAGTCAAAAATGGAAGGTCTTAGACAGCTCTTATGGTGAAAGCCCTGTCTAAGGTGTACTAAAAAAGTCAAAAAAGGAAGGTCTTAGACAGCGCTTTCTCCAAAAGCGCTGTCTAAGGTGTACCAAAAAAGCCAAAAAAAGGTAGGGCTTAGACAGCGCTTTTGACGAAAGCGCTGTCTAAAGTAATCCATATAATGTGAAAAAGCGCTGTCTAAAGGTACCATAGACAGCGCTTTTCATTAAATACACGCCCCTTTAGACAGCGCTTTTGGTAATACCAAAAGCGCTGTCTAAACCTATAGCGTCGCTGGTTTATACAGCGCTTTAAAGCGCTGTCTAAAGGCTAAAAAAGCGCTGTCTAAAACCGTTTTTGCGCTAGTGATTCTTGGTATCGTTGGAAAGCTATTGAACTGTTCTTTCTTATTATAATGGTTTCGAGATGGTTGGCCGATTTAATTATGTTGGGAATTTAGAAATGTGTCGTTTTGTCGACTTTACTGTTATAATTGTGTGTATTTGATGTGTTATCATGCAACATGCCTTTGATATATAACGTGTAGCTTGTGTGTTGTTATATGATGTGAATGCATGTGATGAAATGTTGTGATGATGGTTTGTGGCCTTATGGCAAATAAATGCATTGTTTTGGGCTTGATTGCACAGGATGATTATTGTTGATTGAGATGATTCATATTGTTGAATTGTGGTGATGCATTTGATTGTCATGAGTTCTTGTGTGTCAAGCATCATGATATGCATCTTGTGATGTCGTGTGCCCTAGTGGGTGTGAGCGAACAAACGATTCCATCGTGAGCCTTATACCGAGAGGACCTAAAGCGATGATTATAGACGATCGTGAGCCTTATACAAAGAGGACCTAAAGCGATCGGGTTGTGAGCCTTATACAAAGAGGACCTAAAGCAATCCATAAACGTCGTGAGCCTTATACAAAGAGGACCTAAAGCGACGGGGAACATCGTTTGCCCGACGGGGAGTTACACTAAGTAACAAGCGATGGTTCCAATAGTTCCTGAGTGAACTAGTGATGAGAATGATGGATGGATGGTACCGCATTTGCATAGAGTCGTTGTGTCGGTCTCTTTGCATTTGCATAAATCATGAATGGATTGATTATGTGTGGAAAATCATGAATGAATTGATTATGTGTGGAAATTGTGAATTGATTGAGTATGTGTTGAGATTTATGATTGGATTGGTGAATTGATGTGCATATGTGATAAATGCATTGGTTATGGATGATATGTGTTATGTATAGACATGTGTTATGTGATGTGGTGGTGTGTTTTCATATGTTATAATGTTGGTATGCCTTATGTGCAAATATGTGATTACGTGTGTATAAATGATATATGTTATGTATTTGTGGCATGTACTATGTATTTGTATGTGATGCTTGTGGTGGGAATAACTATGCATGTGAATTTTTATGTGTGGGCATATTATTATGCAATCTTGATTTAGTTGTTATTTCTCACGCTTCTGCTATGGTTTGTTGCTCTATGAGGCAATTGCAGATTAGTGCCTTGGAGGCTTTTGTGCAGATTAGTCCTCCGTCCTTTGTCGTCGCACTACGCCAAAATTGGACAAAGACAGCGCAAAAAAGACAGCACTTTTTGGACAAAGCGCTGCTATAAGTCTTTAAAAAATTTCGCTTAAAAAAACGCTGTAAAAGACAGCATTTAGAAAGTGCTTTTTAAAAGCGCTGTTAAATGCCCAAAATGGAAGCCACCTTAGAAAGCGCTTTTTGAAAAGCGCTGCTATAGGTATTACTTTAGACAGCGCTTTTATAAAAGCGTTGTCTAAAGGTTAACCTTAGAAAGCGCTTTCAGAAAGCGCTGCTATAGGTTTTAAATTCTCCCCACCTTAGAAAGCGCTTTCTGAGGAAAGCGCTCTTATAGGTAGCACTTAAGAAAGCGCTTTTTAAAAGCGCCGTCTAAGGTCATTTATGAATTAAAATATAAAACAATTTCTAATCATTTTTAGACACTTCTTTTCATTTTCTTCTCTCGACCGTTCTTCTCTACTGAAACCCTTACTATCGTTTTTTAGCGAAATTGTTTTATTCTTTTTAGCAGCGCTTTTGTATAAAAGCGCTGTCTTTTAGGTGCTGTCTAAACATATTTTTGGCGTAGTGTGATGTTCAGACTTCCCTCAAGAGAAGCAGGTTTTGAAGCCGTAGGTGTATCAGATGAAGCAATAGTTCTCTTCCCTAATTTCTTCTTGGGCCTTCTGTTGCTATTGTTCTTAACAGGCCCACTAAGCCCATCCAACTTTTTAAACATAATTTTTTTCAAAGATAGTTTTTTGTAAATGTGGACCCCACCTTCAGAAACTTCTGCGTTGACAGAGGAAATACCTGTCTCCAACCTTACCGTACCTTGGGCTGTGTTACAAAGGGCAGCTTTATCATTACTATTCAAATGATACAAAAGGTTAACTTTTGCCAAACTTAATGCCTCGTCGAAAGTGCCTATATCTCCATTCGTGCAATTCAAGGATACCCCTATATCATCATTACGACTGGACCTACGTTGAACAGGAACAACATCAGTATCTGAAACTCTACCCCCATCAGCCTCCCCTACTTTTTCTTTGAGTAGACTATCCAACGTTTCCGGAACCGTGTCCAAGAAATCTCCCCCTGCCACTGAACCTTCGCTACCTCTCTCCTAGTACAATCCAGTGTCGGAATCAAACGAGGACGATTAGAATCAACCTTCTTCAAAGTCGCCGCAGGGAGTACCACCTGCATAGGACCATACGTATCTTCTTTTAAAACCAGAGAGAACTCACAACCATCCACCTCAATGATACTCTGCTCCTTCAAATCAAAAGAAACAGGGACCTTCACCATTACTCTGACCAGATCCATCCTTTTCCCCATTGCCGTGTTATCATCAATGCAGATATACGTCCCAAAAGAGTTTGCAAGAATTTCAAAAAATTCCGAACACCACACATGGCAAGGAACTCCATAAACACGAATCCACATCACCCTTTCGTTGTCTATATCTGTCTCCCTCCATTCTCTAATAGAACTGAACAACTGATTCCACCAAAAGCTCGCGTCATTGATAATATCCTTCATGGCGCCTGTTTCTTTTTCTTCAAGAAGGCAAAGTCTAAAACCCAAGGGAGTGGCTTTAATGAAGAATAAACCTTATGTCTCCAAAATCCTCTGAATACTGTAAGCCATTCCAGGAGAGTGTGTGATCCCGACGAACGCATTCTTCATTCTATCGCTAACCGTAGGTAGCGACGAGAACTTAATCTTGCAAGGCGCAACCACCGGAACCGGGCAAGGCGCAACCAGCGGGATGTTACATACTACATCAACAAAAGATACCGAATTTGCATGCAAATGCACAGAAGCTTTTCTCGACTTAGATAGATCAGCTATGTTCTCCTTCCTCTCATCCAAAGTATGCGACACCATCTTCTTCTTCGTCAACCTCTCAAACCTAGGTGGATTGGCGTGAATTTTTCTCCCGTCCACCATCACGTTATCAGGTTTGACTCCCCACATCCGAACATCCTCCACTTCAAGAAATCTCGCAAATCCAAACCTCCTTCCGAACTTGTTTCTCCTTGGGGATATCCCCACTTCACACACCTTACCAATGCAGCCGAACAAAACGAACAGATCTCTCGCCTTGATCCTATCTGGGAATTCGGAAATGAAAAATGAACTACAACCCTTCCGCTCAAAATCCCTTACCCCACCCACAAACGGGAAAACATCCCACTTCGATGCCTGCTTGTTAGATCTCTTACTGATAACTTTAGTCCACGCCATAGCCGTTACCGCCAAAAGAGAACCCCAGAAAAGAGGAAACAAACCAGGCGGACAAATGGTTTAGAGAGAAGGCATAACTGTCAAACACATGAAATATTTCTTCGAGCTTAGTTTAATCACACCAACTAATAGAGAATTCAAAAAATTGAAAGTAGTAAAAGAAAAAACGCACTGCGGATTCAAATTCATTGTCCATTCCCCCTTTGGTTTGGGGAATTGGAGAAGAGGAGAGAGTTTTGGGAGAGATTATAGCCATTTGGATTTAGGGGTTCTGTGAATCGTAAACTAGAAGAAGAACTCGCGCCAATGCTATTTGGTCTGTTTTTTTGAAACTTGTGAAATTGAATCATCGTTCAAATGCTTTTTAAACTACTACCTCTGTCCCTAATTATAAGACCCTGTTGAGTTTTTTTCTTGTCCCTTTTTATAAGACCCTCTTCAACTTTCAAAATGCATTAATTATTTTTTTCTACACATACCCCTAATTATATTACATCTTTTTTTGTACTATGTAATAAATACAGTTACATACACATTAACTATTTCTCTCTCCTAAGGATAAATTTGTAAAATTATACAAAATAGTCAATACATTTAATAGTCTAACCAACTTTCTTAATTCCCGTGATTTTCTCAATGGGGTCTTATATTTAGGGACGGAGGTAGTAACAATTATCACATTTTTAGAAAAAACATTAAAAAGGATATATATTTAACGTGAAGATTTTCCATAATTTTTAACGCGGAGGTTTCAATTATTATCTATAGTGGTAAATTTTCCATTATTCATTATCACATTTATAGAAATAAATAGTTAAAAAAGTAATTTAACTAATTATTACTATTAGATTATTAATATATAAGGTATGAAATTTTTTGAAGGTTAATAATTGTTATATAAGGTATGACATTATTGTTGGTGATAAGGTTACTAACCTTGTCGTTGACCTGATAAGGATCAGATGTTCATATTGAGGAGTCTCCTATACCGGTGTCACATGCATGTATATATATATATATATATATATATATATATATATATTGAACCTATAAGGAGTGTAAGAGATTTAGATTGAACTTTTGTAACATTCTTGTTTAAAACTAAAATGAGCAAGGTGACAAAATGGTATCTGAAAAGCACAAGTTTAGATTGTCCACCACACAGGATTAAATACAATAAGTGATTGTTTGAAAGAGAGTGAATGTTGAGCTATGATCCATTAATATACATAGTAGCCAAAATGTGTATATGTTGGGATGTGTCGTTCCTCAGAAGGCTAGAAGGTGATCTTTATGTGTATCTCTACAACATCAAGACATGCATCAATAGGGTAAAGGTTCAAATCTCTAAGTCTCACTTGTAACCCTGAAATATGTCTGGCACGGAGCTCAAACCATCCGCATGTGTTCTAGTCTCTCTCCTACATTAATATCTTACTTTTGCAATTAAAAAATAATTAACCAACAAATTCTAGCTCAACATGTCCTTTGTCTTTCCACACTTAATCACTTTTCACATTTGACTCCTCCTTTCTCACTTCAATTTTTAATAACTCCCAGATGTCATGAAACCTTTTGACAGTGGACCAAAATTTCAGCAGCAATAGTTTAATCACCTGCACTAAAAATAAAATAAAAACATAAAGTAGCGTTATTTTAACGTCTGATAGCCTGACCAAAACAAAGATCTTAAGCAATGAAATTGAGGGTTTCCCTTATGTTGTTTGAGGGGTCACCAAAATAGGTTTTAATCCTTTGTCCATTAACCTTGAATTTTTCACCAGTTTCTCATTTAGTAAATCAACTGCCCCATGAGGGTAAATCTTCACTAATTTGAAGGGGCCAGACCATCATGATTTCAATTTATCAGGAAACAATTTTAATTTAGAGTTAAAAAGCAAAACTCTTTGACCTTCCACCAACTCTCGCTCCTGGCACTTACTGTCGTATTACCTCTTGGTCTTTTCTTTGTACAACTCAGCATTTTCATAAGAGTACATCCAATGCTCCTCTAACTCATTAAGTTGGAGCATCCTAGCTTGGCCAACAGAGTTTAAATTAAAGTTTATTTGCTTAATGGCCAAACAACTTTATGTTTTAACTCAATTGGTTAGTGGCAAGCCTATCATAAACAAATGTGTACGGAGACATGCATAAAGGAGTCTTGTAAGTTATTCTGTATGCCCATAAGGGTTAATCCAAATGGTTAGACTAATCTTTTCTTGTGGGTTTAACAACTTTTCCCAAGATATTTTTTATCTCGCTATTGGACAATTCCACTTGACCGCTTGTTTGGGGACGATATGTTGTAGTAACTTTATGCTTTATACCATATTTTGCCATTAGGTTTTCAAAAATCTTATTGAAAAAATGAGATCCCCCATCACTAATGATAGCTCGAGGCATGCCATGCATTAACAATATGTTTTTTAACAAAAATCTGGTCACGACTCTAGCATCATTAGTTGGGGTTGCCACAACATCTATCCATTTAGATACATAATCAACAACTACCAATATGTATAGATTTCCAAAGGATTGGGGAAATGGTCCCATAAAGTCTATGCCCCACACAACAAATAATTCTATTTCAAAGATGTTTGTGAGAGACATTTCTTGCTTCATAGACACATTTCCAATCCTTTTACATCTATCACAGGATTTAACAAGATTATGAGCATCTTTAAAAAGAGAAGGCCAAAACTAACCTGATTGAAATACCTTAGTTGTAGTTCTTACCTCTCCAAAGTGCCCTCCATAAGGTGCGTTGTGACAAGATGTCATGATCTATCGCGCCACAGATTAATCAACACATCGCCTTAGTAATTGGTCACCACATTTCTTATACATAAAACGCTCATCCCGGTAATAACTTTTAGACATGTGAAAGAATATATTCCTTTGCTGGTAGTTGAACTCTGGTGGGATAAACACATGACCCCTGGAGTCTCTTGAAATTGTTCGCATATTAACTTTGACTTTGTTCAGATAAATTTAATTTGAGCTGAGGGATTGACATTTGATATCCCTGATCCAAATCTCTTTCTGAAAAAGAGTTAGTAAAGGAAAAACAAACATATTTTTAGATTTTGATTAAAGGTTAGTAAACATAAGTAAATAAAGGCAAATAAGAAACACACAGATGCTCGGTGATCCCTATAAGGTATAAACCCAAAGATGAGAGGGATAGAGGAACCCAAGCATGATCTTGTATGTGGTGCAAAGATGCAAAATGAGATGTGAGAAATCTTAAGGGTAAAAAATTCGGGTACAACAACGACTATTGTAAAAATTGAGAACCGTGATAATAATGGTAAAAGACATCAAATTAGAAGACAGCACAACACTTTTAGAGATTGTATCTCTAAAAGAGCTGTAAGAGTGGATCATGTACGCACTGATGAAAACTTAGCAGATCCTTTGACGAAAGGATTAGTTAGAAAGAAAGTCCGTAATACATCTAAGAAGATGAGACTATTGCCTATAAAGAAATGAGTTGCTCATGATGGAAACCCGACCTAGATGACTGGAGATCTTAGGGCAATAACAAGTCGTGAGCAATATGACATGATCATGCAAGTGAAACATGAATCCAGAAGTAATAAGAGGATGAGATAATAGAAACACTTAATCAGATCTATACTCTGTATGAAGGAGTGCCTAGGCTACAAAAGTACTCTTGATAGAGTCACCTTTATGATTATGGAACTTAGGTTGGTTCCTATGGAATTTTGAGGCATAATTCCAAGAGCCTTCACTAAACCGGGATACACGTGCAGGGCCATTAAAGCACTGGCTATTAGAATACACTATAAGAAAATGTTGTGTGTGGGTTTGATGTCTGATATAGAGTTCAAGACAATGGTGTCACTCTTGTTGAATCGGAATCCTACCTGCTACGCAAAGGTTCAAGTCGTAGACACTTTTGTTTATGCACAACCTTAGAAACGTTTGACATTACTTCTTAAACGCTTTTTTAAATTCAAATGGGAAATTGTTGGAACATTATTTAAATATTCAAATATGGGGAGATGAATTTGAAAAAACACCTTAAGTCAAGTCCCACTTAGTGTGTTAGTTGAAAAACCTCCTTAGTCCAACATTCCTTAGGTGAGATATATTTCTTTACTCATTTCATTATAAAAGGAAATTTTCTATTTCATATCATTTTATCATCTTGCTTTTCTTTTTGTCCACTTGGAAGTATGTTTAAGCTTATGCTCTTTTTGTTTAGTCCATTCGATGAAAGTCTTATGGATCTTAGAATTTCTTTGTTGAATTCTTGATCAAGACTAGATCGCTACCTATTTTATTTTCGTGCGGTATTGCTTTCGGATGGTGATTTACATATCCTTCATCTAGCATGCATTAGCACAAAAATCACTATTGACCGGCCTCATTGTAGGGTAATTACTACGTAAATTACTCGGCAATTGTTTAACATAGCATTACATTTGCCCCTCTCTATCCAATTCGGAATTTGATCTTTCGTGGTCCGAGCCTTGATTGGTCGCGTCAACCCAATGTTGGTTAATTCTTTGTATTAGGTTCAAAATCTTTGAAACTTGGCGTTGTAGAGGTTTTGGTTATACCAATCTTCTATCAACTCTTCATTAACCTTAACCTAAGTACATTGTTTAATCACTATAGTTCAAAACGCGAAACGGAATAATCGGTGAAGGCTTATGGCACTAGAGCCTTGTGCTACTAATCACTAACTTCTAACTTCTTTATGTTTCCTTCTCACTCCCTGCCTCTCTTTTTTTTTTTTTATTGCTCATTGCTCATTTTATCATATCATGTTTATGTTTATGTCATTTTTCTTTTGTCTACTTGGACCATATTATCTTGTGCTTTGTTTTTATTTTGTCTATTTTGGACTCAAAAACATTAATAAAGGATTAAACCACTAATAGACTTGTGCTCTTAATTGTTGGACTATGGTCACTATCCCTTGCTTCGGAGGATCTTCTTAGTTTGATTATGGACTTATGGACTTAGAATTAGGATTCTCTCCCTTATGCTTTGGACCATTATGGATTTTGGTATCCTAGCCTTTATTTGGCTTGCTCATTGGCTCAAGAGGATGTAATTCTTTTCTTTTTATGCTTTGAAGAGTGCCTCCATGTGGTTAGATCTTTCTTACCTTAGCTCTTATTTTTATGCACAAGGATAGTCACTTCTTCTCCACCCCTTCTTAAATTTTCAAAACCTTCTCCCTTTTTCAAAATTTTATTGTTTTCAAACTTAAAACCGCTTTCATAATAAAACCTTGACTTCGGTCAAGTGCTTTTTTAAACTTTCTTTTCTTTAATAAATGTCAATCCATGTTAATCATATTTTGACCATTTCAAAAAGGCTTTAAAAAACACCAAACTCATCAATCTTTTTTTTGTGTCTTATGCACTTTTCCTTTAAAACTTGTCTGTCTTCTTCTTCTTTGTGATAACTTCATTCTGATCTTCATCCGCACACTCCCTCTTGTGGCCTGTATAAAGTTTAGCTTATTTTTATATCAAATAACAAGGTACATAAACTAAACACTTCAGCAAAAGATCAAAAAGCTAAAACCAATTTGACAATACAAAAGCAAGCAAATAAGAGAGGGGGAAATCACCAATTTTCTGTGGCGGAATTGCGTCTTCAGAGACCTATAAAATAAAGAAAATAGAGTTTAGATCAAGAGAGAATTCAAAAAACTGAAAGCAGTAAAAGAAACAAACGCACTGCTGGTTCAAATTCATTGCCCATTCCGGCTTTGGGAGGAGAGGAGAGAGTTTTGGGAGAGATTATAGCCATTTGGATTTGGGTTTTTTGTGAACCGTGAACAAGAAGAACAACTCGCTCGCGCCAAAGAAATTTGGTCCGTTTTTTAAATTTCCTTATCACATTTAATAGCTTTTTAAACTAACAATTATCACATTTTTAGAAAAATAATTAAAAAGGATATATATTAAACGTGGAGGTTTTCCATAAATTTTAACGCGGAGGTTTCAATTTTTATCTATAGTGGTAGATTTTCCATTATTCATTATCACATTTTTAGAAATAAAAAATTAAAAAAGTTATTTAAGTAATTATTACTATTATATTATTAATATATAAGGTATGACATTTTTTAAAGGTAAATAATTGTTATATAAGGTATGACATTATTGTTGGCGATAAGGTTACTAACCTTCTCATTGACCGGATAAGGATCATGTTCATATTGAGGTGTCTCACGTGGAACTTCATGCTTTTTTTTTTTTTGATAAGCAACTTCATTAATAGGAGATTACTGAAATCTCGAACCAAAAAACTACAACCGATAAGCTGACAAAACAATTACATAAAATCGAACGGATATTTATACCATTCGTACAACCTACACAATTTACTATCTTGTCTACCTAACATCAACCAATTCCACGAGGTGACTTTAATATCATTGACAATGTCGTTAACATTAAACACTGCATCGTTGAACAAGACATTATTTCTAGTCCTCCAAATATTCCCCCAAGTTATTAACCATAATGAGTTTATCTTTCCCGCTATGCTTCGACCTTTAAGCCTCGAATTCCAAGTCTTCGTATGAAGATAGCAACTAGGTTCCGAAATTCTTCCTATGTCCACCCACTCACATATTTTGCTCCAAACCATGGAAGATTTAGTACAGGAGAAGAAAAGATGAAACGAATCCTCAAGATGATGGAAGTAGAACATACAAACCTTATCGTGCTCGTTAACAATTAAACGTCTTTCTACCAAATTTGATCTCGTGGGCAGCCTATCAAGAGCCAACCTCCAACCGAAAAATTGAACTTTCGCCGGTAAAACCGTCTTCCAAATAACAGTAGAAGGTCAGCGTTATCAATGTCAACCTCGTTAGCATAATAGGATGTATTCAAGCAAGAGTAAAACAAGTTAACCGTGAACGACAATGCGTCGTGGAATGGCCAGTTCCATTCGTCGTCCGCATCCTTTAAAACAGTGGCCTCTTCCAGCAGCTGACAAAAATCACTCCATTCAGGTTCAGTAAATGTACCAGCAAAATCCAACGATTCACACACCCTCCAAACCCAATGGTCACCGTCCCACTCTACCATCTCTCTAACAGAGCTGGCCGAATTTCTGCAGGCCTGGAACAGGTTAGGAAACCTGGTTTTCAGGGCCGTATCTCCAAGCCATTCCGCCTGCCAGAATGCGACGCTTGCACCATCACCAATCGAGCAATCCAATAAATTACAGAAACTATAAGATTCAGAAACTAAGATGGATAACAAGTCCTTCATCCACAGCGAATCGTTCTTCGAGCTGCCAACGTTGATAGCAGTTTGTGTTTTAATACTCAAAATGCCATATCTGTTAACAAGCGTCTGCCTCCATATTTCGTTTCCACCTCGGTAGAATTTCCATAACCATTTTGCGAGGAGGGCACAATTAAAACGACCAACATGTTTAATTCCAAGACCTCCGAGATCCTTCGGTTTACAGACAGAATTTCTGGAAATCCAAGACACGAACCTTTTAACAGAAGCACCAGCCCAAAGGAATCGGCGTTGGATAGCGATAATTTCCTCCAAAACTTTCTTAGGAGCCTTAAAGAAGGCCAAATGATGAATAGGGAGGTTGACAAGAACTGAGTTTATTAAGGAAACTCTTCCCCCAATAGACAGATTCTGACCATTCCATCTTGACAATCTATTTTCAAGAAGAGATAACAGGATTCCAGAACGAGCTACAACGATGGTTTCCTCCCACTGATAGGCCCAGAAATTTGAAGGGGAGAAAACCTGATTTGCAGTGCAGAAACTGTTCTGCAACTAAAAGAAATTCCGACGCAACTTCAATCCCATAGATGCAACTTTTAGTAAAGTTAATTTGAAGATCGGAAGTTACTTCGAAGGTTCGCAGGATTGCCATGAAAGCCCAGATATTTAACACTGATTCGTCCCCTATAAGCAGAGTATCATCTGGAACTGTAGCATACTAGAAGCTATCTCGCCCTAGATTTCTGAGCCAACATACTCTCTTTTAACCTCAAGTTTGGCCACATCTCCTCCTGAGTTCTAAGTCTATCTTTTACAACCTCTTCATCAAAGCAGCCTCTATCCATCTCAGAACTCCGCTCTTATTGATTAAGATTTAGAACACTTTCCTCAATGTTTAACTCCAGCCAACCAAAAACGTTGGAATCCAGAATCTCAAATCTACTTTAAGGGCTTGGAACTTCTTGAGGAGGATGTTGCTAAAAGAACCAGAGAAGGAATAAGAATCCCACTTATTCTTAACAAAAGGGAGGAAATCATGATGAGACAGCCAACAGTTGAATGTCCTAAATGGATTAGGACCCCAATTGACAGTTTTGGAATTCAACCACACCGGGCGATGATCCGACACGTCTCTGTCACCCACCACTTGATTCTTCAAGAATAAGGAAGAAATAGCAATATCATCAACCAAGATTATATCCAACCTACTTCTACTTAGACCATTAGAGTTGAACCACGTGAAACGATTTCCAATAGCCGAATGATCAATCAAATTCATCTCCTCAATGAATTTACCAAATTACTTCATACCACTACTATTAGAATCCCTGATACCTTTCCTTTCTTTTCCATTTTTAACTGCGTTAAAGTTACCACCCACTATCCATCCACCTCCAGAAAATCTTCTCTTCGTGTCAACTAGCTCCCTCCACAATATCTTTTTATCTGATAATCCACAACGGGAATACACGTTGATCACAGTCAACGATTGGTTTTTCCACAAAAATTGAATACCAAGGAAACCAAAACCACGGAAACTAGAGCAAGCAGTCATTGCTTTACCATTCCACACTGTAAGGATGCCACCTGATCTGCCAGAAGATTTCAACGCCGACCACTCTACGTCCTGGCTCGTCCATAAACTATTAACCACTTTGGAATCCATCTCAGAAATTTTAGATTCCTGAATGAGACAAACATCTGCATTCCTTCTTGACAGAGTTTGAGAAATTCTCCTTCTCTTAAGAGAACTACAGCACTCGCGCACGTTATAGGAAACAATATTCATGGGCCACAAGTAGCTACATCTTTCTTACTAGCCCTTGTAACCTTATCATCATTATCCAACTTCCTCAAAAGTCCATCTAGACCAACATCATCAACATCTCCTAGAATCCCCAATTTCTTCAAAGCTTTTCGCAAGTTGGACTGAACTTCTTCAAGAGCTTTACGACACCTCATGTTACCTCTAACCATATCAGTATCAGTAATCGACTCACAACACAAGAGAGAAGCACTAGACTCATTTGATGCAATTCTAACCGATCTTCTTTTGGATGGAACCCTTTCAATATTCCCATTAGAAGGTGCTTCATGGTCCCTCAAAGCAGAGTGTAATAGGGAAGAGAAATAAAAAGGGGTGTAGGGAATCTTAATACAGTTATAGACTTCATAGAGAGGTTTCTTCTTTTTAACTTTTACCCAATTTGAAGGCCCAACTAGACCACCTGGAGGCCCAGACATAGGGATTGGCAGGCCCAAGTCCACGACTAGTTCACCGTTGCATAGGTCATTGTAAATAGTTTCGTTGGCTTGATTAGGTTCGAAACCAATTGGACAAGCAACTGAATTCTCTTCACCAAGTAAATCCTCCTTACCGTTCAGGTTTCTTCGTAATAAATGGTCTCCACGGCTAGCCTCAGTGTAGCCCTTGCTAGCCTCAATCTGATCCTTACCAATGCTAGCCTCGGACCCACTATCTGTTGCACAAATCTCTACACTTTCACCAACTATTGACAAGTTATCAGAATTGACTACCTCCGACTGACTCGTGTTCCTTTTGGGAAAAGTCTCTCTCCTTAGGCTCAGACTTTGAAAAACTGGAATCCTCACACTCAAACTCTTTGATGGAGTCCCACGCGCCCTCCACATCTGAAGAAATAGAAGATTCTTACTCATCAGAGTCAACCACCTCATCGTCTTCCTCGTACGAAGGGACAACTCGTCCACAATGGAAGTCTTCAGTCAAAAAATAGGGAATATGAGATTGTTAACTTCAACGCATAACTTCATATTAAGAATAACCTCAATATTTGTTTTGATCAGCATCCTAGCAGCGTCGAGCCTTTACATATTCCTGGTGTTCTCATCACAATGGATGAAGGTACCCAGGTTTGAAGAAATCAGGCGGAAGTTGGACTCACTCCAAGCGTAACATGGCAAACCGTAGCATTTCACCCATGTGAATCTATCTCTATCAACCAACTCCGGTGACCCCAAACAGATTTCTCTAAACCAAACATCCAACCATTCCTGGGATTCTTTAACGAATTCATTGATATCTCCACCTGAGGTGTCTTCCAACAAACACATAGTTGCTCAAAGAGGCGTAGCCTTAATGTTGAAAAAGCCCTCTTCAGTTAAATTCCTCTGAATGTTGAAGGCGTTTCGATCCTCCATCACCACACCCACTCCCATCCGCTTAAGTTTCTCCAAACAAACTCTATCCACCTCTAAAGGAATACTTTTACCACCATCCTTGACCGTCCCCTTATCCTTAAGTTCGTTTCTTCCAACCACATTAGCAAAAGATCTCTCCATATTTTTACCTTTCTCGTAGCTTCTTACATGTCCTGGAATACTGATATTCTTCTTAGGAAATCCTTACCTATGAAAGACTGCTTGTTCTCCTTGTTAAATCTGCGAATATTAACGAATAAATTCTTTCCTTCTAAGGTAATGCTATCGAGATTACAAGCCAGAATACGAGAATCGTGAACTTTTCGAAACTTAGCAAATCTGAATCGTCTTCCGCGTGTATCTCTTCTCCCTGAAATGAAAACTTCAGAAATAACTCCATGCACCTTGAACACCTCGAATAAATCTTTAGCATTCATCTTCTCTGGGAATTCAGTATTGAAGAAAGAAGTCGTAGGTTCCCCATTTGTATCTCCTTTACCGTGATTCTCCTTCCAAACTGAAAAGCCACCATTAAATCCCCTTCTTGCCTTCCTGGAAATCCTCTCCCATTCCATTATAACCATAAGCAACGAACCGATAGAACACAGCGAACCAACAGAGCTGCAACTGAGTCTTTGACTAACGACACCGGCAACACACAATCCCAACCCAGAATGAGGATTAAAGTATTACCAAGGCCCCTAAACTCGAAAGCTAGGAATTTAAGCCGAATATAACACGAAATCTTCACTGGATCAAAATTGCCAGAAAAGAATATCGAAATCGAAGAAGACGGGATAGTAACACGAGTTGAAGAAGAAGATGAAACGATTAGAGTAGATGAACAAGTTCTAGAGAGAGGGCGGAGGTTATCTCTCTAGGTTTTTTGCCTTGACTCAACTTGAAATCCTATACTTCATGCTCTTTCTAATTTCGTTTCCTAGTCTTTTGTGGACTCGGACTCCCTTTTCTCAAACTGTGTGGCAGCGACTGTTGAAGATCAACAAATTGTTCAAATGGTTGATGTTGATGATTTTGAGGCGTTGAATGATAGAAATTTCCTAAGGAACTCTTTTGCTTCTTTAGCGAATGATGTAGGTGTTGAGGTATCTCAGGATGTAACTCATAAAAGTGGCAAAAGGGCTTTCTCTATTGCCATTTCCAATCTGAAGAAAAAGAAAATCTATCCGAATTCAAACCAAAACTATGGCACAAGGTCCCAAGCAGGCCTAAAAAATCTTACCTTATGAAGGCTCTATATTGGAATATCAGGGGAATCACTAATCCTCCCTCAAGATTAGCCTTTAAGAGATTGATTAGTCTTCACAAACCTAATTTTCTTTTCATTTTGAACCAAACACTACTACGGAAAACCCATTTAACAACGGTTGGGAAAGGTATGTAATCACGCGTGCACATGAGTTGTTATGTAGAGTGTCGTAGTATATATGATACGTACAATCACGGACCAGTAACCGTTGTATTAAACTGGAAAGAGTGCTGCATATCACAACGGTTGATACAAACAACCGTTGTGATAAATCAATTGGCCAAGGTTCGATTCCCAGCTACGCTGTTTTGATATTTATATTTTTGGACAACGCGCAGGATATTATAATGGTTGTGTAGTATAACCGTTGTTAAAGGAAAAGTTATTATTATGGCTATCATGTATAACCGTTGTTACATATTCTTCAGATTTACAAAAAAGATTCGTAATTTTATAATTAATACCTTTTTTTACATATATTATTGTTCACCATATCACAACAGAAAATACAACTAACATTTGTGATAAAGTAATCATAATAATGTTAATTATATCATATTCATAATATCACATAACTGCATCATATGCAATTGTAACAAATATCTTACAATATATCATAAACAAATAACCTGCAGTTTACACATTACATAACATCACATAATTGTATCATATTCAATTGTAACAAATATCTTACAATTTATCAGAACAAACAGCCTAGAGTTTACACATTACATAACATCGCATAGTTAATTGTATTCAATTGTAACAAATATCTTACAATTTATCAGAACAAACAACCTACAGTTTACACAGTACATAACATCACATAATTGTAACTTGGTGTTTTGGTTTCTTGTCTCTTGGCGTCTTGACTCTAAAGACCTATGATTTCAAATAATTATACTTGTCAGTAAAAATATTTAGAAACTGTAATATACAAGTAATATATTATAATAAAGAGTAAATTACATACTTGTTAATTTTCTCATATGCCTCCTTCATGATCGATTCGAACAGCATGCACGACATCTCCATCAACTTCATCATATGAGTTAGGGACTTGTGTTGTATAAGAAGTACTACAAGAAAATACCAAGATTGCGACACTTAGTTTGCAATGGTTGGAATCCAATTGTCGCAGTGTGTATTTAGAGACATTTCTCGCGTCTGCTTCTAGTAACCGTCGCAAGTTTTTGTTTGAAAAACACATGTGTCAAACAAAGTTTTATAAATATACCGTACTATTAATACTGATTTACGAATGTTCACTAAAAAAATATTTAAAAAAAATACAGTACCCGCTTTATATTATCACAAAACTAAAATCAAATGTAATAAAAAACCCAACCTCTCGCTAAATCATTCTTCTTGAAACTTTCGACAAATTCAATCATTTCAAAAATCATAAAAATCAAATTGTTCTATACATCCAATCCCTAATCCTTACTTCCAATTTCAAATTCTGAAGCTCTTTTTGAATCATCAACCACAATATATTGGGTTTTTTTAGATAAATCAAAACCCCTAAACTGAAACTAAAGCAAGACATCAATTTATCCTGACCTATAAAATGAAAAATGATTAATCTCATATGAAATAAATATGAGATTCACCACTTCGCGACTTTCTACTAAACACAAATTCGTGTTTACAACGACCATGACAGCCCTCTCATTCTGAATTTGGTATGTTTTTATAAGGGAAAACACGGTCGTTGTAAGAATATGTTGCATTTTGATTATTATCTCTTTTATTGTTCCAATTCATTTTGATTTGGTGAAGATGTTTGATTCCTAATTGCCATTTTGGGTATTGGAATTACTATATTAGCCTTAAAGATATCGTGATGTTTTTGTGTGATGGGTTACTTATTCTTAATCAGAAGCAAATTGTGGAAACCTAATTGTGTCATTGTGGAAACCTAATTGTGTAGTTTTAGAAGCTAAAAGAGTGAATTATTTGATTGTTCTGGTAAATTGAACTTTTAAAGGTTAGCTGATAAGAAATAAGTTAGTTGGATTGTTGCTTTTTGTTAAAAGAAAGATGCTGAGATTCTCATTTGTGTTGTATAAATCATTATCACTAAGTATAATTGCGATCTTACTCGTAGTAATTTGGATGAACTTCTATCTTATTACGAAGTTACTTTCTACTGTTGTTGCAAGCCGTGTTTATTTTCTATTCTGTATGTATTTCAGGGATCATGGTGACATGTCCTCAAAGAAATTCCATCACGACAACGTGTTTATCTTGGAGAACTGAAGTTTATACCACATACAGTTTATAAGGTCCTGGAAAATATGCCAATGCCCTGGGAGCAGGTTATATTTATTTTTGAATTCCTTTTATTTTGTCAATCACTCAATCTCTAATGTTTACTGTTCTTCTTCATTTGATTAACAACTATTTAGTGGTCTATTCCTAATATGTCATTTATTAATCTGCTTTTGTGAGTATAGGTTTGAGATGTGAGGGTCCTGTTTTTCTTTTATTTTTCTTTGACCCTTTGAATTCTTTCTTGCAGACTTTGTTTCCCTTTTGAATTAAGTTGTTGTGATGGGTCTTGTTAGAGCAATCAAGAAGAGAAGAAAGACATAAAATAATAATGTTTCAGCTTCTTCTAGCTCATCTGACAAAGAGGGTATTGTTGTAGATTGGTGGGATGATTTTTCAATCAAGATAAACAGTATATACTTTTCATGTCTCATATTTGATATTTCTATGATCAATGTGTTGATAACTTTTCAACGTTCATCTTTAATTTCAAACTCTATGTTCTAGTGCCCTTTGTCATTGGAATCCTATATACACTGTAAGATAAGATAAAGATCCCTAATTTGAATTTAGAGTCTATTGTCATTCTCATCGTGTTATCATGTCAATTATGGAATATTTAATCAAATACAATAATTTTATAGGCAAATGTTAGTAGCCAGAATTTGAACCCTAAACCTCATTCTGAAACTTCTTTCGGTGTATCGAATTAACCACTTGAGTTACGATTTATGGACCATACAATACATTGTCGATAGTGTGCCCTAGATTTCAATGAAGATTGATGCTTTATTCTTGATTCTGATCTGTTTGTGCTTTCTGCTAAATTTGGTTATGTGAATCCAAAATAATTGAATTATGTTCTGCTCAAGTATGTCAGATGGTTGAAATTAGCCTGCATATAGCAGGAACCATTGTTTTTTATGTTAGACTCTTTGCAACTGTTTTATCTTTGGCTTGTTACAAAATAACATCAGCCTCTATACATTATAGAAAACAAAATGTACTATTGTATAGGTTATTGAGAAGCCAATACCATTTTATTCAAGTTGTTCATATTATGTTATTGCTTAATTCAAACGTGTGATCATTAGTGATGTCAGATTATTACAGTGTTCTAGAATCATGTTTATGCTAGGAGCATTCTCTAATCTTATAATATAAATGATTATAACATCATTTTCATATGTTTCTACAACTCAAGGATGTTACTGTCTTAAACTATGCTAATAATTTAGATCTTATGTTTGTATTATTAGCATTTAGAATTTCTGTTGATTTGCAGGTCAATAGAAGTCACCACTAAAGATCTCCAGAAAGACAGTTGAATGCCGAAAGGACGGTAAAATTCAAATCTCTAGAGTTTTTTGAGTTTGTTTGTATACATTGTATTTGACATTAGATGGTTGAGATTGAGATTGAGAGATCTGGTGTCATTTGCGTTTTGAGGTTTACTTATATTATACCATTATTATAGGAATATTGTTATTGGTTTAGGTTCAAACGCTGTTGTATAATTGAAGGCACAAAAGTATGAATATTGAAAGTAGATACTGTAATTGAGATGAATAAATGTTGGATAAAGGTTGGATAAAGGTGCAAAATGCTGAGTTTAACTTTTTATTGAATTGTGTAGTTTTTTAGTTGCAATTATACAATTTCGGGATGAGGTTTAAAGGAAGGAATGAATAATTATAACAAATATAGAGGAAAAAAATATGCTTCTCAGATTTGTAATCATGTTGTGTGTGGAGAAGAACTATCCAAAAGTTTGAAATTGAAATTGAATATGCATGTAATAAATTTAAATAAAGTGTGAGGAACATGGTGATTTTTTCCACCAATAAAGTAGCACACACTTCTTAAAATTCAAAGTATGTTTTGAAAACTTCTTTCATATTGAGTGTTTTGGGTAACTATTTGACTTATGCTCCTATAGTTTTAGTATTTAAGCTACAACGCATGCTACTATTGTTCTTAAATTTATCATGACAACGCGCCTGGTCCTAATGGGTTTGGTGCGACATTTTATCAATGTTACGGGTATATTGTTAAGAAGGATCTTTTAGAAGTTATCATCCAATTCTTTTCTTCCGGGTGGATTCGCCATGGTTTTGATTCAAACTTTTTATTGCTCATTCTGAAATGTAATAATGTGGATTATTTGGATCAATTTCTCCCTATTGCACTATCCAATTTCAAGTTCAAGATTATTTCTATAATCACTGCGATGAAACTTGTGCCTCTAATGCTCCATTTGGTCTCTCATGAACAACGGGGATTCATCCAAGGTAGAAATATCAAAGATTGCATTGTGTTGACTTCAGAAGCTTTTAATTTAATTGATTCTAAGTCCTGGTGCTAGAATGTGGTGCTCAAGGTGGATATTACTAAGGCTTTAGATATGCTAAATTGGCATATATCTCTATATCCGTCAACGGGTCGCTTCATGGATTTTTTAACTGTACCAGAGGGGTCCGTCAAGGGGATTTGTTATCTCCTCTCCTCTTTTGCCTCGCTGAAGAAATGCTCAACATAAATATCAGTATGTTGGCTAATTTTGGTTCTTTGGATGTGATTAAGGGGCCAAGTAACATTAAGGTTCCTTCTCAGATTTTCTATGTGGACAACATGCTTATTATCTACAAGGTAGTGTTTCCAACATCAAGACTCTTATTGCTGTCTTCAAGGATTATGGTGCGGTTTCTGGGTAATTTGTCATCTGTGGGAAGTCATATATTTATGGAGGCGCAATGACTCTCTCTCTCGCCTTTTTATTTTTTTGGATCTTATTGGTTTTAAAATTGGTTCCTCTTCTTTTTTATACCTTGGAGTGCCTATATTTGAAGGAAGACCTAATGCTAAATATCTTCAACCGAGTAGAGTCGAGTTGGTCAAAACTTCTACTCAAGGTATGCTAATCTATTCCATGTTTATCTATGCATGGCCAGTTTCATTGGTTAGGCGTATTAAGAGAGCTGCTCGAAATTTCATTTGGAGTTGGGATGTTTCAAAAAGTTAGACTGTTACAATGGCCTGGAAAAATATTTGCAGATCGGTTTCGGAAAGTGGTATAGGGCTTAGATCTTTGGTTGATTTGATTGAGGCCTCCAATCTTAAGCTTGGTTGGGATTTTTTTTTAATTCGGATGATCCTTGGGCTTCTCTTCTCAGGAATCGGGTTTTAAGGAAAAATAAATTCATTAATCACCACATTTATTCCTTAATTTGGTCTAGTATCAAATCTACGATTCCATTAATTTGTGATTATTCGTCTTGGATTCTTGGAAACGGAAGATCGAATAGTTTTTTGTATCATAAATGGTGTGGCTAACCCTTTCAATTATAGATGGGATCGATGTCAGTGCCTAATGATCTGCTTGTCAGCTCCTTCATCATTGATCGGAGCTGGAATTTTTTGGAAGTTAATTCTAATATTCTATATTCGATTCAGGTCAGAATTCAAAATTGTTTTATTTCTTTCGATCTTCATTTGAATAAAAGGATTTGGAATCATACTTCTTCGGGGGAGCTTAATCTCAAATATCCTTATGAGTTCAAGCTCATGTTAGGTGTCTGTAATGCCTGTAATGTCTAATCTACATGAAATCTATCCCGCCTTCTAAGTCATTTACGGTTTGGAGGTTATTTCTTTCAAAACTCTCCACGAATGATCAGCTGAAGCGTAGGAATTTCGCTTTCCGTTCTAGGTGCAACCTCTGTTTTGTTGAAGAAGAAACTTCTAATCATTAATTTTTTTGAGTGCTCTTATGTTCCCATCTTTGGCATTGGTTAACCAAAGCTCTAAATATTAGTATTCTAATCAAGAAGTGGGATGATATCTGGAGCATCTGTAACCCCAATTGGTCAAATCAATGTAAATTAATTTTTAATGTTTCTGTTATTCATCTGTTGAATGATGTTTGGTTTGCTCGAAATAATGTCAGATTTAAAGACAAAATAATCTCTACTTCTTATTCTATTTCTGGTATTATGTCAGTTTGTGGGTTGGGTGGAAATATTTTCAAAACTCCTTCTTTTATCAATATTCATGATTTTTATTTGTTGAATTATTTCAAAGTCACTATTTAGCATCCTTGTGTGCTCCCAAGATTTTGGAAGTTATTTGGAAGTCGCCTTCATGGAATTAGATAAAGATAAATTGTGATGGTGCTCCTTTAGGCAATTCGGGTTCTTCTGCTTGTGGAGGCATTGCTAGAGTCTTTCATGGAAAGTTTCTTGGTGCTTTTGCTAATTTTCTTGGGGTTTCTAATTCTCTCGTTTCTAAACTCTCTGGTGCTATGTTAGCAATTGAGTACGCTCATGAGAAGGGTTGCGTGTGGTTCAAGCTTTCAATGCCCCTTTTAAATTTCCTTGGCAAATCTATACCATATGGGTTAATTGTGTTAATATCACTGCAAACATGTCCTTTGTGGTTTCTCATATCTTCGGAGAAGAGAATAGTTGTGTGGACTCGCTTTCTAACATATGGCTTACGGTTTCAAATTACACTAGCTTCACTTTGATTCCCAATTTTCGAGGGCTGTTTTGTAAAGAATATGCTTGGTTTTGCATTCTTTAGGTTCGTTTCTTCCTATGAGGGTTTTGGTTTTGTCCCCCTCTCTTGTTGTATAAGTTTTTTTGTTGCTATATAATCTTATTTAAAAAAATTGTTATCTAATTAATTATTATAATTTTTTTAGCAAATTATTTTTAATAAATTTTAAAATAAAATTAAAAACAAAGATATTTTTTTAAAAATATTTTATGTAATTAAGTAGTTTTTTTAACATTATTAATGCTTATTTAATTAGTTATAAAAATTATTTCTGATAATATTTTGGAGAAAACTTATGAATGAAATTTTTTTATAGTTTTAATAATTTAAAAGACAATTACTGAATGGTGAAGAAATGTACTTCCTATGAACATTTATTTTTGTAAGTTTATTTTATAAAATATTTTCTTTAAATAAACGAATATTTATAGATTTCAAAAAAACAAAGAATATCTGACGATCACGCGAATCCAGTCCACTATACAGACCAAGACACCAAAAGAAATAACTTATGCTATATCATCAACTTAACAATATGACTTCATAGCTTAAACCGCATCCAACCTCTATAAACAATATTTTCTATAATTTTTCTAACTACATTCATATTATCTATATTTCTATCAAAACAAATTTCATTTCTATATTGCCATATATCATATATATGGTTCCAACAATTGCAATCTTCATGATAGCAGCTTTTCAACATTTTTCTTTGGTGTGTCTTGCAATCCAATTGATTTCTGCCAATCAGTTTTTGTGTCTATGATGCTTTTCCATCCATTCGAAAATGTCATTCTAAATCCCACAAGTAATCTATAGTTTCATCAGCATTGCATTAAAAACTTTTGGTTGACTATATTATGGCACTTCTATCACGTTGTATTCCTAATAAATGTTTAATCAAATCTATTTAAAGTTTTTTATCCATATTTTGTTGCTCAATTTAATATATTTAATTTTGTCTATTTAATACTATAAATAGTCTTTTATAAGTTTTTTTCATACAAAATTTTGAATTTAGAAAATAATTTAACAAACTATTAAAAAAGAAAAAGGTTGTATCTAGAAAAGAACATAGCAAGCTACTTATAAATAACAATTTTTTTAACCATAAAGTTGATTATTGATATCAACTTCACGTACATATCTTCAACTTCTTAATATGCATAATCCTATATGAGATTCATAAAATGTTAACGAAAAATATCAATTCTTATTCAAAAATATAACTTTTCTAAAATAATCATTTTCATATTGTTTAAATAATATCTTTTACATAATTGTAAAAACTTAGTTATTACAATTTAAAATATTAAAGAAATTAAACATAAAATACGTTGGAAATAACACTACAATCACATCAGTATAACATAAGTTTACCAAAAAAAAAAAGGATAGAAAAGGATTAAGAAAAATAATAATCAAAAGTAATGTATAAGAAATTGATTTTCATATAAAAAAAAGAAAGAGAAAAGACAAATATTTTCATAATATTATAAACTTAAAATTTGACTGATACATACGTAAATCATTGTTTCAACATGTGAAGAAGAGGAAATAATAAAGATGATAAGACAAAAGACAACTTCAATTGAAATTGCAATTAGAAATATATGTGATATGACTCGAGTGTCGGTTTCCTAAACTAAATTTTTATTAACTCGCTTAAAAAATGATAATTTAAAAGTTAAATAAAAATTAAAAAATGATAAAGAAAAGAGTTGTAGGTTAGTGGTTAGTTTAAAAGTTAATGATAAAAAATATTTGAAAATAATAATCAATAAATGTTAATAAAAATGTAGTTAATGTAATATCTCATATACTCTTAAGTTCTCTAAATATTATCAGTTGAGATAAATAGAGTAACCCGTGAACTCATAAGAGATCAATTATTATTAAAAGAAACCAATCCTTATTAATGAGTATAAGAATGAGCATTTTGGTAACATTAATAATTGGTCTAGTCGTAAGAAATATCATAAGATGATATTTCCCTTCTAATTATTCCTAACCACACATTATATTATATTATATATGTATATGTGTGATGGATAAGAAAGAAAAGAAAAATGGGAAAAGAAAAGAAGAAAACATAGAAGAGAAAATAAGATAGGAGAAGAGAAAGAGAGAAAGAGGAACAAAAGAGCTTGGGAAGAAAGAAGAAGAAGACCCATTGAAACTCATCACCATCATTTCATCTCATTTTCTTCATCATCTCCATGTGATAAGGTGAGTTATTAGATAGGATTAAGCTTTTGAGGGGGGAGAATCCATGTGTGAAAAATTAGGTTTTTGTGTTGTTGTTGTATGATCATGACATGATGAAATTGTTGTTGTTGTTGCTCCTATATTGTTGTTGTTATGCTTCTATGTTGTTGTTGTTGTCTTTGATTCTATGGTTTCATATGTGTGTTGTTCCATGAAGTTATGCCTCATAATCCCATGATTGGTGTCAGCTTATCATAACTTATGTATTAGAATGGTTTAGTGTGATTAAAATTGGAAGAAGAGGCGTTTAGAAGATGAATTTGTGAAGAAAATGGGTGGAACAATCGATTGGTCCTGGGTTCTACTGTCAAATAATCAATTGGCCCTCTTGCAAGGGGAGAAAAAGTTGTTTTTCTACTATAACAATCAATTGGTCCACCACCCCAATCCATTGGTTCTGTCAAATTTTGTGAAAATGCTTAACAGAAGCTGCATATTATCGATTATATCAAGAACCAATCGATTGGTTCTTCCTTGTTTTGCCTAAAACCATATGTTTCTTGTTTCTAAGCCAACTTGGATGTCCTATAACTTGTACCATGATGTGTATGCTTTAGTTTAACTTTATTAAGTCGAATTACATGAGTTTGTGTGTGTTTTCACCTAGAATCTTGATTAGGCTAAAACAATCGGTTATTGAGTTTTATAACTCGTAATGAAGTGAGAATGGACGCGTTAGGAGGATAACATATAGGATTATAATATAGAGATAAGTCTCTATGATTTATTCCATTATACCTTTCCCTTTTAGTTCGGTTAACCCCACCATAGGATGATCAGGCAGATGTTCGCTACATGATGTGAAAGTGAAATAAGATAGATAGAGGCGTATCGTGTAATAGCTTTGCATATGATCCTTGTAGCATAGTTTCTAATGTAACCTTGTCTATTTATAACAACAACAAATTTCATTTCATTTCTGGCATATTACAACGACATAACCTAACAAAACATAACTTAATTGCTCAACAACAACAATTAACAACGACAAAACCTAATACCAAATAAGAAAATAACAACATACCTAAAAGAAACAACTCAACGAATAAACTTATCTAGGATATTACAACCATTAAGCTAATTTTTTTTTGTGTTAACATCATCATAAGGACACCAGCATTATTTTCCACTTTTCTCCAAGTACGGGTAACTCCATTTAGACTAGACTCCTCAACCAGACTCTCAATTTTCCTGATCTTTTCACCTGCAGCAAATTCTCCTTCTAGCCAGCGATACAGTTCCTTATGCAAATGCTCCAAGGTCTGCGTGTTCCAGAGTAGGACCTTCATTGGAGGCTTGGTTCACTACAAGAAAAAAGGAGATTTACGACACTTGAGTTGTGACAGTTGTCACAAAACCGTCCTTATTCCTGGATTGCGACGGTTGTCATGACAGTTAGGGTCAACTGTCGTAGATTTTTTGCGACAGTTATCAAAAAACCGTCCTTATTCCTGGACTACGACAGTTCTCACGACGGTTTGAGCCAACCGTCGCAGATTTTTTAGGCATATTGTATAAAATAATTGCGACAGTTACCAAAGAACCGCCCTCTTTCCACACTCGCGACAGTTAAGGCGAACTGTCGCAATTACTTTAGCCAATCATAATCACTATTTTTTTTATTCCTTTAATTTCCCACTTTTTCTTTCATTTTTATTTTCCAATCTTTTCAATTTTATTAATTAATTTTAATAAATAATTATTATAATTATTTATTTACAATATAATAGCAATATCTATACTACAACATTCTATAACCAGTGACAAATCTAAAATTATTTGTTTGTGGCACTAGTACAAAAATACCTTTTTAACAGAAGTTGTTAAATCAGTTCAGCTGCCACCTGACTTAAGATGTGTCGCGGTGGTAATTTCATAAATATTTGTAATTTAATTAGATCGAATGCATTTAAAACTGACTTAATAGATATTAAATAAAAAAAATAGAATTCAAAATAAATTTCTTAAGTCGTTTATGTTCACTAACTGACTTAAAAAATCTATTTATTAAGTTAGGTGTCAACCACCTTACCTAAAAAATTTTATTAACTTCAGACAAATTAAATTTCAATATATACCAAAGCTATATTTTTTTACCATGGATTATTTTCTTTCTTTTATTTTCACTATTCTCTCATTTTATTTTTTAAAAACACTTATCTTTATTAAATAAATATGAATTAAATTTTAGAGCTTCGTTTCTTGAAGACACATTTCTATCAGTATGACCTTCAATTCCACTGTTCACAACTCATAGTTCGATCTGCAATATTCTAACCTAGAAGAACTATCGATTGCTAACCTACGAGGCACATATAATTCTACTATGTCGGAGCCCTATATAGTTCAATTGTCATTGTTAATTCGCCGTTGTTCCTTCGATGATCTCTACGAGTAACTTTATTTTCTTCTCAACTTAATTGCTTTTTCTATTCTTCTACTTTGATTCCTTCTTTTCTCTTTTGTGGTTTTCGATTTCGTTTCTTCTGCTATGATTTCATCCTTTCTCTTTTTAAGGTTTTTAATTTCTTTTCTTTAATATTTAGGGTTTCTGGTTTAGGAACATTTTTATGGTATGATGAAACAACGATATGGTGAAGGGCTTAGTCAGAGTTAGGCCAGGTTCGCCATGTTGGAAATCAGTTAGTTTTCCCGAAGAAACCACCATATGGTGAAGGGTGTAGTCAGAGAAGAAACACGATTCTAACCCCGTCTCACCAAATCCGCATCTCCAGCTGAGGTACTTTTTCTCTCTTCATCTCTCTGTCAATAATCTGTCTCCAAACTAACCAACTAACCAACTTTATTGCAGGTAGGTCTACTGATAGGAAAATTTAGCACCAGTTTGGATCGTGTTTTCCTCTTTGATTTGATTCCAACTCTGCCCAATGATTATGGCAAACATATTTCTTCCATCACCCAACCCGACAGGAAAACCGCTTCCAAATTTTAAACCCCCGATTCTTCTTCTTTGTTCATTGATAAGGATTGAGTTTCTGAACCCGCCGGTCAGGTTCGACTATCTTCTCTCTATTAATCATAAAGATTATTATTTTTTGATGTTCGCATTTGCTGATTTTGATTTCAATTGTGTTCCTCTATAGGTTTCTAGAATGTTAGCCAATGGCATTAAGGTTGTTGGTGTGTATGTTTGGGTCAATGATTATCCTTTCAAGATTTCAACAATAATTCTTTTCCAGTTATATACATGTTACTAAAATATGGTTAATTTGGTTGTTATTGTGTACATGATACGTTGCTCTCTAGCTATGAAGCATTAATGCAGACCTGCATAGTCAATAGTGGCGCTATCTTGCTATAGGACTGCTACGGGAAGAGCCTTAGCGGCACATAACACTATAGGGGCCGCTATAGGGTAAATAGCAGAGCAGAGTAGTTTTTGGCCCGAAGGAGTTTTTGTGTAAGGTGTAAACTTTTAACAATAATACATATTTGAACCTGTCACAAACTTTGTTTGTGTTTCTAATCTACCTTGGTCTAACTATAATCATGATTACTGGTAAGGATATGCACGGTTTTTTCTCTATGATTGTACCGTTATATGTTGTTAGGATATTAACATGTGGTTCAGTTCGTTGGTGGAAAATCTTTACACCAGATCAATGTTCTGGAATAAACCGTTTCATGGATTTTTTCGTAGTTCCTTTATTATCTTTCCATTTTATATCTTCCAAGGCAATGAATTACCATTTCATATTAGTTGATTCAGTTCAAAAAGTAGTTATCCTTGCTGCTCTTTTTCTATTGAACATGTTCACAAAAAACCAAGATATTCTGGATTAGACTATTATATTTTTCTTACTTTCAACTCTTCCTAATACACTTGTTATCGCAATCCCTCTTTTAACAACTATATATGGTAAATTTTTCAGGCATTTTTTTCTTCACGGCGATGCTATACGTATACGGTCGTATCCTCAGTCAGCACCTTGTGAATACTGTCACATCAGATAAATTTTTCTATAGACTTGTCAGTAAACTCATCAAGTATCAAAGGGTTATATGTTACTTCTTATATATTGCAGGTTAGTACTAGTGTCTGGTTTTTGTTTTGTCCTAGAGTATGATAAATTGATTTATGAGTGAGTATTTTCATGTATGATTTCTAATTTCAGGTTTTGTATGGTTTATTCTTTCGTTAAAGAAGAGATACTACAAGTATCAATTTGGACAGTATGCATGGACACATATGATACTTATCATTGTGTTTACACAGTCTGCATTCATGGTTGCTAATATATTTCAAGGAATTTTCTGGTAGTGTTACTTCTGATACATACTAATATATTCTTTTAATGTTAACTTTGTTCTTTCTTCATGTTTATATAACATGTTACCATTGTTTTGAAGGTTTCTTTTTCCTGCGCTTCTTATTGCTATGAATGATGTTGCTGCATATTTCTTTGGTTTCTTTGGGAAAACACCTCTGATCAAGTTATCTCCGAAGAAAACGTGGGAAGGTTTTATAGGAGCGTCTATTGTAACTATGATTGTTGCATTTACGGTAAGAATCGATTAGTAAAGGAAACTGTTTGATAGGAAATTGCAATAACAAAGTTGAAAATAATTGATTTCGTATTATTTGTTTCAGTTTGCGAATTTTTTGGGTCGGTTTCAGTGGCTAACATGTCCAAGGAAGGTAAGAATCTTGATTTAGTGGAGTCATGTAAGGTTAAGAGACACGTTTGTTTGTTGATCATGGTGCAATAAACTCAGGATTTATGAACTGGTTGGCTTGAGTGTGACCCTGATCCAATTTTTAAGCCAGATTACATTCCAATGCCAGGACTTGTTCCTCATGGGGTGGTAAGTGAGGAATCTTTATGTTGATGTTATTAGCATTCATTTTCAATGTTTATAATAACTTCATGACTTTAAAGAAGATTTACTTCATAACTTCATGATTTGATTTGGATATCTTTTATCGTATGGGCTTGACTGACAAGGATATTGTTGCGCTGTCTAGGGCACATACACTGGTGATTCTTCTTTTGTATATATCTTTTTATTACATGCTGTGATTGCTGCCATAAATTCTTATTTGTGTTTTTTGTGTTACAAGGGAAGAGCACATCAAGAGAGATCAGGGTTTGAAGGCGCTTGGACAGAAGACCCTCTGAAGTTTGATAACTCATACTTTGAGTAAGACTTAACGTTGCATGCATGATTGTTAATTTTTTTGCCTTACTACAAGGATATTTGTAGACTTTCAGTTTTGCATCCCAATTTGATTAGAGCTTCATTTTTTGTTGTTGTTAAATATCAGGATACTTTTGGAAGAAGATTTTGCAGGGCTGCTTAAACTTCTAACGGACAGGGCTTTAGTCGATGATCCTGAATTTCGCCGTTATGTTGAGTTGTATGCGAAGGTAATTGGGATTGTTTAATTAAAATAACACATACATGCTGAAAACTGCTTTCATGTCGTGTCCTGCCAATTACGATATTTCTATAGCATTTCATAAATCCATTTGTAGGCTTGTTGCATTGTTTATTGGTTCAATCTTTTGATTGGAACTCGTTGCATTAAGCAAGTTGATTAGTAGGTCCTTCCCCATAAGCATCATGCTTTGGAGTTTATTATTGCCTTTTCATAGATTTTCCCCATGTGCGAATTTAGGGGAAAAACCAACAACTTTCGTACTAAATATGTGATAGATACGAGCACTTTCTACTGTTTCACTCATTCGATCCTTCAGCATTATATGTATGATTCTCTCTCTTTTGTGTTCACGTTTCTAACTTCTAATCTCACTTGTTCAGTTGTCTAAGTGTTAGATTCTTGTTTATTTTTCATTAATTGTTGAAAAAATTATATATATTCATTCTTAGGGTTGAATTGAAGTATCTGTTTTTAAGGTTTTAAAAAGCAGTCGCGGTTGGGAAGGTTTTCTCGATTTTGGTTGGTAGAGGTGTCACGACATAGATTGGGGTTATTGTGAATTAATATGAAGACAGTGATAAGGGTATCGGTATTGTCGGCAATTGTCGATGTCGTTTTGTCGCTGCCATTTTTGCGGTCGCGTACCGTTTTTTAAAATCGTGTCATTATCTGGTAATCACGTTGAATGAATTCCATGGATAGAATGTGTAGAAAGAAATAATAATAAAAATCCATGTGGTTATTATTAATTTTGATGTTGGTTTATTTTTGTCTGTTAATTGCAGGTGCTTATTCCATTTATGATGGACCTGCTCTTTCACACGGTCTTTATCTTGGAACCGTGACTCTGTTCTTTTCCTCAATCGTTCTCCTTTAAATCAAAACTTGTGTTTTCTCTGTAAATTCCCAGATTGAAGTTGAAGCTTTAGTAGAAGCTTTAAAAAGGCAGATACTTCATTTGAAGAAATCATGGGGAAATTTGGTCTTGTTTCTTTCGCCTATTGTATTTTCCTGGCCATACTATTGCTTACAGAACTAGTTGTAGAGAACTGAGAAAGCTCTTGTCTCATCGCGTTGACCCTAAATCACTAAGTTTGGAATTGTTATATTCAGTTTTTGTAATTTCTCAAGCTGGTTTACATGAGTATAATATGTTGATATTTGTATGGTTGAATTTTAAACTTGATTTGTGTTTCAGAGTTGTATCAAAATATCTTGCTGATTTTTGTTGAGCTTCCATCTCAAAAGAACCCTGGTAGTTTTCCTGTGGAACTGGAAGCAGATGCTACTTCCATAGAATGTGTTCCAGATGAGAGAATAAATTTGTTTCTATTGTCAAATCCTCTTTTAATAGTCTTTTGCGTATTGTGACTTGCTACTTTCAACTTTATATTTCGATTCTTTGTTACCTTGTTACCAGATATTGCAACTGCAGTCTGACTACACAAAGGAGTGTGAAATGTTAAGGAACATGGTGTTTGTATAAATATAATATGATATATATGTTGAAGGAAGAATATATGTGATTATCTGCCTCATTCTGTTCATATTTCTACTAACAATCTTTTTTTAATTTTAAAAATAAATTACCTGCGGATTTACCTGTAGAAAAGAAATTTTCTACGGATTTACCTGCAGATGTACCTATGGAACATAAATTTATGACGGTTGGAACCGTCGTAATCAACAATAAAAACAAAAATCAAATGGAAAGTTACGACAGTTTTAACCATTGCAATATGCAGATTACGTCATTTCCTTACCCGTCGTGAGAGTTAACGACGGTTGGCGTGACGGTTTTGACAACCGACGTAATATGGCCTAGCGACACACGTTATATGCCAATTTTCCAAAATAACCGTCGTAATATGCCAATTTTCTTGTAGTGGTTGCTGAGAATATAACTAGAGCATTTCTTTTCATAAATGAAAATGTTGGAAGCGGTTCCTCCGATAATGATGATGATGATGATGATGAACGCAGATTTAACCACTCAGACAAAGTGGGAGGGGAGAGATTAGGGTATTGGTGACAAGTGTTGTGGAGTAATAAATGAGGGTGAAGTCTTATTTATAGCCACTAGAAATTCTGTATCTACCCATTTAATTTATTTTATTATAAATTAAAAAAAAACATATAAATGACTTTAAAAAATAAAAAAGGAAACTGAACCGAGGCGCCATATGGTATGGCGCCTCCCCTGGACTTTAAAATTAGGGCACGACCTCTTGTACTGAGTCGCCATTCCAAATGGCGTTTAGCAATATTTTGAATTTGTTTTTGCCTGAGGCGCCATACCATATGGAATTAAAAGACACGCCATTTTGGTAATTGTTCCGAATGTTATGTTATTTTGAAATTTTTTTTGAATAACATGGTTATTCTAAAAAAAATTCTTAAGGAATTAAAAGACATGTATTTAATATTTTAAAAGTCAAAATATTATATATATATTATAATAAAACTCTTCAACTTTAAAGAAATAAAAGGAAAAGAAGATGGAAAAATTAAATGACTGAGATCAGATTTTGAAATCATTTAACTTTGATCTTTGCATAGTTATGAGATTGACTTTATTGAAATGTGTTGATCTGTATTCAGATTTTAATATCCATAAGTTGTTATTCTAGAATTAAAAATTCAAACATTTTTTAAATATTAATTTAATGTGTTTTTATATAAAATCTATCTGCCTTCGGATTTTAAAATATAAATTTAAAAAAAATTTAAAATTTCATCAAAGTGTAATAAAAAATCTATCTGCGTTCGAAAAACCAACGTGCCGGCGAGAGTTCCAACGTTTGGGTAGAGGGTGTTATAAAATATAATTGCAATAAAGGACCAACTCGGTAAGAGAGAGATGAATTCTTTGGACAAGTTTTGCTTATCGGTTCAGAAGAAAATTTAAAACACATTTTGTTTGAGTGTAGCTTTGCTGCTTCTGCTGGGGATATAGTGGAAGTCTGGTGCGGGTGGGAGAAAAAGATATGATGTCTTTGGATAGAATTGAAGACATTGAAGACATCATTAGGGATGTGGAACAAGTCCATATTTAATTAATCATCGATAGTGAAAACTTAACCCACACTTGATTAACATTAAGTCTTGAGTTCAATGATGAAAGTACATTATTAGAGTGATTGATGTACTTGACTATAGATACATCCCAAGGAGTGAGAATACTTAGACCATAAGAATAAATGTGGTAGGATAGGGTTTTGCTCTTAATCGACATATAACATATGTTTGCTGAAATGCATAAATATGAGTGCATTTCTGATATAGTCTACTTATATGAGAATGAAGTGGTGCTGCTTCATAGAGTTTAAGTCCTTGACTCTTAATTTCTCATGAAAAGGATATGAGACACAAGGCCTTATTAAATGTGTCATATTAATAAATCAATCAATGGTATCGAGATTTCATGTGTGAGTTATGCACGCTTGTTCTAATGAATAATTGGTTCAAAGCTTGTCTACCAATCTATTCGGGTATGAGTCAAAACTTAACTTACTAAGTAATGGTTCAAATCGTAAGATACCTTTTCCTGAATAATGAATTTAATAGATAATAGTGATTAAATTGATTTTATGAATCTTTTTAATCATAGATAATGGCCAAAAGTTGCAATTGTCTAGAATAGATCTAGAGACCTTATAATGATTGGGCGCGTGGTAAAAAGGTGCAACCACAACTTTTCATGAAAATGTTTGTTGTTATTGATACACAATGGTTCGCGAATAGTCATGTTGGAATCAAATGAAACATTTTTTATCCACACCAATCAGTACAAGTTTTCTTATAAGTAGAGATACTTGTTAGCTATAAAGGAGATACAAAAATTACTTGTTTCAAGTGTTAAAAATTATATCTAGGTCATTCTTTTATTTTTCTAGTGAACAAGAATAAATAATGGAACTTTATTCCGTAAAATATTATTTGATCGATATGCTTAATGTGAATATGTGATTCATGTTAAGATTTCCAAAGTATCCTGAAGGGGATTCGCCGGTTAACTCATTTGCATCCAATTTTTCTAAATTGGTGGGGGCGAATCGAACCTAAAGCTTAGTGTAAACACACGCTCTGGAATTTATTTTGTGTAACTTTCATCGTATTGTTTTCATCTTCTTCTTATTCATGTTTTGCAGCAGGCCCCCAACACAAGATCTAACAATCTTTAGGTTCGATTTTCGATTTTGATTCATACTTTATTTATAATTAGTATTAAAGTGTGCAATTTTAAAGAAGATGGTAACAACTTTCAACGACGGTGAAAGGAACACTACACAGTTAATTCATATAATTTTTAAAATTATAGAATTTTGATTTATGGATCTTTTTGTTTGTGGTTAATTTGTGACTACAATGGAGAAATGAACATTCATGCTTTCTTATTCATCAATATGGTGAAAGGTACATAATCATATTAAATAAATATATCATTTATATGATGTTTTAAATTCATGTAAAATATTATGAAAATAATATTTATTTATGTTAAGTTTAACATGTGGAATAAATTTATATATATGCACGATTTATAAATTATTCAAGTATATGTGAATTTGAATAATTAAGAATATGTTTAGTTTGTGGTGTATACCTGAATATAAAGTACATGCTAAATATTATTTTTGGTGAAAGTAATTTGTTTTAATTAATAATGCATTAATTTTGGATAAAATGATTTGGTGAAAAAAAATCATGAATTTGAATGTATGGTGCATGTATTGGTAACATGAAATGATGTAAATATAATGTTAGAAATATCAAGGACATGTTTAAACTGCATTTTAGTTTGTTCAAGAATTTATTAAATTTAAAATGATTTATCTCATATTATATGTGTATCATAATATGAAAGTATTATTTCTTTTTCATCTTGATATTAAAAGTAATTTTGATATATTTTAGATTATTGTAATTTGACAAATATTTATGGAAAAAATTATAGAAAATATTAATGATGTGAATTCATTGTTTATTTTGTATTGTGATCTTTATTTGGATATACCATAGAACATTGTTAAATATGAAACATAGATTTATCACATAGAATTTGTTATGCATATATTGGTCATGCGAGAAAATTATTTACTTCAAAAAGAATAGAAATAAATTTTATGGTATTATATTTATATGGACTTTACGAATCACATGTTTGAACCCACTGTATGAAATAAAAGTTAGTCATTACAATTTTGTATGATCATGGTTGTCAAAATGGGTAATGCATTAAATATATTTTGTATATATTTAAGTGAATGTATTAAAACTTCAATTTAAAAGGGCTAGCAATTGAAAAATAACATAAAATTTGTGTATATGACAAAATGAATGACAAAAGTGTCATATTGATAGTTTATCAAAACTATCAAGAATATAGATCTATTTTGTATGTGATAATTGTACTACTATGACAAAAATGTCATGTGTTGATGATAGTTGTAAATACTATCAAGAGTATATACAATAATCTTAGGAATAACTATTTCCTATTTAAAATAATAAATATTTAAAGTTTATTAAAGTTTGGAAAATCTTGCAATTCTTTGACGAAAAGATTGACAAAGATATGATGTCTTTGGATATTATTGAAGACATTGAAGACATCATTAGGGATGTGGAATAAGCCCATATCTAATTAATCATCGATAGTGAAAACTTAACTCACACTTGATTAACATTAAGTTTTGAGTTCAATGATGAAAGTACATTATTAGAGTGATTGAAGTACTCGACTATAGATACATTCCAAGGAGTAAGAGTACATAGACCATAAGAATAAGTGTGGTAGGATGAGGTTTTGCTCTTAATAGACATATAACATATGTTTGCTGAAATGCATAATTATGGGTGCATTTTTTATATAGTCTACTTATATGAGAATGAAGTGGTGCTGCTTTATAGAGTTCAAGGGCTTGACTCTTAAATTCTCATGAAAAGGATATGAGACACAAGACCTTATTAAATGTTTCATATTAATAATTCGATCAATTGTATCGAGATTTCATGTGTGAGTTATGCACGCTTGTTCTAATGAATAATTGGTTCAAAGCTTGTCACCAATCTATCCGGGGATGAGTGAAAACTTAACTTACTAAGTAATGGTTCAAATCGTAAGATACCTTTATCTGAAACCATGCAATTTTCTGAATAATGAATTTAGATATATTTTGAAAATGGTGGGGGATTGATAGAGAAATTTCCAAAATATTAATTTAATAGGTAATAATGATTAATTTGATTTTATGAATCTTTTTAATCATAAATAATGGTCAAAAGTTGCAATGGTCTAGAATAGAACCAGAGACCCTATAATGATTGAGCGCGTGGTCAAAAGGTGCAACCACAACTTTTTATGAAAAGGTTTCTTGTTATTGATATACAATGGTTCACGAATAGTCATGTTGGAATCAAATGAATCATTTTTTATCCACACCAACCGGTACAAGTTTTCTTATAAATAGAGATACTTGTTAACCATAAAATAGATACAAAAATTACTTGTTTCAAGTGCCAAAAATTATATCTAAATCATTCTTTTATTTTCCTAGCGCACAAGAATAAATAATGAAACTTTATTCCGTAAAATATCATTGATCGATATGCTTAATGTGAAAATGCGATTCATGTTAAGGTTTCCAAAGTATCCTGAAGGGGATTTGCCGTTTAACCCATTTGCATCCAATTTGTCTAAATTGGTGGGGGCGAATCGAACCTAAAATTTAGTGTAAACACACGCTTTAAAATTTATTTTGTGCAACTTTTATCATATCGTTTTCATCTTCTTATTCATGTTTTTGCAGCAGACCCCCAACACAAGATCTAACAGTGCGGGAGTAAAACTACTTATGCAGGTTGTTTGTGGACTTATTTTGTGGAATGGTACGGTTTCGGCAGCAACACAAAGGAGAACCTGAATTTGGGAGCAATATGGTTGATGGTTATTTGGTGCCTTTGGAGAGCTAGGAACAATTTTATTTTTAACAGTAAAGTTTGTAATTTTGACGATATTTGTTGAATGGTTAAATTTTATGTTTGGAAGTGGTCCTGTATTTGTGAAATTCCTTACTCTAACTCCACCTTTCTAGCTTTTTGCTCGGATATTTGTTGAAAATTTCCCTGATTTACATTTTGTTTTCTGTAGCGGGTTAAATACGCCCAGTATTCTGATCTATTCATTTTGATTAGGCCACTAAAACCATGACGAGAACTAAAAACTTGGTTTGAAAAAAATTGAAATAAAAAATGATTTTATATATTTTTTAATCATAGGAACTGATGTACTATTTATGTCTCCTAGCGGTTATTTTATTGATAACGTATAGTATATATATGTTATGTAAAAATATTGCCATCTTTAATTTCTTGTTGTAATTTCTTATTGAAGTAAAGTTTTTTACTTTGTATTTATTATATAATAAAAATACCACTATAAATTAGTAAAATTGTTAATTTTTTAAAAGTTAAATATTTTCTTCTCTTTAAATATTTTAAATTCTGTATTTAGTCTAAAAAAAATTCTTCCAACATAAGTCAATCTTTCGTCCATACTTTTCTCCCTCCAGCAAACTTCCATTAAAGGAAATTGGTGTGAAGGGATAGTTATCATATTTTTTTAAACGGTGACTAGGATGTGAGAAAAATGTCAACATATTTTGTCCCATTTTTAAGCATGTATTAAAATAATTTATAGTATTCTTAATTTGAATTCTTTTTTTTCTTTGAATATTTCTTCACTCGCACCATTTCCCAAAAATCAAAATATCTTATGTGTTTTAACTTGTATGAGTTATAAGCAGGGGATAAATATTTATATTGGATCAAATATTTGTCTAAAGATAAAAAACACACCTAAATAAGTTAGAGAAACACCACATATTCATCCAAAATTTAAAAGTGATATGTGTATGAGTCTTTTAATTTATAAGATGTTCAACCTCCAATTTTCTAAAGAGAGTGAAATTTATAACTCACATTTTTTTTTCAACCATCTTATCTAAGTTCTAAAAATAAGATTCCAAGCAATGTCTCTCCTTCCTTTGAACTGTTGAATACAACTGGTATTTTCAGACTAAATTCCCAGCCTTAGGGATAGGGGCCTTGGTATTAGTTGTCTCTCTTCTAGTTCTTTGGGGGTTTATTCGGTTGGCGTTGGTAAGCTTTTATGGATTGGACTAATGTTATGAGGAAGAAGAGCGGACCCAAATTGGTGAGAGGCTCAGTTTGGAAAGAGAATGGAGGCAGGGGCGCGGTAGGGGGTGAACCTGTAACTACTTTCTTCTTCACGGAGTTCCCTATTAGTTTGGATGCAAGAGGCATGTTCGAAGAGTTCAAAGTGTTTGGAGTGATATCCGAAGTATACATTCCAGCAAGAGTGGACAGAAGAGGCAAGAGATTCGGGTTTGCTAAGTTCAGGAAAATCCATGATGCTAGGATAATGGCCGCGAAGTTGGACAGTATGGAAATCCATGGAAAGAAAATATTTGTGAATATTCCTAAGTACTCTAGTGGTTATGAGTACAGGAAGGTGGAGGTAGGAAGACGGATGGAGAGGAGAGAAGAATTGGTTAACAAGAAAGGATTGAAGGTAGTAGATCCTAAGCATTCTTATGTTCAGGCTGTGAGGGGTGGTAGTGGATATGTTGTAAGGCAAGAGAGTGGAGAAGTAGCTAACTAGGGACCTATCCATTTGGAGGTGGAAAAGGAAGATGTTGGTAGATTCGAGAAAGCTGCGATCGGTACGGTGGTGGAGGGAAGGGATCTGTTTAATATCCAGAATCTTCTTTATGAAGAAGGATTCACTACAAAAAAAAGTTCATCCGCCACGGACAGAAAACCGCTGTTATATGTAAAATAACTGTGGTTGAAAGCTTTCGCCACGGTTTGGCCACAAATAAGCGACTGTGGGATATGCAGTCGTGGCCTAAAGAATAAGCCGCGGTTTTTGTGTTTGTGCCACGTTTTATATACATCCGTGGCTTGAATAGGAAACAGTTTAGGTATTTAGGTTAAGGCCGCGGTTTATCATGCGTCGCGGTTCTTAACAGTGGCCAAATCTTGCCACGGTTCTTATTTAATGTATAGGGTTTTAATTTATGCCCACTAATTAAAATTGCGGCTATATTTTGCTCATGGTTTTACACCATTCAACTTTCTCCAAACAAATACAAGCTCAAACGCATGATCAAATATCACAAACCGGTTTAAATTCTTTCCTAAAAACACACAAGCATGTTCGACTCAAAGTGGAAGGGTTATCACACGGTTAGACAGAATTCAGCAGCAAGGTGAAATCAATTTTGTCAAGACATAAATACCAAGTTTCCATCATCTGTAAGGCAAGAATCACAAGTTTCATGTCCCATTCAAATCAAGCACTTTCATTAAGTTTCCAAATTAGTCTAAATGGATTTCAGACACAAGTTTCCATTACATAATAACAACCTTCAAATTTCCATCACATAATAACAACCATCATCCACAATAGACCAAATTACTAAGAAATCTTAAACCGAATCACCAAGAGGAAAGGCGAAGAAGCCACCTAAACCAATTCCACCACACCTTGCCAACACTCTTGATTCCACAGCCTGCAACAATAATATCACATAATGAAGACTATTAAGTAAGTTGAAGAATTGAAAAGAATTGCTAACATTCACAAAGTTGATGCCAAGAAAAGTTTATAAACATTGGAGTGATATCAGAAAGATGGCATTTAATTTTCCAAAAGAAATCCTTGCTTACATACCGTGTTGAGGATGGACACGCATTACTTCCAGTTATAGAGCAACCTAAATCTGCCATCTCCCAGAAATTTACCCGATCACGCAATGACTAAAGCAAGTTCAAACCCAAGCCACAAGTCACGCATTGCAAGCCGACAATCTGCCGCGAACCTGTCCAAAACAAAAGCCAAACAAATGATTCAGATGTTTATGCACAGTTCAAACACAAAGAAATTGAAGCAGAAGTCACAGGGATCCGAACTCAGAATTTCCAGCAAATCCCAAGAGGAACAAGAATTGAAAGTTTCAAAGACTATTAAAAAGATGCGTTTTTATGAATCAATTCTCTTCTCTTCGTACGAGACTTACCTGTAGTGGTTCTTCGTATTTGTTCTTCGCCTGAATCAAATCCTCGTTTTAGCTTCATTGAAACCTTGTCGAATGTAGCTGCCAGAAACATGAGCCCAGAAATAATGCCATAAGACAACTTTGTTGTTCCACAATTAAGTCACTCTTTACAAATGAAGGTAAACTCAGTAGGGGAGCTACTGTGGAGGCTGTAAGGTTGATTCCTTACCAGCCAAGCACATGAAAAGATAAAGTCCCACACCTGCAGAAGAAGAACCAAGTTTTAGCACGCGAAAATAAAGTAATGCAGTTCAAATGGGAACAGATAATTTCATCCATCAAATAAAGTCACTCTTTACAAATGAGTTCAAATGGTACCAACATAGTATTCGTAATTCTGAAGTATAAAAATTAAAGAGTCAAAATACAACAAGAAACAAGCTAAAAGCTAAGAAGAATATGTTTTCATGTTCACCATAATAACAAGTTCAATCAAGCTAGGAGCACTTTTGAGAACACTGACAAAATACAAAATGTCTCCTTTATCATTGAAATTCAAGTCATCCAATTTCAAATACTCTAAAGAGCTAAATGAGTTTGTTAGTAGCATGGAAGGAATGAGATCTGCATCTATGATCTATGCATACAAACAAAAAATCTATGAGATTATCTGTACAACACTTAGATGCAGAAACCTTTGATGAAAGTCGTCATCAAAACAAAGATGTGGGGCTGAAGTCCACATATACCTCCACTTTGTTGACAAAATACTAGTCCTAACTTGGTCTCGGATTTTCAAGTTTCCTAGGATAGCATCAACGACATTACTAGGTAAGTCGCTAATTCGATCATTTTGAGTGGCCTTCTTGTTAGGCATAGTCATCACAGAACTACAAATTGAAGAAGTGTAAATTATATTATGTATCCTTAAAGTATATGCATCCTTAAAAATAATATTCCATCATTTTTAAATTTCAATCCTATTTTTCTTTTGCATAAAGTTTTTGAGCAACTAAGATCACATACAGTTGAAAACTACCTGCAGGCGATCACTATCCATTCAACAATACACTAGTATATCATATGTTAATCAATATTTTTTAAATTATGTAAAAACTAAAAAAATACATGGAACCTTATGATACTAGAAATATCTGAGAGAGTAACTTTGAAATACTAAAAAAGATGAGAAATGAATAGATCTAAAAGCATGTAATATAATCTAAGCCACACGATCTGAATCATTATCACACTTATCATACAAAATCGCAAAGAATAACATACATACAACACCGAAAACACGTTCAGTATTCCCCTACGTATGCAACAGAAGCAAAGTGCATGACGGCATCGGATTTGTTCTCCAAAAATATTTTATTAACCTGATAATGAGATAATAAAACAAATTATCATGAAATTTCCCTACTTATGCAACAAAATATTTCTTGTGATAAAAGAGTGTAATTACCGATTGTTGATATCCACAAAACAATTCTTTCATTTGCGGCGGGTTGTTGATATCCTAATCTCAAGTTCTGTCCTAGTCACCGATTCAATAACATATGCAAATTAAACCATAAAGTGTCACGAGGCGTCTATAATGGACTCATCACTCACCATTCTTGCAACCATGTCATTGATGCCTTTACAGCCAGTAACCACCTCAAGAACTTGCCTGGAAAATTACTGTCAATCAGACATATTTCCAGGATAGTCTTTTAAGAAAATGAAGGCAATAGATTAACAATAAGGAGATATTTCTTGAAGCAATAGTTACACATTGGTAAGTGAAACAATACCAATTACCTAACTAAACAAGGTTCATTGCGGCCTTTAACAATGCACTCTTGATCATACTTCTCTTTCTTCTTAGAAGACCATTTAGATTTAACAAAACCCATTCCGGCGTGAGTGTTCTTTATTTCACAGTATGGTGAATCTGTCTCAATCATCATTCTCTCAATAGGAATACCCTTGACAACATCATGGCTCTCAGTTCCCTTCAGAGAGCACCCATTTATGCCTGTCAGAGTACCAAAAAATGTGAATCAACTTGCAAAACGGAAAAAGGAACAGATAACAGAAAATTAGGGTGCAAACAAGTGCCTGATGACAGAAAAAGGGACCAATGTTATCTGTGCCTTTGGTACTCTAATTTAGAATATTCTAAATTAGAGTTTCGTTATCTGTTATCCGATGCAAAGCCTGATGAATACCTTCCGTGAAATCGGTGCAAACAAGTGCACAATACATATACTGAAAAATTCTGCAAAATTATTATCTGCAAACACTACTTTCTATCAATCCTTTTTCACACAAACAAAAAGGTACAGTAGAAACAAAATTCTAATTTGAAATTCAATTTCAACAAAATCCCCCAACAACCTTCAAATCTCCATCACATAACAGACCAAATTACTTCGAATCCGAAACATACATATCAAATAACTAGGAAAATCCTAAACCGAATCACCAAGAGGAAAGGCGAAGAAGCCACCGAAACCAATTCCAGCACACCTTGCCAACACTCTTTTGATTCCACAACCTGCAACAACAATATCACATAATGAAGACTATTAGGCAAGTTGAAGAATTGAAGAGAATTGCTAACATTCACAAAATTGATAAAGATGCCAAGAAAAGTTGATAAACATTGGAGTGATATCAGAAAGATATCATTTAATTTGCCAAGAGAAAATTCTTGTTTACATACCGTGTCGAGGATAAACAAGCATTACTTCCGGTTGTAAAGCAACCTAAATCTGCCATCTCCCGAAAGTTTACCCGATCACGTAGTGACTAAAACAAGTTCAAACCCAAGCCATGGTCACAATACTTGAAGTTACTCTAAGTATCTTCCTTGAGTTTATTATCCCTGTAGTGAAATCATCAACTTCCTCGCAGTGAAATCATCCTGCAACATCCAAGCAGGTGTATTTAATAGAAACTGATGCAAAAGAAAGCATGTTTATCACAAACAGTTGCCAAAGTAATTGAACATAACTAGTACCAAGAGCTAGAGCAGCAACCTGGTTCAAAGCTGGTTGTGTCCTTCGAAGACGAATCTACTACGCCATAAATTTAAGGGTACATATTGGTTACGGGTATAGTGGACTATCTCCTACACTTTGTGGATGTGAGCCTCCCATCTCCTCCGGATCAAACAAATGCGACAAAGAATCAAAAGTCACAAGTCACGCATTGCAAGCCGACAATTCACGCCATCCGAACCTGTCCGAAACAAAATCCAAAGAAATAATTTAGAGGATTATGCATAGTTCAAACACAAAGAAATTATAGTAGAAGTTAGCAGGGACCCAAACTCAAAATTTCAAGCAAATCTCAATTAGTAGCATTTAAGCAGGAAAATCAATTTCACACAGTCTAAGGTTCAAGATGGCTATAAAAGAAGGATTCACACGCACAAGAAAAGGATCATCCACAAGCAGTAATATAGCAGAAAAGGATCATACAACATTACACACAAGTTAAGAACACGCATCACGCAATTACATCAACAACAAACAGCAACACATAAATTATGAGCAGCAGGACACGAGGATACGCAAAGCAGAGGGAGGAAATTGAAGAAGAAAGAAAGACAAAGTGAATAAAATCAAGGCAATGCCTGTAAAGTTATCGTGACATCGATTTTAGAAAGCCAGTCGCATGATATTGATGTTTCTTCATTCGATACCGATTTTATCGTGACGCAAGTGCCTGATGATAGAAAAGGAACAGATAACAGAAAATTAGGTTTCAACTAAGAATATTCTAAGTTAGAGTACCAAAGGCACAGATAACAGAAAAAGGAATTGTAAAACGTAGAAATTGGAACAAAACAACTTGCATAAACCCTACCTCTCGCGTCGGCTATAAAATTGGACCTCTCTTTCATCTTTAAAAAGGAGATTTTCATCATAAACAAGACGCATCATTAGCAGCAGAGGGACCAAAAAGAAATTCACTTTTTTTTGAAGAACAAAATCATAAACAAAACCATACGCATAGGAAGGTGGAAGAACAACAACAATACATACACGCGCAACAACCTTGATTCGGGAGGATGATTGAAGAGGGAGAGAAGTATAAGGAGTTACCTTTGAAGTCGTCGTGTCGAAACCGCCACGTCGTAATATTTCAGAGGTACGTGATTCCATTGCTCAATTGCTATAGTATTCACTCTAATTCCGCTATTGTTAGTCTAATTAGTGCGATTCGAAACACGTGTTTTTTCCGGTCTGAGAACTTGCGCGAGAGAGAAAGTCATGTGAGAATGAGTTGTATTCCGGCGAGCAAAGGTGTGCGGTGGAGAGAGAGTTGGGATATTGAGGGAAGATGATGAAACATGCGAAGATAGAGGTGATGGTGAGAAGAAGCACGACGGAGGCAGTAGCGGAGAGATAGACGCAGACAGGCGAGAAATGAAAGAGAGTGAGCTGAAATAGAGAATTGTGCCCTAATTTACTTTTTCAAATTTTTTTTTAATATAAAAAAAATAGAAAAAAAAATAATTAACGAGAGGGAAACTAAAAAACGAGAGGGAAATTCTGGCGGGGTATATTTTTTAAGTGAAAATTATAATTCCGCGGTTTTTTTTTGTGGCTTAACATATCTACAGTTTGCTGACCGTGGCTTAAATATTAGTGTGATTTTGTAACCGTGGCAATTGAAGAAAAGACCACAGTTTCACACTCTGGATTCAATGTTTTTAAACATATGTCTACGATTTGAAAACCATGGCCAAAGCTTGTATGTGGCCACAGTTTTTGAGTTGTGGAAAAATTTAGCGTGGCCGTAGGCCAAAAATGTTGTAGTGATTCTTCAACATTAGGGCTATACCATTAGGGGCGAACAAATGCCTCCTTGAGGACTCGTTGGAGGGTCATATAGGTTTATTATTATCTGAAGCTGAGGATTGGGTTAGGAGGAGATTCAGGGAAGTTAAAGCGTGGAGACCGCAAGAGGTGGATACAGGTAGATTTGTTTGGCTGAAGTGTACTGGTCTTCCCTGCCATGCATGGAACATGAAAGCGTTCGAAAAGCTTGTTGCGGTTTGTGGAACTTTTGTTGGTTCTGATGAAGCTACGAGTAAAAAAGATAGATTTGATGTGGCGTTGATTCGTGTAAAAACGGAACGAGTAGGTACGCTGGATTATGATGTCAAAGTGGTGGTTAATGAGGAATATTTTGTCGTCCACTTGAAGGAGATATTCCGTGATTCAGACTTCAATAAAAGGCATTTTTTCGAGGAGGACGGAGGTTCTTCAGATTCTGGCGACCAGTTGGGAGGAGATGATGGTGGGGAAGCATCTCCGGACGATTCTGAGTTTGAAGAGGCTCCATTACCCGAGGGAGATAGGATTGATAGTGACGTGTCGTGTAACAAGGCTAGGTCAAATTCGACAGCTGGAACGGCAGGACAATCTTCCTTTGTTGGTGAAAGTCTAGAAGAAAAGGTTGGAGGAAGCGCCGATCATATCTCTTGCAATATTTCGTGTGAGCCTGTGTCAGATTTGGGAAAGGGTGTATCGTTGGAAGTTGTTTCCCCTAGGTACAGTGGACATGCGAAGTGTCAGCAGAAGGACAAAAGGTTGGGATTAAGGGAGAAAGAGGTTTGAACTCAAAATTAATAAAAAAGTTGGGATTGTGAATATTTACAAGAGGACCAAAATTCTGTTTGCTCCCTCTTATTTTGCCACGTTGCTTCATTCTTCGTTTAGTATTCCTACCGATGATAAGAAAGGTGGTGAAGATTTAGTAGATATCCCTTCTCCCAAAAATTATGGTAATCACGAGGTGGTTGGAGGAAGGTGGGTGTCCGCTTCTTGCTCTGATATTGCCAGAAGTAATTCCAGGATTAAAAGGGTGTTGGAAGATGTACCAAAGAGAACCTGGGTATCTATGAAGAAATTGGGTATTGAAGGCGAAGGCGAAGATGAAGCTTTTACTGATATTATTAGAAATTTGGAGTTTGGAGATAAAGAAGAATGGAGTAGAAAGAAGGGTGTGGAAATTGGTGGAAAATGAATATTGTTTCCTTCAATGTCCGAGGATGTGGTAGTTCTCTTAAAAGAAGGAGAATTAATTCTATTTTATCTAAAGGGAATGCTGATCTTTGCTTGATTCAAGAAACTTAGATTCAATTAATGGAGGACTTTGTTGTTAGAAGTATGTGGAAGAAGGGGGAGTTTGAGTGGACAGCGGTTAACTTTGAAGGTTCGTCGGGAGGTTTACTTACTATTTGGAGGAAACATGGGTGGACAGCCATTTCGAGTTTCAAGGGCAAAGGTTACGTAGGTACGAATCTTATCTGGAAGGGTATTAATATTTATGTTATCAATGTGTATTCTCCTTGTGATATTGCTAGTAAGAGGAGATTGTGAAGCGAGCTTTTGAATCTTAAGTCTAAAATGCCGGTGGGTAAGTGGTTTATAGGCGGAGATTTCAATGCTGTTAAAGTTGGTGAAGAGAGGGAAGGAAGAAGAGACCCTAAATTTTCTGAAATGGTGGAGTTCAATTTTTTCATTGAAAGTATCAGGCTCACTGATCTTCCTGTGGCAGGGAGTAGATTCACGTGGGTTAAATCCAATGGAAAATGTAGGAGTAGACTTGATAGGTTTTTGGTGGACGAAGATCTTATTGATTGCTGGAAGATTAAGAATCAAGTGGTCGGTAACCGTGATATTTCAGACCATCGGCCTTTGTGGATTCATTCCAACTTTACTAATTGGGGTCCTAAGCCATTTAGATTTCTTAATTGTTGGGTCGAGCATAAGGATTTCCGTTCGTTTGTCGAAAGTTGTTGGTCCTCCTTCGAATTTACAGGTTCTTACAGCTATATTCTTCTGATGAAATTCAAGGCTTTGAAGAATAAACTTAAGTGGTGGAATAAGTATATTTTTGGTTGGATGGATCTTAACATAGAGGAAGGGGTGGAGTCTCTAAATAAATTTGAATTAGAGATGGAGGATTTATCTAGTATTGAGGTGGATGCGTTGTTGGAGCAGAAATCCCATTTACATCAGGAAGTATGGAAGAACTTGTGGATCAAGGAAAGTATTTTTCACCAAAAGTCTAGGACTAAATGGGTGACTGACGGAGATTTGAATTCTAAATTCTTCCATGCTAAGCTTAAGAATCGTAACAGGTTAAACCACGTTTCTGGTGTGTCGGTGGATAGGGTTTAGATGGAGGAGCCTAAAGAGGTGAAAATAGCAGCCAAAGAGTTTTTTCAATGGAAATTCACTTCCACTTTTTCAAGACGGCCAATTTGGGAAATGGGAGACATGGCTAGGTTGGCAGAGGAGGACAAATTATTCCTGGATTCTGATTTCTCTTTTGAGAATGTTCATGAAGCGGTTCTGAAGTGCGATGTTAATAAGTGCCCTGGTGTCGACGGGTTCAATTTCTATTTCATTAAGAACTGTTGGGATATAATTGGAACTGATATTTCGAATTGTGTATTAGAGTTCTTTAGGTGTGGTAAGTTTCCTAAATTGTTTGTCTCGTCTTTTATAATGCTTGTACCCAAGATTGATAATCCGGTGAGTTTTAGTGAATTCAGACCGATAAGCTTGGTAAGTTGTATCCTTAAGATCATTTCCAAAATGATGGCAATGAGGTTGAGTAAAGTTATTGGGAGCCTAATTTCACCGTCTCAAACGGCTTTCATTCCGGGGAGACAGATGTTTGATGGTATACTTGTGGCTAACGAATCGATAGATTAGGCTCGAAGAAAGAAGAGGAAATGTCTGATGTTCAAAGTTGACTTCGCTCAGGCATACGATTATGTCGAATGGGATTTCTTGGATACGATGCTGTTGAAGATGGGGTTTGGTAATAATTGGATGAAGTGGATTAAAGGGTCGGTGTATGATAGTTTTCTATCGGTTCTGATAAACGGCAGCCCCTCGGTTGACTTCAAAGCTTCAAGAGGGCTGAAGCAAGGGGACCCCTATCCCCGTTTCTTTTTACGATTGTTTCCGAAGGATTGGCCCAGTTGGTCCGTAGGGCAACAGAGTTGGATATGTTTTCTGCATTTGGGTTCCGCGAAGCAGGGGCAGTGAGTATTCTGCAATTCGCAGGCGATACTCTTCTTATTAGCAATGGAGATAGCAAAAATCTTTGGGCTATGAAATCAATTTTAAAGGGGTTTGAATTGCTGTCTGGTTTGAGAATTAACTTTGCTAAAAGTAGTTTATTTGGAATTGGTTTGGAAGAGGATTTTATGTCTGCTGCGGAAGAGTTCATGCACTGTCATACGAGGACGTTCCCTTTCAAGTTCCTTGGGATTGAGATTGGTGGTAACCATAGAAGACTGTCCTTTTGGAATCCTATTCTTAGTTGCTTTAAATCTAGGCTATCGACTTGGATTGGTCGTAACCTCTCTATAGGTGGGAGGGTTACTCTGATTAATTCCGTTCTTTCTAATCTGCCTATTCATTATTTCTCTTTTTACAAGGCTCCTCCTTTGATTACCAAGAAGATAATAACAATCCAGCGTGAGTTTCTCTGGGCAGGTGTGTCGGGAAAGAAGTATATTTCTTGGGTGACTTGGGAAACGATATGCAAACCTAAAAATAAAGGAGGGCTTGGTATCAAGCATGTTGGCCGATTTAATTCTGCTCTTTTGGCTAAGTGGTTATGGAAGTTTTGCCAAGACGGATCAGAGTTGTGGAGAGTTATTCTTACTGACAGGTATGGAAATTTGCGCCGGAAAGTTGTGGAGTGTAATATTGCTGACAGGTCAGTTTATAAGCAGAATCAGGACTCTTTGTGGATTCGTGATATTACTGCAGTGGGAAATTCTAAACAGTACGCTCCTTTTGCGAATTTAATTGGCTGCAACATTAGGAGGGCTAATTCTGCTTTTTTCTGGAGTGTTCAATGGATGGGAACCAATAAATTATGTGATATGTTCCCTAATATTTTCCATGCCGCAGTGGACAAGTGGAACCTGGTGCATGAGTTTGGTAGTTGGGAGGAAGACATTTGGAATTGGAACATTGACAATTCAGATTTTGCTCAGTTTCAAACTAGAGAATCTGAACTGGTGGAGCTGCTTGATGTATTGCAGCAAGTTTCCTTGACCAAAGATGGTGATGACAGTTGGTATTGGAAACCTAATCCCATTCACGATTTTTCGGTTAGTTCGTTCTATGAAGAGATGTCTGTTAAGGGTGGTGAATTGATTCAACCGCTCCCGTCTAGTCTGTATTTCGTTTGGAATTCTTCTGCCCCGTTGAAAGTTAAAATCTTCGCGTGGCGCCTCTTCCTCGACCGCCTTCCAACGCGAAATAATTTGGTGAAAAGAGGAGTTATTACCAACATTCATGAAATGGTATGTGTCTTTTGCTTTACCCATAATGAGGATGCTGCGCATTTGTTTTGCTTCTGCCATAAGACTCGCATGATTTGGAAGAAGATAGGTGAATGGCTGAACATTGCAACCGGTACGGAAGCGGACTGTTGTAGGCACTTCCTTAATTGGATTGGGAGATTTAGAGGATCCAAATCGGGTGAATCGGTTGCATCTTTGTGGTTGATTTCTACCTGTTTTATTTGGAAGAGTCGCAACAATATTCTCTTTAATGATGATGTCTGTAGCGTGGTTAATATTTTCCATGGTATTGTGGTTGCTTCTTGGAGATGGTTGGCTACCGATAAGCACGGAAGGTTCAAATGCAGCCTGTACGAGTGGTCGAAATTCCCGCTTGATTTTATTTAGTGTTGGTTGCGAGTTTCGTTTGTTTTTTTTCTTAACCCTCTCTGTTTCTGTTTCTGTCATGGGCAGGATGGTTGTTTAGCTTTTCTTTGCTGTGGTGTTTTGTAACTTGGTTGAGAGACATTCTTAATCTCTCTTTTTAATTGAAATGTGCTTATAAAAAAAAACTATGTCAACTTCATCCAAAATCGGACAAACAAAATCATCAACAATGTATATGTCTTCCGTTAAAACCTCTTCCGATGGAGTATATTGTTGCAGTGTTTCTTTGTGCAGATATGTCTTAAATTGATTATAGGTGTTAGTGAATTTTTATTACGGGAGCAATGATATCCATAACATCAACAATGATTTTGATAATAAAATGGAGCAATGATATCCATAACATCAAAAATGATTTTGATAATAAAATAAAGACATGTGTTCTTTTTATTTGAGATGAACAAATGGGGCATCATAGTGTGACTGTCCAAGAAGAAAATAATTTTCTCAATGATGAAGATGAGATCTACTATCTATATAATAATATACAATTAGATGATTTTCGAAAAATGCCCTTTCAACAAATATTTTTTACACTCCAAAAAGGGTTCTTATGTAATTAATAAATGACACTTTTTTCTAAGCATCTTTGCCTCTTAGCCCACGTGGCAGCTTTACATTGGCACAATGAATACTAATTTTTCCCCCAAATACCCATGCATCGGCACATGTTAGACCAATTTCTCCTTCTAAATCACAAGATCAAATATTATTAAACCTCATTTTTCCTTCTCACTCTCTATTTGAAACTTTGTCTCGAAAACAACATTGTTGACTTTCTTTCTCTCATCTCTCTTTCCCCTCAAAATCTAGATCTCTACCGCCCCCTTCTCCCTCGTCTCCGATTTTCCCTCTGCTACTTTCCATTGAACCTGATATCGATTTGCCTTAATGCTTTGTTAAAGCTTCGAACTTTATTTTCGGTTTAATGTTTTTTTTATCTCTCTTACTTAAAGCTTCATTGTTTTTTTTCTTCTAGTTTTTCGATTTACTTCCATTATTGTTTTACAATCTTCTTCTTCTCAACGTTTCTTTTCAAAATCACATTATGCAAAGAAGAAGATGGAAATCTGTTTATGGGTTATAGTTTCAATTTCAACTGATGAAGAAGATGGAGATCTGGGCATGGGTTGTGCTTTAAACTTCTTGCGAAGAAGAAGATGCAGATCTGAGCGTGGGCGTGGGCGTGACTTTTTCTTTATTTTTGAAGGGTATTGTACTAAACACTTAAAGCCTGCATTTTTAATAAATTTTCTATTTTTTTAAATTATTGTTTACATGGTTTCGTTATGTGGAAATTATCATATTTTTTCCCCAAGTTAAATGGTCTCCGGATGGGTGCTATTTCATGCAGCGACAACAACTCCAAGGCTTTAAGTTGACAATGGATATGTTTGTCCATTAGTGGGACCTTGATATACTCATTGTCTGAAAATATTCAATTGTTTACCCATGTGCACTCTATTATGCTGTTAGTATAAGATGTTATCTAGAATGCTGCTTTTATTTTGTTCCATCAATCAATAAATTTTATTGTTAAAAGTGATTTATTTGACGACATTTATGAGCTGATTGATGAATTAGGAAACACACAGATTTCATTGTATTGTGTGCAAACTATTTCCAGGCTAACTGGAAACCAGAGTGACTAAGTAAGTTTGGTGATATCATTGAACTAATCAAGTCACCAGACTCTATCCAACTTGAAGATAAAAAACCATCAGGTTCTTTGACATGCTTATTCTAATATTTTATTTTGTAATGAGTTTTATTGTCTGTTCTTTTAGGTTTAAAGCCACGAAATTTTTGCAGGTCAAGAACCAAAACCAGTCCAGGCATTTGTAAAAGCCTCTTTTGCCAATCCTACTGCACAAAAACTTCCACATATCATGCACCACATGCTAAGACTCAAGCTGCTATTAAGGAAGAGGTGCACATTCACCGAATCGATGAAAACTGTAAATGTTTGTATATAGTTATGAAGTGCTTCTTCTCTTCAATTCTTGAATGAATTTTCATTTTAATTAATTTTCTAATGAATGCCAAAATTATTTGTATTTGCAGGTGTTAGGAGAGAGCTTGGCAGAGTAAGTACCTATCCCTCCCTTTCTTAGTTTGAAGTTTCTTATGATTTATATTTTCTTTTTTATTGCTAATGCTTGATTATCTCAGAATAATGAGCAAGAATGCTTTAAAGAACAAGAAAAAGATTTCGAAATGCTATAAAATGCTTGAAACTTTGATGTTCAGTTTAAGTTTCTTAAATGTTTTCGTATCATCACGTCCCGGCACAACAACAATCTTTAGGCAGTTTTGGGTTGATCAGATTTTGAAATGATTTGGAATGTGTTTTATGCATGATAATGTTATATGCAATGTGTAAACTTTCTATGTTTGCGTCTCAATTTTTTTAGAACATTTTGACAGAGATTTGTTAGTTTCATGAATAGAGCATCTTAAACATAAAAATGAACAATAGGTTGAAAAACTGAATCAGATTTAATTGCACCAATCTGTATATGAAAGAAAGTTCATGATGAAAATAATCTCAACTTTCTCATACACAATGCAAAATGTATTTAGCTGTATTATTTAACTACTTAAGTACTGGTAAAATTTTGTACGAATCAATTCAATTATCATTTGATGTTATCTCTATTTTTATAAAAGAATATTTGCTATATAATATAAACAAAACAAATCACTAAATTGTTACAAAAAATGAGCTAAGTGGACATGTAGAAGAAGAGACGCGGGGAACATATAAAACTTATTCAGCATAACTTATCCATGCATTTAAGGCATATGTGCAGATATAACACCGTCTAAGCATGAACATTGGTAAACTTTAGCTCCTCTTCCTTTTGAACTTGTCGCCTCTGCTAGACAAATGGCTAAGGAGGAATCTTGGAAAAAATTTGAGCATGAGTTGATACTTTATACTTTAGTTTGATGAATTTCTCTCTTAAATTAGTTACATATATATCTAATTAAAAACCATTTACTAGACTGTTGATAGTTTCAATATAAGCAAAATTGTTTGCGACGTGAATGATCTTGCTGGGGAAGTACACAGAGATATGCTTTCAGTTGAGATGGGTTTTGAGGGAACTTGCTTCTTTGAAAGTTCTTAATGAATATTATTGAAGTTAATGTTGTGATGGTTTTGCTGATCGTGTTTTGTACAGAGGAATACCTCTCACTATAAGGAGTTCGTCTCCATAACACATGCTTATCTATTATAGAAATGCTTGTCTTTTCAACTTCCATCTAAATGGTAACTAACTCTTTTTCTTCCTCTACTCAATCAAATCATCTTTCTATCTTTTTCACGATATGCATACAAGTTGTTTTTATATTGTTCTCACACATCCTAATAAGCTTTTATCATTTCATGAGTTTATATTTTTTCTGCTGGTTATAGAATTTACTAGCTTGGTTTATTAAACATGAATTTACAATATTTTCATCTTGTATATCTCTATCAGATTGGTTGATTTGTATATGTTAGATTTCAGTTGCATTATTTACGATTTGTTTGATATGATGATAAATTAGTTATGTAACCTTACCATAGCTCAATTGTGGTTACAGTTTTGCATATTATTTTTCAAAAGGATGCTGGTGTACTTTTATTTTTTAGGATGTGAGCTCATATTCCTTTAGTCATTAAATTCCTGCCCGCACATTCGTCTCTCGGGCAATTTAATGTTGGTCATTTGTGTAAAAAGCCATATGGTTTTGTAATTCATCATTTTGCTCATGGTGGAAGATTATTCAATTTTTCTTTTTTGCAATTATTTGTACTGGTTCAAAAATAACTTGCCTTTTTTATTTATATGGTTTGTGTTGGATCTGTGCTCATAATCTTGCTTATATATTAGCTTTATCATTATAGAGTTTGTTTCTTCTCAACACTTTCTCCCTTGTCACCCACACTTGAACCTGCCAACAAATTACCCTTCTTACCCATTTTTGAAGACAAAAACGTATCTAAGATTTCAAATTTTTAATACATTGTGATTGCTATTAGCACAATTCAACATAATCTAATTCTGAGACCTTTATATATATTTTTTTCTTAGCATGTTTCTATTATTCTTCTTGAATTCAGGTTCATGGACTCAAGAGGGTGTTCTTATTACTCTCCTTGAGAATAAAATGAGTAAAGTTTTTGCTGCATCTCTAGAAGAAACATCGAAGTCATTTTATAACACACCGCCTTCGAAATATGAAATCATTGACCAGGTTAGAATGACAAGTTTCATTTCAAAACTAAATTTTTTTACACATTTCATCAATTATAAAATATGTTTATAGAATAATTTCTTTTCACAGGGACGTGAGATTTTTTATAGCATGATAATAATGGGATTTGAGGATACTTATGTTTCAAGTCCTGGTTCCATGTCAAAAATATGGAAATGACTATTTTGTATGTACTGGTCTTGCTTCAATGTTGGTGCCTGTGACTGTCTATCCTGGAAAGGACAACATTGGTGTATGATTTTCATCCCAGCATAACGACATTATTTCAAGTCGCCAGCAATTTTACTGCTATTCCTGATCTGCCTTCCAACGGATCTTTTTCTGGCTATTTAAGGACTTGATCACTTGAAGAAATATGAGACACTGAAACATATGAGAGAGACATATGCGTGAACATCAAAGCGCCATAATACAAAGAAAAATACATTGTTCATACTGTATAGAATTTATTTGAGTTATTCATAGTGTTTATATCAGCTTGTGTAGAAGTAATTCATTGTAAACATTAAATTTGTTCAAACAGTTGTTTGCATTCTTTAAGGGACCAGTTGGGTCAGAATCCTTAAGAAGAGACAGTTAGTCATTGTATGTTAGTCACCAACAGTTTCTAGTGGAGTGTAATCAGTTTGGTTATAGTGGATTAAGTCCTTGTGTATAAGGAGAAATCACCTTGGCGGGTGGAGTGGATTAACTTGATAGTTTTGAAGTGAACTAGGATATATCGTGTGTCTTTCTCTATTGCTAGTTTATTTGTGATCTTTGTTTGAGTTTCACAAAAATCTTTCATTTTGAAAACCCAATTCAAACCTCCATTTCTTGTGTTTTTCTCACACCTTCACAAACTGTGTACATGAGGATGAAGATAACCTGCATCTTAAGGAATATCCAAGTTACTCCCCTTAAACCACAGACACAACGCCAAAATTAATATTTTGTATCGCCTAATTTAATAGCGTTTTTAAAGAAAGTGCTATTAAAAAAGAAATAAACACATCTATAATAACACTTTATGGTTGGACGATATCATAAGATACAGACAATGTGACTTTGATAGCACTTTGTAAAAAAACTCTATTATTAAACTTTACTAAGATAACACTTTCTTTAAAACGCTATAAATAGTCTTCATTAAGATAGCACTTTTAAAAAAAGTGTTATTATTTTACTGTTCTTTACTAGCATTTATAGAAAAGTGCTATTATATAAAAAATATATAATAAATAATAAAATAAAATAAAAACAAACACCATACATTTTGGCATTTTGGTGGATACTCAGTGTTCTGGCACACAACTTTTGGAATTCACCGCAAAAAACAAAACTTTCTCATCTTTGTCAGCCAACCACACACTCTTCACCCTTCAAACCTTAAATCTTCGTCAGCCAAGAAGTCACGTCGTTGTAAACTTACGCCGTCAATTCTTTTGATTTACTCACGCCGTCAAACCCTGAACCCAACCACACACTCTTCTCCCTTCGGCAGCCAAGATGTTACGTACTCTTCACCATCATTCATCGATTCACCATCGATTCGTCACCGAAAAGAGGAAATACGATCGATTCAGATTCATCTCTGATTTACCACTCGAACAGAAAGAGGAAATACCGGAAAGAAACAACAAAGAAAACCCATTTTCCGTCGAACTCAGTCCTTCATCAGCTCACCACCGCCATCCCTCTTTTCATTGATATCTGGTAATTTTTCTGAACTTTGCAATATTTTAACCTAAGCTTTGCATCATGAATTTTTCTGTCCTTTGTAAGTTTGTATTCAATTGTAAAATTGAAACATAGTTGCTGCCAATTGGTGTTGTTTGTGCATTTAGCAGTTTTTGTTTGGTTCCGCAGTTCCATAACTAATGGTGTTCTTGGGTTAGTGCAGTTGTTTTATGGCATTTAGATTTTAGAAGAGAAGTTGAGGAAAAAGTAACCTGCATTGCCTCTTGATTTGTGGTTGTTGGAATTGTTTCAGGGATTAACATGGATGTTAGTTGGTTTAGCATTAAGTCTTAAGATTAAACAACTTCCAAGAGCATGGTTAAGGTTTTTTTTCTTCTATTATAATCTTCTTAGTTTCTGCTATAAACTGTGCTATATCTTTGTTTTATGTAATCGGTAGTATACACTTGTCTTTCAAAGTATGAATGAATGTTCTATCTTTTCCTGGGGCAATATTATTTCTATTAAGCACATATAAGGAATCTAAGTGTAGCGACACTGATAGAGAAATCAATGAAAGCCTTTACGGTCCTTTAAATGGTGAGTCGAATAAAGACAATTCTGTTAGCCGCGTGACGCTATTTGCGGAAGCTGGATTCTTCAGTAGGATTTCATTTTGGTGGCTGAATTCTTTGATGAAAAGTGGTAAAGAGAAAATACTTCAGCACGAAGATGTGTCGAAGTTGAGGGGGAAGATAGAGCAGAAAGTTGTTATTTGTTGTTTCTATACATATTGAACAAGCAGAAAGTTGTTATTTTCTCTTAGGGTCTGTCGATAAAGTTCTGCATTTGAGTTGCGAGGCAGTGAGGCTAGGGATATTGGAAAGTTTGAGTGAGGGAGGAGAGTATGAGACTCCTTTACAGGTGAAGTTGAATGGAGTTGCAACAGTTATTGGTAAAATTGGTTTGAATTTTGCTGTGCTAATATTTTTGGTGTTGGCAGTAAGAATTGTGATTGAGAAAGCAGTTCATGGAGACAACCGAGATCTACTAAAAGGCTGAAGCCACATTAGAGGATTTTAAGGATGAAAAGAAGTTATTTACTTCTTTGAATAAAGATTTACAAGCTTTCAGAAAAGCAAGTCTTGAAGGACAAGGAGTCGCGGAAAACTATTGAAACGGATCTCGAGGAAGCTACCAAATCACTGGATGAAATGAACCGAAACTCGACGATCATTTCTAATGATCTAGAAGGGTCTAAATCTTTTATTTCTATCCTTGAAAATGAGAATGAGGTTTTTACCAAGTACCTTACAGAACAAATAAATGCAAGCAATAAAGCTCAAGAAAACAATGAAGATGCTCATAACCTCATCACAAGACTTGGCAAAGAAAGAGAGAGTTTAGAGAGCAGAGGGAAAAAATCGAAAGACAAATTGGCTTCTGCCAAGGGTGAAATATTATGGTTGAGAAGTCAGATCAATACTTCAAAATCAAAAGCTATTGTTAACAATGAGCAGCGAGTACAAAAAGATGAAGGCCAAACCCAAGAAGCCGCTGTAAGTGTACAGAAGAATGTTCGAAGAAGAAAGACTAAGCCTTCATAACCAAGATAATCGAGAGGCTCATATTAAAAAATATAAAATCATGATAGAAGAAAATGATATTTTGTGATAAGTTATTTGGAAGGATGTTTGGTATTATTGCACATTATTGTCGCTCCCCGGGATTTTCATCCAAGTACAAACGCGAAAGTGGCACGAAACAGAGTCGCCAGCAATGTGTATTTATCCCAAGAGAGAGAAAGGAAACACTGCGTAAACCTGAGGGGAAGGATAGAGCATGGTCTTGCGACCAAGAGAACTGGATTCGGGAGTCGGTTATGCGAGAGGAAGGTATTAGCACCCCCACGCGTCCATCGTACCCGATGGGATCCACGCTTGCTTGTCTCGATCAAAGGGTGATAGAAAAGACACTGGAAAAAGAACTGGAAAAGGAAGAAAGGAGAAAGAAGAGAGAAAGAGAAACAAATGTAGGGAAAATAAAAGAAGTGCTCGAATGGGCCATACCCCACTGCCTACGTATCTCATCGGGAACATGAGAATCAGAGCGACGTAGTTCCCCTCATTAGGGATGAATTATTTGTGTTTTTTAGGGAACGACTAACTTCTAGCTCAGGTGTTGCAGGCTCGCCGGTCCGAGTGCGTTACCATCTTGCAGGAGAATGAGTAGAAGCACGTTCGTACGTTGAGAATGAGTGAGATGAGAAAAGAATTCCCGAAGGAAAGACGTCATTGTTTGTTTTTTTGTCTTTTAAGAAAAATGTTTGTTATTTGTTCGCGTATGATTATGTATCTAAATCTCAATCATTGGAATGTACACATCCTCACATTCCAAGATGGAATGAGTAAGAAAGTACACTAAGAGTGAAGAAGACCCTCACACTTAGTTCCAATTATCAAGGTTCAAATACATTAGCATACTTGTATTTATTAAATGTTTTTGGTGATTATGAAATGAAGAAATGTTTTTCTTTATTTGTACCTTCAACGAGTATTGCATTTAAGTCCCTCATACAAGATCAAATGTTTAACACATTGACCCAAGATGGGCCATATGCTACACATTCTAAGATTATAAGAGAAGACCCCTTTATAATCTTTTCTTTATATGAAAGGCCTAAATGCAATAAATGCCTACCTTTATTAGATATTTTGAATTTTCTTTGAGATGAGAAGATGAAAGACTCAAGTGGGCGAGAAATGTAAAATCTATGTGAACTAGGACTCAATCCTAATTGATTAGTTAAGGGAGTTATCCTAATGGTTTGTGAGATTGCAAAACCTAAAGTCTAAAGAAGGAATGAATTAAACAATTCACTTCTAAAGTAGAAGATGAATTGTAACTCAAAAGGGAAAGTAATGAGTTAATCAAAGAAATCACATAAGTACTTATCAAAACACAAGATTGAATTGTAAAATATGAAAGGAAAGAGGTTTGAATGTGGATTCCTTATCCACACTCAATTTCAACTTACTAAAGCCCCTACATGGTTAGTAAACATGGAAACTTGTATAGGAAGTAAAAAGTACTTAATACACATTAAAGTTCAAAAGGACAAGATGAAGAATCAAATCTTAATATCATAACCAGAATGTGAATCATATTGACAACAAGTGAATATCATCATGCAAGTTCAAATGAATAAGCAACAATCATCATCCATAGCATTTAAACTTGTCACCATAAGAAAGGATAGATGAAAGATGAGAAGAAATGAAAAGAACATGCATAAATGGAACATGTAATTCAAAAATCAGAATTGAAACTAAATGGAAAATGGTCTATAAACATCTCAAAAGTACTCATGAATCAACATTAGAGACATTTAAGAAGTAATAGAAGAAGAATTGAAGTGAAAGTTCAAAAAGAAAGTGCAAACAATACATGTTAAGGATGCACAAAGTTCAAGTTGAAATGAACATGTAAAGATGACCTATAGTGTGTACCAAATACCTATAATATCATATGAATGGCTCATAAAATATGCAAATGCTCATACAAATATGCACAAAAGAATTCATGCAAACATGCACTAAAGTTAGAATGATATGACATGTATTAGGCTTCAAATGTAATGCATCAAACAAAAATCAAATGGACTTATGAAAATTATGCAAGCATGGTGTTTGAATGCCTAGGCCAGAAGTAAATCATACATCAAGATAGCATGTCAAAATTCAAGGCAAAATGACTTTAAACAATGCATTAGGTCAAGTTGAAACATCATGCAAAGATGGTGCAAAGACAAGCATCAAAACATGTCATAAAATGACATAAAAAATCAAACAAAAATCATATAACATGCTTCAATGTAATAGTGAATCAATGCAAAAAGAATCAGGTCAAAACAGGTTGTAATGAGCAAGACCAAAATTCTACAAATTCATGTATCGTATTTGGAATGCATACAAATGGAAATTCAAAGAAAATTATGAAACAGGGGTAAAAATGTAATAAAATCATGAAATAAAAAAATAAAAAATTTCCTAAACGTCTTAATAATACTCAAGAATTTTTCCAGAATTTTTTTGATGTTGTTTTGTAATTTTAAAAATCAAATATGAAACGTGTATAAAATGAAGAAAATAAAAAAAATGGAAATAAGAAAGGGGTGTATATAGCAACATTATCACGTTCAAATTGTTTGGGCTTTAAAACGTGAGGTGTGAAAATCAATTTAGTCCAGTCCAAGTCCAAGCGCGTGGAACACAATAACAAACATGGAATTCAGTCCACAAAATTGACTCACGCGTGACCATTGGATCAAATCAGAGTCAAACCACAATCAAAGTAAGCAAATCACGCACATCATACTGCTGGTACATCATAACAATCATATACGTATACGTATGCAAGCATCAGATGGATTGAAAATGAATCACGTGACACACACTATCCCCATTAATTCGCTGGCAACATCACCACCCTTGGATTAAAATAAATCAGACGGTCACGACTTAAAATTGTACTAAACCCTAACAATTAAAGCTACCAGCCGGAGAGGGACCTCCGGTCACCTTCTCCCGCGAGAACCACCACCTGCAAACCTTACATTTTCCAGAAATGCACAATCCTTATGTTAAAATGAAGTTGAGGTTAAGCACATCATGAATTCACAATTATCTTTCACATAACAAGCACACACATAGAGAACAGAGGAGGTTAAAACATGCCCTAACTTTTGGATCTAAGCCTCTACAAGGCCTATCAACTAGCCGGAGATAATAGAGCTTCTAGAAAGCTTTAAACAACAAAAACAACTCAAAATGGATGAGAATCGAATAAAACAAGTTGAGTGATGAAACCTGGCAACGTGGAGAAACTTGAAGTGTTGAGAAAAACCAAAGAAAAGCTTGAGATTCTGAGCTTCTAGATCTTCAACCTTAGCAAAATAAATGATGTTGATTCACGAGTAGATGAAGGAGATTGAAGATTGCAGTGATGCTAAACTTGCAGAAATTGAGTTGTTCTTGTTGCTCTTGATTCAACCACACCAAACAATGAGCAATGGAAGAACAATAGAGATGAAATCGTGGATAGGAAAATGAGAGAGCTCAAGGAGAAAGAGAGAGAAATTCTGAAGTGAGTGTAGAAAATGAGTGTTGAAGTTGAAATGTGAGTGAAGTTTCTATTTATAAGAGAGCTTAACCATGGTTAACATGAGTTGGTTAATTGAGTCATGTGAGTTAAGGTGAGTCATCCCTAACTAACTGAGTCAAGTTAGTTAGGGAGAGCAATGATATGGTGTAATATGCATAGGATATTATGGTGGGAATGAAGAGAAAGTGAATGGTGATGATGGCACGGCTGGTGTAGCAGAAGCTTGTCCAACAAATTTGTTCTTTCCATTCTCATGTATGGCATGTGCTATGGCAGGTGTATGTAATGGTAATGGTGTGTTCAAATAAGGGAATGAGTTATTTGATTGATGTCTGAACCAAATTGTGTATCAAGAGCCATCAATGTATCAGTGGAACATAGGGTGATTTGTAGATGAAATTCTTGTGAGCAAGCCTTTAAGTTTTTGTATGATAGCAAATTGTGTGATAAATGCAAAGTGTGTGATATGCATGATATAAGATTAGTATGCATGATTAGTTGGTACATACATATGATTTCATACCTATACTATGCTTTAAAAGACAATGCAAATTGATTCATATCATCATTGAAATCATAAAAACAATTTTCCTTATGTATGCATCGACTCATATGTGTCTTGCATCGACACATACCTTTGATAAATTTACAAAAACAATTTTGCTTCAGTATGTGTCGATTCATACGAATCTCGTATCGATACATGCTCTTTTGTAATTTTGTTATGTATCGATTCATTCGCATCATGTATCGATGCATGACTGACTTTACATTCTGGAAATTAATAGTTACAGTATGCATCGATGCATACAATTATGTGCCGACTCATGTATGTGTTATACCCACTATGTATCGACTCATACGATATTTGTATCGATACATAAAGCTATTTGTTGCTTTTAACCGTTTTTGTTTTTCACATATAAGATGTTATGACAGTTCAGTTGGGGTTAAGAATTTGTAAAAGTGAAAATTGTGCAATCAAAGCAAAAGGCAAGTTTGGTGTGCATCAATTCTGCGAGCAGCTTTAGAGACCTGAAAGATACTTTATCTTCATCATCTTCTCAATCTCTTTAATTCAAGAACATCAACACATAATTTTTTTTGTTCTTCGGATTAAAGGATCTTCGAGATAACGTTCAGTGGTACGATCAAGGATCTAGCTGAGTTGAAGATTCAAAGGGGGTTTCGAGGAAAAACCATCTGGTTTGTCCTTCAAGAACGGGTGTGTTCTTGAGGGTTTGTTAGTCACGATTGCAGAACATATTCAGCCGCAGCGTAGGGTTTGGAAATTTGGATATTTCGCAAACAGGTCGTGGAACCGGTGAATTGTTTGTATTTCTTGCAGGGAAAATTCTTGATCAAGCTCAGATCAAGTGAAGGTTCATACAATAGGAAGATCTTGGGGTTTAGATTTCTGGCTTTGTATTGTAACCTTGTAAACAACGAATTCAGCATTATTGATATAACAGGTCTTAATTTCAGTTTGAAATTGAGAGGGAGACGTACCCACCCGCGAGGACGAAAGTGGGGAACTTCCTTACCAAATCTCTGCGTATTGTATTCTATCTTTAGCTCTTTACGTTTTCAACAATTTTGTGATTCGTTTGGTGTATGGTGTATTAAAGTTTCAAGATACAATAGTGGTACGAAAACTCTTGTCAAAATCACCATTATTGTCAATCATTGAACACATACACACCAAGTGTTTGACAAAATTGTTTGCTGAGTTTTTGTTCATTGGAAATAGTATTTATATGATAAGTGCATTTGATTCGATTCTAATCCGGTGTTAATAAATCTTTGTCATCCTAATAAATCCAGCATAAACTCGTGTGTCCGGTTTTCTAGTAGCTGGTTCAGAATAGACGGAAGTCGATTCGGGATCGTATTTTTTCCGCTAACTTGAAAGACTCTGATAAGCATTTTTAAATCCCTGAATTTCAAGGAGGTGATCTATTCACCCCCCCCCCCCTCTCGATCACTAGCCACACCGTCTAACAATTCTCCCTAATCAATGGATGGTTTGATGAGTTTTTGGAATCGTTGGAAAGAGGGAATATGGGAAACATGTTTGGTATGAGAATTGAGTTGAAATGATGCCTCAAACATGCTCAAAAATGACTATGAACTCAAGGATACAAAACTGGTTGGTGGGCATGCAAAAGCAAGTCGTGACCTAGCAATGTGGTGCATGGAATTTCAGTGTGATCACCCTATCTTGAGACCAAGATTTCTCCCTCATAGCTTGACCAAATCAAATTTTGTCCAACATGAACATTGAAGAGGGCATTGCAAGGAATAACTTTGATGTTGAAAAGTTTTGCATTTGGAGCTTTTATCATTGAGAAAAATGAGTAAACATTTGGCACACCACATGTTTGTAGAAATGATGGCGCGTGGGCCTGGGAATCCTTGGTCATGACCTGATTTTGGACCTACTTTGCTCAAACTTTGATCAATCATATCTCACTCAATTTTTATCTAATGGAAGTGTTCTACACATGGATTTGAAGCTTGAAACAATATCTTTTGTTGTGGCCTGGTGGAATTTTTATTTGATGTCTCAATTTTGAATGGCCTTGGTTCAAAGTTTGGTGCAAAATGGCCAAAACTTTCCTTATTTAGAAACCCTACTTCTTCCGAAAATGGCAACTTTTCAAATCTTGATTTTTTTCATGATCCTTTTGGAGTTTCTTGATCAAATTTTGTACATTGGTCAGATATAACATGACTTTCATGAATTTGGCCTCAAAATGTCAAGAGTTGACTTTTTCTCTGATTATTTGACTTAGCCCCAATTTTCCTGATTTTTAATCTTTCTTCCAATTGAACCACTTCTAAAACCCATTGAGAGGCAAGTTTTCACACACATACACTTAAAGACATGTAGAATACCATGACATCAAGTTTTGTCCAAAAAATCTGAGATAACCTGATTTTAGGTCAAACCCTAGTTTTGACCCCTTCTGGTTAGGAGGAGAAAGTGCAGTCTTCAATTTCAAATTCCTCAAAGTATGTTGTGTATCCTCTTAGAGGATGATGAGATATGCCACTTGAGAGTGACTTTGAACCAATGAACTATCTCTTTTGAGAGTTTTCCTTCAATTTTTTGGACCTCTTGCATAGTGAAGGATGTAATGCTTCAATCTCCTATTGAATCTCACTTTCCTGAGGTTTTGGATGATCAATTGAGATAGTATGAGACATGAAAGACCTATTGGCTTGCCTTGAGGCAACTTGTTTGGCCTTTTGTGCCTTGAATGATTCCTTGATTGTCCACCTTTTACCTGATCACATGCCTTGATGGTAAGAGGGATGATATGCTTCATTTTTCTATGTTAAAGATGCAATGCAAGGCTAATGAGATGGATATGATATGATATATGATAATGCTATGTTATGATGAAAAAAGAGAGAGCAAATTTTGGGGTATTACAGCTGCCCCTATTCAAACGCTGTAGACCTGAATGCCTAAAAGCGATTGCTTTCAGACTTTCAAGGTATATAGTGATTGAGTACCAAATATAACAAAAAATTTGCTCTGGATGACGAAGAACAAAAGGGATATAAATTCAACGAGACTGCTGGATTGAATCTTCAATGAAACGTTGTTGGAGAGATCTGTCTTTTGAACGACGCTAGACGACTACTGGCTTGCCATACTATGGATGGACTTTCAACAATGTATTTTTGAACGACGCCAGACGACTACTGGCTTGCCACACTATGGATGGACTTTAGCAATGTCCTTTTGAATGACGCTAGACGACTACTGGCTTGCCACTCAACTGGTGGACTTTAGCTACTCTGCCATTCTAAACAATGGACTTTTACCAATTCGTGTTGGATTTCTGCCAATCTGTCGTTGGACTTCAATGATTACCAAACCGGCTTTGGAATCTCCGAATTGCCATCCTCAGATGGACTTTTGCAGCTTTGCCAAACTAACATTGGACTTCGATGCTTACCAAACCGACTTTGGAAGCTTTGCCAAACCAACATTGGATTTTTCCGAGAATATAGTTGTTTATTACCATCCCACCTGCTGGAACAATATAAACTACTGTTTGTATGATCATTCCACCTGCTGGAAAACCATCTGTAATACCATCCCACCTGCTGGGATAATACGAACGATTGTATATAACGATCACCCCACCTGCTGGAACAATCATCTGCAATATTATCCCACCTGCTGGAATAATATGAACAAACTATCTGTATGATCATCCCACCTGCTGGAATAATCATCTGCAATACTATCCCACCTACTGGAATAATATGAACGATTGTATATAATGATCACCCCACCTGCTGGAACAACCATCTGCAATACTATCCCACCTGCTGGAATAATATGAACAATTGTTTGTATGGCAAAAATAAATTGGACTTTGAGTTCTAAATGAGCAATGCTGAGAATTACACCACCTGCTGAGTAATATCATATGCTGATACTTTGCGGAAGAAGAGATTCCCTCGATCTATTTAGACCTTGCTGGGGAAATTACTGTCAAAATGTTGAACTCGGTGGGGAGAGAAAACAATTCAGCTGGTAATTATTCTTTGACAAATTTCACATGCTGAAACCTGCGCGAACTATACCTTGTTGACATTACCACTTGCTGGTAAATCCTGCCGAGAATAAACTCCACAGGGGATGTTACTGTGAGAAGCTTCGTCTCTTAAGAGGATTTTATAGAAAACCAAGCGTTTTCAAAATCTTAGACGAAAACCCTGTCTTCAACTTCCGAACATTCTCTCTTGCACTACCCTTCACATCGTCTGCGAGGTACCAGAAGATTTGCACACATTGTTGACATGGAGTGCTCACTGCATTAATAACCGTTATCAACACAGAAGAATTCAAACTTCGACAACCGTTGTCGTCACAAAACCCGGTGGTAAATCTTGAATGAAAGAATCGACTTAATAAGATACAACAGTATCAAGTCATAGCAAATATCTGTTGGTGCTGAGAGATAACTTTCGTGCTGCTTGGATCGATCGTACTCATTACCTGCAACAGAAAAAACATATGCACAGGCCCCAGGATATTGCGTGGTTTTTTTGAGTCCACCATCCATGGTTGTCCAACAAGCAAAGTAATTTTAAGTGTCTTTTTTGGGCATGTTTTTTTGCAAGGCCATGATATTTTCAAAGCAATGTTTTATTATCAAAAATCGGACGTTTTTGCAAACAAAACAGTAAAATGAAAATAAAAGCTTGTGACTGAATATTCAACTTTATTGATGAAATGCCAAAATCGGCGAATTTACAATCGGAAGCAAACCCCTGAAAGAGTTGATTGCCATAAAATTGAGAAAAGAAATCTATCCTAATGATAATGCGGAAATTGGATTCCAACTGATTTCTGATTCTGTTATAGCTAGTATGTATTCCAACTCTCTTGATTATCTTCGCCTTCGGAAGCTCGTGGTCAGAACAATTCCTCCTTCGGAAACTTTGCTAGTTCGCTAAAGAGTAGAGAACGTACAGATTAATTCAGACTGCAGTCATTCACTTAAATCCCTCTTTTGCGTGGATCGCCTTTTCAGGTTTTCAATCCACCGGGATACCCATTTTTGCCTAAGTTGCCCTTTCGGGTTTTCAACTTACCGGGTGTACAATTTTTTAATTATATCCTTAATTTTTGCCCGAACCTTTATTCTGTTTTTGGTTCGCCAGGATGCCCTTTTTTTGCCTGGATTTTTTTCTTTTTTTTTTTATCCAGCGGGTCTATTTATACGAAGTATTTTTTAATTGCATCTGAATTAACAGGGGATGAAAAGTCTTCACCATCCATGGTTGTCAGCAATAAGGCTCCACCTGAGAAAACCTTTTTAACCACGAATGGCCCTTCATAATTAGGAGTCCATTTGCCCCTGTGATCTGTACTCGGAGGAAGTATTCTCTTGATTACCACATCTCCGACCTTGTAAACTCGAGGTCGAACCTTTTGATCGAATGCCCTCTTCATTCTGCACTGGTATAGCTGGCCATGACATATTGCTGCTAATCGCTTCTCCTCAATAAGGCTCAACTGATCAAATCTGGCTCGTACCCATTCAGCTTCATCTAGTTTAACGTCCAACAATACTCGGAGAGAGGGAATCTCAACTTCAATCGGTAGAACTACCTCCATACCTTATACAAGTGAGTATGGTGTTGCCCCAGTGGACGTGCGGACTGATGTTCGATACCCATGCAAAGCAAATGGTAACATCTCATGCCAATCTTTGTATGTGACAACCATCTTTTGCACAATCTTCTTGATATTTTTGTTGGCGGCTTCGACCGCGCCATTCATCTTTGGGCGGTACGGAGAAGAATTGTGATGTTCGATTTTGAAGTCCCGGCATAGCTCAGCCATCATCTTATTATTCAAATTAGAACCATTATCAGTAATGATTCTTTCGTGAACTCCATATCGACAAATGATATCTCGTTTCAAGAAACGAGCTACCACTTGCTTAGTGACATTGGCATAAGATGCTGCTTCAACCCATTTAGTGAAGTAATCAATGGCGACCAAGATGAAACGATGGCCGTTTGAAGCAGTAGGCTCAATTTTCCCGATCATATCAATGCCCCACATTGCAAAGGGCCACGGAGAGGACACGACACTCAACGGATTTGGAGGAACGTGTACTTTGTCTGCATAGATCTGGCATTTGTGACACTTACGGGCGTACTTGCAGCATTCCGACTCCATTGTCAACCAATAATACCCCTATCTCAACAATTTCTTAGCCATCGCATGTCCTCCGGCATGGGTACCGAAAGAGCCTTCGTGCACTTCAATCATCAACAGGCCTGCCTCATGTCTATCCACGCATCTGAGCAGAACCATGTCAAAATTTATTTTATACAGCACGCCATCTTTGTTCAAGAAGAAACTATCGGTTAGCCTTCTTAATGTCTTCTTGTCTTTGGAAGATGCCCCAGGCGGGTATTCTTGATTTTTCAAGAAGCATTTAATGTCATGGTACCAAGGCTTGTCGTCAGACACTGCATCAACATCAAACACAAAAGCAGGTCTATCAAGACGAGATACATCAATCCTGGGTTCAAAGTTCCAACCATGCACTTTGATCATCGAAGATATAGTGGCCAAGGCGTCTGCAAACTTATTTTCATCTCTAGGAACATGGTATAACTTGACAGTTGTAAAGAATGTCAGCAATCTCCTCGTATAATCTCTATACGGAATCAAATTCTGCTGATGTGTGTACCAAGTTCCCTTTACTTGATTGATTACCAGTACTTAATCACCAAAGATATCAAGGGTCTTGATTCATAAATCAATAGCCTCCTCAATCCCTAATATGCAAGCTTCGTATTTTGCTTCATTGTTGGTACACCCGAAAGTTACTCGGGCAGTGAAGGGCATGTGAATGCCTTCTGGCGTAATGAGAACTGCACCAAATCCGTACCCATTCATATTAACTACCCCGTCAAACATCAAACTCCATTTGGATTCAGGGTCAGGCCCCTCCTCCAGAAGTGGTTCCTCACAGTCTTTCGCTTTGAGAAACATGATGTCCTCATCAGGGAAATCAAACTTCATGGGCTGATAATCATCAAGAGGCTGTTGCGCAAGATAATCTGACAGTATACTCCCTTTGATTGCCTTTTGTAAAGTATATTGAATATCGTACTCTGTCAGTACCATCTGCCACCTTGCAACTCTGCCTGTAAGTGCTGGTTTCTCAAAAATATACTTGACCGGATCCATTTTTGAGATCAACAGGGTTGTATGTGTGAGCATATATTGTCTCAATCGCTTTGCGGCCCATGCGAGTGCACAACATGTCTTCTCAAGCATTGAATAACGCGATTCACAATCTGTAAACTTCTTGCTCAGGTAGTAGATAGCATGTTCTTTCCTACCTGTCTCGTCGTGTTCACCGAGAACACAACCCATGGATCCTTCGAGCACTGTCAAGTACATAATCAGTGGTCTCCCTTGAACTGGAGGTATCAAAATCGGAGGTTCCTGCAAATATCTTTTTATTTTATCGAATGCATTTTGACAATCATCATTCCACCTGACCGTTTGATCTTTTCTTAGCATTTTGAATATCGGTTCGCAGGTGGCAGTTAAGTGAGATATGATCCTTGAAATGTAGTTCAATCTCCCTAGAAAGCCGCGAACTTCATTCTCAGTTCTCGGTACAGGCATATCTTGTATAGCTTTTACTTTAGCAGGATCAACCTCTATTCCTTTTTCACTGACAATGAAACCCAGCAATTTTCCGGACCGCACGCCGAAAGTACACTTGTTAGGATTCAGTTTCAACCTGAATTTCCTCAACCTCTCAAACAACTTCTTCAAGTTGATCAGATGTTCCTCTTCTGTCTTTGATTTAGCAATCATGTCATCTACATAGCACTCGATCTCTTTATGAATTAGATCGTGAAATAATGTCACCATTGCTCTTTGATAAGTTGCCCCTGCGTTCTTCAACCCAAAAGGCATTACTTTGTAACAGAAGGTACCCCACGGGGTAATGAATGTCGTCTTCTCTATGTCTTCAGGTGCCATCTTTATCTGATTGTACCCGGAGAATCCATCCATAAATGAGAACACTGAAAACTGAGCAGTATTGTCAACCAGCACATCAATATGAGGGAGTGGAAAGTCATCTTTAGGGCTCGCCCTGTTGAGATCTCTGTAATCCACACACATTCTGACTTTGCCATCTTTCTTCGGCACCGGTACTATGTTGGCCACCCAGGGAGGATAGTTGGTTACTGCCAGAAAACCTGCATCCAACTGTTTCTGTACCTCTTCCTTGATCTTCAAAGCCATTTCTGGTTTCGTTCTGCGCAGCTTTTGCTTGACCGGTGTACAGGCCTCTTTCAATGGTAGTCTATGCACAACTATGTCTGTATCTAAACCTGGCATATCTTGATATGACCAAGCGAAGATGTCAACGTATTCACGTAGCATGACTATCAGCTCTTGCTTTACATCAGCCCGCAGACTTGCACCGATCTTGATCTCTTTCTTGCTTTCTTCTGAACCAATATTGATAACCTCAAGCTCTTCCTGATGAGGCTGAATGGTCTTTTCTTTCTGTTTCAACAATCTAGCCAACTCTTCCGGGAGTTCATAGTCTTCATCACTTTCCTCCTCAGCTTGATAGATCGGATTATCGAAATCATACGTGGACATAACAGAATCATTTTCAAAGGAATCCACAAAATCAAGTCTGCATGATTGGATTGATGCTTTATTTTAGATTATTTTTGCTTGAAAACAAAAGAAAAGGAAGTGTATTATCATTTTTAATTTTCTTTGTGCAAAAATAAAAATAAAGAAGGAATAAAGGAACACAAATTTGTAAACAAAAATGTCCTTTTTATTGATGTTTGAACATTATATGAGAAAATATGGTGGCCCTACAAATGGATCCTTACACCTTGGGCAGAGTGTGGGATTTTATGCATTATGAAAGACAAGAATTATTACTCTGAATGGTGTACAACATGAATGACTTCTTCACTAGACCAGTTTTGCAATGCCTCGCCTGGAGCCAGTGAATACACCCATCTGTCTAGATAATCTGAGCTTTCAGCGTCATCTTCTATTGCTGAGCAGGACTGATTAGGGTTGATAATTCCTCCACTGTTGAAATTGATTGGCCCACGGAATCGGGGAACTGGCGTCTGGCCCGGTTGGTATCCAATGTCGAACTTATCTTCTTTCACAAACACGTCGATAGCTTTACCCCAACCTTGGGCATTTCCGCTTTCAACCACTTCTCTGGCCTGCTTGTAGGACGCAATTGATGCACTTCGCCCAACTGGCACATTTGACACCACTGATGTTAAAGTAAGTTCTGGTAATTTGTTGATGTTCAGGGCTTCAAAAGACTGGCACAGAGTTTCATGAATCTCTCTATCCATTTCCACATATTTGAAAGTGGGTAGATGACTCACAAATATATCCTCTTCACCGCAAACAATAACCACTTGACCCTCGAACACGTATTTGAGCTTCTGATGTAGTGTGGAGGTAACTGCGCCTGCCGCGTGAATCCACGGTCGGCCCAGCAAACAGCTGTAAGCGGGCTGAATGTCCATAACGTGAAAAATTGTCTTGAATATCTATGGACCAATCTGTATTGGTAATTCTACCTCTCCAAACACCGATCTTTAGGATCCATCGAAAGCTCTCACAATCAGATCGCTGGGTCTAAGAATCAATCTATCTACTTTAATTTTCATCAGGGCCTTTTTGGGTAATACATTCAAGGAAGAACCTGTGTCGACCAGCACATGTGACAAGACAGTTCCTTTGCATTCAAGTGTGATGTGCAACGCTTTGTTGTGATTACGTCCATCTGGAGTCAAATCCCTATTCGTAAACCCCAACCCGTGGCTCACATTGACATTAGAAATTACTCCCTCCAACTGATTCATAGTAATCTCTTGGGGAACGTATGCCATATTCAAAACCTTCAACAAAGCAGCCCGGTGTGCATCTGAACTCATTAACAGGGATAATATTGAGATTTTAGAGGGTGTCTGATTGAGCTGATCAATGATCTTATAATCGCTCTTTTTGATAATCCTCATAAATTCCTCAACATCACTATCAAAATTGACTTTAGGGTCCTCTTCCTGAACAGGCACCTTGTCATCAACAACCTGTTTTCCTTTTGTTTTTGCAGCTGCTTCAGCTTCTTTATCACCCCTTAGAGTCTGGGGAGCAAACAGTCGACCACTCCTGGTGAAACCACTTGGTCCACTGACATTCTCAACACTGGTACCAACAGCAACCTCTGCTTTCTGTTGACTTCCTCCTTGATGAGTATTAGTTCCATATTGCCATGGAACTGCCCTATTAGACACATAAGAAGCAGATTCAGGAACTATAATCGTAACTGGTCTCGGCCTCTCGGGCGCGATGATAGTAACAGGATCTTCAACGGGCACCTGTATCTCAACTGGATTATAATAAATTGTAACGGCTGAAACAGTTTTTTCCTTCTCTACCTTATCAAACTGAAGGCTTCCTTCGTCCATAAGATCCTGCAGTCCAACTTTCAACTTACTGCAGCCATTAATCTGTCTTGAACAATCCTCACAATCAGAGCCACATCCAGGAAATACCATTCCCTTTAACAAACGCTCTTTTACAATCAACAGCGAAGTCTTTACCAAATTAACATCGGTAATCAGATTCAATTTCTCGCCATCAGAAATAGCATGCATGCTTGCGTCTCCATGATGAGGCATTGGATTATCACGAACATTCAGCGGCTTAGAGAAATTAATAGCTTTTGCATCAATCAGATCCTGAACCTTATGTTGAAAGGCCCAACACTTTTCTATCGAGTGACCCGGCGCACCAGAATGAAATTCACACCGAACATTAGCATCATAATTTGGAGTCAATTTTCCAGTATCTGCAGGCCTCATAGTCCGAAGTTCAACCAACTTCTCTTTGAGCAATTGTGGTAACAAAGCAGCATATGTCATAGGCAAGGGATCAAACTTACGGTCCCTTTGTCTATTAGTCTGGAATCGGGGTCTAACTTGCTGATCTGAAGCTTGCTGTCCTGCTGGAACCGGAATGGTTACAGCGTCCACCTGATGATAGGATTGAGTCCTGCCTCTGCCCTTTCCTCTATACACAGGACTGGACTCCCCTTCTCTTTTCCTTGGTCCATTAGCAAAGGGTTTCCTCGAACTCGAAGCACCAGTCCCACTGACGTCTTGAATCTTACCCAACTTCAGCAGACTCTCTATTCGTTCCCCAACAATAAAAATGCCGGCAAACCCTGTTGAAGGACACGCAGCCAATCTATCCAAATACGGCCCTTGGAGTGTGCTCATGAACATATCAGCCATCTCACGATCAGCAAAAGGTGGTTGAACTCGAGCAACCAATTCTCTCCATCTCTGTGTGTACTGCTTAAAGCCCTCATTGTGATCCTGAGTTATACTCTGCAGCTGAGTATGATTGGGTGCCATGTCCAAATTATATTGATACTGCTTCAGAAACGCAGCGCACAAATCTTTCCAGCTCTTTATATGAACCCTGTCCAGCTTAATGTACCATTCCAGGGAGGCGCCTGACAGGCTGTCCTGGAAGAAATACATCCAGAGCTTTTGGTCTTCAGTATAAGCGGCAATCTTGCGATTGTAAGCTTGCAAATGTGTTTTGGGACAGGTACTGCCATTGTACTTATCCAATGTAGGGTGCTTGAACTTGGGAGGGATTCTCACACCTTGCACGAGACCCATGTCATCTACGTCAATCCCTAGAGGATTTTGGCTCTCAATAGCCTTGAGTCTTTCATCTAACCCTTCGTACTTCCGGTCTTCATTGTAGAAACCCATGTCGTTGTTGAATACGGTAAACTGGTCATCTTGACCATCCTCTAAATCATTATTATCTAATCCCAGATGTACCCCACCAGTGGGGATGTTGACGACAGGAGTAGTGCGCACATTGTGATTTGGGATTTCAGTCTCCAGTCTTTGAATAGTGGCTCTCATGGCATCTTGACCAACCCTCATGGTTTCCTGACCGGCCCTCAACTCCTGCTGGCCTTGAGCAATCCCCTGCATAAGGTTCATGAACTGCTCGATCCTCCCCCTCAAATCAGCTAATTCAGTCTGAACTTGTTCCATGACTCTGGCTTGATTGTGTCGGGTAGAATATCGGTGAACTGGGGTATCAGCTATCGTGCCTGAAAACTAAATAAAGGTTAGCAAGCGCCTGCAAAAAGAACACCTGCAGTGCAAAAATAATATGCTATGCAAATGCAAATGCACAGTTATGTTTGTCATTTCAAGATACTTTTCATATCCTGATTCCAATCATAACCACGAATTCCTAACGACCAGAAATCATGATTATTGAGTTTTGCTTGGAAGAGATATTCATATACGCCAATCACAAATATCTGATGACCAGAAATAGTGATTTTGTAATGTGCCAGTGTGCAGATATCTTATTACATCACATATATCTGAAGACCAGAAATTGTGAACAGAAATAGCTCATTTCATGCAAATTCCCAAAAGTTTTCAAGCACATTTGTCATAGTTTCAGCAACAGAATAAGAAACAAGCAGTCAAATGGATCCATCAACAATTCTGATGGTAACCATTGCAAATTACAAAGAAAAATCATTAATCCGATAGCTCTACGTCTTTCAGCTTCTGACTGGAATACTTAATCTCTTCGAACAGGATGCGGGTACGCTGATGATGTGGCTTCTCAATCAGCTCTTTCATTACGACGTCCCTTTTTTCCAATGCATCAGCTAATGAACCCATGTACATCAGCACGACTTCATCTTCATCGGCTCCTTTGCGCCTCTTAATTCCAGCTTGAATTTTAACCAGCTTCAGATCTGCCGTGACATCTTCAAGCTCATTGTTGGCAATTTTCAGCTTATCTTCAGCATTCTTTACCTGTTATTGACTTTTGCCAAGGTCCTCTCGATACCTTCTTCTTTCTACATGTGCTTTCTTCAGCTCTTCATCTTTATCTTTTAACTGGGTCAGCAATTCAGAGTTTTCAATTCTGACCTCATCCCACGCTTGACGAAGTTTAGCTAATGAATCCTTGCTTCGGGCTAACGCCTGCTTTGTAGTCTTGTGAGCTTGACTAGTATCATCTGCTCCCAAAGTAAGTTTCCAAAAGTACCGAGCTCTATCATCAAAATCTTCCTCTTTGTCTGCCAAGATTTTCTCCGCTTTCAATGCTCTCTTCACCAAATCTTTGTTGTCAGCCAAAGCTTTCTGAAGACATCTGCTCATTCCAGAGTTCTCTATCTGCGACTCTCTAACCATTTTCTTCCATTTCTCGCACTCTTCAGCCGGTACCATGGAGTGTTGATTTTGACATAAGAGAATCTCTCTTGAAAAGGGCAGCAACAACTCTTTGACCTTCATCTCAATCCAAGCATCGTAGTCAGGGTATGGTCTACAGTCTCCTTTGCCAAAAATTAACTTTCCCTCTCTTTGCCTAAATTTCTAGGCATTTATTACTTTTGGCACTCTTTCATTCTTGGTTCCCACGAAAAACAGAGAAGCGCTAATCTCTTCATCAGCAGGAGGATTTCTCGAAGCATAACCAAATTGTCTAATAGCTAACACCAGGTTGTAATTAATCCCACCTCTTCTTCCAAGTAGAGGCACATTCGGAAAACTTCCACATTTAACAGTAAGCTCTATTGTCAGTAATTTGGGATCAAACCAAATGATGTTATGGGCAGTCAAACCTATCAATCTCTTGGACCATTTCATTGTTTCAGTAGTTTCTACGAAAGCACCAGTTCGAGGTAAATGTTTGAAGAGCCAATGACATAACAATTGGGTACAGCAACTAACCAGACTTCCTCTTCCCTTCTCATTTTTGTAGTGTACTGAGTAATAAAAATCCCCTAGCAGGGTAGGAATCGGATTCTTCGAAACGAACACTTTCATCGCCTGCATATCAACAAAGTCAGGTTGACCGGGGAAAAGCACCAAGCCATAGATACAAAGAGCTAACACAGCATTGTAAGTAGTCCAGTTTTTAGCCTTGGCAGCTTCCTGAGCTTGTTGGAAAAGAAACTCCAAATGAAATCCTTCATCTTCTTTAAGTTTACTCAGGCCACTTTTCACAATAGACAGGTCCAAATGTAGAACAACAGCAATTACCTTGGGGGTAAGAGCACCTTCAGAAAGATACGGTATAGAAGACGTGACTGGAATTCCCAAAATAAATGAGAATTCCTCCAAAGTGGGCATCAGAATGTAGTCAGGGAACAGGAAACATCTCATTGATGGTTCATAGAACTGCAAGAAAGTGTGCAACCCATCCTTCTCATACTTTGTGAATGTACATACCATTTTAATCAGCTCTCCATATTCCTTCTGAAAAGTGCTGAGAACACCAGAACCAGCCATGTCTATCATCTTGTTCAATGAATCCAGCTTAGGATCAGGGAATTTATATGACACATTATTCTTCCTCTTAACCTCAACTTCTTGGAAACTCATGATTGGAATCAGACAATATGGTAGGTACCTAAAAATGACAAACATAACCTGTTGTGATATGAGTATGCAAATGCAAAAGGCATGTGATCAAGTATTCAGATGTCTGTGTCTATGTTGAACTGTGTGCACTGTGTATCTGTACTGAATCCGGCAATATATCTGAGATGGATACTCAAACCACTGTCATAGGATACACTGTCTGTAACAATCATAGAATCACAAGTAAGGTATGTAGGAGGCTGGGTTACCTGTAAACCTGTAAACACCCCACCCATACTCACATGCGGTTCCTAGAAAACAAGGCTTGTCAGCTTCGGAGGTTTGAGAAGCAATAGCACATTCAGCCCGTAGGATACAATGCTATGCCAATCAAAGAGGTCGTCCACTGACTCACCTTAGAAAATAAAGTTCATCCTATGCAAGTTCCAAAGTGGGCCCTCAAGTGCGAGTGGGTTTGCCACAGAATGTGGTCTGCCACTGTCACCACTGAAGAGAGATATTTCCACTAAGGTCCTCATGATCGGTCACTAGAGTCGACAACTCTCTAGATCGACATCCTGGAATACGCAAGATACGTACGCCATGATAGGTCCCAAGATAGCCTCGTCTAGCTGTGAATTTCGTGATTACCCAACGTACACAGATGGTACGTAGGTCCCACTACTCTCCACTCTAAATCTAAGTATGCACTCGAGCCTTGGTAATGGGCTCCTCTCTCAGAAATCCCATCCCGCCAAACAGACAGAACAGTGCAACACAGTATAATATATGAAATGTAAATGCTAACATGCTGTAAATTTGGTACAAGTAATAAAATACAGTAAATAACAAATACAAAATAACAGTAAACACCCAATGAAAGACAAGCAAACAAGCGCTAGGATTGACTCGCTTAGGATGGACCAGCAATAGGTCAACCTGTCCCCAGCAGAGTCGCCAGTTGTTGCTCCCGGGATTTTCATCCAAGTACAAACCCGAAAGTGGAACGAAACAGAGTCGCCAGCAATGTGTATTTATCCCAAGAGAGAGAAAGGAAACACTGCGTAAACCTGAGGGGAAGGATAGAGCATGGTCTTGCGACCAAGAGAACTGGATTCGGGAGTCGGTTACGCGAGAGGAAGGTATTAGCACCCCCACGCGTCCATCGTACCCGATGGGATCCACGCTTACTTGTCTCGATCAAAGGGTGATAGAAAAGATATTGTAAAAAGAACTAGAAAAGAAAGAAAGGAGAAAGAAGAGAGAAAGAGAAACAAATGTAGGGAAAATAAAAGAAGTGCTCGAATGGGCCCTACCCCACTGCCTACGTATCTCATCGGGAACATGAGAATTAGAGCGACGCAGTTCCCCTCATTAGGGATGGATTGTTTGTGTTTTTTAGGGAATGGCTAATGTTCTAGCTCAGGTGTTACAGGCTCGCCGGTCCGAGTGCGTTACCATCTTGCAGGAGAACGAGTAGGAGCACGTTCGTATGTTGAGAATGAGTGAGATGAGAAAAGAATTCCTGAAGGAAAGACGTCATTGTTTATTTTTTTGTCTTTTAAGAAAAAGGTTTGTTATTTGTTCGCGTATGATTATGTATCTAAATCTCAATCATTGGAATGTACACATCCTCATATTCCAAGATGGAATAAGTAAGAAAGTACACTAAGAGTGAAGAAGACCCTCACACTTAGTTCCAATTATCAAGGTTCAAATACATTAGCATACTTGTATTTATTAAATGTTTTTGGTGATTATGAAATGAAGAAATGTTTTTCTTTATTTGTACCTTCAACGAGTATTGCATTTAAGTCCCTCATACAAGATCAAATGTTTAACACATTGACCCAAGATGGGCCATATGCTACACATTCTAAGATTATAAGAGAAGACACCTTTATAATCTTTTCTTTATATGAAAGGCCTAAATGCAATAAATGCCTACCTTTATTAGATATTTTGAATTTTCTTTGAGATGAGAAGATGAAAGACTCAAGTGGGCGAGAAATGTAAAATCTATGTGAACTAGGACTCGATCCTAATTGATTAGTTAAGGGAGTGATCCTAATGGTTTGTGAGGTTGTAAAACCTAAAGTCTAAAGAAGGAATGAATTAAACAATTCACTTCTAAAGTAGAAGATGAATTGTAACTCAAAAGGGAGAGTAATGAGTTAATCAAAGAAATCACATAAGTACTTATCAAAACACAAGATTGAATTGTAAAATATGAAAGGAAAGAGGTTTGAATATGGATTCCTTATCCACACTCAATTTCAACTTACCAAAGCCCCTATATGGTTAGTAAACATGGAAACATGTATAGGAAGTAAAAAGTACTTAATACACATTAAAGTTCAAAAGGACAAGATGAAGAATCAAATCTTAATATCACAACCAGAATGTGAATCATATTGACAACAAGTGAATATCATCATGCAAGTTCAAATGAATAAGCAACAATCATCATTCATAGCATTTAAACATGTCACCATAAGAAAGGATAGATGAAAGATGAGAAGAAATGAAAAGAACATGCATAAATGGAACATGAAATCCAAAAATCAGAATTGAAACTAAATGGAAAATGGTCTATAAACATCTCAAAAGTACTCATGAATCAACATTAGAGACTTTTAAGAAGTAATAGAAGAAGAATTGAAGTGAAAGTTCAAAAAGAAAGTGCAAACAATACATGTTAAGGATGCACAAAGTTCAAGTTGAAATGAACATGTAAAGATGACCTATAGTGTGTACCAAAGACCTATAATATCATATGAATGGCTCATAAAATATGTAAATGCTCATACAAATATGCACAAAAGAATTCATGCAAATATGCACTAAAGTTAGAATGATATGACATGTATTAGGCTTCAAATGTAATGCATCAAACAAAAATCAAATTGACTTATGAAAATTATGCAAGCATGGTGTTTGAATGCCTAGGTCAGAAGTAAATCATACATCAAGATAGCATGTCAAAATTCAAGGCAAAATTACTTTAAACAATGCATTAGGTCAAGTTGAAACATCATGCAAAGATGGTGCAAAGAAAAGCATCAAAACATGTCATAAAATGACCTAAAAAAAATCATCTAACATGCTTCAATGTATTAGTGAATCAATGCAAAAAGAATCAGGTCAAAACAGGTTGTAATGAGCAAGAACAAAATTCTACAAATTCATGTATCATATTTGGAATGCATACAAATGGAAATTCAAAGAAAATTATGAAACAGGGGTAAAAATGTTATAAAATCATGAAATAAAAAAATCAAAAATTTCCTAAACATCTTGATAATACTCATGAATTTTTCCAGAATTTGTTTGATGTTGTTTTGTAATTTTAAAAATCAAATATGAAACGTGTATAAAATGAAGAAAATAAAAAAAAAATGGAAATAAGAAAGGGGTGTATATAGCAACATTATCACGTTCAAATTGGTTGGGCTTTAAAACGTGAGGTGTGAAAATCAATTTAGTCCAGTCCAAGTCCAAGCGCGTGGAACACAATAACAAACATGGAATTCAGTCCACAAAATTGACTCACGCGTGACCATTGGATCAAATCAGAGTCAAACCACAATCAAAGTAAGCAAATCATGCACATCATACTTCCGGTACATCATAACAATCATATACGTATACGCATGCAAGCATCAGATGGATTGAAAATGAATCACGTGACACACATCATCCCCATTAATTCGCTGGCAACATCACCACCCTTGGATTAAAACATCTCAAACGGTCACGACTTAAAATAGTACTAAACCCGAACAATTAAAGCTACCGGCCGGAGAGGGACCTCCGGTCACCTTCTCCGGCGAGAACCACCACCTGCAAACCTTACATGTTCCAGAAATGCACAATCCTTATGTCAAAATGAAGCTGAGGTTAAGCACATCATGAATTCACAATTATCTTTCACATAACAAGCACACACATAGAGAACAGAGGAGGTTAAAACATGCCCAAACTTTTGGATCTAAGCCTCTACAAGGCCTATCAACTAGCCGGAGATAATAGAGCTTCTAGCAAGCTTTAAACAACAAAAACAACTCAAAATGGATGAGAATCGAATGAAACAAGTTGAGTGATGAAACCTGGCAACGTGGAGAAACTTGAAGTGTTGAGAAAAACCAAAGAAAAGCTTGAGATTCTGAGCTTCTAGATCTTCAACCTTAGCAAAATAAATGCTGTTGATTCACGAGGAGATGAAGGAGATTGAAGATTGCAGTGATGCTAAACTTGCAAAAATTGAGTTGTTCTTGTTGCTCTTGATTCAACCACGCCAAACAATGAGCAATGGAAGAACAATAGAGATGAAATCGTGGAGAGGAAAATGAGAGAGCTCAAGGAGAAAGAGAGAGAAATTCTGAAGTGAGTGTAGAAAATGAGTGTTGAAGTTGAAATGTGAGTGAAGTTTCTATTTATAAGAGAGCTTAACCACGGTTAACATGAGTTGGTTAATTGAGTCATGTGAGTTAAGGTGAGTCATCCCTAACTAACTGAGTCAAGTTAGTTAGGGAGAGCAATGATATGGTGTAATATGCATAGGATATTATGGTGGGAATGAAGAGAAAGTGAATGGTGATGATGGCACGGCTGGTGTAGCAGAAGCTTGTCCAACAAGTTTGTTCTTTCCATTCTCATGTATGGCACGTGCTATGGCAGGTGTATGTAATGGTAATGGTGTGTTCAAATAAGGGAATGAGTTATTTGATGGATGTCTGAACCAAATTGTGCATCAAGAGCCATCAATGTATCAGTGGAACATAAGGTGATTTGTAGATGAAATTCTCCCTAATCAATGGATGGTTTGATGAGTTTTTGGAATCATTGGAAAGAGGGAATATGGGAGAACATGTTTGGTATGAGAATTGAGTTGAAATAATGCCTCAAACATGCTCAAAAATGACTTTGAACTCAAGGATACAAAACTGGTTGGTGGGCATGCAAAAGCAGGTCGTGACCTAGCAATGTGGTGCATGGAATTTCATTGTGATCACCCTATCTTGAGACCAAGATTTCTCCCTCATAGCTTGACCAAATGAAATTTTGTCCAACATGAACATTGAAGAGGGCATTGCAAGGAATAACTTTGATGTTGAAAGGTTTTGCATTTGGAGCTTTTATCATTGAGAAAAATGGGTAAACATTTGGCACACCACATGTTTGTAGAAATGATGGCGCGTGGGCCTGGGAATCCTTGGTCATGACCTGATTTTGGACCTACTTTGCTCAAACTTTGATCAATCATATCTCACTCAATTTTTATCCAATGAAAGTGTTCTACACGTGGATTTGAAGCTTTAAACAAGATCTTTTGTTGTGGCCTGGTGGAATTTTTATTTGATGTCTCAATTTTGAATGGCCTTGGTTCAAAGTTTGGTGCAAAATGGCTAAAACTTTCCTTATTTAGAAACCCTACTTCTTCCAAAAATGGCAACTTTTCAAATCTTGATTTTTTCATGATCTTTTTGGAGTTTCTTGATCAAATTTTGTACATTGGTCACATATAACATGAATTTCATGAATTTGGCCTCAAAAAGTCAAGAGTTGACTTTTTTCTCTGATTATTTGACTTAGCCCCAATTTTCCTGATTTTTAATCTTTCTTCCAATTGAACCACTTCTAAAACCCATTGAGAGGCAATTTTTCACACACATACACTTAAAGACATGTAGAATACCATGACATCAAGTTTTGTCCAAAAAATCAGAGATAACCTGATTTTAGGTCAAACCCTAGTTTTGACCCTTTCTGGTTAGGAGGAGAAAGTGCAGTCTTCAATTTCAAATTCCTCAGAGTATGTTGTGTATCCTCTTAAAGGATGATGAGATATGCCACTCGAGGGTGACTTTGAACCAGTGAACTATCTCTTTTGAGAGTTTTCCTTCAATTTTTTGGACCTCTTGCATAGTGAAGGATGTAATGCTTCAATCTCCTATTGAATCTCACTTTCTTGAGGTTTTGGATGATCAGTTGAGATAGTATGAGACATGAAAGACCTCTTGGCTTGCCTTGAGGCAACTTGTTTGGCCTTTTGTGCCTTGAATGATTCCTTGATTGTCCACCTTTCACCTGATCACATGCCTTGATGGTAAGAGGGATACTATGCTTCATTTTTCTATGTTAAAGATGCAATGCAAGGCTAATGAGATGGATATGATATGATATATGATAATGCTATGTTATGATGACAAAAGAGAGAGCAAATTTTGGGGTATTACAATTATTCACTTTGGATAAGTTTTCGTGTTGGAAGAAAATGTATTGCGGAATTTGTTAAGTTCATGTTCTTATTATAACAGCCTTGAATAAGTTTTTAATGTGAGTTCATGGGCCTTGAATTTTACAAATGTTGCGACATGTAAATATAGCGTTATTGCCATGTTGTTTTGCGGTTAAAGGTCTCGTGCTAATTTTTGTTTCATCACTGAGCTGCTGCTGTTCAAAATTACGACTTGCCATTCGAAATTATTGTTGCTTCCATGGGAAATCTCTTTTGAAATTGAAACTTTTGGTTTGATACCGCAATGTTGTTTCATGTTTGTAAGTTGTTGTTGTTGTTTAAAATCTAGTTGCCATTCATAGATGTTCTGTTTTTTATTCAAGCAGGGCTTATGGTCATTGACCCTTCTTCAATTCGATTCCGATTCGGAAAATTTTGCTTGAGATGATATAAACCAGAAGCGATTGTTCTTGATAACTAGAATCTCTGGAGTGGCTCAGTGCCCAAGCTTCCAACATTGTGGGGTTTGGGTCGCGGTCAGTTGCATGCATCCTTAACTCCTTACTCCGTAAATGGAGAGTCTGTTTCTCTGATTAGAACTTTTAACTTTAACCTCCAAGTTACGCTTGTTGTTTTAAGCCAATAAATTTAGACTGTGATAATGGGGCTTTGAGTTCAGAGCAACCGTTAAATTAATTATCCAGAGGTATATGCAACATCACATTGCTTCTCTATTTATAAATATACCTGTTCACCTATAGTTAAAACAAAACTATCATTTTGGTCCATATAATCACCCCAAAGTTGTCTACGAACGACAACACTGATAGCGGTAAATAACCTTGAATTGAATGACCAATTTTATTGTCATTGATAAGTGGTGCTTGGACATGACATCACATATATCTTGAGAGGGCCTAAGTATGTGTTTTTTCTGTTGAAATCTTCTTGGTAATATTTTACTTGTATGATTGTGTATACTTCTCTGATTTGTTACTTTCTGTTGCATGAATGTGCTTGTATATTCCATTTTCTGTTGCCTTTGGGCTGAGATTGAGGATCTGCCTCCAAATCCAATATTTAGATTATTCTTTTTTATCTTATGTAGGAAATTGCTATCTGAGAATAAGCATGTCAAGTACCTTTATATCCCTTATACTGACTCTGTCGTGGTTGTGAGATGCAATCCAAAATATTCTAACGATGAAGCCATACAGCATGTCTGTGACCCTTATAGGGAGTCCCTCCAGAAATATAGGTACGGTTTTACCTAGTTATTAATTTTCGGATTTATGAATTAAGACTAGTACTTGTAGTTGTTGTTTTCTCTACTATGGTATGCAATTGTTTTTTGACTTTTGTGTTTCATTTTTCATGTAATTTTCTGATTTATGAATTAAGACTAGTACTTGTATGTATACTGTTAGGAAAACTAGTTAGAATATGAACTGATAGTTAATAGAATTAATTAGTTGTGGTAGTTAATATTAGTTAAAGAGTTAGTTAATTCAAATTAATAGCTAGAAAAAAGGTTAGATTAGTTATGTTGGCAGTTTTGTTAATGGAGTTAATTTGTTTGTACTGTCAGTTAATGATTATTGTTTAGCTGAAAATTAGTTGGACTGTTATTAGAGTTTGAACTGTTAACATGCTAGTTTAGGTTAGTTTTAGTGAGCTAACTACTATGGAATTTGGAATTTTGTTGATTGGCATTATTGGTAAAAAAACATATCAGGACTCTTTTGATTCAAACAAAGGATCCAAATGTGATTAATTAATTAAAGGGTGAGTGAATTTTGATGTTGGAGCTTTCTATGATTAGAGGTTAATTGGGATTGAATTAGGCATTGAGAAAAGGAGTAGATTGTTAGTGTTAAGTGCTGAATTGAACTGTGATGCCTGGCTATATTTATGTTGTGATGCCATTTTGAACTAGTTATGTTAATTGATTTGTTTTGTTGAAATGTATTGATGGTATGAAGTAATATTTTGAAATGTCGCTGTCTGTTATCATGGATGCAGTGGAGAATTAAGCTAGGTTATGTAAGCTAAGTCAAATTTGCTATGAGGCTGCCTGTTAGAACTTGGCTTTTGATATGAGTTATTATTCTTGGTTGCTGTATTGTTATGCATGCTGGATTGCGTATGGGGTCTGTTTCGAATTTTGATTCATTTATTTGAGTTTATCTGTTTCAGATAACTTTTGGAATAATATTTCAGTGGTAGACACTTGAACTAGAGATGGCTTACTTGATCAAGATTTCATCGCATCAGTATTATAAACTTATCATTTGCTGCATTGTTATTTTCCCACTGTAGGTGCATATCACACAAGGTGATTATGAAGGAAGAGCAGTAATCGTCTCATGGGTGACCCCAGATGAACCAGGGTCCAGCCATGTACAATTTGGCACGTCAGAGAAAAACTTTCAAGCTAGTGCAAAAGGAACAGTTTCAAATTACACTTTAGGCGAATACAAGTCTGGTTACATTCATCATTGTCTTGTTGAAGGCCTTGTGGTACTTGTTTCAAATTAGGAGGGTAGAATTATGATCCGTGTATTTTATTTCGAATGTCAGAAGTGAAATAAATTGAAAAGTGGAGTCTAACTAAGTTTTAACTTTCGCATTATCACAATTGTATATAATTCTCATTTTTCGATGTGTTGAATGCATTTATTCACTTGATTCAGTTATTTCTACATTTCAGCATGATACCAAATACTACTACAGAGTGTTTTGGGGAAAACATTTAATTCTCTTTCCACTCTTGAGCACTATATAAAGAGTAAAGCACATACTGTTCTATTTCTTAGAGACCTGTCTTATGCTGATGCGTATAAGTACAGTGATGTTGGTTTACGGTGGGATACATGGGGTCGATTCGTTGAAAAGAGTACAGCATATCAGCCATGGATATGCAATACAGGAAACCATGAAGTAGATTACTTTCCTTACATGGTAGAGTACTAAACAAGTTTTATTTTTGTATTTATTTTCTGGACCATTTTTGGTGACGATAAAAGTAATAACAATTTTGCACACCATATCACATTATCATGACTAACTATGCACTTATTAGCAGTCAAACAACACATATCTGTAAGCCAAAATTTGGCATACTAAAAACTATGAGCATACATTACATGGCTTTGAATGATATTAATTAAGTTCAACACCAAATGCATTACAGCTGACAGCACATGTTTTAATATCACAATCAGATTGAAAAAAAAGCACAAACACCAAATAACATATTAACGTACACAGAAGAGTCATTTACAGCTTACATAATACACATCACATCAAACAACATCAGATATGACTATCATACATAGAACTTGTTCACACTACAGACCCAACTAACATTCATAACGCTATGAAGATTCATATTACATAATGCACAAGCACCAATACTACACGACAAAACAACACCATAACACATACGGATGTACCAGAAGACAAGTTACTCAGAATACAACAATGTTCACAATAACAACATTTCACCACCTATAACAACATTGCATAAAGCACAACATCACATAATACGTGCACTCTTTCATACACACATACAGTATAAGCAAAATAATGCACAAGAACAACACACCTTAGCAGCATATATCAAACATTTCAAAAGGTTATTATCTTGGTGTAAAAGTGAAAAACATTACAACTTCTAACAAGGATTCATAGTGGTATTCATAGCAACAACTAAACTACATCATGTTGTTAAGAAAAGAGATATGTAAACCTATTAAGTGGATTCAACAGAGACATATAGTAATGTGTAAATGCAAACATATATAGTGATCATTCATAGATAAACAACTAGCAAATGATAGTTATGAACCAAAACTATAAACATGATAGTAGAAAGTTTAGAGATGCTTACCTGGTATCCAAGTGAGCAACCAAGAATTCCTTTCTTCTACAGCTAGCTCGTGCACTCCAAATGTATATTCTTCAGAGTGTTTTTTTTTTGTGTTGTTGTTGGTGTGAAATGAAGTGGAGAAAGGCTGCTTTTATAGGGAACCCAGCTGGTCCATGAGAATGAGAAACCAACGTGCCAAGAGTTTGCCTTGGAGAGAAAAATCATGGAAGGATTTGGAGTAGATGTGTGGCTGTTTTGAACAACATGGAGCCACGTGAAGTTTCTTTTTATGCAAATAGGTCAGAGAAGTAGTATTGTTTTGGTTTGTGTCTAGTGGTTCAAGGATGTACATGAAGGAAATGTTTAAGGTGGCTTGCAAAGGTTATCAAGAAAGTACAAAAGCAAAAGCATGGGCAGCGTGCTTTTAGGAGAAGTGATGTTGGGAAATGATTTAGTGGCTTTGTAGAGTGTACTTGAATAGAGAGGAATGAGATTCAAATTAAAAAAAAAAAGGTGTTCTTGGTGCAAAAATCATTTCGTGTGGCCATATTGTACACATAATATCTCTTGACTCAATGATCCAAAATTCATGCTCTTAGATTCAAATGAAAGCCCTTGGATAATACTTCAATATTGATGTTGGAAGATAGTTGAAATAATGCTTTGAGTTGGTAGCAAAATGCCTCACAAGTCGTTTCCCCAAAACTGGCAAGATGAGACTTAGAAAAATTTCTAAGTTAGAATTTTGACAACTTCAAGTGCCCTTCTTTGAAAATTCATAACTTGAGAATGGTTTATCCCCTTGAGATGTTCCACATATGGTTGGAAAGCTCTCATCAAGCTCTACAACTTTCATTTGGGACTCAGGACTTGAATCCAAATGGAAAAGGGTGAAAAGTGGTGCCAAAGTTGAGAAAAAGAGTGACAAAAGATGCTGAAAAAATTCTAAGTGTTTGGCCAAAATGTCTTGTAAGCTTCATAACTCAAAAACTAAGCATTTTTAGACACAAAGTCATATTGAGCAAATTGAAGATCTTGAAAAGAGCTTTCCAATGAGCTTTGAGCCACTCCAATTGGATGTGCGGTTTAGGAGTTACGGTCATTCCAAAATAGGCTATTAGGGGAAAAATCTCACAAATGACACCTTTCTTGGTCAAAACCCTACTTCTCTTGTAAGAAAGCTCATGAAACTTGATGTGGATACTTTGTATACCTCATGAGACAATATATGATGATTAGAACCAATATTACTTCATTTGATCCAAAATTCCAAAAGATTAGGGTTTCAGTCAAACCCTAATTTTGACTGTGAATGCACTGAGGTTAGATCTTGTAATCTTCCTTCTTCCTTCTCATTTAAAGGTCTTAGGAGACTCTTGAGGATGTTGATAAACCAATAGAACCAAGAATTAGGGTTCGGGAGTCCATCTTGATGAAAATCAGAGCCATTGACTGATAAGTGTCAAAGAAACCCTAATTTGGAAGTACAGTGAGGCTGAGGCTTAAACTTCTCTTGTTGAGGACCAAAAGATCTTGGATTCTTGTTGAATGATGTCCCTTGAATGTAGAGGACCTTAAGTGGCAAGTGAACCACACAAATCTTGACTTGATAGAGCCAATTCCTTAGTGATTTCTTCAGAGCAAACCCTAATTCCAAAGTCCTTGCACTGGGGGTCTTTGTTGACTTGACTTGCTTCAAACATCTTGTGGAGCTTCATGGTAATATGTAAACCTAATTTGAACACAAAGAAACAAACTACAAGATATGGGTTAGCTCAAACAATGCAGAGATGCTCCTTATATGCACAAAAGCTGGATGACATCTAAGGGTAAAAATTTAGGGTACAACAGTTGCCCCTATTTAAATAGCTTCACTAGACGGCACGAGGAACGGAGATTCCAGGGGCGTCAAGGTGAAACGTATTTAAATATAGCAAACCAAAAATTTTGCCCTTAGATGGAATGCAAATGCTAAGGACAAGCGACAAACATGCAAATGCTGACATGCCATGAACTTCTAAAACGATGATATGATGCCAGGGATGCAAAGAAATGCAGACGGACCAGACACCAGGGGCCACATGAAGAAAACACACAAGAAAAGCTTCGCAGGGGAAAGACGAAAGCTAGTATGCACAGGCAAAGACTCACTGGGGATACAGGCCAACCAACAAAGGAGACTCACCGGGGAGACTCCAAAGAAACACCGGGGAAAACCAAAAACAATATCCACTGGGGAAAGATCTAGGGAGATAGACTACACAGGGGACAAATAAACCCACGCTCTTCCTGGGCACGAAACCAGAAATAAAAACCTGATCACCAGGGATCAGCCCAAAAGAGACAAACAACGAGACAAAGACTTCCTGGGGATCTCAAGCTGAAGAGTTCAAAATGGGATCCTCAAGAAAAGCCAGAAAGACAGAGACTAACTCTGCGCACCAGATAGGAGCCTTAAAGGTTTGAAGAAATTTGTTCCAAGAAGCTTAGCTTAAAGCAATTTCAGAAAAGAAACAAGATAAGGGTTCAATGTCCGACACGATTCGAACAAGAACGGTTTTAAAACAAAAGACAGTGCTTGACACGATTCAAACAAAGTCCAAGTTCAAGTTTGACATGATTCAAACGAGAAAAGTTTTACAAAATCTTTAATGTTAAACTTCTTGGGGAATAGCAAAAAGGTTTTAAAGATTCAAATCTGGCGCGCAAAGGTTAAGACCGAACAAGCACGACACAAAGCAAACCGGGAATGTCTTTACTTCACTGGGGAAATAAAGACAGGCACAACAAAAGACCACAAGTAAAGCGGAGCACAAAGAGGCACAAATGCTAGGGTATGATGCATATGCTTAGCTATATGCTAGAAACGACGCGAAACAGGAAAGAAGAAAGGATAACACACCAACACCCTGAAACCCAAACATCAAGGATAATCGGAACAATCTTCTTTCACTGGAGATGGCAGATCTATGCCAAAAATACAGTACTGCTAACTCTTGCACAAACTTGATTCCAAAACGTCTTAATTCCAGAGTAAAACTTGGTTTATCTTTGTGTTTTCTTAGAACTTCCGCTTCCAAGAATCATATGAGAATGACGAAGTTATTGTATTCAAAAGACCAATAATAACTCTAGTGACTAAGAATTATGTCGTCTAACAGCTAACTTCTCTGGGGACTCCTGCATAAAGAGCTGGGGTTTAAATGGGAACATGGTTAATGAGTCAAGAATAGACTCTGGTACTCAAATAAGAGTTGGTTGAGATAACACATAATCTGCTTCATGAAGGAAAACCGGTAGGAGCCAGAAAGGTAACCTCATTGGAGATAGAACCAAGAAATGGGCTCCAATAAAGGTATCTAGAATGATTGATCATCAAGGCTAAACGCAACTAGATGACATTCTAGAAAGGACCCGCAATGAAGGTTGAACCGAAAAATGGTCTTCACTGGGAAAAGATATCCAAAGTGATGGAACAACAGGTTCAAGTATGACCGGTTGGTACTTTGGAAAAAAGAAGAACCTTATTGGAGATTGAACCAAGAAATGGGCCCCAATAAAGTATCTAGGATGATTGATCATCAAGTCTAACGTGACTAGATGACATCCTAGAAACACCTCTAAAGTGATGGAACAACAGGTTCAAGTATAACCGGTTGGCTCTTTAGAAGTAACCTCTAAAGTGATGGAACAACAGGTTCAAGTATGACCGGTTGGCGCTTTAGAAGTAACCTTGTTAGAGAAAGAACCAAAAAACGGGCTCCAACAAAGTATCTAGAATGATTGATCATCAAGGCTAAACGTGACTAGATGACATTCTAGAAAGAATCCGCAATGAAGGTTGAACCGAAAAATGGTCTTCACTGGGAAAAGACATCCAGAGTGATGGAACAACAGGTTCAAGCATGACCGGTTGGCACTTTGGAAAAAGAAGACCCTTATTGGAGATTGAACCAAAAAATGGGCCCCAATAAAGGTATAGAATCTGATAGGTTAGTACCGGAGTTGCATAACTGAAGATAAGGCTTCCTGGGGGAATACCCAATTACGGTTACGAAGAGGTTGAATAGTACCAGAGGTAGACAAACTGCTTATAAGAGACTGCCAAGCTTCTTCAAGAGATTGCTGCTTCAAAGATATATTGATAATGTTGGAGAAATAATTATGTCTTCAATAAGGATTTGAGATTCTTCTTGCGAGACACAGTGCAAAATAAATGCACGTTCAAATATAGGTTTAAAAACCACATCTGCCAGGGACCAAAGTTCAATCTAGGAACAAGCTAGAAATAAACGGTCAAACAAGACTCCAATTAAGGAATGAACTCAAATGGGAACTTATCTTATCCACATGTGGAAAAGATAACTGAACCAACCATCATCCACGAGAATCAAACTCTGTGGGGAATTCAGGAAAGATGGGCACTTTATGCCTAGGGCTGACTTTCTATTGGAGAGAATAGGCAAACCCAGTCACTTGGGGAGACAAATACCAAAGTGAACAAAAGAACAGGCAAACACCAGAAAAGGAAGCAGAAATGCTAAGATGCTATGCATATGAGTGCTTATGCCATGCTTATGCTGACAAAACAGACAAGAAGCGAAACTGGAGATGAACTAAACATCTCGACAAGGATACCCAGCCAAACTCAAAGGGCTGGACTAATATTGGCGATGAAGAAGAATCAACAACTTCATTGGTGAAAATAGTATTCCACTTGAGGTATAACATCATGAGTATTTCCATCATGAGCTGGATTTCTTTGTTGGTGGAAGATCCATGGAGATTGGCCAAGCTCCACCGAAGTAACAATTTACTGGGAAGCTGGCAAAAGATATCACAAGAGCAGAGTAATCCTGCATTCTGACTTATATGATGACCATCGTCAAATCTTATCTGCCCTAGGCTATATGATAACAAGAGGATTTTATAGAAGAATTGGCATACAAGGTGCTCCAATATCTTCAAACTCTTGGAGAGATCTCGGCGTAATTGCCCCAAATTAACTGCATTCAAGGTCCTTGATCTAGCTTCAGACTGGTTATTTGACGATTTGGGAAGATATGCCCCATACTGATTGGCCTTTTAGAGATTTACCGAATCTCAACTTAACTGCCTCTGATTAATTGGTTTGTGAGGGAGAGTCATCAAAAGGATTTCACAGAAGAATTGACGCACCAGTTGCTTCAATGTCTTCAAACTTTTGAAAATAAATGAACCTAGACATGATTGCCCCAGTTCGACTGTATTCGTGATACTCAAACTATAGTAGAAATGATCGGGGAACAAAACTTGCCCCTGCTGATAGGTCACTGGAGTCCATACTTGTCATAGATGACCTCAGGGAGACTTGCCCCAATATTCTGAACTTGAAGAATTCTGCCCCTGATTTGTCAACTCACACTTGATTGCCCCTGACTGAGTCATATTTCCTTTATCAAGTTCAATTCCTTGACTGACCGCGTTTGTTGGAATTCCTTGATATCAAATGGTATTGCAAACAAGTGTTGTTCATTAAAATTGGCAAAATTTCATGCAAAGGTTTAATGCAAAGTTTGAAAACAAAGCTCTGATAAAAATGCATAGTGAAATGATTAAATAGTCAAAAACAAAGGTGGGTCTAGTCATTAAGGAAGTGACCAACACACGCGAGCAACAAAGATTATTAGGAGTCAGGTTACTCAACCTTGCTGTAGTATGCTTTTCAAAACAACCTTACCTCAATTAAGTCTTTTAAGGGTTGTAATGTGGTGTGGTTCATGGTTTATGAAGCGAAGGATGAATTCCAATCCTACGCTAAGCTAACTCAAGATATACGTTCAAATCTCCAAAAATAGGAAGTCACTTGATTTGAAAACTGACCGGCGTCTTATATGAAGCGCTCGTATTTGAATGCATAACCGAGTTAAACTAAGAACTACCCTGCCCCAAGGTTGAGATTGAAGGGTTTTTTGTGCAAAGAAAGAAAACTTCTAGGCTCGAAAGGGGTTGACAAGGGATGTATCGAAACAATACCTTACATCCTCGGCGAGGTTAATTTGAAGGCATACCACAGTAGTTGAGGATTTTTCGTCATCCTCCCTAATCTTTGCTTTAACAAAAGCTTGAAAAAGGGGGGAAAAAGATATATTTGAACACGAGAATAAATGAGTGAAACGAATGGACTTAACCAAAAGATGCATAAATATTTCATTAATCTTGCCAATTTGAAAAGACAATAAAGCTCATAAGCAAATATCCATACAATTAAAGGAAATACAAAGCACAACCAACCAAAGATTTCAGTTTCCGGGTCCGAACGGAAAAAAGTCTTCACCACCAATCACTTGTTCCTTGTGGTAACGAACTTTGAGAGGCCTTGCAGGTCCTTTACCTTTTGCTTCAAAAGTTGAGGTACCAGCGTCTGAAGTACCTTCCCGAGGTTTCAGATTCTTTAACAAACTCATCAGTTTTTCTTTGAATCCCTTGCATTCTTCAATGAGATGCCCGATGGTCCCAGTGTGAAATTTGCATTCAGTCTTTCGGCGGTCTTCTTCGAAGATTAACTCCTTGTCAAGGATCAGTTCTTGCAAAAAATATCCTAAAGCTTGGCAATTGTCCAAATCGTGCCCTTCAGCTCCCTTATGGAATTCATAAGTTAGGTTGGGATCATACCAAGCTCCCCGGAAAGGTGTGAGAAGTCGTGGAGTTACCAGCTTGTTTTGCATTAACAGTGGGAAAAGTTTGCTTAATGGCACCGGGATAGGCTGGTGGTTAAATTTTCCTCTTTTGACAGAGCTTTTCTTCTTATCTCGGCCTTGAGAACCTCGAGGAGAATCATCCGTTGGGGTCTGAAACCCCCTTCTGGTAGACACCTGACGGCGATTACATTCTAGCCCAGGAACAAGACCACCGACTGGCTGGTATGGGAGATCCTCAGGAGATGGCAAAGGATTGTTCTTGGACTGAGAGTCATTGAAAGATAAAATATTTCTTTCCACAAGATCCCTCACAATATGTTTCAAAGCAAAACAACCTTCTAAGTCATGGCCTGGTGCACCTTCATGGAATGCACAATGAGCATTGGGATTGTAAGAAGATGGAAGCAGATCAAGAGGTGGGCCTGATGACCTTGTAGTTATTAATCCTTGTTGCACCAAAGCAGGATACAATGCTGTATACGTCATAGGAATGGGAGGAACCGGAGGCCTACCACCCTGTCTCTTATTTGGAACATTTTGACGAGAAACTTGAGTTCGTTGTGAATAAGCAGGAGCGTTGGGCGCTCGTTGATAGATTGGTGATTGAGAAACTGGCTGGTAAATGGAAGCTTGATCATTGAATGTTGGTATGATAGGGTGAATGTGATTCTCCTTTTCCATTAGAGCTTACAAAGTTTCTAGAACCCAATTCATCTGGCAATTGAGGATTCTGACTTCTTCTTTCAGCTTTTCCTGGTTCTTCAAAATTTCCTTCATTGTTGCCATTGTCCAGAATAAGGCTAGGTATCCTTGTCGAGTCGGAAAATCAGGGTGTCGGGTGCTGGGAACAAGACGACAATAAGACGCGGAAGAATGCACATGCACATGCAAAAGTGCAAATGAGATGCTGATGCAAGCTAAATGTAAGCTAAATGGTAGGTGTAATTCAAGGGAACTCAACATTGTATTTTGAAAATTTTAAGGAACACTTTTCTTAGAAAATCTCATCTCATTAATAATAAAGTTTGAATTACAAAAGAGATAGTTACACCTTCAAAAGCCAAAATACAGAGCACGAAATAATGAAAACAAAGTTCTAAACCATCCAATCAGTCTTCTCCCATCAATCTCATGGCGAGCTTCTGGTTTTCCTTTTGCAACCTCTCATTCTCAACAACGAGCTTGGCCAACTACGACTTCCATGGTTCTGGTGGAGATGATGTGCTAGGAGAAAATAATTCTCCCTGCGCCTTCCTCTTTCTGACAGACTCTTCTTCTTTCCTCCTGAGACTCTTCTGAAGTTCATTCATCTCAAAGTCAAGAATCTGATACTTGTTCATCCATGCATTCCTTTCTCGTTCTGCTTGAGCCAGCCGGATCTTCAACTCATCTTCATTGCTTGTGAAGTAAAGAATAGGATCTCTGGGAGCTAATGGGATAGGATCATGACGATCATATGGTATTTTCAACTCAACAGCTCTCTTTTGCACCCATTGAGTGTAAGATTCTGAAGCCAAACACTCAGGTTCCCCTAAAGCAGAGATACCTCTTGTGTGAACATGATGCCAGGCGTGAGCCATCTTTTCCCTAAGCACATGGTCCTTATCCTCTTCAAAGAATAAACCTTCCAAGTAGATGTTATTAGGCTTAGCTTCCATAGAATAACCATGTTGACGACAAGCCAAGGAAGGATTGTAGCTTATACCTCCTTTTGTGCTAAGAAGCGATACATTAGCAAATCCTCTACAGCTAACAATCATATCCTTGCCTTTGAGCGAGGGGTGGTACCACTCAAGATCAGTGTTAGTGAGAGACATGATCTTCTCTGACCAAAGAAGTCCATCTTGGAGATCCCAAAAGGTCTTAGAATGGGGTAAATGGGAGATAGACCACCTATACAACAATTTGGCACAGCATGTTACCATTCCTCCCTTATGAGCAGTCCTCAGGTGTACTGAGTGGTAGGCGTCTGCAAGTAGGGTTGGAACTGGATTTCCAATGATGAAGATCTTGATTGCATTCATATCAACAAAGTTCTCAATGTTGGGAAACAAGAATAACCCATAAATAAGTATGGCCATAACAACTTCAAAGTCCACCATATTCTTCATACTAGCATACTGACGGGCCTTCTCCATTAAAAACTTGGCAGGTAACCCAAAAAGTCCTCCCTTGACAACCAAGTTAGCCTTAACTTCTGACAACTTGAGATGAGCTGCTTATGCAATTTCCTTTTCTTTGGGCGTCCTTTCCAGACCAGAGTAAGGTAGGTTTGGAGTGATGGGAATACCAACTAGAATAGCATACTCCTCGAGCGTAGGCATTAACTGGTAATCCGAAAAAGTGAAACAATGATACATGGGGTCATAAAACTGTATGAGAGTAGGGAGCAATCCATCTACCATCTTGGTCTTCATCAGAGAGAAAATCTTCCCATACTTGTCTTGGAATGTTGATGATTCATTGATCGGCTTACCCAGATTCTTTAGATCTTCTAATTTTGGACTAATGAAGGTGTACTTCTTCGTTTTCCTTTTTTCAAAATCCATCCTATAAAAGTTGCAACACAAAACTGAGTTCCTTGAATACACGGTGCACATGATGCAATAATGAATGCAACAAACACACATAGACAGGTAAGCACAAATAACACAGAGCAACCTAGGTTGAAAGTCGCGAGCATGAAGTTAAAGGTCTACCCACCCCAAAGGTGTGTACTATGGTTTTCACCTACAAGACAAGGTTCTAAAAAGTTCCCAGAGTCGACAACCCATCTTTCGGATTTTATCGACTTTCCAATTGCTTGATGATCAATAAAATTCTCAAGAGAGTCTCATCTGAGTGTAGCATCACGTAGCAACCATTTGGGATTGCTCCCTCACAGTCCTCGCACTACGTCCTAAACAGGCCAAGTGGGGTAAAGGGTAGCTAAAGGTCATCAGTATCTCTGGCTCCTAGGTCGAAAGTAGTAACGCATTCACGATTGCTCATTCAACATATACCACTTCCGAGAGGGCCTCAACTGAGTGTGGACTTCAAGTTCCCTCCTTTGGGATTTCTCCCTCGAAGTTCCCTTGACTATGTCCACGGTTCCTAAACATATGTGTTCTCTCAAGTCCGGGTTAGGACTTATCTCACCCACTGATATCAACCCAAATCAAACAGGATAATCAAAACAAGAACAGATATACAAGTATATAAGCAGGTATGACATACACAAGCATATACATGTAAATAAGCAAACATGGATAACATAAAAGCAAGATAGGCTTAACCCTCTTAGGAAAGGACCAGCAATAGGTCTAACTTATCCCCAATGAAGTCGCCATTTCTGTTGCGGTGGAAATCGGATAACAAGCTATTAATTAACTTGCATCATTTTTCTTTTACAACCGACTTTGATTTATCCAAAGGAAAGGTTCAAGATCGTTAGAAAAACCTAAGGGGAAGAGATCTAAGGTTCGGGGGTTGGTTACGCCTAGGGAAGGTATTAGCACCCTAAACGTCCGTAGTACTCTACGGGAACCTCTTGTTTAATGTTATCTTATGTTTACTAAAGGTTGAAAACCCTAGGGGTTAGTATCTAAGTATACTCGATAAAGCATCGCACTTTACGCCTACGTATCCTCGGGAATAGAATCAGAGTATGCGTAGTTCTACATCTACTGAATGATTGACTATGGTCAATATTCATAGGGGAAATGAGTACAAGCTCATTGTAGAGTTTAAGAACTCTCTAAATCTAGTTGAAATGGACCTATGTTGAGGTTTTAGTTAGTAAGGGAAAGTGATAAATTCATTAGGATGAATATCACTACGAGTTCAAGAACTCTCTCCTAAAGCTAGTTATAATTTCTATGGCTCTGATGAGGCCAAGAAATGAAAGTTATCTCTTAAGAGGTTACTTAGGTTAAAGATGGGGGCTATGACTTTAAGAGTCAATACTATTAACCTTCCTTTGGAATGGGGGAAAAACAGTTGATAAGATAGCAATAATAAAAGACATAGAAGATAAAACATTGATATAAGATATATAATGAAAGCAACATAAGCATGAGGATGGCAATATGTTTCATGATAAAGTATGAACATGATCATTATAAGGACATATCAATATGCTTCAATCTTAAGGAAGACAAACATATAGAATGCTCACAATGATAAAGAGAATGATATTAAGGAGAATAAAAATCACATTAAAGTCACATATATAGTGAACTAAGCATGGATGGATTAATTCAACCCTTAAACAAACATTAGTGAAATAACACTCATAAGATCAAAGATGCTAACAATTAATCCAAGGTAATAAACAAATAACAATTAACAACACCTATTAAAATTAACAATACAATTAAGATACATATTGATAATTAAAATTAAAGATTACCAATTAAAATACAAATTGCGAATTGACGATTAAAATTTAAAAAGTCAATACAACAATTAACAATTAAAACATATAACAATTAACAACTAAAAAACACAACACATGTTAAACAAAGATACTCAAATAAATAATTAGGAAATAAATTCTAATTAAAATAAACTATTTTTGGGGTTTTTTGAGATAAAGAAATAACATAAATAAGGTACAAAAGTTTAAAACAAGAATTTAAAATGAAAATAAAATAAACACGCAGGGGGGTATGAGAAGAAACTGGGTTAGTTGCGGTGTGTTTGGGCTTAGAATCCGAGGGGTGGAAAGAGTAAAAGGGCCCAGGCGAAGGAAAAAGAAAATACAGGCGAAAAAAAGGAGAATGACCAAAAGGGTTGATCCGCAGGATCGAACCCAGGTCATGTGAGTGAAAGGGTAATGGCAATGCAAGCTAAACCGTTGGGACGACACATACATCCGTTGATAGAACGCCTTCAATTAACATATAAACCAAAACATGTCCATGAAATGCATTAAATAAAAACGCGCGTGCATACAAGATCTGGTGGTGTAACGTAAATCAATTGGTCACGGTATTTAAGTGATACTACATGACGAAAACAACACCAGCCAATCAAAACGCATCATAGATTATGAAACATGCAGTACCAGCAAGAAAAAACATCGCGTTTGAATTTAAACCTCTAAAATGAACATCAAGCTTCAATCTTACATAGAACCCTCAAAACACAATCAAACATCATGAAATAAAATATCATCTTGAAGTACTCAGAATGTAGAACACGCATGGACCCTAATCTAAACAAGCTAAGGACCGTAGCATGAACAAAAAGCAGAGGAAAACCATGGCTCCAAACATAAAACTCAGTTAGGGAAAATCAAGAAAAACCAGCCTCTGTTTTAAGACAAACCAATATAAACCTCAACAACTTCACAACAACATGGTAGCATAAGCAAAACCTCACTCAGAAATCCAATCATATGAACCAAACACCATATTAAAATCCACACGAATTGAAGATATCCAACCAGGCCAGCATGTATTCATTCACATGATCAATGATTTGTCTAAAAGATTCATAGAATCTCAACTACACCTCAGTTATACTCCTCCATGTAAAGAGCAAAACAACAACCTTAGCAGCATATACTTGTTAATGAGGTTAACAAAGGCACATACAAACGAGATCATTCAGCATCAGAATACTCACAAGCAATTATCATATACATTTACAAACAGGTAAACAATTAACACATCTAGCACACACCTTTGTGTGTAAACTCAATTATAAACACACACAAATATCATATCATTTACTATTACAATGCATCACAACATCACACAATACACTAGACATACTTGCTATTACAACCAAGTGCAAATCATACCACATGTTTACATGCACAACACAGTACTACACATAAACTTGACGATAAAAGTAATAACAATTTTGCACACCATATCACATTATCATGACTAACTATGCAGTTATTAGCAGTCAAACAACACATATCTGTAAGCCAAAATTTGGCATACTAAAAACTATGAGCATACATTACATGGCTTTGTATGATATTAATTAAGTTCAACACCAAATACATTACAGTTGACATCACATGTTTTAATATCACAATCAGATTGAAAAAAAAGCACAAACACCAAATAACATATTAAAGTACACAGAAGAGTCATTTACAACTTACATAATACACATCACATCAAACAACATCAGATATGACTATCATACATAGAACTTGTTCACACTACAGACCCAACTAACATTCATAACGCTATGAAGATTAATATTACATAATACACAAGCACCAATACTACACGACAAAACAACAGCATAACACATGCAGATGTACCAGAAGACAAGTTACTCAGAATACAACAATGTTCACAATAACAACATTTCACCACCTATAACAACATTGCATAAAGCACAACATCACATAATACGTGCACTCTTTCATACACACATACAGTACAAGCAAAATAATGCACAAGAACAACACACCTTAGCATCATATATCAAACATTTCAAAAGGTTATTATCTTGGTGTTCAAGTGAAAAACATTACAACTTCTAACATGGATTCATAGTGGTATTCATAGCAACAACTAAACTACATCATGCTGTTAAGAAAAGAGATATGTAAACCTATTAAGTGGATTCAACAGAGACATATAGTAATGTGTAAATGCAAACATATATAGTGATCATTCATAGATAAACAACCAGCAAATGATAGTTATGAACCAAAACCATAAACATGATAGTAGGAAGTTGAGAGATGCTTACCTGGCATCCAAGTGAGCAACCAAGAATTCCTTTCTTCTGCAGCTAGCTCGTGCACTCCAAATGTATATTCTTCAGAGTGCTTTTTTTGTGTTGTTGTTGGTGTGAAATGAAGTGGAGAAAGGCTGCTTTTATAGGGAACCCAGCTGGTCCATGAGAATGAGAAACCAACGTGCCAAGAGTTTGCCTTGGAGAGAAAAATCATGGAAGGATTTGGAGTAGATGTGTGGCTGTTCTGAACAACATGGAGCCACGTGAAGTTTCTTTTTATGCAAATAGGTCAGAGAAGTAGTATTGTTTTGGTTTGTGTCTAGTGGTTCAAGGATGTACACGAAGGAAATGTTTAAGGTGGCTTGCAAAGGTTATCAAGAAAGTACAAAAGCAAAAGCATGGGCAGCGTGCTTTTAGGAGAAGTGATGTTGGGAAATGATTTAGTGGCTCTGCAGAGTGTACTTGAATAGAGAGGAATGAGATTCAAATTAAAAAAAAAGGTGTTCTTGGTGCAAAAACCATTTCGTGTGGCCATATTGCACACACAATATCTCTTGACTCAATGATCCAAAATTCATGCTCTTAGATTCAAATGAAAGCACTTGGATAATACTTCAATATTGATGATGGAAGATAGTTGAAATAATGCTTTGAGTTGGTAGCAAAATGCTTCACAAGTCGTGTCCCCAAAACTGCCAAGATGAGACTTAGAAAAATTTCTAAGTTAGAATTTTGACAACTTCAAGTGCCCTTCTTTGAAAATTCATAACTTGAGAATGGTTTATCCCCTTGAGATGTTCCACATATGGTTGGAAAGCTCTCATCATGCTCTACAACTTTCATTTGGGACTCAGGACTTGAATCCAAATGGAAAAGGGTGAAAAGTGGTGCCAAAGTTGAGAAAAAGAGTGACAAAAGATGCTGAAAAAATTCTAAGTGTTTGGCCAAAATGTCTTGTAAGCTTCATAACTCAAAAACCAAGCATTTTTAGACAAAAAGTCATATTGAGCAAATTGAAGATCTTGAAAAGAGATTTCCAATGAGCTTTGAGCCACTCCAATTGGATGTGTGGTTTAGGAGTTACGGTCATTCCAAAATAGGCTATTAGGGGAAAAATCTCACAAATGACACCTTTCTTGGTCAAAACCCTACTTCTCTTGCAAGAAAGCTCATGAAACTTGATGTGGATACTTTGTATACCTCATGAGACAATATATGATGATCAGAACCAATAATACTTCATTTAATCCAAAATTCCAAAAGATTAGGGTTTCAGTCAAACCCTAATTTTGACTGTGAATGCACTGAGGTTAGATCTTGTAATCTTCCTTCTTCCTTCTCATCTAAAGGTCTTAGGAGACTCTTGAAGATGTTGATAAACCAATAGAACCAAGAATTAGGGTTTGGGAGTCCATCTTGATGAAAATCAGAGCCATTGACTGATAAGTGTCAAAGAAACCCTAATTTGGAAGTACAGTGAGGCTGAGGCTCAAACTTCTCTTGTTGAGGACCAAAAGATCTTGGATTCTTGTTGAATGATGTCCCTTGAATGTAGAGGACCTTAAGTGGCAAGTGAACCACACAAATCTTGACTTGATAGAGCCAATTCCTTAGTGATTTCTTCAGAGCAAACCCTAATTCCAAAGTCCTTGCACTGGGGGTCTTTGTTGACTTGACTTGCTTCAAACATCTTGTGAAGCTTCATGGTGATATGTAAACCTAATTTGAACACAAAGAAACAAACTAAAAGATATGGGTTAGCTCAAACAATTCAGAGATGCTCCTAAGATGCACAAAAGCTGGATGACATCTAAGGGTAAAAATTTAGGGTACAACAGACTGCAATGGCTAGAAGAAGTCTAATAGATGCCATCTTGGCTACAGGCAAAAAAGGTATCCTATAATCCAACAAAAAAATCTTAGTGTATCCTTTAGCAACCAAGCGAGCTTTAAATCGATCAATCTTACCATCTGGACCAACCTTCACTGTATAAAACCAACGAAAACCTACTAAAGATTTCTCATGGGGTAGAGGAACCAGTTCCCAGGTACCAATGCTTTGAAGAGCACACATTTCATCAATCATTGCTTACCTCCACTCAGGGTGAGATAATGATTCACTTGGAGTTTTAGGAATAGAAACAGAAGACAAACAAGTATATTGCAAATGGGAAAGATGATGATAACATAAATCAATATAATGTGGAGAAGGATTTCGTGTTTGACGTATACCTTTTCAAAGGGAAATCAGAAGATCAGACTCAGGTTGCAGGATCAGATTCGGTGATGGCAAGAGCGTCAGATGAGAGTCTGTAGTGACCTTAGGGACAGGTACGACATAAGGGACAGGTACGACACACATTGGATGACGACGTTGATATGTTTGAAGTGGGCGAGGAGTGGGGGGGGAGGGTCAACCGTAGGGGTATCTAGTGGGTCAGGTTCCCTAGAATGATAGGGGATAATGACAGATGGAACTTCCGGAAGAGGGGTGGGAATACTTTCCTGTAGAGGTTCCGTAGTTACTTGGCTGGATTCGAAATTTGGAACAGACTAGAAGAAGGTAACATCAGGGGATACGAGGTATCATTGTAAAGTATGTGAGTAGCAACGATGACCCTTTTGGGATCGATGATAGCTAAGAAAGACACACTTGAGTGATCGAGCTGATAGTTTATCATGATCATGGGAGAGATTGTGTACAAAACATGTAGACCCGAAGACTCGAGGAGGAATTTAGTGGAGTGGAGAGTTTGGAAACAAGATTAAATGAGGGATTTTATTATTAAGGACAGATGAGGGCATGCGATTTATGAGGTAACATGTCGTGAGCACTGCATCTCCCTAAAATTGGAGAGGAACATTACCATGAAGAAGTAAGGTCCGAGTTGTTTCTACGAGGTGCCGATTTTTGCGTTCGGGTACCCCGTTTTGTTGGAGTATGTGAGAGCAAGATGTTTGGTGCAAAATCCTATTGGATGACATAAAGGTTAGAAATTGTTGGGATAACTATTCACGTGCATTGTCACATCTTATGGTACGAATAGACAAACCAAATTGGGTTCTTATTTCTCAATAAAATTGTTCAAAAATGGAAAACAATTTAGACCCGTTCTTCATTAAAAACAACCACGTGCAACGTGAAAATTACCCAATAAAAGTTACAAAATACCTAGACTCAAAAGTAGACACGGTACGTGAGGGACACCAAACCTCAGAGTAAACTAAAGCAAAAGGGGACGCAACCCGTTTATTGACTCGATTGGGAAAGTGACTACGAGTATGTTTCCCAAACTGGAAAGACTCACAATGTAAAGTGGATAATTTAGAAAAACTGGGCACCAACGTTTGTAGCTTGGAAAGACCTGGATGACATAACTGTGCATGTATAATGAGTGGAGAATCTATCGTGGAGCATGTGGTAGATGACGTAGAGAAGTAGTAGAGGCCTTGAGACTCACATCTGACGCCAATCGTCTCTCCCGAACTACGATCCTGTAGAGTAAAATTACTATTAGTAAAGGTGATGGAAGAATTAAGGGAACGAGTTAAGCGACTGACTGATAGTAAATTAAATGGGAAATTAAGTACATATAGGACAAACGTAACAGAGGTAGAGAGGGAAGAAAAAAATACCTTTATTACCAGTAACTTGATCAGACACACCGGAATTGAGGACCCAAGGACCAAGAGGAGATGATTGAGAGAAGCAAACAGATGAATTACCAGTGTGTGCAACCGAAGCCGTGGAACCAGGGATCTGATTTGTCTGACACCATCTGAGAAAATCCTCGTAGTTTGGCGTAGGGCTCTGAATAGAAGGTGAAGTCAGCATAGTGTTTGGGTTATCACTTTGAGATGCATTTACATGGCGTAGGGGTTTTCCATGTAGCTTCCAACAACGATCGATAGTATGCCCAAGAGGGTTACAATGGTCACACTTGGGATGAGGTTTGGAGTTGGATGACCCTCCTCGAGGGAGGTTCTGATTGTTGCCAAGAGATGCGAGGGCAGCAGTGTCACCTATTGTCGGAGCAATAGTAGATGGGGGGAAACCAGACCAAATGTATGAGGTGTAGCCAAGCGCAACAATTGTTCACTAACTGCATCATAGTTAGGAACAGTAGTACCTGATAAAATCTGGTTACAATTAGAGTCGAGTTCGGATGGTAGTCCTTTAAGTGCCATGACCATGAAAAATTTACTCTGTTTTCGGTATGATCTGTTGCATCTTTTGCGTACGGCATGAGGGTTGCGTAACTTGCTTTCAAGGCATCAAGCTTACTCAAATTGGTTTACATATCCATATTCTCCAACTTCAGTGTGTCGAGTTTGAGGATGACATTGTATAGACAATGAACGTCGTTGGAGAAGACTTTCTTGGCTTTTTCCGAAACCTCATAGCAAGTGGAGATGGCTTGAAAATGCGCTTGGAGGTTAGGTGTTATGGAGAACTATAAAACGGTAAGCAAAGAGGCATCCTTTTCTTCCATTTAGCGAGTTTGACGGCGACAACATTAGTCAATTGTGTGGTTAGGTGATCTTTATATCCCTGACCATGAAACCACATATCGACAGCACGAGCCCATATGTTATAGTTTGCTGATCCGGTTAGTTTTTCACATGGGATAAGCGGAACTTTAATAAACGAGACAGAATCAGCGTTTCTCATGGCTTAATGGCAACAACAATAAAACGGAGTGAAATCGGGGTTGTATGCACTGGAGCATCGTTTTCCGTGAGTCAGAAAGTAAAACAGAGGCCGAATCTGGAATAGGTGGGGAGAGGAGAGTAGACCGGCGGTAAAACGGCGGACGTCAGACAGGCTGGCACGTGCGGAGCAGCGATGGGAAAAAGGGCGATGACTGGATCGGAGGACGGCGAGTTGGATGGTGGAGTCGGTTTTCCGAAACGTCGCCGGAAGTTTTTCCGGAACAGTAACGTCCGTAGGGTGGTTTCCAGAGAATTTTGAAAAGTGAGAGGCAAATCGGAGTGACAACACGTTTACAAAAAAATGATTATCACCGGAAGACAGTGAGTCAACCAGGTAAAGCACGACGAAGAAAGAATTGCCTCTTACAAGCTCTAGATACGATGTTGAAATAAGCGAGGCTAAGAGACATTTAGATTAAACCTTGTGTTTTGAAAAACACTACGGATACATTATTATATATAGATAGATTACAACTAATTACATGATATAGTCGATGTGAGACTATTCTATATACAAATATTCTTAACACTATATCAACAATAGCCACCCCTGCCACCACCATTGTCTCCCCCACCCCTTCCACCGGCGCGTGAGTTACTTTTTCCACCTCCTGCGCTTACAACTGACACCCAATAACCTTCTATTTCAGTTTGATTAAGTTGCAGTGCGTTCTTATAGCCCTTAAGATCCTTGAACTCCAAATAAGCATGCCTGCAAATTTTGCAGTTTGAGATTAGAATGTCATATACACTTATTATTGCATACATAATATTTGAGATATTTCCCTCAAGCCACTTATCAATCATTTTTAAACACACTTGAGTGATGAGCTGTTACAACGACAAAATATATTATATACTAATGTTATATAAAATAATTTCCATAAACAAGAAACTAATGTAATCAAGTAGGCGGTCCAAATAATTGAAAGTACAATCTAATTAGAAGATAAAAAGAAAATAGCATTGGAAAAGTCAAGTATAAGTTCCGATATCTAAAATATTCAAGTGTGCATCACAACTTCCAGTAGAACAATAGCCATACCCCTTAATAGCACCAGAACCATGATGTCTTGGTAATGAGATCCTTGCAATCTCTCCACAACATTCGAAATAATTGTGCAAACTAGCTTTTATCTGAAAGGCCAAAGTAGGTAATAATTACAGATCAATACAATACAAATATGCAATGCGAGAGATCAAGGCAATCTATTGCAGGGACATATGCAACTAAATAATGAGAAGAAAAGAAAATCACTACCTTCTCTTCGACAAGGGATGTATTAAATCCAATCACAAATACAGTTAGAAATGGCTGAAAATTTTGGCACTTCTGGAATTGGATGCTCCAGCTGGTTATATTATTATGAAGGAAACAGAATTGATAAATAGATATATAACAAAATATTCAAAATAATAAACATTAGAGATTAAGTACATGTTAGCTTGTGCCAGAAAAATAAGATTGAAAACATGAAAAGATTGTCAATAGAAATTGTTGGTAGTTGGTTAGTTGATAGTTGAAAAAAATAGTTTTAGAAAATTGTTTAGAAGAAGGCTATGTCAATGATTTCTTGGATGATCAATTACATGATACCAATGGCCTATTTATAGGCTCAAGTCACTACCTTCTACATTACATTAGTTCTTTATAGAGTTTTCATGATAGATGAGTATCATGATAGTTCTAGGTTCTTCTATCATTTTAATATACTTATAGTTCTAGATTGTTCTACCATATTCATAACTATTATAATTCTAGGATCTTCTACCATTTTCCTACATATTATATTTAAGAATATTCTAGAAATTTGTAGCAATTTCAACACTCCTCCTTGAAGCAAATTTCTGTGACTCCAAGCATAGCTCGTAGCTCTTCGAATCTTGGTCTCGGCAGCGCCTTCGTGAATATGTCTGCAATTTGATCTTCTGTTCTACAGTAGTCGAGTTTGATCTCTTTAGTTGCTTCAGCTTCTCTGATAAAGTGATACTTGATTGCTATGTGTTTTGTTCTGTTGTGATGTATTGGATTTTTCGCTATTGCAATTGCTGATTTGTTGTCGCAATTGATTTTAGTAGGCTCGTCCAGTTTTTCTCCCATGTCTTCAAGTATCCTTCGAAGCCATATAGCTTGACTCGTTGCTTCAGCAGCTGCCACATACTCTGCTTCTGCTGTAGATTGTGCAACCGTAGCTTGCTTCTTCGACGCCCAAGAGAAAATTCCCGATCCTAGTGAGAAAGCATAGCCAGAGGTGCTTTTCATGTCATCTACCGAACCTGCCCAATCACTGTCGGTGTAGCCAAGTAATCCTGAGTTGCTTTCGGTAGTGTACCATATACCTAATTCTTTTGTTCCTTGTAGATACCTCAAAATTCTTTTTCCTGCTCCAAAGTGTATTTGACTTGGGCTTTGCATGAATCTTGATAGAAGACTTGTAGCATACATTATGTCTGGCCGTGTAGCTGTCAAATATAGGAGGCTTCCAACTAGACTTCTGTATATGGAAGCATCAGCTTCTGGTGCTCCATCATTCTTCTGTAGTTTCTCATTTGTTATGAGTGGAGTAACGACAGGTTTGCAACCATACATCTTGAATTTCTTAAGTAAGCCTTCTGTGTATTTCTTTTGCGAGATGAATATTCCTTCTTTTCTCTGACTTACCTCTATACCGAGGAAGTAACTCATCAAACCAAGATCGGTCATCTCAAAGGTCTTCATCATGTCTTCTTTAAACTCCATCATCATCTTAGTATTACTTCCCGTGTAGATAAGATCGTCCACATATAGAGAGAGTAAGAGAGTATGCTGACCTTGAGACTTGATGTAAAGTGTAGGCTCACTTTTGCTCCTCCTGAATCCTCGACCCATGAAATACTGATCGATTCTGCTATACCATGCTCGAGGTGCTTGCTTCAAACCGTAGAGTGCCTTTCTTAGTTTTAACACTTTGCTTTCGTCTCCTTCAGACATGAATCCTTGTGGCTGCTCCACATAGATCTCTTCTTCAAGTACTCCGTTGAGGAAGGCAGATTTGACATCTAGTTGATGTATACTCCATCCTTTTTGTGCCGCAAGAGCTATTAGAGCTCTAATGGTATCAAGACGAGCTACTGGTGCAAATGTCTCATTGTAGTCAATCCCAGGTTGTTGTGAGTAACCCTTAGCTACTAGTCTCGCCTTGTGTTTTTGTATGGTGCCATCAGGGTTGAGCTTTGTCTTATAGACCCACTTAACCCCAATGATATCTTTTCCAAGAGGACGATTTACTAACTCCCATGTGTTGTTTTTTTCGATCATCTTTATCTCTTCTTCCATTGCCTTGACCCATACTTCCTGCTTTGACGCTTCTTCAAAGCTTCCAGGTTCAAGAATGGCCAAGTTACAGGTTTCATATATATCCACCAAGGATCTTACTCGTCTTGGATTAGACTCTGGTGATGATAGTTCTTGATCTTCTTGTTGTGGTGGAGGTGAAGCAGATTCACCTGAGTCTTCTTCCTCAGCTTCTTCTTGAGGTAGTTGGACTGGTATAAGGATGTTCTTCTCCACTTTTTCTTCATCCCAATTCCAAGAAGCATTCTCATCAACTTCAACATCTCGACTGATGATGAGTTTTTTTGTTTGCAAGTTGTAGACACGGTAGCCTTTAGAGATAGTGCTATACCCCAGGAAGATACCTCGTATAGTCTTGTCTTCAAGCTTGTGCCTCTTCACGTCTGGAATGTGAATGTAGCATATAAATCCAAAGACCCTTAGGTGCTTTGCTGATGGCTTCTTTCAGTTCCAAGCTTCAATTGGAGTCTTATCTTGTACTGCCTTAGTTGGACATCTGTTGAGTATGTAAACAGCAGTGTATACTGCTTCAGCCCAGAATGTGTTAGGAAGTCCCTTCTCCTTGAGCATCGATCTAGCCATTTCCATAACTGTGCGATTCTTTCTCTCTGACACACCATTTTGTTGAGGAGAATATGCGACCGTAAGTTGTCGCTCAATGCCTTCATCCTCACAAAATTTGTCAAACTCGCGGGAGGTGTATTCCTTGCCTCGATCACTTCTTAGGACTTTTATCCGTTTTCCACTTTGATTTTCAGCAAGGGCCTTGAACTTTTTGAATACTCCAAAAACTTCTGATTTTTCTTTTAGGAAATAGACCCATGTCATTCTAGAGAAGTCATCAATGAATAGTATGAAGTACCTGTTGTTCTCGTGTGATGGCGTTCTCATTGGTCCACAGACGTCAGTATGTATCAGCTCCAATAGATCTTTCGCTCTCCATGCTCCACTTGTTGAGAACGGAAATCGGTGTTGCTTACCAAGGAGACATCCTTCACACACTTCATTATTCTCCTTTATGCTTGGAAGATCTCTCATCATATTCTTCTCATGTAACAACTTCAAGGCATGTGTGTTGAAGTGGCCAAATCTTCGATGCCAGAGCCATGAATCATCAACTTGCACCTTCATGGCAATGTTAGTTGCATATTTTAAATTTAGCGGGAAGCTTCTATTGCTCTTATTCATCTTCACTTGGGCTATCTCAGACCTTTTATTTTTGTTGTCTAAGATTTTGCATACACCTCCTTCAAAGTGAAGTGTGTAGCCTCTCTCCATCATTTGGCCAATGCTTAGAAGATTTTCTTTTAGGCTGGGAACTAGTAAAACATCATGGATGAGTCGTGTACCTTTATTTGTCTCCACCATGACAGTGCCTTTGCCTTTTGATTCAACCACACTTCCATTTCCCAGTCGAACTTTGACTTTGACAGACTCGTCAATGCTTTTGAAAATAGTCTCATCCTTAGCCATGTGGTTGCTACATCCACTATCCAAATACCAACTTCCACCTTTTTCTTTGATTGAGTCTTGAGTGGCATAGAACATACATTGTTCTTGATCATGCTCCTCTGCGATATTAGCTTGATGCCTATTTTTGTTGCGACAATTTTTCTCTACGTGCCCGAACTTCTTGCAGTGGTTGCATTGTGGCATATTACGGTACCAACAATTTTTCTCTGTGTGGCCTAGTCTTTTGCATATATTGCATTGAGAGTTTTTGTCTAGCTTGTTCTTAAGGAAATTTCTAGAAACTTCTCTTCTTCTGGAAGTTTCTCCATAATTTTTCTTTCCTTCACTTTCTTTATTTTGGGGCTGAAATTTTAGCTTTGACTGGAAGGCATTTTCTAGTGTATCTTCTTTATGCCTATACAGTCTTTGCTCATATGCTTCAAGAGAGCCCACAAGTTCTGTCACTGATAGAGTGGACAGATCTTTGGTTTCTTCAATCGTTGTCACGATTGGGTCAAACTTTGGGGGCATAGTAATTAGAATTTTTTCAACGATTTTCTTGTCAAGAATTTCTTCCCCAAAAGCTCTCATTTGATTAACTATTTCTTTAACTTTAGAATAGTAATCTTTAACTGTCTCAGACTCCTTCATCTTCAATAGTTCAAAATCTCTTCTTAGAGATTGAAGTTTAACGGCACGTACCTTATCGCTTCCTTGAAACTCCTCCTGCAGCGTGTTCCATGCTTCTTTGGCAGTCTTAGCTCCCATAATTCTTGGAAAAATTGCATCAGTCACCGCTTGTTGCAAGGTGAACAACGCCTTTGAATTTTTCTGTTTGTTTTGCTTCAACTCTTTTTCTTGAGCTGCATTAAGAGCCGAAGTATCTGCGGGAACGGTGAAGCCTTTCTCTACTATGTCCCATAAATCTTGAGATGAAAAAAATGTTTCCATTTTAATACGCCAGAAATCATAATTTTCACCATTGAAAATAGGGACAGAAATAGATGATGATTGAGTGGTGTTATCCATAGTTTAGAAAAAAATTTCGGAGTGGGTTTATAGTACAAAGAAAATTTTTGTAGTAGTTTGGAGGATTTTAGAATGTTAGGTAGGTAATATAACTACGCCCAATATATGACCGAACCAGGCTCTGATACCACTGTTGGTAGTTGGTTAGTTGATAGTTGAAAAAAGATAGTTTTAGAAAATTGTTTAGAAGAAGGCTATGTCAATGATTTCTTGGATGATCAATTACATGATACCAATGGCCTATTTATAGGCTCAAGTCACTACCTTCTACATTACATTAGTTCTTTCTAGAGTTTTCATGATAGATGAGTATCATGATAGTTCTAGGTTCTTCTATCATTTTAATATACTTATAGTTCTAGATTGTTCTACCATATTCATAACTATTATAATTCTAGGATCTTCTACCATTTTCCTACATATTATATTTAAGAATATTCTAGAAATTTGTAGCAATTTCAACAGAAATACAACACTATAAGAAATGTTATTAAAAAAAAATACAGTAAAGAGTAACACAAGAAAAAAGATTTATAAAGTAAAACAAGTATTATTATTCTTAAGCAATATTGTTAAATATTTATAGTGTGGCAGAACATTGACAAACCACTATTGTTCCATGAATATAGCGTATTCGATACAAAATGTTATGAAATATCTGCCATAGTGGCGCTACTAACATGCATAGCGGAATTTTAATAATCTACTATTTTTGGCAAAATAGAACACTGTTTTTAATATTGACAAATATTATATTTTTTGTATAAAAGATAGTGAAGGCAATGCATATACATGACTAATATTATATTTCTTGTATAAAAGATAGAGAGCACTATTCTTGATTATTCTTGAAAACAATAATAACTAAAAATGTGTTTTTTCATTCAAAGCTTATTATAGACACACACTGAGTAAAAAAGACTACATTAATAATTACCTTTCATTGGGGGAATATTTACGCCTTTCCAAAGCTAAATCAACAACCATGGGACGGTTGAAAAAGACTTTCTTATTCAACACAAGAGCCTACAATTAGAAAAGCAAATTGATTCTTAACTCAACAAGTCTTTGAGTAGAAGAAAAAATTAACAAGATTAAGCATAGAATAGATGATGCAAATGGCATAGCAATACAAGAACTACACACATACATATACATATATATGTATATGTATATACATTGTACCATGTTCAAGTTATGAGACTTGATAGCAACTTGGTATTGACTTTGAAACAAAAAATTAAACATAAATCTTCATTGTTATAAGGATGGGATACATGACTCCTAAATCCTAATCCTAAATAAATAAACAAATATTACGAAATACAAAAACTGATCCTACAAGATAATTTAAATTCTGAGATAATTTAAATGATTAGCGTCAAGTAATATAAAAGATATTACATCCATAGGGATTTTATCAAAGGACAAAACCTTGACGGCTTTACACAAGACCCACAACCGACAATATTACGAAATACGGTATCATGAACTTAAGGTCGGAAAAACAACCAAATGAAATTAATAAATTCCATCGAAAATTAGGGAAGAAAAAAAGGTGGTGCACTTAAATCATACTGCTTTTTGGCAGTTCTAAAATCAATTGCACGGTCACAAGTCTTACCCTTTGTGCTGACTCTTCTGTTGCAAACTGAACATGTCCATTTCCTTTAAATTTCCCTTCGCGGTCTGTATGGAGACGAATATCCACAATTTCCCCATAATTTTTGAAAAGTTTTTCCCTGTTCATTAGTAAAATGAAAATAATGAAAAAGAAAATAATTCAATAGCCCCAGCACTAAAAGATATTAGAATAATAATTTATATTTTATTTTATATTCACAAACTTAGTCATTAAGTTTGTTAGAGGGTATTTTAGTATTTTATTGTTGCTTTTGGTAACCCTAATTTTAGCTTATAAATAGGGTAGTTGTCATTCCAATCATTTGTATCCTTTTATCCTTTTGTAGCCATCATTCAATATAATATATTCTCTTCTTCATCTTCATTATTTTCACCTTGTACACCAACAATTGGTATCTAGAGCTCCGGTTCGGATCATTGGGAAACACGGGAAACACGAGTGAAACGTGAGGTTTTCTTTGTGTGATTGATTTTGGTTCGTGATTCTTGTAGAATCTTGAACAAAATCTGATCAGAATCACATTTTTTGTGATTTTGTGGGTTGGGAAACACTGTGTGCGGTGAAGTTCTGAGTGTACTGTACAAGGTTGAAGGTTGAAGATGATGAACGGCGGCGGCGGAATGAACACCAAGCTTCCAGTATTTGATGGCAAAAACTGGAATCGTTGGATGATTCAGATGCGAGTACTGTTCGGTGCTCAAGATGTTCTAGATCTTGTCACCGAAGGTTACGTTCCGGTAGCAGCAGATGCGACGGAAGAACAGAAGAACGCGCAGAAGGATACAAGGAAGAAAGATCAGAAAGCATTGTTCTACATCCATCAGTGTGTGGATGCGAATGTGTTTGAGAAGATTGCAGATTCTACGACGGCGAAGGCGGCGTGGGACACACTGGTCAGATGTTACGGTGGTGACGCATCAGTGAAGAAGGTGAAGCTTCAGTCTCTACGTAAGCAGTATGAGAATCAGAACATGAAGAACAATGAGAAAGTTTCTGAGTACATCTCCAGAGTGATTGTGATCACTAATGAGATGAAGGCGTGTGGAGAAACTCTTTCTGAACAAGTAATCATTGAGAAGGTATTGAGATCCCTTACTCCTCAGTTTGATTACATTGTGGTAGCAATAGAACATTCTAAAGATCTGAGCACCATGAGAATTGAAGAGCTGCAAAGCAGTCTAGAAGCGCAAGAGTTGCGTCTGACTGAGAGAACTTCTGAAAGGGAAGTAGAGCAGCAGGCTCTGAAAGCAGTTTCTGATAGGAAGAATCAGAAGCAATCAGAAGCTAGGAGAAGATCTGATGGTGGTCAGAAGTCAGAAACCTCAACTTCTGATAGGCAAAAGAATGCTCAGAAGGGAAAAGAGAAGTATGACAAGAAGAAGATCCAATGTTACTGTTGCAAGAAGTTTGGTCACTTTGCTAGAGATTGTTGGTCAAACAAAGAAAGGAAGTCAGAAGAAGCAAATATAGCCAGAAGTTCTGATGATGAATCTGTGCTACTGATGGCTTCTGAATCTGATGATCAGAATTTGACAGACTGGTGGTATATGGACACTGGCTGCTCAAATCATCTTACTGGAAATAAGAAATGGCTGGTTGATTTTGACTCTGAAAAGAGGACAAAGATCAGATGTGCTGATGACAAATACCTTAACGCTGAAGGTATGGGAAATGTCAGAGTTGTTCTGAACAATGGGAAAACAGCATTGATTCAGAATGTGTGGTATGTACCTGGCATCAAAAGCAATCTGATGAGCGTGGGACAATTAATTGAGAAAGGTTTTTCAGTTACCATGAATGACAATTTTCTGAAGCTGTATGACTGTAATCAGAAGTTGATTATGGAGTCAGAACAAGGAAGGAATAGAACATTCAAAGTGAATGTCAGAACTTCTGATTCTGAATGTCTTAGTGCAACAAGTGTTGTGAAAGAAAGTGAGCTGTGGCACAGAAGATTTGGTCATCTGAATTTCAGAAGCTTAGAACATCTGAATTCGAAGAAGCTGGTACATGGAATTCCTACAATTAAGAAGCCTGAGAAGTCATGCAGAGTGTGCATGGAAGGAAAGCAACCAAGATTGCCATTTGCATCAGAAGTTGCTCCAAGAGCAAAACATGCCTTGGGAGTAGTACATTCTGATGTGTGTGGTCCATTTCCAGTAGAATCGTTCGGAGGGAATAAATACTTCGTGTCATTTGTTGATGAATTCACAAGAATGATATGGGTATCCCTTATTAAGTTCAAACACGAGGTGTTTGGTGAATTCAAGAAGTTCCGAATGAAGGTTCAGAATCAGAGTGGTCAGACTCTGAAGATTCTCAGAACCAATGGTGGAGGTGAGTATAACTCCAAAGAGTTTCAGAAGTTCTGTGAGGAGAATGGAATTGAGCATGAGGTTACTGCTCCTTACACTCCTCAACACAATGGTCTTGCTGAAAGAAGAAATCGTACTTTGCTTGATATGGTGAGAAGCATGCTGAAGGAGAAGAAGCTTCCTCAGAACTTCTGGGGAGAAGCTGTTGCAACCGCAGCATATGTGCTCAACAGAAGTCCAACTCCTGAAGCAAGAGGTTCTGAAGGAGAAACTTCTGAGGTTAGAACTTCTGAGGTTCAAGTATCTGAACAAAGTTCTGAACGAGGTCAGAGGCCACAGAGAATCAGAAACATTCCAAGAAGATTTGAAGAGTTTGACATGTTGCAAGACACTGAAGTAGATTCTGAGGGAGAGATTATTCAGTGTGCCATGTTAGTAGACTCTGAACCCGTGAGTACAGAAGATGCTCTCAAGCAGAAGTTCTGGCTAAAGGCCATGAAAGAAGAACTTGAGGCCATAGAAAGAAACAAGACTTGGAAGCTGACAGAACTTCCAAAGGACAAGAAAGCCATCAACGTCAGATGGGTTTTCAAGCAGAAGCTAAAGCCAGATGGATCAATTGGCAAATACAAAGCGAGGTTGGTAGCAAGAGGATTTCTACAGAAACCTGGGCTGGATTATTCTGAAGTGTTTGCACCTGTAGCGAGACATGAAACAATCAGATTGGTGATTGCAATAGCTGCTAACAGGAATTGGCCTCTGATGCATTTAGATGTGAAATCTGCATTTCTGAACGGTCCATTAGAAGAAGAAGTTTATGTGTCACAACCTCCTGGATTTGTGAAAGAGAATCAGGAAGGGATGGTGTACAAATTACATAAAGCTTTGTATGGATTGAAGCAAGCGCCCAGAGCTTGGAATCAGAAGATCGATTCATTTTTCAAGAAGCAAGGGTTTCAGAAATGTGAGATGGAATACGGTGTTTATGTTCAGCATATTTCTGAAGGAAATATGATTCTGGTGTGTTTGTATGTTGATGACATACTGTTGACCGGAAGTTCTGAACAAGAATTAGCGAAGTTCAAGAAGGTGCTGATGAATGAGTTTGAAATGACTGATCTCGGGAAAATGACATACTTTCTAGGGATGGAGTTCAGATATTCTGAGAAAGGTATCATTTTGCATCAGCTGAAGTATGAACGAGAACTTCTGAAGAGATTTAAGCTGCAGAATTGTAAGGCTGCTATCACACCTGCAGATACAAATCAGAAATTAGATTCTGATTCTGATGGTGAGGATGTGGATGCTACAACCTTCAAACAGTTGGTTGGTTCTCTGAGGTATTTGTGTAATACCAGACCTGATATTTGCTATGCAGTTGGAATGGTTAGTAGATTCATGAGTAAACCTAAGTGGTCCCATTACCAAGCTGCTGTCAGGATTCTAAGGTATATCAAGGGAACTCTGAAGTATGGAGTGCTGTTCCCTTCTGGAAGAAAGATTGAATCAGAACTTCTGAGTTCTGGAAGGAAGATTGAATCAGAACTTCTGAGTTACTCAGATTCTGATTGGTGTGGAGACAGAGTTGATAGAAGAAGTACTTCTGGATACTTGTTCAAGTTTCTGGGAGGTCCTATTTCTTGGAGTTCTAAGAAACAACCTGTTGTTGCGCTATCAACCTGTGAAGCTGAATACATTGCAGGCGCTGTTACTGCATGTCAAGCTGTGTGGATTCTGAACTTGCTGGAAGATCTGAAGATCAAAGTTGACAAGCCTCTGAAGCTGATGATTGATAACAAGTCTGCGATCAACCTTGCCAGAAACCCAGTGTTGCATGGGAGAAGCAAGCATATTGAGACAAAGTATCACTATCTGAGAAGTCAAGTTCAGAATGGAGTGTTAGAAGTTCTGCACTGTAGTACCCAGAAGCAGTTGGCAGATGTTCTGACGAAGGCTATCAAGACTGATCAATTCCTTCGCTTAAGGGATGGAATTGGAGTTGTTAGTTTTGAGGAAATATAAATTAAGGGATGGTATTAGAATAATAATTTATATTTTATTTTATATTCACAAACTTAGTCATTAAGTTTGTTAGAGGGTATTTTAGTATTTTATTGTTGCTTTTGGTAACCCTAATTTTAGCTTATAAATAGGGTAGTTGTCATTCCAATCATTTGTATCCTTTTATCCTTTTGTAGCCATCATTCAATATAATATATTCTCTTCTTCATCTTCATTATTTTCACCTTGTACACCAACAAAAGATTTAAAAAAAAAACATACATATCAGCTCGTTCTACGGTATATGACAAATTTCCGACATATATTGTTTTCGATGTGCCCTTTGTTTCATTTGGTGTTACTGGGCTTTTAGGCTGCAAAAATCCAGAAAATAACTAAAAACTGATTAGCAAATTGAAATTGCATGAAGATAGGATATTGGTCATTTACTACTCTCGCTTCTACGGAAGCAGCACCAAACATCTTCATGCAAATGCAATATTTACCGACAAAAACGCAAATTAACCATGAAAGTATGAAATAAGGAGTGTTAATGCAATCTTGTGCAGGAATATATGCAACAAATCAATATGATTGAGAAAAAATCACCTTGTTTTCCACAAGAGATGCGTCAAAACCCTTTCCAGGATGAGAGTAAAGCTTTCTACCGGTATGAAATGAACTGCTCAAATTGATAAAATTATTAACAAGGAAATCAGAAGATGTTCCATAAGGCAAGATATTCAAAACAAATCATACAATAATTACCTTCTATTGGGGTGATATTCACTCTTTTCCCGAGCTATGTCAATTTTGATGCGGCGGTTCAATAGTTCTGTATTATGCAACTTGAGGGCCTGTGATTGAAAAAAATAACAAAAATAAAACGATTCTCAACTCCCCCAAAAACTAAATTTTATGCAAAGACGTGGGGTTGGAAGATGCATATAGCCAACTGGAGCTACTAAGAGAACACTCGGTGGTTATTGCATTAAGGACCAATATAGAGTATAGCATACAAAAAAGAACATGAAGTTATATCACAATATTTGCTAATTTGATGAGTCATAACATTGCATTACTTAGTAAGAGCATGCCATTGTTGCTTTCAAAGGTAAAACTTTCTTTGAATTATATTTTTGCTGTACAATAATTTGTAGACTACATATGGGCACAAACTTACTTTTTGTGCTGCTTCTACTGTTTCAAATTTGATAAACCCAAAGCCTTTAAACCTTCCTTCACTATCTACCTTGAATTGGATATCAACAACTACACCACAATCTTTGAAAATCTCTTCCCTGAATAATTTTAAAATTAGAAAACAATCCAGAAAATAATCAGCAGGAAGTTGTGTGAAAAATAATACATACATATCAGTCCGTTCCACACTGTATGACAAGTTTTTAACACAAATTGTCTTTGATGCAGGAGATCCATGCTGCAAAAAATGCAGGAAAAAACATCAAATAACTGATTTGGTAGTTTACATTGCAGGAAGAAAAAAATCGGTTAATTACAACTTGCGTTCCAACCTTATCCTCTACAATTTCAAAAACGTCGCCTCTCTTCTTCTTCTCTGTAATAACTTCATTGTGATATTCATCTTCACACTTCCTCTTGTTGCCTATATAAAGTTCAATTCATTTTAATATTAAACAACAAAGTACATAAACTAACCACTTCAGCAAAAGATAAAACAAGCAAGCAAATAAAAGAGAGGAAAATCACCAGTTTTCTGAGGCGGAACTGCATCTTCACAGACCTACAAAATAAAGGAAAATAGAGTTTAGATCAATCACACCAAGTAAGAGAGAATTCAAAAAACTGAAAGCAGTAAAAGAAACAAACGCACTGCCGGTTCAAATTCATTGCCCATTCCAGTTTTGGTTTGGGGAGTTGGAGGAGAGGAGAGAGTTTTGGGAGAGATTATAGCCATTTGGATTTGTGAATCGTGAACAAGAAAAACAAACTCGCGCCAAGCTATTTGGTCCGTTTTTTTGAAACTTGTGAAATTGAATCATCATTCAAATGCTTTTTAAACTAAGAATTATCACAGTTTTTAGAAAAAACATTAAAAAGGATATATATTTAACGTATAGGTTTTCCATAATTTTTAACGCGGAGGTTTCAATTATTATCTACAGTGGTAAATTGTCCATTATTCGTTATCACATTTTTAGAAATAAAAAATTAAAAAAGCTACTTAATTAATTATTACTATTATATTATTAATATACAAGGTATGAAATTTTTTAAAGGTAAATAATTGTAATATAAGGTATGACATTATTGTTGGTGATAAGGTTACTAACCATGTCGTTGACCGGATAAGGATCACTATGGACATATTGAAGAGTCTCCTGTTGTACGTAAAAACGATTAAATGTGTCACATGCAAGTATATATGTATGTTTTAGATTGAACCCACGGGGAGTGTAAGAGATTTAAATTGAAATTTTTCATCAATTTTCTCATTCAATAAATCAACATCCCCATAAGGGTAAATCTATACTAATTTGAAGGGGCAGACCATCTTGATTTCAATTTACAAGGAAACAATTTTAATCTTGAGTTAAAAAGTAAAACTCTTTGACCTTCCACCAACTCTCGCTTCTGGCACTTACTGTCGTGTCACCTTTTGGTCTTTTCTTTGTACAACTCAGCATTTTCATATGACAAGTTGGTAATAATCAAACATGGATATTAGGGTTCAAACATGATCATAAGTAAGTAAGAAAATCACAAAGGTTCATACAAACAAACATGTATACAAAGGTATTTTCAAGACAAAGTTCAAGTATTTAGGAGCACATAAACATGGTATAATCAACACAAAGACATATGTACATATAAAAGTAGTGAAAACATGGAAGCAACATCACTTGGTAAGGCAAAATAGCCAAGCAAAAGCTCATGGTATAAACAAAGTTCAACATATATCTTTAACATGTAAACATGTATCAAAAAGGTATAAAACTTAAGCAAAAAACACAATGTACAAGTTCATGAAGTTATATAAGGTGTGTAAGGTTCACACAAGTCAACATGTACAAGGGAAATTAGGAATCAATTAAAAGAACCAAGAGAAATTCGTGGAAACCCTAAAATGACTACATACTTTAAACATTCATAAATGCATCAAAAATAAATTTTTTTGGTATTTTCTTTTTACAAATAGAAAATAGACATTATCAAGAACAATTTATAAAAAGAATGGGTTAAAAATGATAAAAAATGAGAAAGTTATGATAGTTTGATAATGCAAAGAAAAATGAAGAATTTAAGTACTAAAAAATAATGGGGAAGGGTCCTCATGGGTGTTGAACCCATGACAATTCGCTTGCAGCATAAAACCACGACTAACCAGCCAACGCGCGCAGGTTGAATCTATGTGGGAAGGATTGAGTTATATGTGTTATTCACTTAAAATTCAGAAAAATTAAAATGAACTATGGCGAGGGGGATTCGAACCCCAACTCTTGTGGGCATAAGTACTCAAGGGCTTGCAGGTTTAACCAATGGGGTAGTGATACATCCATGTATCAAACCACACCCATTAAAACAAATACCTAAATGTGACCTAAACCCTCCCCTACGGTGCCATGGCTGGCTGGCCAAGAAAATCAGGTTTTGGTTCAAATGCAAGAAGCACCATAACTTCTTCAATACTTCATGAAATTAAAAAATGTAAAGACTAATCTTGCATGATTTTTCACAAGGAATTCAGTGGTTGTTTTAGATTTTGCTAAAAATGGCTACATTTTAAAACCCGATAATGATTCCTAAAATGTCATGTTTTTGCAAGTCCAATTCTAAAGCTATATATAGTCAATAATAACACTTCAAAATGATCCAAACACAACAAGTATGACATATATGACATGTTCATGATCAATGTACCTCAAAGCATAGCATATTTTGGCAAGTTCAAGTTTTGAGGAAACTTACCTCTTGAAGCAAACTTGGATCTTTCAAGATGGTTGTTACAGAAATGTCTTGATGCTTTGGACACCTCCAATATACCTCAAATAATCCTTTTAAATGCTTGGAACCAAAGAAAACTAGCTAGAACAGAATATGGTACCCTTCTTGCAAAATGGCAAAAGTGGCCAAAATGCAACTTCAACCAAATGGAGTTAAAATTAAGAAACTATTGTTGGAACAACTTAGGGATGTTATTTAGAGTGTGTTTGAAGTGCTGGATGGTTTTGAATTGGACAGAATCAAGACATGGTTTAGAAAATGCAAAAAGTCAAAATATGAGGTTTTGACAGTTGACTTTTGGATTATGGTGTTTGGAGGGGAAGATGAACGTTTAGACACCTTCAAGGGATGATTTGTGATGTATGTGGATGGTTGTTTGGGTGGTTTAAGCTCTGGCTTTGAAAACTCGAAGCTCACTCTTTGGAATTTTGAAAATTTTGGAGTGAAAGAGGAAGAATGAGAAAACAAGTATTGTGATTGTTTCGGTGTGTTCTGAATGATCAAATATGGTCTCTATTTTTAGGGGAGCAAGTTTGTCTTGGAGGAATAATGATGGTTTGAAGGATGGACTTATGGTTCAATGGTTTTGGAAATGCACCATTACTTCTTACATAAGGTACCTTATCTCTTCCACTAGCCTAGCTTTGCTTTTGACCAATTCCACATTCTGCAAATGGTTTTATTATTGTTTAAGAGAGCATCTTGACTGGTGGGAGTGATATCTTTGACAATTCACTATGTCACATAAATGCACCTTGATTTCAAGGCTTTCTTCCACTTTCAAAGGGAATCTTCATGATCAAATGGCTCTATCTTGCAGGTTCATCATGACTAAAAACGATTTATGTTGAATTGAGTGCACATTAGTCTTGTGTAATCATTCCAAGTTGGACTCAAAATCGTGTGGTACAAGAAAATGCCAAATCTGTCTTGAAATCAATTGCATCAAGGCCTTTTGTGCAATTCATATCTCTTTGCTCAAATGGAATTAGATGGAGTTCTTGGACATTTTGGAAAGCTGAGATATCATACTTCAACTATGATGTTTGCATTTTGTCTTGAATCTTCTTGGATCATAGTGAAAAATGGCCTCAAAGTTGGCTAAAACACTAGATAGATTATGTCCAAATTTTTTCTAAGTGTCAAAGTTTCAAAACATAGATCCTTCCAACTTCATGGCCTTATATCTCAAAATATATGCACTTTTTGAGGTTTCCTCCTTTTATAAAAAGTTGCAGTATGTAAAAATCTCTTCAATTTGATCTTTGGATCAAAGAAAACAGTTACTTGGTTTGGAAGTTATGACCTTGCAAAGTAGGGTAAAAACCCATTATTTTCCATGACTAAGAAAAATTTCAAGTTTCCTAAGGTTGCCCTTTTCACAAGTAATCTCACTTTTCTTAATTTTTATGGACTGATCATGATTCAAATCACATATTAATATTGTTCTTGACTTGAAGAGACCATGTTTGACCAAAAATTCCAAAAGTCAAACTTGATTTTGTCCACAGTTGACTTTTTGTATCAGATGAATTTTGAACTTTGTGATCCTTTATGAAATCAAGTCCTTGGGCTAAATTGAACATCATGGATGGACTCCAAGGTTGTTTTTGAGTGTCTTGAATCATGTCCCAAGATTTGAGATCATGCCTTGCTCCACAGTCAAAGGTTTGGTTGACTTTTCATAAAAAACCCTAGTTTGTGGTCCAGATGAATTTGAATCCTTGCATTGCTTTATGAATCAAGTTCTTTGAATTAAACCAACCATATCAATGGACTAATATAAGTAATTTGATGTCCTTGAAACATATCTCGAGGTCTTGGATCATGCCCAGATAAAAGATTCACTTTGGAGGCAATGATCAACCAAAACCCTAATTGGTGCACCAGATGATCTTGGGGCTTGATTGACTTGAAATGAAGTAAACTTGTTCTTGATTCTTGGAGGAGATCTCTTGATCTTTATGGATGAATAAGGGACTTGAGATGTTAGATATCATGCCCATTCTTGATTGATCTTTTGCCTGAGTATCTTTTGAGGCTCAAAACCCTAATTAGGGTCAAAATTTAGGGTATGACACATAGTCAAAATCAACCAGCTACTGATTGTTTCCAATTAGGTGATTTGAGCAACCAATGTCCGTATACCACTATTCCACCATTTTTTCACCTTCACTCTCAGATGACCTTAATAGCACAGATTCATCATTAGAATCTCATATGGCTTTGTTGGCTTCTTCATCCTTGCTAACCTTATTTGACCAACAATCAACAACAAAATGGCCAAACTTGTTGCAATTGTAGCATTGAACCTTTCTATTTTCATATATCTTCTTTCCCTTCTGAACATTCTTATGTTTCTTCTCATCTAGATTGGAGAGTTCAGACTTCCGAGCATCACCACCATTCTTTTTCTTGTTCTCTATTTATGCTTGCTTATGGTTCTTCTTGACAAAAAAAGCTTTCAGAGTATGAGCTTTCAGAGCCCGTTCTGTTTTCCCTTTAGAGTTTCTTTCAGTAAGATACAACTCTTGTACCTCTAAACTACTATTAAGCTCTTCAATTCTCATGGTGATAGTGTCTTTCGAATGTTCTATGGTTACAACTATGTAATCAAATTGAGGAGTAAGTGACCTTTGTACCTTTTTAATTATTACTTATTCAGAGAGTGTTTCTCCACAAGACTTCATCTCATTCGTGACCACAATCACTCTGGAAATGTAATATGACACCTTCTCATTGTTCTTCATGCTGAGATTCTCAAATTACTTGCGTATGAATTGCAACTTTACTTTCTTCACTAATGAGTTACCACAATAGCATCGTACAAGGGTATCCCACATTGCCTTCGCCCTTGTTGAGTCAAAAATCTTCTTAAACACCTTTGTATCCACACACTAATGAATATAGAACAATGTCTTCTGATCCTTCTTCCTCGTTTCACGTTACACATTTCTTTGCGCTTCTGTTTCATTTAGTGCAACCGGCGTGTGACCTTCATTGATGAGATCAAGAACATCTTAAGTACCAAATAACACACGTATCTGAATCGACCATAGATTTTAATTCTTTACATCGAGTACTTGACGCTTTGTATTCAAGCTACCGTTTCCTAAGTTCATCTTCGTTCTTGTGCAAATCTCTCAGTTCTCACCAACAAACGTGTTTCACAAAGCCTTTGAATCAAGATCTGTGATTTTCTTCGATTTCAATCTTCAATTCGCTATGACTTTAAGGAACGAAATCAATAACACACCTCATGTACACTCGTGTTTCCCTGTGAATCAGAACTAGACTCAGATACCAATTGTTGGAGTTAACAATAAAACTCAACAAAACTCCAATGATGAACAAGAAGAAGAAGAGGAAGATAATAAAACTCAACAAAACTCAACAAATATTGTTCTTGTAGATAGTAATAGACAACAAATTTTATATTTCATACCAATAGGGTATATATTTTTGGAAATTTCACGCAATGACTCAAAATCATACTTGTAGATTTCAAAGAGAATGGTTTTTATCTACAACAGGTTGAAATCGTACTAATATAATTTTTAATTATTTTAAAAAATATATTTATTACATGAGACCCGTTCTCTTTGTTGTATTAAAATTTTTTTATTTAAAAAAAATCATACTAATTAAACTCTTTGACCTTCCACCAACTCTCGCTTCTGGCACTTACTGTCGTGCCACGTCTTGGTCTTTTCTTTGTACAACTCAACATTTTCATTAGAGTACATCCTAGGCTCCTCTAACTCATTAAGTTGGAGCATCCTAGCTTGGGTAGCAGAGTTTAAATTGAAGTTTAATTACTTAATGTCCCAAAAAGCTCTATGTTCTAACTCAATTGGTTAGTGGGAAGCCCTACCATAGACAAATATGTATGGAGACATACATAAGGGAGTCTTGTAAGTTGTTGTGTATGCCCATAAAGCTTCATCCAAATGGTTAGACCAATCTTTTCTTGTGGGATTAACAACTTTTTCCAAGATTCTTTTGATCTCCCTATTGGACAATTCCACCTGTCCGCTTGTTTGGGAATGGTATGATGTAGTAACTTTATGTTTTATACCATATTTTGTCATTAGGTTTTCAAAAATCTTATTGCAAAAATGAGATCCTCTATCACTGATGATAGCTCGAGGCGTGCCATGCCTTGGCAATATGCTTTTTAACAAAAATCTGGTCACGACTCTAGCATCATTAGTAGGGGTTGCCACAACTTCTATCCATTTAGATACATAATCAACAACTACCAGTATGTATAGATTTCCAAAGGATTGGGGAAATTGTCCCATAAAGTCTACGCCAAACACAATAAATAATTCTATTTCAAAGACGCTTGTGAGAGACATTTCTTGCTTCATAGACACAATCCCAATCCTTTGACATCTATCACATGATTTAACAAATTTATGAGCATTTTTAAAAAGAGAAGGCCAAAAATAACCTGATTGAAGTACCTTAGCTGCAGTTCTTACCTCTCCAAAGTGTCCTCCATAAGGTGCGTTGTGACAAGATGTCAGGATCTGTCGTGCCTCAGATTAATCCACACATCGCCTTAGTAAGTAGTCACCATATTTCTTATACAGAAAATGCTCATCCCAGTAATAACTTTTAGACATGTGAAAGAATCATTTCCTTTGCTGGTAGTTGAACTCTGGTGGGATGTATCCACTGAACAAATAGTTAACAATGTCAATGTACCATGGGGTCACGCTTGTAGTGTTCATCAGTAACTTCTCATCTGAAAATACAAAGATGCTTTCATATAATAAACTAAACCTATTACTCTACACATACATTAACTAAAATGAATATTAAACCACACAAATACAATATATCCAGCACACTCTATTTTCAAGTTTGAAACTAATTAATAATAAAAATGATACTTATCAACAATTAGAATACAAAATGTAAAAGGATTATAGATTAATAGTTACCATTTAGCATTTTTCTTTGTGAATTCAAGAGTTAAAGTTTTGAGTCAAACTAGGTCAACTTCCTCTACTCCACTATTACTCTTGTCACCATATGATATTTTTTGCAATGAGGTTTTTTGGTGCTTATGAGTAGGAAGGTTGTTATTTGAGTTTTTTTAAGAAAACAAGAGCAAAAATGAGGTTATTAGAGAAATAGTAGGTGTGGGGTGATGTGTATTGAAGTGATGAGTCATGAAGTTGTGTGGTGTACTACACGATGAAGATAAAAGATCTTCATGAATTACTTTTGCTTTTTCCTTGTTGTCTCCCTCCTCTCAGCAATGCTATGTACTAATAACGTGTTATTTTCAAAAATAGAGAAAAGAAACAAAAGAAATTTTGAAAGCTTAGTAACTAAGTGTTACTAAAAAGGGATAAAAAAACAACTTTTAAATAGAAAATGATAAATGAATTAAAATAAAAATTAACTATTTGACGTAAACTTAAATAAAAATTTGATTAAATCCTAATTAAATAAAAATGATTATTTAACTAAAAATGAAAATGAACCTGGTTAAAAATGAATAAATAGTCTGGTATCGAAGTGTTCGAAAAAATAAAATGAATGCGCCAAAATGATCAGCACAAAATAAATGACTTGGAAAAATACAACGTTTGATCAAATTGATCAAAATGCAATCGGAAAAGCAGTCAAAAATTAAAACGCGCACGCCAGGTTAAACTACGCGAAACGTAGATTAATATAACTAATGACTGCAAGTTCAATTTTGAAACTTTTCGTCCACTGATTTTACGCACAATTGACTTTTAGTTTGACTCATTCTCCTGTAAATCCGACAAATTTATTCTGACTGCCAGTTCGGGAATTATGCAGCATGAAATGCATGTTATGCTATGCAGATGATGCAGATGCTATGATAACTATATCAATTCAAATAATCAGGGTAAAAATTGAGATATGACAGTTTCCCCTATTTATGTATCTTCAACCAGGGAATATAGAGAAAGATACTTTTCATTTGATCGCATTGGAGATAGTTAAATATAAAAAAGACCCTAATATGGTCCCTGAATACAGATGCAATGATATGTTATGAATGCATGAAGGACTCGCTTATTGGTTTTGCTAGGGATACGAGGTATGAGATGAACCATAGCACAATTTTTTATGATGGATGATGGACGAACATGTGGGGATTGGTGGAGACGTATAGTAGTGGTGATCCACGGGAAATGTCAGAGACATTAAGTGAAGACTCATTAGGAATGACAAATTGCTAGGGAAAAGAAACTAGGGAAGATTCAAAGTGCTTTATCAATAAGGTTCAGGCATGACCTGACAACACGTAGAATATATCTAACGGTTTTGGAGTCTTCTTATTAGAAGATCATCCACATAAACAAGACATTGGAGTGTTCTTACTAGAAGATCATCCACATAGAACAAGTCTATGACGACTCTTTATGAAGAAATCGATCAAAACAAACATAATTGGTGTTTTCCAACAAGAAAAATATCCAAGCTTCTAGAAATTCCTTAAATTGAAAAGTCACTCAAGAGCTTATAAGAATCATAAGGAAAATAAAGGTAATAAAACTCTCTGTATGCGCCAACAACAATTGGACTTTAAAACAGAATGCCAGCAACAATTGGATTTTAAAACAGAAGACAATAATCAATGACAAGAACTTGGTTAATGCAAAATGGGCGCAAAACACTTTTCGGTCTATGCGTGATTTTTGAATTTGCTTTATGCATGATGTGTGAATGATCATGATATGCAAATGCTGTATTTATGAAATGCCATGAAATGAAGCTTGGTAACATGCCTTATTGGTGAATGGAAATGCAAGGTGAAATCACTGGGGAGAGAAATGATCAACTAATCTGACTGCTTGCATGCTCTTCGGGAATAATCTTCTAGAAAAGATCTACCACGGAAGACTGCTGCTGAGGTTCCTTGGGGGAGATTCAAATGAAAACTCATTTGGGAGTCTACTGCCGAGATTCACTAGGAGATACCTATTGCCAAGATTCTACTAGAAAATACCTACTACCAAGGCCTACTAGGAAATCTTATGCCGAGATTAACCAGCGAATCTACTACCGTGATTCTGTAGGGAAATACCTTCTGCCGATGTCTACTGGGGAATCTTCTGCTGAGATCAACCACGGAATCTACTGCCGAGATTCACTTTAAAAGAGAGGTATACCTACGGTCGAGGTCTATTGGAAATCTTCTACTGATATTAACCAAGAAATATACTGCCAAGATCAAACAAAGAATCTACTGTCGAGATTCACTTAGAAAAATACCTGTTGCCGAGGTTTTAACCGGAAAATCTTCTGTCGAGATCAATCAGGGAATTTACTGCTAAGATTCACTTTGAAAGATAGGTATACCTACTGCCGAGGTCTAGTGGAAATCTTGTGTCGAGATTAACCAAGAAATCTACTGCCGAGATCAAATAGAGAATCTACTGTCGAGGTTCACTAGGAAAAATACTTACTGTTGAGGTTTTAACTAGAAAATCATCTGTCGAGATTAGCCAGGGGATCTACTGTCGAGATTCTGTGAGAAAAATACCTGCTACCGAGGTTTAACTAGAAAATGTTCTGCCGAGATTAACCAGGGAAACCTCAGTCGAGATTCTTCTTACAAGCAAAGAGTAGTTGATTGTAGTAACAATTTTTATCTTCACATGTAGATGAGACATGGTTCATTTTATGCTTATGATTGAATATGCTCTGATGTGCATTTGGTTAATGTATGTATGCGTGCTAATGAGAATTGGTCTTTTATTGCATATGTTTGATTTTCAAGGCTTCATGTTATGGGAATATGCCAAATGAATGTGATGATATGCATGACATGACACTAGAGCAAAGTGACTTGATTACTGCATGGCAATGATTTATTCAATGACTCAAAGATTTCCAAGGTTGTCCATATGGTGGGTAATGGATGAAAGAAAGTCCTTTGCAACATGGTTTCTTGTCGAGGGAAAAGTAATTTTGATGGGAGGTCATTTCCAGCATGATTTCCCGACACTCATTTTGAACTCAATGGCGTGTTGCTTGAGCAGCTTGAACAACTTGAAAATCTGGATAGGATTTTCCTTTCAATAGTTTTCTTGCCCGAGTTTGTTGGGTCTTTGAAGGAATTTACCTCAAAAGGAGTTTGGAAACAACTTTTTATGACACGACCTTGAGATGGCTTGCCCTCGTGTTCTGAACTTTGAAGTCTACGCCAAACACAACAAATAATTCTATTTCAAAGATGCTTGTGAGAGACATTTCTTGCTTCATAGACACATTCCCAATCCTTTGACATCTATCACAGGATTTAACAAATTTATGAGCATTTTTAAAAAGAGAAGGCCAAAAATAACCTGATTGAAGTACCTTAGCGGCAGTTCTAACCTCTCAAAAGTGTCCTCCATAAGGTGCGCTGTGACAAGATGTCAGGATCTATCGTGCCTCAGATTAATCCACACATCGCCTTAGTAAGTAGTCACCATATTTCTTATACAGAAAATGCTCATCCCAGTAATAACTTTTAGACATGTGAAATAAATCTTTTCCTTTGCTGGTAGTTGAACTCTGGTGGGATGTATCCACTGAACAAATAGTTAACAATGTCAATGTACCATGGGGTCACGCCTGTAGTGTTCATCAGTAACTTCTCATCTGAAAATACAAAGATGCTTTCATATAATAAACTAAACCTATTACTCTACACAGACATTAATTAAAATAAATATTAAACCACACAAATACAATAAATCCAGCACACTCTATTTTCGAGTTTGAAACCAATTAATAATAAAAATGATACTTATCAACAATTAGAATACAAAATGTAAAAGGATTATAGATTAATAGTTACCATTTAGTATTTTTCTTTGTGAATTCAAGAGTTAAAGTTTTGAGTCAAACTAGGTCAACTTCCTCTACTCCATTATTACTCTTGTCACCATATGATATTTTTTGCAATGAGGTTTTTTGGTGCTTATGAGTAGCAAGGTTGGTATTTGAGTTTTTTTTATGAAAACAAGAGCAAAAATGAGGTTATTAGAGAAATAGTAGGTGTGGGGTGATGTGTATTGAAGTGATGAGTCATGAAGTTGTGTGGTGTACTACACGATGAAGATAAAAGATCTTCATGAATTACTTTTGCTTTTTCCTTGTTGTCTCCCTCCTCTCAGCAATGCTATGTACTAATAACGTGTTATTTTCAAAAATAGAGAAAAGAAACAAAAGAAAATTTGAAAGCTTAGTAACTAAGTGTTACTAAAAAGGGATAAAAAACAACTTTTAAATAGAAAATGATAAATGAATTAAAATAAAAATTAACTATTTTACGTAAACTTAAATAAAAATTTGATTAAATCCTAATTAAATAAAAATGATTATTTAACTAAAAATGAAAATGAACCTGGTTAAAAATGAATAAATAGTCTGGTATCGAAGTGTTCGAAAAAATAAAATGAATGCGCCAAAATGATCAGCACAAAATAAATGACTTGGAAAAATACAACGTTTGATCAAATTGATCAAAATGCAATCGGAAAAGCAGTCAAAAATTAAAACGCGCACGCCAGGTTAAACTACGCGAAACGTAGATTAATATAACTAATGACTGCAAGTTCAATTTTGAAACTTTTCGTCCACTGATTTTACGCACAATTGACTTTTAGTTTGACTCATTCTCCTGTAAATCCGACAAATTTATTCTGACTGCCAGTTCGGGAATTATGCAGCATGAAATGCATGTTATGCTATGCAGATGATGCAGATGCTATGATAACTATATCAATTCAAATAATCAGGGTAAAAATTGAGATATGACAGTTTCCCTTATTTATGTATCTTCAACCAGGGAATATAGAGAAAGATACTTTTGATTTGATCGCATTGGAGATAGTTAAATATAAAAAAACCCTAATATGGTCCCTGAATACAGATGCAATGATATGTTATGAATGCATGAAGGACTCGCTTATTGGTTTTGCTAGGGATACGAGGTATGAGATGAACCATAGCACAATTTTTTATGATGGATGATGGACGAACATGTGGGGATTGGTGGAGACGTATAGTAGTGGTGATCCACGGGAAATGTCAGAGACATTAAGTGAAGACTCATTAGGAATGACAAATTGCTAGGGAAAAGAAACTAGGGAAGATTCAAAGTGCTTTATCAATAAGGTTCAGGCATGACCTGACAACACGTAGAATATATCTAACGGTTTTGGAGTCTTCTTATTAGAAGATCATCCACATAAACAAGACATTGGAGTGTTCTTACTAGAAGATCATCCACATAGAACAAGTCTATGACGACTCTTTATGAAGAAATCGATCAAAACAAACATAATTGGTGTTTTCCAACAAGAAAAATATCCAAGCTTCTAGAAATTCCTTAAATTGAAAAGTCACTCAAGAGCTTATAAGAATCATAAGGAAAATAAAGGTAATAAAACTCTCTGTATGCGCCAACATCAATTGGACTTTAAAACAGAATGCCAGCAACAATTGGATTTTAAAACAGAAGACAATAATCAATGACAAGAACTTGGTTAATGCAAAATGGGCGCGAAACACTTTTCGGTCTATGCGTGATTTTTGAATTTGCTTTATGCATGATGTGTGAATGATCATGATATGCAAATGCTGTATTTATGAAATGCCATGAAATGAAGCTTGGTAACATGCCTTATTGGTGAATGGAAATGCAAGGTGAAATCACTGGGGAGAGAAATGATCAACTAATCTGACTGCTTGCATGCTCTTCGGGAATAATCTTCTAAAAAAGATCCACCATGGAAGACTGCTGCTGAGGTTCCTTGGGGGAGATTCAAATGAAAACTCATTTGGGAGTCTACTGCCGAGATTCACTAGGAGATACCTATTGCCAAGATTCTACGAGAAAATACCTACTACCAAGGCCTACTAGGAAATCTTATGCCGAGATTAACCAGCGAATCTACTACCGTGATTCTGTAGGGTAATACCTTCTGCCGATGTCTACTGGGGAATCTTCTGCTGAGATCAACCAAGGAATCTACTGCCGAGATTCACTTTAAAAGAGAGGTATACCTACGGTCGAGGTCTATTGGAAATCTTCTACTGATATTAACCAAGAAATATACTGCCAAGATCAAACAAAGAATCTACTGTCGAGATTCACTTAGAAAAATACCTGTTGCCGAGGTTTAACTGGAAAATCTTCTGTCGAGATCAATCAGGGAATTTACTGCTAAGATTCACTTTGAAAGATAGGTATACCTACTGCCGAGGTCTAGTGGAATTCTTGTGTCGAGATTAACCAAGAAATCTACTGCCGAGATCAAATAGAGAATCTACTGTCGAGGTTCACTAGGAAAAATACTTACTGTTGAGGTTTTAACTAGAAAATCATCTGTCGAGATTAGCCAGGGGATCTACTGTCGAGATTCTGTGAGAAAAATACCTGCTACCGAGGTTTAACTAGAAAATGTTCTGCCGAGATTAACCAGGGAAACTTCAGTCGAGATTCTTCTTACAAGCATAGAGTAGTTGATTGTAGTAACAATTTTTATCTTCACATGTAGATGAGACATGGTTCATTTTATGCTTATGATTGAATATGCTCTGATGTGCATTTGGTTAATGTATGTATGCGTGCTAATGAGAATTGGTCTTTTATTGCATATGTTGGATTTTCAAGGCTTCATGTTATGGGAATATGCCAAATGAATATGATGATACGCATGACATGACACTAGAGCAAAGTGACTTGATTACTGCATGGCAATGATTTATTCAATGACTCAAAGATTTCCAAGGTTGTCCATATGGTGGGTAATGGATGAAAGAAAGTCCTTTGCAACATGGTTTCTTGTCGAGGGAAAAGTAATTTTGATGGGAGGTCATTTCCAGCATGATTTCCCGACACTCATTTTGAACTCAATGGCGTGTTGCTTGAGCAGCTTGAACAACTTGAAAATCTAGATAGGATTTTCCTTTCAATAGTTCTCTTGCCCGAGTTTGTTGGGTCTTTGAAGGAATTTACCTCAAAAGGAGTTTGGAAACAACTTTTTATGACACGACCTTGAGATGGCTTGCCCCCGTGTTCTGAACTTTGAAGTCTACGCCAAACACAACAAATAATTCTATTTCAAAGATGCTTGTGAGAGACATTTCTTGCTTCATAGACACATTCCCAATCCTTTGACATCTATCACAGGATTTAACAAATTTATGAGCATTTTTAAAAAGAAAAGGCCAAAAATAACCTGATTGAAGTACCTTAGCGGCAGTTCTAACCTCTCAAAAGTGTCCTCCATAAGGTGCGTTATGACAAGATGTCAGGATCTATCGTGCCTCAGATTAATCCACACATCACCTTAGTAAGTAGTCACCATATTTCTTATACAGAAAATGCTCATCCCAGTAATAACTTTTAGACATGTGAAAGAATCTTTTCCTTTGCTGGTAGTTGAACTCTGGTGGGATGTATCCACTGAACAAATAGTTAACAATGTCAATGTACCATGGGGTCACGCCTGTGGTGTTCATCAGTAACTTCTCATCTGAAAATACAAAGATGCTTTCATATAATAAACTAAACCTATTACTCTACACACACATTAATTAAAATAAATATTAAACCACACAAATACAATAAATCCAGCACACTCTATTTTCGAGTTTGAAACCAATTAATAATAAAAATGATACTTATCAACAATTAGAATACAAAATGTAAAAGGATTATAGATTAATAGTTACCATTTAGTATTTTTCTTTGTGAATTCAAGAGTTAAAGTTTTGAGTCAAACTAGGTCAACTTCCTCTACTCCATTATTACTCTTGTCACCATATGATATTTTTTGCAATGAGGTTTTTTGGTGCTTATGAGTAGCAAGGTTGGTATTTGAGTTTTTTTTATGAAAACAAGAGCAAAAATGAGGTTATTAGAGAAATAGTAGGTGTGGGGTGATGTGTATTGAAGTGATGAGTCATGAAGTTGTGTGGTGTACTACACGATGAAGAAAAAAGATCTTCATGAATTACTTTTGCTTTTTCCTTGTTGTCTCCCTCCTCTCATCAATGCTATGTACTAATAACATGTTATTTTCAAAAATAGAGAAAAGAAACAAAAGAAATTTTGAAAGCTTAGTAACTAAGTGTTACTAAAAAGGGATAAAAAAACAACTTTTAAATAGAAAATGATAAATGAATTAAAATAAAAATTAACTATTTAACGTAAACTTAAATAAAAATTTAATTAAATCCTAATAAAATAAAAATGACGATTTAACTTAAAATGAAAATGAAACTGGTTAAAAATGAATAAATAGTCTGGTATGAAGTGCTCGAAAAATTAAAATGAAAGCGCCAAAATATTCAGCACAAAATAAATGACTTGGAAAAATACAACGTTCGATCAAATTGATCAAAATGCAATCGGAAAAGCAGTAAAAAATAAAAACGTGCACGCCAGGTTAAACTATGCGAAACGTAGATTAATATAACTAATGACTGCAAGTTCAATTTTGAAACTTTTCGTCCACTGATTTTATGCACAGTTGACTTTTGGTTTGACTTATTCTCCTGTAAATCCGACAAATTTATTCTGATTGCCAGTTCGGGAATTATGCAGCATGAAATGCATGTTATGCTATGCAGATAATGCAGATGCTATGATAACTATATCAATTCAAATAATCAGAGTAAAAATTGGGATATGACAGTTTCCCCTATTTTAGTATCTTCAACCAGGGAATATAGAGAAAGATACTTTTCATATGATCGCATTGGAGATAGTTAAATATAAAAAAGACCCAAATATTTTCCCTGAATGCAGATGCAATGATATGTTATGAATGCATGAAGGACTCGCTTTTTGGTTTGCTAGGGATACGAGGTATGAGATGAACCATAGCACAATTTTTTATGATGGATGATGGACGAACATGTGGGGATTGGTGGAGACATATGGTAGTGGTGATCCACGGGAAATGTTAGAGACATTAAGTGAAGACTCACTAGGAATGGCAAATTGCTAGGGAAAAGACACTGGGGAAGATTCAAAGTGCTTTATAAATAAGGTTCAGGCATGACCTGACAACACTTAGAATATATCTAACGGTTTTGGAGTCTTCTTATTAGAAGATCATCCACATAAACAAGACATTGGAGTGTTCTTACTAGAAGATCATCCACACAGAACAAGTCTATGATGACTCTTTATGAAGAAATCGATCAAAACAAACATAATTGGTGTTTTACAACAAGAAAAATATCCAAGCTTCTAGAAATTCCTTAATTTGAAAAGTCACTCAAGAGCTTATAAGAATCATAAGGAAAATAAAGGTAATAAAACTCTCTGTATGCGCCAACAACAATTGGACTTTAGAACAGAATGCCAGCAATAATTGGATTTTAAAACAGAAGACAACAATCAATGACAAGAACTTGGTTAATGTAAAATGGGCGCGAAACACTTTTCGGGCTATGCGTGATTTCTGAATTTGCTTTATGTATGATGTGTGAATGATCATGATATGCAAATGCTGTATTTATGAAATGACATGAAATGAAGCTTGGTAAGATGCCTTATTGGTGAATGGAAATGCAAGGTGAAATCACTGGGGAGAGAAATGATCAACTAATCTGACTGCTTGCATGCTCTTCGGGAATAATCTTCTAAAAAAGATCCACCATGAAAGACGGCTGCTGAGGTTCCTTGGGGGAGATTCAAATGAAAACTCATTTGGGAGTCTACTGCCGAGATTCACTAGGAGATACCTATTGCCAAGATTCTACGAGAAAATACCTACTACCAAGGCCTACAAGGAAATCTTATGCCGAGATTAACCAGCGAATCTACTACCGTGATTCTATAGGGAAATACCTTCTGCCTATGTCTACTGGGGAATCTTTTGCTGAGATCAACCAAGGAATCTACTGCCGAGATTCACTTTAAAAGAGAGGTATACCTATTGTCGAGGTCAACTAGAAATCTTCTGCTTATATTAACCAAGAAATATACTGCCAAGATTAAACAAAGAATCTACTATCGAGATTCACTTAGAAAAATACCTGTTGCCGAGGTTTTAACTGGAAAATCTTCTGTCGAGATCAACCAGGGAATTTACTGCTAAGATTCACTTTGAAAGATAGGTATACCTACTGCCGAGGTCTAGTGGAAGTCTTGTGTCGAGATTAACCAAGAAATCTACTGCCGAGATCAAACGGAGAATCTACTGTCGAGATTCACTGAGAAAAATACTTACTATTGAGGTTTTAACTAGAAAATCATCTGTCGAGATTAGCCAGGGGATCTACTGTCGAGATTCTGTGAGAAAAATACCTGCTACCGAGGATTAACTAGAAAATGTTCTGCCGAGATTAACCAGGGAATCTTCAGTCTAGATTCTTCTTACAAGCATCGAGTAGTTGACTGTAGTATCAATTTTTATCTTCACATGTAGATGAGACATGGTTCATTTTATGCTTATGATTGAATATGCTCTGATGTGCATTTGGTTAATGTATGTATGCGTGCTAATGAAAATTGGTCTTTTATTGCATATGTTTGATTTTCAAGGCTTCATGCATTGGGAATATGCCAAATGAATGTGATGATATGCATGACATGACACTAGAGCAAAGTGACTTGATTACTGCATGGCAATGATTTATTCAATGACTCAAAGATTTCCAAGGTTGTCCATATGGTGGGTAATGGATGAAAGAAAGTCCTTTGCAACATGGTTTCTTGTCGAGGGAAAAGTAATTTTGATGGGAGGTCATTTCCAGCATGATTTCCCGACACTCATTTTGAACTCAATGGCGTGTTGCTTGAGCAGCTTGAACAACTTGAAAATCTGGATAGGATTTTCCTTTCAATAGTTCTCTTGCCCGAGTTTGTTGGGTCTTTGAAGGAATTTACCTCAAAAGGAGTTTGGAAACAACTTTTTATGACACGACCTTGAGATGGCTTGCCCCCGTGTTCTGAACTTTGAAGTCTACGCCAAACACAACAAATAATTCTAATTCAAAGATGCTTGTGAGAGACATTTCTTGCTTCATAGACACATTCCCAATCCTTTGACATCTATCACAGGATTTAACAAATTTATGAGCATTTTTAAAAAGAGAAGGCCAAAAATAACCTGATTGAAGTACCTTAGCGGCAGTTCTAACCTCTCAAAAGTGTCCTCCATAAGGTGCGTTGTGACAAGATGTCAGGATCTATCGTGCCTCAGATTAATCCACACATCACCTTAGTAAGTAGTCACCATATTTCTTATACAGAAGATGCTCATCCCAGTAATAACTTTTAGACATGTGAAAGAATCTTTTCCTTTGCTGGAAGTTGAACTCTGGTGGGATGTATCCACTGAACAAATAGTTAACAATGTCAATGTACCATGGGGTCACGCCTGTGGTGTTCATCAGTAACTTCTCATCTGAAAATACAAAGATGCTTTCATATAATAAACTAAACCTATTACTCTACACACACATTAATTAAAATAAATATTAAACCACACAAATACAATAAATCCAGCACACTCTATTTTCGAGTTTGAAACCAATTAATAATAAAAATGATACTTATCAACAATTAGAATACAAAATGTAAAAGGATTATAGATTAATAGTTACCATTTAGCATTTTTCTTTGTGAATTCAAGAGTTAAAGTTTTGCGTCAAACTAGGTCAACTTCCTCTACTCCACTATTACTCTTGTCAACATATGATATTTTTTGCAATGAGGTTTTTTGGTGTTTATGAGTAGCAAGGTTGGTATTTGAGTTTTTCTTAAGAAAACAAGAGCAAAAATGAGGTTATTAGAGAAATAGTAGGTGTCGGGTGATGTGTATTGAAGTGATGAGTCATGAAGTTGTGTGGTGTACTACACGATGAAGATAAAAGATCTTCATGAATTACTTTTTCTTTTTCCTTGTTGTCTCCCTCCTCTCAGCAATGCTATGTACTAATAACATGTTATTTTCAAAAATAGAGAAAAGAAACAAAAGAAATTTTGAAAGCTTAGTAACTAAGTGTTACTAAAAAGGGATAAAAAAACAACTTTTAAATAGAAAATGATAAATGAATTAAAATAAAAATTAACTATTTAACGTAAACTTAAATAAAAATTTGATTAAATCCTAATTAAATAAAAATGATTATTTAACTAAAAGTGAAAATGAAACTGGTTAAAAATGAATAAATAGTCTGGTATCGAATTGCTCGAAAAAATAAAATGAATGCGTCAAAATGATCAGAACAAAATAAATGACTTGGAAAAATACAACGTTCGATCAAATTGATCAAAATTCAATCAGAAAAGCAGTCAAAAATTAAAACGCGCGCGCCAGGTTAAACTACGCGAAACGTAGATTAATATAATTAATGACTGCAAGTTCAATTTTGAAACTTTTTGTCCACTGATTTTACGCACAATTGACTTTTAGTTTGACTCATTCTCCTGTAAATCCGACAAATTTATTCTGACTGCCAGTTCGGGAATTATGCAGCATGAAATGCATGTTATGCTATACAGATGATGCAGATGCTATGATAACTATATCAATTCAAATAATCAGGGTAAAAATTAGGATATGACAATTTCCCCTATTTATGTATCTTCAACCAGGGAATAAAGAGAAAGATACTTTTCATATGATCGCATTGGAGATAGTTAAATATAAAAAAACCCTAATATGGTCCCTGAATACAGATGCAATGATATGTTATGAATGCATGAAGGACTCGCTTATTGGTTTTGCTAGGGATACGAGGTATGAGATGAACCATAGCACAATTTTTTATGATGGATGATGGACGAACATGTGGGGATTGGTGGAGACGTATAGTAGTGGTGATCCACGGGAAATGTCAGAGACATTAAGTGAAGACTCATTAGGAATGACAAATTGCTAGGGAAAAGAAACTAGGGAAGATTCAAAGTGCTTTATCAATAAGGTTCAGGCATGACCTGACAACACGTAGAATATATCTAACGGTTTTGGAGTCTTCTTATTAGAAGATCATCCACAAAAACAAGACATTGGAGTGTTCTTACTAGAAGATCATCCACATAGAACAAGTCTATGACGACTCTTTATGAAGAAATCGATCAAAACAAACATAATTGGTGTTTTCCAACAAGAAAAATATCCAAGCTTCTAGAAATTCCTTAAATTGAAAAGTCACTCAAGAGCTTATAAGAATCATAAGGAAAATAAAGGTAATAAAACTCTCTGTATGTGCCAACAACAATTGGACTTTAAAACAGAATGCCAGCAACAATTGGATTTTAAAACAGAAGACAATAATCAATGACAAGAACTTGGTTAATGCAAAATGGGCGCGAAACACTTTTCGGTCTATGCGTGATTTTTGAATTTGCTTTATGCATGATGTGTGAATGATCATGATATGCAAATGCTGTATTTATGAAATGCCATGAAATGAAGCTTGGTAACATGCCTTATTGGTGAATGGAAATGCAAGGTGAAATCACTGGGGAGAGAAATGATCAACTAATCTGACTGCTTGCATGCTCTTCGGGAATAATCTTCTAGAAAAGATCTACCACGGAAGACTGCTGCTGAGGTTCCTTGGGGGAGATTCAAATGAAAACTCATTTGGGAGTCTACTGCCGAGATTCACTAGGAGATACCTATTGCCAAGATTCTACGAGAAAATACCTACTACCAAGGCCTACTAGGAAATCTTATGCCGAGATTAACCAGCGAATCTACTACCGTGATTCTGTAGGGAAATACCTTCTGCCGATGTCTACTGGGGAATCTTCTGCTGAGATCAACCACGGAATCTACTGCCGAGATTCACTTTAAAAGAGAGGTATACCTACGGTCGAGGTCTATTGGAAATCTTCTACTGATATTAACCAAGAAATATACTGCCAAGATCAAACAAAGAATCTACTGTCGAGATTCACTTAGAAAAATACCTGTTGCCGAGGTTTTAACTGGAAAATCTTCTGTCGAGATCAATCAGGGAATTTACTGCTAAGATTCACTTTGAAAGATAGGTATACCTACTGCCGAGGTCTAGTGGAAATCTTGTGTCGAGATTAACCAAGAAATCTACTGCCGAGATCAAATAGAGAATCTACTGTCGAGGTTCACTTGGAAAAATACTTACTGTTGAGGTTTTAACTAGAAAATCATCTGTCGAGATTAGCCAGGGGATCTACTGTCGAGATTCTGTGAGAAAAATACCTGCTACCGAGGTTTAACTAGAAAATGTTCTGCCGAGATTAACCAGGGAAACCTCAGTCGAGATTCTTCTTACAAGCATAGAGTAGTTGATTGTAGTAACAATTTTTATCTTCACATGTAGATGAGACATTGTTCATTTTATGCTTATGATTGAATATGCTCTGATGTGCATTTGGTTAATGTATGTATGCGTGCTAATGAGAATTGGTCTTTTATTGCATATGTTTGATTTTCAAGGCTTCATGTTATGGGAATATGCCAAATGAATGTGATGATATGCATGACATGACACTAGAGCAAAGTGACTTGATTACTGCATGGCAATGATTTATTCAATGACTCAAAGATTTCCAAGGTTGTCCATATGGTGGGTAATGGATGAAAGAAAGTCCTTTGCAACATGGTTTCTTGTCGAGGGAAAAGTAATTTTGATGGGAGGTCATTTCCAGCATGATTTCCCGACACTCATTTTGAACTCAATGGCGTGTTGCTTGAGCAGCTTGAACAACTTGAAAATCTGGATAGGATTTTCCTTTCAATAGTTTTCTTGCCCGAGTTTGTTGGGTCTTTGAAGGAATTTACCTCAAAAGGAGTTTGGAAACAACTTTTTATGACACGACCTTGAGATGGCTTGCCCTCGTGTTCTGAACTTTGAAGTCTACGCCAAACACAACAAATAATTCTATTTCAAAGATGCTTGTGAGAGACATTTCTTGCTTCATAGACACATTCCCAATCCTTTGACATCTATCACAGGATTTAACAAATTTATGAGCATTTTTAAAAAGAGATGGCCAAAAATAACCTGATTGAAGTACCTTAGCGGCAGTTCTAACCTCTCAAAAGTGTCCTCCATAAGGTGCGCTGTGACAAGATGTCAGGATCTATCGTGCCTCAGATTAATCCACACATCGCCTTAGTAAGTAGTCACCATATTTCTTATACAGAAAATGCTCATCCCAGTAATAACTTTTAGACATGTGAAATAAATCTTTTCCTTTGCTGGTAGTTGAACTCTGGTGGGATGTATCCACTGAACAAATAGTTAACAATGTCAATGTACCATGGGGTCACGCCTGTAGTGTTCATCAGTAACTTCTCATCTGAAAATACAAAGATGCTTTCATATAATAAACTAAACCTATTACTCTACACAGACATTAATTAAAATAAATATTAAACCACACAAATACAATAAATCCAGCACACTCTATTTTCGAGTTTGAAACCAATTAATAATAAAAATGATACTTATCAACAATTAGAATACAAAATGTAAAAGGATTATAGATTAATAGTTACCATTTAGTATTTTTCTTTGTGAATTCAAGAGTTAAAGTTTTGAGTCAAACTAGGTCAACTTCCTCTACTCCATTATTACTCTTGTCACCATATGATATTTTTTGCAATGAGGTTTTTTGGTGCTTATGAGTAGCAAGGTTGGTATTTGAGTTTTTTTTATGAAAACAAGAGCAAAAATGAGGTTATTAGAGAAATAGTAGGTGTGGGGTGATGTGTATTGAAGTGATGAGTCATGAAGTTGTGTGGTGTACTACACGATGAAGATAAAAGATCTTCATGAATTACTTTTGCTTTTTCCTTGTTGTCTCCCTCCTCTCAGCAATGCTATGTACTAATAACGTGTTATTTTCAAAAATAGAGAAAAGAAACAAAAGAAAATTTGAAAGCTTAGTAACTAAGTGTTACTAAAAAGGGATAAAAAAACAACTTTTAAATAGAAAATGATAAATGAATTAAAATAAAAATTAACTATTTTACGTAAACTTAAATAAAAATTTGATTAAATCCTAATTAAATAAAAATGATTATTTAACTAAAAATGAAAATGAACCTGGTTAAAAATGAATAAATAGTCTGGTATCGAAGTGTTCGAAAAAATAAAATGAATGCGCCAAAATGATCAGCACAAAATAAATGACTTGGAAAAATACAACGTTTGATCAAATTGATCAAAATGCAATCGGAAAAGCAGTCAAAAATTAAAACGCGCACGCCAGGTTAAACTACGCGAAACGTAGATTAATATAACTAATGACTGCAAGTTCAATTTTGAAACTTTTCGTCCACTGATTTTACGCACAATTGACTTTTAGTTTGACTCATTCTCTTGTAAATCCGACAAATTTATTCTGACTGCCAGTTCGGGAATTATGCAGCATGAAATGCATGTTATGCTATGCAGATGATGCAGATGCTATGATAACTATATCAATTCAAATAATCAGGGTAAAAATTGAGATATGACAGTTTCCCCTATTTATGTATCTTCAACCAGGGAATATAGAGAAAGATACTTTTGATTTGATCGCATTGGAGATAGTTAAATATAAAAAAACCCTAATATGGTCCCTGAATACAGATGCAATGATATGTTATGAATGCATGAAGGACTCGCTTATTGGTTTTGCTAGGGATACGAGGTATGAGATGAACCATAGCACAATTTTTTATGATGGATGATGGACGAACATGTGGGGATTGGTGGAGACATATAGTAGTGGTGATCCACGGGAAATGTCAGAGACATTAAGTGAAGACTCATTAGGAATGACAAATTGCTAGGGAAAAGAAACTAGGGAAGATTCAAAGTGCTTTATCAATAAGGTTCAGGCATGACCTGACAACACGTAGAATATATCTAACGGTTTTGGAGTCTTCTTATTAGAAGATCATCCACATAAACAAGACATTGGAGTGTTCTTACTAGAAGATCATCCACATAGAACAAGTCTATGACGACTCTTTATGAAGAAATCGATCAAAACAAACATAATTGGTGTTTTCCAACAAGAAAAATATCCAAGCTTCTAGAAATTCCTTAAATTGAAAAGTCACTCAAGAGCTTATAAGAATCATAAGGAAAATAAAGGTAATAAAACTCTCTGTATGCGCCAACATCAATTGGACTTTAAAACAGAATGCCAGCAACAATTGGATTTTAAAACAGAAGACAATAATCAATGACAAGAACTTGGTTAATGCAAAATGGGCGCGAAACACTTTTCGGTCTATGCGTGATTTTTGAATTTGCTTTATGCATGATGTGTGAATGATCATGATATGAAAATGCTGTATTTATGAAATGCCATGAAATGAAGCTTTGTAACATGCCTTATTGGTGAATGGAAATGCAAGGTGAAATCACTGGGGAGAGAAATGATCAACTAATCTGACTGCTTGCATGCTCTTCGGGAATAATCTTCTAAAAAAGATCCACCATGGAAGACTGCTGCTGAGGTTCCTTGGGGGAGATTCAAATGAAAACTCATTTGGGAGTCTACTGCCGAGATTCACTAGGAGATACCTATTGCCAAGATTCTACGAGAAAATACCTACTACCAAGGCCTACTAGGAAATCTTATGCCGAGATTAACCAGCGAATCTACTACCGTGATTCTGTAGGGTAATACCTTCTGCCGATGTCTACTGGGGAATCTTCTGCTGAGATCAACCAAGGAATCTACTGCCGAGATTCACTTTAAAAGAGAGGTATACCTACGGTCGAGGTCTATTGGAAATCTTCTACCGATATTAACCAAGAAATATACTGCCAAGATCAAACAAAGAATCTACTGTCGAGATTCACTTAGAAAAATACCTGTTGCCGAGGTTTAACTGGAAAATCTTCTGTCGAGATCAATCAGGGAATTTACTGCTAAGATTCACTTTGAAAGATAGGTATACCTACTGCCGAGGTCTAGTGGAAATCTTGTGTCGAGATTAACCAAGAAATCTACTGCCGAGATCAAATAGAGAATCTACTGTCGAGGTTCACTAGGAAAAATACTTACTGTTGAGGTTTTAACTAGAAAATCATCTGTCGAGATTAGCCAGGGGATCTACTGTCGAGATTCTGTGAGAAAAATACCTGCTACCGAGGTTTAACTAGAAAATGTTCTGCCGAGATTAACCAGGGAAACCTCAGTCGAGATTCTTCTTACAAGCATAGAGTAGTTGATTGTAGTAACAATTTTTATCTTCACATGTAGATGAGACATGGTTCATTTTATGCTTATGATTGAATATGCTCTGATGTGCATTTGGTTAATGTATGTATGCGTGCTAATGAGAATTGGTCTTTTATTGCATATGTTGGATTTTCAAGGCTTCATGTTATGGGAATATGCCAAATGAATATGATGATACGCATGACATGACACTAGAGCAAAGTGACTTGATTACTGCATGGCAATGATTTATTCAATGACTCAAAGATTTCCAAGGTTGTCCATATGGTGGGTAATGGATGAAAGAAAGTCCTTTGCAACATGGTTTCTTGTCGAGGGAAAAGTAATTTTGATGGGAGGTCATTTCCAGCATGATTTCCCGACACTCATTTTGAACTCAATGGCGTGTTGCTTGAGCAGCTTGAACAACTTGAAAATCTAGATAGGATTTTCCTTTCAATAGTTCTCTTGCCCGAGTTTGTTGGGTCTTTGAAGGAATTTACCTCAAAAGGAGTTTGGAAACAACTTTTTATGACACGACCTTGAGATGGCTTGCCCCCGTGTTCTGAACTTTGAAGTCTACGCCAAACACAACAAATAATTCTATTTCAAAGATGCTTGTGAGAGACATTTCTTGCTTCATAGACACATTCCCAATCCTTTGACATCTATCACAGGATTTAACAAATTTATGAGCATTTTTAAAAAGAAAAGGCCAAAAATAACCTGATTGAAGTACCTTAGCGGCAGTTCTAACCTCTCAAAAGTGTCCTCCATAAGGTGCGTTATGACAAGATGTCAGGATCTATCGTGCCTCAGATTAATCCACACATCACCTTAGTAAGTAGTCACCATATTTCTTATACAGAAAATGCTCATCCCAGTAATAACTTTTAGACATGTGAAAGAATCTTTTCCTTTGCTGGTAGTTGAACTCTGGTGGGATGTATCCACTGAACAAATAGTTAACAATGTCAATGTACCATGGGGTCACGCCTGTGGTGTTCATCAGTAACTTCTCATCTGAAAATACAAAGATGCTTTCATATAATAAACTAAACCTATTACTCTACACACACATTAATTAAAATAAATATTAAACCACACAAATACAATAAATCCAGCACACTCTATTTTCGAGTTTGAAACCAATTAATAATAAAAATGATACTTATCAACAATTAGAATACAAAATGTAAATGAATTATAGATTAATAGTTACCATTTAGTATTTTTCTTTGTGAATTCAAGAGTTAAAGTTTTGAGTCAAACTAGGTCAACTTCCTCTACTCCATTATTACTCTTGTCACCATATGATATTTTTTGCAATGAGGTTTTTTGGTGCTTATGAGTAGCAAGGTTGGTATTTGAGTTTTTTTTATGAAAACAAGAGCAAAAATGAGGTTATTAGAGAAATAGTAGGTGTGGGGTGATGTGTATTGAAGTGATGAGTCATGAAGTTGTGTGGTGTACTACACGATGAAGAAAAAAGATCTTCATGAATTACTTTTGCTTTTTCCTTGTTGTCTCCCTCCTCTCATCAATGCTATGTACTAATCACATGTTTTTTTAAAAAATAGAGAAAAGAAACAAAAGAAATTTTGAAAGCTTAGTAACTAAGTGTTACTAAAAAGGGATAAAAAAACAACTTTTAAATAGAAAATGATAAATGAATTAAAATAAAAATTAACTATTTAACGTAAACTTAAATAAAAATTTAATTAAATCCTAATAAAATAAAAATGACGATTTAACTTAAAATGAAAATGAAACTGGTTAAAAATGAATAAATAGTCTGGTATGAAGTGCTCGAAAAATTAAAATGAAAGCGCCAAAATATTCAGCACAAAATAAATGACTTGGAAAAATACAACGTTCGATCAAATTGATCAAAATGCAATCGGAAAAGCAGTAAAAAATAAAAACGTGCACGCCAGGTTAAACTATGCGAAACGTAGATTAATATAACTAATGACTGCAAGTTCAATTTTGAAACTTTTCGTCCATTGATTTTATGCACAGTTGACTTTTGGTTTGACTTATTCTCCTGTAAATCCGACAAATTTATTCTGATTGCCAGTTCGGGAATTATGCAGCATGAAATGCATGTTATGCTATGCAGATAATGCAGATGCTATGATAACTATATCAATTCAAATAATCAGAGTAAAAATTGGGATATGACAGTTTCCCCTATTTTAGTATCTTCAACCAGGGAATATAGAGAAAGATACTTTTCATATGATCGCATTGGAGATAGTTAAATATAAAAAAGACCCAAATATTTTCCCTGAATGCAGATGCAATGATATGTTATGAATGCATGAAGGACTCGCTTTTTGGTTTGCTAGGGATACGAGGTATGAGATGAACCATAGCACAATTTTTTATGATGGATGATGGACGAACATGTGGGGATTGGTGGAGACATATGGTAGTGGTGATCCACGGGAAATGTTAGAGACATTAAGTGAAGACTCACTAGGAATGGCAAATTGCTAGGGAAAAGACACTGGGGAAGATTCAAAGTGCTTTATAAATAAGGTTCAGGCATGACCTGACAACACTTAGAATATATCTAACGGTTTTGGAGTCTTCTTATTAGAAGATCATACACATAAACAAGACATTGGAGTGTTCTTACTAGAAGATCATCCACACAGAACAAGTCTATGATGACTCTTTATGAAGAAATCGATCAAAACAAACATAATTGGTGTTTTACAACAAGAAAAATATCCAAGCTTCTAGAAATTCCTTAATTTGAAAAGTCACTCAAGAGCTTATAAGAATCATAAGGAAAATAAAGGTAATAAAACTCTCTGTATGCGCCAACAACAATTGGACTTTAGAACAGAATGCCAGCAATAATTGGATTTTAAAACAGAAGACAACAATCAATGACAAGAACTTGGTTAATGTAAAATGGGCGCGAAACACTTTTCGGGCTATGCGTGATTTCTGAATTTGCTTTATGTATGATGTGTGAATGATCATGATATGCAAATGCTGTATTTATGAAATGACATGAAATGAAGCTTGGTAAGATGCCTTATTGGTGAATGGAAATGCAAGGTGAAATCACTGGGGAGAGAAATGATCAACTAATCTGACTGCTTGCATGCTCTTCGGGAATAATCTTCTAAAAAAGATCCACCATGAAAGACGGCTGCTGAGGTTCCTTGGGGGAGATTCAAATGAAAACTCATTTGGGAGTCTACTGCCGAGATTCACTAGGAGATACCTATTGCCAAGATTCTACGAGAAAATACCTACTACCAAGGCCTACAAGGAAATCTTATGCCGAGATTAACCAGCGAATCTACTACCGTGATTCTATAGGGAAATACCTTCTGCCTATGTCTACTGGGGAATCTTTTGCTGAGATCAACCAAGGAATCTACTGCCGAGATTCACTTTAAAAGAGAGGTATACCTATTGTCGAGGTCAACTAGAAATCTTCTGCTGATATTAACCAAGAAATATACTGCCAAGATTAAACAAAGAATCTACTATCGAGATTCACTTAGAAAAATACCTGTTGCCGAGGTTTTAACTGGAAAATCTTCTGTCGAGATCAACCAGGGAATTTACTGCTAAGATTCACTTTGAAAGATAGGTATACCTACTGCCGAGGTCTAGTGGAAGTCTTGTGTCGAGATTAACCAAGAAATCTACTGCCGAGATCAAACGGAGAATCTACTGTCGAGATTCACTGAGAAAAATACTTACTATTGAGGTTTTAACTAGAAAATCATCTGTCGAGATTAGCCAGGGGATCTACTGTCAAGATTCTGTGAGAAAAATACCTGCTACCGAGGATTAACTAGAAAATGTTCTGCCGAGATTAACCAGGGAATCTTCAGTCTAGATTCTTCTTACAAGCATCGAGTAGTTGACTGTAGTATCAATTTTTATCTTCACATGTAGATGAGACATGGTTCATTTTATGCTTATGATTGAATATGCTCTGATGTGCATTTGGTTAATGTATGTATGCGTGCTAATGAAAATTGGTCTTTTATTGCTTATGTTTGATTTTCAAGGCTTCATGCATTGGGAATATGCCAAATGAATGTGATGATATGCATGACATGACACTAGAGCAAAGTGACTTGATTACTGCATGGCAATGATTTATTCAATGACTCAAAGATTTCCAAGGTTGTCCATATGGTGGGTAATGGATGAAAGAAAGTCCTTTGCAACATGGTTTCTTGTCGAGGGAAAAGTAATTTTGATGGGAGGTCATTTCCAGCATGATTTCCCGACACTCATTTTGAACTCAATGGCGTGTTGCTTGAGCAGCTTGAACAACTTGAAAATCTGGATAGGATTTTCCTTTCAATAGTTCTCTTGCCCGAGTTTGTTGGGTCTTTGAAGGAATTTACCTCAAAAGGAGTTTGGAAACAACTTTTTATGACACGACCTTGAGATGGCTTGCCCCCGTGTTCTGAACTTTGAAGTCTACGCCAAACACAACAAATAATTCTATTTCAAAGATGCTTGTGAGAGACATTTCTTGCTTCATAGACACATTCCCAATCCTTTGACATCTATCACAGGATTTAACAAATTTATGAGCATTTTTAAAAAGAGAAGGCCAAAAATAACCTGATTGAAGTACCTTAGCGGCAGTTCTAACCTCTCAAAAGTGTCCTCCATAAGGTGCGTTGTGACAAGATGTCAGGATCTATCGTGCCTCAGATTAATCCACACATCACCTTAGTAAGTAGTCACCATATTTCTTATACAGAAAATGCTCATCCCAGTAATAACTTTTAGACATGTGAAAGAATCTTTTCCTTTGCTGGTAGTTGAACTCTGGTGGGATGTATCCACTGAACAAATAGTTAACAATGTCAATGTACCATGGGGTCACGCCTGTGGTGTTCATCAGTAACTTCTCATCTGAAAATACAAAGATGCTTTCATATAATAAACTAAACCTATTACTCTACACACACATTAATTAAAATAAATATTAAACCACACAAATACAATAAATCCAGCACACTCTATTTTCGAGTTTGAAACCAATTAATAATAAAAATGATACTTATCAACAATTAGAATACAAAATGTAAAAGGATTATAGATTAATAGTTACCATTTAGCATTTTTCTTTGTGAATTCAAGAGTTAAAGTTTTGCGTCAAACTAGGTCAACTTCCTCTACTCCACTATTACTCTTGTCAACATATGATATTTTTTGCAATGAGGTTTTTTGGTGTTTATGAGTAGCAAGGTTGGTATTTGAGTTTTTTTTAAGAAAACAAGAGCAAAAATGAGGTTATTAGAGAAATAGTAGGTGTCGTGTGATGTGTATTGAAGTGATGAGTCATGAAGTTGTGTGGTGTACTACACGATGAAGATAAAAGATCTTCATGAATTACTTTTGCTTTTTCCTTGTTGTCTCCCTCCTCTCAGTAATGCTATGTACTAATAACATGTTATTTTCAAAAATAGAGAAAAGAAACAAAAGAAATTTTGAAAGCTTAGTAACTAAGTGTTACTAAAAAGGGATAAAAAAACAACTTTTAAATAGAAAATGATAAATGAATTAAAATAAAAATTAACTATTTAACGTAAACTTAAATAAAAATTTGATTAAATCCTAATTAAATAAAAATGATTATTTAACTAAAAGTGAAAATGAAACTGGTTAAAAATGAATAAATAGTCTGGTATCGAATTGCTCGAAAAAATAAAATGAATGCGTCAAAATGATCAGAACAAAATAAATGACTTGGAAAATACAACGTTCGATCAAATTGATCAAAATTCAATCAGAAAAGCAGTCAAAAATTAAAACGCGCGCGCCAGGTTAAACTACGCGAAACGTAGATTAATATAATTAATGACTGCAAGTTCAATTTTGAAACTTTTTGTCCACTGATTTTACGCACAATTGACTTTTAGTTTGACTCATTCTCCTGTAAATCCGACAAATTTATTCTGACTGCCAGTTCGGGAATTATGCAGCATGAAATGCATGTTATGCTATACAGATGATGCAGATGCTATGATAACTATATCAATTCAAATAATCAGGGTAAAAATTAGGATATGACAATTTCCCCTATTTATGTATCTTCAACCAGGGAATATAGAGAAAGATACTTTTCATATGATCGCATTGGAGATAGTTAAATATAAAAAAGACCCAAATATTGTCCCTAAATGCAGATGCAATGATATGTTATTAATGCATGAAGGACTCACTTTTTGGTTTGCTAGGGATACGAGGTATGAGATGAACCATAGCACAATTTTTTATGATGGATGATGGACGAACATGTGGGGATTGGTGGAGACATATGGTAGTGGTGATCCACGGGAAATGTCAGAGACATTAAGTGAAGACTCACTAGGAATGACAAATTGCTAGGGAAAAGACACTGGGGAAGATTCAGAGTGCTTTATCAATAAGGTTCAGGCATGACCTGACAACACTTAGAATATATCTAACGGTTTTGGAGTCTTCTTATTAGAAGATCATCCACATAAACAAGACATTGGAGTCTTCTTACTAGAAGATCATCCACACAGAACAAGTCTATGACGACTCTTTATGAAGAAATCGATCAAAACAAACATAATTGGTGTTTTCCAACAAGAAAAATATCCAAGCTTCTAGAATTCCTTAAATTGAAAAGTCACTAAAGAGCTTATAAGAATCATAAGGAAAATAAAGGTAATAAAACTTTCTGTATGTGCCAACAACAATTGGACTTTAAAACAGAATGCCGGCAACAATTGGATTTTAAAACAGAAGACAACAATCAATGACAAGAACTTGGTTAATGCAAAATGGGCGCGAAACATTTTTCGGGCTATGCGTGATTTCTAAATTTGCTTTATGCATGATGTGTGAATGATCATGATATGTAAATGCTGTATTTATGAAATAACATGAAATGAAGCTTGGTAAGATGCCTTATTGGTGAATGGAAATGCAAGGTGAAATCACTGGGGAGAGAAATGATCAACTAATCTGACTGCTTGCATGCTCTTCGGGAATAATCTTCTAAAAAAGATCCACCATGGAAGACTGCTGCTGAGGTTCCTTGGGGGAGATTCAAATGAAAACTCATTTGGGAGTCTACTGCCGAGATTCACTAGGAGATACCTATTGCCAAGATTCTACGAGAAAATACCTACTACCAAGGCCTACTAGGAAATCTTATACCGAGATTAACCAGCGAATCTGCTACCGTGATTCTGTAGGGAAATACCTTCTGCCGATGTCTACTGGGGAATCTTCTGCTGAGATCAACCAAGGAATCTACTGCCGAGATTCACTTTAAAAGAAAGGTATACCTACTGTCGAGGTCTACTGGAAATCTTCTGCTGATATTAACCAAGAAATATACTGCCAAGATCAAACAAAGAATCAACTGTCGAGATTCACTTAGAAAATTACCTGTTGCCGAGGTTTTAACTGGAAAATCTTCTGTCGAGATCAACCAGGGAATTTATTGCTAAGATTCACTTTGAAAGATAGGTATACCTACTGCCGAGGTCTAGTGGAAATCTTGTGTCGAGATTAACAAGGAAATCTACTGCCGAGATCGAACAGAGAATCTACTGTCGCGATTCACTGAGAAAAATACTTACTGTTGAGGTTTCAACTAGAAAATCATCTGTCGAGATTAGCCAGGGGATCTACTGTCGAGATTCTGTGAGAAAAATACCTGCTACCGAGGTTTAACTAGAAAATATTCTGCCGAGATTAACCAGGGAATCTTCAGTCGAGATTCTTCTTACAAGCATAAAGTAGTTGATTGTAGTAACAATTTTTATCTTCACATGTAGATGAGACATGGTTCATTTTATGCTTATGATTGAATATGCTCTGATGTGCATTTGGTTAATGTATGTATGCGTGCTAATGAGAATTGGTCTTTTGTTGCATATGTTTGATTTGCAAGGCTTCATGTTATGGGAATATGCCAAATGAATGTGATGATATGCATGACATGACACTAGAGCAAGGTGACTTGATTACTACATGGCAATGATTTATTCAATGACTTAAAGATTTCCAAGGTTGTCCATATGGTGGGTAATGGATGAAAGAAAGTCTTTTGCAACATGGTTTCTTGTCGAGGGAAAAGTAATTTTGATGGGAGGTCATTTCCAGCATGATTTCCCGACACTCATTTTGAACTCAATGGCGTGTTGCTTGAGCAGCTTGAACAACTTGAAAATCTAGATAGGATTTGCCTTTCAATAGTTCTCTTGCCCGAGTTTGTTGGGTCTTTGAAGGAATATACCTCAAAAGGAGTTTGGAAACAACTTTTTATGACACGACCTTGAGATGGCTTGCCCCTGTGTTCTGAACTTTGAAGTCTACGCCAAACACAACAAATAATTCTATTTCAAAGATGCTTGTGAGAGACATTTCTTGCTTCATAGACACATTCCCAATCCTTTGACATCTATCACAGGATTTAACAAATTTATGAGCATTTTTAAAAAGAGAAGGCCAAAAATAACCTGATTGAAGTACCTTAGCGGCAGTTCTAACCTCTCAAAAGTGTCCTCCATAAGGTGCGTTGTGACAAGATGTCAGGATCTGTCGTGCCTCAGATTAATCCACACATCGCCTTAGTAAGTAGTCACCATATTTATTATACAGAAAATGCTCATCCCAGTAATAACTTTTAGACATGTGAAAGAATCTTTTCCTTTGCTGGTAGTTGAACTCTGGTGGGATGTATCCACTGAACAAATAGTTAACAATGTCAATGTACCATGGGGTCACGCCTGTAGTGTTCATCAGTAACTTCTCATCTGAAAATACAAAAATGCTTTCATATAATAAACTAAACCTATTACTCTACACACACATTAATTAAAATGAATATTAAACCACACAAATACAATATATCCAGCACACTCTATTTTCGAGTTTGAAACCAATTAATAATAAAAATGATACTTATCAATAATTAGAATACAAAATGTAAAAGGATTATAGATTAATAGTTACCATTTAGCATTTTTCTTTGTGAATTCAAGAGTTAAAGTTTTGAGTCAAACTAGGTCAACTTCCTTTACTCCACTATTACTCTTGTCACCATATGATATTTTTTGCAATGAGGTTTTTTGGTGCTTATGAGTACCAAGGTTGGTATTTGAGTTTTTTTTAAGAAAACAAGAGCAAAAATGAGGTTATTAGAGAAATAGTAGGTGTCGGGTGATGTGTATTGAAGTGATGAGTCATGAAGTTGTGTGGTGTACTACACGATGAAGATAAAAGATCTTCATGAATTACTTTTGCTTTTTCCTTGTTGTCTCCCTCCTCTCAGCAATGCTATGTACTAATAACATGTTATTTTCAAAAATAGAGAAAAGAAACAAAAGAAATTTTGAAAGCTTAGTAACTAAGTGTTACTAAAAAGGGATAAAAAAACAACTTTTAAATAGAAAATGATAAATGAATTAAAATAAAAATTAACTATTTAACGTAAACTTAAATAAAAATTTGATTAAATCCTAATTAAATAAAAATGATTATTTAACTAAAAGTGAAAATGAAACTGGTTAAAAATGAATAAATAGTCTGGTATCGAATTGCTCGAAAAAATAAAATGAATGCGCCAAAATGATCAGAACAAAATAAATGACTTGGAAAAATACAACGTTCGATCAAATTGATCAAAATGCAATCAGAAAAGCAGTCAAAAATTAAAACGCGCGCGCCAGGTTAAACTACGCGAAACGTAGATTAATATAACTAATGACTGCAAGTTCAATTTTGAAACTTTTCGTCCACTGATTTTACGCACAATTGACTTTTAGTTTGACTCATTCTCCTGTAAATCCGACAAATTTATTCTGACTGCCAGTTCGGGAATTATGCAGCATGAAATGCATGTTATGCTATACAGATGATGCAGATGCTATGATAACTATATCAATTCAAATAATCAGGGTAAAAATTAGGATATGACAGTTTCCCCTATTTATGTATCTTCAACCAGGGAATATAGAGAAAGATACTTTTCATATGATCGCATTGGAGATAGTTAAATATAAAAAAGACCCAAATATTGTCCCTGAATGCAGATGCAATGATATGTTATGAATGCATGAAGGACTCGCTTTTTGGTTTGCTAGGGATACGAGGTATGAGATGAACCATAGCACAATTTTTTATGATGGATGATGGACGAACATGTGGGGATTGGTGGAGACATATGGTAGTGGTGATCCACGGGAAATGTCAGAGACATTAAGTGAAGACTCACTAGGAATGACAAATTGCTAGGGAAAAGACACTGGGGAAGATTCAGAGTGCTTTATCAATAAGGTTCAGGCATGACCTGACAACACTTAGAATATATCTAACGGTTTTGGAGTCTTCTTTTTAGAAGATCATCCACATAAACAAGACATTGGAGTCTTCTTACTAGAAGATCATCCACACAGAACAAGTCTATGTCGACTCTTTATGAAGAAATCTATCAAAACAAACATAATTGGTGTTTTCCAACAAGAAAAATATCCAAGCTTCTAGAATTCCTTAAATTGAAAAGTCACTAAAGAGCTTATAAGAATCATAAGGAAAATAAAGGTAATAAAACTTTCTGTATGCGCCAACAACAATTGGACTTTAAAACAGAATGCCGGCAACAATTGGATTTTAAAACAGAAGACAACAATCAATGACAAGAACTTGGTTAATGCAAAATGGGCGCGAAACATTTTTCGGGCTATGCGTGATTTCTAAATTTGCTTTATGCATGATGTGTGAATGATCATGATATGTAAATGCTGTATTTATGAAATGACATGAAATGAAGCTTGGTAAGATGCCTTATTGGTGAATGGAAATGCAAGGTGAAATCACTGGGGAGAGAAATGATCAACTAATCTGACTGCTTGCATGCTCTTCGGGAATAATCTTCTAAAAAAGATCCACCATGGAAGACTGCTGCTGAGGTTCCTTGGGGGAGATTCAAATGAAAACTCATTTGGGAGTCTACTGCCGAGATTCACTAGGAGATACCTATTGCCAAGATTCTACGAGAAAATACCTACTACCAAGGCCTACTAGGAAATCTTATACCGAGATTAACCAGCGAATCTGCTACCGTGATTCTGTAGGGAAATACCTTCTGCCGATGTCTACTAGGGAATCTTCTGCTGAGATCAACCAAGGAATCTACTGCCGAGATTCACTTTAAAAGAAAGGTATACCTACTGTCGAGGTCTACTGGAAATCTTCTGCTGATATTAACCAAGAAATATACTGCCAAGATCAAACAAAGAATCAACTGTCGAGATTCACTTAGAAAATTACCTGTTGTCGAGGTTTTAACTGGAAAATCTTCTGTCGAGATCAACCAGGGAATTTATTGCTAAGATTCACTTTGAAAGATAGGTATACCTACTGCCGAGGTCTAGTGGAAATCTTGTGTCGAGATTAACAAGGAAATCTACTGCCGAGATCGAACAGAGAATCTACTGTCGCGATTCACTGAGAAAAATACTTACTGTTGAGGTTTTAACTAGAAAATCATCTGTCGAGATTAGCCAGGGGATCTACTGTCGAGATTCTGTGAGAAAAATACCTGCTACCGAGGTTTAACTAGAAAATATTCTGCCGAGATTAACCAGGGAATCTTCAGTCGAGATTCTTCTTACAAGCATAGAGTAGTTGATTGTAGTAACAATTTTTATCTTCACATGTAGATGAGACATGGTTCATTTTATGCTTATGATTGAATATGCTCTGATGTGCATTTGGTTAATGTATGTATGCGTGCTAATGAGAATTGGTCTTTTGTTGCATATGTTTGATTTTCAAGGCTTCATGTTATGGGAATATGCCAAATGAATGTGATGATATGCATGACATGACACTAGAGCAAAGTGACTTGATTACTACATGGCAATGATTTATTCAATGACTTAAAGATTTCCAAGGTTGTCCATATGGTGGGTAACGGATGAAAGAAAGTCTTTTGCAACAAGGTTTCTTGTCGAGGGAAAAGTAATTTTGATGGGAGGTCATTTCCAGCATGATTTCCCGACACTCATTTTGAACTCAATGGCGTGTTGCTTGAGCAGCTTGAACAACTTGAAAATCTAGATAGGATTTGCCTTTCAATAGTTCTCTTGCCCGAGTTTGTTGGGTCTTTGAAGGAATATACCTCAAAAGGAGTTTGGAAACAACTTTTTATGACACGACCTTGAGATGGCTTGCCCCTGTGTTCTGAACTTTGAAGTCTACGCCAAACACAACAAATAATTCTATTTCAAAGATGCTTGTGAGAGACATTTCTTGCTTCATAGACACATTCCCAATCCTTTGACATCTATCACAGGATTTAACAAATTTATGAGCATTTTTAAAAAGAGAAGGCCAAAAATAACCTGATTGAAGTACCTTAGCGGCAGTTCTAACCTCTCAAAAGTGTCCTCCATAAGGTGCGTTGTGACAAGATGTCAGGATCTGTCGTGCCTCAGATTAATCCACACATCGCCTTAGTAAGTAGTCACCATATTTATTATACAGAAAATGCTCATCCCAGTAATAACTTTTAGACATGTGAAAGAATCTTTTCCTTTGCTGGTAGTTGAACTCTGGTGGGATGTATCCACTGAACAAATAGTTAACAATGTCAATGTACCATGGGGTCACGCCTGTAGTGTTCATCAGTAACTTCTCATCTGAAAATACAAAAATGCTTTCATATAATAAACTAAACCTATTACTCTACACACACATTAATTAAAATGAATATTAAACCACACAAATACAATATATCCAGCACACTCTATTTTCGAGTTTGAAACCAATTAATAATAAAAATGATACTTATCAATAATTAGAATACAAAATGTAAAAGGATTATAGATTAATAGTTACCATTTAGCATTTTTCTTTGTGAATTCAAGAGTTAAAGTTTTGAGTCAAACTAGGTCAACTTCCTTTACTCCACTATTACTCTTGTCACCATATGATATTTTTTGCAATGAGGTTTTTTGGTGCTTATGAGTACCAAGGTTGGTATTTGAGTTTTTTTTAAGAAAACAAGAGCAAAAATGAGGTTATTAGAGAAATAGTAGGTGTCGGGTGATGTGTATTGAAGTGATGAGTCATGAAGTTGTGTGGTGTACTACACGATGAAGATAAAAGATCTTCATGAATTACTTTTGCTTTTTCCTTGTTGTCTCCCTCCTCTCAGCAATGCTATGTACTAATAACATGTTATTTTCAAAAATAGAGAAAAGAAACAAAAGAAATTTTGAAAGCTTAGTAACTAAGTGTTACTAAAAAGGGATAAAAAAACAACTTTTAAATAGAAAATGATAAATGAATTAAAATAAAAATTAACTATTTAATGTAAACTTAAATAAAAATTTGATTAAATCCTAATTAAATAAAAATGATTATTTAACTAAAAGTGAAAATGAAACTGGTTAAAAATGAATAAATAGTCTGGTATCGAATTGCTCGAAAAAATAAAATGAATGCGCCAAAATGATCAGAACAAAATAAATGACTTGGAAAAATACAACGTTCGATCAAATTGATCAAAATGCAATCAGAAAAGCAGTCAAAAATTAAAACGCGCGCGCCAGGTTAAACTACGCGAAACGTAGATTAATATAACTAATGACTGCAAGTTCAATTTTGAAACCTTTCGTCCACTGATTTTACGCACAATTGACTTTTAGTTTGACTCATTCTCCTGTAAATCCGACAAATTTATTCTGACTGCCAGTTCGGGAATTATGCAGCATGAAATGCATGTTATGCTATACAGATGATGCAGATGCTATGATAACTATATCAATTCAAATAATCAGGGTAAAAATTAGGATATGACAGTTTCCCCTATTTATGTATCTTCAACCAGGGAATATAGAGAAAGATACTTTTCATATGATCGCATTGGAGATAGTTAAATATAAAAAAGACCCAAATATTGTCCCTGGATGCAGATGCAATGATATGTTATGAATGCATGAAGGACTCGCTTTTTGGTTTGCTAGGGATACGAGGTATGAGATGAACCATAGCACAATTTTTTATGATGGATGATGGACGAACATGTGGGGATTGGTGGAGACATATGGTAGTGGTGATCCACGGGAAATGTCAGAGACATTAAGTGAAGACTCACTAGGAATGACAAATTGCTAGGGAAAAGGCACTGGGGAAGATTCAGAGTGCTTTATCAATAAGGTTCAGGCATGACCTGACAACACTTAGAATATATCTAACGGTTTTGGAGTCTTCTTATTAGAAGATCATCCACATAAACAAGACATTGGAGTCTTCTTACTAGAAGATCATCCACACAGAACAAGTCTATGACGACTCTTTATGAAAAAATCGATCAAAACAAACATAATTGGTGTTTTCCAACAAGAAAAATATCCAAGCTTCTAGAATTCCTTAAATTGAAAAGTCACTAAAGAGCTTATAAGAATCATAAGGAAAATAAAGGTAATAAAACTTTCTGTATGCGCCAACAACAATTGGACTTTAAAACAGAATGCCGGCAACAATTGGATTTTAAAACAGAAGACAACAATCAATGACAAGAACTTGGTTAATGCAAAATGGGCGCGAAACATTTTTCGGGCTATGCGTGATTTCTAAATTTGCTTTATGCATGATGTGTGAATGATCATGATATGTAAATGCTGTATTTATGAAATGACATGAAATGAAGCTTGGTAAGATGCCTTATTGGTGAATGGAAATGCAAGGTGAAATCACTGGGGAGAGAAATGATCAACTAATCTGACTGCTTGCATGCTCTTCGGGAATAATCTTCTAAAAAAGATCCACCATGGAAGACTGCTGCTGAGGTTCCTTGGGGGAGATTCAAATGAAAACTCATTTGGGAGTCTACTGCCGAGATTCACTAGGAGATACCTATTGCCAAGATTCTACGAGAAAATACCTACTACCAAGGCCTACTAGGAAATCTTATACCGAGATTAACCAGCGAATCTGCTACCGTGATTCTGTAGGGAAATACCTTCTGCCGATGTCTACTAGGGAATCTTTTGCTGAGATCAACCAAGGAATCTACTGCCGAGATTCACTTTAAAAGAAAGGTATACCTACTGTCGAGGTCTACTGGAAATCTTCTGCTGATATTAACCAAGAAATATATGCCAAGATCAAACAAAGAATCAACTGTCGAGATTCACTTAGAAAATTACCTGTTGTCGAGGTTTTAACTGGAAAATCTTCTGTCGAGATCAACCAGGGAATTTATTGCTAAGATTCACTTTGAAAGATAGGTATACCTACTGCCGAGGTCTAGTGGAAATCTTGTGTCGAGATTAACAAGGAAATCTACTGCCGAGATCGAACAGAGAATCTACTGTCGCGATTCACTGAGAAAAATACTTACTGTTGAGGTTTTAACTAGAAAATCATCTGTCGAGATTAGCCAGGGGATCTACTGTCGAGATTCTGTGAGAAAAATACCTGCTACCGAGGTTTAACTAGAAAATATTCTGCCGAGATTAACCAGGGAATCTTCAGTCGAGATTCTTCTTACAAGCATAGAGTAGTTGATTGTAGTAACAATTTTTATCTTCACATGTAGATGAGACATGGTTCATTTTATGCTTATGATTGAATATGCTCTGATGTGCATTTGGTTAATGTATGTATGCGTGCTAATGAGAATTGGTCTTTTGTTGCATATGTTTGATTTTCAAGGCTTCATGTTATGGGAATATGCCAAATGAATGTGATGATATGCATGACATGACACTAGAGCAAAGTGACTTGATTACTACATGGCAATGATTTATTCAATGACTTAAAGATTTCCAAGGTTGTCCATATGGTGGGTAACGGATGAAAGAAAGTCTTTTGCAACATGGTTTCTTGTCGAGGGAAAAGTAATTTTGATGGGAGGTCATTTCCAGCATGATTTCCCGACACTCATTTTGAACTCAATGGCGTGTTGCTTGAGCAGCTTGAACAACTTGAAAATCTAGATAGGATTTGCCTTTCAATAGTTCTCTTGCCCGAGTTTGTTGGGTCTTTGAAGGACTTTACCTCAAAAGGAGTTTGGAAACAACTTTTTATGACACGACCTTGAGATGGCTTGCCCCTGTGTTCTGAACTTTGAAGTCTACGCCAAACACAACAAATAATTCTATTTCAAAGATGCTTGTGAGAGACATTTCTTGCTTCATAGACACATTCCCAATCCTTTGACATCTATCACAGGATTTAACAAATTTATGAGCATTTTTAAAAAGAGAAGGCTAAAAATAACCTGATTGAAGTACCTTAGCGGCAGTTCTAACCTCTCAAAAGTGTCCTCCATAAGGTGCGTTGTGACAAGATGTCAGGATCTGTCGTGCCTCAGATTAATCCACACATCGCCTTAGTAAGTAGTCACCATATTTATTATACAGAAAATGCTCATCCCAGTAATAACTTTTAGACATGTGAAAGAATCTTTTCCTTTGCTGGTAGTTGAACTCTAGTGGGATGTATCCACTGAACAAATAGTTAACAATGTCAATGTACCATGGGGTCACGCCTGTAGTGTTCATCAGTAACTTCTCATCTGAAAATACAAAAATGCTTTCATATAATAAACTAAACCTATTACTCTACACACACATTAATTAAAATGAATATTAAACCACACAAATACAATATATCCAGCACACTCTATTTTCGAGTTTGAAACCAATTAATAATAAAAATGATACTTATCAATAATTAGAATACAAAATGTAAAAGGATTATAGATTAATAGTTACCATTTAGCATTTTTCTTTGTGAATTCAAGAGTTAAAGTTTTGAGTCAAACTAGGTCAACTTCCTTTACTCCACTATTACTCTTGTCACCATATGATATTTTTTGCAATGAGGTTTTTTGGTGCTTATGAGTACCAAGGTTGGTATTTGAGTTTTTTTTAAGAAAACAAGAGCAAAAATGAGGTTATTAGAGAAATAGTAGGTGTCGGGTGATGTGTATTGAAGTGATGAGTCATGAAGTTGTGTGGTGTACTACACGATGAAGATAAAAGATCTTCATGAATTACTTTTGCTTTTTCCTTGTTGTCTCCCTCCTCTCAGCAATGCTATGTACTAATAACATGTTATTTTCAAAAATAGAGAAAAGAAACAAAAGAAATTTTGAAAGCTTAGTAACTAAGTGTTACTAAAAAGGGATAAAAAAACAACTTTTAAATAGAAAATGATAAATGAATTAAAATAAAAATTAACTATTTAACGTAAACTTAAATAAAAATTTGATTAAATCCTAATTAAATAAAAATGATTATTTAACTAAAAGTGAAAATGAAACTGGTTAAAAATGAATAAATAGTCTGGTATCGAATTGCTCGAAAAAATAAAATGAATGCGCCAAAATGATCAGAACAAAATAAATGACTTGGAAAAATACAACGTTCGATCAAATTGATCAAAATGCAATCAGAAAAGCAGTCAAAAATTAAAACGCGCGCGCCAGGTTAAACTACGCGAAACGTAGATTAATATAACTAATGACTGCAAGTTCAATTTTGAAACCTTTCGTCCACTGATTTTACGCACAATTGACTTTTAGTTTGACTCATTCTCCTGTAAATCCGACAAATTTATTCTGACTGCCAGTTCGGGAATTATGCAGCATGAAATGCATGTTATGCTATACAGATGATGCAGATGCTATGATAACTATATCAATTCAAATAATCAGGGTAAAAATTAGGATATGACAGTTTCCCCTATTTATGTATCTTCAACCAGGGAATATAGAGAAAGATACTTTTCATATGATCGCATTGGAGATAGTTAAATATAAAAAAGACCCAAATATTGTCCCTGAATGCAGATGCAATGATATGTTATGAATGCATGAAGGACTCGCTTTTTGGTTTGTTAGGGATACGAGGTATGAGATGAACCATAGCACAATTTTTTATGATGGATGATGGACGAACATGTGGGGATTGGTGGAGACATATGGTAGTGGTGATCCACGGGAAATGTCAGAGACATTAAGTGAAGACTCACTAGGAATGACAAATTGCTAGGGAAAAGACACTGGGGAAGATTCAGAGTGCTTTATCAATAAGGTTCAGGCATGACCTGACAACACTTAGAATATATCTAACGGTTTTGGAGTCTTCTTATTAGAAGATCATCCACATAAACAAGACATTGGAGTCTTCTTACTAGAAGATCATCCACACAGAACAAGTCTATGACGACTCTTTATGAAAAAATCGATCAAAACAAACATAATTGGTGTTTTCCAACAAGAAAAATATCCAAGCTTCTAGAATTCCTTAAATTGAAAAGTCACTAAAGAGCTTATAAGAATCATAAGGAAAATAAAGGTAATAAAACTTTCTGTATGCGCCAACAACAATTGGACTTTAAAACAGAATGCCGGCAATAATTGGATTTTAAAACAGAAGACAACAATCAATGACAAGAACTTGGTTAATGCAAAATGGGCGCGAAATATTTTTCGGGCTATGCGTGATTTCTAAATTTGCTTTATGCATGATGTGTGAATGATCATGATATGTAAATGCTGTATTTATGAAATGACATGAAATGAAGCTTGGTAAGATGCCTTATTGGTGAATGGAAATGCAAGGTGAAATCACTGGGGAGAGAAATGATCAACTAATCTGACTGCTTGCATGCTCTTCGGGAATAATCTTCTAAAAAAGATCCACCATGGAAGACTGCTGCTGAGGTTCCTTGGGGGAGATTCAAATGAAAACTCATTTGGGAGTCTACTGCTGAGATTCACTAGGAGATACCTATTGCCAAGATTCTACGAGAAAATACCTACTACCAAGGCCTACTAGGAAATCTTATACCGAGATTAACCAGCGAATCTGCTACCGTGATTCTGTAGGGAAATACCTTCTGCCGATGTCTACTAGGGAATCTTCTGCTGAGATCAACCAAGGAATCTACTGCCGAGATTCACTTTAAAAGAAAGGTATACCTACTGTCGAGGTCTACTGGAAATCTTCTGCTGATATTAACCAAGAAATATACTGCCAAGATCAAACAAAGAATCAACTGTCGAGATTCACTTAGAAAATTACCTGTTGCCGAGGTTTTAACTGGAAAATCTTCTGTCGAGATCAACCAGGGAATTTATTGCTAAGATTCACTTTGAAAGATAGGTATACCTACTGCCGAGGTCTAGTGGAAATCTTGTGTCGAGATTAACAAGGAAATCTACTGCCGAGATCGAACAGAGAATCTACTGTCGCGATTCACTGAGAAAAATACTTACTGTTGAGGTTTTAACTAGAAAATCATCTGTCGAGATTAGCCAGGGGATCTACTGTCGAGATTCTGTGAGAAAAATACCTGCTACCGAGGTTTAACTAGAAAATATTCTGCCGAGATTAACCAGGGAATCTTCAGTCGAGATTCTTCTTACAAGCATAGAGTAGTTTATTGTAGTAACAATTTTTATCTTCACATGTAGATGAGACATGGTTCATTTTATGCTTATGATTGAATATGCTCTGATGTGCATTTGGTTAATGTATGTATGCGTGCTAATGAGAATTGGTCTTTTGTTGCATATGTTTGATTTTCAAGGCTTCATGTTATGGGAATATGCCAAATGAATGTGATGATATGCATGACATGACACTAGAGCAAAGTGACTTGATTACTACATGGCAATGATTTATTCAATGACTTAAAGATTTCCAAGGTTGTCCATACGGTGGGTAACGGATGAAAGAAAGTCTTTTGCAACATGGTTTCTTGTCGAGGGAAAAGTAATTTTGATGGGAGGTCATTTCCAGCATGATTTCCCGACACTCATTTTGAACTCAATGGCGTGTTGCTTGAGCAGCTTGAACAACTTGAAAATCTAGATAGGATTTGCCTTTCAATAGTTCTCTTGCCCGAGTTTGTTGGGTCTTTGAAGGACTTTACCTCAAAAGGAGTTTGGAAACAACTTTTTATGACACGACCTTGAGATGGCTTGCCCCTGTGTTCTGAACTTTGAAGTCTACGCCAAACACAACAAATAATTCTATTTCAAAGATGCTTGTGAGAGACATTTCTTGCTTCATAGACACATTCCCAATCCTTTGACATCTATCACAGGATTTAACAAATTTATGAGCATTTTTAAAAAGAGAAGGCTAAAAATAACCTGATTGAAGTACCTTAGCGGCAGTTCTAACCTCTCAAAAGTGTCCTCCATAAGGTGCGTTGTGACAAGATGTCAGGATCTGTCGTGCCTCAGATTAATCCACACATCGCCTTAGTAAGTAGTCACCATATTTATCATACAGAAAATGCTCATCCCAGTAATAACTTTTAGACATGTGAAAGAATCTTTTCCTTTGCTGGTAGTTGAACTCTGGTGGGATGTATCCACTGAACAAATAGTTAACAATGTCAATGTACCATGGGGTCACGCCTGTAGTGTTCATCAGTAACTTCTCATCTGAAAATACAAAAATGCTTTCATATAATAAACTAAACCTATTACTCTACACACACATTAATTAAAATGAATATTAAACCACACAAATACAATATATCCAGCACACTCTATTTTCGAGTTTGAAACCAATTAATAATAAAAATGATACTTATCAATAATTAGAATACAAAATGTAAAAGGATTATAGATTAATAGTTACCATTTAGCATTTTTCTTTGTGAATTCAAGAGTTAAAGTTTTGAGTCAAACTAGGTCAACTTCCTTTACTCCACTATTACTCTTGTCACCATATGATATTTTTTGCAATGAGGTTTTTTGGTGCTTATGAGTACCAAGGTTGGTATTTGAGTTTTTTTTAAGAAAACAAGAGCAAAAATGAGGTTATTAGAGAAATAGTAGGTGTCGGGTGATGTGTATTGAAGTGATGAGTCATGAAGTTGTGTGGTGTACTACACGATGAAGATAAAAGATCTTCATGAATTACTTTTGCTTTTTCCTTGTTGTCTCCCTCCTCTCAGCAATGCTATGTACTAATAACATGTTATTTTCAAAAATAGAGAAAAGAAACAAAAGAAATTTTGAAAGCTTAGTAACTAAGTGTTACTAAAAAGGGATAAAAAAACAACTTTTAAATAGAAAATGATAAATGAATTAAAATAAAAATTAACTATTTAATGTAAACTTAAATAAAAATTTGATTAAATCCTAATTAAATAAAAATGATTATTTAACTAAAAGTGAAAATGAAACTGGTTAAAAATGAATAAATAGTCTGGTATCGAATTGCTCGAAAAAATAAAATGAATGCGCCAAAATGATCAGAACAAAATAAATGACTTGGAAAAATACAACGTTCGATCAAATTGATCAAAATGCAATCAGAAAAGCAGTCAAAAATTAAAACGCGCGCGCCAGGTTAAACTACGCGAAACGTAGATTAATATAACTAATGACTGCAAGTTCAATTTTGAAACCTTTCGTCCACTGATTTTACGCACAATTGACTTTTAGTTTGACTCATTCTCCTGTAAATCCGACAAATTTATTCTGACTGCCAGTTCGGGAATTATGCAGCATGAAATGCATGTTATGCTATACAGATGATGCAGATGCTATGATAACTATATCAATTCAAATAATCAGGGTAAAAATTAGGATATGACAGTTTCCCCTATTTATGTATCTTCAACCAGGGAATATAGAGAAAGATACTTTTCATATGATCGCATTGGAGATAGTTAAATATAAAAAAGACCCAAATATTGTCCCTGAATGCAGATGCAATGATATGTTATGAATGCATGAAGGACTCGCTTTTTGGTTTGCTAGGGATACGAGGTATGAGATGAACCATAGCACAATTTTTTATGATGGATGATGGACGAACATGTGGGGATTGGTGGAGACATATGGTAGTGGTGATCCACGGGAAATGTCAGAGACATTAAGTGAAGACTCACTAGGAATGACAAATTGCTAGGGAAAAGACACTGGGGAAGATTCAGAGTGCTTTATCAATAAGGTTCAGGCATGACCTGACAACACTTAGAATATATCTAACGGTTTTAGAGTCTTCTTATTAGAAGATCATCCACATAAACAAGACATTGGAGTCTTCTTACTAGAAGATCATCCACACAGAACAAGTCTATGACGACTCTTTATGAAAAAATCGATCAAAACAAACATAATTGGTGTTTTCCAACAAGAAAAATATCCAAGATTCTAGAATTCCTTAAATTGAAAAGTCACTAAAGAGCTTATAAGAATCATAAGGAAAATAAAGGTAATAAAACTTTCTGTATGCGCCAACAACAATTGGACTTTAAAACAGAATGCCGGCAACAATTGGATTTTAAAACAGAAGACAACAATCAATGACAAGAACTTGGTTAATGCAAAATGGGCGCGAAACATTTTTCGGGCTATGCGTGATTTCTAAATTTGCTTTATGCATGATGTGTGAATGATCATGATATGTAAATGCTGTATTTATGAAATGACATGAAATGAAGCTTGGTAAGATGCCTTATTGGTGAATGGAAATGCAAGGTGAAATCACTGGGGAGAGAAATGATCAACTAATCTGACTGCTTGCATGCTCTTCGGGAATAATCTTCTAAAAAAGATCCACCATGGAAGACTGCTGCTGAGGTTCCTTGGGGGAGATTCAAATGAAAACTCATTTGGGAGTCTACTGCCGAGATTCACTAGGAGATACCTATTGCCAAGATTCTACGAGAAAATACCTACTACCAAGGCCTACTAGGAAATCTTATACCGAGATTAACCAGCGAATCTGCTACCGTGATTCTGTAGGGAAATACCTTCTGCCGATGTCTACTAGGGAATCTTTTGCTGAGATCAACCAAGGAATCTACTGCCGAGATTCACTTTAAAAGAAAGGTATACCTACTGTCGAGGTCTACTGGAAATCTTCTGCTGATATTAACCAAGAAATATATGCCAAGATCAAACAAAGAATCAACTGTCGAGATTCACTTAGAAAATTACCTGTTGTCGAGGTTTTAACTGGAAAATCTTCTGTCGAGATCAACCAGGGAATTTATTGCTAAGATTCACTTTGAAAGATAGGTATACCTACTGCCGAGGTCTAGTGGAAATCTTGTGTCGAGATTAACAAGGAAATCTACTGCCGAGATCGAACAGAGAATCTACTGTCGCGATTCACTGAGAAAAATACTTACTGTTGAGGTTTTAACTAGAAAATCATCTGTCGAGATTAGCCAGGGGATCTACTGTCGAGATTCTGTGAGAAAAATACCTGCTACCGAGGTTTAACTAGAAAATATTCTGCCGAGATTAACCAGGGAATCTTCAGTCGAGATTCTTCTTACAAGCATAGAGTAGTTGATTGTAGTAACAATTTTTATCTTCACATGTAGATGAGACATGGTTCATTTTATGCTTATGATTGAATATGCTCTGATGTGCATTTGGTTAATGTATGTATGCGTGCTAATGAGAATTGGTCTTTTGTTGCATATGTTTGATTTTCAAGGCTTCATGTTATGGGAATATGCCAAATGAATGTGATGATATGCATGACATGACACTAGAGCAAAGTGACTTGATTACTACATGGCAATGATTTATTCAATGACTTAAAGATTTCCAAGGTTGTCCATATGGTGGGTAACGGATGAAAGAAAGTCTTTTGCAACATGGTTTCTTGTCGAGGGAAAAGTAATTTTGATGGGAGGTCATTTCCAGCATGATTTCCCGACACTCATTTTGAACTCAATGGCGTGTTGCTTGAGCAGCTTGAACAACTTGAAAATCTAGATAGGATTTGCCTTTCAATAGTTCTCTTGCCCGAGTTTGTTGGGTCTTTGAAGGACTTTACCTCAAAAGGAGTTTGGAAACAACTTTTTATGACACGACCTTGAGATGGCTTGCCCCTGTGTTCTGAACTTTGAAGTCTACGCCAAACACAACAAATAATTCTATTTCAAAGATGCTTGTGAGAGACATTTCTTGCTTCATAGACACATTCCCAATCCTTTGACATCTATCACAGGATTTAACAAATTTATGAGCATTTTTAAAAAGAGAAGGCTAAAAATAACCTGATTGAAGTACCTTAGCGGCAGTTCTAACCTCTCAAAAGTGTCCTCCATAAGGTGCGTTGTGACAAGATGTCAGGATCTGTCGTGCCTCAGATTAATCCACACATCGCCTTAGTAAGTAGTCACCATATTTATTATACAGAAAATGCTCATCCCAGTAATAACTTTTAGACATGTGAAAGAATCTTTTCCTTTGCTGGTAGTTGAACTCTAGTGGGATGTATCCACTGAACAAATAGTTAACAATGTCAATGTACCATGGGGTCACGCCTGTAGTGTTCATCAGTAACTTCTCATCTGAAAATACAAAAATGCTTTCATATAATAAACTAAACCTATTACTCTACACACACATTAATTAAAATGAATATTAAACCACACAAATACAATATATCCAGCACACTCTATTTTCGAGTTTGAAACCAATTAATAATAAAAATGATACTTATCAATAATTAGAATACAAAATGTAAAAGGATTATAGATTAATAGTTACCATTTAGCATTTTTCTTTGTGAATTCAAGAGTTAAAGTTTTGAGTCAAACTAGGTCAACTTCCTTTACTCCACTATTACTCTTGTCACCATATGATATTTTTTGCAATGAGGTTTTTTGGTGCTTATGAGTACCAAGGTTGGTATTTGAGTTTTTTTTAAGAAAACAAGAGCAAAAATGAGGTTATTAGAGAAATAGTAGGTGTCGGGTGATGTGTATTGAAGTGATGAGTCATGAAGTTGTGTGGTGTACTACACGATGAAGATAAAAGATCTTCATGAATTACTTTTGCTTTTTCCTTGTTGTCTCCCTCCTCTCAGCAATGCTATGTACTAATAACATGTTATTTTCAAAAATAGAGAAAAGAAACAAAAGAAATTTTGAAAGCTTAGTAACTAAGTGTTACTAAAAAGGGATAAAAAAACAACTTTTAAATAGAAAATGATAAATGAATTAAAATAAAAATTAACTATTTAACGTAAACTTAAATAAAAATTTGATTAAATCCTAATTAAATAAAAATGATTATTTAACTAAAAGTGAAAATGAAACTGGTTAAAAATGAATAAATAGTCTGGTATCGAATTGCTCGAAAAAATAAAATGAATGCGCCAAAATGATCAGAACAAAATAAATGACTTGGAAAAATACAACGTTCGATCAAATTGATCAAAATGCAATCAGAAAAGCAGTCAAAAATTAAAACGCGCGCGCCAGGTTAAACTACGCGAAACGTAGATTAATATAACTAATGACTGCAAGTTCAATTTTGAAACCTTTCGTCCACTGATTTTACGCACAATTGACTTTTAGTTTGACTCATTCTCCTGTAAATCCGACAAATTTATTCTGACTGCCAGTTCGGGAATTATGCAGCATGAAATGCATGTTATGCTATACAGATGATGCAGATGCTATGATAACTATATCAATTCAAATAATCAGGGTAAAAATTAGGATATGACAGTTTCCCCTATTTATGTATCTTCAACCAGGGAATATAGAGAAAGATACTTTTCATATGATCGCATTGGAGATAGTTAAATATAAAAAAGACCCAAATATTGTCCCTGAATGCAGATGCAATGATATGTTATGAATGCATGAAGGACTCGCTTTTTGGTTTGTTAGGGATACGAGGTATGAGATGAACCATAGCACAATTTTTTATGATGGATGATGGACGAACATGTGGGGATTGGTGGAGACATATGGTAGTGGTGATCCACGGGAAATGTCAGAGACATTAAGTGAAGACTCACTAGGAATGACAAATTGCTAGGGAAAAGACACTGGGGAAGATTCAGAGTGCTTTATCAATAAGGTTCAGGCATGACCTGACAACACTTAGAATATATCTAACGGTTTTGGAGTCTTCTTATTAGAAGATCATCCACATAAACAAGACATTGGAGTCTTCTTACTAGAAGATCATCCACACAGAACAAGTCTATGACGACTCTTTATGAAAAAATCGATCAAAACAAACATAATTGGTGTTTTCCAACAAGAAAAATATCCAAGCTTCTAGAATTCCTTAAATTGAAAAGTCACTAAAGAGCTTATAAGAATCATAAGGAAAATAAAGGTAATAAAACTTTCTGTATGCGCCAACAACAATTGGACTTTAAAACAGAATGCCGGCAATAATTGGATTTTAAAACAGAAGACAACAATCAATGACAAGAACTTGGTTAATGCAAAATGGGCGCGAAATATTTTTCGGGCTATGCGTGATTTCTAAATTTGCTTTATGCATGATGTGTGAATGATCATGATATGTAAATGCTGTATTTATGAAATGACATGAAATGAAGCTTGGTAAGATGCCTTATTGGTGAATGGAAATGCAAGGTGAAATCACTGGGGAGAGAAATGATCAACTAATCTGACTGCTTGCATGCTCTTCGGGAATAATCTTCTAAAAAAGATCCACCATGGAAGACTGCTGCTGAGGTTCCTTGGGGGAGATTCAAATGAAAACTCATTTGGGAGTCTACTGCTGAGATTCACTAGGAGATACCTATTGCCAAGATTCTACGAGAAAATACCTACTACCAAGGCCTACTAGGAAATCTTATACCGAGATTAACCAGCGAATCTGCTACCGTGATTCTGTAGGGAAATACCTTCTGCCGATGTCTACTAGGGAATCTTCTGCTGAGATCAACCAAGGAATCTACTGCCGAGATTCACTTTAAAAGAAAGGTATACCTACTGTCGAGGTCTACTGGAAATCTTCTGCTGATATTAACCAAGAAATATACTGCCAAGATCAAACAAAGAATCAACTGTCGAGATTCACTTAGAAAATTACCTGTTGTCGAGGTTTTAACTGGAAAATCTTCTGTCGAGATCAACCAGGGAATTTATTGCTAAGATTCACTTTGAAAGATAGGTATACCTACTGCCGAGGTCTAGTGGAAATCTTGTGTCGAGATTAACAAGGAAATCTACTGCCGAGATCGAACAGAGAATCTACTGTCGCGATTCACTGAGAAAAATACTTACTGTTGAGGTTTTAACTAGAAAATCATCTGTCGAGATTAGCCAGGGGATCTACTGTCGAGATTCTGTGAGAAAAATACCTGCTACCGAGGTTTAACTAGAAAATATTCTGCCGAGATTAACCAGGGAATCTTCAGTCGAGATTCTTCTTACAAGCATAGAGTAGTTGATTGTAGTAACAATTTTTATCTTCACATGTAGATGAGACATGGTTCATTTTATGCTTATGATTGAATATGCTCTGATGTGCATTTGGTTAATGTATGTATGCGTGCTAATGAGAATTGGTCTTTTGTTGCATATGTTTGATTTTCAAGGCTTCATGTTATGGGAATATGCCAAATGAATGTGATGATATGCATGACATGACACTAGAGCAAAGTGACTTGATTACTACATGGCAATGATTTATTCAATGACTTAAAGATTTCCAAGGTTGTCCATATGGTGGGTAACGGATGAAAGAAAGTCTTTTGCAACATGGTTTCTTGTCGAGGGAAAAGTAATTTTGATGGGAGGTCATTTCCAGCATGATTTCCCGACACTCATTTTGAACTCAATGGCGTGTTGCTTGAGCAGCTTGAACAACTTGAAAATCTAGATAGGATTTGCCTTTCAATAGTTCTCTTGCCCGAGTTTGTTGGGTCTTTGAAGGACTTTACCTCAAAAGGAGTTTGGAAACAACTTTTTATGACACGACCTTGAGATGGCTTGCCCCTGTGTTCTGAACTTTGAAGTCTACGCCAAACACAACAAATAATTCTATTTCAAAGATGCTTGTGAGAGACATTTCTTGCTTCATAGACACATTCCCAATCCTTTGACATCTATCACAGGATTTAACAAATTTATGAGCATTTTTAAAAAGAGAAGGCTAAAAATAACCTGATTGAAGTACCTTAGCGGCAGTTCTAACCTCTCAAAAGTGTCCTCCATAAGGTGCGTTGTGACAAGATGTCAGGATCTGTCGTGCCTCAGATTAATCCACACATCGCCTTAGTAAGTAGTCACCATATTTATTATACAGAAAATGCTCATCCCAGTAATAACTTTTAGACATGTGAAAGAATCTTTTCCTTTGCTGGTAGTTGAACTCTAGTGGGATGTATCCACTGAACAAATAGTTAACAATGTCAATGTACCATGGGGTCACGCCTGTAGTGTTCATCAGTAACTTCTCATCTGAAAATACAAAAATGCTTTCATATAATAAACTAAACCTATTACTCTACACACACATTAATTAAAATGAATATTAAACCACACAAATACAATATATCCAGCACACTCTATTTTCGAGTTTGAAACCAATTAATAATAAAAATGATACTTATCAATAATTAGAATACAAAATGTAAAAGGATTATAGATTAATAGTTACCATTTAGCATTTTTCTTTGTGAATTCAAGAGTTAAAGTTTTGAGTCAAACTAGGTCAACTTCCTTTACTCCACTATTACTCTTGTCACCATATGATATTTTTTGCAATGAGGTTTTTTGGTGCTTATGAGTACCAAGGTTGGTATTTGAGTTTTTTTTAAGAAAACAAGAGCAAAAATGAGGTTATTAGAGAAATAGTAGGTGTCGGGTGATGTGTATTGAAGTGATGAGTCATGAAGTTGTGTGGTGTACTACACGATGAAGATAAAAGATCTTCATGAATTACTTTTGCTTTTTCCTTGTTGTCTCCCTCCTCTCAGCAATGTTATGTACTAATAACATGTTATTTTCAAAAATAGAGAAAAGAAACAAAAGAAATTTTGAAAGCTTAGTAACTAAGTGTTACTAAAAAGGGATAAAAAAACAACTTTTAAATAGAAAATGATAAATGAATTAAAATAAAAATTAACTATTTAACGTAAACTTAAATAAAAATTTGATTAAATCCTAATTAAATAAAAATGATTATTTAACTAAAAGTGAAAATGAAACTGGTTAAAAATGAATAAATAGTCTGGTATCGAATTGCTCGAAAAAATAAAATGAATGCGCCAAAATGATCAGAACAAAATAAATGACTTGGAAAAATACAACGTTCGATCAAATTGATCAAAATGCAATCAGAAAAGCAGTCAAAAATTAAAACGCGCGCGCCAGGTTAAACTACGCGAAACGTAGATTAATATAACTAATGACTGCAAGTTCAATTTTGAAACCTTTCGTCCACTGATTTTACGCACAATTGACTTTTAGTTTGACTCATTCTCCTGTAAATCCGACAAATTTATTCTGACTGCCAGTTCGGGAATTATGCAGCATGAAATGCATGTTATGCTATACAGATGATGCAGATGCTATGATAACTATATCAATTCAAATAATCAGGGTAAAAATTAGGATATGACAGTTTCCCCTATTTATGTATCTTCAACCAGGGAATATAGAGAAAGATACTTTTCATATGATCGCATTGGAGATAGTTAAATATAAAAAAGACCCAAATATTGTCCCTGAATGCAGATGCAATGATATGTTATGAATGCATGAAGGACTCGCTTTTTGGTTTGCTAGGGATACGAGGTATGAGATGAACCATAGCACAATTTTTTATGATGGATGATGGACGAACATGTGGGGATTGGTGGAGACATATGGTAGTGGTGATCCACGGGAAATGTCAGAGACATTAAGTGAAGACTCACTAGGAATGACAAATTGCTAGGGAAAAGACACTGGGGAAGATTCAGAGTGCTTTATCAATAAGGTTCAGGCATGACCTGACAACACTTAGAATATATCTAACGGTTTTGGAGTCTTCTTATTAGAAGATCATCCACATAAACAAGACATTGGAGTCTTCTTACTAGAAGATCATCCACACAGAACAAGTCTATGACGACTCTTTATGAAAAAATCGATCAAAACAAACATAATTGGTGTTTTCCAACAAGAAAAATATCCAAGCTTCTAGAATTCCTTAAATTGAAAAGTCACTAAAGAGCTTATAAGAATCATAAGGAAAATAAAGGTAATAAAACTTTCTGTATGCGCCAACAACAATTGGACTTTAAAACAGAATGCCGGCAACAATTGGATTTTAAAACAGAAGACAACAATCAATGACAAGAACTTGGTTAATGCAAAATGGGCGCGAAACATTTTTCGGGCTATGCGTGATTTCTAAATTTGCTTTATGCATGATGTGTGAATGATCATGATATGTAAATGCTGTATTTATGAAATGACATGAAATGAAGCTTGGTAAGATGCCTTATTGGTGAATGGAAATGCAAGGTGAAATCACTGGGGAGAGAAATGATCAACTAATCTGACTGCTTGCATGCTCTTCGGGAATAATCTTCTAAAAAAGATCCACCATGGAAGACTGCTGCTGAGGTTCCTTGGGGGAGATTCAAATGAAAACTCATTTGGGAGTCTACTGCCGAGATTCACTAGGAGATACCTATTGCCAAGATTCTACGAGAAAATACCTACTACCAAGGCCTACTAGGAAATCTTATACCGAGATTAACCAGCGAATCTGCTACCGTGATTCTGTAGGGAAATACCTTCTGCCGATGTCTACTAGGGAATCTTCTGCTGAGATCAACCAAGGAATCTACTGCGGAGATTCACTTTAAAAGAAAGGTATACCTACTGTCGAGGTCTACTGGAAATCTTCTGCTGATATTAACCAAGAAATATACTGCCAAGATCAAACAAAGAATCAACTGTCGAGATTCACTTAGAAAATTACCTGTTGTCGAGGTTTTAACTGGAAAATCTTCTGTCGAGATCAACCAGGGAATTTATTGCTAAGATTCACTTTGAAAGATAGGTATACCTACTGTCGAGGTCTAGTGGAAATCTTGTGTCGAGATTAACAAGGAAATCTACTGCCGAGATCGAACAGAGAATCTACTGTCGCGATTCACTGAGAAAAATACTTACTGTTGAGGTTTTAACTAGAAAATCATCTGTCGAGATTAGCCAGGGGATCTACTGTCGAGATTCTGTGAGAAAAATACCTGCTACCGAGGTTTAACTAGAAAATATTCTGCCGAGATTAACCAGGGAATCTTCAGTCGAGATTCTTCTTACAAGCATAGAGTAGTTGATTGTAGTAACAATTTTTATCTTCACATGTAGATGAGACATGGTTCATTTTATGCTTATGATTGAATATGCTCTGATGTGCATTTGGTTAATGTATGTATGCGTGCTAATGAGAATTGGTCTTTTGTTGCATATGTTTGATTTTCAAGGCTTCATGTTATAGGAATATGCCAAATGAATGTGATGATATGCATGACATGACACTAGAGCAAAGTGACTTGATTACTACATGGCAATGATTTATTCAATGACTTAAAGATTTCCAAGGTTGTCCATATGGTGGGTAATGGATGAAAGAAAGTCTTTTGCAACATGGTTTCTTGTCGAGGGAAAAGTAATTTTGATGGGAGGTCATTTCCAGCATGATTTCCCGACACTCATTTTGAACTCAATGGCGTGTTGCTTGAGCAGCTTGAACAACTTGAAAATCTAGATAGGATTTGCCTTTCAATAGTTCTCTTGCCCGAGTTTGTTGGGTCTTTGAAGGACTTTACCTCAAAAGGAGTTTGGAAACAACTTTTTATGACACGACCTTGAGATGGCTTGCCCCTGTGTTCTGAACTTTGAAGTCTACGCCAAACACAACAAATAATTCTATTTCAAAGATGCTTGTGAGAGACATTTCTTTCTTCATAGACACATTCCCAATCCTTTGACATCTATCACAGGATTTAACAAATTTATGAGCATTTTTAAAAAGAGAAGGCTAAAAATAACCTGATTGAAGTACCTTAGCGGCAGTTCTAACCTCTCAAAAGTGTCCTCCATAAGGTGCGTTGTGACAAGATGTCAGGATCTGTCGTGCCTCAGATTAATCCACACATCGCCTTAGTAAGTAGTCACCATATTTATTATACAGAAAATGCTCATCCCAGTAATAACTTTTAGACATGTGAAAGAATCTTTTCCTTTGCTGGTAGTTGAACTCTGGTGGGATGTATCCACTGAACAAATAGTTAACAATGTCAATGTACCATGGGGTCACGCCTGTAGTGTTCATCATTAACTTCTCATCTGAAAATACAAAAATGCTTTCATATAATAAACTAAACCTATTACTCTACACACACATTAATTAAAATGAATATTAAACCACACAAATACAATATATCCAGCACACTCTATTTTCGAGTTTGAAACCAATTAATAATAAAAATGATACTTATCAATAATTAGAATACAAAATGTAAAAGGATTATAGATTAATAGTTACCATTTAGCATTTTTCTTTGTGAATTCAAGAGTTAAAGTTTTGAGTCAAACTAGGTCAACTTCCTTTACTCCACTATTACTCTTGTCACCATATGATATTTTTTGCAATGAGGTTTTTTGGTGCTTATGAGTACCAAGGTTGGTATTTGAGTTTTTTTTAAGAAAACAAGAGCAAAAATGAGGTTATTAGAGAAATAGTAGGTGTCGGGTGATGTGTATTGAAGTGATGAGTCATGAAGTTGTGTGGTGTACTACACGATGAAGAGAAAAGATCTTCATGAATTACTTTTGCTTTTTCCTTGTTGTCTCCCTCCTCTCAGCAATGCTATGTACTAATAACATGTTATTTTCAAAAATAGAGAAAAGAAACAAAAGAAATTTTGAAAGCTTAGTAACTAAGTGTTACTAAAAAGGGATAAAAAAACAACTTTTAAATAGAAAATGATAAATGAATTAAAATAAAAATTAACTATTTAACGTAAACTTAAATAAAAATTTGATTAAATCCTAATTAAATAAAAATGATTATTTAACTAAAAGTGAAAATGAAACTGGTTAAAAATGAATAAATAGTCTGGTATCGAATTGCTCGAAAAAATAAAATGAATGCGCCAAAATGATCAGAACAAAATAAATGACTTGGAAAAATACAACGTTCGATCAAATTGATCAAAATGCAATCAGAAAAGCAGTCAAAAATTAAAACGCGCGCGCCAGGTTAAACTACGCGAAACGTAGATTAATATAACTAATGACTGCAAGTTCAATTTTGAAACCTTTCGTCCACTGATTTTACGCACAATTGACTTTTAGTTTGACTAATTCTCCTGTAAATCCGACAAATTTTTTCTGACTGCCAGTTCGGGAATTATGCAGCATGAAATGCATGTTATGCTATACAGATGATGCAGATGCTATGATAACTATATCAATTCAAATAATCAGGGTAAAAATTAGGATATGACAGTTTCCCCTATTTATGTATCTTCAACCAGGGAATATAGAGAAAGATACTTTTCATATGATCGCATTGGAGATAGTTAAATATAAAAAAGACCCAAATATTGTCCCTGAATGCAGATGCAATGATATGTTATGAATGCATGAAGGACTCGCTTTTTGGTTTGCTAGGGATACGAGGTATGAGATGAACCATAGCACAATTTTTTATGATGGATGATGGACGAACATGTGGGGATTGGTGGAGACATATGGTAGTGGTGATCCACGGGAAATGTCAGAGACATTAAGTGAAGACTCACTAGGAATGACAAATTGCTAGGGAAAAGACACTGGGGAAGATTCAGAGTGCTTTATCAATAAGGTTCAGGCATGACCTGACAACACTTAGAATATATCTAACGGTTTTGGAGTCTTCTTATTAGAAGATCATCCACATAAACAAGACATTGGAGTCTTCTTACTAGAAGATCATCCACACAGAACAAGTCTATGACGACTCTTTATGAAAAAATCGATCAAAACAAACATAATTGGTGTTTTCCAACAAGAAAAATATCCAAGCTTCTAGAATTCCTTAAATTGAAAAGTCACTAAAGAGCTTATAAGAATCATAAGGAAAATAAAGGTAATAAAACTTTCTGTATGCGCCAACAACAATTGGACTTTAAAACAGAATGCCGGCAACAATTGGATTTTAAAACAGAAGACAACAATCAATGACAAGAACTTGGTTAATGCAAAATGGGCGCGAAACATTTTTCGGGCTATGCGTGATTTCTAAATTTGCTTTATGCATGATGTGTGAATGATCATGATATGTAAATGCGGTATTTATGAAATGACATGAAATGAAGCTTGGTAAGATGCCTTATTGGTGAATGGAAATGCAAGGTGAAATCACTGGGGAGAGAAATGATCAACTAATCTGACTGCTTGCATGCTCTTCGGGAATAATCTTCTAAAAAAGATCCACCATGGAAGACTGCTGCTAAGGTTCCTTGAGGGAGATTCAAATGAAAACTCATTTGGGAGTCTACTGCCGAGATTCACTAGGAGATACCTATTGCCAAGATTCTACGAGAAAATACCTACTACCAAGGCCTACTAGGAAATCTTATACCGAGATTAACCAGCGAATCTGCTACCGTGATTCTGTAGGGAAATACCTTCTGCCGATGTCTACTAGGGAATCTTCTGCTGAGATCAACCAAGGAATCTACTGCCGAGATTCACTTTAAAAGAAAGGTATACCTACTGTCGAGGTCTACTGGAAATCTTCTGCTGATATTAACCAAGAAATATACTGCCAAGATCAAACAAAGAATCAACTGTCGAGATTCACTTAGAAAATTACCTGTTGCCGAGGTTTTAACTGGAAAATCTTCTGTCGAGATCAACCAGGGAATTTATTGCTAAGATTCACTTTGAAAGATAGGTATACCTACTGCCGAGGTCTAGTGGAAATCTTGTGTCGAGATTAACAAGGAAATCTACTGCCGAGATCGAACAGAGAATCTACTGTCGCGATTCACTGAGAAAAATACTTACTGTTGAGGTTTTAACTAGAAAATCATCTGTCGAGATTAGCCAGGGGATCTACTGTCGATATTCTGTGAGAAAAATACCTGCTACCGAGGTTTAACTAGAAAATATTCTGCCGAGATTAACCAGGGAATCTTCAGTCGAGATTCTTCTTACAAGCATAGAGTAGTTGATTGTAGTAACAATTTTTATCTTCACATGTAGATGAGACATGGTTCATTTTATGCTTATGATTGAATATGCTCTGATGTGCATTTGGTTAATGTATGTATGCGTGCTAATGAGAATTGGTCTTTTGTTGCATATGTTTGATTTTCAAGGCTTCATGTTATGGGAATATGCCAAATGAATGTGATGATATGCATGACATGACACTAGAGCAAAGTGACTTGATTACTACATGGCAATGATTTATTCAATGACTTAAAGATTTCCAAGGTTGTCCATATGGTGGGTAATGGATGAAAGAAAGTCTTTTGCAACATGGTTTCTTGTCGAGGGAAAAGTAATTTTGATGGGAGGTCATTTCCAGCATGATTTCCCGACACTCATTTTGAACTCAATGGCGTGTTGCTTGAGCAGCTTGAACAACTTGAAAATCTAGATAGGATTTGCCTTTCAATAGTTCTCTTGCCCGAGTTTGTTGGGTCTTTGAAGGACTTTACCTCAAAAGGAGTTTGGAAACAACTTTTTATGACACGACCTTGAGATGGCTTGCCCCTGTGTTCTGAACTTTGAAGTCTACGCCAAACACAACAAATAATTCTATTTCAAAGATGCTTGTGAGAGACATTTCTTGCTTCATAGACACATTCCCAATCCTTTGACATCTATCACAGGATTTAACAAATTTATGAGCATTTTTAAAAAGAGAAGGCTAAAAATAACCTGATTGAAGTACCTTAGCGGCAGTTCTAACCTCTCAAAAGTGTCCTCCATAAGGTGCGTTGTGACAAGATGTCAGGATCTGTCGTGCCTCAGATTAATCCACACATCGCCTTAGTAAGTAGTCACCATATTTATTATACAGAAAATGCTCATCCCAGTAATAACTTTTAGACATGTGAAAGAATCTTTTCCTTTGCTGGTAGTTGAACTCTGGTGGGATGTATCCACTGAACAAATAGTTAACAATGTCAATGTACCATGGGGTCACGCCTGTAGTGTTCATCAGTAACTTCTCATCTGAAAATACAAAAATGCTTTCATATAATAAACTAAACCTATTACTCTACACACACATTAATTAAAATGAATATTAAACCACACAAATACAATATATCCAGCACACTCTATTTTCGAGTTTGAAACCAATTAATAATAAAAATGATACTTATCAATAATTAGAATACAAAATGTAAAAGGATTATAGATTAATAGTTACCATTTAGCATTTTTCTTTGTGAATTCAAGAGTTAAAGTTTTGAGTCAAACTAGGTCAACTTCCTTTACTCCACTATTACTCTTGTCACCATATGATATTTTTTGCAATGAGGTTTTTTGGTGCTTATGAGTACCAAGGTTGGTATTTGAGTTTTTTTTAAGAAAACAAGAGCAAAAATGAGGTTATTAGAGAAATAGTAGGTGTCGGGTGATGTGTATTGAAGTGATGAGTCATGAAGTTGTGTGGTGTACTACACGATGAAGATAAAAGATCTTCATGAATTACTTTTGCTTTTTCCTTGTTGTCTCCCTCCTCTCAGCAATGCTATGTACTAATAACATGTTATTTTCAAAAATAGAGAAAAGAAACAAAAGAAATTTTGAAAGCTTAGTAACTAAGTGTTACTAAAAAGGGATAAAAAAACAACTTTTAAATAGAAAATGATAAATGAATTAAAATAAAAATTAACTATTTAACGTAAACTTAAATAAAAATTTGATTAAATCCTAATTAAATAAAAATGATTATTTAACTAAAAGTGAAAATGAAACTGGTTAAAAATGAATAAATAGTCTGGTATCGAATTGCTCGAAAAAATAAAATGAATGCGCCAAAATGATCAGAACAAAATAAATGACTTGGAAAAATACAACGTTCGATCAAATTGATCAAAATGCAATCAGAAAAGCAGTCAAAAATTAAAACGCGCGCGCCAGGTTAAACTAAGTGAAACGTAGATTAATATAACTAATGACTGCAAGTTCAATTTTGAAACCTTTCGTCCACTGATTTTACGCACAATTGACTTTTAGTTTGACTAATTCTCCTGTAAATCCGACAAATTTATTCTGACTGCCAGTTCGGGAATTATGCAGCATGAAATGCATGTTATGCTATACAGATGATGCAGATGCTATGATAACTATATCAATTCAAATAATCAGGGTAAAAATTAGGATATGACAGTTTCCCCTATTTATGTATCTTCAACCAGGGAATATAGAGAAAGATACTTTTCATATGATCGCATTGGAGATAGTTAAATATAAAAAAGACCCAAATATTGTCCCTGAATGCAGATGCAATGATATGTTATGAATGCATGAAGGACTCGCTTTTTGGTTTGCTAGGGATACGAGGTATGAGATGAACCATAGCACAATTTTTTATGATGGATGATGGACGAACATGTGGGGATTGGTGGAGACATATGGTAGTGGTGATCCACGGGAAATGTCAGAGACATTAAGTGAAGACTCACTAGGAATGACAAATTGCTAGGGAAAAGACACTGGGGAAGATTCAGAGTGCTTTATCAATAAGGTTCAGGCATGACCTGACAACACTTAGAATATATCTAACGGTTTTGGAGTCTTCTTATTAGAAGATCATCCACATAAACAAGACATTGGAGTCTTCTTACAAGAAGATCATCCACACAGAACAAGTCTATGACGACTCTTTATGAAAAAATCGATCAAAACAAACATAATTGGTGTTTTCCAACAAGAAAAATATCCAAGCTTCTAGAATTCCTTAAATTGAAAAGTCACTAAAGAGCTTATAAGAATCATAAGGAAAATAAAGGTAATAAAACTTTCTGTATGCGCCAACAACAATTGGACTTTAAAACAGAATGCCGGCAACAATTGGATTTTAAAACAGAAGACAACAATCAATGACAAGAACTTGGTTAATGCAAAATGGGCGCGAAACATTTTTCGGGCTATGCGTGATTTCTAAATTTGCTTTATGCATGATGTGTGAATGATCATGATATGTAAATGCGGTATTTATGAAATGACATGAAATGAAGCTTGGTAAGATGCCTTATTGGTGAATGGAAATGCAAGGTGAAATCACTGGGGAGAGAAATGATCAACTAATCTGACTGCTTGCATGCTCTTCGGGAATAATCTTCTAAAAAAGATCCACCATGGAAGACTGCTGCTAAGGTTCCTTGAGGGAGATTCAAATGAAAACTCATTTGGGAGTCTACTGCCGAGATTCACTAGGAGATACCTATTGCCAAGATTCTACGAGAAAATACCTACTACCAAGGCCTACTAGGAAATCTTATACCGAGATTAACCAGCGAATCTGCTACCGTGATTCTGTAGGGAAATACCTTCTGCCGATGTCTACTAGGGAATCTTCTGCTGAGATCAACCAAGGAATCTACTGCCGAGATTCACTTTAAAAGAAAGGTATACCTACTGTCGAGGTCTACTGGAAATCTTCTGCTGATATTAACCAAGAAATATACTGCCAAGATCAAACAAAGAATCAACTGTCGAGATTCACTTAGAAAATTACCTGTTGCCGAGGTTTTAACTGGAAAATCTTCTGTCGAGATCAACCAGGGAATTTATTGCTAAGATTCACTTTGAAAGATAGGTATACCTACTGCCGAGGTCTAGTGGAAATCTTGTGTCGAGATTAACAAGGAAATCTACTGCCGAGATCGAACAGAGAATCTACTGTCGCGATTCACTGAGAAAAATACTTACTGTTGAGGTTTTAACTAGAAAATCATCTGTCGAGATTAGCCAGGGGATCTACTGTCGAGATTCTGTGAGAAAAATACCTGCTACCGAGGTTTAACTAGAAAATATTCTGCCGAGATTAACCAGGGAATCTTCAGTCGAGATTCTTCTTACAAGCATAGAGTAGTTGATTGTAGTAACAATTTTTATCTTCACATGTAGATGAGACATGGTTCATTTTATGCTTATGATTGAATATGCTCTGATGTGCATTTGGTTAATGTATGTATGCGTGCTAATGAGAATTGGTCTTTTGTTGCATATGTTTGATTTTCAAGGCTTCATGTTATGGGAATATGCCAAATGAATGTGATGATATGCATGACATGACACTAGAGCAAAGTGACTTGATTACTACATGGCAATGATTTATTCAATGACTTAAAGATTTCCAAGGTTGTCCATATGGTGGGTAATGGATGAAAGAAAGTCTTTTGCAACATGGTTTCTTGTCGAGGGAAAAGTAATTTTGATGGGAGGTCATTTCCAGCATGATTTCCCGACACTCATTTTGAACTCAATGGCGTGTTGCTTGAGCAGCTTGAACAACTTGAAAATCTAGATAGGATTTGCCTTTCAATAGTTCTCTTGCCCGAGTTTGTTGGGTCTTTGAAGGACTTTACCTCAAAAGGAGTTTGGAAACAACTTTTTATGACACGACCTTGAGATGGCTTGCCCCTGTGTTCTGAACTTTGAAGTCTACGCCAAACACAACAAATAATTCTATTTCAAAGATGCTTGTGAGAGACATTTCTTGCTTCATAGACACATTCCCAATCCTTTGACATCTATCACAGGATTTAACAAATTTATGAGCATTTTTAAAAAGAGAAGGCTAAAAATAACCTGATTGAAGTACCTTAGCGGCAGTTCTAACCTCTCAAAAGTGTCCTCCATAAGGTGCGTTGTGACAAGATGTCAGGATCTGTCGTGCCTCAGATTAATCCACACATCGCCTTAGTAAGTAGTCACCATATTTATTATACAGAAAATGCTCATCCCAGTAATAACTTTTAGACATGTGAAAGAATCTTTTCCTTTGCTGGTAGTTGAACTCTGGTGGGATGTATCCACTGAACAAATAGTTAACAATGTCAATGTACCATGGGGTCACGCCTGTAGTGTTCATCAGTAACTTCTCATCTGAAAATACAAAAATGCTTTCATATAATAAACTAAACCTATTACTCTACACACACATTAATTAAAATGAATATTAAACCACACAAATACAATATATCCAGCACACTCTATTTTCGAGTTTGAAACCAATTAATAATAAAAATGATACTTATCAATAATTAGAATACAAAATGTAAAAGGATTATAGATTAATAGTTACCATTTAGCATTTTTCTTTGTGAATTCAAGAGTTAAAGTTTTGAGTCAAACTAGGTCAACTTCCTTTACTCCACTATTACTCTTGTCACCATATGATATTTTTTGCAATGAGGTTTTTTGGTGCTTATGAGTACCAAGGTTGGTATTTGAGTTTTTTTTAAGAAAACAAGAGCAAAAATGAGGTTATTAGAGAAATAGTAGGTGTCGGGTGATGTGTATTGAAGTGATGAGTCATGAAGTTGTGTGGTGTACTACACGATGAAGATAAAAGATCTTCATGAATTACTTTTGCTTTTTCCTTGTTGTCTCCCTCCTCTCAGCAATGCTATGTACTAATAACATGTTATTTTCAAAAATAGAGAAAAGAAACAAAAGAAATTTTGAAAGCTTAGTAACTAAGTGTTACTAAAAAGGGATAAAAAAACAACTTTTAAATAGAAAATGATAAATGAATTAAAATAAAAATTAACTATTTAACGTAAACTTAAATAAAAATTTGATTAAATCCTAATTAATTAAAAATGATTATTTAACTAAAAGTGAAAATGAAACTGGTTAAAAATGAATAAATAGTCTGGTATCGAATTGCTCGAAAAAATAAAATGAATGCGCCAAAATGATCAGAACAAAATAAATGACTTGGAAAAATACAACGTTCGATCAAATTGATCAAAATGCAATCAGAAAAGCAGTCAAAAATTAAAACGCGCGCGCCAGGTTAAACTAAGTGAAACGTAGATTAATATAACTAATGACTGCAAGTTCAATTTTGAAACCTTTCGTCCACTGATTTTACGCACAATTGACTTTTAGTTTGACTAATTCTCCTGTAAATCCGACAAATTTATTCTGACTGCCAGTTCGGGAATTATGCAGCATGAAATGCATGTTATGCTATACAGATGATGCAGATGCTATGATAACTATATCAATTCAAATAATCAGGGTAAAAATTAGGATATGACAGTTTCCCCTATTTATGTATCTTCAACCAGGGAATATAGAGAAAGATACTTTTCATATGATCGCATTGGAGATAGTTAAATATAAAAAAGACCCAAATATTGTCCCTGAATGCAGATGCAATGATATGTTATGAATGCATGAAGGACTCGCTTTTTGGTTTGCTAGGGATACGAGGTATGAGATGAACCATAGCACAATTTTTTATGATGGATGATGGACGAACATGTGGGGATTGGTGGAGACATATGGTAGTGGTGATCCACGGGAAATGTCAGAGACATTAAGTGAAGACTCACTAGGAATGACAAATTGCTAGGGAAAAGACACTGGGGAAGATTCAGAGTGCTTTATCAATAAGGTTCAGGCATGACCTGACAACACTTAGAATATATCTAACGGTTTTGGAGTCTTCTTATTAGAAGATCATCCACATAAACAAGACATTGGAGTCTTCTTACTAGAATATCATCCACACAGAACAAGTCTATGACGACTCTTTATGAAAAAATCGATCAAAACAAACATAATTGGTGTTTTCCAACAAGAAAAATATCCAAGCTTCTAGAATTCCTTAAATTGAAAAGTCACTAAAGAGCTTATAAGAATCATAAGGAAAATAAAGGTAATAAAACTTTCTGTATGCGCCAACAACAATTGGACTTTAAAATAGAATGCCGGCAACAATTGGATTTTAAAACAGAAGACAACAATCAATGACAAGAACTTGGTTAATGCAAAATGGGCGCGAAACATTTTTCGGGCTATGCGTGATTTCTAAATTTGCTTTATGCATGATGTGTGAATGATCATGATATGTAAATGCTGTATTTATGAAATGACATGAAATGAAGCTTGGTAAGATGCCTTATTGGTGAATGGAAATGCAAGGTGAAATCACTGGGGAGAGAAATGATCAACTAATCTGACTGCTTGCATGCTCTTCGGGAATAATCTTCTAAAAAAGATCCACCATGGAAGACTGCTGCTGAGGTTCCTTGGGGGAGATTCAAATGAAAACTCATTTGGGAGTCTACTGCCGAGATTCACTAGAAGATACCTATTGCCAAGATTCTACGAGAAAATACCTACTACCAAGGCCTACTAGGAAATCTTATACCGAGATTAACCAGCGAATCTGCTACCGTGATTCTGTAGGGAAATACCTTCTGCCGATGTCTACTAGGGAATCTTCTGCTGAGATCAACCAAGGAATCTACTGCCGAGATTCACTTTAAAAGAAAGGTATACCTACTGTCGAGGTCTACTGGAAATCTTCTGCTGATATTAACCAAGAAATATACTGCCAAGATCAAACAAAGAATCAACTGTCGAGATTCACTTAGAAAATTACCTGTTGTCGAGGTTTTAACTGGAAAATCTTCTGTCGAGATCAACCAGGGAATTTATTGCTAAGATTCACTTTGAAAGATAGGTATACCTACTGCCGAGGTCTAGTGGAAATCTTGTGTCGAGATTAACAAGGAAATCTACTGCCGAGATCGAACAGAGAATCTACTGTCGCGATTCACTAAGAAAAATACTTACTGTTGAGGTTTTAACTAGAAAATCATCTGTCGAGATTAGCTAGGGTATCTACTATCGAGATTCTGTGAGAAAAATACCTGCTACCGAGGTTTAACTAGAAAATATTCTGCCGAGATTAACCAGGGAATCTTCAGTCGAGATTCTTCTTACAAGCATAGAGTAGTTGATTGTAGTAACAATTTTTATCTTCACATGTAGATGAGACATGGTTCATTTTATGCTTATGATTGAATATGCTCTGATGTGCATTTGGTTAATGTATGTATGCGTGCTAATGAGAATTGGTCTTTTGTTGCATATGTTTGATTTTCAAGGCTTCATGTTATGGGAATATGCCAAATGAATGTGATGATATGCATGACATGACACTAGAGCAAAGTGACTTGATTACTACATGGCAATGATTTATTCAATGACTTAAAGATTTCCAAGGTTGTCCATATGGTGGGTAATGGATGAAAGAAAGTCTTTTGCAACATGGTTTCTTGTCGAGGGAAAAGTAATTTTGATGGGAGGTCATTTCCAGCATGATTTCCCGACACTCATTTTGAACTCAATGGCGTGTTGCTTGAGCAGCTTGAACAACTTGAAAATCTAGATAGGATTTGCCTTTCAATAGTTCTCTTTCCCGAGTTTGTTGGGTCTTTGAAGGACTTTACCTCAAAAGGAGTTTGGAAACAACTTTTTATGACACGACCTTGAGATGGCTTGCCCCTGTGTTCTGAACTTTGAAGTCTACGCCAAACACAACAAATAATTCTATTTCAAAGATGCTTGTGAGAGACATTTCTTGCTTCATAGACACATTCCCAATCCTTTGACATCTATCACAGGATTTAACAAATTTATGAGCATTTTTAAAAAGAGAAGGCTAAAAATAACCTGATTGAAGTACCTTAGCGGCAGTTCTAACCTCTCAAAAGTGTCCTCCATAAGGTGCGTTGTGACAAGATGTCAGGATCTGTCGTGCCTCAGATTAATCCACACATCGCCTTAGTAAGTAGTCACCATATTTATTATACAGAAAATGCTCATCCCAGTAATAACTTTTAGACATGTGAAAGAATCTTTTCCTTTGCTGGTAGTTGAACTCTGGTGGGATGTATCCACTGAACAAATAGTTAACAATGTCAATGTACCATGGGGTCACGCCTGTAGTGTTCATCAGTAACTTCTCATCTGAAAATACAAAAATGCTTTCATATAATAAACTAAACCTATTACTCTACACACACATTAATTAAAATGAATATTAAACCACACAAATACAATATATCCAGCACACTCTATTTTCGAGTTTGAAACCAATTAATAATAAAAATGATACTTATCAATAATTAGAATACAAAATGTAAAAGGATTATAGATTAATAGTTACCATTTAGCATTTTTCTTTGTGAATTCAAGAGTTAAAGTTTTGAGTCAAACTAGGTCAACTTCCTTTACTCCACTATTACTCTTGTCACCATATGATATTTTTTGCAATGAGGTTTTTTGGTGCTTATGAGTACCAAGGTTGGTATTTGAGTTTTTTTTAAGAAAACAAGAGCAAAAATGAGGTTATTAGAGAAATAGTAGGTGTCGGGTGATGTGTATTGAAGTGATGAGTCATGAAGTTGTGTGGTGTACTACACGATGAAGATAAAAGATCTTCATGAATTACTTTTGCTTTTTCCTTGTTGTCTCCCTCCTCTCAGCAATGCTATGTACTAATAACATGTTATTTTCAAAAATAGAGAAAAGAAACAAAAGAAATTTTGAAAGCTTAGTAACTAAGTGTTACTAAAAAGGGATAAAAAAACAACTTTTAAATAGAAAATGATAAATGAATTAAAATAAAAATTAACTATTTAACGTAAACTTAAATAAAAATTTGATTAAATCCTAATTAAATAAAAATGATTATTTAACTAAAAGTGAAAATGAAACTGGTTAAAAATGAATAAATAGTCTGGTATCGAATTGCTCGAAAAAATAAAATGAATGCGCCAAAATGATCAGAACAAAATAAATGACTTGGAAAAATACAACGTTCGATCAAATTGATCAAAATGCAATCAGAAAAGCAGTCAAAAATTAAAACGCGCGCGCCAGGTTAAACTAAGTGAAACGTAGATTAATATAACTAATGACTGCAAGTTCAATTTTGAAACCTTTCGTCCACTGATTTTACGCACAATTGACTTTTAGTTTGACTAATTCTCCTGTAAATCCGACAAATTTATTCTGACTGCCAGTTCGGGAATTATGCAGCATGAAATGCATGTTATGCTATACAGATGATGCAGATGCTATGATAACTATATCAATTCAAATAATCAGGGTAAAAATTAGGATATGACAGTTTCCCCTATTTATGTATCTTCAACCAGGGAATATAGAGAAAGATACTTTTCATATGATCGCATTGGAGATAGTTAAATATAAAAAAGACCCAAATATTGTCCCTGAATGCAGATGCAATGATATGTTATGAATGCATGAAGGACTCGCTTTTTGGTTTGCTAGGGATACGAGGTATGAGATGAACCATAGCACAATTTTTTATGATGGATGATGGACGAACATGTGGGGATTGGTGGAGACATATGGTAGTGGTGATCCACGGGAAATGTCAGAGACATTAAGTGAAGACTCACTAGGAATGACAAATTGCTAGGGAAAAGACACTGGGGAAGATTCAGAGTGCTTTATCAATAAGGTTCAGGCATGACCTGACAACACTTAGAATATATCTAACGGTTTTGGAGTCTTCTTATTAGAAGATCATCCACATAAACAAGACATTGGAGTCTTCTTACTAGAAGATCATCCACACAGAACAAGTCTATGACGACTCTTTATGAAAAAATCGATCAAAACAAACATAATTGGTGTTTTCCAACAAGAAAAATATCCAAGCTTCTAGAATTCCTTAAATTGAAAAGTCACTAAAGAGCTTATAAGAATCATAAGGAAAATAAAGGTAATAAAACTTTCTGTATGCGCCAACAACAATTGGACTTTAAAACAGAATGCCGGCAACAATTGGATTTTAAAACAGAAGACAACAATCAATGACAAGAACTTGGTTAATGCAAAATGGGCGCGAAACATTTTTCGGGCTATGCGTGATTTCTAAATTTGCTTTATGCATGATGTGTGAATGATCATGATATGTAAATGCGGTATTTATGAAATGACATGAAATGAAGCTTGGTAAGATGCCTTATTGGTGAATGGAAATGCAAGGTGAAATCACTGGGGAGAGAAATGATCAACTAATCTGACTGCTTGCATGCTCTTCGGGAATAATCTTCTAAAAAAGATCCACCATGGAAGACTGCTGCTAAGGTTCCTTGAGGGAGATTCAAATGAAAACTCATTTGGGAGTCTACTGCCGAGATTCACTAGGAGATACCTATTGCCAAGATTCTACGAGAAAATACCTACTACCAAGGCCTACTAGGAAATCTTATACCGAGATTAACCAGCGAATCTGCTACCGTGATTCTGTAGGGAAATACCTTCTGCCGATGTCTACTAGGGAATCTTCTGCTGAGATCAACCAAGGAATCTACTGCCGAGATTCACTTTAAAAGAAAGGTATACCTACTGTCGAGGTCTACTGGAAATCTTCTGCTGATATTAACCAAGAAATATACTGCCAAGATCAAACAAAGAATCAACTGTCGAGATTCACTTAGAAAATTACCTGTTGCCGAGGTTTTAACTGGAAAATCTTCTGTCGAGATCAACCAGGGAATTTATTGCTAAGATTCACTTTGAAAGATAGGTATACCTACTGCCGAGGTCTAGTGGAAATCTTGTGTCGAGATTAACAAGGAAATCTACTGCCGAGATCGAACAGAGAATCTACTGTCGCGATTCACTGAGAAAAATACTTACTGTTGAGGTTTTAACTAGAAAATCATCTGTCGAGATTAGCCAGGGGATCTACTGTCGAGATTCTGTGAGAAAAATACCTGCTACCGAGGTTTAACTAGAAAATATTCTGCCGAGATTAACCAGGGAATCTTCAGTCGAGATTCTTCTTACAAGCATAGAGTAGTTGATTGTAGTAACAATTTTTATCTTCACATGTAGATGAGACATGGTTCATTTTATGCTTATGATTGAATATGCTCTGATGTGCATTTGGTTAATGTATGTATGCGTGCTAATGAGAATTGGTCTTTTGTTGCATATGTTTGATTTTCAAGGCTTCATGTTATGGGAATATGCCAAATGAATGTGATGATATGCATGACATGACACTAGAGCAAAGTGACTTGATTACTACATGGCAATGATTTATTCAATGACTTAAAGATTTCCAAGGTTGTCCATATGGTGGGTAATGGATGAAAGAAAGTCTTTTGCAACATGGTTTCTTGTCGAGGGAAAAGTAATTTTGATGGGAGGTCATTTCCAGCATGATTTCCCGACACTCATTTTGAACTCAATGGCGTGTTGCTTGAGCAGCTTGAACAACTTGAAAATCTAGATAGGATTTGCCTTTCAATAGTTCTCTTGCCCGAGTTTGTTGGGTCTTTGAAGGACTTTACCTCAAAAGGAGTTTGGAAACAACTTTTTATGACACGACCTTGAGATGGCTTGCCCCTGTGTTCTGAACTTTGAAGTCTACGCCAAACACAACAAATAATTCTATTTCAAAGATGCTTGTGAGAGACATTTCTTGCTTCATAGACACATTCCCAATCCTTTGACATCTATCACAGGATTTAACAAATTTATGAGCATTTTTAAAAAGAGAAGGCTAAAAATAACCTGATTGAAGTACCTTAGCGGCAGTTCTAACCTCTCAAAAGTGTCCTCCATAAGGTGCGTTGTGACAAGATGTCAGGATCTGTCGTGCCTCAGATTAATCCACACATCGCCTTAGTAAGTAGTCACCATATTTATTATACAGAAAATGCTCATCCCAGTAATAACTTTTAGACATGTGAAAGAATCTTTTCCTTTGCTGGTAGTTGAACTCTGGTGGGATGTATCCACTGAACAAATAGTTAACAATGTCAATGTACCATGGGGTCACGCCTGTAGTGTTCATCAGTAACTTCTCATCTGAAAATACAAAAATGCTTTCATATAATAAACTAAACCTATTACTCTACACACACATTAATTAAAATGAATATTAAACCACACAAATACAATATATCCAGCACACTCTATTTTCGAGTTTGAAACCAATTAATAATAAAAATGATACTTATCAATAATTAGAATACAAAATGTAAAAGGATTATAGATTAATAGTTACCATTTAGCATTTTTCTTTGTGAATTCAAGAGTTAAAGTTTTGAGTCAAACTAGGTCAACTTCCTTTACTCCACTATTACTCTTGTCACCATATGATATTTTTTGCAATGAGGTTTTTTGGTGCTTATGAGTACCAAGGTTGGTATTTGAGTTTTTTTTAAGAAAACAAGAGCAAAAATGAGGTTATTAGAGAAATAGTAGGTGTCGGGTGATGTGTATTGAAGTGATGAGTCATGAAGTTGTGTGGTGTACTACACGATGAAGATAAAAGATCTTCATGAATTACTTTTGCTTTTTCCTTGTTGTCTCCCTCCTCTCAGCAATGCTATGTACTAATAACATGTTATTTTCAAAAATAGAGAAAAGAAACAAAAGAAATTTTGAAAGCTTAGTAACTAAGTGTTACTAAAAAGGGATAAAAAAACAACTTTTAAATAGAAAATGATAAATGAATTAAAATAAAAATTAACTATTTAACGTAAACTTAAATAAAAATTTGATTAAATCCTAATTAATTAAAAATGATTATTTAACTAAAAGTGAAAATGAAACTGGTTAAAAATGAATAAATAGTCTGGTATCGAATTGCTCGAAAAAATAAAATGAATGCGCCAAAATGATCAGAACAAAATAAATGACTTGGAAAAATACAACGTTCGATCAAATTGATCAAAATGCAATCAGAAAAGCAGTCAAAAATTAAAACGCGCGCGCCAGGTTAAACTAAGTGAAACGTAGATTAATATAACTAATGACTGCAAGTTTAATTTTGAAACCTTTCGTCCACTGATTTTACGCACAATTGACTTTTAGTTTGACTAATTCTCCTGTAAATCCGACAAATTTATTCTGACTGCCAGTTCGGGAATTATGCAGCATGAAATGCATGTTATGCTATACAGATGATGCAGATGCTATGATAACTATATCAATTCAAATAATCAGGGTAAAAATTAGGATATGACAGTTTCCCCTATTTATGTATCTTCAACCAGGGAATATAGAGAAAGATACTTTTCATATGATCGCATTGGAGATAGTTAAATATAAAAAAGACCCAAATATTGTCCCTGAATGCAGATGCAATGATATGTTATGAATGCATGAAGGACTCGCTTTTTGGTTTGCTAGGGATACGAGGTATGAGATGAACCATAGCACAATTTTTTATGATGGATGATGGACGAACATGTGGGGATTGGTGGAGACATATGGTAGTGGTGATCCACGGGAAATGTCAGAGACATTAAGTGAAGACTCACTAGGAATGACAAATTGCTAGGGAAAAGACACTGGGGAAGATTCAGAGTGCTTTATCAATAAGGTTCAGGCATGACCTGACAACACTTAGAATATATCTAACGGTTTTGGAGTCTTCTTATTAGAAGATCATCCACATAAACAAGACATTGGAGTCTTCTTACTAGAATATCATCCACACAGAACAAGTCTATGACGACTCTTTATGAAAAAATCGATCAAAACAAACATAATTGGTGTTTTCCAACAAGAAAAATATCCAAGCTTCTAGAATTCCTTAAATTGAAAAGTCACTAAAGAGCTTATAAGAATCATAAGGAAAATAAAGGTAATAAAACTTTCTGTATGCGCCAACAACAATTGGACTTTAAAACAGAATGCCGGCAACAATTGGATTTTAAAACAGAAGACAACAATCAATGACAAGAACTTGGTTAATGCAAAATGGGCGCGAAACATTTTTCGGGCTATGCGTGATTTCTAAATTTGCTTTATGCATGATGTGTGAATGATCATGATATGTAAATGCTGTATTTATGAAATGACATGAAATGAAGCTTGGTAAGATGCCTTATTGGTGAATGGAAATGCAAGGTGAAATCACTGGGGAGAGAAATGATCAACTAATCTGACTGCTTGCATGCTCTTCGGGAATAATCTTCTAAAAAAGATCCACCATGGAAGACTGCTGCTGAGGTTCCTTGGGGGAGATTCAAATGAAAACTCATTTGGGAGTCTACTGCCGAGATTCACTAGAAGATACCTATTGCCAAGATTCTACGAGAAAATACCTACTACCAAGGCCTACTAGGAAATCTTATACCGAGATTAACCAGCGAATCTGCTACCGTGATTCTGTAGGGAAATACCTTCTGCCGATGTCTACTAGGGAATCTTCTGCTGAGATCAACCAAGGAATCTACTGCCGAGATTCACTTTAAAAGAAAGGTATACCTACTGTCGAGGTCTACTGGAAATCTTCTGCTGATATTAACCAAGAAATATACTGCCAAGATCAAACAAAGAATCAACTGTCGAGATTCACTTAGAAAATTACCTGTTGTCGAGGTTTTAACTGGAAAATCTTCTGTCGAGATCAACCAGGGAATTTATTGCTAAGATTCACTTTGAAAGATAGGTATACCTACTGCCGAGGTCTAGTGGAAATCTTGTGTCGAGATTAACAAGGAAATCTACTGCCGAGATCGAACAGAGAATCTACTGTCGCGATTCACTAAGAAAAATACTTACTGTTGAGGTTTTAACTAGAAAATCATCTGTCGAGATTAGCCAGGGTATCTACTGTCGAGATTCTGTGAGAAAAATACCTGCTACCGAGGTTTAACTAGAAAATATTCTGCCGAGATTAACCAGGGAATCTTCAGTCGAGATTCTTCTTACAAGCATAGAGTAGTTGATTGTAGTAACAATTTTTATCTTCACATGTAGATGAGACATGGTTCATTTTATGCTTATGATTGAATATGCTCTGATGTGCATTTGGTTAATGTATGTATGCGTGCTAATGAGAATTGGTCTTTTGTTGCATATGTTTGATTTTCAAGGCTTCATGTTATGGGAATATGCCAAATGAATGTGATGATATGCATGACATGACACTAGAGCAAAGTGACTTGATTACTACATGGCAATGATTTATTCAATGACTTAAAGATTTCCAAGGTTGTCCATATGGTGGGTAATGGATGAAAGAAAGTCTTTTGCAACATGGTTTCTTGTCGAGGGAAAAGTAATTTTGATGGGAGGTCATTTCCAGCATGATTTCCCGACACTCATTTTGAACTCAATGGCGTGTTGCTTGAGCAGCTTGAACAACTTGAAAATCTAGATAGGATTTGCCTTTCAATAGTTCTCTTTCCCGAGTTTGTTGGGTCTTTGAAGGACTTTACCTCAAAAGGAGTTTGGAAACAACTTTTTATGACACGACCTTGAGATGGCTTGCCCCTGTGTTCTGAACTTTGAAGTCTACGCCAAACACAACAAATAATTCTATTTCAAAGATGCTTGTGAGAGACATTTCTTGCTTCATAGACACATTCCCAATCCTTTGACATCTATCACAGGATTTAACAAATTTATGAGCATTTTTAAAAAGAGAAGGCTAAAAATAACCTGATTGAAGTACCTTAGCGGCAGTTCTAACCTCTCAAAAGTGTCCTCCATAAGGTGCGTTGTGACAAGATGTCAGGATCTGTCGTGCCTCAGATTAATCCACACATCGCCTTAGTAAGTAGTCACCATATTTATTATACAGAAAATGCTCATCCCAGTAATAACTTTTAGACATGTGAAAGAATCTTTTCCTTTGCTGGTAGTTGAACTCTGGTGGGATGTATCCACTGAACAAATAGTTAACAATGTCAATGTACCATGGGGTCACGCCTGTAGTGTTCATCAGTAACTTCTCATCTGAAAATACAAAAATGCTTTCATATAATAAACTAAACCTATTACTCTACACACACATTAATTAAAATGAATATTAAACCACACAAATACAATATATCCAGCACACTCTATTTTCGAGTTTGAAACCAATTAATAATAAAAATGATACTTATCAATAATTAGAATACAAAATGTAAAAGGATTATAGATTAATAGTTACCATTTAGCATTTTTCTTTGTGAATTCAAGAGTTAAAGTTTTGAGTCAAACTAGGTCAACTTCCTTTACTCCACTATTACTCTTGTCACCATATGATATTTTTTGCAATGAGGTTTTTTGGTGCTTATGAGTACCAAGGTTGGTATTTGAGTTTTTTTTAAGAAAACAAGAGCAAAAATGAGGTTATTAGAGAAATAGTAGGTGTCGGGTGATGTGTATTGAAGTGATGAGTCATGAAGTTGTGTGGTGTACTACACGATGAAGATAAAAGATCTTCATGAATTACTTTTGCTTTTTCCTTGTTGTCTCCCTCCTCTCAGCAATGCTATGTACTAATAACATGTTATTTTCAAAAATAGAGAAAAGAAACAAAAGAAATTTTGAAAGCTTAGTAACTAAGTGTTACTAAAAAGGGATAAAAAAACAACTTTTAAATAGAAAATGATAAATGAATTAAAATAAAAATTAACTATTTAACGTAAACTTAAATAAAAATTTGATTAAATCCTAATTAAATAAAAATGATTATTTAACTAAAAGTGAAAATGAAACTGGTTAAAAATGAATAAATAGTCTGGTATCGAATTGCTCGAAAAAATAAAATGAATGCGCCAAAATGATCAGAACAAAATAAATGACTTGGAAAAATACAACGTTCGATCAAATTGATCAAAATGCAATCAGAAAAGCAGTCAAAAATTAAAACGCGCGCGCCAGGTTAAACTACGCGAAACGTAGATTAATATAACTAATGACTGCAAGTTCAATTTTGAAACCTTTCGTCCACTGATTTTACGCACAATTGACTTTTAGTTTGACTCATTCTCCTGTAAATCCGACAAATTTATTCTGACTGCCAGTTCGGGAATTATGCAGCATGAAATGCATGTTATGCTATACAGATGATGCAGATGCTATGATAACTATATCAATTCAAATAATCAGGGTAAAAATTAGGATATGACAGTTTCCCCTATTTATGTATCTTCAACCAGGGAATATAGAGAAAGATACTTTTCATATGATCGCATTGGAGATAGTTAAATATAAAAAAGACCCAAATATTGTCCCTGAATGCAGATGCAATGATATGTTATGAATGCATGAAGGACTCGCTTTTTGGTTTGCTAGGGATACGAGGTATGAGATGAACCATAGCACAATTTATTATGATGGATGATGGACGAACATGTGGGGATTGGTGGAGACATATGGTAGTGGTGATCCACGGGAAATGTCAGAGACATTAAGTGAAGACTCACTAGGAATGACAAATTGCTAGGGAAAAGACACTGGGGAAGATTCAGAGTGCTTTATCAATAAGGTTCAGGCATGACCTGACAACACTTAGAATATATCTAACGGTTTTGGAGTCTTCTTATTAGAAGATCATCCACATAAACAAGACATTGGAGTCTTCTTACTAGAATATCATCCACACAGAACAAGTCTATGACGACTCTTTATGAAAAAATCGATCAAAACAAACATAATTGGTGTTTTCCAACAAGAAAAATATCCAAGCTTCTAGAATTCCTTAAATTGAAAAGTCACTTAAGAGCTTATAAGAATCATAAGGAAAATAAAGGTAATAAAACTTTCTGTATGCGCCAACAACAATTGGACTTTAAAACAGAATGCCGGCAACAATTGGATTTTAAAACAGAAGACAACAATCAATGACAAGAACTTGGTTAATGCAAAATGGGCGCGAAACATTTTTCGGGCTATGCGTGATTTCTAAATTTGCTTTATGCATGATGTGTGAATGATCATGATATGTAAATGCTGTATTTATGAAATGACATGAAATGAAGCTTGGTAAGATGCCTTATTGGTGAATGGAAATGCAAGGTGAAATCACTGGGGAGAGAAATGATCAACTAATCTGACTGCTTTCATGCTCTTCGGGAATAATCTTCTAAAAAAGATCCACCATGGAAGACTGCTGCTGAGGTTCCTTGGGGGAGATTCAAATGAAAACTCATTTGGGAGTCTACTGCCGAGATTCACTAGGAGATACCTATTGCCAAGATTCTACGAGAAAATACCTACTACCAAGGCCTACTAGGAAATCTTATACCGAGATTAACCAGCGAATCTGCTACCGTGATTCTGTAGGGAAATACCTTCTGCCGATGTCTACTAGGGAATCTTCTGCTGAGATCAACCAAGGAATCTACTGCCGAGATTCACTTTAAAAGAAAGGTATACCTACTGTCGAGGTCTACTGGAAATCTTCTGCTGATATTAACCAAGAAATATACTGCCAAGATCAAACAAAGAATCAACTGTCGAGATTCACTTAGAAAATTACCTGTCGCCGAGGTTTTAACTGGAAAATCTTCTGTCGAGATCAACCAGGGAATTTATTGCTAAGATTCACTTTGAAAGATAGGTATACCTACTGCCGAGGTCTAGTGGAAATCTTGTGTCGAGATTAACAAGGAAATCTACTGCCGAGATCGAACAGAGAATCTACTGTCGCGATTCACTGAGAAAAATACTTACTGTTGAGGTTTTAACTAGAAAATCATCTGTCGAGATTAGCCAGGGGATCTACTGTCGAGATTCTGTGAGAAAAATACCTGCTACCGAGGTTTAACTAGAAAATATTCTGCCGAGATTAACCAGGGAATCTTCAGTCGAGATTCTTCTTACAAGCATAGAGTAGTTGATTGTAGTAACAATTTTTATCTTCACATGTAGATGAGACATGGTTCATTTTATGCTTATGATTGAATATGCTCTGATGTGCATTTGGTTAATGTATGTATGCGTGCTAATGAGAATTGGTCTTTTGTTGCATATGTTTGATTTTCAAGGCTTCATGTTATGGGAATATGCCAAATGAATGTGATGATATGCATGACATGACACTAGAGCAAAGTGACTTGATTACTACATGGCAATGATTTATTCAATGACTTAAAGATTTCCAAGGTTGTCCATATGGTGGGTAATGGATGAAAGAAAGTCTTTTGCAACATGGTTTCTTGTCGAGGGAAAAGTAATTTTGATGGGAGGTCATTTCCAGCATGATTTCCCGACACTCATTTTGAACTCAATGGCGTGTTGCTTGAGCAGCTTGAACAACTTGAAAATCTAGATAGGATTTGCCTTTCAATAGTTCTCTTGCCCGAGTTTGTTGGGTCTTTGAAGGACTTTACCTCAAAAGGAGTTTGGAAACAACTTTTTATGACACGACCTTGAGATGGCTTGCCCCTGTGTTCTGAACTTTGAAGTCTACGCCAAACACAACAAATAATTCTATTTCAAAGATGCTTGTGAGAGACATTTCTTTCTTCATAGACACATTCCCAATCCTTTGACATCTATCACAGGATTTAACAAATTTATGAGCATTTTTAAAAAGAGAAGGCTAAAAATAACCTGATTGAAGTACCTTAGCGGCAGTTCTAACCTCTCAAAAGTGTCCTCCATAAGGTGCGTTGTGACAAGATGTCAGGATCTGTCGTGCCTCAGATTAATCCACACATCGCCTTAGTAAGTAGTCACCATATTTATTATACAGAAAATGCTCATCCCAGTAATAACTTTTAGACATGTGAAAGAATCTTTTCCTTTGCTGGTAGTTGAACTCTGGTGGGATGTATCCACTGAACAAATAGTTAACAATGTCAATGTACCATGGGGTCACGCCTGTAATGTTCATCAGTAACTTCTCATCTGAAAATACAAAAATGCTTTCATATAATAATCTAAACCTATTACTCTACACACACATTAATTAAAATGAATATTAAACCACACAAATACAATATATCCAGCACACTCTATTTTCGAGTTTGAAACCAATTAATAATAAAAATGATACTTATCAATAATTAGAATACAAAATGTAAAAGGATTATAGATTAATAGTTACCATTTAGCATTTTTCTTTGTGAATTCAAGAGTTAAAGTTTTGAGTCAAACTAGGTCAACTTCCTTTACTCCACCATATGATATTTTTTGCAATGAGGTTTTTTGGTGCTTATGAGTACCAAGGTTGGTATTTGAGTTTTTTTTAAGAAAACAAGAGCAAAAATGAGGTTATTAGAGAAATAGTAGGTGTCGGGTGATGTGTATTGAAGTGATGAGTCATGAAGTTGTGTGGTGTACTACACGATGAAGATAAAAGATCTTCATGAATTACTTTTGCTTTTTCCTTGTTGTCTCCCTCCTCTCAGCAATGCTATGTACTAATAACATGTTATTTTCAAAAATAGAGAAAAGAAACAAAAGAAATTTTGAAAGCTTAGTAACTAAGTGTTACTAAAAAGGGATAAAAAAACAACTTTTAAATAGAAAATGATAAATGAATTAAAATAAAAATTAACTATTTAACGTAAACTTAAATAAAAATTTGATTAAATCCTAATTAAATAAAAATGATTATTTAACTAAAAGTGAAAATGAAACTGGTTAAAAATGAATAAATAGTCTGGTATCGAATTGCTCGAAAAAATAAAATGAATGCGCCAAAATGATCAGAACAAAATAAATGACTTGGAAAAATACAACGTTCGATCAAATTGATCAAAATGCAATCAGAAAAGCAGTCAAAAATTAAAACGCGCGCGCCAGGTTAAACTACGCGAAACGTAGATTAATATAACTAATGACTGCAAGTTCAATTTTGAAACCTTTCGTCCACTGATTTTACGCACAATTGACTTTTAGTTTGACTCATTCTCCTGTAAATCCGACAAATTTATTCTGACTGCCAGTTCGGGAATTATGCAGCATGAAATGCATGTTATGCTATACAGATGATGCAGATGCTATGATAACTATATCAATTCAAATAATCAGGGTAAAAATTAGGATATGACAGTTTCCCCTATTTATGTATCTTCAACCAGGGAATATAGAGAAAGATACTTTTCATATGATCGCATTGGAGATAGTTAAATATAAAAAAGACCCAAATATTGTCCCTGAATGCAGATGCAATGATATGTTATGAATGCATGAAGGACTCGCTTTTTGGTTTGCTAGGGATACGAGGTATGAGATGAACCATAGCACAATTTTTTATGATGGATGATGGACGAACATGTGGGGATTGGTGGAGACATATGGTAGTGGTGATCCACGGGAAATGTCAGAGACATTAAGTGAAGACTCACTAGGAATGACAAATTGCTAGGGAAAAGACACTGGGGAAGATTCAGAGTGCTTTATCAATAAGGTTCAGGCATGACCTGACAACACTTAGAATATATCTAACGGTTTTGGAGTCTTCTTATTAGAAGATCATCCACATAAACAAGACATTGGAGTCTTCTTACTAGAAGATCATCCACACAGAACAAGTCTATGACGACTCTTTATGAAAAAATCGATCAAAACAAACATAATTGGTGTTTTCCAACAAGAAAAATATCCAAGCTTCTAGAATTCCTTAAATTGAAAAGTCACTAAAGAGCTTATAAGAATCATAAGGAAAATAAAGGTAATAAAACTTTCTGTATGCGCCAACAACAATTGGACTTTAAAACAGAATGCCGGCAACAATTGGATTTTAAAACAGAAGACAACAATCAATGACAAGAACTTGGTTAATGTAAAATGGGCGCGAAACATTTTTCGGGCTATGCGTGATTTCTAAATTTGCTTTATGCATGATGTGTGAATGATCATGATATGTAAATGCTGTATTTATGAAATGACATGAAATGAAGCTTGGTAAGATGCCTTATTGGTGAATGGAAATGCAAGGTGAAATCACTGGGGAGAGAAATGATCAACTAATCTGACTGCTTACATGCTCTTCGGGAATAATCTTCTAAAAAAGATCCACCATGGAAGACTGCTGCTGAGGTTCCTTGGGGGAGATTCAAATGAAAACTCATTTGGGAGTCTACTGCCGAGATTCACTAGGAGATACCTATTGCCAAGATTCTACGAGAAAATACCTACTACCAAGGCCTACTAGGAAATCTTATACCGAGATTAACCAGCGAATCTGCTACCGTGATTCTGTAGGGAAATACCTTCTGCCGATGTCTACTAGGGAATCTTCTGCTGAGATCAACCAAGGAATCTACTGCCGAGATTCACTTTAAAAGAAAGGTATACCTACTGTCGAGGTCTACTGGAAATCTTCTGCTGATATTAACCAAGAAATATACTGCCAAGATCAAACAAAGAATCAACTGTCGAGATTCACTTAGAAAATTACCTGTTGTCGAGGTTTTAACTGGAAAATCTTCTGTCGAGATCAACCAGGGAATTTATTGCTAAGATTCACTTTGAAAGATAGGTATACCTACTGCCGAGGTCTAGTGGAAATCTTGTGTCGAGATTAACAAGGAAATCTACTGCCGAGATCGAACAGAGAATCTACTGTCGCGATTCACTAAGAAAAATACTTACTGTTGAGGTTTTAACTAGAAAATCATCTGTCGAGATTAGCCAGGGGATCTACTGTCGAGATTCTGTGAGAAAAATACCTGCTACCGAGGTTTAACTAGAAAATATTCTGCCGAGATTAACCAGGGAATCTTCAGTCGAGATTCTTCTTACAAGCATAGAGTAGTTGATTGTAGTAACAATTTTTATCTTCACATGTAGATGAGACATGGTTCATTTTATGCTTATGATTGAATATGCTCTGATGTGCATTTGGTTAATGTATGTATGCGTGCTAATGAGAATTGGTCTTTTGTTGCATATGTTTGATTTTCAAGGCTTCATGTTATGGGAATATGCCAAATGAATGTGATGATATGCATGACATGACACTAGAGCAAAGTGACTTGATTACTACATGGCAATGATTTATTCAATGACTTAAAGATTTCCAAGGTTGTCCATATGGTGGGTAATGGATGAAAGAAAGTCTTTTGCAACATGGTTTCTTGTCGAGGGAAAAGTAATTTTGATGGGAGGTCATTTCCAGCATGATTTCCCGACACTCATTTTGAACTCAATGGCGTGTTGCTTGAGCAGCTTGAACAACTTGAAAATCTAGATAGGATTTTCCTTTCAATAGTTCTCTTGCCCGAGTTTGTTGGGTCTTTGAAGGACTTTACCTCAAAAGGAGTTTGGAAACAACTTTTTATGACACGACCTTGAGATGGCTTGCCCCTGTGTTCTGAACTTTGAAGTCTACGCCAAACACAACAAATAATTCTATTTCAGAGATGCTTGTGAGAGACATTTCTTGCTTCATAGACACATTCCCAATCCTTTGACATCTATCACAGGATTTAACAAATTTATGAGCATTTTTAAAAAGAGAAGGCTAAAAATAACCTGATTGAAGTACCTTAGCGGCAGTTCTAACCTCTCAAAAGTGTCCTCCATAAGGTGCGTTGTGACAAGATGTCAGGATCTGTCGTGCCTCAGATTAATCCACACATCGCCTTAGTAAGTAGTCACCATATTTATTATACAGAAAATGCTCATCCCAGTAATAACTTTTAGACATGTGAAAGAATCTTTTCCTTTGCTGGTAGTTGAACTCTGGTGGGATGTATCCACTGAACAAATAGTTAACAATGTCAATGTACCATGGGGTCACGCCTGTAGTGTTCATCAGTAACTTCTCATCTGAAAATACAAAAATGCTTTCATATAATAAACTAAACCTATTACTCTACACACACATTAATTAAAATGAATATTAAACCACACAAATACAATATATCCAGCACACTCTATTTTCGAGTTTGAAACCAATTAATAATAAAAATGATACTTATCAATAATTAGAATACAAAATGTAAAAGGATTATAGATTAATAGTTACCATTTAGCATTTTTCTTTGTGAATTCAAGAGTTAAAGTTTTGAGTCAAACTAGGTCAACTTCCTTTACTCCACTATTACTCTTGTCACCATATGATATTTTTTGCAATGAGGTTTTTTGGTGCTTATGAGTACCAAGGTTGGTATTTGAGTTTTTTTTAAGAAAACAAGAGCAAAAATGAGGTTATTAGAGAAATAGTAGGTGTCGGGTGATGTGTATTGAAGTGATGAGTCATGAAGTTGTGTGGTGTACTACACGATGAAGATAAAAGATCTTCATGAATTACTTTTGCTTTTTCCTTGTTGTCTCCCTCCTCTCAGCAATGCTATGTACTAATAACATGTTATTTTCAAAAATAGAGAAAAGAAACAAAAGAAATTTTGAAAGCTTAGTAACTAAGTGTTACTAAAAAGGGATAAAAAAACAACTTTTAAATAGAAAATGATAAATGAATTAAAATAAAAATTAACTATTTAACGTAAACTTAAATAAAAATTTGATTAAATCCTAATTAAATAAAAATGATTATTTAACTAAAAGTGAAAATGAAACTGGTTAAAAATGAATAAATAGTCTGGTATCGAATTGCTCGAAAAAATAAAATGAATGCGCCAAAATGATCAGAACAAAATAAATGACTTGGAAAAATACAACGTTCGATCAAATTGATCAAAATGCAATCAGAAAAGCAGTCAAAAATTAAAACGCGCGCGCCAGGTTAAACTACGCGAAACGTAGATTAATATAACTAATGACTGCAAGTTCAATTTTGAAACCTTTCGTCCACTGATTTTACGCACAATTGACTTTTAGTTTGACTCATTCTCCTGTAAATCCGACAAATTTATTCTGACTGCCAGTTCGGGAATTATGCAGCATGAAATGCATGTTATGCTATACAGATGATGCAGATGCTATGATAACTATATCAATTCAAATAATCAGGGTAAAAATTAGGATATGACAGTTTCCCCTATTTATGTATCTTCAACCAGGGAATATAGAGAAAGATACTTTTCATATGATCGCATTGGAGATAGTTAAATATAAAAAAGACCCAAATATTGTCCCTGAATGCAGATGCAATGATATGTTATGAATGCATGAAGGACTCGCTTTTTGGTTTGCTAGGGATACGAGGTATGAGATGAACCATAGCACAATTTTTTATGATGGATGATGGACGAACATGTGGGGATTGGTGGAGACATATGGTAGTGGTGATCCACGGGAAATGTCAGAGACATTAAGTGAAGACTCACTAGGAATGACAAATTGCTAGGGAAAAGACACTGGGGAAGATTCAGAGTGCTTTATCAATAAGGTTCAGGCATGACCTGACAACACTTAGAATATATCTAACGGTTTTGGAGTCTTCTTATTAGAAGATCATCCACATAAACAAGACATTGGAGTCTTCTTACTAGAAGATCATCCACACAGAACAAGTCTATGACGACTCTTTATGAAAAAATCGATCAAAACAAACATAATTGGTGTTTTCCAACAAGAAAAATATCCAAGCTTCTAGAATTCCTTAAATTGAAAAGTCACTAAAGAGCTTATAAGAATCATAAGGAAAATAAAGGTAATAAAACTTTCTGTATGCGCCAACAACAATTGGACTTTAAAACAGAATGCCGGCAACAATTGGATTTTAAAACAGAAGACAACAATCAATGACAAGAACTTGGTTAATGCAAAATGGGCGCGAAACATTTTTCGGGCTATGCGTGATTTCTAAATTTGCTTTATGCATGATGTGTGAATGATCATGATATGTAAATGCTGTATTTATGAAATGACATGAAATGAAGCTTGGTAAGATGCCTTATTGGTGAATGGAAATGCAAGGTGAAATCACTGGGGAGAGAAATGATCAACTAATCTGACTGCTTGCATGCTCTTCGGGAATAATCTTCTAAAAACGATCCACCATGGAAGACTGCTGCTGAGGTTCCTTGGGGGAGATTCAAATGAAAACTCATTTGGGAGTCTACTGCCGAGATTCACTAGGAGATACCTATTGCCAAGATTCTACGAGAAAATACCTACTACCAAGGCCTACTAGGAAATCTTATACCGAGATTAACCAGCGAATCTGCTACCGTGATTCTGTAGGGAAATACCTTCTGCCGATGTCTACTAGGGAATCTTCTGCTGAGATCAACCAAGGGATCTACTGCCGAGATTCACTTTAAAAGAAAGGTATACCTACTGTCGAGGTCTACTGGAAATCTTCTGCTGATATTAACCAAGAAATATACTGCCAAGATCAAACAAAGAATCAACTGTCGAGATTCACTTAGAAAATTACTTGTTGCCGAGGTTTTAACTGGAAAATCTTCTGTCGAGATCAACCAGGGAATTTATTGCTAAGATTCACTTTGAAAGATAGGTATACCTACTGCCGAGGTCTAGTGGAAATCTTGTGTCGAGATTAACAAGGAAATCTACTGCCGAGATCGAACAGAGAATCTACTGTCGCGATTCACTGAGAAAAATACTTACTGTTGAGGTTTTAACTAGAAAATCATCTGTCGAGATTAGCCAGGGGATCTACTGTCGAGATTCTGTGAGAAAAATACCTGCTACCGAGGTTTAACTAGAAAATATTCTGCCGAGATTAACCAGGGAATCTTCAGTCGAGATTCTTCTTACAAGCATAGAGTAGTTGATTGTAGTAACAATTTTTATCTTCACATGTAGATGAGACATGGTTCATTTTATGCTTATGATTGAATATGCTCTGATGTGCATTTGGTTAATGTATGTATGCGTGCTAATGAGAATTGGTCTTTTGTTGCATATGTTTGATTTTCAAGGCTTCATGTTATGGGAATATGCCAAATGAATGTGATGATATGCATGACATGACACTAGAGCAAAGTGACTTGATTACTACATGGCAATGATTTATTCAATGACTTAAAGATTTCCAAGGTTGTCCATATGGTGGGTAATGGATGAAAGAAAGTCTTTTGCAACATGGTTTCTTGTCGAGGGAAAAGTAATTTTGATGGGAGGTCATTTCCAGCATGATTTCCCGACACTCATTTTGAACTCAATGGCGTGTTGCTTGAGCAGCTTGAACAACTTGAAAATCTAGATAGGATTTGCCTTTCAATAGTTCTCTTGCCCGAGTTTGTTGGGTCTTTGAAGGACTTTACCTCAAAAGGAGTTTGGAAACAACTTTTTATGACACGACCTTGAGATGGCTTGCCCCTGTGTTCTGAACTTTGAAGTCTACGCCAAACACAACAAATAATTCTATTTCAAAGATGCTTGTGAGAGACTTTTCTTGCTTCATAGACACATTCCCAATCCTTTGACATCTATCACAGGATTTAACAAATTTATGAGCATTTTTAAAAAGAGAAGGCAAAAAATAACCTGATTGAAGTACCTTAGCGGCAGTTCTAACCTCTCAAAAGTGTCCTCCATAAGGTGCGTTGTGACAAGATGTCAGGATCTGTCGTGCCTCAGATTAATCCACACATCGCCTTAGTAAGTAGTCACCATATTTATTATACAGAAAATGCTCATCCCAGTAATAACTTTTAGACATGTGAAAGAATCTTTTCCTTTGCTGGTAGTTGAACTCTGGTGGGATGTATCCACTGAACAAATAGTTAACAATGTCAATGTACCATGGGGTCACGCCTGTAGTGTTCATCAATAACTTCTCATCTGAAAATACAAAAATGCTTTCATATAATAAACTAAACCTATTACTCTACACACACATTAATTAAAATGAATATTAAACCACACAAATACAATATATCCAGCACACTCTATTTTCGAGTTTGAAACCAATTAATAATAAAAATGATACTTATCAATAATTAGAATACAAAATGTAAAAGGATTATAGATTAATAGTTACCATTTAGCATTTTTCTTTGTGAATTCAAGAGTTAAAGTTTTGAGTCAAACTAGGTCAACTTCCTTTACTCCACTATTACTCTTGTCACCATATGATATTTTTTGCAATGAGGTTTTTTGGTGCTTATGAGTACCAAGGTTGGTTTTTGAGTTTTTTTTAAGAAAACAAGAGCAAAAATGAGGTTATTAGAGAAATAGTAGGTGTCGGGTGATGTGTATTGAAGTGATGAGTCATGAAGTTGTGTGGTGTACTACACGATGAAGATAAAAGATCTTCATGATTTACTTTTGCTTTTTCCTTGTTGTCTCCCTCCTCTCAGCAATGCTATGTACTAATAACATGTTATTTTCAAAAATAGAGAAAAGAAACAAAAGAAATTTTGAAAGCTTAGTAACTAAGTGTTACTAAAAAGGGATAAAAAAACAACTTTTAAATAGAAAATGATAAATGAATTAAAATAAAAATTAACTATTTAACGTAAACTTAAATAAAAATTTGATTAAATCCTAATTAAATAAAAATGATTATTTAACTAAAAGTGAAAATGAAACTGGTTAAAAATGAATAAATAGTCTGGTATAGAATTGCTCGAAAAAATAAAATGAATGCGCCAAAATGATCAGAACAAAATAAATGACTTGGAAAAATACAACGTTCGATCAAATTGATCAAAATGCAATCAGAAAAGCAATCAAAAATTAAAACGCGCGCGCCAGGTTAAACTACGCGAAACGTAGATTAATATAACTAATGACTGCAAGTTCAATTTTGAAACTTTTCGTCCACTGATTTTACGCACAATTGACTTTTAGTTTGACTCATTCTCCTGTAAATCCGACAAATTTATTCTGACTGCCAGTTCGGGAATTATGCAGCATGAAATGCATGTTATGCTATACAGATGATGCAGATGCTATGATAACTATATCAATTCAAATAATCAGGGTAAAAATTAGGATATGACAGTTTCCCCTATTTATGTATCTTCAACCAGGGAATATAGAGAAAGATACTTTTCATATGATCGCATTGGAGATAGTTAAATATAAAAAAGACCCAAATATTGTCCCTGAATGCAGATGCAATGATATGTTATGAATGCATGAAGGACTCGCTTTTTGGTTTGCTAGGGATACGAGGTATGAGATGAACCATAGCACAATTTTTTATGATGGATGATGGACGAACATGTGGGGATTGGTGGAGACATATGGTAGTGGTGATCCACGGGAAATGTCAGAGACATTAAGTGAAGACTCACTAGGAATGACAAATTGCTAGGGAAAAGACACTGGGGAAGATTCAGAGTGCTTTATCAATAAGGTTCAGGCATGACCTGACAACACTTAGAATATATCTAACGGTTTTGGAGTCTTCTTATTAGAAGATCATCCACATAAACAAGACATTGGAGTCTTCTTACTAGAAGATCATCCACACAGAACAAGTCTATGACGACTCTTTATGAAGAAATCGATCAAAACAAACATAATTGGTGTTTTCCAACAAGAAAAATATCCAAGCTTCTAGAATTCCTTAAATTGAAAAGTCACTAAAGAGCTTATAAGAATCATAAGGAAAATAAAGGTAATAAAACTTTCTGTATGCGCCAACAACAATTGGACTTTAAAACAGAATGCCGGCAACAATTGGATTTTAAAACAGAAGACAACAATCAATGACAAGAACTTGGTTAATGCAAAATGGGCGCGAAACATTTTTCGGGCTATGCGTGATTTCTAAATTTGCTTTATGCATGATGTGTGAATGATCATGATATGTAAATGCTGTATTTATGAAATGACATGAAATGAAGCTTGGTAAGATGCCTTATTGGTGAATGGAAATGCAAGGTGAAATCACTGGGGAGAGAAATGATCAACTAATCCGACTGCTTGCATGCTCTTCGGGAATAATCTTCTAAAAACGATCCACCATGGAAGACTGCTGCTGAGGTTCCTTGGGGGAGATTCAAATGAAAACTCATTTGGGAGTCTACTGCCGAGATTCACTAGGAGATACCTATTGCCAAGATTCTACGAGAAAATACCTACTACCAAGGCCTACTAGGAAATCTTATACCGAGATTAACCAGCGAATCTGCTACCGTGATTCTGTAGGGAAATACCTTCTGCCGATGTCTACTAGGGAATCTTCTGCTGAGATCAACCAAGGGATCTACTGCCGAGATTCACTTTAAAAGAAAGGTATACCTACTGTCGAGGTCTACTGGAAATCTTCTGCTGATATTAACCAAGAAATATACTGCCAAGATCAAACAAAGAATCAACTGTCGAGATTCACTTAGAAAATTACTTGTTGCCGAGGTTTTAACTGGAAAATCTTCTGTCGAGATCAACCAGGGAATTTATTGCTAAGATTCACTTTGAAAGATAGGTATACCTACTGCCGAGGTCTAGTGGAAATCTTGTGTCGAGATTAACAAGGAAATCTACTGCCGAGATCGAACAGAGAATCTACTGTCGCGATTCACTGAGAAAAATACTTACTGTTGAGGTTTTAACTAGAAAATCATCTGTCGAGATTAGCCAGGGGATCTACTGTCGAGATTCTGTGAGAAAAATACCTGCTACCGAGGTTTAACTAGAAAATATTCTGCCGAGATTAACCAGGGAATCTTCAGTCGAGATTCTTCTTACAAGCATAGAGTAGTTGATTGTAGTAACAATTTTTATCTTCACATGTAGATGAGACATGGTTCATTTTATGCTTATGATTGAATATGCTCTGATGTGCATTTGGTTAATGTATGTATGCGTGCTAATGAGAATTGGTCTTTTGTTGCATATGTTTGATTTTCAAGGCTTCATGTTATGGGAATATGCCAAATGAATGTGATGATATGCATGACATGACACTAGAGCAAAGTGACTTGATTACTACATGGCAATGATTTATTCAATGACTTAAAGATTTCCAAGGTTGTCCATATGGTGGGTAATGGATGAAAGAAAGTCTTTTGCAACATGGTTTCTTGTCGAGGGAAAAGTAATTTTGATGGTAGGTCATTTCCAGCATGATTTCCCGACACTCATTTTGAACTCAATGGCGTGTTGCTTGAGCAGCTTGAACAACTTGAAAATCTAGATAGGATTTGCCTTTCAATAGTTCTCTTGCCCGAGTTTGTTGGGTCTTTGAAGGACTTTACCTCAAAAGGAGTTTGGAAACAACTTTTTATGACACGACCTTGAGATGGCTTGCCCCTGTGTTCTGAACTTTGAAGTCTACGCCAAACACAACAAATAATTCTATTTCAGAGATGCTTGTAAGAGACATTTCTTGCTTCATAGACACATTCCCAATCCTTTGACATCTATCACAGGATTTAACAAATTTATGAGCATTTTTAAAAAGAGAAGGCAAAAAATAACCTGATTGAAGTACCGTAGCGGCAGTTCTAACCTCTCAAAAGTGTCCTCCATAAGGTGCGTTGTGACAAGATGTCAGGATCTGTCGTGCCTCAGATTAATCCACACATCGCCTTAGTAAGTAGTCACCATATTTATTATACAGAAAATGCTCATCCCAGTAATAACTTTTAGACATGTGAAAGAATCTTTTCCTTTGCTGGTAGTTGAACTCTGGTGGGATGTATCCACTGAACAAATAGTTAACAATGTCAATGTACCATGGGGTCACGCCTGTAGTGTTCATCAGTAACTTCTCATCTGAAAATACAAAAATGCTTTCATATAATAAACTAAACCTATTACTCTACACACACATTAATTAAAATGAATATTAAACCACACAAATACAATATATCCAGCACACTCTATTTTCGAGTTTGAAACCAATTAATAATAAAAATGATACTTATCAATAATTAGAATACAAAATGTAAAAGTATTATAGATTAATAGTTACCATTTAGCATTTTTCTTTGTGAATTCAAGAGTTAAAGTTTTGAGTCAAACTAGGTCAACTTCCTTTACTCCACTATTACTCTTGTCACCATATGATATTTTTTGCAATGAGGTTTTTTGGTGCTTATGAGTACCAAGGTTGGTATTTGAGTTTTTTTTAAGAAAACAAGAGCAAAAATGAGGTTATTAGAGAAATAGTAGGTGTCGGGTGATGTGTATTGAAGTGATGAGTCATGAAGTTGTGTGGTGTACTACACGATGAAGATAAAAGATCTTCATGAATTACTTTTGCTTTTTCCTTGTTGTCTCCCTCCTCTCAGCAATGCTATGTACTAATAACATGTTATTTTCAAAAATAGAGAAAAGAAACAAAAGAAATTTTGAAAGCTTAGTAACTAAGTGTTACTAAAAAGGGATAAAAAAACAACTTTTAAATAGAAAATGATAAATGAATTAAAATAAAAATTAACTATTTAACGTAAACTTAAATAAAAATTTGATTAAATCCTAATTAAATAAAAATGATTATTTAACTAAAAGTGAAAATGAAACTGGTTAAAAATGAATAAATAGCCTGGTATCGAATTGCTCGAAAAAATAAAATGAATGCGCCAAAATGATCAGAACAAAATAAATGACTTGGAAAAATACAACGTTCGATCAAATTGATCAAAATGCAATCAGAAAAGCAATCAAAAATTAAAACGCGCGCGCCAGGTTAAACTACGCGAAACGTAGATTAATATAACTAATGACTGCAAGTTCAATTTTGAAACTTTTCGTCCACTGATTTTACGCACAATTGACTTTTAGTTTGACTCATTCTCCTGTAAATCCGACAAATTTATTCTGACTGCCAGTTCGGGAATTATGCAGCATGAAATGCATGTTATGCTATACAGATGATGCAGATGCTATGATAACTATATCAATTCAAATAATCAGGGTAAAAATTAGGATATGACAGTTTCCCCTATTTATGTATCTTCAACCAGGGAATATAGAGAAAGATACTTTTCATATGATCGCATTGGAGATAGTTAAATATAAAAAAGACCCAAATATTGTCCCTGAATGCAGATGCAATGATATGTTATGAATGCATGAAGGACTCGCTTTTTGGTTTGCTAGGGATACGAGGTATGAGATGAACCATAACACAATTTTTTATGATGGATGATGGACGAACATGTGGGGATTGGTGGAGACATATGGTAGTGGTGATCCACGGGAAATGTCAGAGACATTAAGTGAAGACTCACTGGGAATGACAAATTGCTAGGGAAAAGACACTGGGGAAGAATCAGAGTGCTTTATCAATAAGGTTCAGGCATGACCTGACAACACTTAGAATATATCTAACGGTTTTGGAGTCTTCTTATTAGAAGATCATCCACATAAACAAGACATTGGAGTCTTCTTACTAGAAGATCATCCACACAGAACAAGTCTATGACGACTCTTTATGAAGAAATCGATCAAAACAAACATAATTGGTGTTTTCCAACAAGAAAAATATCCAAGCTTCTAGAATTCCTTAAATTGAAAAGTCACTAAAGAGCTTATAAGAATCATAAGGAAAATAAAGGTAATAAAACTCTCTGTATGCGCCAACAACAATTGGACTTTAAAACAGAATGCCGGCAACAATTGGATTTTAAAACAGAAGACAACAATCAATGACAAGAACTTGGTTAATGCAAAATGGGCGCGAAACATTTTTCGGGCTATGCGTGATTTCTGAATTTGCTTTATGCATGATGTGTGAATGATCATGATATGTAAATGCTGTATTTATGAAATGACATGAAATGAAGCTTGGTAAGATGCCTTATTGGTGAATGGAAATGCAAGGTGAAATCACTGGGGAGAGAAATGATCAACTAATCTGACTGCTTGCATGCTCTTCGGGAATAATCTTCTAAAAAAGATCCACCATGGAAGACTGCTGCTGAGGTTCCTTGGGGGAGATTCAAATGAAAACTCATTTGGGAGTCTACTGCCGAGATTCACTAGGAGATACCTATTGCCAAGATTCTACGAGAAAATACCTACTACCAAGGCCTACTAGGAAATCTTATACCGAGATTAACCAGCGAATCTGCTACCATGATTCTGTAGGGAAATACCTTCTGCTGATGTCTACTAGGGAATCTTCTGCTGAGATCAACCAAGGAATCTACTGCCGAGATTCACTTTAAAAGAAAGGTATACCTACTGTCGAGGTCTATTGGAAATCTTCTGCTGATATTAACCAAGAAATATACTGCCAAGATCAAACAAAGAATCAACTGTCGAGATTCACTTAGAAAATTACCTGTTGCCGAGGTTTTAACTGGAAAATCTTCTGTCGAGATCAACCAGGGAATTTATTGCTAAGATTCACTTTGAAAGATAGGTATACCTACTGCCGAGGTCTAGTGGAAATCTTGTGTCGAGATTAACAAGGAAATCTACTGCCGAGATCGAACAGAGAATCTACTGTCGCGATTCACTGAGAAAAATACTTACTGTTGAGGTTTTAACTAGAAAATCATCTGTCGAGATTAGCCAGGGGATCTACTGTCGAGATTCTGTGAGAAAAATACCTGCTACCGAGGTTTAACTAGAAAATATTCTGCCGAGATTAACCAGGGAATCTTCAGTCGAGATTCTTCTTACAAGCATAGAGTAGTTGATTGTAGTAACAATTTTTATCTTCACATGTAGATGAGACATGGTTCATTTTATGCTTATGATTGAATATGCTCTGATGTGCATTTGGTTAATGTATGTATGCGTGCTAATGAGAATTGGTCTTTTGTTGCATATGTTTGAATTTCAAGGCTTCATGTTATGGGAATATGCCAAATGAATGTGATGATATGCATGACATGACACTAGAGCAAAGTGACTTGATTACTACATGGCAATGATTTATTCAATGACTTAAAGATTTCCAAGGTTGTCCATATGGTGGGTAATGGATGAAAGAAAGTCTTTTGCAACATGGTTTCTTGTCGAGGGAAAAGTAATTTTGATGGGAGGTCATTTCCAGCATGATTTCCCGACACTCATTTTGAACTCAATGGCGTGTTGCTTGAGCAGCTTGAACAACTTGAAAATCTAGATAGGATTTGCCTTTCAATAGTTCTCTTGCCCGAGTTTGTTGGGTCTTTGAAGGACTTTACCTCAAAAGGAGTTTGGAAACAACTTTTTATGACACGACCTTGAGATGGCTTGCCCCTGTGTTTTGAACTTTGAAGTCTACGCCAAACACAACAAATAATTCTATTTCAAAGATGGTTGTGAGAGACATTTCTTGCTTCATAGACACATTCCCAATCCTTTGACATCTATCACAGGATTTAACAAATTTATGAGCATTTTTAAAAAGAGAAGGCAAAAAATAACCTGATTGAAGTACCTTAGCGGCAGTTCTAACCTCTCACGGTGTCCTCCATAAGGTGCGTTGTGACAAGATGTCAGGATCTGTCGTGCCTCAGATTAATCCACACATCGCCTTAGTAAGTAGTCACCATATTTATTATACAGAAAATGCTCATCCCAGTAATAACTTTTAGACATGTGAAAGAATCTTTTCCTTTGCTGGTAGTTGAACTCTGGTGGGATGTATCCACTGAACAAATAGTTAACAATGTCAATGTACCGTGGGGTCACGCCTGTAGTGTTCATCAGTAACTTCTCATCTGAAAATACAAAGATGCTTTCATATAATAAACTAAACCTATTACTCTACACACACATTAATTAAAATGAATATTAAACCACACAAATACAATATATCCAGCACACTCTATTTTCGAGTTTGAAACCAATTAATAATAAAAATGATACTTATCAATAATTAGAATACAAAATGTAAAAGGATTATAGATTAATAGTTACCATTTAGCATTTTTCTTTGTGAATTCAAGAGTTAAAGTTTTGAGTCAAACTAGGTCAACTTCCTTTACTCCACTATTACTCTTGTCACCATATGATATTTTTTGCAATGAGGTTTTTTGGTGCTTATGAGTACCAAGGTTGGTATTTGAGTTTTTTTTAAGAAAACAAGAGCAAAAATGAGGTTATTAGAGAAATAGTAGGTGTCGGGTGATGTGTATTGAAGTGATGAGTCATGAAGTTGTGTGGTGTACTACACGATGAAGATAAAAGATCTTCATGAATTACTTTTGCTTTTTCCTTGTTGTCTCCCTCCTCTCAGCAATGCTATGTACTAATAACATGTTATTTTCAAAAATAGAGAAAAGAAACAAAAGAAATTTTGAAAGCTTAGTAACTAAGTGTTACTAAAAAGGGATAAAAAAACAACTTTTAAATAGAAAATGATAAATGAATTAAAATAAAAATTAACTATTTAACGTAAACTTAAATAAAAATTTGATTAAATCCTAATTAAATAAAAATGATTATTTAACTAAAAGTGAAAATGAAACTGGTTAAAAATGAATAAATAGTCTGGTATCGAATTGCTCGAAAAAATAAAATGAATGCGCCAAAATGATCAGAACAAAATAAATGACTTGGAAAAATACAACGTTCGATCAAATTGATCAAAATGCAATCAGAAAAGCAGTCAAAAATTAAAACGCGCGCGCCAGGTTAAACTACGCGAAACGTAGATTCATATAACTAATGACTGCAAGTTCAATTTTGAAACTTTTCGTCCACTGATTTTACGCACAATTGACTTTTAGTTTGACTCATTCTCCTGTAAATCTGACAAATTTATTCTGACTGCCAGTTCGGGAATTATGCAGCATGAAATGCATGTTATGCTATACAGATGATGCAGATGCTATGATAACTATATCAATTCAAATAATCAGGGTAAAAATTAGGATATGACAGTTTCCCCTATTTATGTATCTTCAACCAGGGAAAATAGAGAAAGATACTTTTCATATGATCGCATTGGAGATAGTTAAATATAAAAAAGACCCAAATATTGTCCCTGAATGCAGATGCAATGATATGTTATGAATGCATGAAGGACTCGCTTTTTGGTTTGCTAGGGATACGAGGTATGAGATGAACCATAGCACAATTTTTTATGATGGATGATGGACGAACATGTGGGGATTGGTGGAGACATATGGTAGTGGTGATCCACGGGAAATGTCAGAGACATTAAGTGAAGACTCACTAGGAATGACAAATTGCTAGGGAAAAGACACTGGGGAAGATTCAGAGTGCTTTATCAATAAGGTTCAGGCATGACCTGACAACACTTAGAATATATCTAACGGTTTTGGAGTCTTCTTATTAGAAGATCATCCACATAAACAACACATTGGAGTCTTCTTACTAGAAGATCATCCACACAGAACAAGTCTATGACGACTCTTTATGAAGAAATCGATCAAAACAAACATAATTGGTGTTTTCCAACGAGAAAAATATCCAAGCTTCTAGAATTCCTTAAATTGAAAAGTCACTAAAGAGCTTATAAGAATCATAAGTAAAATAAAGGTAATAAAACTCTCTGTATGCGCCAACAAAAATTGGACTTTAAAACAGAATGCCGGCAACAATTGGATTTTAAAACAGAAGACAACAATCAATGACAAGAACTTGGTTAATGCAAAATGGGCGCGAAACATTTTTCGGGCTATGCGTGATTTCTGAATTTGCTTTATGCATGATGTGTGAATGATCATGATATGTAAATGTTGTATTTATGAAATGACATGAAATGAAGCTTGGTAAGATGCCTTATTAGTGAATGGAAAGGCAAGGTGAAATCACTGGGGAGAGAAATGATCAACTAATCTGACTGCTTGCATGCTTTACGGGAATAATCTTCTAAAAAAGATCCACCATGGAAGACTGCTGCTGAGGTTCCTTGGGGGAGATTCAAATGAAAACTCATTTGGGAGTCTACTGCCGAGATTCACTAGGAGATACCTATTGCCAAGATTCTACGAGAAAATACCTACTACCAAGGCCTACTAGGAAATCTTATACCGAGATTAACCAGCGAATCTGCTACCATGATTTTGTAGGGAAATACCTTCTGCCGATGTCTACTAGGGAATCTTCTGCTAAGATCAACCAAGGAATCTACTGCCGAGATTCACTTTAAAAGAAAGGTATACCTACTGTCGAGGTCTACTGGAAATCTTCTGCTGATATTAACCAAGAAATATACTGCCAAGATCAAACAAAGAATCAACTGTCGAGATTCACTTAGAAAATTACCTGTTGCCGAGGTTTTAACTGGAAAATCTTCTGTCGAGATCAACCAGGGAATTTATTGCTAAGATTCACTTTGAAAGATAGGTATACCTACTGCCGAGGTCTAGTGGAAATCTTGTGTCGAGATTAACAAGGAAATCTACTGCCGAGATCGAACAGAGAATCTACTGTCGCGATTCACTGAGAAAAATACTTACTGTTGAGGTTTTAACTAGAAAATCATCTGTCGAGATTAGCCAGGGGATCTACTGTCGAGATTCTGTGAGAAAAATACCTGCTACCGAGGTTTAACTAGAAAATATTCTGCCGAGATTAACCAGGGAATCTTCAGTCGAGATTCTTCTTACAAGCATAGAGTAGTTGATTGTAGTAACAATTTTTATCTTCACATGTAGATGAGACATGGTTCATTTTATGCTTATGATTGAATATGCTCTGATGTGCATTTGTTTAATGTATGTATGCGTGCTAATGAGAATTGGTCTTTTGTTGCATATGTTTGATTTTCAAGGCTTCATGTTATGGGAATATGCCAAATGAATGTGATGATATGCATGACATGACACTAGAGCAAAGTGACTTGATTACTACATGGCAATGATTTATTCAATGACTTAAAGATTTCCAAGGTTGTCCATATGGTGGGTAATGGATGAAAGAAAGTCTTTTGCAACATGGTTTCTTGTCAAGGGAAAAGTAATTTTGATGGGAGGTCATTTCCAGCATGATTTCCCGACACTCATTTTGAACTCAATGGCGTGTTGCTTGAGCAGCTTGAACAACTTGAAAATCTAGATAGGATTTGCCTTTCAATAGTTCTCTTGCCCGAGTTTGTTGGGTCTTTGAAGGACTTTACCTCAAAAGGAGTTTGGAAACAACTTTTTATGACACGACCTTGAGATGGCTTGCCCCTGTGTTCTGAACTTTGAAGTCTACGCCAAACACAACAAATAATTCTATTTCAAAGATGCTTGTGAGAGACATTTCTTGCTTCATAGACACATTCCCAATCCTTTGACATCTATCACAGGATTTAACAAATTTATGAGCATTTTTAAAAAGAGAAGGCAAAAAATAACCTGATTGAAGTACCTTAGCGGCAGTTCTAACCTCTCAAAGTGTCCTCCATAAGGTGCGTTGTGACAAGATGTCAGGATCTGTCGTGCCTCAGATTAATCCACACATCGCCTTAGTAAGTAGTCACCATATTTATTATACAGAAAATGCTCATCCCAGTAATAACTTTTAGACATGTGAAAGAATCTTTTCCTTTGCTGGTAGTTGAACTCTGGTGGGATGTATCCACTGAACAAATAGTTAACAATGTCAATGTACCATGGGGTCACGCCTGTAGTGTTCATCAGTAACTTCTCATCTGAAAATACAAAGATGCTTTCATATAATAAACTAAACCTATTACTCTACACACACATTAATTAAAATGAATATTAAACCACACAAATACAATATATCCAGCACACTCTATTTTCGAGTTTGAAACCAATTAATAATAAAAATGATACTTATCAATAATTAGAATACAAAATGTAAAAGGATTATAGATTAATAGTTACCATTTAGCATTTTTCTTTGTGAATTCAAGAGTTAAAGTTTTGAGTCAAACTAGGTCAACTTCCTTTACTCCACTATTACTCTTGTCACCATATGATATTTTTTGCAATGAGGTTTTTTGGTGCTTATGAGTACCAAGGTTGGTATTTGAGTTTTTTTTAAGAAAACAAGAGCAAAAATGAGGTTATTAGAGAAATAGTAGGTGTCGGGTGATGTGTATTGAAGTGATGAGTCATGAAGTTGTGTGGTGTACTACACGATGAAGATAAAAGATCTTCATGAATTACTTTTGCTTTTTCCTTGTTGTCTCCCTCCTCTCAGCAATGCTATGTACTAATAACATGTTATTTTCAAAAATAGAGAAAAGAAACAAAAGAAATTTTGAAAGCTTAGTAACTAAGTGTTACTAAAAAGGGATAAAAAAACAACTTTTAAATAGAAAATGATAAATGAATTAAAATAAAAATTAACTATTTAACGTAAACTTAAATAAAAATTTGATTAAATCCTAATTAAATAAAAATGATTATTTAACTAAAAGTGAAAATGAAACTAGTTAAAAATGAATAAATAGTCTGGTATCGAATTGCTCGAAAAAATAAAATGAATGCGCCAAAATGATCAGAACAAAATAAATGACTTGGAAAAATACAACGTTCGATCAAATTGATCAAAATGCAATCAGAAAAGCAGTCAAAAATTAAAACGCGCGCGCCAGGTTAAACTACGCGAAACGTAGATTAATATAACTAATGACTGCAAGTTCAATTTTGAAACTTTTCGTCCACTGATTTTACGCACAATTGACTTTTAGTTTGACTCATTCTCCTGTAAATCCGACAAATTTATTCTGACTGCCAGTTCGGGAATTATTCAGCATGAAATGCAAGTTATGCTATACAGATGATGCAAATGCTATGATAACTATATTAATTCAAATAATCAGGGTAAAAATTAGGATATGACAGTTTCCCCTATTTATGTATCTTCAACCAGGGAATATAGAGAAAGATACTTTTCATATGATCGCATTGGAGATAGTTAAATATAAAAAAGACCCAAATATTGTCCCTGAATGCAGATGCAATGATATGTTATGAATGCATGAAGGACTCGCTTTTTGGTTTGCTAGGGATACGAGGTATGAGATGAACCATAGCACAATTTTTTAGGATGGATGATGGACGAACATGTGGGGATTGGTGGAGACATATGGTAGTGGTGATCCACGGGAAATGTCAGAGACATTAAGTGAAGACTCACTAGGAATGACAAATTGCTAGGGAAAAGACACTGGGGAAGATTCAGAGTGCTTTATCAATAAGGTTCAGGCATGACCTGACAACACTTAGAATATATCTAACGGTTTTGGAGTCTTCTTATTAGAAGATCATCCACATAAACAAGACATTGGAGTCTTCTTACTAGAAGATCATCCACACAGAACAAGTCTATGACGACTCTTTATGAAGAAATCGATCAAAACAAACATAATTGGTGTTTTCCAACAAGAAAAATATCCAAGCTTCTAGAATTCCTTAAATTGAAAAGTCACTAAAGAGCTTATAAGAATCATAAGGAAAATAAAGGTAATAAAACTCTCTGTATGCGCCAACAACAATTGGACTTTAAAACAGAATGCCGACAACAATTGGATTTTAAAACAGAAGACAACAATCAATGACAAGAACTTGGTTAATGCAAAATGGGCGCGAAACATTTTTCGGGCTATGCGTGATTTCTGAATTTGCTTTATGCATGATGTGTGAATGATCATGATATGTAAATGCTGTATTTATGAAATGACATGAAATGAAGCTTGGTAAGATGCCTTATTAGTGAATGGAAAGGCAAGGTGAAATCACTGGGGAGAGAAATGATCAACTAATCTGACTGCTTGCATGCTCTTCGGGAATAATCTTCTAAAAAAGATCCACCATGGAAGACTGCTGCTGAGGTTCCTTGGGGGAGATTCAAATGAAAACTCATTTGGGAGTCTACTGTCGAGATTCACTAGGAGATACCTATTGCCAAGATTCTACGAGAAAATACCTACTACCAAGGCCTACTAGGAAATCTTATACCGAGATTAACCAGCAAATCTGCTACCGTGATTCTGTAGGGAAATACCTTCTGCCGATGTCTACTGGGGAATCTTCTGCTGAGATCAACCAAGGAATCTACTGCCGAGATTCACTTTAAAAGAAAGGTATACCTACTGTCGAGGTCTACTGGAAATCTTCTGCTGATATTAACCAAGAAATATACTGCCAAGATCAAACAAAGAATCAACTGTCGAGATTCACTTAGAAAATTACCTGTTGCCGAGGTTTTAACAGGAAAATCTTCTGTCGAGATCAACCAGGGAATTTATTGCTAAGATTCACTTTGAAAGATAGGTATACCTACTGCCGAGGTCAAGTGGAAATCTTGTGTCGAGATTAACAAGGAAATCTACTGCCGAGATCGAACAGAGAATCTACTGTCGCGATTCACTGAGAAAAATACTTACTGTTGAGGTTTTAACTAGAAAATCATCTGTCGAGATTAGCCAGGGGATCTACTGTCGAGATTCTGTGAGAAAAATACCTGCTACCGAGGTTTAACTAGAAAATATTCTGCCGAGATTAACCAGGGAATCTTCAGTCGAGATTCTTCTTACAAGCATAGAGTAGTTGATTGTAGTAACAATTTTTATCTTCACATGTAGATGAGACATGGTTCATTTTATGCTTATGATTGAATATGCTCTGATGTGCATTTGGTTAATGTATGTATGCGTGCTAATGAGAATTGGTCTTTTGTTGCATATGTTTGATTTTCAAGGCTTCATGTTATGGGAATATGCCAAATGAATGTGATGATATGCATGACATGACACTAGAGCAAAGTGACTTGATTACTACATGGCAATGATTTATTCAATGACTTAAAGATTTCCAAGGTTGTCCATATGGTGGGTAATGGATGAAAGAAAGTCTTTTGCAACATGGTTTCTTGTCGAGGGAAAAGTAATTTTGATGGGAGGTCATTTCCAGCATGATTTCCCGACACTCATTTTGAACTCAATGGCGTGTTGCTTGAGCAGCATGAACAACTTGAAAATCTAGATAGGATTTGCCTTTCAATAGTTCTCTTGCCCGAGTTTGTTGGGTCTTTGAAGGAATTTACCTCAAAAGGAGTTTGGAAACAACTTTTTATGACACGACCTTGAGATGGCTTCCCCTGTGTTCTGAACTTTGAAGTCTACGCCAAACACAACAAATAATTCTATTTCAAAGATGCTTGTGAGAGACATTTCTTGCTTCATAGACACATTCCCAATCCTTTGACATCTATCACAGGATTTAACAAATTTATGAGCATTTTTAAAAAGAGAAGGCCAAAAATAACCTGATTGAAGTACCTTAGCTGCAGTTCTTACCTCTCCAAAGTGTCCTCCATAAGGTGCATTGTGACAAGATGTCAGGATCTGTTGTGCCTCAGATTAATCCACACATCTCCTTAGTAAGTAGTCACCATATTTATTATACAGAAAATGCTCATCCCAGTAATAACTTTTAGACATGTGAAAGAATCTTTTCCTTTGCTGGTAGTTGAACTCTGGTGGGATGTATCCACTGAACAAATAGTTAACAATGTCAATGTACCATGGGGTCACGCCTGTAGTGTTCATCAGTAACTTCTCATCTGAAAATACAAAGATGCTTTCATATAATAAACTAAACCTATTACTCTACACACACATTTATTAAAATGAATATTAAACCACACAAATACAATATATCCAGCACACTCTATTTTCGAGTTTGAAACCAATTAATAATAAAAATGATACTTATCAATAATTAGAATACAAAATGTAAAAGGATTATAGATTAATAGTTACCATTTAGCATTTTTCTTTGTGAATTCAAGAGTTAAAGTTTTGAGTCAAACTAGGTCAACTTCCTTTACTCCACTATTACTCTTGTCACCATATGATATTTTTTGCAATGAGGTTTTTTGGTGCTTATGAGTACCAAGGTTGGTATTTGAGTTTTTTTTAAGAAAACAAGAGCAAAAATGAGGTTATTAGAGAAATAGTAGGTGTCGGGTGATGTGTATTGAAGTGATGAGTCATGAAGTTGTGTGGTGTACTACACGATGAAGATAAAAGATCTTCATGAATTACTTTTGCTTTTTCCTTGTTGTCTCCCTCCTCTCAGCAATGCTATGTACTAATAACATGTTATTTTCAAAAATAGAGAAAAGAAACAAAAGAAATTTTGAAAGCTTAGTAACTAAGTGTTACTAAAAAGGGATAAAAAAACAACTTTTAAATAGAAAATGATAAATGAATTAAAATAAAAATTAACTATTTAACGTAAACTTAAATAAAAATTTGATTAAATCCTAATTAAATAAAAATGATTATTTAACTAAAAGTGAAAATGAAACTGGTTAAAAATGAATAAATAGTCTGGTATCGAATTGCTCGAAAAAATAAAATGAATGCGCCAAAATGATCATAACAAAATAAATGACTTGGAAAAATACAACGTTCGATCAAATTGATCAAAATGCAATCAGAAAAGCAGTCAAAAATTAAAACGCGCGCGCCAGGTTAAACTACGCGAAACGTAGATTAATATAACTAATGACTGCAAGTTCAATTTTGAAACTTTTCGTCCACTGATTTTACGCACAATTGACTTTTAGTTTGACTCATTCTCCTGTAAATCCGACAAATTTATTCTGACTGCCAGTTCGGGAATTATTCAGCATGAAATGCAAGTTATGCTATACAGATGATGCAGATGCTATGATAACTATATCAATTCAAATAATCAGGGTAAAAATTAGGATATGACAGTTTCCCCTATTTATGTATCTTCAACCAGGGAATATAGAGAAAGATACTTTTCATATGATCGCATTGGAGATAGTTAAATATAAAAAAGACCCAAATATTGTCCCTGAATGCAGATGCAATGATATGTTATGAATGCATGAAGGACTCGCTTTTTGGTTTGCTAGGGATACGAGGTATGAGATGAACCATAGCACAATTTTTTATGATGGATGATGGACGAACATGTGGGGATTGGTGGAGACATATGGTAGTGGTGATCCACGGGAAATGTCAGAAACATTAAGTGAAGACTCACTAGGAATGACAAATTGCTAGGGAAAAGACACTGGGGAAGATTCAGAGTGCTTTATCAATAAGGTTCAGGCATGACCTGACAACACTTAGAATATATCTAACGGTTTTGGAGTCTTCTTATTAGAAGATCATCCACATAAACAAGACATTGGAGTCTTCTTACTAGAAGATCATCCACACAGAACAAGTCTATGACGACTCTTTATGAAGAAATCGATCAAAACAAACATAATTGGTGTTTTCCAACAAGAAAAATATCCAAGCTTCTAGAATTCCTTAAATTGAAAAGTCACTAAAGAGCTTATAAGAATCATAAGGAAAATAAAGGTAATAAAACTCTCTGTATGCGCCAACAACAATTGGACTTTAAAACAGAATGCCGACAACAATTGGATTTTAAAACAGAAGACAACAATCAATGACAAGAACTTGGTTAATGCAAAATGGGCGCGAAACATTTTTCGGGCTATGCGTGATTTCTGAATTTGCTTTATGCATGATGTGTGAATGATCATGATATGTAAATGCTGTATTTATGAAATGACATGAAATGAAGCTTGGTAAGATGCCTTATTGGTGAATGGAAATGCAAGGTGAAATCACTGGGGAGAGAAATGATCAACTAATCTGACTGCTTGCATGCTCTTCGGGAATAATCTTCTAAAAAAGATCCACCATGGAAGACTGCTGCTGAGGTTCCTTGGGGGAGATTCAAATGAAAACTCATTTGGGAGTCTACTGTCGAGATTCACTAGGAGATACCTATTGCCAAGATTCTACGAGAAAATACCTACTACCAAGGCCTACTAGGAAATCTTATACCGAGATTAACCAGCGAATCTGCTACCGTGATTCTGTAGGGAAATACCTTCTGCCGATGTCTACTGGGGAATCTTCTGCTGAGATCAACCAAGGAATCTACTGCCGAGATTCACTTTAAAAGAAAGGTATACCTACTGTCGAGGTCTACTGGAAATCTTCTGCTGATATTAACCAAGAAATATACTGCCAAGATCAAACAAAGAATCAACTGTCGAGATTCACTTAGAAAATTACCTGTTGCCGAGGTTTTAACAGGAAAATCTTCTGTCGAGATCAACCAGGGAATTTATTGCTAAGATTCACTTTGAAAGATAGGTATACCTACTGCCGAGGTCTAGTGGAAATCTTGTGTCGAGATTAACAAGGAAATCTACTGCCGAGATCGAACAGAGAATCTACTGTCGCGATTCACTGAGAAAAATACTTACTGTTGAGGTTTTAACTAGAAAATCATCTGTCGAGATTAGCCAGGGGATCTACTGTCGAGATTCTATGAGAAAAATACCTGCTACCGAGGTTTAACTAGAAAATATTCTGCCGAGATTAACCAGGGAATCTTCAGTCGAGATTCTTCTTACAAGCATAGAGTAGTTGATTGTAGTAACAATTTTTATCTTCACATGTAGATGAGACATGGTTCATTTTATGCTTATGATTGAATATGCTCTGATGTGCATTTGGTTAATGTATGTATGCGTGCTAATGAGAATTGGTCTTTTGTTGCATATGTTTGATTTTCAAGGCTTCATGTTATGGGAATATGCCAAATGAATGTGATGATATGCATGACATGACACTAGAGCAAAGTGACTTGATTACTACATGGCAATGATTTATTCAATGACTTAAAGATTTCCAAGGTTGTCCATATGGTGGGTAATGGATGAAAGAAAGTCTTTTGCAACATGGTTTCTTGTCGAGGGAAAAGTAATTTTGATGGGAGGTCATTTCCAGCATGATTTCCCGACACTCATTTTGAACTCAATGGCGTGTTGCTTGAGCAGCATGAACAACTTGAAAATCTAGATAGGATTTGCCTTTCAATAGTTCTCTTGCCCGAGTTTGTTGGGTCTTTGAAGGAATTTACCTCAAAAGGAGTTTGGAAACAACTTTTTATGACACGACCTTGAGATGGCTTCCCCTGTGTTCTGAACTTTGAAGTCTACGCCAAACACAACAAATAATTCTATTTCAAAGATGCTTGTGAGAGACATTTCTTGCTTCATAGACACATTCCCAATCCTTTGACATCTATCACAGGATTTAACAAATTTATGAGCATTTTTAAAAAGAGAAGGCCAAAAATAACCTGATTGAAGTACCTTAGCTGCAGTTCTTACCTCTCCAAAGTGTCCTCCATAAGGTGCGTTGTGACAAGATGTCAGGATCTGTTGTGCCTCAGATTAATCCACACATCGCCTTAGTAAGTAGTCACCATATTTATTATACAGAAAATGCTCATCCCAGTAATAACTTTTAGACATGTGAAAGAATCTTTTCCTTTGCTGGTAGTTGAACTCTGGTGGGATGTATCCACTGAACAAATAGTTAACAATGTCAATGTACCATGGGGTCACGCCTGTAGTGTTCATCAGTAACTTCTCATCTGAAAATACAAAGATGCTTTCATATAATAAACTAAACCTATTACTCTACACACACATTTATTAAAATGAATATTAAACCACACAAATACAATATATCCAGCACACTCTATTTTCGAGTTTGAAACCAATTAATAATAAAAATGATACTTATCAATAATTAGAATACAAAATGTAAAAGGATTATAGATTAATAGTTACCATTTAGCATTTTTCTTTGTGAATTCAAGAGTTAAAGTTTTGAGTCAAACTAGGTCAACTTCCTTTACTCCACTATTACTCTTGTCACCATATGATATTTTTTGCAATGAGGTTTTTTGGTGCTTATGAGTACCAAGGTTGGTATTTGAGTTTTTTTTAAGAAAACAAGAGCAAAAATGAGGTTATTAGAGAAATAGTAGGTGTCTGGTGATGTGTATTGAAGTGATGAGTCATGAAGTTGTGTGGTGTACTACACGATGAAGATAAAAGATCTTCATGAATTACTTTTGCTTTTTCCTTGTTGTCTCCCTCCTCTCAGCAATGCTATGTACTAATAACATGTTATTTTCAAAAATAGAGAAAAGAAACAAAAGAAATTTTGAAAGCTTAGTAACTAAGTGTTACTAAAAAGGGATAAAAAAACAACTTTTAAATAGAAAATGATAAATGAATTAAAATAAAAATTAACTATTTAACGTAAACTTAAATAAAAATTTGATTAAATCCTAATTAAATAAAAATGATTATTTAACTAAAAGTGAAAATGAAACTGGTTAAAAATGAATAAATAGTCTGGTATCGAATTGCTCGAAAAAATAAAATGAATGCGCCAAAATGATCATAACAAAATAAATGACTTGGAAAAATACAACGTTCGATCAAATTGATCAAAATGCAATCAGAAAAGCAGTCAAAAATTAAAACGCGCGCGCCAGGTTAAACTACGCGAAACGTAGATTAATATAACTAATGACTGCAAGTTCAATTTTGAAACTTTTCGTCCACTGATTTTACGCACAATTGACTTTTAGTTTGACTCATTCTCCTGTAAATCCGACAAATTTATTCTGACTGCCAGTTCGGGAATTATTCAGCATGAAATGCAAGTTATGCTATACAGATGATGCAGATGCTATGATAACTATATCAATTCAAATAATCAGGGTAAAAATTAGGATATGACAGTTTCCCCTATTTATGTATCTTCAACCAGGGAATATAGAGAAAGATACTTTTCATATGATCGCATTGGAGATAGTTAAATATAAAAAAGACCCAAATATTGTCCCTGAATGCAGATGCAATGATATGTTATGAATGCATGAAGGACTCGCTTTTTGGTTTGCTAGGGATACGAGGTATGAGATGAACCATAGCACAATTTTTTATGATGGATGATGGACGAACATGTGGGGATTGGTGGAGACATATGGTAGTGGTGATCCACGGGAAATGTCAGAGACATTAAGTGAAGACTCACTAGGAATGACAAATTGCTAGGGAAAAGACACTGGGGAAGATTCAGAGTGCTTTATCAATAAGGTTCAGGCATGACCTGACAACACTTAGAATATATCTAACGGTTTTGGAGTCTTCTTATTAGAAGATCATCCACATAAACAAGACATTGGAGTCTTCTTACTAGAAGATCATCCACACAGAACAAGTCTATGACGACTCTTTATGAAGAAATCGATCAAAACAAACATAATTGGTGTTTTCCAACAAGAAAAATATCCAAGCTTCTAGAATTCCTTAAATTGAAAAGTCACTAAAGAGCTTATAAGAATCATAAGGAAAATAAAGGTAATAAAACTCTCTGTATGCGCCAACAACAATTGGACTTTAAAACAGAATGCCGGCAACAATTGGATTTTAAAACAGAAGACGACAATCAATGACAAGAACTTGGTTAATGCAAAATGGGCGCGAAACATTTTTCGGGCTATGCGTGATTTCTGAATTTGCTTTATGCATGATGTGTGAATGATCATGATATGTAAATGCTGTATTTATGAAATGACATGAAATGAAGCTTGGTAAGATGCCTTATTGGTGAATGGAAATGCAAGGTGAAATCACTGGGGAGAGAAATGATCAACTATTCTGACTGCTTGCATGCTCTTCGGGAATAATCTTCTAAAAAAGATCCACCATGGAAGACTGCTGCTGAGGTTCCTTGGGGGAGATTCAAATGAAAACTCATTTGGGAGTCTACTGTCGAGATTCACTAGGAGATACCTATTGCCAAGATTCTACGAGAAAATACCTACTACCAAGGCCTACTAGGAAATCTTATACCGAGATTAACCAGCGAATCTGCTACCGTGATTCTGTAGGGAAATACCTTCTGCCGATGTCTACTGGGGAATCTTCTGCTGAGATCAACCATGGAATCTACTGCCGAGATTCACTTTAAAAGAAAGGTATACCTACTGTCGAGGTCTACTGGAAATCTTCTGCTGATATTAACCAAGAAATATACTGCCAAGATCAAACAAAGAATCAACTGTCGAGATTCACTTAGAAAATTACCTGTTGCCGAGGTTTTAACAGGAAAATCTTCTGTCGAGATCAACCAGGGAATTTATTGCTAAGATTCACTTTGAAAGATAGGTATACCTACTGCCGAGGTCTAGTGGAAATCTTGTGTCGAGATTAACAAGGAAATCTACTGCCGAGATCGAACAGAGAATCTACTGTCGCGATTCACTGAGAAAAATACTTACTGTTGAGGTTTTAACTAGAAAATCATCTGTCGAGATTAGCCAGGGGATCTACTGTCGAGATTCTGTGAGAAAAATACCTGCTACCAAGGTTTAACTAGAAAATATTCTGCCGAGATTAACCAGGGAATCTTCAGTTGAGATTCTTCTTACAAGCATAGAGTAGTTGATTGTAGTAACAACTTTTATCTTCACATGTAGATGAGACATGGTTCATTTTATGCTTATGATTGAATATGCTCTGATGTACATTTGGTTAATGTATGTATGCGTGCTAATGAGAATTGGTCTTTTGTTGCATATGTTTGATTTTCAAGGCTTCATGTTATGGGAATATGCCAAATGAATGTGATGATATGCATGACATGACACTAGAGCAAAGTGACTTGATTACTACATGGCAATGATTTATTCAATGACTTAAAGATTTCCAAGGTTGTCCATATGGTGGGTAATGGATGAAAGAAAGTCTTTTGCAACATGGTTTCTTGTCGAGGGAAAAGTAATTTTGATGGGAGGTCATTTCCAGCATGATTTCCCGACACTCATTTTGAACTCAATGGCGTGTTGCTTGAGCAGCATGAACAACTTGAAAATCTAGATAGGATTTGCCTTTCAATAGTTCTCTTGCCCGAGTTTGTTAGGTCTTTGAAGGAATTTACCTCAAAAGGAGTTTGGAAACAACTTTTTATGACACGACCTTGAGATGGCTTCCCCTGTGTTCTGAACTTTGAAGTCTACGCTAAACACAACAAATAATTCTATTTCAAAGATGCTTGTGAGAGACATTTCTTGCTTCATAGACACATTCCCAATCCTTTGACATCTATCACAGGATTTAACAAATTTATGAGCATTTTTAAAAAGAGAAGGCCAAAAATAACCTGATTGAAGTACCTTAGCTGCAGTTCTTACCTCTCCAAAGTGTCCTCCATAAGGTGCGTTGTGACAAGATGTCAGGATCTGTTGTGCCTCAGATTAATCCACACATCGCCTTAGTAAGTAGTCACCATATTTATTATACAGAAAATGCTCATCCCAGTAATAACTTTTAGACATGTGAAAGAATGTTTTCCTTTGCTGGTAGTTGAACTCTGGTGGGATGTATCCACTGAACAAATAGTTAACAATGTCAATGTACCATGGGGTCACGCCTGTAGTGTTCATTAGTAACTTCTCATCTGAAAATACAAAGATGCTTTCATATAATAAACTAAACCTATTAATCTACAGACACATTTATTAAAATGAATATTAAACCACACATATACAATATATCCAGCACACTCTATTTTCGAGTTTGAAACCAATTAATAATAAAAATGATACTTATCAATAATTAGAATACAAAATGTAAAAGGATTATAGATTAATAGTTACCATTTAGCATTTTTCTTTGTGAATTCAAGAGTTAAAGTTTTGAGTCAAACTAGGTCAACTTCCTTTACTCCACTATTACTCTTGTCACCATATGATATTTTTTGCAATGAGGTTTTTTGGTGCTTATGAGTACCAAGGTTGGTATTTGAGTTTTTTTTAAGAAAACAAGAGCAAAAATGAGGTTATTAGAGAAATAGTAAGTGTCGGGTGATGTGTATTGAAGTGATGAGTCATGAAGTTGTGTGGTGTACTACACGATGAAGATAAAAGATCTTCATGAATTACTTTTGCTTTTTCCTTGTTGTCTCCCTCCTCTCAGCAATGCTATGTACTAATAACATGTTATTTTCAAAAATAGAGAAAAGAAACAAAAGAAATTTTGAAAGCTTAGTAACTAAGTGTTACTAAAAAGGGATAAAAAAACAACTTTTAAATAGAAAATGATAAATGAATTAAAATAAAAATTAACTATTTAACGTAAACTTAAATAAAAATTTGATTAAATCCTAATTAAATAAAAATGATTATTTAACTAAAAGTGAAAATGAAACTGGTTAAAAATGAATAAATAGTCTGGTATCGAATTGCTCGAAAAAATAAAATGAATGCGCCAAAATGATCATAACAAAATAAATGACTTGGAAAAATACAACGTTCGATCAAATTGATCAAAATGCAATCAGAAAAGCAGTCAAAAATTAAAACGCGCGCGCCAGGTTAAACTACGCGAAACGTAGATTAATATAACTAATGACTGCAAGTTCAATTTTGAAACTTTTCGTCCACTGATTTTACGCACAATTGACTTTTAGTTTGACTCATTCTCCTGTAAATCCGACAAATTTATTCTGACTGCCAGTTCGGGAATTATACAGCATGAAATGCAAGTTATGCTATACAGATGATGCAGATGCTATGATAACTATATCAATTCAAATAATCAGGGTAAAAATTAGGATATGACAGTTTCCCCTATTTATGTATCTTCAACCAGGGAATATAGAGAAAGATACTTTTCATATGATCGCATTGGAGATAGTTAAATATAAAAAAGACCCAAATATTGTCCCTGAATGCAGATGCAATGATATGTTATGAATGCATGAAGGACTCGCTTTTTGGTTTGCTAGGGATACGAGGTATGAGATGAACCATAGCACAATTTTTTATGATGGATGATGGACGAACATGTGGGGATTGGTGGAGACATATGGTAGTGGTGATCCACGGGAAATGTCAGAGACATTAAGTGAAGACTCACTAGGAATGACAAATTGCTAGGGAAAAGACACTGGGGAAGATTCAGAGTGCTTTATCAATAAGGTTCAGGCATGACCTGACAACACTTAGAATATATCTAACGGTTTTGGAGTCTTCTTATTAGAAGATCATCCACATAAACAAGACATTGGAGTCTTCTTACTAGAAGATCATCCACACAGAACAAGTCTATGACGACTCTTTATGAAGAAATCGATCAAAACAAACATAATTGGTGTTTTCCAACAAGAAAAATATCCAAGCTTCTAGAATTCCTTAAATTGAAAAGTCACTAAAGAGCTTATAAGAATCATAAGGAAAATAAAGGTAATAAAACTCTCTGTATGCGCCAACAACAATTGGACTTTAAAACAGAATGCCGGCAACAATTGGATTTTAAAACAGAAGACAACAATCAATGACAAGAACTTGGTTAATGCAAAATGGGCGCGAAACATTTTTCGGGCTATGCGTGATTTCTGAATTTGCTTTATGCATGATGTGTGAATGATCATGATATGTAAATGCTGTATTTATGAAATGACATGAAATGAAGCTTGGTAAGATGCCTTATTGGTGAATGGAAATGCAAGGTGAAATCACCGGGGAGAGAAATGATCAACTAATCTGACTGCTTGCATGCTCTTCGGGAATAATCTTCTAAAAAAGATCCACCATGGAAGACTGCTGCTGAGGTTCCTTGGGGGAGATTCAAATGAAAACTCATTTGGGAGTCTACTGTCGAGATTCACTAGGAGATACCTATTGCCAAGATTCTACGAGAAAATACCTACTACCAAGGCCTACTAGGAAATCTTATACCGAGATTAACCAGCGAATCTGCTACCGTGATTCTGTAGGGAAATACCTTCTGCCGATGTCTACTGGGGAATCTTCTGCTGAGATCAACCAAGGAATCTACTGCCGAGATTCACTTTAAAAGAAAGGTATACCTACTGTCGAGGTCTACTGGAAATCTTCTGCTGATATTAACCAAGAAATATACTGCCAAGATCAAACAAAGAATCAACTGTCGAGATTCACTTAGAAAATTACCTGTTGCCGAGGTTTTAATTGGAAAATCTTCTGTCGAGATCAACCAGGGAATTTATTGCTAAGATTCACTTTGAAAGATAGGTATACCTACTGCCGAGGTCTAGTGGAAATCTTGTGTCGAGATTAACAAGGAAATCTACTGCCGAGATCGAACAGAGAATCTACTGTCGCGATTCACTGAGAAAAATACTTACTGTTGAGGTTTTAACTAGAAAATCATCTGTCGAGATTAGCCAGGGGATCTACTGTCGAGATTCTGTGAGAAAAATACCTGCTACCGAGGTTTAACTAGAAAATATTCTGCCGAGATTAACCAGGGAATCTTCAGTCGAGATTCTTCTTACAAGCATAGAGTAGTTGATTGTAGTAACAACTTTTATCTTCACATGTAGATGAGACATGGTTCATTTTATGCTTATGATTGAATATGCTCTGATGTGCATTTGGTTAATGTATGTATGCGTGCTAATGAGAATTGGTCTTTTGTTGCATATGTTTGATTTTCAAGGCTTCATGTTATGGGAATATGCCAAATGAATGTGATGATATGCATGACATGACACTAGAGCAAAGTGACTTGATTACTACATGGCAATGATTTATTCAATGACTTAAAGATTTCCAAGGTTGTCCATATGGTGGGTAATGGATGAAAGAAAGTCTTTTGCAACATGGTTTCTTGTCGAGGGAAAAGTAATTTTGATGGGAGGTCATTTCCAGCATGATTTCCCGACACTCATTTTGAACTCAATGGCGTGTTGCTTGAGCAGCATGAACAACTTGAAAATCTAGATAGGATTTGCCTTTCAATAGTTCTCTTGCCCGAGTTTGTTAGATCTTTGAAGGAATTTACCTCAAAAGGAGTTTGGAAACAACTTTTTATGACACGACCTTGAGATGGCTTCCCCTGTGTTCTGAACTTTGAAGTCTACGCCAAACACAACAAATAATTCTATTTCAAAGATGCTTGTGAGAGACATTTCTTGCTTCATAGACACATTCCCAATCCTTTGACATCTATCACAGGATTTAACAAATTTATGAGCATTTTTAAAAAGAGAAGGCCAAAAATAACCTGATTGAAGTACCTTAGCTGCAGTTCTTACCTCTCCAAAGTGTCCTCCATAAGGTGCGTTGTGACAAGATGTCAGGATCTGTTGTGCCTCAGATTAATCCACACATCGCCTTAGTAAGTAGTCACCATATTTATTATACAGAAAATGCTCATCCCAGTAATAACTTTTAGACATGTGAAAGAATGTTTTCCTTTGCTGGTAGTTGAACTCTGGTGGGATGTATCCACTGAACAAATAGTTAACAATGTCAATGTACCATGGGGTCACGCCTGTAGTGTTCATTAGTAACTTCTCATCTGAAAATACAAAGATGCTTTCATATAATAAACTAAACCTATTACTCTACAGACACATTTATTAAAATGAATATTAAACCACACATATACAATATATCCAGCACACTCTATTTTCGAGTTTGAAACCAATTAATAATAAAAATGATACTTATCAATAATTAGAATACAAAATGTAAAAGGATTATAGATTAATAGTTACCATTTAGCATTTTTCTTTGTGAATTCAAGAGTTAAAGTTTTGAGTCAAACTAGGTCAACTTCCTTTACTCCACTATTACTGTTGTCACCATATGATATTTTTTGCAATGAGGTTTTTTGGTGCTTATGAGTACCAAGGTTGGTATTTGAGTTTTTTTTAAGAAAACAAGAGCAAAAATGAGGTTATTAGAGAAATAGTAGGTGTCGGGTGATGTGTATTGAAGTGATGAGTCATGAAGTTGTGTGGTGTACTACACGATGAAGATAAAAGATCTTCATGAATTACTTTTGCTTTTTCCTTGTTGTCTCCCTCCTCTCAGCAATGCTATGTACTAATAACATGTTATTTTCAAAAATAGAGAAAAGAAACAAAAGAAATTTTGAAAGCTTAGTAACTAAGTGTTACTAAAAAGGGATAAAAAAACAACTTTTAAATAGAAAATGATAAATGAATTAAAATAAAAATTAACTATTTAACGTAAACTTAAATAAAAATTTGATTAAATCCTAATTAAATAAAAATGATTATTTAACTAAAAGTGAAAATGAAACTGGTTAAAAATGAATAAATAGTCTGGTATCGAATTGCTCGAAAAAATAAAATGAATGCGCCAAAATGATCATAACAAAATAAATGACTTGGAAAAATACAACGTTCGATCAAATTGATCAAAATGCAATCAGAAAAGCAGTCAAAAATTAAAACGCGCGCGCCAGGTTAAACTACGCGAAACGTAGATTAATATAACTAATGACTGCAAGTTCAATTTTGAAACTTTTCGTCCACTGATTTTACGCACAATTGACTTTTAGTTTGACTCATTCTCCTGTAAATCCGACAAATTTATTCTGACTGCCAGTTCGGGAATTATTCAGCATGAAATGCAAGTTATGCTATACAGATGATGCAGATGCTATGATAACTATATCAATTCAAATAATCAGGGTAAAAATTAGGATATGACAGTTTCCCCTATTTATGTATCTTCAACCAGGGAATATAGAGAAAGATACTTTTCATATGATCGCATTGGAGATAGTTAAATATAAAAAAGACCCAAATATTGTCCCTGAATGCAGATGCAATGATATGTTATGAATGCATGAAGGACTCGCTTTTTGGTTTGCTAGGGATACGAGGTATGAGATGAACCATAGCACAATTTTTTATGATGGATGATGGACGAACATGTGGGGATTGGTGGAGACATATGGTAGTGGTGATCCACGGGAAATGTCAGAGACATTAAGTGAAGACTCACTAGGAATGACAAATTGCTAGGGAAAAGACACTGGGGAAGATTCAGAGTGCTTTATCAATAAGGTTCAGGCATGACCTGACAACACTTAGAATATATCTAACGGTTTTGGAGTCTTCTTATTAGAAGATCATCCACATAAACAAGACATTGGAGTCTTCTTACTAGAAGATCATCCACACAGAACAAGTCTATGACGACTCTTTATGAAGAAATCGATCAAAACAAACATAATTGGTGTTTTCCAACAAGAAAAATATCCAAGCTTCTAGAATTCCTTAAATTGAAAAGTCACTAAAGAGCTTATAAGAATCATAAGGAAAATAAAGGTAATAAAACTCTCTGTATGCGCCAACAACAATTGGACTTTAAAACAGAATGCCGGCAACAATTGGATTTTAAAACAGAAGACAACAATCAATGACAAGAACTTGGTTAATGCAAAATGGGCGCGAAACATTTTTCGGGCTATGCGTGATTTCTGAATTTGCTTTATGCATGATGTGTGAATGATCATGATATGTAAATGCTGTATTTATGAAATGACATGAAATGAAGCTTGGTAAGATGCCTTATTGGTGAATGGAAATGCAAGGTGAAATCACCGGGGAGAGAAATGATCAACTAATCTGACTGCTTGCATGCTCTTCGGGAATAATCTTCTAAAAAAGATCCACCATGGAAGACTGCTGCTGAGGTTCCTTGGGGGAGATTCAAATGAAAACTCATTTGGGAGTCTACTGTCGAGATTCACTAGGAGATACCTATTGCCAAGATTCTACGAGAAAATACCTACTACCAAGGCCTACTAGGAAATCTTATACCGAGATTAACCAGCGAATCTGCTACCGTGATTCTGTAGGGAAATACCTTCTGCCGATGTCTACTGGGGAATCTTCTGCTGAGATCAACCAAGGAATCTACTGCCGAGATTCACTTTAAAAGAAAGGTATACCTACTGTCGAGGTCTACTGGAAATCTTCTGCTGATATTAACCAAGAAATATACTGCCAAGATCAAACAAAGAATCAACATGCGAGATTCACTTAGAAAATTACCTGTTGCCGAGGTTTTAATTGGAAAATCTTCTGTCGAGATCAACCAGGGAATTTATTGCTAAGATTCACTTTGAAAGATAGGTATACCTACTGCCGAGGTCTAGTGGAAATCTTGTGTCGAGATTAACAAGGAAATCTACTGCCGAGATCGAACAGAGAATCTACTGTCGCGATTCACTGAGAAAAATACTTACTGTTGAGGTTTTAACTAGAAAATCATCTGTCGAGATTAGCCAGGGGATCTACTGTCGAGATTCTGTGAGAAAAATACCTGCTACCGAGGTTTAACTAGAAAATATTCTGCCGAGATTAACCAGGGAATCTTCAGTCGAGATTCTTCTTACAAGCATAGAGTAGTTGATTGTAGTAACAACTTTTATCTTCACATGTAGATGAGACATGGTTCATTTTATGCTTATGATTGAATATGCTCTGATGTGCATTTGGTTAATGTATGTATGCGTGCTAATGAGAATTGGTCTTTTGTTGCATATGTTTGATTTTCAAGGCTTCATGTTATGGGAATATGCCAAATGAATGTGATGATATGCATGACATGACACTAGAGCAAAGTGACTTGATTACTACATGGCAATGATTTATTCAATGACTTAAAGATTTCCAAGGGTGTCCATATGGTGGGTAATGGATGAAAGAAAGTCTTTTGCAACATGGTTTCTTGTCGAGGGAAAAGTAATTTTGATGGGAGGTCATTTCCAGCATGATTTCCCGACACTCATTTTGAACTCAATGGCGTGTTGCTTGAGCAGCATGAACAACTTGAAAATCTAGATAGGATTTGCCTTTCAATAGTTCTCTTGCCCGAGTTTGTTAGGTCTTTGAAGGAATTTACCTCAAAAGGAGTTTGGAAACAACTTTTTATGACACGACCTTGAGATGGCTTCCCCTGTGTTCTGAACTTTGAAGTCTACGCCAAACACAACAAATAATTCTATTTCAAAGAGCTTGTGAGAGACATTTCTTGCTTAATAGACACATTCCCAATCCTTTGACATCTATCACAGGATTTAACAAATTTATGAGCATTTTTAAAAAGAGAAGGCCAAAAATAACCTGATTGAAGTACCTTAGCTGCAGTTCTTACCTCTCCAAAGTGTCCTCCATAAGGTGCGTTGTGACAAGAGGTCAGGATCTGTTGTGCCTCAGATTAATCCACACATCGCCTTAGTAAGTAGTCACCATATTTATTATACAGAAAATGCTCATCCCAGTAATAACTTTTAGACATGTGAAAGAATCTTTTCCTTTGCTGGTAGTTGAACTCTGGTGGGATGTATCCACTGAACAAATAGTTAACAATGTCAATGTACCATGGGGTCACGCCTGTAGTGTTCATCAGTAACTTCTCATCTGAAAATACAAAGATGCTTTCATATAATAAACTAAACCTATTACTCTACACACACATTAATTAAAATGAATATTAAACCACACAAATACAATATATCCAGCACACTCTATTTTCGAGTTTGAAACCAATTAATAATAAAAATGATACTTATCAATAATTAGAATACAAAATGTAAAAGGATTATAGATTAATAGTTACCATTTAGCATTTTTCTTTGTGAATTCAAGAGTTAAAGTTTTGAGTCAAACTAGGTCAACTTCCTTTACTCCACTATTACTCTTGTCACCATATGATATTTTTTGCAATGAGGTTTTTTGGTGCTTATGAGTACCAAGGTTGGTATTTGAGTTTTTTTTAAGAAAACAAGAGCAAAAATGAGGTTATTAGAGAAATAGTAGGTGTCTGGTGATGTGTATTGAAGTGATGAGTCATGAAGTTGTGTGGTGTACTACACGATGAAGATAAAAGATCTTCATGAATTACTTTTGCTTTTTCCTTGTTGTCTCCCTCCTCTCAGCAATGCTATGTACTAATAACATGTTATTTTCAAAAATAGAGAAAAGAAACAAAAGAAATTTTGAAAGCTTAGTAACTAAGTGTTACTAAAAAGGGATAAAAAAACAACTTTTAAATAGAAAATGATAAATGAATTAAAATAAAAATTAACTATTTAACGTAAACTTAAATAAAAATTTGATTAAATCCTAATTAAATAAAAATGATTATTTAACTAAAAGTGAAAATGAAACTGGTTAAAAATGAATAAATAGTCTGGTATCGAATTGCTCGAAAAAATAAAATGAATGCGCCAAAATGATCATAACAAAATAAATGACTTGGAAAAATACAACGTTCGATCAAATTGATCAAAATGCAATCAGAAAAGCAGTCAAAAATTAAAACGCGCGCGCCAGGTTAAACTACGCGAAACGTAGATTAATATAACTAATGACTGCAAGTTCAATTTTGAAACTTTTCGTCCACTGATTTTACGCACAATTGACTTTTAGTTTGACTCATTCTCCTGTAAATCCGACAAATTTATTCTGACTGCCAGTTCGGGAATTATTCAGCATGAAATGCAAGTTATGCTATACAGATGATGCAGATGCTATGATAACTATATCAATTCAAATAATCAGGGTAAAAATTAGGATATGACAGTTTCCCCTATTTATGTATCTTCAACCAGGGAATATAGAGAAAGATACTTTTCATATGATCGCATTGGAGATAGTTAAATATAAAAAAGACCCAAATATTGTCCCTGAATGCAGATGCAATGATATGTTATGAATGCATGAAGGACTCGCTTTTTGGTTTGCTAGGGATACGAGGTATGAGATGAACCATAGCACAATTTTTTATGATGGATGATGGACGAACATGTGGGGATTGGTGGAGACATATGGTAGTGGTGATCCACGGGAAATGTCAGAGACATTAAGTGAAGACTCACTAGGAATGACAAATTGCTAGGGAAAAGACACTGGGGAAGATTCAGAGTGCTTTATCAATAAGGTTCAGGCATGACCTGACAACACTTAGAATATATCTAACGGTTTTGGAGTCTTCTTATTAGAAGATCATCCACATAAACAAGACATTGGAGTCTTCTTACTAGAAGATCATCCACACAGAACAAGTCTATGACGACTCTTTATGAAGAAATCGATCAAAACAAACATAATTGGTGTTTTCCAACAAGAAAAATATCCAAGCTTCTAGAATTCCTTAAATTGAAAAGTCACTAAAGAGCTTATAAGAATCATAAGGAAAATAAAGGTAATAAAACTCTCTGTATGCGCCAACAACAATTGGACTTTAAAACAGAATGCCGGCAACAATTGGATTTTAAAACAGAAGACAACGATCAATGACAAGAACTTGGTTAATGCAAAATGGGCGCGAAACATTTTTCGGGCTATGCGTGATTTCTGAATTTGCTTTATGCATGATGTGTGAATGATCATGATATGTAAATGCTGTATTTATGAAATGACATGAAATGAAGCTTGGTAAGATGCCTTATTGGTGAATGGAAATGCAAGGTGAAATCACTGGGGAGAGAAATGATCAACTAATCTGACTGCTTGCATGCTCTTCGGGAATAATCTTCTAAAAAAGATCCACCATGGAAGACTGCTGCTGAGGTTCCTTGGGGGAGATTCAAATGAAAACTCATTTGGGAGTCTACTGTCGAGATTCACTAGGAGATACCTATTGCCAAGATTCTACGAGAAAATACCTACTACTGCCGAGATTCACTTTAAAAGAAAGGTATACCTACTGCCGAGGTCTACTGGAAATCTTCTGCTGATATTAACCAAGAAATATACTGCCAAGATCAAACAAAGAATCTACTGTAGAGATTCACTTAGAAAATTACCTGTTGCCGAGGTTTTAACTGGAAAATCTTCTGTCGAGATCAACCAGGGAATTTATTGCTAAGATTCACTCTAAAAGATAGGTATACCTACTGCCGAGGTCTAGTGGAAATCTTGTGTCGAGATTAACAAGGAAATCTACTGCCGAGATCGAACAGAGAATCTACTATCGCGATTCACTGAGAAAAATACTTACTGTTGAGGTTTTAACTAGAAAATCATCTGTCGAGATTAGCCAGGGGATCTACTGTCGAGATTCTGTGAGAAAAATACCTGCTACCGAGGTTTAACTAGAAAATATTCTGCCGAGATTAACCAGGGAATCTTCAGTCGAGATTCTTCTTACAAGCATAGAGTAGTTGACTGTAGTAACAATTTTTATCTTCACATGTAGATGAGACATGGTTCATTTTATGCTTATGATTGAATATGCTCTGATGTGCATTTGGTTAATGTATGTATGCGTGCTAATGAGAATTGGTCTTTTACTGCATATGTTTGATTTTCAAGGCTTCATGTTATGGGAGTATGCCAAATAAATGTGATGATATGCATGACATGACACTAGAGCAAAGTGACTTGATTACTGCATGGCAATGATTTATTCAATGACTCAAAGATTTCCAAGGTTGTCCATATGGTGGGTAATGGATGAAAGAAAGTCTTTTGCAACATGGTTTCTTGTCGAGGTAAAAGTAATTTTGATGGGAGGTCATTTCCAGCATGATTTCCCGACACTCATTTTGAACTCAATGGCGTGTTGCTTGAGCAGCTTGAACAACTTGAAAATCTAGATAGGATTTGCCTTGCAATAGATCTCTTGCCCGAGTTTGTTGGGTCTTTGAAGGAATTTACCTCAAAAGGAGTTTGGAAACAACTTTTTATGACACGACCTTGAGATGGCTTGCCCCTGTGTTCTGAACTTTGAAGTCTACGCCAAACACAACAAATAATTCTATTTCAAAGATGCTTGTGAGACACATTTCTTGCTTCATAGACACATTCCCAATCCTTTGACATCTATCACAGGATTTAACAAATTTATGAGCATTTTTAAAAAGAGAAGGCCAAAAATAACCTGATTGAAGTACCTTAGCTGCAGTTCTTACCTCTCCAAAGTGTCCTCCATAAGGTGCGTTGTGACAAGATGTCAGGATCTGTCGTGCCTCAGATTAATCCACACATCGCCTTAGTAAGTAGTCACCATATTTCTTATACAGAAAATGCTCATCCCAGTAATAACTTTTAGACATGTGAAAGAATCTTTTCCTTTGCTGGTAGTTGAACTCTGGTGGGATGTATCCACTGAACAAATAGTTAACAATGTCAATGTACCATGGGGTCACGCCTGTAGTGTTCATCAGTAACTTCTCATCTAAAAATACAAAGATGCTTTCATATAATAAACTAAACCTATTACTCTACACACACATTAATTAAAATGAATATTAAACCACACAAATACAATATATCCATCACACTCTATTTTCGAGTTTGAAACCAATTAATAATAAAAATGATATTTATCAACAATTAGAATACAAAATGTAAAAGGATTATAGATTAATAGTTACCATTTAGCATTTTTCTTTGTGAATTCAAGAGTTAAAGTTTTGAGTCAAACTAGGTCAACTTCCTCTACTCCACTATTACTCTTGTCACCATATGATATTTTTTGCAATGAGGTTTTTTGGTGCTTATGAGTAGGAAGGTTGGTATTTGATTTTTTTTAAGAAAACAAAAGCAAAAATGAGGTTATTAGAGAAATAGTAGGTTTGGGGTGACGTGTATTGAAGTGATGAGTCATGAAGTTGTGTGGTGTACTACACGATGAATATAAAAGATCTTCATGAATTACTTTTGCTTTTTCCTTGTTGTCTCCCTCCTCTCAGCAATGCTATGTACTAATAACATGTTATTTTCAAAAATAGAGAAAAGAAACAAAAGAAATTTTGAAAGCTTAGTAACTAAGTGTTACTAAAAAGGGATAAAAAAACAACTTTTAAATAGAAAATGATAAATGAATTAAAATAAAAATTAACTATTTAACGTAAACTTAAATAAAAATTTGATTAAATCCTAATTAAATAAAAATGATTATTTATCTAAAAGTGAAAATGAAACTGGTTAAAAATGAATAAATAGTTTGGTATCGAAGTGCTCGAAAAAATAAAATGAATGCGCCAAAATGATCAGAACAAAATAAATGACTTGGAAAAATTCAACGTTCGATCAAATTGATCAAAATGCAATCAGAAAAGCAGTCAAAAATTAAAACGCGCACGCCAGGTTAAACTACGGGAAACGTAGATTAATATAACTAATGACTGCAAGTTCAATTTTGAAACTTTTCGTCCACTGATTTTACGCACAATTGACTTTTAGTTTGACTCATTCTCCTGTAAATCCGACAAATTTATTCTGACTGCCAATTCGGGAATTATGCAGCATGAAATGCATGTTATGCTATACAGATGATGCAGATGCTATGATAACTATATCAATTCAAATAATCAGGGTAAAAATTAGGATATGACAATTTCCCCTATTTATGTATCTTCAACCAGGGAATATAGAGAAAGATACTTTTCATATGATCGCATTGGAGATAGTTAAATATAAAAAAGACCCAAATATTGTCCCTGAATGCAGATGCAATGATATGTTATGAATGCATGAAGGACTCGCTTTTTGGTTTGCTAGGGATACGAGGTATGAGATGAACCATAGCACAATTTTTTATGATGGATGATGGACGAACATGTGGGGATTGGTGGAGACATATGGTAGTGGTGATCCACGGGAAATGTCAGAGACATTAATTGAAGACTCACTAGGAATGACAAATTGCTAGGGAAAAGACACTGGGGAAGATTCAAAGTGCTTTATCAATAAGGTTCAGGCATGACCTGACAACACTTAGAATATATCTAACGGTTTTGGAGTCTTCTTATTAGAAGATCATCCACATAAACAAGACATTGGAGTCTTCTTACTAGAAGATCATCCACACAGAACAAGTCTATGACGACTCTTTATGAAGAAATCGATCAAAACAAACATAATTGGTGTTTTCCAACAAGAAAAATATCCAAGCTTCTAGAAATTCCTTAAATTGAAAAGTCACTCAAGAGCTTATAAGAATCATAAGGAAAATAAAGGTAATAAACTCTCTGTATGCGCCAACAACAATTGGACTTTAAAACAGAATGCCGGCAACAATTGGATTTTAAAACAGAAGACAACAATCAATGACAAGAACTTGGTTAATGCAAAATGGGCGCGAAACATTTTTCGGGCTATGCGTGATTTCTGAATTTGCTTTATGCATGATGTGTGAATGATCATGATATGTAAATGCTGTATTTATGAAATGACATGAAATGAAGCTTGGTAAGATGCCTTATTGGTGAATGGAAATGCAAGGTGAAATCACTGGGGAGAGAAATGATCAACTAATCTGACTGCTTGCATGCTTTTCGGGAATAATCTTCTAAAAAAGATCCACCATGGAAGACTGCTGCTGAGGTTCCTTGGGGGAGATTCAAATGAAAACTTATTTGGGAGTCTACTGCCGAGATTCACTAGGAGATACCTATTGCCAAGATTCTACGAGAAAATACCTACTACCAAGGCCTACTAGGAAATCTTATACCGAGATTAACCAGCGAATCTACTACCGGGATTCTGTAGGGAAATACCTTCTGCCAATGTCTACTGGGGAATCTTCTGCTGAGATCAACCAAGGAATCTACTGCCGAGATTCACTTTAAAAGAAAGGTATACCTACTGTCGAGGTCTACTGGAAATCTTCTGCTGATATTAACCAAGAAATATACTGCCAAGATCAAACAAAGAATCTACTGTAGAGATTCACTTAGAAAATTACCTGTTGCCGAGGTTTTAACTGGAAAATCTTCTGTCGAGATCAACCAGGGAATTTATTGCTAAGATTCACTTTGAAAGATAGGTATACCTACTGCCGAGGTCTAGTGGAAATCTTGTGTCGAGATTACCAAGGAAATCTACTGTCGAGATCGAACAGAGAATCTACTGTCGCGATTCACTGAGAAAAATACTTACTGTTGAGGTTTTAACTAGAAAATCATCTGTCGAGATTAGCCAGGGGATCTACTGTCGAGATTCTGTGAGAAAAATACCTGCTACCGAGGTTTAACTAGAAAATATTCTGCCAAGATTAACCAGGGAATCTTCAGTCGAGATTCTTCTTACAAGCATAGAGTAGTTGACTGTAGTAACAATTTTTATCTTCACATGTAGATGAGACATGGTTCATTTTATGCTTATGATTGAATATGCTCTGATGTGCATTTGGTTAATGTATGTATGCGTGCTAATGAGAATTTGTCTTTTATTGCATATGTTTGATTTTCAAGGCTTCATGTTATGGGAATATGCCAAATAAATGTGATGATATGCATGACATGACACTAGAGCAAAGTGACTTGATTACTGCATGGCAATGATTTATTCAATGACTCAAAGATTTCCAAGGTTGTCCATATGGTGGGTAATGGATGAAAGAAAGTCTTTTGCAACATGGTTTCTTGTCGAGGTAAAAGTAATTTTGATGGGAGGTCATTTCCAGCATGATTTCCCGACACTCATTTTGAACTCAATGGCGTGTTGCTTGAGCAGCTTGAACAACTTGAAAATCTAGATAGGATTTGCCTTGCAATAGTTCTCTTGCCCGAGTTTGTTGGGTCTTTGAAGGAATTTACCTCAAAAGGAGTTTGGAAACAACTTTTTATGACACGACCTTGAGATGGCTTGCCCCTGTGTTCTGAACTTTGAAGTCTACGCCAAACACAACAAATAATTCTATTTCAAAGATGCTTGTGAGACACATTTCTTGCTTCATAGACACATTCCCAATCCTTTGACATCTATCACAGGATTTAACAAATTTATGAGCATTTTTAAAAAGAGAAGGCCAAAAATAACCTGATTGAAGTACCTTAGCTGCAGTTCTTACCTCTCCAAAGTGTCCTCCATAAGGTGCGTTGTGACAAGATGTCAGGATCTGTCGTGCCTCAGATTAATCCACACATCGCCTTAGTAAGTAGTCACCATATTTCTTATACAGAAAATGCTCATCCCAGTAATAACTTTTAGACATGTGAAAGAATCTTTTCCTTTGCTGGTAGTTGAACTCTGGTGGGATGTATCCACTGAACAAATAGTTAACAATGTCAATGTACCATGGGGTCACGCCTGTAGTGTTCATCAGTAACTTCTCATCTAAAAATACAAAGATGCTTTCATATAATAAACTAAACCTATTACTCTACACACACATTAATTAAAATGAATATTAAACCACACAAATACAATATATCCATCACACTCTATTTTCGAGTTTGAAACCAATTAATAATAAAAATGATATTTATCAACAATTAGAATACAAAATGTAAAAGGATTATAGATTAATAGTTACCATTTAGCATTTTTCTTTGTGAATTCAAGAGTTAAAGTTTTGAGTCAAACTAGGTCAACTTCCTCTACTCCACTATTACTCTTGTCACCATATGATATTTTTTGCAATGAGGTTTTTTGGTGCTTATGAGTAGGAAGGTTGGTATTTGATTTTTTTTAAGAAAACAAAAGCAAAAATGAGGTTATTAGAGAAATAGTAGGTTTGGGGTGACGTGTATTGAAGTGATGAGTCATGAAGTTGTGTGGTGTACTACACGATGAATATAAAAGATCTTCATGAATTACTTTTGCTTTTTCCTTGTTGTCTCCCTCCTCTCAGCAATGCTATGTACTAATAACATGTTATTTTCAAAAATAGAGAAAAGAAACAAAAGAAATTTTGAAAGCTTAGTAACTAAGTGTTACTAAAAAGGGATAAAAAAACAACTTTTAAATAGAAAATGATAAATGAATTAAAATAAAAATTAACTATTTAACGTAAACTTAAATAAAAATTTGATTAAATCCTAATTAAATAAAAATGATTATTTATCTAAAAGTGAAAATGAAACTGGTTAAAAATGAATAAATAGTTTGGTATCGAAGTGCTCGAAAAAATAAAATGAATGCGCCAAAATGATCAGAACAAAATAAATGACTTGGAAAAATTCAACGTTCGATCAAATTGATCAAAATGCAATCAGAAAAGCAGTCAAAAATTAAAACGCGCACGCCAGGTTAAACTACGGGAAACGTAGATTAATATAACTAATGACTGCAAGTTCAATTTTGAAACTTTTCGTCCACTGATTTTACGCACAATTGACTTTTAGTTTGACTCATTCTCCTGTAAATCCGACAAATTTATTCTGACTGCCAATTCGGGAATTATGCAGCATGAAATGCATGTTATGCTATACAGATGATGCAGATGCTATGATAACTATATCAATTCAAATAATCAGGGTAAAAATTAGGATATGACAATTTCCCCTATTTATGTATCTTCAACCAGGGAATATAGAGAAAGATACTTTTCATATGATCGCATTGGAGATAGTTAAATATAAAAAAGACCCAAATATTGTCCCTGAATGCAGATGCAATGATATGTTATGAATGCATGAAGGACTCGCTTTTTGGTTTGCTAGGGATACGAGGTATGAGATGAACCATAGCACAATTTTTTATGATGGATGATGGACGAACATGTGGGGATTGGTGGAGACATATGGTAGTGGTGATCCACGGGAAATGTCAGAGACATTAAGTGAAGACTCACTAGGAATGACAAATTGCTAGGGAAAAGACACTGGGGAAGATTCAAAGTGCTTTATCAATAAGGTTCAGGCATGACCTGACAACACTTAGAATATATCTAACGGTTTTGGAGTCTTCTTATTAGAAGATCATCCACATAAACAAGACATTGGAGTCTTCTTACTAGAAGATCATCCACACAGAACAAGTCTATGACGACTCTTTATGAAGAAATCGATCAAAACAAACATAATTGGTGTTTTCCAACAAGAAAAATATCCAAGCTTCTAGAAATTCCTTAAATTGAAAAGTCACTCAAGAGCTTATAAGAATCATAAGGAAAATAAAGGTAATAAACTCTCTGTATGCGCCAACAACAATTGGACTTTAAAACAGAATGCCGGCAACAATTGGATTTTAAAACAGAAGACAACAATCAATGACAAGAACTTGGTTAATGCAAAATGGGCGCGAAACATTTTTCGGGCTATGCGTGATTTCTGAATTTGCTTTATGCATGATGTGTGAATGATCATGATATGTAAATGCTGTATTTATGAAATGACATGAAATGAAGCTTGGTAAGATGCCTTATTGGTGAATGGAAATGCAAGGTGAAATCACTGGGGAGAGAAATGATCAACTAATCTGACTGCTTGCATGCTTTTCGGGAATAATCTTCTAAAAAAGATCCACCATGGAAGACTGCTGCTGAGGTTCCTTGGGGGAGATTCAAATGAAAACTTATTTGGGAGTCTACTGCCGAGATTCACTAGGAGATACCTATTGCCAAGATTCTACGAGAAAATACCTACTACCAAGGCCTACTAGGAAATCTTATACCGAGATTAACCAGCGAATCTACTACCGGGATTCTGTAGGGAAATACCTTCTGCCAATGTCTACTGGGGAATCTTCTACTGAGATCAACCAAGGAATCTACTGCCGAGATTCACTTTAAAAGAAAGGTATACCTACTGTCGAGGTCTACTGGAAATCTTCTGCTGATATTAACCAAGAAATATACTGCCAAGATCAAACAAAGAATCTACTGTAGAGATTCACTTAGAAAATTACCTGTTGCCGAGGTTTTAACTGGAAAATCTTCTGTCGAGATCAACCAGGGAATTTATTGCTAAGATTCACTTTGAAAGATAGGTATACCTACTGCCGAGGTCTAGTGGAAATCTTGTGTCGAGATTACCAAGGAAATCTACTGTCGAGATCGAACAGAGAATCTACTGTCGCGATTCACTGAGAAAAATACTTACTGTTGAGGTTTTAACTAGAAAATCATCTGTCGAGATTAGCCAGGGGATCTACTGTCGAGATTCTGTGAGAAAAATACCTGCTACCGAGGTTTAACTAGAAAATATTCTGCCAAGATTAACCAGGGAATCTTCAGTCGAGATTCTTCTTACAAGCATAGAGTAGTTGACTGTAGTAACAATTTTTATCTTCACATGTAGATGAGACATGGTTCATTTTATGCTTATGATTGAATATGCTCTGATGTGCATTTGGTTAATGTATGTATGCGTGCTAATGAGAATTTGTCTTTTATTGCATATGTTTGATTTTCAAGGCTTCATGTTATGGGAATATGCCAAATAAATGTGATGATAAGCATGACATGACACTAGAGCAAAGTGACTTGATTACTGCATGGCAATGATTTATTCAATGACTCAAAGATTTCCAAGGTTGTCCATATGGTGGGTAATGGATGAAAGAAAGTCTTTTGCAACATGGTTTCTTGTCGAGGTAAAAGTAATTTTGATGGGAGGTCATTTCCAGCATGATTTCCCGACACTCATTTTGAACTCAATGGCGTGTTGCTTGAGCAGCTTGAACAACTTGAAAATCTAGATAGGATTTGCCTTGCAATAGTTCTCTTGCCCGAGTTTGTTGGGTCTTTGAAGGAATTTACCTCAAAAGGAGTTTGGAAACAACTTTTTATGACACGACCTTGAGATGGCTTGCCCCTGTGTTCTGAACTTTGAAGTCTACGCCAAACACAACAAATAATTCTATTTCAAAGATGCTTGTGAGAGACATTTCTTGCTTCATAGACACATTCCCAATCCTTTGACATCTATCACAGGATTTAACAAATTTATGAGCATTTTTAAAAAGAGAAGGCCAAAAATAACCTGATTGAAGTACCTTAGCTGCAGTTCTTACCTCTCCAAAGTGTCCTCCATAAGGTGCGTTGTGACAAGATGTCAGGATCTGTCGTGCCTCAGATTAATCCACACATCGCCTTAGTAAGTAGTCACCATATTTCTTATACAGAAAATGCTCATCCCAGTAATAACTTTTAGACATGTGAAAGAATCTTTTCCTTTGCTGGTAGTTGAACTCTGGTGGGATGTATCCACTGAACAAATAGTTAACAATGTCAATGTACCATGGGGTCACGCCTGTAGTGTTCATCAGTAACTTCTCATCTGAAAATACAAAGATGCTTTCATATAATAAACTAAACCTATTACTCTACACACACATTAATTAAAATGAATATTAAACCACACAAATACAATATATCCAGCACACTCTATTTTCGAGTTTGAAACCAATTAATAATAAAAATGATATTTATCAACAATTAGAATACAAAATGTAAAAGGATTATAGATTAATAGTTACCATTTAGCATTTTTCTTTGTGAATTCAAGAGTTAAAGTTTTGAGTCAAACTAGGTCAACTTCCTCTACTCCACTATTACTCTTGTCACCATATGATATTTTTTGCAATGAGGTTTTTTGGTGCTTATGAGTAGGAAGGTTGGTATTTGATTTTTTTAAAGAAAACAAGAGCAAAAATGAGGTTATTAGAGAAATAGTAGGTGTGGGGTGATGTGTATTGAAGTGATGAGTCATGAAGTTGTGTGGTGTACTACACGATGAAGATAAAAGATCTTCATGAATTACTTTTGCTTTTTCCTTGTTGTCTCCCTCCTCTCAGCAATGCTATGTACTAATAACATGTTATTTTCAAAAATAGAGAAAAGAAACAAAAGAAATTTTGAAAGCTTAGTAACTAAGTGTTACTAAAAAGGGATAAAAAAACAACTTTTAAATAGAAAATGATAAATGAATTAAAATAAAAATTAACTATTTAACGTAAACTTAAATAAAAATTTGATTAAATCCTAATTAAATAAAAATGATTATTTAACTAAAAGTGAAAATGAAACTGGTTAAAAATGAATAAATAGTTTGGTATCGAAGTGCTCGAAAAAATAAAATGAATGCGCCAAAATGATCAGAACAAAATAAATGACTTGGAAAAATACAACGTTCGATCAAATTGATCAAAATGCAATCAGAAAAGCAGTCAAAAATTAAAACGCGCACGCCAGGTTAAACTACGCGAAACGTAGATTAATATAACTAATGACTGCAAGTTCAATTTTGAAACTTTTCGTCCACTGATTTTACGCACAATTGACTTTTAGTTTGACTCATTCTCCTGTAAATCCGACAAATTTATTCTGACTGCCAGTTCGGGAATTATGCAGCATGAAATGCATGTTATGCTATACAGATGATGCAGATGCTATGATAACTATATCAATTCAAATAATCAGGGTAAAAATTAGGATATGACAATTTCCCCTATTTATGTATCTTCAACCAGGGAATATAGAGAAAGATACTTTTCATATGATCGCATTGGAGATAGTTAAATATAAAAAAGACCCAAATATTGTCCCTGAATGCAGATGTAATGATATGTTATGAATGCATGAAGGACTCGCTTTTTGGTTTGCTAGGGATACGAGGTATGAGATGAACCATAGCACAATTTTTTATGATGGATGATGGACGAACATGTGGGGATTGGTGGAGACATATGGTAGTGGTGATCCACGGGAAATGTCAGAGACATTAAGTGAAGACTCACTAGGAATGACAAATTGCTAGGGAAAAGACACTGGGGAAGATTCAAAGTGCTTTATCAATAAGGTTCAGGCATGACCTGACAACACTTAGAATATATCTAACGGTTTTGGAGTCTTCTTATTAGAAGATCATCCACATAAACAAGACATTGTCGTCTTCTTACTAGAAGATCATCCACACAGAACAAGTCTATGACGACTCTTTATGAAGAAATCGATCAAAACAAACATAATTGGTGTTTTCCAACAAGAAAAATATCCAAGCTTCTAGAAATTCCTTAAATTGAAAAGTCACTCAAGAGCTTATAAGAATCATAAGGAAAATAAAGGTAATAAACTCTCTGTATGCGCCAACAACAATTGGACTTTAAAACAGAATGCCGGCAACAATTGGATTTTAAAACTGAAGACAACAATCAATGACAAGAACTTGGTTAATGCAAAATGGGCGCGAAACATTTTTCGGGCTATGCGTGATTTCTGAATTTGCTTTATGCATGATGTGTGAATGATCATGATATGTAAATGCTGTAATTATGAAATGACATGAAATGAAGCTTGGTAAGATGCCTTATTGGTGAATGGAAATGCAAGGTGAAATCACTGGGGAGAGAAATGATCAACTAATCTGACTGCTTGCATGCTTTTCGGGAATAATCTTCTAAAAAAGATCCACCATGGAAGACTGCTGCTGAGGTTCCTTGGGGGAGATTCAAATGTAAACTCATTTGGGAGTCTACTGCCGAGATTCACTTGGAGATACCTATTGCCAAGATTCTACGAGAAAATACCTACTACCAAGGCCTACTAGGAAATCTTATGCCGAGATTAACCAGCGAATCTACTACCGTGATTCTGTAGGGAAATACCTTCTGCCGATGTCTACTGGGGAATCTTCTGCTGAGATCAACCAAGGAATCTACTGCCGAGATTCACTTTAAAAGAAAGGTATACCTACTGTCGAGGTCTACTGGAAATCTTCTGCTGATATTAACCAAGAAATATACTGCCAAGATCAAACAAAGAATCTACTGTCGAGATTCACTTAGAAAATTACCTGTTGCCGAGGTTTTAACTGGAAAATCTTCTGTCGAGATCAACCAGGGAATTTATTGCTAAGATTCACTTGGAAAGATAGGTATACCTACTGCCGAGGTCTAGTGGAAATCTTGTGTCGAGATTAACAAGGAAATCTACTGCCGAGATCGAACAGAGAATCTACTGTCGCGATTCACTGAGAAAAATACTTACTGTTGAGGTTTTAACTAGAAAATCATCTGTCGAGATTAGCCAGGGGATCTACTGTCGAGATTCTGTGAGAAAAATACCTGCTACCGAGGTTTAACTAGAAAATATTCTGCCGAGATTAACCAGGGAATCTTCAGTCGAGATTCTTCTTACAAGCATAGAGTAGTTGATTGTAGTAACAATTTTTATCTTCACATGTAGATGAGACATGGTTCATTTTATGCTTATGATTGAATATGCTCTGATGTGCATTTGGTTAATGTATGTATGCGTGCTAATGAGAATTGGTCTTTTGTTGCATATGTTTGATTTTCAAGGCTTCATGTTATGGGAATATGCCAAATGAATGTGATGATATGCATGACATGACACTAGAGCAAAGTGACTTGATTACTACATGGCAATGATTTATTCAATGACTTAAAGATTTCCAAGGTTGTACATATGGTGGGTAATGGATGAAAGAAAGTCTTTTGCAACATGGTTTCTTGTCGAGGGAAAAGTAATTTTGATGGGAGGTCATTTCCAGCATGATTTCCCGACACTCATTTTGAACTCAATGGCGTGTTGCTTGAGCAGCTTGAACAACTTGAAAATCTAGATAGGATTTGCCTTGCAATAGTTCTCTTGCCCGAGTTTGTTGGGTCTTTGAAGGAATTTACCTCAAAAGGAGTTTGGAAACAACTTTTTATGACACGACCTTGAGATGGCTTGCCCCTGTGTTCTGAACTTTGAAGTCTACGCCAAACACAACAAATAATTCTATTTCAAAGATGCTTGTGAGTGACATTTCTTGCTTCATAGACACATTCCCAATCCTTTGACATCTATCACCGGATTTAACAAATTTATGAGCATTTTTAAAAAGAGAAGGCCAAAAATAACCTGATTGAAGTACCTTAGCTGCAGTTCTTACCTCTCCAAAGTGTCCTCCATAAGGTGCGTTGTGACAAGATGTCAGGATCTGTCGTGCCTCAGATTAATCCACACATCGCCTTAGTAAGTAGTCACCATATTTCTTATACAGAAAATGCTCATCCCAGTAATAACTTTTAGACATGTGAAAGAATCTTTTCCTTTGCTGGTAGTTGAACTCTGGTGGGATGTATCCACTGAACAAATAGTTAACAATGTCAATGTACCATGGGGTCACGCCTGTAGTGTTCATCAGTAACTTCTCATCTGAAAATACAAAGATGCTTTCATATAATAAACTAAACCTATTACTCTACACACACATTAATTAAAATGAATATTAAACCACACAAATACAATATATCCAGCACACTCTATTTTCGAGTTTGAAACCAATTAATAATAAAAATGATATTTATCAACAATTAGAATACAAAATGTAAAAGGATTATAGATTAATAGTTACCATTTAGCATTTTTCTTTGTGAATTCAAGAGTTAAAGTTTTGAGTCAAACTAGGTCAACTTCCTCTACTCCACTATTACTCTTGTCACCATATGATATTTTTTGCAATGAGGTTTTTTGGTGCTTATGAGTAGGAAGGTTGGTATTTGATTTTTTTAAAGAAAACAAGAGCAAAAATGAGGTTATTAGAGAAATAGTAGGTGTGGGGTGATGTGTATTGAAGTGATGAGTCATGAAGTTGTGTGGTGTACTACACGATGAAGATAAAAGATCTTCATGAATTACTTTTGCTTTTTCCTTGTTGTCTCCCTCCTCTCAGCAATGCTATGTACTAATAACATGTTATTTTCAAAAATAGAGAAAAGAAACAAAAGAAATTTTGAAAGCTTAGTAACTAAGTGTTACTAAAAAGGGATAAAAAAACAACTTTTAAATAGAAAATGATAAATGAATTAAAATAAAAATTAACTATTTAACGTAAACTTAAATAAAAATTTGATTAAATCCTAATTAAATAAAAATGATTATTTAACTAAAAGTGAAAATGAAACTGGTTAAAAATGAATAAATAGTTTGGTATCGAAGTGCTCGAAAAAATAAAATGAATGCGCCAAAATGATCAGAACAAAATAAATGACTTGGAAAAATACAACGTTCGATCAAATTGATCAAAATGCAATCAGAAAAGCAGTCAAAAATTAAAACGCGCACGCCAGGTTAAACTACGCGAAACGTAGATTAATATAACTAATGACTGCAAGTTCAATTTTGAAACTTTTCGTCCACTGATTTTACGCACAATTGACTTTTAGTTTGACTCATTCTCCTGTAAATCCGACAAATTTATTCTGACTGCCAGTTCGGGAATTATGCAGCATGAAATGCATGTTATGCTATACAGATGATGCAGATGCTATGATAACTATATCAATTCAAATAATCAGGGTAAAAATTAGGATATGACAATTTCCCCTATTTATGTATCTTCAACCAGGGAATATAGAGAAAGATACTTTTCATATGATCGCATTGGAGATAGTTAAATATAAAAAAGACCCAAATATTGTCCCTGAATGCAGATGTAATGATATGTTATGAATGCATGAAGGACTCGCTTTTTGGTTTGCTAGGGATACGAGGTATGAGATGAACCATAGCACAATTTTTTATGATGGATGATGGACGAACATGTGGGGATTGGTGGAGACATATGGTAGTGGTGATCCACGGGAAATGTCAGAGACATTAAGTGAAGACTCACTAGGAATGACAAATTGCTAGGGAAAAGACACTGGGGAAGATTCAAAGTGCTTTATCAATAAGGTTCAGGCATGACCTGACAACACTTAGAATATATCTAACGGTTTTGGAGTCTTCTTATTAGAAGATCATCCACATAAACAAGACATTGTCGTCTTCTTACTAGAAGATCATCCACACAGAACAAGTCTATGACGACTCTTTATGAAGAAATCGATCAAAACAAACATAATTGGTGTTTTCCAACAAGAAAAATATCCAAGCTTCTAGAAATTCCTTAAATTGAAAAGTCACTCAAGAGCTTATAAGAATCATAAGGAAAATAAAGGTAATAAACTCTCTGTATGCGCCAACAACAATTGGACTTTAAAACAGAATGCCGGCAACAATTGGATTTTAAAACTGAAGACAACAATCAATGACAAGAACTTGGTTAATGCAAAATGGGCGCGAAACATTTTTCGGGCTATGCGTGATTTCTGAATTTGCTTTATGCATGATGTGTGAATGATCATGATATGTAAATGCTGTAATTATGAAATGACATGAAATGAAGCTTGGTAAGATGCCTTATTGGTGAATGGAAATGCAAGGTGAAATCACTGGGGAGAGAAATGATCAACTAATCTGACTGCTTGCATGCTTTTCGGGAATAATCTTCTAAAAAAGATCCACCATGGAAGACTGCTGCTGAGGTTCCTTGGGGGAGATTCAAATGTAAACTCATTTGGGAGTCTACTGCCGAGATTCACTTGGAGATACCTATTGCCAAGATTCTACGAGAAAATACCTACTACCAAGGCCTACTAGGAAATCTTATGCCGAGATTAACCAGCGAATCTACTACCGTGATTCTGTAGGGAAATACCTTCTGCCGATGTCTACTGGGGAATCTTCTGCTGAGATCAACCAAGGAATCTACTGCCGAGATTCACTTTAAAAGAAAGGTATACCTACTGTCGAGGTCTACTGGAAATCTTCTGCTGATATTAACCAAGAAATATACTGCCAAGATCAAACAAAGAATCTACTGTCGAGATTCACTTAGAAAATTACCTGTTGCCGAGGTTTTAACTGGAAAATCTTCTGTCGAGATCAACCAGGGAATTTATTGCTAAGATTCACTTGGAAAGATAGGTATACCTACTGCCGAGGTCTAGTGGAAATCTTGTGTCGAGATTAACAAGGAAATCTACTGCCGAGATCGAACAGAGAATCTACTGTCGCGATTCACTGAGAAAAATACTTACTGTTGAGGTTTTAACTAGAAAATCATCTGTCGAGATTAGCCAGGGGATCTACTGTCGAGATTCTGTGAGAAAAATACCTGCTACCGAGGTTTAACTAGAAAATATTCTGCCGAGATTAACCAGGGAATCTTCAGTCGAGATTCTTCTTACAAGCATAGAGTAGTTGATTGTAGTAACAATTTTTATCTTCACATGTAGATGAGACATGGTTCATTTTATGCTTATGATTGAATATGCTCTGATGTGCATTTGGTTAATGTATGTATGCGTGCTAATGAGAATTGGTCTTTTGTTGCATATGTTTGATTTTCAAGGCTTCATGTTATGGGAATATGCCAAATGAATGTGATGATATGCATGACATGACACTAGAGCAAAGTGACTTGATTACTACATGGCAATGATTTATTCAATGACTTAAAGATTTCCAAGGTTGTACATATGGTGGGTAATGGATGAAAGAAAGTCTTTTGCAACATGGTTTCTTGTCGAGGGAAAAGTAATTTTGATGGGAGGTCATTTCCAGCATGATTTCCCGACACTCATTTTGAACTCAATGGCGTGTTGCTTGAGCAGCTTGAACAACTTGAAAATCTAGATAGGATTTGCCTTGCAATAGTTCTCTTGCCCGAGTTTGTTGGGTCTTTGAAGGAATTTACCTCAAAAGGAGTTTGGAAACAACTTTTTATGACACGACCTTGAGATGGCTTGCCCCTGTGTTCTGAACTTTGAAGTCTACGCCAAACACAACAAATAATTCTATTTCAAAGATGCTTGTGAGTGACATTTCTTGCTTCATAGACACATTCCCAATCCTTTGACATCTATCACCGGATTTAACAAATTTATGAGCATTTTTAAAAAGAGAAGGCCAAAAATAACCTGATTGAAGTACCTTAGCTGCAGTTCTTACCTCTCCAAAGTGTCCTCCATAAGGTGCGTTGTGACAAGATGTCAGGATCTGTCGTGCCTCAGATTAATCCACACATCGCCTTAGTAAGTAGTCACCATATTTCTTATACAGAAAATGCTCATCCCAGTAATAACTTTTAGACATGTGAAAGAATCTTTTCCTTTGCTGGTAGTTGAACTCTGGTGGGATGTATCCACTGAACAAATAGTTAACAATGTCAATGTACCATGGGGTCACGCCTGTAGTGTTCATCAGTAACTTCTCATCTGAAAATACAAAGATGCTTTCATATAATAAACTAAACCTATTACTCTACACACACATTAATTAAAATGAATATTAAACCACACAAATACAATATATCCAGCACACTCTATTTTCGAGTTTGAAACCAATTAATAATAAAAATGATATTTATCAACAATTAGAATACAAAATGTAAAAGGATTATAGATTAATAGTTACCATTTAGCATTTTTCTTTGTGAATTCAAGAGTTAAAGTTTTGAGTCAAACTAGGTCAACTTCCTCTACTCCACTATTACTCTTGTCACCATATGATATTTTTTGCAATGAGGTTTTTTGGTGCTTATGAGTAGGAAGGTTGGTATTTGATTTTTTTAAAGAAAACAAGAGCAAAAATGAGGTTATTAGAGAAATAGTAGGTGTGGGGTGATGTGTATTGAAGTGATGAGTCATGAAGTTGTGTGGTGTACTACACGATGAAGATAAAAGATCTTCATGAATTACTTTTGCTTTTTCCTTGTTGTCTCCCTCCTCTCAGCAATGCTATGTACTAATAACATGTTATTTTCAAAAATAGAGAAAAGAAACAAAAGAAATTTTGAAAGCTTAGTAACTAAGTGTTACTAAAAAGGGATAAAAAAACAACTTTTAAATAGAAAATGATAAATGAATTAAAATAAAAATTAACTATTTAACGTAAACTTAAATAAAAATTTGATTAAATCCTAATTAAATAAAAATGATTATTTAACTAAAAGTGAAAATGAAACTGGTTAAAAATGAATAAATAGTTTGGTATCGAAGTGCTCGAAAAAATAAAATGAATGCGCCAAAATGATCAGAACAAAATAAATGACTTGGAAAAATACAACGTTCGATCAAATTGATCAAAATGCAATCAGAAAAGCAGTCAAAAATTAAAACGCGCACGCCAGGTTAAACTACGCGAAACGTAGATTAATATAACTAATGACTGCAAGTTCAATTTTGAAACTTTTCGTCCACTGATTTTACGCACAATTGACTTTTAGTTTGACTCATTCTCCTGTAAATCCGACAAATTTATTCTGACTGCCAGTTCGGGAATTATGCAGCATGAAATGCATGTTATGCTATACAGATGATGCAGATGCTATGATAACTATATCAATTCAAATAATCAGGGTAAAAATTAGGATATGACAATTTCCCCTATTTATGTATCTTCAACCAGGGAATATAGAGAAAGATACTTTTCATATGATCGCATTGGAGATAGTTAAATATAAAAAAGACCCAAATATTGTCCCTGAATGCAGATGTAATGATATGTTATGAATGCATGAAGGACTCGCTTTTTGGTTTGCTAGGGATACGAGGTATGAGATGAACCATAGCACAATTTTTTATGATGGATGATGGACGAACATGTGGGGATTGGTGGAGACATATGGTAGTGGTGATCCACGGGAAATGTCAGAGACATTAAGTGAAGACTCACTAGGAATGACAAATTGCTAAGGAAAAGACACTGGGGAAGATTCAAAGTGCTTTATCAATAAGGTTCAGGCATGACCTGACAACACTTAGAATATATCTAACGGTTTTGGAGTCTTCTTATTAGAAGATCATCCACATAAACAAGACATTGTCGTCTTCTTACTAGAAGATCATCCACACAGAACAAGTCTATGACGACTCTTTATGAAGAAATCGATCAAAACAAACATAATTGGTGTTTTCCAACAAGAAAAATATCCAAGCTTCTAGAAATTCCTTAAATTGAAAAGTCACTCAAGAGCTTATAAGAATCATAAGGAAAATAAAGGTAATAAACTCTCTGTATGCGCCAACAACAATTGGACTTTAAAACAGAATGCCGGCAACAATTGGATTTTAAAACTGAAGACAACAATCAATGACAAGAACTTGGTTAATGCAAAATGGGCGCGAAACATTTTTCGGGCTATGCGTGATTTCTGAATTTGCTTTATGCATGATGTGTGAATGATCATGATATGTAAATGCTGTAATTATGAAATGACATGAAATGAAGCTTGGTAAGATGCCTTATTGGTGAATGGAAATGCAAGGTGAAATCACTGGGGAGAGAAATGATCAACTAATCTGACTGCTTGCATGCTTTTCGGGAATAATCTTCTAAAAAAGATCCACCATGGAAGACTGCTGCTGAGGTTCCTTGGGGGAGATTCAAATGTAAACTCATTTGGGAGTCTACTGCCGAGATTCACTTGGAGATACCTATTGCCAAGATTCTACGAGAAAATACCTACTACCAAGGCCTACTAGGAAATCTTATGCCGAGATTAACCAGCGAATCTACTACCGTGATTCTGTAGGGAAATACCTTCTGCCGATGTCTACTGGGGAATCTTCTGCTGAGATCAACCAAGGAATCTACTGCCGAGATTCACTTTAAAAGAAAGGTATACCTACTGTCGAGGTCTACTGGAAATCTTCTGCTGATATTAACCAAGAAATATACTGCCAAGATCAAACAAAGAATCTACTGTCGAGATTCACTTAGAAAATTACCTGTTGCCGAGGTTTTAACTGGAAAATCTTCTGTCGAGATCAACCAGGGAATTTATTGCTAAGATTCACTTGGAAAGATAGGTATACCTACTGCCGAGGTCTAGTGGAAATCTTGTGTCGAGATTAACATGGAAATCTACTGCCGAGATCGAACAGAGAATCTACTGTCGCGATTCACTGAGAAAAATACTTACTGTTGAGGTTTTAACTAGAAAATCATCTGTCGAGATTAGCCAGGGGATCTACTGTCGAGATTCTGTGAGAAAAATACCTGCTACCGAGGTTTAACTAGAAAATATTCTGCCGAGATTAACCAGGGAATCTTCAGTCGAGATTCTTCTTACAAGCATAGAGTAGTTGATTGTAGTAACAATTTTTATCTTCACATGTAGATGAGACATGGTTCATTTTATGCTTATGATTGAATATGCTCTGATGTGCATTTGGTTAATGTATGTATGCGTGCTAATGAGAATTGGTCTTTTGTTGCATATGTTTGATTTTCAAGGCTTCATGTTATGGGAATATGCCAAATGAATGTGATGATATGCATGACATGACACTAGAGCAAAGTGACTTGATTACTACATGGCAATGATTTATTCAATGACTTAAAGATTTCCAAGGTTGTACATATGGTGGGTAATGGATGAAAGAAAGTCTTTTGCAACATGGTTTCTTGTCGAGGGAAAAGTAATTTTGATGGGAGGTCATTTCCAGCATGATTTCCCGACACTCATTTTGAACTCAATGGCGTGTTGCTTGAGCAGCTTGAACAACTTGAAAATCTAGATAGGATTTGCCTTGCAATAGTTCTCTTGCCCGAGTTTGTTGGGTCTTTGAAGGAATTTACCTCAAAAGGAGTTTGGAAACAACTTTTTATGACACGACCTTGAGATGGCTTGCCCCTGTGTTCTGAACTTTGAAGTCTACGCCAAACACAACAAATAATTCTATTTCAAAGATGCTTGTGAGTGACATTTCTTGCTTCATAGACACATTCCCAATCCTTTGACATCTATCACCGGATTTAACAAATTTATGAGCATTTTTAAAAAGAGAAGGCCAAAAATAACCTGATTGAAGTACCTTAGCTGCAGTTCTTACCTCTCCAAAGTGTCCTCCATAAGGTGCGTTGTGACAAGATGTCAGGATCTGTCGTGCCTCAGATTAATCCACACATCGCCTTAGTAAGTAGTCACCATATTTCTTATACAGAAAATGCTCATCCCAGTAATAACTTTTAGGCATGTGAAAGAATCTTTTCCTTTGCTGGTAGTTGAACTCTGGTGGGATGTATCCACTGAACAAATAGTTAACAATGTCAATGTACCATGGGGTCACGCCTGTAGTGTTCATCAGTAACTTCTCATCTGAAAATACAAAGATGCTTTCATATAATAAACTAAACCTATTACTCTACACACACATTAATTAAAATGAATATTAAACCACACAAATACAATATATCCAGCACACTCTATTTTCGAGTTTGAAACCAATTAATAATAAAAATGATATTTATCAACAATTAGAATACAAAATGTAAAAGGATTATAGATTAATAGTTACCATTTAGCATTTTTCTTTGTGAATTCAAGAGTTAAAGTTTTGAGTCAAACTAGGTCAACTTCCTCTACTCCACTATTACTCTTGTCACCATATGATATTTTTTGCAATGAGGTTTTTTGGTGCTTATGAGTAGGAAGGTTGGTATTTGATTTTTTTTAAGAAAACAAGAGCAAAAATGAGGTTATTAGAGAAATAGTAGGTGTGGGGTGATGTGTATTGAAGTGATGAGTCATGAAGTTGTGTGGTGTACTACACGATGAAGATAAAAGATCTTCATGAATTACTTTTGCTTTTTCCTTGTTGTCTCCCTCCTCTCAGCAATGCTATGTACTAATAACATGTTATTTTCAAAAATAGAGAAAAGAAACAAAAGAAATTTTGAAAGCTTAGTAACTAAGTGTTACTAAAAAGGGATAAAAAAACAACTTTTAAATAGAAAATGATAAATGAATTAAAATAAAAATTAACTATTTAACGTAAACTTAAATAAAAATTTGATTAAATCCTAATTAAATAAAAATGATTATTTAACTAAAAGTGAAAATGAAACTGGTTAAAAATGAATAAATAGTTTGGTATCGAAGTGCTCGAAAAAATAAAATGAATGCGCCAAAATGATCAGAACAAAATAAATGACTTGGAAAAATACAACGTTCGATCAAATTGATCAAAATGCAATCAGAAAAGCAGTCAAAAATTAAAACGCGCACGCCAGGTTAAACTACGCGAAACGTAGATTAATATAACTAATGACTGCAAGTTCAATTTTGAAACTTTTCGTCCACTGATTTTACGCACAATTGACTTTTAGTTTGACTCATTCTCCTGAAAATCCGACAAATTTATTCTGACTGCCAGTTCGGGAATTATGCAGCATGAAATGCATGTTATGCTATACAGATGATGCAGATGCTATGATAACTATATCAATTCAAATAATCAGGGTAAAAATTAGGATATGACAATTTCCCCTATTTATGTATCTTCAACCAGGGAATATAGAGAAAGATACTTTTCATATGATCGCATTGGAGATAGTTAAATATAAAAAAGACCCAAATATTGTCCCTGAATGCAGATGTAATGATATGTTATGAATGCATGAAGGACTCGCTTTTTGGTTTGCTAGGGATACGAGGTATGAGATGAACCATAGCACAATTTTTTATGATGGATGATGGACGAACATGTGGGGATTGGTGGAGACATATGGTAGTGGTGATCCACGGGAAATGTCAGAGACATTAAGTGAAGACTCACTAGGAATGACAAATTGCTAGGGAAAAGACACTGGGGAAGATTCAAAGTGCTTTATCAATAAGGTTCAGGCATGACCTGACAACACTTAGAATATATCTAACGGTTTTGGAGTCTTCTTATTAGAAGATCATCCACATAAACAAGACATTGGAGTCTTCTTACTAGAAGATCATCCACACAGAACAAGTCTATGACGACTCTTTATGAAGAAATCGATCAAAACAAACATAATTGGTGTTTTCCAACAAGAAAAATATCCAAGCTTCTAGAAATTCCTTAAATTGAAAAGTCACTCAAGAGCTTATAAGAATCATAAGGAAAATAAAGGTAATAAACTCTCTGTATGCGCCAACAACAATTGGACTTTAAAACAGAATGCCGGCAACAATTGGATTTTAAAACTGAAGACAACAATCAATGACAAGAACTTGGTTAATGCAAAATGGGCACGAAACATTTTTCGGGCTATGCGTGATTTCTGAATTTGCTTTATGCATGATGTGTGAATGATCATGATATGTAAATGCTGTAATTATGAAATGACATGAAATGAAGCTTGGTAAGATGCCTTATTGGTGAATGGAAATGCAAGGTGAAATCACTGGGGAGAGAAATGATCAACTAATCTGACTGTTTGCATGCTTTTCGGGAATAATCTTCTAAAAAAGATCCACCATGGAAGACTGCTGCTGAGGTTCCTTGGGGGAGATTCAAATGTAAACTCATTTGGGAGTCTACTGCCGAGATTCACTAGGAGATACCTATTGCCAAGATTCTACGAGAAAATACCTACTACCAAGGCCTACTAGGAAATCTTATGCCGAGATTAACCAGCGAATCTACTACCGTGATTCTGTAGGGAAATACCTTCTGCCGATGTCTACTGGGGAATCTTCTGCTGAGATCAACCAAGGAATCTACTGCCGAGATTCACTTTAAAAGAAAGGTATACCTACTGTCGAGGTCTACTGGAAATCTTCTGCTGATATTAACCAAGAAATATACTGCCAAGATCAAACAAAGAATCTACTGTCGAGATTCACTTAGAAAATTACCTGTTGCCGAGGTTTTAACTGGAAAATCTTCTGTCGAGATCAACCAGGGAATTTATTGCTAAGATTCACTTGGAAAGATAGGTATACCTACTGCCGAGGTCTAGTGGAAATCTTGTGTCGAGATTAACAAGGAAATCTACTGCCGAGATCGAACAGAGAATCTACTGTCGCGATTCACTGAGAAAAATACTTACTGTTGAGGTTTTAACTAGAAAATCATCTGTCGAGATTAGCCAGGGGATCTACTGTCGAGATTCTGGGAGAAAAATACCTGCTACCGAGGTTTAACTAGAAAATATTCTGCCGAGATTAACCAGGGAAACTTCAGTCGAGATTCTTCTTACAAGCATAGAGTAGTTGAATGTAGTAACAATTTTTATCTTCACATGTAGATGAGACATGGTTCATTTTATGCTTATGATTGAATATGCTCTGATGTGCATTTGGTTAATGTATGTATGCGTGCTAATGAGAATTGGTCTTTTATTGCATATGTTTGATTTTCAAGGCTTCATGTTATGGGAATATGCCAAATGAATGTGATGATATGCATGACATGACACTAGAGCAAAGTGACTTGATTACTACATGGCAATGATTTATTCAATGACTTAAAGATTTCCAAGGTTGTACATATGGTGGGTAATGGATGAAAGAAAGTCTTTTGCAACATGGTTTCTTGTCGAGGGAAAAGTAATTTTGATGGGAGGTCATTTCCAGCATGATTTCCCGACACTCATTTTGAACTCAATGGCGTGTTGCTTGAGCAGCTTGAACAACTTGAAAATCTAGATAGGATTTGCCTTGCAATAGTTCTCTTGCCCGAGTTTGTTGGGTCTTTGAAGGAATTTACCTCAAAAGGAGTTTGGAAACAACTTTTTATGACACGACCTTGAGATGGCTTGCCCCTGTGTTCTGAACTTTGAAGTCTACGCCAAACACAACAAATAATTCTATTTCAAAGATGCTTGTGAGAGACATTTCTTGCTTCATAGACACATTCCCAATCCTTTGACATCTATCACAGGATTTAACAAATTTATGAGCATTTTTAAAAAGAGAAGGCCAAAAATAACCTGATTGAAGTACCTTAGCTGCAGTTCTTACCTCTCCAAAGTGTCCTCCATAAGGTGCGTTGTGACAAGATGTCAGGATCTGTCGTGCCTCAGATTAATCCACACATCGCCTTAGTAAGTAGTCACCATATTTCTTATACAGAAAATGCTCATCCCAGTAATAACTTTTAGACATGTGAAAGAATCTTTTCCTTTGCTGGTAGTTGAACTCTGGTGGGATGTATCCACTGAACAAATAGTTAACAATGTCAATGTACCATGGGGTCACGCCTGTAGTGTTCATCAGTAACTTCTCATCTGAAAATACAAAGATGCTTTCATATAATAAACTAAACCTATTACTCTACACACACATTAATTAAAATGAATATTAAACCACACAAATACAATATATCCAGCACACTCTATTTTCGAGTTTGAAACCAATTAATAATAAAAATGATATTTATCAACAATTAGAATACAAAATGTAAAAGGATTATAGATTAATAGTTACCATTTAGCATTTTTCTTTGTGAATTCAAGAGTTAAAGTTTTGAGTCAAACTAGGTCAACTTTCTCTACTCCACTATTACTCTTGTAACCATATGATATTTTTTGCAATGAGGTTTTTTGGTGCTTATGAGTAGGAAGGTTGGTATTTGATTTTTTTTAAGAAAACAAGAGCAAAAATGAGGTTATTAGAGAAATAGTAGGTGTGGGGTGATGTGTATTGAAGTGATGAGTCATGAAGTTGTGTGGTGTACTACACGATGAAGATAAAAGATCTTCATGAATTACTTTTTCTTTTTCCTTGTTGTCTCCCTCCTCTCAGCAATGCTATGTACTAATAACATGTTATTTTCAAAAATAGAGAAAAGAAACAAAAGAAATTTTGAAAGCTTAGTAACTAAGTGTTACTAAAAAGGGATAAAAAAACAACTTTTAAATAGAAAATGATAAATGAATTAAAATAAAAATTAACTATTTAACGTAAACTTAAATAAAAATTTGATTAAATCCTAATTAAATAAAAATGATTATTTAACTAAAAGTGAAAATGAAACTGGTTAAGAATGAATAAATAGTTTGGTATCGAAGTGCTCGAAAAAATAAAATGAATGCGCCAAAATGATCAGAACAAAATAAATGACTTGGAAAAATACAACGTTCGATCAAATTGATCAAAATGCAATCAGAAAAGCAGTCAAAAATTAAAACGCGCACACCAGGTTAAACTACGCGAAACGTAGATTAATATAACTAATGACTGCAAGTTCAATTCTGAAACTTTTCGTCCACTGATTTTACGCACAATTGACTTTTAGTTTGACTCATTCTCCTGTAAATCCGACAAATTTATTCTGACTGCCAGTTCGGGAATTATGCAGCATGAAATGCATGTTATGCTATACAGATGATGCAGATGCTATGATAACTATATCAATTCAAATAATCAGGGTAAAAATTAGGATATGACAATTTCCCCTATTTATGTATCTTCAACCAGGGAATATAGAGAAAGATACTTTTCATATGATCGCATTGGAGATAGTTAAATATAAAAAAGACCCAAATATTGTCCCTGAATGCAGATGCAATGATATGTTATGAATGCATGAAGGACTCGCTTTTTGGTTTGCTAGGGATACGAGGTATGAGATGAACCATAGCACAATTTTTTATGATGGATGATGGACGAACATGTGGGGATTGGTGGAGACATATGGTAGTGGTGATCCACGGGAAATGTCAGAGACATTAAGTGAAGACTCACTAGGAATGACAAATTGATAGGGAGAAGACACTGGGGAAGATTCAAAGTGCTTTATCAATAAGGTTCAGGCATGACCTGACAACACTTAGAATATATCTAACGGTTTTGGAGTCTTCTTATTAGAAGATCATCCACATAAACAAGACATTGGAGTCTTCTTACTAGAAGATCATCCACACAGAACAAGTCTATGACGACTCTTTATGAAGAAATCGATCAAAACAAACATAATTGGTGTTTTCCAACAAGAAAAATATCCAAGCTTCTAGAAATTCCTTAAATTGAAAAGTCACTCAAGAGCTTATAAGAATCATAAGGAAAATAAAGGTAATAAACTCTCTGTATGCGCCAACAACAATTGGACTTTAAAACAGAATGCCGGCAACAATTGGATTTTAAAACAGAAGACAACAATCAATGACAAGAACTTGGTTAATGCAAAATGGGCGCGAAACATTTTTCGGGCTATGCGTGATTTCTGAATTTGCTTTATGCATGATGTGTGAATGATCATGATATGTAAATGCTGTATTTATGAAATGACATGAAATGAAGCTTGGTAAGATGCCTTATTGGTGAATGGAAATGCAAGGTGAAATCACTGGGGAGAGAAATGATCAACTAATCTGACTGCTTGCATGCTTCTCGGGAATAATCTTCTAAAAAAGATCCACCATGGAAGACTGCTGCTGAGGTTCCTTGGGGGAGATTCAAATGTAAACTCATTTGGGAGTCTACTGCCGAGATTCACTAGGAGATACCTATTGCCAAGATTCTACGAGAAAATACCTACTACCAAGGCCTACTAGGAAATCTTATGCCGAGATTAACCAGCGAATCTACTACCGTGATTCTGTAGGGAAATACCTTCTGCCGATGTCTACTGGGGAATCTTCTGCTGAGATCAACCAAGGAATCTACTGTCGAGATTCACTTTAAAAGAAAGGTATACCTACTGTCGAGGTCTACTGGAAATCTTCTGCTGATATTAACCAAGAAATATACTGCCAAGATCAAACAAAGAATCTACTTTCGAGATTCACTTAGAAAATTACCTGTTGCCGAGGTTTTAACTGGAAAATCTTCTGTCGAGATCAACCAGGGAATTTATTGCTAAGATTCACTTGGAAAGATAGGTATACCTACTGCCGAGGTCTAGTGGAAATCTTGTGTCGAGATTAACAAGGAAATCTACTGCCGAGATCGAACAGAGAATCTACTGTCGCGATTCACTGAGAAAAATACTTACTGTTGAGGTTTTAACTAGAAAATCATCTGTCGAGATTAGCCAGGGGATCTACTGTCGAGATTCTGTGAGAAAAATACCTGCTACCGAGGTTTAACTAGAAAATATTCTGCCGAGATTAACCACGGAAACTTCAGTCGAGATTCTTCTTACAAGCATAGAGTAGTTGACTGTAGTAACAATTTTTATCTTCACATGTAGATGAGACATGGTTCATTTTATGCTTATGATTGAATATGCTCTGATGTGCATTTGGTTAATGTATGTATGCGTGCTAATGAGAATTGGTCTTTTATTGCATATGTTTGATTTTCAAGGCTTCATGTTATGGGAATATGCCAAATGAATGTGATGATATGCATGACATGACACTAGAGCAAAGTGACTTGATTACTACATGGCAATGATTTATTCAATGACTTAAAGATTTCCAAGGTTGTACATATGGTGGGTAATGGATGAAAGAAAGTCTTTTGCAACATGGTTTCTTGTCGAGGGAAAAGTAATTTTGATGGGAGGTCATTTCCAGCATGATTTCCCGACACTCATTTTGAACTCAATGGCGTGTTGCTTGAGCAGCTTGAACAACTTGAAAATCTAGATAGGATTTGCCTTGCAATAGTTCTCTTGCCCGAGTTTGTTGGGTCTTTGAAGGAATTTACCTCAAAAGGAGTTTGGAAACAACTTTTTATGACACGACCTTGAGATGGCTTGCCCCTGTGTTCTGAACTTTGAAGTCTACGCCAAACACAACAAATAATTCTATTTCAAAGATGCTTGTGAGAGACATTTCTTGCTTCATAGACACATTCCCAATCCTTTGACATCTATCACAGGATTTAACAAATTTATGAGCATTTTTAAAAAGAGAAGGCCAAAAATAACCTGATTGAAGTACCTTAGCTGCAGTTCTTACCTCTCCAAAGTGTCCTCCATAAGGTGCGTTGTGACAAGATGTCAGGATCTGTCGTGCCTCAGATTAATCCACACATCGCCTTAGTAAGTAGTCACCATATTTCTTATACAAAAAATGCTCATCCCAGTAATAACTTTTAGACATGTGAAAGAATCTTTTCCTTTGCTGGTAGTTGAACTCTGGTGGGATGTATCCACTGAACAAATAGTTAACAATGTCAATGTACCATGGGGTCACGCCTGTAGTGTTCATCAATAACTTCTCATCTGAAAATACAAAGATGCTTTCATATAATAAACTAAACCTATTACTCTACACACACATTAATTAAAATGAATATTAAACCACACAAATACAATATATCCAGCACACTCTATTTTCGAGTTTGAAACCAATTAATAATAAAAATGATATTTATCAACAATTAGAATACAAAATGTAAAAGGATTATAGATTAATAGTTACCATTTAGCATTTTTCTTTGTGAATTCAAGAGTTAAAGTTTTGAGTCAAACTAGGTCAACTTCCTCTACTCCACTATTACTCTTGTCACCATATGATATTTTTTGCAATGAGGTTTTTTGGTGCTTATGAGTAGGAAGGTTGGTATTTGATTTTTTTTAAGAAAACAAGAGCAAAAATGAGGTTATTAGAGAAATAGTAGGTGTGGGGTGAGGTGTATTGAAGTGATGAGTCATGAAGTTGTGTGGTGTACTACACGATGAAGATAAAAGATCTTCATGAATTACTTTTGCTTTTTCCTTGTTGTCTCCCTCCTCTCAGCAATGCTATGTACTAATAACATGTTATTTTCAAAAATAGAGAAAAGAAACAAAAGAAATTTTGAAAGCTTAGTAACTAAGTGTTACTAAAAAGGGATAAAAAAACAACTTTTAAATAGAAAATGATAAATGAATTAAAATAAAAATTAACTATTTAACGTAAACTTAAATAAAAATTTGATTAAATCCTAATTAAATAAAAATGATTATTTAACTAAAAGTGAAAATGAAACTGGTTAAAAATGAATAAATAGTTTGGTATCGAAGTGCTCGAAAAAATAAAATGAATGCGCCAAAATGATCAGAACAAAATAAATGACTTGGAAAAATACAACGTTCGATCAAATTGATCAAAATGCAATCAGAAAAGCAGTCAAAAATTAAAACGTGCACGCCAGGTTAAACTACGCGAAACGTAGATTAATATAACTAATGACTGCAAGTTCAATTTTGAAACTTTTCGTCCACTGATTTTACGCACAATTGACTTTTAGTTTGACTCATTCTCCTGTAAATCCGACAAATTTATTCTGACTGCCAGTTCGGGAATTATGCAGCATGAAATGCATGTTATGCTATACAGATGATGCAGATGCTATGATAACTATATCAATTCAAATAATCAGGGTAAAAATTAGGATATGACAGTTTCCCCTATTTATGTATCTTCAACCAGGGAATATAGAGAAAGATACTTTTCATATGATCGCATTGGAGATAGTTAAATATAAAAAAGACCCAAATATTGTCCCTGAATGCAGATGCAATGATATGTTATGAATGCATGAAGGACTCGCTTTTTGGTTTGCTAGGGATACGAGGTATGAGATGAACCATAGCACAATTTTTTATGATGGATGATGGACGAACATGTGGGGATTGGTGGAGACATATGGTAGTGGTGATCCACGGGAAATGTCAGAGACATTAAGTGAAGACTCACTAGGAATGACAAATTGCTAGGGAAAAGACACTGGGGAAGATTCAAAGTGCTTTATCAATAAGGTTCAGGCATGACCTGACAACACTTAGAATATATCTAACGATTTTGGAGTCTTCTTATTAGAAGATCATCCACATAAACAAGACATTGGAGTCTTCTTACTAGAAGATCATCCACACAGAACAAGTCTATGACGACTCTTTATGAAGAAATCGATCAAAACAAACATAATTGGTGTTTTCCAACAAGAAAAATATACAAGCTTCTAGAAATTCCTTAAATTGAAAAGTCACTCAAGAGCTTATAAGAATCATAAGGAAAATAAAGGTAATAAACTCTCTGTATATGCCAACAACAATTGGACTTTAAAACAGAATGCCGACAACAATTGGATTTTAAAACAGAAGACAACAATCAATGACAAGAACTTGGTTAATGCAAAATGGGCGCGAAACATTTTTCGGGCTATGCGTGATTTCTGAATTTGCTTTATGCATGATGTGTGAATGATCATGATATGTAAATGCTGTATTTATGAAATGACATGAAATGAAGCTTGGTAAGATGCCTTATTGGTGAATGGAAATGCAAGGTGAAATCACTGGGGAGAGAAATGATCAACTAATCTGACTGCTTGCATGCTTTTCGGGAATAATCTTCTAAAAAAGATCCACCATGGAAGACTGCTGCTGAGGTTCCTTGGGGGAGATTCAAATGTAAACTCATTTGGGAGTCTACTGCCGAGATTCACTAGGAGATACCTATTGCCAAGATTCTACGAGAAAATACCTACTACCAAGGCCTACTAGGAAATCTTATGCCGAGATTAACCAGCGAATCTACTACCGTGATTCTGTAGGGAAATACCTTCTGCCGATGTCTACTGGGGAATCTTCTGCTGAGATCAACCAAGGAATCTACTGCCGAGATTCACTTTAAAAGAAAGGTATACCTACTGTCGAGGTCTACTGGAAATCTTCTGCTGATATTAACCAAGAAATATACTGCCAAGATCAAACAAAGAATCTACTGTCGAGATTCACTTAGAAAATTACCTGTTGCCGAGGTTTTAACTGGAAAATCTTCTGTCGAGATCAACCAGGGAATTTATTGCTAAGATTCACTTGGAAAGATAGGTATACCTACTGCCGAGGTCTAGTGGAAATCTTGTGTCGAGATTAACAAGGAAATCTACTGCCGAGATCGAACAGAGAATCTACTGTCGCGATTCACTGAGAAAAATACTTACTGTTGAGGTTTTAACTAGAAAATCATCTGTCGAGATTAGCCAGGGGATCTACTGTCGAGATTCTGTGAGAAAAATACCTGCTACCGAGGTTTAACTAGAAAATATTCTGCCGAGATTAACCAGGGAAACTTCAGTCGAGATTCTTCTTACAAGCATAGAGTAGTTGACTGTAGTAACAATTTTTATCTTCACATGTAGATGAGACATGGTTCATTTTATGCTTATGATTGAATATGCTCTGATGTGCATTTGGTTAATGTATGTATGCGTGCTAATGAGAATTGGTCTTTTATTGCATATGTTTGATTTTCAAGGCTTCATGTTATGGGAATATGCCAAATGAATGTGATGATATGCATGACATGACACTAGAGCAAAGTGACTTGATTACTACATGGCAATGATTTATTCAATGACTTAAAGATTTCCAAGGTTGTACATATGGTGGGTAATGGATGAAAGAAAGTCTTCTGCAACATGGTTTCTTGTCGAGGGAAAAGTAATTTTGATGGGAGGTCATTTCCAGCATGATTTCCCGACACTCATTTTGAACTCAATGGCGTGTTGCTTGAGCAGCTTGAACAACTTGAAAATCTAGATAGGATTTGCCTTGCAATAGTTCTCTTGCCCGAGTTTGTTGGGTCTTTGAAGGAATTTACCTCAAAAGGAGTTTGGAAACAACTTTTTATGACACGACCTTGAGATGGCTTGCCCCTGTGTTCTGAACTTTGAAGTCTACGCCAAACACAACAAATAATTCTATTTCAAAGATGCTTGTGAGAGACATTACTTGCTTCATAGACACATTCCCAATCCTTTGACATCTATCACAGGATTTAACAAATTTATGAGCATTTTTAAAAAGAGAAGGCCAAAAATAACCTGATTGAAGTACCTTAGCTGCAGTTCTTACCTCTCCAAAGTGTCCTCCATAAGGTGCGTTGTGACAAGATGTCAGGATCTGTCGTGCCTCAGATTAATCCACACATCGCCTTAGTAAGTAGTCACCATATTTCTTATACAAAAAATGCTCATCCCAGTAATAACTTTTAGACATGTGAAAGAATCTTTTCCTTTGCTGGTAGTTGAACTCTGGTGGGATGTATCCACTGAACAAATAGTTAACAATGTCAATGTACCATGGGGTCACGCCTGTAGTGTTCATCAGTAACTTCTCATCTGAAAATACAAAGATGCTTTCATATAATAAACTAAACCTATTACTCTACACACACATTAATTAAAATGAATATTAAACCACACAAATACAATATATCCAGCACACTCTATTTTCGAGTTTGAAACCAATTAATAATAAAAATGATATTTATCAACAATTAGAATACAAAATGTAAAAGGATTATAGATTAATAGTTACCATTTAGCATTTTTCTTTGTGAATTCAAGAGTTAAAGTTTTGAGTCAAACTAGGTCAACTTCCTCTACTCCACTATTACTCTTGTCACCATATGATATTTTTTGCAATGAGGTTTTTTGGTGCTTATGAGTAGGAAGGTTGGTATTTGATTTTTTTTAAGAAAACAAGAGCAAAAATGAGGTTATTAGAGAAATAGTAGGTGTGGGGTGAGGTGTATTGAAGTGATGAGTCATGAAGTTGTGTGGTGTACTACACGATGAAGATAAAAGATCTTCATGAATTACTTTTGCTTTTTCCTTGTTTTCTCCCTCCTCTCAGCAATGCTATGTACTAATAACATGTTATTTTCAAAAATAGAGAAAAGAAACAAAAGAAATTTTGAAAGCTTAGTAACTAAGTGTTACTAAAAAGGGATAAAAAAACAACTTTTAAATAGAAAATGATAAATGAATTAAAATAAAAATTAACTATTTAACGTAAACTTAAATAAAAATTTGATTAAATCCTAATTAAATAAAAATGATTATTTAACAAAAAGTGAAAATGAAACTGGTTAAAAATGAATAAATAGTTTGGTATCGAAGTGCTCGAAAAAATAAAATGAATGCGCCAAAATGATCAGAACAAAATAAATGACTTGGAAAAATACAACGTTCGATCAAATTGATCAAAATGCAATCAGAAAAGCAGTCAAAAATTAAAACGCGCACGCCAGGTTAAACTACGCGAAACGTAGATTAATATAACTAATGACTGCAAGTTCAATTTTGAAACTTTTCGTCCACTGATTTTACGCACAATTGACTTTTAGTTTGACTCATTCTCCTGTAAATCCGACAAATTTATTCTGACTGCCAGTTCGGGAATTATGCAGCATGAAATGCATGTTATGCTATACAGATGATGCAGATGCTATGATAACTATATCAATTCAAATAATCAGGGTAAAAATTAGGATATGACAGTTTCCCCTATTTATGTATCTTCAACCAGGGAATATAGAGAAAGATACTTTTCATATGATCGCATTGGAGATAGTTAAATATAAAAAAGACCCAAATATTGTCCCTGAATGCAGATGCAATGATATGTTATGAATGCATGAAGGACTCGCTTTTTGGTTTGCTAGGGATACGAGGTATGAGATGAACCATAGCACAATTTTTTATGATGGATGATGGACGAACATGTGGGGATTGGTGGAGACATATGGTAGTGGTGATCCACGGGAAATGTCAGAGACATTAAGTGAAGACTCACTAGGAATGACAAATTGCTAGGGAAAAGACACTGGGGAAGATTCAAAGTGCTTTATCAATAAGGTTCAGGCATGACCTGACAACACTTAGAATATATCTAACGATTTTGGAGTCTTCTTATTAGAAGATCATCCACATAAACAAGACATTGGAGTCTTCTTACTAGAAGATCATCCACACAGAACAAGTCTATGACGACTCTTTATGAAGAAATCGATCAAAACAAACATAATTGGTGTTTTCCAACAAGAAAAATATACAAGCTTCTAGAAATTCCTTAAATTGAAAAGTCACTCAAGAGCTTATAAGAATCATAAGGAAAATAAAGGTAATAAACTCTCTGTATATGCCAACAACAATTGGACTTTAAAACAGAATGCCGACAACAATTGGATTTTAAAACAGAAGACAACAATCAATGACAAGAACTTGGTTAATGCAAAATGGGCGCGAAACATTTTTCGGGCTATGCGTGATTTCTGAATTTGCTTTATGCATGATGTGTGAATGATCATGATATGTAAATGCTGTATTTATGAAATGACATGAAATGAAGCTTGGTAAGATGCCTTATTGGTGAATGGAAATGCAAGGTGAAATCACTGGGGAGAGAAATGATCAACTAATCTGACTGCTTGCATGCTTTTCGGGAATAATCTTCTAAAAAAGATCCACCATGGAAGACTGCTGCTGAGGTTCCTTGGGGGAGATTCAAATGTAAACTCATTTGGGAGTCTACTGCCGAGATTCACTAGGAGATACCTATTGCCAAGATTCTACGAGAAAATACCTACTACCAAGGCCTACTAGGAAATCTTATGCCGAGATTAACCAGCGAATCTACTACCGTGATTCTGTAGGGAAATACCTTCTGCCGATGTCTACTGGGGAATCTTCTGCTGAGATCAACCAAGGAATCTACTGCCGAGATTCACTTTAAAAGAAAGGTATACCTACTGTCGAGGTCTACTGGAAATCTTCTGCTGATATTAACCAAGAAATATACTGCCAAGATCAAACAAAGAATCTACTGTCGAGATTCACTTAGAAAATTACCTGTTGCCGAGGTTTTAACTGGAAAATCTTCTGTCGAGATCAACCAGGGAATTTATTGCTAAGATTCACTTGGAAAGATAGGTATACCTACTGCCGAGGTCTAGTGGAAATCTTGTGTCGAGATTAACAAGGAAATCTACTGCCGAGATCGAACAGAGAATCTACTGTCGCGATTCACTGAGAAAAATACTTACTGTTGAGGTCTTAACTAGAAAATCATCTGTCGAGATTAGCCAGGGGATCTACTGTCGAGATTCTGTGAGAAAAATACCTGCTACCGAGGTTTAACTAGAAAATATTCTGCCGAGATTAACCAGGGAAACTTCAGTCGAGATTCTTCTTACAAGCATAGAGTAGTTGACTGTAGTAACAATTTTTATCTTCACATGTAGATGAGACATGGTTCATTTTATGCTTATGATTGAATATGCTCTGATGTGCATTTGGTTAATGTATGTATGCGTGCTAATGAGAATTGGTCTTTTATTGCATATGTTTGATTTTCAAGGCTTCATGTTATGGGAATATGCCAAATGAATGTGATGATATGCATGACATGACACTAGAGCAAAGTGACTTGATTACTACATGGCAATGATTTATTCAATGACTTAAAGATTTCCAAGGTTGTACATATGGTGGGTAATGGATGAAAGAAAGTCTTTTGCAACATGGTTTCTTGTCGAGGGAAAAGTAATTTTGATGGGAGGTCATTTCCAGCATGATTTCCCGACACTCATTTTGAACTCAATGGCGTGTTGCTTGAGCAGCTTGAACAACTTGAAAATCTAGATAGGATTTGCCTTGCAATAGTTCTCTTGCCCGAGTTTGTTGGGTCTTTGAAGGAATTTACCTCAAAAGGAGTTTGGAAACAACTTTTTATGACACGACCTTGAGATGGCTTGCCCCTGTGTTCTGAACTTTGAAGTCTACGCCAAACACAACAAATAATTCTATTTCAAAGATGCTTGTGAGAGACATTACTTGCTTCATAGACACATTCCCAATCCTTTGACATCTATCACAGGATTTAACAAATTTATGAGCATTTTTAAAAAGAGAAGGCCAAAAATAACCTGATTGAAGTACCTTAGCTGCAGTTCTTACCTCTCCAAAGTGTCCTCCATAAGGTGCGTTGTGACAAGATGTCAGGATCTGTCGTGCCTCAGATTAATCCACACATCGCCTTAGTAAGTAGTCACCATATTTCTTATACAAAAAATGCTCATCCCAGTAATAACTTTTAGACATGTGAAAGAATCTTTTCCTTTGCTGGTAGTTGAACTCTGGTGGGATGTATCCACTGAACAAATAGTTAACAATGTCAATGTACCATGGGGTCACGCCTGTAGTGTTCATCAGTAACTTCTCATCTGAAAATACAAAGATGCTTTCATATAATAAACTAAACCTATTACTCTACACACACATTAATTAAAATGAATATTAAACCACACAAATACAATATATCCAGCACACTCTATTTTCGAGTTTGAAACCAATTAATAATAAAAATGATATTTATCAACAATTAGAATACAAAATGTAAAAGGATTATAGATTAATAGTTACCATTTAGCATTTTTCTTTGTGAATTCAAGAGTTAAAGTTTTGAGTCAAACTAGGTCAACTTCCTCTACTCCACTATTACTCTTGTCACCATATGATATTTTTTGCAATGAGGTTTTTTGGTGCTTATGAGTAGGAAGGTTGGTATTTGATTTTTTTTAAGAAAACAAGAGCAAAAATGAGGTTATTAGAGAAATAGTAGGTGTGGGGTGAGGTGTATTGAAGTGATGAGTCATGAAGTTGTGTGGTGTACTACACGATGAAGATAAAAGATCTTCATGAATTACTTTTGCTTTTTCCTTGTTGTCTCCCTCCTCTCAGCAATGCTATGTACTAATAACATGTTATTTTCAAAAATAGAGAAAAGAAACAAAAGAAATTTTGAAAGCTTAGTAACTAAGTGTTACTAAAAAGGGATAAAAAAACAACTTTTAAATAGAAAATGATAAATGAATTAAAATAAAAATTAACTATTTAACGTAAACTTAAATAAAAATTTGATTAAATCCTAATTAAATAAAAATGATTATTTAACAAAAAGTGAAAATGAAACTGGTTAAAAATGAATAAATAGTTTGGTATCGAAGTGCTCGAAAAAATAAAATGAATGCGCCAAAATGATCAGAACAAAATAAATGACTTGGAAAAATACAACGTTCGATCAAATTGATCAAAATGCAATCAGAAAAGCAGTCAAAAATTAAAACGCGCACGCCAGGTTAAACTACGCGAAACATAGATTAATATAACTAATGACTGCAAGTTCAATTTTGAAACTTTTCGTCCACTGATTTTACGCACAATTGACTTTTAGTTTGACTCATTCTCCTGTAAATCCGACAAATTTATTCTGACTGCCAGTTCGGGAATTATGCAGCATGAAATGCATGTTATGCTATACAGATGATGCAGATGCTATGATAACTATATCAATTCAAATAATCAGGGTAAAAATTAGGATATGACAGTTTCCCCTATTTATGTATCTTCAACCAGGGAATATAGAGAAAGATACTTTTCATATGATCGCATTGGAGATAGTTAAATATAAAAAAGACCCAAATATTGTCCCTGAATGCAGATGCAATGATATGTTATGAATGCATGAAGGACTCGCTTTTTGGTTTGCTAGGGATACGAGGTATGAGATGAACCATAGCACAATTTTTTATGATGGATGATGGACGAACATGTGGGGATTGGTGGAGACATATGGTAGTGGTGATCCACGGGAAATGTCAGAGACATTAAGTGAAGACTCACTAGGAATGACAAATTGCTAGGGAAAAGACACTGGGGAAGATTCAAAGTGCTTTATCAATAAGGTTCGGGCATGACCTGACAACACTTAGAATATATCTAACGGTTTTGGAGTCTTCTTATTAGAAGATCATCCACATAAACAAGACATTGGAGTCTTCTTACTAGAAGATCATCCACACAGAACAAGTCTATGACGACTCTTTATGAAGAAATCGATCAAAACAAACATAATTGGTGTTTTCCAACAAGAAAAATATCCAAGCTTCTAGAAATTCCTTAAATTGAAAAGTCACTCAAGAGCTTATAAGAATCATAAGGAAAATAAAGGTAATAAACTCTCTGTATGCGCCAACAACAATTGGACTTTAAAACAGAATTCCGGCAACAATTGGATTTTAAAACAGAAGACAACAATCAATGACAAGAACTTGGTTAATGCAAAATGGGCGCGAAACATTTTTCGGGCTATGCGTGATTTCTGAATTTGCTTTATGCATGATGTGTGAATGATCATGATATGTAAATGCTGTATTTATGAAATGACATGAAATGAAGCTTGGTAAGATGCCTTATTGGTGAATGGAAATGCAAGGTGAAATCACTGGGGAGAGAAATGATCAACTAATCTGACTGCTTGCATGCTTTTCGGGAATAATCTTCTAAAAAAGATCCACCATGGAAGACTGCTGCTGAGGTTCCTTGGGGGAGATTCAAATGTAAACTCATTTGGGAGTCTACTGCCGAGATTCACTAGGAGATACCTATTGCCAAGATTCTACGAGAAAATACCTACTACCAAGGCCTACTAGGAAATCTTATGCCGAGATTAACCAGCGAATCTACTACCGTGATTCTGTAGGGAAATACCTTCTGCCGATGTCTACTGGGGAATCTTCTGCCGAGATCAACCAAGGAATCTACTGCCGAGATTCACTTTAAAAGAAAGGTATACCTACTGTCGAGGTCTACTGGAAATCTTCTGCTGATATTAACCAAGAAATATACTGCCAAGATCAAACAAAGAATCTACTGTCGAGATTCACTTTGAAAATTACCTGTTGCCGAGGTTTTAACTGGAAAATCTTCTGTCGAGATCAACCAGGGAATTTATTGCTAAGATTCACTTGGAAAGATAGGTATACCTACTGCCGAGGTCTAGTGGAAATCTTGTGTCGAGATTAACAAGGAAATCTACTGCCGAGATCGAACAGAGAATCTACTGTCGCGATTCACTGAGAAAAATGCTTACTGTTGAGGTTTTAACTAGAAAATCATCTGTCGAGATTAGCCAGGGGATCTACTGTCGAGATTCTGTGAGAAAAATACCTGCTACCGAGGTTTAACTAGAAAATATTCTGCCGAGATTAACCAGGGAAACTTCAGTCGAGATTCTTCTTACAAGCATAGAGTAGTTGACTGTAGTAACAATTTTTATCTTCACATGTAGATGAGACATGGTTCATTTTATGCTTATGATTGAATATGCTCTGATGTGCATTTGGTTAATGTATGTATGCGTGCTAATGAGAATTGGTCTTTTATTGCATATGTTTGATTTTCAAGGCTTCATGTTATGGGAATATGCCAAATGAATGTGATGATATGCATGACATGACACTAGAGCAAAGTGACTTGATTACTACATGGCAATGATTTATTCAATGACTTAAAGATTTCCAAGGTTGTACATATGGTGGGTAATGGATGAAAGAAAGTCTTTTGCAACATGGTTTCTTGTCGAGGGAAAAGTAATTTTGATGGGAGGTCATTTCCAGCATGATTTCCCGACACTCATTTTGAACTCAATGGCGTGTTGCTTGAGCAGCTTGAACAACTTGAAAATCTAGATAGGATTTGCCTTGCAATAGTTCTCTTGCCCGAGTTTGTTGGGTCTTTGAAGGAATTTACCTCAAAAGGAGTTTGGAAACAACTTTTTATGACACGACCTTGAGATGGCTTGCCCCTGTGTTCTGAACTTTGAAGTCTACGCCAAACACAACAAATAATTCTATTTCAAAGATGCTTGTGAGAGACATTTCTTGCTTCATAGACACATTCCCAATCCTTTGACATCTATCACAGGATTTAACAAATTTATGAGCATTTTTAAAAAGAGAAGGCCAAAAATAACCTGATTGAAGTACCTTAGCTGCAGTTCTTACCTCTCCAAAGTGTCCTCCATAAGGTGCGTTGTGACAAGATGTCAGGATCTGTCGTGCCTCAGATTAATCCACACATCGCCTTAGTAAGTAGTCACCATATTTCTTATACAAAAAATGCTCATCCCAGTAATAACTTTTAGACATGTGAAAGAATCTTTTCCTTTGCTGGTAGTTGAACTCTGGTAGGATGTATCCACTGAACAAATAGTTAACAATGTCAATGTACCATGGGGTCACGCCTGTAGTGTTCATCAGTAACTTCTCATCTGAAAATACAAAGATGCTTTCATATAATAAACTAAACCTATTACTCTACACACACATTAATTAAAATGAATATTAAACCACACAAATACAATATATCCAGCACACTCTATTTTCGAGTTTGAAACCAATTAATAATAAAAATGATATTTATCAACAATTAGAATACAAAATGTAAAAGGATTATAGATTAATAGTTACCATTTAGCATTTTTCTTTGTGAATTCAAGAGTTAAAGTTTTGAGTCAAACTAGGTCAACTTCCTCTACTCCACTATTACTCTTGTCACCATATGATATTTTTTGCAATGAGGTTTTTTGGTGCTTATGAGTAGGAAGGTTGGTATTTGATTTTTTTTAAGAAAACAAGAGCAAAAATGAGGTTATTAGAGAAATAGTAGGTGTGGGGTGAGGTGTATTGAAGTGATGAGTCATGAAGTTGTGTGGTGTACTACACGATGAAGATAAAAGATCTTCATGAATTACTTTTGCTTTTTCCTTGTTGTCTCCCTCCTCTCAGCAATGCTATGTACTAATAACATGTTATTTTCAAAAATAGAGAAAAGAAACAAAAGAAATTTTGAAAGCTTAGTAACTAAGTGTTACTAAAAAGGGATAAAAAAACAACTTTTAAATAGAAAATGATAAATGAATTAAAATAAAAATTAACTATTTAATGTAAACTTAAATAAAAATTTGATTAAATCCTAATTAAATAAAAATGATTATTTAACTAAAAGTGAAAATGAAACTGGTTAAAAATGAATAAATAGTTTGGTATCGAAGTGCTCGAAAAAATAAAATGAATGCGCCAAAATGATCAGAACAAAATAAATGACTTGGAAAAATACAACGTTCGATCAAATTGATCAAAATGCAATCAGAAAAGCAGTCAAAAATTAAAACGCGCACGCCAGGTTAAACTACGCGAAACGTAGATTAATATAACTAATGACTGCAAGTTCAATTTTGAAACTTTTCGTCCACTGATTTTACGCACAATTGACTTTTAGTTTGACTCATTCTCCTGTAAATCCGACAAATTTATTCTGACTGCCAGTTCGGGAATTATGCAGCATGAAATGCATGTTATGCTATACAGATGATGCAGATGCTATGATAACTATATCAATTCAAATAATCAGGGTAAAAATTAGGATATGACAGTTTCCCCTATTTATGTATCTTCAACCAGGGAATATAGAGAAAGATACTTTTCATATGATCGCATTGGAGATAGTTAAATATAAAAAAGACCCAAATATTGTCCCTGAATGCAGATGCAATGATATGTTATGAATGCATGAAGGACTCGCTTTTTGGTTTGCTAGGGATACGAGGTATGAGATGAACCATAGCACAATTTTTTATGATGGATGATGGACGAACATGTGGGGATTGGTGGAGACATATGGTAGTGGTGATCCACGGGAAATGTCAGAGACATTAAGTGAAGACTCACTAGGAATGACAAATTGCTAGGGAAAAGACACTGGGGAAGATTCAAAGTGCTTTATCAATAAGGTTCAGGCATGACCTGACAACACTTAGAATATATCTAACGGTTTTGGAGTCTTCTTATTAGAAGATCATCCACATAAACAAGACATTGGAGTCTTCTTACTAGAAGATCATCCACACAGAACAAGTCTATGACGACTCTTTATGAAGAAATCGATCAAAACAAACATAATTGGTGTTTTCCAACAAGAAAAATATACAAGCTTCTAGAAATTCCTTAAATTGAAAAGTCACTCAAGAGCTTATAAGAATCATAAGGAAAATAAAGGTAATAAACTCTCTGTATGCGCCAACAACAATTGGACTTTAAAACAGAATGCCGGCAACAATTGGATTTTAAAACAGAAGACAACAATCAATGACAAGAACTTGGTTAATGCAAAATGGGCGCGAAACATTTTTCGGGCTATGCGTGATTTCTGAATTTGCTTTATGCATGATGTGTGAATGATCATGATATGTAAATGCTGTATTTATGAAATGACATGAAATGAAGCTTGGTAAGATGCCTTATTGGTGAATGGAAATGCAAGGTGAAATCACTGGGGAGAGAAATGATCAACTAATCTGACTGCTTGCATGCTTTTCGGGAATAATCTTCTAAAAAAGATCCACCATGGAAGACTGCTGCTGAGGTTCCTTGGGGGAGATTCAAATGTAAACTCATTTGGGAGTCTACTGCCGAGATTCACTAGGAGATACCTATTGCTAAGATTCTACGAGAAAATACCTACTACCAAGGCCTACTAGGAAATCTTATGCCGAGATTAACCAGCGAATCTACTACCGTGATTCTGTAGGGAAATACCTTCTGCCGATGTCTACTGGGGAATCTTCTGCTGAGATCAACCAAGGAATCTACTGCCGAGATTCACTTTAAAAGAAAGGTATACCTACTGTCGAGGTCTACTGGAAATCTTCTGCTGATATTAACCAAGAAATATACTGCCAAGATCAAACAAAGAATCTACTGTCGAGATTCACTTAGAAAATTACCTGTTGCCGAGGTTTTAACTGGAAAATCTTCTGTCGAGATCAACCAGGGAATTTATTGCTAAGATTCACTTTGAAAGATAGGTATACCTACTACCGAGGTCTAGTGGAAATCTTGTGTCGAGATTAACAAGGAAATCTACTGCCGAGATCGAACAGAGAATCTACTGTCGCGATTCACTGAGAAAAATACTTACTGTTGAGGTTTTAACTAGAAAATCATCTGTCGAGATTAGCCAGGGGATCTACTGTCGAGATTCTGTGAGAAAAATACCTGCTACCGAGGTTTAACTAGAAAATATTCTGCCGAGATTAACCAGGGAATCTTCAATCGAGATTCTTCTTACAAGCATAGAGTAGTTGACTGTAGTAACAATTTTTATCTTCACATGTAGATGAGACATGGTTCATTTTATGCTTATGATTGAATATGCTCTGATGTGCATTTGGTTAATGTATGTATGCGTGCTAATGAGAATTGGTCTTTTATTGCATATGTTTGATTTTCAAGGCTTCATGTTATGGGAATATGCCAAATGAATGTGATGATATGCATGACATGACACTAGAGCAAAGTGACTTGATTACTGCATGGCAATGATTTATTCAATGACTCAAAGATTTCCAAGGTTGTCCATATGGTGGGTAATGGATGAAAGAAAGTCTTTTGCAACATGGTTTCTTGTCGAGGGAAAAGTAATTTTGATGGGAGGTCATTTCCAGCATGATTTCCCGACACTCATTTTGAACTCAATGGCGTGTTGCTTGAGCAGCTTGAACAACTTGAAAATCTAGATAGGATTTGCCTTTCAATAGTTCTCTTGCCCGAGTTTGTTAGGTCTTTGAAGGAATTTACCTCAAAAGGAGTTTGGAAACAACTTTTTATGACACGACCTTGAGATGGCTTGCCCCTGTGTTCTGAACTTTGAAGTCTACGCCAAACACAACAAATAATTCTATTTCAAAGATGCTTGTGAGAGACATTTCTTGCTTCATAGACACATTCCCAATTCTTTGACATCTATCACAGGATTTAACAAATTTATGAGCATTTTTAAAAAGAGAAGGCCAAAAATAACCTGATTGAAGTACCTTAGCTGCAGTTCTTACCTCTCCAAACTGTCCTCCATAACGTGCGTTGTGACAAGATGTCAGGATCTGTCGTGCCTCAGATTAATCCACACATCGCCTTAGTAAGTAGTCACCATATTTCTTATACAGAAAATGCTCATCCCAGTAATAACTTTTAGACATGTGAAAGAATCTTTTCCTTTGCTGGTAGTTGAACTCTGGTGGGATGTATCCACTGAACAAATAGTTAACAATGTCAATGTACCATGAGGTCACGCCTGTAGTGTTCATCAGTAACTTCTCATCTGAAAATACAAAGATGCTTTCATATAATAAACTAAACCTATTACTCTACACACACATTAATTAAAATGAATATTAAACCACACGAATACAATATATCCAGCACACTCTATTTTCGAGTTTGAAACGAATTAATAATAAAAATGATATTTATCAACAATTAGAATACAAAATGTAAAAGGATTATAGATAAATAGTTACCATTTAGCATTTTTCTTTGTGAATTCAAGAGTTAAAGTTTTGAGTCAAACTAGGTCAACTTCCTCTACTCCACTATTACTCTTGTCACCATATGATATTTTTTGCAATGAGGTTTTTTGGTGCTTATGAGTAGGAAGGTTGGTATTTGATTTTTTTTAAGAAAACAAGAGCAAAAATGAGGTTATTAGAGAAATAGTAGGTGTGGGGTGATGTGTATTGAAGTGATGAGTCATGAAGTTGTGTGGTGTACTACACGATGAAGATAAAAGATCTTCATGAATTACTTTTGCTTTTTCCTTGTTGTCTCCCTCCTCTCAGCAATGCTATGTACTAATAACATGTTATTTTCGAAAATAGAGAAAAGAAACAAAAGAAATTTTGAAAGCTTAGTAACTAAGTGTTACTAAAAAGGGATAAAAAAACAACTTTTAAATAGAAAATGATAAATGAATTAAAATAAAAATTAACTATTTAACGTAAACTTAAATAAAAATTTGATTAAATCCTAATTAAATAAAAATGATTATTTAACTAAAAGTGAAAATGAAACTGGTTAAAAATGAATAAATAGTTTGGTATCGAAGTGCTCGAAAAAATAAAATGAATGCGCCAAAATGATCAGCACAAAATAAATGACTTGGAAAAATACAACGTTCGATCAAATTGATCAAAATGCAATCAGAAAAGCAGTCAAAAATTAAAACGCGCACGCCAGGTTAAACTACGCGAAACGTAGATTAATATAACTAATGACTGCAAGTTCAATTTTGAAACTTTTCGTCCACTGATTTTACGCACAATTGACTTTTAGTTTGACTCATTCCCCTGTAAATCCGACAAATTTATTCCGACTGCCAGTTCGAGAATTATGCAGCATGAAATGCATGTTATGCTATACAGATGATGCAGATGCTATGATAATTATATCAATTCAAATAATCAGGGTAAAAATTAGGATATGACAGTTTCCTCTATTTATGTATCTTCAACCAGGGAATATAGAGAAAGATACTTTTCATATGATCGCATTGGAGACAGTTAAATATAAAAAAGACCCAAATATTGTCCCTGAATGCAGATGCAATGATATGTTATGAATGCATGAAGGACTCGCTTTTTGGTTTGCTAGGGATACGAGGTATGAGATGAACCATAGCACAATTTTTTATGATGGATGATGGACGAACATGTGGGGATTGGTGGAGACATATGGTAGCGGTGATCCACGGGAAATGTCAGAGACATTAAGTGAAGACTCACTAGGAATGACAAATTGCTAGGGAAAAGACACTGGGGAAGATTCAAAGTGCTTTATCAATAAGGTTCAGGCATGACCTGACAACACTTAGAATATATCTAACGGTTTTGGAGTCTTCTTATTAGAAGATCATCCACATAAACAAGACATTGGAGTCTTCTTACTAGAAGATCATCCACACAGAACAAGTCTATGACGACTCTTTATGAAGAAATCGATCAAAACAAACATAATTGGTGTTTTCCAACAAGAAAAATATCCAAGCTTCTAGAAATTCCTTAAATTGAAAAGTCACTCAAGAGCTTATAAGAATCATAAGGAAAATAAAGGTAATAAACTCTCTGTATGCGCCAACAACAATTGGACTTTAAAACAGAATGCCGGCAACAATTGGATTTTAAAACAGAAGACAACAATCAATGACAAGAACTTGGTTAATGCAAAATGGGCGCGAAACATTTTTCGGGCTATGCGTGATTTCTGAATTTGCTTTATGCTGTATTTATGAAATGACATGAAATGAAGCTTGGTAAGATGCCTTATTGGTGAATGGAAATGCAAGGTGAAATCACTGGGGAGAGAAATGATCAACTAATCTGACTGCTTGCATGCTCTTCGGGAATAATCTTCTAAAAAAGATCCACCATGGAAGACTGCTGCTGAGGTTCCTTGGGGGAGATTCAAATGAAAACTCATTTGGGAGTCTACTGCCGAGATTAACTAGGAGATACCTATTGCCAAGATTCTACGAGAAAATACCTACTACCAAGGCCTACTAGGAAATCTTATGCCGAGATTAACCAGCGAATCTACTACCGTGATTCTGTAGGGAAATACCTTCTGCCAATGTCTACTGGGGAATCTTCTGCTGAGATCAACCAAGGAATCTACTCCCGAGATTCACTTTAAAAGAAAGGTATACCTACTGTCGAGGTCTACTGGAAATCTTCTGCTGATATTAACCAAGAAATATACTGCCAAGATCAAACAAAGAATCTACTGTCGAGATTCACTTAGAAAATTACCTGTTGCCGAGGTTTTAACTGGAAAATCTTCTGTCGAGATCAACCAGGGAATTTATTGCTAAGATTCACTTTGAAAGATAGGTATACCTACTGCCGAGGTCTAGTGGAAATCTTGTGTCGAGATTAACAAGGAAATCTACTGCCGAGATCGAACAGAGAATCTACTATCGCGATTCACTGAGAAAAATACTTACTGTTGAGGTTTTAACTAGAAAATCATCTGTCGAGATTAGCCAGGGGATCTACTGTCGAGATTCTGTGAGAAAAATACCTGCTACCGAGGTTTAACTAGAAAATATTCTGCCGAGATTAACCAGGGAATCTTCAGTCGAGATTCTTCTTACAAGCATAAAGTAGTTGACTGTAGTAACAATTTTTATCTTCACATGTAGATGAGACATGGTTCATTTTATGCTTATGATTGAATATGCTCTGATGTGCATTTGGTTAATGTATGTATGCGTGCTAATGAGAATTGGTCTTTTATTGCATATGTTTGATTTTCAAGGCTTCATGTTATGGGAATATGCCAAATGAATGTGATGATATGCATGACATGACACTAGAGCAAAGTGACTTGACTACTGCATGGCAATGATTTATTCAATGACTCAAAGATTTCCAAGGTTGTCCATATGGTGGGTAATGGATGAAAGAAAGTCTTTTGCAACATGGTTTCTTATCGAGGGAAAAGTAATTTTGATGGGAGGTCATTTCCAGCATGATTTCCCGACACTCATTTTGAACTCAATGGCGTGTTGCTTGAGCAGCTTGAACAACTTGAAAATCTAGATAGGATTTGCCTTTCAATAGTTCTCTTGCCCGAGTTTGTTGGGTCTTTGAAGGAATTTACCTCAAAAGGAGTTTGGAAACAACTTTTTATGACACGACCTTGAGATGGCTTGCCCCTGTGTTCTGAACTTTGAAGTCTACGCCAAACACAACAAATAATTCTATTTCAAAGATGCTTGTGAGAGACATTTCTTGCTTCATAGACACATTCCCAATCCTTTGACATCTATCACAGGATTTAACAAATTTATGAGCATTTTTAAAAAGAGAAGGCCAAAAATAACCTGATTGAAGTACCTTAGCTGCAGTTCTTACCTCTCCAAAGTGTCCTCCATAAGGTGCGTTGTGACAAGATGTCAGGATCTGTCGTGCCTCAGATTAATCCACACATCGCCTTAGTAAGTAGTCACCATATTTCTTATACAGAAAATGCTCATCCCAGTAATAACTTTTAGACATGTGAAAGAATCTTTTCCTTTGCTGGTAGTTGAACTCTGGTGGGATGTATCCACTGAACAAATAGTTAACAATGTCAATGTACCATGGGGTCACGCCTGTAGTGTTCATCAGTAACTTCTCATCTGAAAATACAAAGATGCTTTCATATAATAAACTAAACCTATTACTCTACACACACATTAATTAAAATGAATATTAAACCACACAAATACAATATATCCAGCACACTCTATTTTCGAGTTTGAAACCAATTAATAATAAAAATGATATTTATCAACAATTAGAATACAAAATGTAAAAGGATTATAGATTAATAGTTACCATTTAGCATTTTTCTTTGTGAATTCAAGAGTTAAAGTTTTGAGTCAAACTAGGTCAACTTCCTCTACTCCACTATTACTCTTGTCACCATATGATATTTTTTGCAATGAGGTTTTTTGGTGCTTATGAGTAGGAAGGTTGGTATTTGATTTTTTTTAAGAAAACAAGAGCAAAAATGAGGTTATTAGAGAAATAGTAGGTGTGGGGTGATGTGTATTGAAGTGATGAGTCATGAAGTTGTGTGGTGTACTACACGATGAAGATAAAAGATCTTCATGAATTACTTTTGCTTTTTCCTTGTTGTCTCCCTCCTCTCAGCAATGCTATGTACTAATAACATGTTATTTTCGAAAATAGAGAAAAGAAACAAAAGAAATTTTGAAAGCTTAGTAACTAAGTGTTACTAAAAAGGGATAAAAAAACAACTTTTAAATAGAAAATGATAAATGAATTAAAATAAAAATTAACTATTTAACGTAAACTTAAATAAAAATTTGATTAAATCCTAATTAAATAAAAATGATTATTTAACTAAAAGTGAAAATGAAACTGGTTAAAAATGAATAAATAGTTTGGTATCGAAGTGCTCGAAAAAATAAAATGAATGCGCCAAAATGATCAGAACAAAATAAATGACTTGGAAAAATACAACGTTCGATCAAATTGATCAAAATGCAATCAGAAAAGCGGTAAAAAATTAAAACGCGCACGCCAGGTTAAACTACGTGAAACGTAGATTAATATAACTAATGACTGCAAGTTCAATTTTGAAACTTTTCGTCCACTGATTTTACGCACAATTGACTTTTAGTTTGACTCATTCCCCTGTAAATTCGACAAATTTATTCCGACTGCCAGTTCGGGAATTATGCAGCATGAAATGCATGTTATGCTATACAGATGATGCAGATGCTATGATAACTATATCAATTCAAATAATCAGGGTAAAAATTAGGATATGACAGTTTCCCCTATTTATGTATCTTCAACCAGGGAATATAGAGAAAGATACTTTTCATATGATCGCATTGGAGACAGTTAAATATAAAAAAGACCCAAATATTGTCCCTGAATGCAGATGCAATGATATGTTATGAATGCATGAAGGACTCGCTTTTTGGTTTGCTAGGGATACGAGGTATGAGATGAACCATAGCACAATTTTTTATGATGGATGATGGACGAACATGTGGGGATTGGTGGAGACATATGGTAGCGGTGATCCACGGGAAATGTCAGAGACATTAAGTGAAGACTCACTAGGAATGACAAATTGCTAGGGAAAAGACACTGGGGAAGATTCAAAGTGCTTTATCAATAAGGTTCAGGCATGACCTGACAACACTTAGAATATATCTAACGGTTTTGGAGTCTTCTTATTAGAAGATCATCCACATAAACAAGACATTGGAGTCTTCTTACTAGAAGATCATCCACACAGAACAAGTCTATGACGACTCTTTATGAAGAAATCGATCAAAACAAACATAATTGGTGTTTTCCAACAAGAAAAATATCCAAGCTTCTAGAAATTCCTTAAATTGAAAAGTCACTCAAGAGCTTATAAGAATCATAAGGAAAATAAAGGTAATAAACTCTCTGTATGCGCCAACAACAATTGGACTTTAAAACCGAATGCCGGCAACAATTGGATTTTAAAACAGAAGACAACAATCAATGACAAGAACTTGGTTAATGCAAAATGGGCGCGAAACATTTTTCGGGCTATGCGTGATTTCTGAATTTGCTTTATGCTGTATTTATGAAATGACATGAAATGAAGCTTGGTAAGATGCCTTATTGGTGAATGGAAATGCAAGGTGAAATCACTGGGGAGAGAAATGATCAACTAATCTGACTGCTTGCATGCTCTTCGGGAATAATCTTCTAAAAAAGATCCACCATGGAAGACTGCTGCTGAGGTTCCTTGGGGGAGATTCAAATGAAAACTCATTTGGGAGTCTACTGCCGAGATTAACTAGGAGATACCTATTGCCAAGATTCTACGAGAAAATACCTACTACCAAGGCCTACTAGGAAATCTTATGCCGAGATTAACCAGCGAATCTACTACCGTGATTCTGTAGGGAAATACCTTCTGCCAATGTCTACTGGGGAATCTTCTGCTGAGATCAACCAAGGAATCTACTCCCGAGATTCACTTTAAAAGAAAGGTATACCTACTGTCGAGGTCTACTGGAAATCTTCTGCTGATATTAACCAAGAAATATACTGCCAAGATCAAACAAAGAATCTACTGTCGAGATTCACTTAGAAAATTACCTGTTGCCGAGGTTTTAACTGGAAAATCTTCTGTCGAGATCAACCAGGGAATTTATTGCTAAGATTCACTTTGAAAGATAGGTATACCTACTGCCGAGGTCTAGTGGAAATCTTGTGTCGAGATTAACAAGGAAATCTACTGCCGAGATCGAACAGAGAATCTACTATCGCGATTCACTGAGAAAAATACTTACTGTTGAGGTTTTAACTAGAAAATCATCTGTCGAGATTAGCCAGGGGATCTACTGTCGAGATTCTGTGAGAAAAATACCTGCTACCGAGGTTTAACTAGAAAATATTCTGCCGAGATTAACCAGGGAATCTTCAGTCGAGATTCTTCTTACAAGCATAAAGTAGTTGACTGTAGTAACAATTTTTATCTTCACATGTAGATGAGACATGGTTCATTTTATGCTTATGATTGAATATGCTCTGATGTGCATTTGGTTAATGTATGTATGCGTGCTAATGAGAATTGGTCTTTTATTGCATATGTTTGATTTTCAAGGCTTCATGTTATGGGAATATGCCAAATGAATGTGATGATATGCATGACATGACACTAGAGCAAAGTGACTTGACTACTGCATGGCAATGATTTATTCAATGACTCAAAGATTTCCAAGGTTGTCCATATGGTGGGTAATGGATGAAAGAAAGTCTTTTGCAACATGGTTTCTTATCGAGGGAAAAGTAATTTTGATGGGAGGTCATTTCCAGCATGATTTCCCGACACTCATTTTGAACTCAATGGCGTGTTGCTTGAGCAGCTTGAACAACTTGAAAATCTAGATAGGATTTTCCTTTCAATAGTTCTCTTGCCCGAGTTTGTTGGGTCTTTGAAGGAATTTACCTCAAAAGGAGTTTGGAAACAACTATTTATGACACGACCTTGATATGGCTTGACCCTGTGTTCTGAACTTTGAAGTCTACGCCAAACACAACAAATAATTCTATTTCAAAGATGCTTCTGAGAGACATTTCTTGCTTCATAGACACATTCCCAATCCTTTGACATCTATCACAGGATTTAACAAATTTATGAGCATTTTTAAAAAGAGAAGGCCAAAAATAACCTGATTGAAGTACCTTAGCTGCAGTTCTTACCTCTCCAAAGTGTCCTCCATAAGGTGCGTTGTGACAAGATGTCAGGATCTGTCGTGCCTCAGATTAATCCACACATCGCCTTAGTAAGTAGTCACCATATTTCTTATACAGAAAATGCTCATCCCAGTAATAACTTTTAGACATGTGAATGAATCTTTTCCTTTGCTGGTAGTTGAACTCTGGTGGGATGTATCCACTGAACAAATAGTTAACAATGTCAATGTACCATGGGGTCACGCCTGTAGTGTTCATCAGTAACTTCTCATCTGAAAATACAAAGATGCTTTCATATAATAAACTAAACCTATTACTCTACACACACATTAATTAAAATGAATATTAAACCACACAAATACAATATATCCAGCACACTCTATTTTCGAGTTTGAAACCAATTAATAATAAAAATGATATTTATCAACAATTAGAATACAAAATGTAAAAGGATTATAGATTAATAGTTACCATTTAGCATTTTTCTTTGTGAATTCAAGAGTTAAAGTTTTGAGTCAAACTAGGTCAACTTCCTCTACTCCACTATTACTCTTGTCACCATATGATATTTTTTGCAATGAGGTTTTTTGGTGCTTATGAGTAGGAATGTTGGTATTTGATTTTTTTTAAGAAAACAAGAGCAAAAATGAGGTTATTAGAGAAATAGTAGGTGTGGGGTGATGTGTATTGAAGTGATGAGTCATGAAGTTGTGTGGTGTACTACACGATGAAGATAAAAGATCTTCATGAATTACTTTTGCTTTTTCCTTGTTGTCTCCCTCCTCTCAGCAATGCTATGTACTAATAACATGTTATTTTCGAAAATAGAGAAAAGAAACAAAAGAAATTTTGAAAGCTTAGTAACTAAGTGTTACTAAAAAGGGATAAAAAAACAACTTTTAAATAGAAAATGATAAATGAATTAAAATAAAAATTAACTATTTAACGTAAACTTAAATAAAAATTTGATTAAATCCTAATTAAATAAAAATGATTATTTAACTAAAAGTGAAAATGAAACTGGTTAAAAATGAATAAATAGTTTGGTATCGAAGTGCTCGAAAAAATAAAATGAATGCGCCAAAATGATCAGAACAAAATAAATGACTTGGAAAAATACAACGTTCGATCAAATTGATCAAAATGCAATCAGAAAAGCAGTCAAAAATTAAAACGCGCACGCCAGGTTAAACTACGCGAAACGTAGATTAATATAACTAATGACTGCAAGTTCAATTTTGAAACTTTTCGTCCACTGATTTTACGCACAATTGACTTTTAGTTTGACTCATTCCCCTGTAAATCCGACAAATTTATTCCGACTGCCAGTTCGGGAATTATGCAGCATGAAATGCATGTTATGCTATACAGATGATGCAGATGCTATGATAACTATATCAATTCAAATAATCAGGGTAAAAATTAGGATATGACAGTTTCCCCTATTTATGTATCTTCAACCAGGGAATATAGAGAAAGATACTTTTCATATGATCGCATTGGAGACAGTTAAATATAAAAAAGACCCAAATATTGTCCCTGAATGCAGATGCAATGATATGTTATGAATGCATGAAGGACTCGCTTTTTGGTTTGCTAGGGATACGAGGTATGAGATGAACCATAGCACAATTTTTTATGATGGATGATGGACGAACATGTGGGGATTGGTGGAGACATATGGTAGCGGTGATCCACGGGAAATGTCAGAGACATTAAGTGAAGACTCACTAGGAATGACAAATTGCTAGGGAAAAGACACTGGGGAAGATTCAAAGTGCTTTATCAATAAGGTTCAGGCATGACTTGACAACACTTAGAATATATCTAACGGTTTTGGAGTCTTCTTATTAGAAGATCATCCACATAAACAAGACATTGGAGTCTTCTTACTAGAAGATCATCCACACAGAACAAGTCTATGACGACTCTTTATGAAGAAATCGATCAAAACAAACATAATTGGTGTTTTCCAACAAGAAAAATATCCAAGCTTCTAGAAATTCCTTAAATTGAAAAGTCACTCAAGAGCTTATAAGAATCATAAGGAAAATAAAGGTAATAAACTCTCTGTATGCGCCAACAACAATTGAACTTTAAAATAGAATGCCGACAACAATTGGATTTTAAAACAGAAGACAACAATCAATGACAAGAACTTGGTTAATGCAAAATGGGCGCGAAACATTTTTCGGGCTATGCGTGATTTCTGAATTTGCTTTATGCATGATGTGTGAATGATCATGATATGTAAATGCTATATTTATGAAATGACATGAAATGAAGCTTGGTAAGATGCCTTATTGGTGAATGGAAATGCAAGGTGAAATCACTGGGGAGAGAAATGATCAACTAATCTGACTGCTTGCATGCTCTTCGGGAATAATCTTCTAAAAAAGATCCACCATGGAAGACTGCTGCAGAGGTTCCTTGGGGGAGATTCAAATGAAAACTCATTTGGGAGTCTACTGCCGAGATTCACTAGGAGATACCTATTGCCAAGATTCTACGAGAAAATACCTACTACCAAGGCCTACTAGGAAATCTTATGCCGAGATTAACCAGCGAATCTACTACCGTGATTCTGTAGGGAAATACCTTCTGCCAATGTCTACTGGGGAATCTTCTGCTGAGATCAACCAAGGAATCTACTGCCGAGATTCACTTTAAAAGAAAGGTATACCTACTGTCGAGGTCTACTGGAAATCTTCTGCTGATATTAACCAAGAAATATACTGCCAAGATCAAACAAAGAATCTACTGTCGAGATTCACTTAGAAAATTACCTGTTGCCGAGGTTTTAACTGGAAAATCTTCTGTCGAGATCAACCAGGGAATTTATTGCTAAGATTCACTTTGAAAGATAGGTATACCTACTGCCGAGGTCTAGTGGAAATCTTGTGTCGAGATTAACAAGGAAATCTACTGCCGTGATCGAACAGAGAATTTACTGTCGCGATTCACTGAGAAAAATACTTACTGTTGAGGTTTTAACTAGAAAATCATCTGTCGAGATTAGCCAGGGGATCTACTGTCGAGATTCTGTGAGAAAAATACCTGCTACCGAGGTTTAACTAGAAAATATTCTGCCGAGATTAACCAGGGAATCTTCAGTCGAGATTCTTCTTACAAGCATAGAGTAGTTGACTGTAGTAACAATTTTTATCTTCACATGTAGATGAGACATGGTTCATTTTATGCTTATGATTGAATATGCTCTGATGTGCATTTGGTTAATGTATGTATGCGTGCTAATGAGAATTAGTCTTTTATTGCATATGTTTGATTTTCAAGGTTTCATGTTATGGGAATATGCCAAATGAATGTGATGATATGCATGACATGACACTAGAGCAAAGTGACTTGATTACTGCATGGCAATGATTTATTCAATGACTCAAAGATTTCCAAGGTTGTCCATATGGTGGGTAATGGATGAAAGAAAGTCTTTTGCAACATGGTTTCTTGTCGAGGGAAAAGTAATTTTGATAGGAGGTCATTTCCAACATGATTTCCCGACACTCATTTTGAACTCAATGGCGTGTTGCTTGAGCAGCTTGAACAACTTGAAAATCTAGATAGGATTTGCCTTTCAATAGTTCTCTTGCCCGAGTTTGTTGGGTCTTTGAAGGAATTTACCTCAAAAGGAGTTTGGAAACACTTTTTTTTTTACACGACCTTGAGATGGCTTGCCCCTGTGTTCTGAACTTTGAAGTGATCTGCTCCTGGCTAGTAAATTTTAGGGTGGTAGACTTCTGATTGACCGAAAATTAGAGAGTTGGATTCACTGAACTATTTAGGTTGATTGCCCCTGTCTGAGTCTTGTAAGGATTTGTTCATTGACTAAACAGCTCTTGGGGTGATCTGCTCAGATTGACCAATTCTTCAGTTGATTTGTCATGAACCGATCCTCTTTCACATGATCAAGTTCCTCAATCGGCTGCACATTATTGGAATTTCCTTTAATGCTGAATTCTGATTTGCAAACAAAATTTTTCATTCAGAAAATGGTAATTTTAATGTAATGCGAATGCAAATTTTAAAATCAATTATTATTGAAATGATGGTGATATATAGTGAACATATTGATTATCAGAACACAAAGTGGATTTAACCATTCAAAGGATGAAAGATGATGCGATCAATATAAATGATTAGAAAAGATCTTCGTGGAGTCAGGTTAACACAACCTTGTTGCAGTATGTTTTCAACATAAATCCTGCCTCAATTAGGTCTTTTAAGAGTTGTAACGTGATTTGGTTCATGGTTTTTGAAATAAAAGGATATAATGCTCAAAATTTAATTTTAACCCACCCTTTTCTTCTTGATGAACTCCAGTCCTACATTCAGTTAATTGACACAGGCATTTAGCTTCCAAAAGAGTATGAAGGTGTTATAATATGGATGAGTATTCAAAATTTTCTATGGAACATCCTTGTGGAAAGGACAATGAGCTTTTGGATTAAACCATGGAGGTATAGAATCGGGCGGAGGTCCCGGAGGCCTCGGAACCACTAGTCCCCTTTTCAATAAAGAAGAATAAGCTCAGTGTATGTCATAGGAAGTGAATGAAAGTGACAAATGTGTTTATTACAAATCTAAAAATCGTATTTGCACTATCATATGTCCTTATGTAGACGATCTACTCAAATTTGGATCAAACATTCAGACCATTAATGATTTGAAATCAATGTTGTGCAACAACTTTTATATGAAAGACCTTGGAGAAGCAAATGTGATCCTTGGTATCAAGATCACGAGATCCGAACAATGAATTTCTTTGGATCAATCACACTATGTGGATAAGATCTTAAAGAAATATAAATGCTTTGATTATTAACCTGCGTGCATACCATATGATCCAAGTGTGAAACTATTTAAGAACACTGGTGAAAGTGTCAGACAAAAAGAATATATGAGCATCATTGGCAGTCTTAGGTATGCCACTAATTGTACTAGACCCGACATTGCATATGTTGTAGGATTGTTGTTCAGGTTTACGAGTAGACCGAGTAACTCATGAGGTACCTTATAAGGACCATGGATCTCGGCCTACATTACCATAAATTTCCCGTTATACTAGAAGGATACAGTGATGCAGATTTGAACACCTTATCGGATGATCCCAAAGCTACTAGTGGCTATATATTTAGTATAGCTGGAGGAGCTGTATCTTGGAAATCAAAGAAACAGACTATCCGGGCTCAATCCACAATGGAGTCTGAGATGATAGCACTAGCCACAGCTAATGAAGAAGCAAGTTGGTTAAGATACTTGCTAGCAGAGACCCCTTTGTTGGAGAAAGCTATGGCAGCTATCTTGATCCACTGTGATAGTACCGCAACTGTAGGAGCAAAAATCGTGAGTATAAGCTATTGATTAACTTAACTCATAAAGCAAAAGTCACCACCACACTTTTATTTGATTCATACTTTATTTATAATTAGTATTAAAGTATGCAATTTTAAAGAAGATGGTAACATCTTTCAACGACGGTGAAAGGTACACAGTTAATTCATATAATTTTTAAAATTATAGAATTTTGATTTATGGATCTTTTTGTTTGTGGTTAATTTGTGACTACAATGGAGAAATGAACATTCATGCTTTCTGATTCATCAATATGGTGAAAGGTACATAATCATATTAAATAAATATATCATTTATATGATGTTTTAAATTCATGTAAAATATAATGAAAATAAAATTTATTTATGTTAAGTTTAACATGTGGAATAAATTTATATATATATGCATGATTTATAAATTATTCAAGTATGTGAATTTAAATAATTAAGAATATGTTTAGTTTGTGGTGTATACTTGAATTTAAAGTACATGCTAAATATTATTTTTGGTGCAAGTAATTTGTTTTAATTAATAATGCATTAATTTTGGATAAAATGATTTGGTGAAAAAAAATCATGAATTTATTTTAGAATGTTAAAAATAAATACATGCTAAAATGATTTGGTAACATGAAATGATGTAAATATAATGTTAGATATATCAAGGACATGTTTAAATTGCATTTTAGTTTGTTCAACAATTTATTAAATTTAAAATGATGTGAATTCATTGTTAAATATTAAATATGAATGATGTGATTTCATCTTGATATTAAAAGTAATTTTGATATTTATGGAGAAAAGTTATAGAAAATATTAATGATGTGAATTCATTATTTATTTTGTATTGTGATCTTTATTTGGATATACCATAGAACATTGTTAAATATGAAACATAGATTTATCACATAGAATTTGTTATGCATATATTGGTCATGCAAGAAAATTATTTATTTTAAAAAGAATAGAAATAAATTTTATGGTGTTATATTTATATGGACTTTACGAATCACAAGTTTGAACCCACTGTATGAAATAAAAGTTACTCATCACAAATTTGTATGATCATGGTTGTCAAAATGGATAATGCATTAAATATATTTTGTATATATTTAAGTGAAAGTATTAAAACTTCAATTTAAAAGGCTAGCAAATGAAAAATGACATAAAATTTGTGTATATGACAAAATGAATGACAAAAGTGCCATATTGATAATTTATCAAAACTATCAAGAATATAGATCTATTTTGTATGTGATAATTGTACTACTATGACAAAAATGTCATGTGTTGATGATAGTTGTAAATACTATCAAGAGTATATAAAATAATCATAGAAATGACTATTTCCTATTTGAAATAATAAATTTTTAAAGTTTGTTAAAGTTTGGAAAATCTTGCAATTCTTTGACGAAAGGATTGAAAAAGATATGATGTCTTTGCATACAATTGAAGACATTGAAGACATCATTAAGGATGTGGAACAACCTCATATCTAATTAATCATCGATAGTGGAAACTTAACTCACACTTGATTAACATTAAGTCTTGAGTTCAATGATGAAAGTACATTATTAGAGTGATTGAAGTACTTGACTATAGATACATCCCAAGGAGTAAGAGTACTTAGACCATAAAAATAAGCGTGGTAGGATGAGGTTTTGCTCTGAATAGACATATAGCATATGTTTGCTGAAATGCATAATTATGGGTGCAGTTTTTATATAGTCTACCTATATGAGAATGAAGTGGTACCGCTTCATAGAGTTCAAGGGCTTGACTCTTAAATTCTCATGAAAAGGATGTGAGACACAAGGTCTTATTAAATGTTTCATATTAATAATTCGATCACTGGTATCGAGATTTCATGTGTGAGTTATGAGCGCTTGTTCTAATGAATAATTGGTTCAAAGTTTGTCACCAATCTATCCGTGGATGAGTGAAAACTTAACTTACTAAGTAATGGGTCAAATCGTAAGATACCTTGACCTGAAACCATGAAATTTCCTAAATAATGAATTTCGATATATTTTGAAAATGGCGGGGGATTGTTGGAGAAATTTCTAAAATATTAATTTAATAGATAATAATGATTAAATTGATTTTATGAATCTTTTTAATCATTAATAATGGCCAAAAGTTGCAATGGTCTAGAATAGAACCAGAGACCCTATAATGATTGGACGCGTGGTCAAAAGGTGCAACCACAACCTTTTATGAAAAGGTTTGTTGTTATTGATATACAATGGTTTGCAAATAGTCATGTTCGACTCAAATGAAACATTGTTTCGCCACATCAATCGGTAAAAGTTTTCATATAAATAGAGATACTTGTTAGCCATAAAAGAGATACAAAAATTAATTGTTTCAAGTGGCAAAAATTATATCTAAGTCATTCTTTTATTTTTCTAGTGCACAAGAATAAATAATGGAACTTTATTCCGTAAAATATCATTGATCGATATGCTTAATGTGAATATGCCCTTCATGTTAAGGTTTCCAAAGTATCCTGAAGGGGATTCACCGGTTAACCCTTTTGCATCCAATTTGTCTAAATTGGTGGGGGCGAATCGAACTTAAAACTTAGTGTAAACTACGCCAAAAACTACATTGAATAGCGCTTTTTTTAATCTTTAATACCGCTTTAAAGCGCTATTAAAACTGCCGCTATTATATGTTTGCTACATATAATAGCGCTTTTAAAGCACTATTAAAAGTGGAACGTTTAATAGCATTTTCCTAAAACCGCTATCATAGCCTAGTCTCTTTTTAACACTTTAATAAACATGATTTAATAGTGCATTTATACAAAACACTATTAAAGGTCCATGATTTAATAGCACTTTTTATAAAGCGCTATTAAAGGCCTATACCTTTTATTTTATTTATTTATTATTTTTTTTTTATTTTTTTATTTTTTTTTTCCGATTTTTTTTAAATTAAAAAAATTTCAAAAATTTAAAAAAATTAAAAAAAAAAAAATGTAAAAAAGTAAAATAAAAAAATAAAAAATAATGAAAAAAATAAAAAAAATAAAAAAAATAATTATCCAGTCAGCAAATGCCACGTGGCAGATTCCTTTGCAACATGTGCAGATCCCTCCTATCCAGTCAGCACAGGGGAAGTGGAAATAGAATCTTGGTTTGGTGAGGTGGCATTAAAAAAAAAATACTTCAGAGGGCAAAACCAAAACTCGCTATAGTGGCAGGAGGTGAAGTATTTTTAACCCTTAATATTATATATAAAACAAGATCAAGACAACTTAATGTTCTTTTATGATATTCTCCATGACAACTTAATATTATTGATAAAAAATGAATTACAAACAATACAACTTAATGTTCTTTTATGATATTCTCCATGGTAATTGAAGATGAAACTTCTTTAAACCAAGCCAACAACCTGCATAAATAAGAAAACGTCTTACAAATAATAATATAATATAAATATAACTTTTTAATTTCACACAACAATCCAATATAATTTCATTATAGCTACTCCAACCACTTGAATAAAAGCCCAAGAAAAATAACAGAAAAATAGCAACAACACATGAATAAGCAATTAAAATATGAAAGATTCACCTCCTATTTGAATCTACATCTAATTGGGGTGGTGCAATGCTCTGTATTTTAGCACCTCTTCTTTGAATATTTCAAAAGGCCTCTATATCGTTTTTTTTTAATACTCAACTCAAAATTACTTCATTAAAAGGTCCAAATCAGACCATCCACCAAGAATACAATCAATATACATTCAAATTAATGCATTGAAAACTAAAGAAAACTATTTGTAATACCCCTGCATCATGTTCTATCAAAAATCAGAAGCAACAAACTGGAAAATTTGTGCATCAACAACCAAGTTAATCAACCAAAATCTAATGGAGATTTATACCACTCGTACCAGCTGCTAAACTACGCATGCTTTAATCTCTATATCGTTTGAAGTTACAAATTGTCACTAGGACTATACAAGTATACAAAATGAAAATCAATCACAAAATATTGAATTAATAATGACTAAAAATTCATAATTTATAATATTTGTGGAACTTGTTCATTTCCACCCACTAACAGGTGCGGCTGGGATGACTTCGAAGAAGTTGTACTGTCTTTAGCACAAAATCACAAAATATCATGTTCTAGTTGACCATACTTATAGGATTTAAATCACTGACATGATTAATTATCAAAACCAAAATCTACTAATGTAACATAATTAATACACTATGACGAGAACTAAAAACTTTGTTTAAAAAAAATTGAAATAAAAAATGATTTTATTATTTTTTAATCAGAGGAACTGATGTACTATTTATGTCTCCTGCGGTTATTTTATTGATAACGTATAGTATATATGTTATGTAAAAATATTGTCACCTTTAATTTCTTGTTGTAATTTCTAATTGAAGTAAGATTTTTTACTTTTTATTTATTATAATAAAAATACCACTATAAATTAGTAAAATTGTTAATTTTTTAAAAGTTAAATATTTTCTCCTCTTTAAATATTTTAAATTTTGTATTTAGTCAAAAAAAATTCTTCCAACATAAGTCAATCTTCCGTCCATACTTTTCTCCCTCCAGCAAACATCCATTAAAGGAAATTGGTGTGAAGGGATAGTTATCATATTTTTTTAAACAGTGACTAGGATGTGAGAAAAATGTCAACATATTTTGTCCCATTTTTAAGCATGTATTAAAATAAATTATAGTATTCATAATTTGAATTCTTCTTTTTCTTTGATTATTTCTTCACTCGCACCATTTCCCAAAAATCAAAATATCTTATGTGTTTTCTACTTTAACTTGTATGAGTTATCATGAGGGGGGAAAATATTTATATTGAATTAAATACTCATCTAAAGATCAAAAACACACTTAAATAAGTTAGAGAGACACCACATATTCATCCAAAATTTGAAGGTGATATGTGTATGAGTCTTCTCATTTATAACATGTTCAACCTCCAATTTTCTAAAGAATGTAAGATTTATAACTCACATTTTTTTCAACCATCTTATCTAAGTTCTAGAAATCAACTATGTCAACTTCATCCAAAATCGGACGAACAAAATCATCAACAATGTATATGTCTTCCGTTAAAACCTCTTCCGACGGAGTATATTGTTGTTGTGTTCATATGGTGTCATAACAATGAATGTATCTAGCAAATAAGATCATATTTTGAGGAGTTTCTTTTTGCAGATATGTCTTAAATTGATTATAGGTGTTGTGAATTTTTATTATGGGAGCAATGATATCCATAACAACAACAATGATTTTGATAATAAAATGCAGACATGTGTTCTTTTTATTTGAGATGAACATATGGGGCATCATAGTGTGAGTGTCCAAGAAGAAAATAATGTTCTCAATGATGAAGATGAGATCTACTATCTATCTAATACTATACAATTAGATAATTTTCCAAAAATTCCCTTTCAACAAATATTTTTTACACTCGTAAAAGGGTTCTTAAGTAATTAATAAATGACACTTTTTTCTAAGCATCCTTGCTTCTTAGAAACCCATGTGGCAGCTTTACATTGGCACAATGAATACTAATTTTTTCCCCTAAATACCCATTCATCGGCACATGTTAGACCAATTTCTCCTTCTAAATCACAAGACCAAATATTATTAAACCTCGTTTTTCCTTCTCATTCTCTATCTGAAACTTTGTCTCGAAAACAACATTGTAGACTTTCTTTCTCTCATATCTCTTTCCCTTCAAAATCTAGATCTCTACCGCCCTCTTCTCCCTCGTCCCCGATTCTCCCTCTGCTACTTTCCATTGAGCCTGATATCGATTTGCCTTAATGCTTTGTTAAAGCTTCGAACTTAATTTTCAGATTAATTGTTTTTTATCTCTCTTACTTAAAGCTTCATTGTTTTTTTCTTCTGGTTTTTCGGTTTACTTCCATTGTTGCTTTACACTCTTCTTCTTCTCATCGTTTATTTTCAAAATCACATTATGCAAAAAAGAAGATGGATATCTATTTATGGGTTATAGTTTCGATTACAACTAAAGAAGAAGATGGAGATCTGGGCATGGATTGTGCTTTAAACTTCTTGCGAAAAAGAAGATGCAGATCCGAGCATGGGCGTGGGTGTGACATTTTCTTTATTTTTGAAGGGTATTGTACTAAACACTTAAAGCCTGAATTTTTAATAAATTTTCTATTTTTCGAAATTATTGTTTACTTGGTTTCTTTATGTGGACAATTATTATATTTTTTTCCTAAGTTGAATGGTCTCCGGGTGGGTGGTATTTCATGCAGCGACAACAACTCCAAGGCTTCAAGTTGAGAATGGGGATGTTTGTCCATTAGTGGGACCTTGATCTATTCATTGTCTGAAAATATTCAATTGTTTACCCATGTGCACTTTATTATGCTATTAGTATAAGATGTTATCTAGAAGGCTGCTTTTATTTTGTTCCATTGATCAATAAATTTTATTAATAAAAGTGATTTATTTGATGACATTTATGAGGTGACTGATGAATCAGAAAACACACAGATTTCATTGTATTGTGTGTAAACTATTTCTAGGCTGATTGGAAACCAGAGTTACTAAGTAAGTTTGGTGATATCATTGAAGTAATCAAGTCAATGGACTCTATCAAACTTGAAGCCACAAAATTTTTGCAGGTCAAGAACGAAAACCAGGCCAAGCATTTGTAAAAGTCTCTTTTGCCAATCCTACTGCACAAAAACTTCCGCATATCATCCACCACATGCTAAGACTGAAACTGCTATTAAGGAAGAGGTACACATTCACCGAATCGAGGAAAACGGTAAATGTTTGTATATAGTTATGAAGTGCTTCTTCTCGGCAGAGTAAGTACCTATCCCTCCCTTTCTTAGTTTGAAGTTTTTTACGATTATATTTTGTTTTTAATTGCTAATGATTGATTATCTCAGAATACTGTGCAAGAATGCTTTAAAGAACAAGAAAAAGATTTTGAAATGCTATAAAATGCTTGAAAATTTGGGGTTCAGTTTAAGTTTCTTAAATTTTTTCGTATCATCACGTCCCGGCACAACAACAATCGTTAGGCAGTTTTGGGTTAATCAGATTTTGAAATGATTTGGAATGTGCTTTATTCATGATAATGTTATATTCAATGTGTAAACTTTCTATGTTTGCGTGTCAAATTTTTTAAGAACATTTTGATAGAGATTAGTTAGTTTTGTGAATAGAGCATCTTAAACATAAAAATGAACTATAGCTTGAAAAACTGAATCAAATTTAATTGCACCAGTCTGTATATGAAAGAAAGTTCATGATGAAAATAATCTCAACTTTCTCATAAACAATTCAAAATGCATTTAGTTGTATTATTTAACTACTTAAGTAATGGTATAATTTTGCACAGATCAACTCAATTATCATTTGATGTTATCTCTATTTTTATAAAAGAATATTTGTTATATAATATAAACAAAACAAATCACTAAATTGTTACAAAAAGTGAGCTAAGTGGATATGTAGAAGAAGAGACGCGGGGAACATATAAAACTTATTCAGCGTAACTTATCCATGCTTCTAAGGCATATGTGCACATATAACATCGTCTAAGCATGAACATTTGTCAACTTTAGCTCCTCTTCCTTTTGAACTTGCCGCCTCTGCTAGACAAATGGCTAAGGAGGAATCTTGGAACAAATTTGAGCATGAGTTGATACTTTATACTTTAGTTTGATGAATTTCTCTCTTAAATTAGTTACATAGATATCTAATTAAAAACCATTGACTAGACTGTTGATGGTTTCAATAGAAGCAAAATTGTTTGCGACGTGAATGATCTTGTCGGGGAAGTACACAGAGATATGCTTTCACTTGAGATGGGTTTTGAGGGAACTTGTTTCTTTGAAAGTTCTTAATGAATATTATTGAAGTTAATGTTGTGTTGTTTTTGCTAATTGTGTTTTGTACGGAGGAATACCTCTCACTATAAGGAGTTCGTCTCCACAACACATCCTTATCTATTATAGAAATGGTTGTCCTTTCAACCTCCATCTCAATGGTAACTAACTCTTTTTCTTTCTCTACTCTTTCAAATCATCTTTCTATCTTTTTCACGATATGTCACTAGTGCAAAGTGACGAATATAATTTTAAAATTTACACCTATTATATAAAAAATGGGTGTAAATAAAAAACACGGTGACAAATTTGTAAATAAAATGTCATTTTAAGTATTAATGCGTGACAATAGACACCCTATTTAAAAAAAAAGGTGTGAATTAAAAAAATTATTATAGTCAAATTTATATTACTCCCATTAAAAGTAAAATGGGTGTAAATTTAAATTTCCTGAAAAAAAATTGTTTATTTTATAACTCTAAATATTAAATCTTATACAAATTAACAAACCACAATATATTTTAGGGTTAAATAAGTATTAGGTCCCTGAAAATAACCCAACATTCAAGTTTGGTCCCTATAAATATTTTCTTCAAGGTTTGGTCCCCCTAATGTTTTCTGTTTCCAACTATAGTCCCTCCCGTTAGTTTTCACTAACGGAGGATGACATGGCGTGCCATGTGTGCTAACATTTCTTGCCAACTGTGTATAATTTCTTTGACCAATGAGAGACCAAACTTGAATGTTGGATTATTTTCAGGGACCTAATACTTATTTAACAATAAAAGATTAAAATAAATAATTTTTTTTGGAAATATTAAAAATAAAAGATTAAACTAAAAATAAAAGATGAAAATATTTTTTTTGGAATTTTTTTTAATATTATCTTAACAAATAAATACCAATTAGTAATCATTTATGCATGCAATATCAATTAGTAATCATTTATGCTTTCTCCATATTTTGTAAAACCGCTTTGTAAATTTTCATTTGAATGTTGTGCTGCTGAACTTTACTAGATTCTTTTGTTGATGTTATAGTATCCATTTCCTTTTGCAACATATTCTCCTCATTCTTGAACTGCAGTTGAAGTTGTTTTAGTGGTTTTTTCTCTATATTTATTGTCTCTAAACCTCTTATTGAGTTAATGATTATGCTGAATTTGAGCCAAGATTTGGTTCCTCACCATCAGTTGAATAATCTGCTTGTACATATTTGAACTAATTGAATACAAATTATTATTTTCCTCAGAACTTCTTGAAATATATTGTGTATTCTCTTATGCCTAAGTGAATGTTGTTGGTTCTTCATCTTAGAACTGTAAGAATTATGTTTGTTTTGCTCCTTAGAACTGCTTGAAATTTGTTGATTCCGCTCCTTAGGATTCAATGAACTTTGTTGGTTCTACTCCATAGAAATGTGTTGTTGGTTATGGTCCGTAGAACTGTGGATATATATATATATATATATATATATATATATATATATATATATATAACGAAGGAATGACTAGTATTTAACGCCATGGGTGGTGTAAAATTCATTAGTTTTTTTTTTTTGCACTTTGTATTATAATTATATATATGTTACTCTCAACGATTAAGATAATGTTTAACCTTCCCTGTTTTTATATTCTTGCAGGTTTAACTACAACTTTTTTACTTATTGGTTTGACTACAACTGTTTTTTTACCTTTATGTATCTATGTAACTTTTAATTGAAATGTTAAATTGTTGTCAACTTCTGAATTATGAAGATCTAAAACCTTTGTTGTCATTTGCTGGTTGAACTATAGTTGTTCTTGAGTCTATAGTTGTCCATATGCTTTCATTGCATGACGTGGTTAAAAATTTAATATGCTTGAATATAAATATCTTTTACATTCGATGTACTGTTTTTTCCTTACGATCATTGTCGGTGATGTTTGAGCAGTGATTTGGTTTTATCATGTTTTCTTTGAGTTGTGGCTTGTTTCAAAACATTACTTTCGGTTACAAGAGAAGTTGTGAAATGAATATGAGGAAGGGAGTTGGTTTTGACGTTTTATGTTGTTCTCTGTCTATGTTTTTTTGTTGTTGTTCTAGTTTTGCTAATAGTGGAGGTATTGTTGGTTTACATGCTTTAGCTACCAAGGGATACATTGCTTTTATTGTTAGTTTAATTATTTATTTGTTAAGATAATACTAAAAAAAATTCCAAAAAAAATATTTTAATATTTTATTTTTAGTTTAATCTTTTATTTTTAATATTTAAAAAAAAATATTTATTTTAATCTTTTATTGTTAAATAAGTATTAGATCCCTGAAAATAACCCAACATTCAAGTTTGGTCCCTAACTGGTCAAAGAAATTATACACAGTTGGCAAGGAATGTTAGCATACATGGCACGGCATGTCATCCTCTGTTAGTGAAAACTAACGGGAGGGACTACAGTTGGAAACAGAAAACATTAGGGGGACCAAACCTTGAAGAAAATATTTATAGGGACCAAACTTGAATGTTGTGTTATTTTCAGGGACCTAATACTTATTTAACCCTATATTTTAGTAAGTGTTAATTGGATAAGGAAGTGAATTAACGAGTGTAAATTATTAAGTTAATATTGTGTAAATAAAATAATAAAAAAACACACAACAAATGACCACATTGTATTTGCATCGATCAAACCCCATTTATCTAAAACCCCATTTCTCTGCACAATCGAAATCGTAATCAAGATTAAGAATTTGATTTTGCTTTCTCTCTCTATTTCTTCGATTCAAGGTTTTTTTTTTCAATTTCAATGTCATGGAATTCCTTAAGAGGTGGATCCTTTTGGGGCGATGTCGATCCTTATCGATCAACGTAACACCATTCCTCTCTCTCTTTCTTCGTTTCCCCAATTTCTTGATATTAACATGTTTGAATTGCAGAGACGGCCTCACCACCAGAATTGTCGTTGCTCCCTCCGATGAAATTCAGTTGCATATTGATCATGATATGGAATTCGATGATGAGATCACCGGTCTTCATGGTAAAGTTAGAAGATTGAGAAATGTAATGTATCTATCTATCTATCTTCTCCAATTTTACCTACTTTTTCTTTCTAATTATGTACCTGCTTATACACAATATAAAAATTGTTCTTTTTTGCAATATTGATTTTTAGGTTTCACTATGTTGGAAAAGAGGGGAAATTAGCAGAACCATATAGTTAAACTCATCTTGTATGTGTTTATGCATGTGGAGTTTAATCACTATACACTTGATAATTGGATCGGTTGATTGTTTTTCAGCCATTCTTTGAATGATATGATTCATATGATATTTGATAACTAATGCTTTCATGCCTGCTGCTTCCAGCTGAGTTTATAGTCTTAGCAGCTTGACTTGTTGTTCAATTATGTGTTGGTTACTTGCTAAGTACTTTATTAGTATTAGAATTAGTTTTATGAAGTTGTATTAGGTGTAGATATTCTTTCTTTTTTTCTTCCTAATGTTATACATTTATGCTGCAGGTTGCTGAAGAGATAGGGACAGAAGTCAAGACTCATAACGATTTGGACCACTTGGTCGTCATTCTGTTCATTTGATCAAGTATTTTGAGGTAGGATCCCACTTTAGTTTAAAATTTACTCAAGTGAATGTCTCTATTTCTTGATTGTAATTAGTTACTAAAGTTTTCAAATAACTTTCTTTGTCCAGAGTATTGATGGGGTGAGTAAAATTAAAGACGGATATATCCCAGCAACATGGATGTTGGAAGTTACAAGTACAATACAAGAATTTAATTTGGGTGTTGATTTTACCGACTTGTACAAAAATTCCGATCTATATAGGTACACTAGTGCATTTGGATATGAATCTATTAACTATAGTAGCTATTCCTATCAGGTTTGCAACATACTTAAATTATTATGTATGGCTCTTCAGGAGAAACAAACAACTTATACAAGAACTTGGCCAGCCTGCTCTTGGTTCAAATGATCTTCATTTCCCTACACAATTCTCGTAGTCATTCTTGGTCCAATGCCAGGCCTGCTTATGGAAGCAACGTTGGTCATATTGGCGTAATTCACCACATTCATAGCCTTGATGTTCGGAACAATGTTTTGGGACCTCGGTGGCAAACAGTAAGTCAAACTATTTTTAATTAAAAAATAATTCCATATTGTTCACCATACATTATACTATCTCTGTTTATTTACATATAAGTTCTAATACCTTTTGGTGTCTTGCAGCGCAAGTAGACAAAACCTGTTGAATGCTGTGGGTTCTATGTATACTGTCGTTCTCTTCCTTGGAATACAAAATTCTTCTTCTGTGTAGCCAGTGGTTGCAGTTGAAAGAACTATTTTTTATCGAGAAAAAGTTGCTGGAATGTATTCTGCCTTACCCTATGCAATTTCACAAGTCACTATAATCATTGCTTAATCTACTGACTTATTTAATGCTTAATTTAGTATGCAAACTAGAATTTCTCATACTAATACCTCCCTTTTCGTCACAGATTTTGGTAGAGATACCTTATATCTTTGCTCAAACTCTGACATATGGAGTTATAGTGTATGCCATGATCGGATTTGACTGGACCGCAGAGAAATTCACATTGCTCTATTTTACCTTCTATGGTATGATGGCTGTGGCAGTGACACCAAATCACCATGTTGCTGCTATCGTGGCTGCTCCATTTTATGCAATTTGGAACCTTTTTTCAGGATTCGTCGTCCCGAGACCTGTAAGTGCTAACATTCAGAAAGACTGTTCAAATGTATTTATGTTATATGTATGCTAATTATTGTGTTTTTGTTCTTCTTACCTTTTGATAACAGAGCATTCCAGTATGGTGACGGTACTACTGGGCATGTCCAGTTGCATGGACCATCTAGGGATTTTTCAAAAACGTTGTTAACAAGGTTTAAACTGGTAATCACTTTACTCTTTTGATGTCTCTGTCTCTGTCTATCACTTTATTGAGTAGTTGAATTTATTTGAATGACTCGTTGAAAATTGTTATTTTGTGATTGTGATTTTTATTGTGGAGGGTGAGTGAGTCATTTTTCTATTTTTAGAAATTTTAGAATTTTTATTATTATTTGTTTCAGGTTTTTGATTAATTATTAATTATCTTGTTTATTTTTGTTAATTAAATGCTTTGTTTCATTTCACAGCTCATTCAAGTTTGGATAAGCATTTGGCTCGTTGGTTTGGGTTGAATCAGTTAAAGTATCAATGGGCTCTTAAAGATTATTACGAGACCAACGAAATTGTGAGCTCGTCGTTAATTTGTTATTAAACTACTAATTAACACTATAATTATGCTTAATATGCCTATGGAATTGTATAATCTTTAACTTTTTTTCATGAGATTTCATTTGATTTCAACATATATCTTTTCAGATTATTCTGTTGAAGAATATCTTTTCTAAGAGAACATTCTCTTCTGTTGAATCTTGATTGGCTTCTGTTTGACTGCGTGAATTTTTTTCCCTTAATCCTTTTAAGAAATAGATTGTTTTGTTAAATATTCTTATTATTCTACGTTTGACATGTATTTTAAAATTTTATTTATTGCATTTCTTTTCAAAGCGAGCACGGAAAGAAATGTATAACAATACACATGCTTTGGCTTTATGTGATGTTTGCATGCGGCTTGATGAATTACATGGAAGGTTAAGTTGAATGTTGGGAAAAATTAGTTTACCACCTTAACATTTCAATGATTGTAAGAAGTATTTAGCCACTTATTTTCATATATGTAGCTTGATGAATTTGTCCTTTGATTATTATTATTATTATTATTATTATTATTATTATTATTATTATTATTATTATTATTATTATTATTATTATATATTTTTTTTTTATGTTTGCATGTAGAGATGTTTATCCACACACTCTTGACCTGTTGTCCTCAATATATAATAATATTATTGTTATTATTATGATTTAAATATTATCTTATAGGTTTGACAATCTTTGGATTGTTTGGGATATTTTATTTTCTTACAGCACGACTATGTAAATGTTTTTTTTTTAAATTTAAATTACCCCCTGTTCTATATGCAACTTATGTAGTATATATTGCTTGTTGCAGGTCTTCTGTGACTTTGATTGGGAATTAGACGAACTCGAAGTAATGAATTACCCGTTCTATTTTTCTTAGTATTGGTATATTCTGTAGGAAGATATATACTGAATGACGGCTGTTGTTTTTATAATCGTTGTTGTTTACTCTAAATGGCTGAATGTTACTATGTCATTGAGTTCTAGGAAATTTTAACTTAACTGTGGTGTGCAAATGGGATTGTTAGACATATGATTAAAGTGGTTATCTTATTTATCATTGATGTGTTTCATTGTTTGTCCACCTTCTTTCCTTTGAAATAAAGATGGCTATAGGACTCTTACAGTCGAATGTTCAATTTTCTGCAGGAATTCACCGATAAGCTTATCGAGGCGGAAGAGTTATCAGCAGACCAAAAGGACACCTTCAAGGTAGAAAAAAGAAGATATTTTGTCAATTCATTATTCATATTGTCACATCTTTCATGTAACAAGTCTGTTTGATCCCTTTCTTTCTTTTTAGGAATTTGTCAAAGAAAAGGTTCGGGAAGCAAAGAAAGCCAACAGAGAGGTACTTTTCGGTTCATAACCAGGTATTACGGAAAGGCTCACGAGGTTCTCTGAATGGCTCCAAGTCAATTATGGCAATTTTCTTGGCTTGTTTTGCCGGTATTTTATATGATGATTACAAGGCAACACCTTGGTGCCCCCATACAAATTGTCTTTACCAAAGTAACTGTCCAAAGGGTTCATAGAATGTGAAATTGTAAGCTCAGAAATCCTAGAAAAGTGAACTAGGTGGTGAGGGTAATTTAGACATGTTTCTGGATTCCATTTTGTAGAGAATTTTTTATCAGCTTGAGCTCCAATTCGCATTGCTCTTAGCTTGTCTTTGTATTCTCTTATGAGTATTTTATTTCTCAAACTTTCTCAATGGAAAATTAGCATGTTTTTATCCAACTTGAACTTACTTTTCCAGCCGCAAATGCTGGATTATGCATGTAAAAATGTTCATATTCTCCTAATTTAGAAGACTAGAAAGTGTTGAATTTGTCATGAAGCTCTATGCATTTAAACACGTTTGAAGGTGTGGCTTTGTCTTTGGCCATGTAGGTTCCTGGAAAGGGAAAGTCCTTGGTTTCCTGCAAAGAGGTTACCAAGGTTCATAGAAGTGTAGTTCTGCCCAGCATGTTTCCAAATGGCGGAAGCTATCGAGATATTGATGGTAACAGTAATGGTGATGGTAACGGACATCCTGAAGATGGTGTTTAAGTAGGGGAGAATCCTGCGATGCAGGAGTATACTAAGATAGTTTCTGATTTCTGACTAGAGCTATGCATGCGTTTACTGCCTCATGATCATAACTCTGGAGCCTTCTTTATAGCTGTATTGCAAAAAGTTTCTCATCTGCCAAGTTATTTCTTAACTTCACTGTAGATGAATCCAATAATGAATCAAAAAAATTGTAGATTATGCAAAAGTTATTAATGATCTAATAATCAAGTTAGAGAGGTGTCGAACAAATTTCACCCCAACATTCAGGATGAATACAATTCAGTTTGAGAAGGGCTATTTTTTCTCCATTACAATTGCAACTAGCTAAATAGCCTCTTGCTAGTTAATTGTTTGTATTCTTGAAATTTATGTTCACATTTAAAAGGATGTAATGTATCATATGAAATAAGAAATAAGGTGTAATGTATCATATGAAATAGGGTGTAAATAGAATTAAATATAATATAATAATCATATTTCACGCCCGTGATAATTAAAATAGGGTGTAATATACCATATTTTTACATCATATTTAAAGAAATAGGGTGTAAATTTGTTGACATTCATAGTAAGCATTATTTATTTTATACCTGATTTTTATCAAATGCGGTGTAAATTTGTTTGATTTAAATGTATATATGTAACAATTTACACCCGTTTTCTATTAAAAAAGGGTGTAACTTAGCATGTATTTACACCTGATTTTTATCAAATGAGGTGTAGATTTGTTTGATTGTAACAATTTACACCCGTTTTTACTAAAAAAGGGTGTAACTTAGTATGTATTTACACCCAATTTTATCAAATGGGGTGTAAATTTGTTTGATTTAAATGTAGTATATATATAACAATTTACACATGTTTTCTATTAAAAAAGGGTGTAATTTAGCATGTATTTAAACCCGTTTTTAAACGGGTGTAAGTTCGTTAGACATTTCTCACCCGTTGAAAGACTGGAAAAGCGGGAATAATCTTCTAATAAAGATCCACCATGGAAGACTGCTGCTGAGGTTCCTTGGGGGAGATTCAAATGAAAACTCATTTGGGAGTCTACTGCCGAGATTCACTAGGAGATACCTATTGCCAAGATTCTACGAGAAAATACCTACTACCAAGGCCTACTAGGAAATCTTATATCGAGATTAACCAGCGAATCTACTACCGTGATTCTGTAGGGAAATACCTTATGCCGATGTCTACTGGGGAATCTTCTGTTGAGATCAACCAAGGAATCTACTGCCGAGATTCACTTTAAAAGAAAGGTATACGTACTGTCGAGGTCTACTGGAAATCTTCTGCTGATATTAACCAAGAAATATACTGCCAAGATCAAACAAAGAATCTACTGTCGAGATTCACTTAGAAAATTACCTGTTGCCGAGGTTTTAACTGGAAAATCTTCTGTCGAGATCAACCAGGGAATTTATTGCTAAGATTCACTTTGAAAGATAGGTATACCTACTGCCGAGGTCTAGTGGAAATCTTGTGTCGAGATTAACAAGGAAATCTACTGCCGAGATCGAACAGAGAATCTACTATCGCGATTCACTGAGAAAAATACTTACTGTTGAGGTTTTAACTAGAAAATCATCTGTCGAGATTAGCCAGGGGATCTACTGTCGAGATTCTGTGAGAAAAATACCTGCTACCGAGGTTTAACTAGAAAATATTCTGCCGAGATTAACCAGGGAATCTTCAGTCGAGATTCTTCTTACAAGCATAGAGTAGTTGACTGTAGTAACAATTTTTATCTTCACATGTAGATGAGACATGGTTCATTTTATGCTTATGATTTAATATGCTCTGATGTGCATTTGGTTAATGTATGTATGCGTGCTAATGAGAATTGGTCTTTTATTGCATATGTTTGATTTTCAAGGCTTCATGTTATGGGAATATGCCAAATGAATGTGATGATATGCATGACATGACACTAGAGCAAAGTGACTTGATTACTACATGGCAATGATTTATTCAATGACTTAAAGATTTCCAAGGTTGTACATATGGTGGGTAATGGATGAAAGAAAGTCTTTTGCAACATGGTTTCTTGTCGAGGGAAAAGTAATTTTGATGGGAGGTCATTTCCAGCATGATTTCCCGACACTCATTTTGAACTCAATGGCGTGTTGCTTGAGCAGCTTGAACAACTTGAGAATCTATATAGGATTTGCCTTTCAATAGTTCTCTTGCCCGAGTTTGTTGGGTCTTTGAAGGAATTTACCTCAAAAGGAGTTTGGAAACAACTTTTTATGACACGACCTTGAGATGGCTTGCCCCTGTGTTCTGAACTTTGAAGTCTACGCCAAACACAACAAATAATTCTATTTCAAAGATGCTTGTGAGACACATTTCTTGCTTCATAGACACATTCCCAATCCTTTGACATCTATCACAGGATTTAACAAATTTATGAGCATTTTTAAAAAGAGAAGGCCAAAAATAACCTGATTGAAGTACCTTAGCTGCAGTTCTTACCTCTCCAAAGTGTCCTCCATAAGGTGCGTTGTGACAAGATGTCAGAATTTGTCGTGCCTCAGATTAATCCACACATCGCCTTAGTAAGTAGTCACCATATTTATTCTACAGAAAATGCTCATCCCAGTAATAACTTTTAGACATGTGAAAGAATCTTTTCCTTTGCTGGTAGTTGAACTCTGGTGGGATGTATCCACTGAACAAATAGTTAACAATGTCAATGTACCATGGGGTCACGCCTGTAGTGTTCATCAGTAACTTCTCATCTGAAAATACAAAGATGCTTTCAAATAATAAACTAAACCTATTACTCTACACACACATTAATTAAAATGAATATTAAACCACACAAATACAATATATCCAGCACACTCTATTTTCGAGTTTGAAACCAATTAAAAATAAAAATGATACTTATCAATAATTAGAATACAAAATGTAAAAGGATTATAGATTAATAGTTACCATTTAGCATTTTTCTTTGTGAATTCAAGAGTTAAAGTTTTGAGTCAAACTAGGTCAACTTCCTCTACTCCACTATTACTCTTGTCACCATATGATATTTTTTGCAATGAGGTTTTTTGGTGCTTATGAGTACCAAGGTTGGTATTTGAGTTTTTTTTAAGAAAACAAGAGCAAAAATGAGGTTATTAGAGAAATAGTAGGTGTCGGGTGATGTGTATTGAAGTGATGAGTCATGAAGTTGTGTGGTGTACTACACGATGAAGATAAAAGATCTTCATGAATTACTTTTGCTTTTTCCTTGTTGTCTCCCTCCTCTCAGCAATGCTATGTACTAATAACATGTTATTTTCAAAAATAGAGAAAAGAAACAAAAGAAATTTTGAAAGCTTAGTAACTAAGTGTTACTAAAAAGGGATAAAAAAACAACTTTTAAATAGAAAATGATAAATGAATTAAAATAAAAATTAACTATTTAACGTAAACTTAAATAAAAATTTGATTAAATCCTAATTAAATAAAAATGATTATTTAACAAAAAGTGAAAATGAAACTGGTTAAAAATGAATAAATAGTCTGGTATCGAATTGCTCGAAAAAATAAAATGAATGCGCCAAAATGATCAGAACAAAATAAATGACTTGGAAAAATACAACGTTCGATCAAATTGATCAAAATGCAATCAGAAAAGCAGTCAAAAATTAAAACGCGCACGCCAGGTTAAACTACGCGAAACGTAGATTAATATAACTAATGACTGCAAGTTCAATTTTGAAACTTTTCGTCCACTGATTTTACGCACAATTGACTTTTAGTTTGACTCATTCTCCTGTAAATCCGACAAATTTATTCTGACTGCCAGTTCGGGAATTATGCAGCATGAAATGCATGTTATGCTATACAGATGATGCAGATGCTATGATAACTATATCAATTCAAATAATCAGGGTAAAAATTAGGATATGACAGTTTCCCCTATTTATGTATCTTCAACCAGGGAATATAGAGAAAGATACTTTTCATATGATCGCATTGGAGATAGTTAAATATAAAAAAGACCCAAATATTGTCCCTGAATGCAGATGCAATGATATGTTATGAATGCATGAAGGACTCGCTTTTTGGTTTGCTAGGGATACGAGGTATGAGATGAACCATGGCACAATTTTTTATGATGGATGATGGACGAACATGTGGGGATTGGTGGAGACATATGGTAGTGGTGATCCACGGGAAGTGTCAGAGACATTAAGTGAAGACTCACTAGGAATGACAAATTGCTAGGGAAAAGACACTAGGGAAGATTCAAACTGCTTTATCAATAAAGTTCAGGCATGACTTGACAACACTTAGAATATATCTAACGGTTTTGGAGTCTTCTTATTAGAAGATCATCCACATAAACAAGACATTGGAGTCTTCTTACTAGAAGATCATCCACACAGAACAAGTCTATGACGACTCTTTATGAAGAAATCGATCAAAACAAACATAATTGGTGTTTTCCAACAAGAAAAATATCCAAGCTTCTAGAAATTCCTTAAATTGAAAAGTCACTCAAGAGCTTATAAGAATCATAAGGAAAATAAAGGTAATAAAACTCTCTGTATGCGCCAACAACAATTGGACTTTAAAACAGAATGCCGGCAACAATTGGATTTTAAAACAGAAGACAACATTCAATGACAAGAACTTGGTTAATGCAAAATGGGCGCGAAACATTTTTTGGGCTATGCGTGATTTCTGAATTTGCTTTATGCATGATGTGTGAATGATCATGATATGTAAATGTTGTATTTATGAAATGACATGAAATGAAGCTTGGTAAGATGCCTTATTGGTGAATGGAAATGCAAGGTGAAATCACTGGGGAGAGAAATGATCAACTAATCTGACTGCTTGCATGCTTTTCGGGAATAATCTTTTAAAAAAGATCCACCATGGAAGACTGCTACTGAGGTTCCTTGGGGGAGATTCAAATGAAAACTCATTTGGGAGTCTACTGCCGAGATTCACTAGGAGATACCTATTGCCAAGATTCTACGAGAAAATACCTACTACCAAGGCCTACTAGGAAGTCTTATACCGAGATTAACCAGCGAATCTACTACCGGGATTCTGGAGGGAAATACCTTCTGCCAATGTCTACTGGGGAATCTTCTGCTGAGATCAACCAAGGAATCTACTGCCGAGATTCACTTTAAAAGAAAGGTATACCTACTGTCGAGGTCTACTGGAAATCTTCTGCTGATATTAACCAAGAAATATACTGCCAAGATCAAAGAAAGAATCTACTGTAGAGATTCACTTAGAAAATTACCTGTTGCCGAGGTTTTAACTGGAAAATCTTCTGTCGAGATCAACCAGGGAATTTATTGCTAAGATTCACTTTGAAAGATAGGTATACCTACTGCCGAGGTCTAGTGGAAATCTTGTGTCGAGATTAACAAGGAAATCTACTGTCGAGATCGAACAGAGAATCTACTATCGCGATTCACTAAGAAAAATACTTACTGTTGAGGTTTTAACTAGAAAATCATCTGTCGAGATTAGCCAGGGGATCTACTGTCGAGATTCTGTGAGAAAAATACCTGCTACCGAGGTTTAACTAGAAAATACTCTGCCGAGATTAACCAGGGAATCTTCAGTCGAGATTCTTCTTACAAGCATAGAGTAGTTGACTGTAGTAACAATTTTTATCTTCACATGTAGATGAGACATGGTTCATTTTATGCTTATGATTGAATATGCTCTGATGTGAATTTGGGTAATGTATGTATGCGTGCTAATGAGAATTGGTCTTTTATTGCATATGTTTGATTTTCAAGGCTTCATGTTATGGGAATATGCCAAATAAATAAGATGATATGCATGACACGACACTAGAGCAAAGTGACTTGATTACTGCATGGCAATGATTTATTCAATGACTCAAAGATTTCCAAGGTTGTCCATATGGTGGGTAATGGATGAAAGAAAGTCTTTTGCAACATGGTTTCTTGTCGAGGTAAAAGTAATTTTGATGGGAGGTCATTTCCAGCATGATTTCCCGACACTCATTTTGAACTCAATGGCGTGTTGCTTGAGCAGCTTGAACAACTTGAAAATCTAGATAGGATTTGCCTTGCAATAGTTCTCTTGCCCGAGTTTGTTGGGTCTTTGAAGGAATTTACCTCAAAAGGAGTTTGGAAACAACTTTTTATGACACGACCTTGAGATGGCTTGCCCCTGTGTTCTGAACTTTGAAGTCTACGCCAAACACAACAAATAATTCTATTTCAAAGATGCTTGTGAGAGACATTTCTTGCTTCATAGACACATTCCCAATCCTTTGACATCTATCACAGGATTTAACAAATTTATGAGCATTTTTAAAAAGAGAAGGCCAAAAATAACCTGATTGAAGTACCTTAGCTGCAGTTCTTACCTCTCCAAAGTGTCCTCCATAAGGTGCGTTGTGACAAGATGTCAGGATCTGTCGTGCCTCAGATTAATCCACACATCGCCTTAGTAAGTAGTCACCATATTTCTTATACAGAAAATGCTCATCCCAGTAATAACTTTTAGACATGTGAAAGAATCTTTTCCTTTGCTGGTAGTTGAATTCTGGTGGGATGTATCCACTGAACAAATAGTTAACAATGTCAATGTACCATGGGGTCACGCCTGTAGTGTTCATCAGTAACTTCTCATCTGAAAATACAAAGATGCTTTCATATAATAAACTAAACCTATTACTCTACACACACATTAATTAAAATGAATATTAAACCACACAAATACAATATATCCAGCACACTCTATTTTTGAGTTTGAAACCAATTAATAATAAAAATGATATTTATCAACAATTAGAATACAAAATGTAAAAGGATTATAGATTAATAGTTACCATTTAGCATTTTTCTTTGTGAATTCAAGAGTTAAAGTTTTGAGTCAAACTAGGTCAACTTCCTCTACTCCACTATTACTCTTGTCACCATATGATATTTTTTGCAATGAGGTTTTTTGGTGCTTATGAGTAGGAAGGTTGGTATTTGATTTTTTTTAAGAAAACAAGAGCAAAAATGAGGTTATTAGAGAAATAGTAGGTGTGGGGTGATGTGTATTGAAGTGATGAGTCATGAAGTTGTGTGGTGTACTACACGATGAAGATAAAAGATCTTCATGAATTACTTTTGCTTTTTCCTTGTTATCTCCCTCCTCTCAGCAATGCTATGTACTAATAACATGTTATTTTCAAAAATAGAGAAAAGAAACAAAAGAAATTTTGAAAGCTTAGTAACTAAGTGTTACTAAAAAGGGATAAAAAAACAACTTTTAAATAGAAAATGATAAATGAATTAAAATAAAAATTAACTATTTAACGTAAACTTAAATAAAAATTTGATTAAATCCTAATTAAATAAAAATGATTATTTAACTAAAAGTGAAAATGAAACTGGTTAAAAATGAATAAATAGTTTGGTATCGAAGTGCTCGAAAAAATAAAATGAATGCGCCAAAATGATCAGAACAAAATAAATGACTTGGAAAAATACAACGTTCGATCAAATTGATCAAAATGCAATCAGAAAAGCAGTCAAAAATTAAAACGCGCACGCCAGGTTAAACTACGCGAAACGTAGATTAATATAACTAATGACTGCAAGTTCAATTTTGAAACTTTTCGTCCACTGATTTTACGCACAATTGACTTTTAGTTTGACTCATTCTCCTGTAAATCCGACAAATTTATTCTGACTGCCAGTTCGGGAATTATGCAGCATGAAATGCATGTTATGCTATACAGATGATGCAGATGCTATGATAACTATATCAATTCAAATAATCAGGGTAAAAATTAGGATATGACAATTTCCCCTATTTATGTATCTTCAACCAGGGAATATAGAGAAAGATACTTTTCATATGATCGCATTGGAGATAGTTAAATATAAAAAAGACCCAAATATTGTCCCTGAATGCAGATGCAATGATATGTTATGAATGCATGAAGGACTCGCTTTTTGGTTTGCTAGGGATACGAGGTATGAGATGAACCATAGCATAATTTTTTATGATGGATGATGGACGAACATGTGGGGATTGGTGGAGACATATGGTAGTGGTGATCCACGGGAAATGTCAGAGACATTAAGTGAAGACTCACTAGGAATGACAAATTGCTAGGGAAAAGACACTGGGGAAGATTCAAAGTGCTTTATCAATAAGGTTCAGGCATGACCTGACAACACTTAGAATATATCTAACGGTTTTGGAGTCTTCTTATTAGAAGATCATCCACATAAACAAGACATTGGAGTCTTCTTACTAGAAGATCATCCACACAGAACAAGTCTATGACGACTCTTTATGAAGAAATCGATCAAAACAAACATAATTGGTGTTTTCCAACAAGAAAAATATACAAGCTTCTAGAAATTCCTTAAATTGAAAAGTCACTCAAGAGCTTATAAGAATCATAAGGAAAATAAAGGTAATAAACTCCCTGTATGCGCCAACAACAATTGGACTTTAAAACAGAATGCCGGCAACAATTGGATTTTAAAACTGAAGACAACAATCAATGACAAGAACTTGGTTAATGCAAAATGGGCGCGAAACATTTTTCAGGCTATGCGTGATTTCTGAATTTGCTTTATGCATGATGTGTGAATGATCATGATATGTAAATGCTATATTTATGAAATGATATGAAATGAAGCTTAGTAAGATGCCTTATTGGTGAATGGAAATGCAAGGTGAAATCACTGGGGAGAGAAATGATCAACTAATCTGACTGCTTGCATGCTTTTCGGGAATAATCTTCTAAAAAAGATCCACCATGGAAGACTGCTGCTGAGGTTCCTTGGGGGAGATTCAAATGTAAACTCATTTGGGAGTCTACTGCCGAGATTCACTAGGAGATACCTATTGCCAAGATTCTACGAGAAAATACCTACTACCAAGGCCTACTAGGAAATCTTATGCCGAGATTAACCAGCGAATCTACTACCGTGATTCTGTAGGGAAATACCTTCTGCCGATGTCTACTGGGGAATCTTCTGCTGAGATCAACCAAGGAATCTACTGCCGAGATTCACTTTAAAAGAAAGGTATACCTACTGTCGAGGTCTACTGGAAATCTTCTGCTGATATTAACCAAGAAATATACTGCCAAGATCAAACAAAGAATCTACTGTCGAGATTCACTTAGAAAATTACCTGTTGCCGAGGTTTTAACTGGAAAATCTTCTGTCGAGATCAACCAGGGAATTTATTGCTAAGATTCACTTTGAAAGATAGGTATACCTACTGCCGAGGTCTAGTGGAAATCTTGTGTCGAGATTAACAAGGAAATCTACTGCCGAGATCGAACAGAGAATCTACTGTCGCGATTCACTGAGAAAAATACTTACTGTTGAGGTTTTAACTAGAAAATCATCTGTCGAGATTAGCCAGGGGATCTACTGTCGAGATTCTGTGAGAAAAATACCTGCTACCGAGGTTTAACTAGAAAATATTCTGCCGAGATTAACCAGGGAATCTTCAATCGAGATTCTTCTTACAAGCATAGAGTAGTTGACTGTAGTAACAATTTTTATCTTCACATGTAGATGAGACATGGTTCATTTTATGCTTATGATTGAATATGCTCTGATGTGCATTTGGTTAATGTATGTATGCGTGCTAATGAGAATTGGTCTTTTATTGCATATGTTTGATTTTCAAGGCTTCATGTTATGAGAATATGCCAAATGAATGTGATGATATGCATGACATGACACTAGAGCAAAGTGACTTGATTACTGCATGGCAATGATTTATTCAATGACTCAAAGATTTCCAAGGTTGTCCATATGGTGGGTAATGGATGAAAGAAAGTCTTTTGCAACATGGTTTCTTGTCGAGGGAAAAGTAATTTTGATGGGAGGTCATTTCCAGCATGATTTCCCGACACTCATTTTGAACTCAATGGCGTGTTGCTTGAGCAGCTTGAACAACTTGAAAATCTAGATAGGATTTGCCTTTCAATAGTTCTCTTGCCCGAGTTTGTTGGGTCTTTGAAGGAATTTACCTCAAAAGGAGTTTGGAAACAACTTTTTATGACACGACCTTGAGATGGCTTGCCCCTGTGTTCTGAACTTTGAAGTCTACGCCAAACACAACAAATAATTCTATTTCAAAGATGCTTGTGAGAGACATTTCTTGCTTCATAGACACATTCCCAATCCTTTGACATCTATCACAGGATTTAACAAATTTATGAGCATTTTTAAAAAGAGAAGGCCAAAAATAACCTGATTGAAGTACCTTAGCTGCAGTTCTTACCTCTCCAAAGTGTCCTCCATAAGGTGCGTTGTGACAAGATGTCAGGATCTGTCGTGCCTCAGATTAATCCACACATCGCCTTAGTAGGTAGTCACCATATTTCTTATACAGAAAATGCTCATCCCAGTAATAACTTTTAGACATGTGAAAGAATCTTTTCCTTTGCTGGTAGTTGAACTCTGGTGGGATGTATCCACTGAACAAATAGTTAACAATGTCAATGTACCATGAGGTCACGCCTGTAGTGTTCATCAGTAACTTCTCATCTGAAAATACAAAGATGCTTTCATATAATAAACTAAACCTATTACTCTACACACACATTAATTAAAATGAATATTAAACCACACAAATACAATATATCCAGCACACTCTATTTTCGAGTTTGAAACCAATTAATAATAAAAATGATATTTATCAACAATTAGAATACAAAATGTAAAAGGATTATAGATAAATAGTTACCATTTAGCATTTTTCTTTGTGAATTCAAGAGTTAAAGTTTTGAGTCAAACTAGGTCAACTTCCTCTACTCCACTATTACTCTTGTCACCATATGATATTTTTTGCAATGAGGTTTTTTGGTGCTTATGAGTAGGAAGGTTGGTATTTGATTTTTTTTAAGAAAACAAGAGCAAAAATGAGGTTATTAGAGAAATAGTAGGTGTGGGGTGATGTGTATTGAAGTGATGAGTCATGAAGTTGTGTGGTGTACTACACGATGAAGATAAAAGATCTTCATGAATTACTTTTGCTTTTTCCTTGTTGTCTCCCTCCTCTCAGCAATGCTATGTACTAATAACATGTTATTTTCGAAAATAGAGAAAAGAAACAAAAGAAATTTTGAAAGCTTAGTAACTAAGTGTTACTAAAAAGGGATAAAAAAACAACTTTTAAATAGAAAATGATAAATGAATTAAAATAAAAATTAACTATTTAACGTAAACTTAAATAAAAATTTGATTAAATCCTAATTAAATAAAAATGATTATTTAACTAAAAGTGAAAATGAAACTGGTTAAAAATGAATAAATAGTTTGGTATCGAAGTGCTCGAAAAAATAAAATGAATGCGCCAAAATGATCAGAACAAAATAAATGACTTGGAAAAATACAACGTTCGATCAAATTGATCAAAATGCAATCAGAAAAGCAGTCAAAAATTAAAACGCGCACGCCAGGTTAAACTACGCGAAACGTAGATTAATATAACTAATGACTGCAAGTTCAATTTTGAAACTTTTCGTCCACTGATTTTACGCACAATTGACTTTTAGTTTGACTCATTCCCCTGTAAATCCGACAAATTTATTCCGACTGCCAGTTCGGGAATTATGCAGCATGAAATGCATGTTATGCTATACAGATGATGCAGATGCTATGATAACTATATCAATTCAAATAATCAGGGTAAAAATTAGGATATGACAGTTTCCCCTATTTATGTATCTTCAACCAGGGAATATAGAGAAAGATACTTTTCATATGATCGCATTGGAGACAGTTAAATATAAAAAAGACCCAAATATTGTCCCTGAATGCAGATGCAATGATATGTTATGAATGCATGAAGGACTCGCTTTTTGGTTTGCTAGGGATACGAGGTATGAGATGAACCATAGCACAATTTTTTATGATGGATGATGGACGAACATGTGGGGATTGGTGGAGACATATGGTAGTGGTGATCCACGGGAAATGTCAGAGACATTAAGTGAAGACTCACTAGGAATGACAAATTGCTAGGGAAAAGACACTGGGGAAGATTCAAAGTGCTTTATCAATAAGGTTCAGGCATGACCTGACAACACTTAGAATATATCTAACGGTTTTGGAGTCTTCTTATTAGAAGATCATCCACATAAACAAGACATTGGAGTCTTCTTACTAGAAGATCATCCACACAGAACAAGTCTATGACGACTCTTTATGAAGAAATCGATCAAAACAAACATAATTGGTGTTTTCCAACAAGAAAAATATCCAAGCTTCTAGAAATTCCTTAAATTGAAAAGTCACTCAAGAGCTTATAAGAATCATAAGGAAAATAAAGGTAATAAACTCTCTGTATGCGCCAACAACAATTGGACTTTAAAACAGAATGCCGGCAACAATTGGATTTTAAAACAGAAGACAACAATCAATGACAAGAACTTGGTTAATGCAAAATGGGCGCGAAATATTTTTCGGGCTATGCGTGATTTCTGAATTTGCTTTATGCATGATGTGTGAATGATCATGATATGTAAATGCTGTATTTATGAAATGACATGAAATGAAGCTTGGTAAGATGCCTTATTGGTGAATGGAAATGCAAGGTGAAATCACTGGGGAGAGAAATGATCAACTAATCAGACCGCTTGCATGCTCTTCGGGAATAATCTTCTAAAAAAGATCCACCATGGAAGACTGCTGCTGAGGTTCCTTGGGGGAGATTCAAATGAAAACTCATTTGGGAGTCTACTGCCGAGATTCACTAGGAGATACCTATTGCCAAGATTCTACGAGAAAATACCTACTACCAAGGCCTACTAGGAAATCTTATGCCGAGATTAACCAGCGAATCTACTACCGTGATTCTGTAGGGAAATACCTTCTGCCGATGTCTACTGGGGAATCTTCTGCTGAGATCAACCAAGGAATCTACTGCCGAGATTCACTTTAAAAGAAAGGTATACCTACTGTCGAGGTCTACTGGAAATCTTCTGCTGATATTAACCAAGAAATATACTGCCAAGATCAAACAAAGAATCTACTGTCGAGATTCACTTAGAAAATTACCTGTTGCCGAGGTTTTAACTGGAAAATCTTCTGTCGAGATCAACCAGGGAATTTATTGCTAAGATTCACTTTGAAAGATAGGTATACCTACTGCCGAGGTCTAGTGGAAATCTTGTGTCGAGATTAACAAGGAAATCTACTGCCGAGATCGAACAGAGAATCTACTGTCGCGATTCACTGAGAAAAATACTTACTGTTGAGGTTTTAACTAGAAAATCATCTGTCGAGATTAGCCAGGGGATCTACTGTCGAGATTCTGTGAGAAAAATACCTGCTACCGAGGTTTAACTAGAAAATATTCTGCCGAGATTAACCAGGGAATCTTCAGTCGAGATTCTTCTTACAAGCATAAAGTAGTTGACTGTAGTAACAATTTTTATCTTCACATGTAGATGAGACATGGTTCATTTTATGCTTATGATTGAATATGCTCTGATGTGCATTTGGTTAATGTATGTATGCGTGCTAATGAGAATTGGTCTTTTATTGCATATGTTTGATTTTCAAGGCTTCATGTTATGGGAATATGCCAAATGAATGTGATGATATGCATGACATGACACTAGAGCAAAGTGACTTGATTACTGCATGGCAATGATTTATTCAATGACTCAAAGATTTCCAAGGTTGTCCATATGGTGGGTAATGGATGAAAGAAAGTCTTTTGCAACATGGTTTCTTATCGAGGGAAAAGTAATTTTGATGGGAGGTCATTTCCAGCATGATTTCCCGACACTCATTTTGAACTCAATGGCGTGTTGCTTGAGCAGCTTGAACAACTTGAAAATCTAGATAGGATTTGCCTTTCAATAGTTCTCTTGCCCGAGTTTGTTGGGTCTTTGAAGGAATTTACCTCAAAAGGAGTTTGGAAACAACTTTTTATGACACGACCTTGAGATGGCTTGCCCATGTGTTCTGAACTTTGAAGTCTACGCCAAACACAACAAATAATTCTATTTCAAAGATGCTTGTGAGAGACATTTCTTGCTTCATAGACACATTCCCAATCCTTTGACATCTATCACAGGATTTAACAAATTTATGAGCATTTTTAAAAAGAGAAGGCCAAAAATAACCTGATTGAAGTACCTTAGCTGCAGTTCTTACCTCTCCAAAGTGTCCTCCATAAGGTGCGTTGTGACAAGATGTCAGGATCTGTCGTGCCTCAGATTAATCCACACATCGCCTTAGTAAGTAGTCACCATATTTCTTATACAGAAAATGCTCATCCCAGTAATAACTTTTAGACATGTGAAAGAATCTTTTCCTTTGCTGGTAGTTGAACTCTGGTGGGATGTATCCACTGAACAAATAGTTAACAATGTCAATGTACCATGGGGTCACGCCTGTAGTGTTCATCAGTAACTTCTCATCTGAAAATACAAAGATGCTTTCATATAATAAACTAAACCTATTACTCTACACACACATTAATTAAAATGAATATTAAACCACACAAATACAATATATCCAGCACACTCTATTTTCGAGTTTGAAACCAATTAATAATAAAAATGATATTTATCAACAATTAGAATACAAAATGTAAAAGGATTATAGATTAATAGTTACCATTTAGCATTTTTCTTTGTGAATTCAAGAGTTAAAGTTTTGAGTTAAACTAGGTCAACTTCCTCTACTCCACTATTACTCTTGTCACCATATGATATTTTTTGCAATGAGGTTTTTTGGTGCTTATGAGTAGGAAGGTTGGTATTTGATTTTTTTTAAGAAAACAAGAGCAAAAATGAGGTTATTAGAGAAATAGTAGGTGTGGGGTGATGTGTATTGAAGTGATGAGTCATGAAGTTGTGTGGTGTACTACACGATGAAGATAAAAGATCTTCATGAATTACTTTTGCTTTTTCCTTGTTGTCTCCCTCCTCTCAGCAATGCTATGTACTAATAACATGTTATTTTCGAAAATAGAGAAAAGAAACAAAAGAAATTTTGAAAGCTTAGTAACTAAGTGTTACTAAAAAGGGATAAAAAAACAACTTTTAAATAGAAAATGATAAATGAATTAAAATAAAAATTAACTATTTAACGTAAACTTAAATAAAAATTTGATTAAATCCTAATTAAATAAAAATGATTATTTAACTAAAAGTGAAAATGAAACTGGTTAAAAATGAATAAATAGTTTGGTATCGAAGTGCTCGAAAAAATAAAATGAATGCGCCAAAATGATCAGAACAAAATAAATGACTTGGAAAAATACAACGTTCGATCAAATTGATCAAAATGCAATCAGAAAAGCAGTCAAAAATTAAAACGCGCACGCCAGGTTAAACTACGCGAAACGTAGATTAATATAACTAATGACTGCAAGTTCAATTTTGAAACTTTTCGTCCACTGATTTTACGCACAATTGACTTTTAGTTTGACTCATTCCCCTGTAAATCCGACAAATTTATTCCGACTGCCAGTTCGGGAATTATGCAGCATGAAATGCATGTTATGCTATACAGATGATGCAGATGCTATGATAACTATATCAATTCAAATAATCAGGGTAAAAATTAGGATATGACAGTTTCCCCTATTTATGTATCTTCAACCAGGGAATATAGAGAAAGATACTTTTCATATGATCGCATTGGAGACAGTTAAATATAAAAAAGACCCAAATATTGTCCCTGAATGCAGATGCAATGATATGTTATGAATGCATGAAGGACTCGCTTTTTGGTTTGCTAGGGATACGAGGTATGAGATGAACCATAGCACAATTTTTTATGATGGATGATGGACGAACATGTGGGGATTGGTGGAGACATATGGTATTGGTGATCCACGGGAAATGTCAGAGACATTAAGTGAAGACTCACTAGGAATGACAAATTGCTAGGGAAAAGACACTGGGGAAGATTCAAAGTGCTTTATCAATAAGGTTCAGGCATGACCTGACAACACTTAGAATATATCTAACGGTTTTGGAGTCTTCTTATTAGAAGATCATCCACATAAACAAGACATTGGAGTCTTCTTACTAGAAGATCATCCACACAGAACAAGTCTATGACGACTCTTTATGAAGAAATCGATCAAAACAAACATAATTGGTGTTTTCCAACAAGAAAAATATCCAATCTTCTAGAAATTCCTTAAATTGAAAAGTCACTCAAGAGCTTATAAGAATCATAAGGAAAATAAAGGTAATAAACTCTCTGTATGCGCCAACAACAATTGGACTTTAAAACAGAATGCCGGCAACAATTGGATTTTAAAACAGAAGACAACAATCAATGACAAGAACTTGGTTAATGCAAAATGGGCGCGAAACATTTTTCGGGCTATGCGTGATTTCTGAATTTGCTTTATGCATGATGTGTGAATGATCATGATATGTAAATGCTGTATTTATGAAATGACATGAAATGAAGCTTGGTAAGATGCCTTATTGGTGAATGGAAATGCAAGGTGAAATCACTGGGGAGAGAAATGATCAACTAATCTGACTGCTTGCATGCTCTTCGGGAATAATCTTCTAAAAAAGATCCACCATGGAAGACTGCTGCTGAGGTTCCTTGGGGGAGATTCAAATGAAAACTCATTTGGGAGTCTACTGCCGAGATTCACTAGGAGATACCTATTGCCAAGATTCTACGAGAAAATACCTACTACCAAGGCCTACTAGGAAATCTTATGCCGAGATTAACCAGCGAATCTACTACCGTGATTCTGTAGGGAAATACCTTCTGCCGATGTCTACTGGGGAATCTTCTGCTGAGATCAACCAAGGAATCTACTGCCGAGATTCACTTTAAAAGAAAGGTATACCTACTGTCGAGGTCTACTGGAAATCTTCTGCTGATATTAACCAAGAAATATACTGCCAAGATCAAACAAAGAATCTACTGTCGAGATTCACTTAGAAAATTACCTGTTGCCGAGGTTTTAACAGGAAAATCTTCTGTCGAGATCAACCAGGGAATTTATTGCTAAGATTCACTTTGAAAGATAGGTATACCTACTGCCGAGGTCTAGTGGAAATCTTGTGTCGAGATTAACAAGGAAATCTACTGCCGAGATCGAACAGAGAATCTACTGTCGCGATTCACTGAGAAAAATACTTACTGTTGAGGTTTTAACTAGAAAATCATCTGTCGAGATTAGCCAGGGGATCTACTGTCGAGATTCTGTGAGAAAAATACCTGCTACCGAGGTTTAACTAGAAAATATTCTGCCGAGATTAACCAGGGAATCTTCAGTCGAGATTCTTCTTACAAGCATAAAGTAGTTGACTGTAGTAATAATTTTTATCTTCACATGTAGATGAGACATGGTTCATTTTATGCTTATGATTGAATATGCTCTGATGTGCATTTGGTTAATGTATGTATGCGTGCTAATGAGAATTGGTCTTTTATTGCATATGTTTGATTTTCAAGGCTTCATGTTATGGGAATATGCCAAATGAATGTGATGATATGCATGACATGACACTAGAGCAAAGTGACTTGATTACTGCATGGCAATGATTTATTCAATGACTCAAAGATTTCCAAGGTTGTCCATATGGTGGGTAATGGATGAAAGAAAGTCTTTTGCAACATGGTTTCTTATCGAGGGAAAAGTAATTTTGATGGGAGGTCATTTCCAGCATGATTTCCCGACACTCATTTTGAACTCAATGGCGGGTTGCTTGAACAACTTGAAAATCTAGATAGGATTTGCCTTTCAATAGTTCTCTTGCCCGAGTTTGTTGGGTCTTTGAAGGAATTTACCTCAAAAGGAGTTTGGAAACAACTTTTTATGACACGACCTTGAGATGGCTTGCCCATGTGTTCTGAACTTTGAAGTCTACGCCAAACACAACAAATAATTCTATTTCAAAGATGCTTGTGAGAGACATTTCTTGCTTCATAGACACATTCCCAATCCTTTGACATCTATCACAGGATTTAACAAATTTATGAGCATTTTTAAAAAGAGAAGGCCAAAAATAACCTGATTGAAGTACCTTAGCTGCAGTTCTTACCTCTCCAAAGTGTCCTCCATAAGGTGCGTTGTGACAAGATGTCAGGATCTGTCGTGCCTCAGATTAATCCACACATCGCCTTAGTAAGTAGTCACCATATTTCTTATACAGAAAATGCTCATCCCAGTAATAACTTTTAGACATGTGAAAGAATCTTTTCCTTTGCTGGTAGTTGAACTCTGGTGGGATGTATCCACTGAACAAATAGTTAACAATGTCAATGTACCATGGGGTCACGCCTGTAGTGTTCATCAGTAACTTCTCATCTGAAAATACAAAGATGCTTTCATATAATAAACTAAACCTATTACTCTACACACACATTAATTAAAATGAATATTAAACCACACAAATACAATATATCCAGCACACTCTATTTTCGAGTTTGAAACCAATTAATAATAAAAATGATATTTATCAACAATTAGAATACAAAATGTAAAAGGATTATAGATTAATAGTTACCATTTAGCATTTTTCTTTGTGAATTCAAGAGTTAAAGTTTTGAGTCAAACTAGGTCAACTTCCTCTACTCCACTATTACTCTTGTCACCATATGATATTTTTTGCAATGAGGTTTTTTGGTGCTTATGAGTAGGAAGGTTGGTATTTGATTTTTTTTAAGAAAACAAGAGCAAAAATGAGGTTATTAGAGAAATAGTAGGTGTGGGGTGATGTGTATTGAAGTGATGAGTCATGAAGTTGTGTGGTGTACTACACGATGAAGATAAAAGATCTTCATGAATTACTTTTGCTTTTTCCTTGTTGTCTCCCTCCTCTCAGCAATGCTATGTACTAATAACATGTTATTTTCGAAAATAGAGAAAAGAAACAAAAGAAATTTTGAAAGCTTAGTAACTAAGTGTTACTAAAAAGGGATAAAAAAACAACTTTTAAATAGAAAATGATAAATGAATTAAAATAAAAATTAACTATTTAACGTAAACTTAAATAAAAATTTGATTAAATCCTAATTAAATAAAAATGATTATTTAACTAAAAGTGAAAATGAAACTGGTTAAAAATGAATAAATAGTTTGGTATCGAAGTGCTCGAAAAAATAAAATGAATGCGCCAAAATGATCAGAACAAAATAAATGACTTGGAAAAATACAACGTTCGATCAAATTGATCAAAATGCAATCAGAAAAGCAGTCAAAAATTAAAACGCGCACGCCAGGTTAAACTACGCGAAACGTAGATTAATATAACTAATGACTGCAAGTTCAATTTTGAAACTTTTCGTCCACTGATTTTACGCACAATTGACTTTTAGTTTGACTCATTCCCCTGTAAATCCGACAAATTTATTCCGACTGCCAGTTCGGGAATTATGCAGCATGAAATGCATGTTATGCTATACAGATGATGCAGATGCTATGATAACTATATCAATTCAAATAATCAGGGTAAAAATTAGGATATGACAGTTTCCCCTATTTATGTATCTTCAACCAGGGAATATAGAGAAAGATACTTTTCATATGATCGCATTGGAGACAGTTAAATATAAAAAAGACCCAAATATTGTCCCTGAATGCAGATGCAATGATATGTTATGAATGCATGAAGGACTCGCTTTTTGGTTTGCTAGGGATACGAGGTATGAGATGAACCATAGCACAATTTTTTATGATGGATGATGGACGAACATGTGGGGATTGGTGGAGACATATGGTAGTGGTGATCCACGGGAAATGTCAGAGACATTAAGTGAAGACTCACTAGGAATGACAAATTGCTAGGGAAAAGACACTGGGGAAGATTCAAAGTGCTTTATCAATAAGGTTCAGGCATGACCTGACAACACTTAGAATATATCTAACGGTTTTGGAGTCTTCTTATTAGAAGATCATCCACATAAACAAGACATTGGAGTCTTCTTACTAGAAGATCATCCACACAGAACAAGTCTATGACGACTCTTTATGAAGAAATCGATCAAAACAAACATAATTGGTGTTTTCCAACAAGAAAAATATCCAAGCTTCTAGAAATTCCTTAAATTGAAAAGTCACTCAAGAGCTTATAAGAATCATAAGGAAAATAAAGGTAATAAACTCTCTGTATGCGCCAACAACAATTGGACTTTAAAACAGAATGCCGGCAACAATTGGATTTTAAAACAGAAGACAACAATCAATGACAAGAACTTGGTTAATGCAAAATGGGCGCGAAACATTTTTCGGGCTATGCGTGATTTCTGAATTTGCTTTATGCATGATGTGTGAATGATCATGATATGTAAATGCTGTATTTATGAAATGACATGAAATGAAGCTTGGTAAGATGCCTTATTGGTGAATGGAAATGCAAGGTGAAATCACTGGGGAGAGAAATGATCAACTAATCTGACTGCTTGCATGCTCTTCGGGAATAATCTTCTAAAAAAGATCCACCATGGAAGACTGCTGCTGAGGTTCCTTGGGGGAGATTCAAATGAAAACTCATTTGGGAGTCTACTGCCGAGATTCACTAGGAGATACCTATTGCCAAGATTCTACGAGAAAATACCTACTACCAAGGCCTACTAGGAAATCTTATGCCGAGATTAACCAGCGAATCTACTACCTTGATTCTGTAGGGAAATACCTTCTGCCGATGTCTACTGGGGAATCTTCTGCTGAGATCAACCAAGGAATCTACTGCCGAGATTCACTTTAAAAGAAAGGTATACCTACTGTCGAGGTCTACTGGAAATCTTCTGCTGATATTAACCAAGAAATATACTGCCAAGATCAAACAAAGAATCTACTGTCGAGATTCACTTAGAAAATTACCTGTTGCCGAGGTTTTAACTGGAAAATCTTCTGTCGAGATCAACCAGGGAATTTATTGCTAAGATTCACTTTGAAAGATAGGTATACCTACTGCCGAGGTCTAGTGGAAATCTTGTGTCGAGATTAACAAGGAAATCTACTGCCGAGATCGAACAGAGAATCTACTGTCGCGATTCACTGAGAAAAATACTTACTGTTGAGGTTTTAACTAGAAAATCATCTGTCGAGATTAGCCAGGGGATCTACTGTCGAGATTCTGTGAGAAAAATACCTGCTACCGAGGTTTAACTAGAAAATATTCTGCCGAGATTAACCAGGGAATCTTCAGTCGAGATTCTTCTTACAAGCATAAAGTAGTTGACTGTAGTAACAATTTTTATCTTCACATGTAGATGAGACATGGTTCATTTTATGCTTATGATTGAATATGCTCTGATGTGCATTTGGTTAATGTATGTATGCGTGCTAATGAGAATTGGTCTTTTATTGCATATGTTTGATTTTCAAGGCTTCATGTTATGGGAATATGCCAAATGAATGTGATGATATGCATGACATGACACTAGAGCAAAGTGACTTGATTACTGCATGGCAATGATTTATTCAATGACTCAAAGATTTCCAAGGTTGTCCATATGGTGGGTAATGGATGAAAGAAAGTCTTTTGCAACATGGTTTCTTATCGAGGGAAAAGTAATTTTGATGGGAGGTCATTTCCAGCATGATTTCCCGACACTCATTTTGAACTCAATGGCGTGTTGCTTGAGCAGCTTGAAGAACTTGAAAATCTAGATAGGATTTGCCTTTCAATAGTTCTCTTGCCCGAGTTTGTTGGGTCTTTGAAGGAATTTACCTCAAAAGGAGTTTGGAAACAACTTTTTATGACACGACCTTGAGATGGCTTGCCCATGTGTTCTGAACTTTGAAGTCTACGCCAAACACAACAAATAATTCTATTTCAAAGATGCTTGTGAGAGACATTTCTTGCTTCATAGACACATTCCCAATCCTTTGACATCTATCACAGGATTTAACAAATTTATGAGCATTTTTAAAAAGAGAAGGCCAAAAATAACCTGATTGAAGTACCTTAGCTGCAGTTCTTACCTCTCCAAAGTGTCCTCCATAAGGTGCGTTGTGACAAGATGTCAGGATCTGTCGTGCCTCAGATTAATCCACACATCGCCTTAGTAAGTAGTCACCATATTTCTTATACAGAAAATGCTCATCCCAGTAATAACTTTTAGACATGTGAAAGAATCTTTTCCTTTGCTGGTAGTTGAACTCTGGTGGGATGTATCCACTGAACAAATAGTTAACAATGTCAATGTACCATGGGGTCACGCCTGTAGTGTTCATCAGTAACTTCTCATCTGAAAATACAAAGATGCTTTCATATAATAAACTAAACCTATTACTCTACACACACATTAATTAAAATGAATATTAAACCACACAAATACAATATATCCAGCACACTCTATTTTCGAGTTTGAAACCAATTAATAATAAAAATGATATTTATCAACAATTAGAATACAAAATGTAAAAGGATTATAGATTAATAGTTACCATTTAGCATTTTTCTTTGTGAATTCAAGAGTTAAAGTTTTGAGTCAAACTAGGTCAACTTCCTCTACTCCACTATTACTCTTGTCACCATATGATATTTTTTGCAATGAGGTTTTTTGGTGCTTATGAGTAGGAAGGTTGGTATTTGATTTTTTTTAAGAAAACAAGAGCAAAAATGAGGTTATTAGAGAAATAGTAGGTGTGGGGTGATGTGTATTGAAGTGATGAGTCATGAAGTTGTGTGGTGTACTACACGATGAAGATAAAAGATCTTCATGAATTACTTTTGCTTTTTCCTTGTTGTCTCCCTCCTCTCAGCAATGCTATGTACTAATAACATGTTATTTTCGAAAATAGAGAAAAGAAACAAAAGAAATTTTGAAAGCTTAGTAACTAAGTGTTACTAAAAAGGGATAAAAAAACAACTTTTAAATAGAAAATGATAAATGAATTAAAATAAAAATTAACTATTTAACGTAAACTTAAATAAAAATTTGATTAAATCCTAATTAAATAAAAATGATTATTTAACTAAAAGTGAAAATGAAACTGGTTAAAAATGAATAAATAGTTTGGTATCGAAGTGCTCGAAAAAATAAAATGAATGCGCCAAAATGATCAGAACAAAATAAATGACTTGGAAAAATACAACGTTCGATCAAATTGATCAAAATGCAATCAGAAAAGCAGTCAAAAATTAAAACGCGCACGCCAGGTTAAACTACGCGAAACGTAGATTAATATAACTAATGACTGCAAGTTCAATTTTGAAACTTTTCGTCCACTGATTTTACGCACAATTGACTTTTAGTTTGACTCATTCCCCTGTAAATCCGACAAATTTATTCCGACTGCCAGTTCGGGAATTATGCAGCATGAAATGCATGTTATGCTATACAGATGATGCAGATGCTATGATAACTATATCAATTCAAATAATCAGGGTAAAAATTAGGATATGACAGTTTCCCCTATTTATGTATCTTCAACCAGGGAATATAGAGAAAGATACTTTTCATATGATCGCATTGGAGACAGTTAAATATAAAAAAGACCCAAATATTGTCCCTGAATGCAGATGCAATGATATGTTATGAATGCATGAAGGACTCGCTTTTTGGTTTGCTAGGGATACGAGGTATGAGATGAACCATAGCACAATTTTTTATGATGGATGATGGACGAACATGTGGGGATTGGTGGAGACATATGGTAGTGGTGATCCACGGGAAATGTCAGAGACATTAAGTGAAGACTCACTAGGAATGACAAATTGCTAGGGAAAAGACACTGGGGAAGATTAAAAGTGCTTTATCAATAAGGTTCAGGCATGACCTGACAACACTTAGAATATATCTAACGGTTTTGGAGTCTTCTTATTAGAAGATCATCCACATAAACAAGACATTGGAGTCTTCTTACTAGAAGATCATCCACACAGAACAAGTCTATGACGACTCTTTATGAAGAAATCGATCAAAACAAACATAATTGGTGTTTTCCAACAAGAAAAATATCCAAGCTTCTAGAAATTCCTTAAATTGAAAAGTCACTCAAGAGCTTATAAGAATCATAAGGAAAATAAAGGTAATAAACTCTCTGTATGCGCCAACAACAATTGGACTTTAAAACAGAATGCCGGCAACAATTGGATTTTAAAACAGAAGACAACAATCAATGACAAGAACTTGGTTAATGCAAAATGGGCGCGAAACATTTTTCGGGCTATGCGTGATTTCTGAATTTGCTTTATGCATGATGTGTGAATGATCATGATATGTAAATGCTGTATTTATGAAATGACATGAAATGAAGCTTGGTAAGATGCCTTATTGGTGAATGGAAATGCAAGGTGAAATCACTGGGGAGAGAAATGATCAACTAATCTGACTGCTTGCATGCTCTTCGGGAATAATCTTCTAAAAAAGATCCACCATGGAAGACTGCTGCTGAGGTTCCTTGGGGGAGATTCAAATGAAAACTCATTTGGGAGTCTACTGCCGAGATTCACTAGGAGATACCTATTGCCAAGATTCTACGAGAAAATACCTACTACCAAGGCCTACTAGGAAATCTTATGCCGAGATTAACCAGCGAATCTACTACCTTGATTCTGTAGGGAAATACCTTCTGCCGATGTCTACTGGGGAATCTTCTGCTGAGATCAACCAAGGAATCTACTGCCGAGATTCACTTTAAAATAAAGGTATACCTACTGTCGAGGTCTACTGGAAATCTTCTGCTGATATTAACCAAGAAATATACTGCCAAGATCAAACAAAGAATCTACTGTCGAGATTCACTTAGAAAATTACCTGTTGCCGAGGTTTTAACTGGAAAATCTTCTGTCGAGATCAACCAGGGAATTTATTGCTAAGATTCACTTTGAAAGATAGGTATACCTACTGCCGAGGTCTAGTGGAAATCTTGTGTCGAGATTAACAAGGAAATCTACTGCCGAGATCGAACAGAGAATCTACTGTCGCGATTCACTGAGAAAAATACTTACTGTTGAGGTTTTAACTAGAAAATCATCTGTCGAGATTAGCCAGGGGATCTACTGTCGAGATTCTGTGAGAAAAATACCTGCTACCGAGGTTTAACTAGAAAATATTCTGCCGAGATTAACCAGGGAATCTTCAGTCGAGATTCTTCTTACAAGCATAAAGTAGTTTACTGTAGTAACAATTTTTATCTTCACATGTAGATGAGACATGGTTCATTTTATGCTTATGATTGAATATGCTCTGATGTGCATTTGGTTAATGTATGTATGCGTGCTAATGAGAATTGGTCTTTTATTGCATATGTTTGATTTTCAAGGCTTCATGTTATGGGAATATGCCAAATGAATGTGATGATATGCATGACATGACACTAGAGCAAAGTGACTTGATTACTGCATGGCAATGATTTATTCAATGACTCAAAGATTTCCAAGGTTGTCCATATGGTGGGTAATGGATGAAAGAAAGTCTTTTGCAACATGGTTTCTTATCGAGGGAAAAGTAATTTTGATGGGAGGTCATTTCCAGCATGATTTCCCGACACTCATTTTGAACTCAATGGCGTGTTGCTTGAGCAGCTTGAAGAACTTGAAAATCTAGATAGGATTTGCCTTTCAATAGTTCTCTTGCCCGAGTTTGTTGGGTCTTTGAAGGAATTTACCTCAAAAGGAGTTTGGAAACAACTTTTTATGACACGACCTTGAGATGGCTTGCCCATGTGTTCTGAACTTTGAAGTCTACGCCAAACACAACAAATAATTCTATTTCAAAGATGCTTGTGAGAGACATTTCTTGCTTCATAGACACATTCCCAATCCTTTGACATCTATCACAGGATTTAACAAATTTATGAGCATTTTTAAAAAGAGAAGGCCAAAAATAACCTGATTGAAGTACCTTAGCTGCAGTTCTTACCTCTCCAAAGTGTCCTCCATAAGGTGCGTTGTGACAAGATGTCAGGATCTGTCGTGCCTCAGATTAATCCACACATCGCCTTAGTAAGTAGTCACCATATTTCTTATACAGAAAATGCTCATCCCAGTAATAACTTTTAGACATGTGAAAGAATCTTTTCCTTTGCTGGTAGTTGAACTCTGGTGGGATGTATCCACTGAACAAATAGTTAACAATGTCAATGTACCATGGGGTCACGCCTGTAGTGTTCATCAGTAACTTCTCATCTGAAAATACAAAGATGCTTTCATATAATAAACTAAACCTATTACTCTACACACACATTAATTAAAATGAATATTAAACCACACAAATACAATATATCCAGCACACTCTATTTTCGAGTTTGAAACCAATTAATAATAAAAATGATATTTATCAACAATTAGAATACAAAATGTAAAAGGATTATAGATTAATAGTTACCATTTAGCATTTTTCTTTGTGAATTCAAGAGTTAAAGTTTTGAGTCAAACTAGGTCAACTTCCTCTACTCCACTATTACTCTTGTCACCATATGATATTTTTTGCAATGAGGTTTTTTGGTGCTTATGAGTAGGAAGGTTGGTATTTGATTTTTTTTAAGAAAACAAGAGCAAAAATGAGGTTATTAGAGAAATAGTAGGTGTGGGGTGATGTGTATTGAAGTGATGAGTCATGAAGTTGTGTGGTGTACTACACGATGAAGATAAAAGATCTTCATGAATTACTTTTACTTTTTCCTTGTTGTCTCCCTCCTCTCAGCAATGCTATGTACTAATAACATGTTATTTTCGAAAATAGAGAAAAGAAACAAAAGAAATTTTGAAAGCTTAGTAACTAAGTGTTACTAAAAAGGGATAAAAAAACAACTTTTAAATAGAAAATGATAAATGAATTAAAATAAAAATTAACTATTTAACGTAAACTTAAATAAAAATTTGATTAAATCCTAATTAAATAAAAATGATTATTTAACTAAAAGTGAAAATGAAACTGGTTAAAAATGAATAAATAGTTTGGTATCGAAGTGCTCGAAAAAATAAAATGAATGCGCCAAAATGATCAGAACAAAATAAATGACTTGGAAAAATACAACGTTCGATCAAATTGATCAAAATGCAATCAGAAAAGCAGTCAAAAATTAAAACGCGCACGCCAGGTTAAACTACGCGAAACGTAGATTAATATAACTAATGACTGCAAGTTCAATTTTGAAACTTTTCGTCCACTGATTTTACGCACAATTGACTTTTAGTTTGACTCATTCCCCTGTAAATCCGACAAATTTATTCCGACTGCCAGTTCGGGAATTATGCAGCATGAAATGCATGTTATGCTATACAGATGATGCAGATGCTATGATAACTATATCAATTCAAATAATCAGGGTAAAAATTAGGATATGACAGTTTCCCCTATTTATGTATCTTCAACCAGGGAATATAGAGAAAGATACTTTTCATATGATCGCATTGGAGACAGTTAAATATAAAAAAGACCCAAATATTGTCCCTGAATGCAGATGCAATGATATGTTATGAATGCATGAAGGACTCGCTTTTTGGTTTGCTAGGGATACGAGGTATGAGATGAACCATAGCACAATTTTTTATGATGGATGATGGACGAACATGTGGGGATTGGTGGAGACATATGGTAGTGGTGATCCACGGGAAATGTCAGAGACATTAAGTGAAGACTCACTAGGAATGACAAATTGCTAGGGAAAAGACACTGGGGAAGATTCAAAGTGCTTTATCAATAAGGTTCAGGCATGACCTGACAACACTTAGAATATATCTAACGGTTTTGGAGTCTTCTTATTAGAAGATCATCCACATAAACAAGACATTGAAGTCTTCTTACTAGAAGATCATCCACACAGAACAAGTCTATGACGACTCTTTATGAAGAAATCGATCAAAACAAACATAATTGGTGTTTTCCAACAAGAAAAATATCCAAGCTTCTAGAAATTCCTTAAATTGAAAAGTCACTCAAGAGCTTATAAGAATCATAAGGAAAATAAAGGTAATAAACTCTCTGTATGCGCCAACAACAATTGGACTTTAAAACAGAATGCCGGCAACAATTGGATTTTAAAACAGAAGACAACAATCAATGACAAGAACTTGGTTAATGCAAAATGGGCGCGAAACATTTTTCGGGCTATGCGTGATTTCTGAATTTGCTTTATGCATGATGTGTGAATGATCATGATATGTAAATGCTGTATTTATGAAATGACATGAAATGAAGCTTGGTAAGATGCCTTATTGGTGAATGGAAATGCAAGGTGAAATCACTGGGGAGAGAAATGATCAACTAATCAGACCGCTTGCATGCTCTTCGGGAATAATCTTCTAAAAAAGATCCACCATGGAAGACTGCTGCTGAGGTTCCTTGGGGGAGATTCAAATGAAAACTCATTTGGGAGTCTACTGCCGAGATTCACTAGGAGATACCTATTGCCAAGATTCTACGAGAAAATACCTACTACCAAGGCCTACTAGGAAATCTTATGCCGAGATTAACCAGCGAATCTACTACCGTGATTCTGTAGGGAAATACCTTCTGCCGATGTCTACAGGGGAATCTTCTGCTGAGATCAACCAAGGAATCTACTGCCGAGATTCACTTTAAAAGAAAGGTATACCTACTGTCGAGGTCTACTGGAAATCTTCTGCTGATATTAACCAAGAAATATACTGCCAAGATCAAACAAAGAATCTACTGTCGAGATTCACTTAGAAAATTACCTGTTGCCGAGGTTTTAACTGGAAAATCTTCTGTCAAGATCAACCAGGGAATTTATTGCTAAGATTCACTTTGAAAGATAGGTATACCTACTGCCGAGGTCTAGTGGAAATCTTGTGTCGAGATTAACAAGGAAATCTACTGCCGAGATCGAACAGAGAATCTACTGTCGCGATTCACTGAGAAAAATACTTACTGTTGAGGTTTTAACTAGAAAATCATCTGTCGAGATTAGCCAGGGGATCTACTGTCGAGATTCTGTGAGAAAAATACCTGCTACCGAGGTTTAACTAGAAAATATTCTGCCGAGATTAACCAGGGAATCTTCAGTCGAGATTCTTCTTACAAGCATAAAGTAGTTGACTGTAGTAACAATTTTTATCTTCACATGTAGATGAGACATGGTTCATTTTATGCTTATGATTGAATATGCTCTGATGTGCATTTGGTTAATGTATGTATGCGTGCTAATGAGAATTGGTCTTTTATTGCATATGTTTGATTTTCAAGGCTTCATGTTATGGGAATATGCCAAATGAATGTGATGATATGCATGACATGACACTAGAGCAAAGTGACTTGATTTTTGCATGGCAATGATTTATTCAATGACTCAAAGATTTCCAAGGTTGTCCATATGGTGGGTAATGGATGAAAGAAAGTCTTTTGCAACATGGTTTCTTATCGAGGGAAAAGTAATTTTGATGGGAGGTCATTTCCAGCATGATTTCCCGACACTCATTTTGAACTCAATGGCGTGTTGCTTGAGCAGCTTGAACAACTTGAAAATCTAGATAGGATTTGCCTTTCAATAGTTCTCTTGCCCGAGTTTGTTGGGTCTTTGAAGGAATTTACCTCAAAAGGAGTTTGGAAACAACTTTTTATGACACGACCTTGAGATGGCTTGCCCATGTGTTCTGAACTTTGAAGTCTACGCCAAACACAACAAATAATTCTATTTCAAAGATGCTTGTGAGAGACATTTCTTGCTTCATAGACACATTCCCAATCCTTTGACATCTATCACAGGATTTAACAAATTTATGAGCATTTTTAAAAAGAGAAGGCCAAAAATAACCTGATTGAAGTACCTTAGCTGCAGTTCTTACCTCTCCAAAGTGTCCTCCATAAGGTGCGTTGTGACAAGATGTCAAGATCTGTCGTGCCTCAGATTAATCCACACATCGCCTTAGTAAGTAGTCACCATATTTCTTATACAGAAAATGCTCATCCCAGTAATAACTTTTAGACATGTGAAATAATCTTTTCCTTTGCTGGTAGTTGAACTCTGGTGGGATGTATCCACTGAACAAATAGTTAACAATGTCAATGTACCATGGGGTCACGCCTGTAGTGTTCATCAGTAACTTCTCATCTGAAAATACAAAGATGCTTTCATATAATAAACTAAACCTATTACTCTACACACACATTAATTAAAATGAATATTAAACCACACAAATACAATATATCCAGCACACTCTATTTTTGAGTTTGAAACCAATTAATAATAAAAATGATATTTATCAACAATTAGAATACAAAATGTAAAAGGATTATAGATTAATAGTTACCATTTAGCATTTTTCTTTGTAAATTCAAGAGTTAAAGTTTTGAGTCAAACTAGGTCAACTTCCTCTACTCCACTATTACTCTTGTCACCATATGATATTTTTTGCAATGAGGTTTTTTGGTGCTTATGAGTAGGAAGGTTGGTATTTGATTTTTTTTAAGAAAACAAGAGCAAAAATGAGGTTATTAGAGAAATAGTAGGTGTGGGGTGATGTGTATTGAAGTGATGAGTCATGAAGTTGTGTGGTGTACTACACGATGAAGATAAAAGATCTTCATGAATTACTTTTGCTTTTTCCTTGTTGTCTCCCTCCTCTCAGCAATGCTATGTACTAATAACATGTTATTTTCAAAAATAGAGAAAAGAAACAAAAGAAATTTTGAAAGCTTAGTAACTAAGTGTTACTAAAAAGGGATAAAAAAACAACTTTTAAATAAAAAATGATAAATGAATTAAAATAAAAATTAACTATTTAACGTAAACTTAAATAAAAATTTGATTAAATCCTAATTAAATAAAAATGATTATTTAACTAAAAGTGAAAATGAAACTGGTTAAAAATGAATAAATAGTTTGGTATCGAAGTGCTCGAAAAAATAAAATGAATGCGCCAAAATGATCAGAACAAAATAAATGACTTGGAAAAATACAACGTTCGATCAAATTGATCAAAATGCAATCAGAAAAGCAGTCAAAAATTAAAACGCGCACGCCAGGTTAAACTACGCGAAACGTAGATTAATATAACTAATGACTGCAAGTTCAATTTTGAAACTTTTCGTCCACTGATTTTACGCACAATTGACTTTTAGTTTGACTCATTCTCCTGTAAATCCGACAAATTTATTCTGACTGCCAGTTCGGGAATTATGCAGCATGAAATGCATGTTATGCTATACAGATGATGCAGATGCTATGATAACTATATCAATTCAAATAATCAGGGTAAAAATTGGGATATGACTGTTTCCCCTATTTATGTATCTTCAACCAGGGAATATAGAGAAAGATACTTTTCATATGATCGCATTGGAGATAGTTAAATATAAAAAAGACCCAAATATTGTTCCTGAATGCAGATGCAATGATATGTTATGAATGCATGAAGGACTCGCTTTTTGGTTTGCTAGGGATACGAGGTATGAGATGAACCATAGCACAATTTTTTATGATGGATGATGGACGAACATGTGGGGATTGGTGGAGACATATGGTAGTGGTGATCCACGGGAAATGTCAGAGACATTAAGTGAAGACTCACTAGGAATGACAAATTGCTAGGGAAAAGACACTGGGGAAGATTCAAAGTGCTTTATCAATAAGGTTCAGGCATGACCTGACAACACTTAGAATATATCTAACGGTTTTGGAGTCTTCTTATTAGAAGATCATCCACATAAACAAGACATTGAAGTCTTCTTACTAGAAGATCATCCACACAGAACAAGTCTATGACGACTCTTTATGAAGAAATCGATCAAAACAAACATAATTGGTGTTTTCCAACAAGAAAAATATCCAAGCTTCTAGAAATTCCTTAAATTGAAAAGTCACTCAAGAGCTTATAAGAATCATAAGGAAAATAAAGGTAATAAACTCTCTGTATGCGCCAACAACAATTGGACTTTAAAACAGAATGCCGGCAACAATTGGATTTTAAAACAGAAGACAACAATCAATGACAAGAACTTGGTTAATGCAAAATGGGCGCGAAACATTTTTCGGGCTATGCGTGATTTCTGAATTTGCTTTATGCATGATGTGTGAATGATCATGATATGTAAATGCTGTATTTATGAAATGACATGAAATGAAGCTTGGTAAGATGCCTTATTGGTGAATGGAAATGCAAGGTGAAATCACTGGGGAGAGAAATGATCAACTAATCAGACCGCTTGCATGCTCTTCGGGAATAATCTTCTAAAAAAGATCCACCATGGAAGACTGCTGCTGAGGTTCCTTGGGGGAGATTCAAATGAAAACTCATTTGGGAGTCTACTGCCGAGATTCACTAGGAGATACCTATTGCCAAGATTCAACGAGAAAATACCTACTACCAAGGCCTACTAGGAAATCTTATGCCGAGATTAACCAGCGAATCTACTACCGTGATTCTGTAGGGAAATACCTTCTGCCAATGTCTACTGGGGAATCTTCTGCTGAGATCAACCAAGGAATCTACTGCCGAGATTCACTTTAAAAGAAAGGTATACCTACTGTCGAGGTCTACTGGAAATCTTCTGCTGATATTAACCAAGAAATATACTGCCAAGATCAAACAAAGAATCTACTGTCGAGATTCACTTAGAAAATTACCTGTTGCCGAGGTTTTAACTGGAAAATCTTCTGTCGAGATCAACCAGGGAATTTATTGCTAAGATTCACTTTGAAAGATAGGTATACCTACTGCCGAGGTCTAGTGGAAATCTTGTGTCGAGATTAACAAGGAAATCTACTGCCATGATCGAACAGAGAATCTACTGTCGCGATTCACTGAGAAAAATACTTACTGTTGAGGTTTTAACTAGAAAATCATCTGTCGAGATTAGCCAGGGGATCTACTGTCGAGATTCTGTGAGAAAAATACCTGCTACCGAGGTTTAACTAGAAAATATTCTGCCGAGATTAACCAGGGAATCTTCAGTCGAGATTCTTCTTACAAGCATAGAGTAGTTGACTGTAGTAACAATTTTTATCTTCACATGTAGATGAGACATGGTTCATTTTATGCTTATGATTGAATATGCTCTGATGTGCATTTGGTTAATGTATGTATGCGTGCTAATGAGAATTGGTCTTTTATTGCATATGTTTGATTTTCAAGGTTTCATGTTATGGGAATATGCCAAATGAATGTGATGATATGCATGACATGACACTAGAGCAAAGTGACTTGATTACTGCATGGCAATGATTTATTCAATGACTCAAAGATTTCCAAGGTTGTCCATATGGTGGGTAATGGATGAAAGAAAGTCTTTTGCAACATGGTTTCTTGTCGAGGGAAAAGTAATTTTGATAGGAGGTCATTTCCAACATGATTTCCCGACACTCATTTTGAACTCAATGGCGTGTTGCTTGAGCAGCTTGAACAACTTGAAAATCTAGATAGGATTTGCCTTTCAATAGTTCTCTTGCCCGAGTTTGTTGGGTCTTTGAAGGAATTTACCTCAAAAGGAGTTTGGAAACACTTTTTTTTGACACGACCTTGAGATGGCTTGCCCCTGTGTTCTGAACTTTGAAGTGATCTGCTCCTGGCTAGTAAATTTTAGGGTGGTAGACTTCTGATTGACCGAAAATTAGAGAGTTGGATTCACTGAACTATTTAGGTTGATTGCCCCTGTCTGAGTCTTGTAAGGATTTGTTCATTGACTAAACAGCTCTTGGGGTGATCTGCTCAGATTGACTAATTCTTCAGTTGATTTGTCATGAACCGATCCTCTTTCACATGATCAAGTTCCTCAATCGGCTGCACATTATTGGAATTTCCTTTAATGCTGAATTCTGATTTGCAAACAAAATTTTTCATTCAGAAAATGGTAATTTTAATGTAATGCGAATGCAAATTTTAAAATCAATTATTATTGAAATGATGGTGATATATAGTGAACATATTGATTATCAGAACACAAAGTGGATTTAACCATTCAAAGGATGAAAGATGATGCGATCAATATAAATGATTAGAAAAGATCTTCGTGGAGTCAGGTTAACACAACCTTGTTGCAGTATGTTTTCAACATAAATCCTGCCTCAATTAGGTCTTTTAAGAGTTGTAACGTGATTTGGTTCATGGTTTTTGAAATAAAAGGATATAATGCTCAAAATTTAATTTTAACCCACCCTTTTCTTCTTGATGAACTCCAGTCCTACATTCAGTTAATTGACACAGGCATTCAGCTTCCAAAAGAGTATGAAGGTGTTATAATATGGATGAGTATTCAAAATTTTCTATGGAACATCCTTGTGGAAAGGACAATGAGCTTTTGGATTAAACCATGGAGGTATAGAATCGGGCGGAGGTCCCGGAGGCCTCGGAACCACTAGTCCCCTTTTCAATAAAGAAGAATAAGCTCAGTGTATGTCATAGGAAGTGAATGAAAGTGACAAATGTGTTTATTACAAATCTAAAAATCGTATTTGCACTATCATATGTCCGTATGTAGACGATCTACTTAAATTTGGATCAAACATTCAGACCATTAATGATTTGAAATCAATGTTGTGCAACAACTTTTATATGAAAGACCTTGGAGAAGCAAATGTGATCCTTGGTATCAAGATCACGAGATCCGAACAATGAATTTCTTTGGATCAATCACACTATGTGGATAAGATCTTAAAGAAATATAAATGCTTTGATTATTAACCTGCGTGCATACCATATGATCCAAGTGTGAAACTATTTAAGAACACTGGTGAAAGTGTCAGACAAACAGAATATATGAGCATCATTGGCAGTCTTAGGTATGCCACTAATTGTACTAGACCCGACATTGCATATGTTGTAGGATTGTTGTTCAGGTTTACGAGTAGACCGAGTAACTCATGAGGTACCTTATAAGGACCATGGATCTCGGCCTACATTACCATAAATTTCCCGTTATACTAGAAGGATACAGTGATGCAGATTTGAACACCTTATCGGATGATCCCAAAGCTACTAGTGGCTATATATTTAGTATAGCTGGAGGAGCTGTATCTTGGAAATCAAAGAAACAGACTATCCGGGCTCAATCCACAATGGAGTCTGAGATGATAGCACTAGCCACAGCTAATGAAGAAGCAAGTTGGTTAAGATACTTGCTAGCAGAGACCCCTTTGTTGGAGAAAGCTATGGCAGCTATCTTGATCCACTGTGATAGTACCGCAACTGTAGGAGCAAAAATCGTGAGTATAAGCTATTGATTAACTTAACTCATAAAGCAAAAGTCACCACCACACTTTTATTTGATTCATACTTTATTTATAATTAGTATTAAAGTATGCAATTTTAAAGAAGATGGTAACATCTTTCAACGACGGTGAAAGGTACACAGTTAATTCATATAATTTTTAAAATTATAGAATTTTGATTTATGGATCTTTTTGTTTGTGGTTAATTTGTGACTACAATGGAGAAATGAACATTCATGCTTTCTGATTCATCAATATGGTGAAAGGTACATAATCATATTAAATAAATATATCATTTATATGATGTTTTAAATTCATGTAAAATATAATGAAAATAAAATTTATTTATGTTAAGTTTAACATGTGGAATAAATTTATATATATATGCATGATTTATAAATTATTCAAGTATGTGAATTTAAATAATTAAGAATATGTTTAGTTTGTGGTGTATACTTGAATTTAAAGTATATGCTAAATATTATTTTTGGTGCAAGTAATTTGTTTTAATTAATAATGCATTAATTTTGGATAAAATGATTTGGTGAAAAAAAATCATGAATTTATTTTAGAATGTTAAAAATAAATACATGCTAAAATGATTTGGTAACATGAAATGATGTAAATATAATGTTAGATATATCAAGGACATGTTTAAATTGCATTTTAGTTTGTTCAACAATTTATTAAATTTAAAATGATGTGAATTCATTGTTAAATATTAAATATGAATGATGTGATTTCATCTTGATATTAAAAGTAATTTTGATATTTATGGAGAAAAGTTATAGAAAATATTAATGATGTGAATTCATTGTTTATTTTGTATTGTGATCTTTATTTGGATATACCATAGAACATTGTTAAATATGAAACATCGATTTATCACATAGAATTTGTTATGCATATATTGGTCATGCAAGAAAATTATTTATTTTAAAAAGAATAGAAATAAATTTTATGGTGTTATATTTATATGGACTTTACGAATCACAAGTTTGAACCCACTGTATGAAATAAAAGTTACTCATCACAAATTTGTATGATCATGGTTGTCAAAATGGATAATGCATTAAATATATTTTGTATATATTTAAGTGAAAGTATTAAAACTTCAATTTAAAAGGCTAGCAAATGAAAAATGACATAAAATTTATGTATATGACAAAATGAATGACAAAAGTGCCATATTGATAATTTATCAAAACTATCAAGAATATAGATCTATTTTGTATGTGATAATTGTACTACTATGACAAAAATGTCATGTGTTGATGATAGTTGTAAATACTATCAAGAGTATATAAAATAATCATAGAAATGACTATTTCCTATTTGAAATAATAAATATTTAAAGTTTGTTAAAGTTTGGAAAATCTTGCAATTCTTTGACGAAAGGATTGAAAAAGATATGATGTCTTTGCATACAATTGAAGACATTGAAGACATCATTAAGGATGTGGAACAACCTCATATCTAATTAATCATCGATAGTGGAAACTTAACTCACACTTGATTAACATTAAGTCTTGAGTTCAATGATGAAAGTACATTATTAGAGTGATTGAAGTACTTGACTATAGATACATCCCAAGGAGTAAGAGTACTTAGACCATAAAAATAAGTGTGGTAGGATGAGGTTTTGCTCTGAATAGACATATAGCATATGTTTGCTGAAATGCATAATTATGGGTGCAGTTTTTATATAGTCTACCTATATGAGAATGAAGTGGTACCGCTTCATAGAGTTCAAGGGCTTGACTCTTAAATTCTCATGAAAAGGATGTGAGACACAAGGTCTTATTAAATGTTTCATATTAATAATTCGATCACTGGTATCGAGATTTCATGTGTGAGTTATGAGCGCTTGTTCTAATGAATAATTGGTTCAAAGTTTGTCACCAATCTATCCGTGGATGAGTGAAAACTTAACTTACTAAGTAATGGGTCAAATCGTAAGATACCTTGACCTGAAACCATGAAATTTCCTAAATAATGAATTTCGATATATTTTGAAAATGGCGGGGGATTGTTGGAGAAATTTCTAAAATATTAATTTAATAGATAATAATGATTAAATTGATTTTATGAATCTTTTTAATCATTAATAATGGCCAAAAGTTGCAATGGTCTAGAATAGAACCAGAGACCCTATAATGATTGGACGCGTGGTCAAAAGGTGCAACCACAACCTTTTATGAAAAGGTTTGTTGTTATTGATATACAATGGTTTGCAAATAGTCATGTTCGACTCAAATGAAACATTGTTTCGCCACATCAATCGGTAAAAGTTTTCTTATAAATAGAGATACTTGTTAGCCATAAAAGAGATACAAAAATTAATTGTTTCAAGTGGCAAAAATTATATCTAAGTCATTCTTTTATTTTTCTAGTGCACAAGAATAAATAATGGAACTTTATTCCGTAAAATATCATTGATCGATATGCTTAATGTGAATATGCCCTTCATGTTAAGGTTTCCAAAGTATCCTGAAGGGGATTCACCGGTTAACCCTTTTGCATCCAATTTGTCTAAATTGGTGGGGGCGAATCGAACTTAAAACTTAGTGTAAACTACGCCAAAAACTACATTGAATAGCGCTTTTTTTAATCTTTAATACCGCTTTAAAGCGCTATTAAAACTGCCGCTATTATATGTTTGCTACATATAATAGCGCTTTTAAAGCACTATTAAAAGTGGAACGTTTAATAGCATTTTCCTAAAACCGCTATCATAGCCTAGTCTCTTTTTAACACTTTAATAAACATGATTTAATAGTGCATTTATACAAAACACTATTAAAGGTCCATGATTTAATAGCACTTTTTATAAAGCGCTATTAAAGGCCTATACCTTTTATTTTATTTATTTATTATTTATTTTTTATTTATTTTTTTTTTTTTCCGATTTTTTTTAAATTAAAAAAATTTCAAAAATTTAAAAAAATTAAAAAAAATAAAAAATGTAAAAAAGTAAAATAAAAAAATAAAAAATAATGAAAAAAATAAAAAAAATAAAAAAAATAATTATCCAGTCAGCAAATGCCACGTGGCAGATTCCTTTGCAACATGTGCAGATCCCTCTTATCCAGTCAGCACAGGGGAAGTGGAAATAGAATCTTGGTTTGGTGAGGTGGCATTAAAAAAAAAATACTTCAGAGGGCAAAACCAAAACTCGCTATATTGGCAGGAGGTGAAGTATTTTTAACCCTTACTATTATATATAAAACAAGATCAAGACAACTTAATGTTCTTTTATGATATTCTCCATGACAACTTAATATTATTGATAAAAAATGAATTACAAACAATACAACTTAATGTTCTTTTATGATATTCTCCATGGTAATTGAAGATGAAACTTCTTTAAACCAAGCCAACAACCTGCATAAATAAGAAAACGTCTTACAAATAATAATATAATATAAATATAACTTTTTAATTTCACACAACAATCCAATATAATTTCATTATAGCTACTCCAACCACTTGAATAAAAGCCCAAGAAAAATAACAGAAAAATAGCAACAACACATGAATAAGCAATTAAAATATGAAAGATTCACCTCCTATTTGAATCTACATCTAATTGGGGTGGTGCAATGCTCTGTATTTTAGCACCTCTTCTTTGAATATTTCAAAAGGCCTCTATATCGTTTTTTTTTAATACTCAACTCAAAATTACTTCATTAAAAGGTCCAAATCAGACCATCCACCAAGAATACAATCAATATACATTCAAATTAATGCATTGAAAACTAAAGAAAACTATTTGTAATACCCCTGCATCATGTTCTATCAAAAATCAGAAGCAACAAACTGGAAAATTTGTGCATCAACAACCAAGTTAATCAACCAAAATCTAATGGAGATTTATACCACTCGTACCAGCTGCTAAACTACGCATGCTTTAATCTCTATATCGTTTGAAGTTACAAATTGTCACTAGGACTATACAAGTATACAAAATGAAAATCAATCACAAAATATTGAATTAATAATGACTAAAAATTCATAATTTATAATATTTGTGGAACTTGTTCATTTCCACCCACTAACAGGTGCGGCTGGGATGACTTCGAAGAAGTTGTACTGTCTTTAGCACAAAATCACAAAATATCATGTTCTAGTTGACCATACTTATAGGATTTAAATCACTGACATGATTAATTATCAAAACCAAAATCTACTAATGTAACATAATTAATACACTATGACGAGAACTAAAAACTTTGTTTAAAAAAAATTGAAATAAAAAATGATTTTATTATTTTTTAATCAGAGGAACTGATGTACTATTTATGTCTCCTGCGGTTATTTTATTGATAACGTATAGTATATATGTTATGTAAAAATATTGTCACCTTTAATTTCTTGTTGTAATTTCTAATTGAAGTAAGATTTTTTACTTTTTATTTATTATAATAAAAATACCACTATAAATTAGTAAAATTGTTAATTTTTTAAAAGTTAAATATTTTCTCCTCTTTAAATATTTTAAATTTTGTATTTAGTCAAAAAAAATTCTTCCAACATAAGTCAATCTTCCGTCCATACTTTTCTCCCTCCAGCAAACATCCATTAAAGGAAATTGGTGTGAAGGGATAGTTATCATATTTTTTTAAACAGTGACTAGGATGTGAGAAAAATGTCAACATATTTTGTCCCATTTTTAAGCATGTATTAAAATAAATTATAGTATTCATAATTTGAATTCTTCTTTTTCTTTGATTATTTCTTCACTCGCACCATTTCCCAAAAATCAAAATATCTTATGTGTTTTCTACTTTAACTTGTATGAGTTATCATGAGGGGGGAAAATATTTATATTGAATTAAATACTCATCTAAAGATCAAAAACACACTTAAATAAGTTAGAGAGACACCACATATTCATCCAAAATTTGAAGGTGATATGTGTATGAGTCTTCTCATTTATAACATGTTCAACCTCCAATTTTCTAAAGAATGTAAGATTTATAACTCACATTTTTTTCAACCATCTTATCTAAGTTCTAGAAATCAACTATGTCAACTTCATCCAAAATCGGACGAACAAAATCATCAACAATGTATATGTCTTCCGTTAAAACCTCTTCCGACGGAGTATATTGTTGTTGTGTTCATATGGTGTCATAACAATGAATGTATCAAGCAAATAAGATCATATTTTGAGGAGTTTCTTTTTGCAGATATGTCTTAAATTGATTATAGGTGTTGTGAATTTTTATTATGGGAGCAATGATATCCATAACAACAACAATGATTTTGATAATAAAATGCAGACATGTGTTCTTTTTATTTGAGATGAACATATGGGGCATCATAGTGTGAGTGTCCAAGAAGAAAATAATGTTCTCAATGATGAAGATGAGATCTACTATCTATCTAATACTATACAATTAGATAATTTTCCAAAAATTCCCTTTCAACAAATATTTTTTACACTCGTAAAAGGGTTCTTAAGTATTTAATAAATGACACTTTTTTCTAAGCATCCTTGCTTCTTAGAAACCCATGTGGCAGCTTTACATTGGCACAATGAATACTAATTTTTTCCCCTAAATACCCATTCATCGGCACATGTTAGACCAATTTCTCCTTCTAAATCACAAGACCAAATATTATTAAACCTCGTTTTTCCTTCTCATTCTCTATCTGAAACTTTGTCTCGAAAACAACATTGTCGACTTTCTTTCTCTCATATCTCTTTCCCTTCAAAATCTAGATCTCTACCGCCCTCTTCTCCCTCGTCCCCGATTCTCCCTCTGCTACTTTCCATTGAGCCTGATATCGATTTGCCTTAATGCTTTGTTAAAGCTTCGAACTTAATTTTCAGATTAATTGTTTTTTATCTCTCTTACTTAAAGCTTCATTGTTTTTTTCTTCTGGTTTTTCGGTTTACTTCCATTGTTGCTTTACACTCTTCTTCTTCTCATCGTTTATTTTCAAAATCACATTATGCAAAAAAGAAGATGGATATCTATTTATGGGTTATAGTTTCGATTACAACTAAAGAAGAAGATGGAGATCTGGGCATGGATTGTGCTTTAAACTTCTTGCGAAAAAGAAGATGCAGATCCGAGCATGGGTATGGGTGTGACATTTTCTTTATTTTTGAAGGGTATTGTACTAAACACTTAAAGCCTGCATTTTTAATAAATTTTCTATTTTTCTAAATTATTGTTTACTTGGTTTCTTTATGTGGACAATTATTATATTTTTTTCCTAAGTTGAATGGTCTCCGGGTGGGTGGTATTTCATGCAGCGACAACAACTCCAAGGCTTCAAGTTGAGAATGGGGATGTTTGTCCATTAGTGGACCTTGAGCTATTCATTGTCTGAAAATATTCAATTGTTTACCCATGTGCACTTTATTATGCTATTAGTATAAGATGTTATCTAGAAGGCTGCTTTTATTTTGTTCCATTGATCAATAAATTTTATTAATAAAAGTGATTTATTTGATGACATTTATGAGGTGACTGATGAATCAGAAAACACACAGATTTCATTGTATTGTGTGTAAACTATTTCCAGGCTGATTGGAAACCAGAGTTACTAAGTAAGTTTGGTGATATCATTGAAGTAATCAAGTCAATGGACTCTATCAAACTTGAAGCCACGAAATTTTTGCAGGTCAAGAACGAAAACCAGGCCAAGCATTTGTAAAAGTCTCTTTTGCCAATCCTACTGCACAAAAACTTTCGCATATCATCCACCACATGCTAAGACTGAAACTGCTATTAAGGAAGAGGTACACATTCACTGAATCGAGGAAAACGGTAAATGTTTGTATATAGTTATGAAGTGCTTCTTCTCGGCAGAGTAAGTACCTATCCCTCCCTTTCTTAGTTTGAAGTTTTTTACGATTATATTTTGTTTTTAATTGCTAATGATTGATTATCTCAGAATACTGTGCAAGAATGCTTTAAAGAACAAGAAAAAGATTTTGAAATGCTATAAAATGCTTGAAAATTTGAGGTTCAGTTTAAGTTTCTTAAATTTTTTCGTATCATCACGTCCCGGCACAACAACAATCGTTAGGCAGTTTTGGGTTAATCAGATTTTGAAATGATTTGGAATGTGCTTTATTCATGATAATGTTATATTCAATGTGTAAACTTTCCATGTTTGCGTGTCAAATTTTTTAAGAACATTTTGATAGAGATTAGTTAGTTTTGTGAATAGAGCATCTTAAACATAAAAATGAACTATAGCTTGAAAAACTGAATCAAATTTAATTGCACCAGTCTGTATATGAAAGAAAGTTCATGATGAAAATAATCTCAACTTTCTCATAAACAATTCAAAATGCATTTAGTTGTATTATTTAACTACTTAAGTAATGGTATAATTTTGCACAGATCAACTCAATTATCATTTGATGTTATCTCTATTTTTATAAAAGAATATTTGTTATATAATATAAACAAAACAAATCACTAAATTGTTACAAAAAGTGAGCTAAGTGGATATGTAGAAGAAGAGACGCGGGGAACATATAAAACTTATTCAGCGTAACTTATCCATGCTTCTAAGGCATATGTGCACATATAACATCGTCTAAGCATGAACATTTGTCAACTTTAGCTCCTCTTCCTTTTGAACTTGCCGCCTCTGCTAGACAAATGGCTAAGGAGGAATCTTGGAACAAATTTGAGCATGAGTTGATACTTTATACTTTAGTTTGATGAATTTCTCTCTTAAATTAGTTACATAGATATCTAATTAAAAACCATTGACTAGACTGTTGATGGTTTCAATAGAAGCAAAATTGTTTGCGACGTGAATGATCTTGTCGGGGAAGTACACAGAGATATGCTTTCACTTGAGATGGGTTTTGAGGGAACTTGTTTCTTTGAAAGTTCTTAATGAATATTATTGAAGTTAATGTTGTGTTGTTTTTGCTAATTGTGTTTTGTACGGAGGAATACCTCTCACTATAAGGAGTTCGTCTCCACAACACATCCTTATCTATTATAGAAATGGTTGTCCTTTCAACCTCCATCTCAATGGTAACTAACTCTTTTTCTTTCTCTACTCTTTCAAATCATCTTTCTATCTTTTTCACGATATGTCACTAGTGCAAAGTGACGAATATAATTTTAAAATTTACACCTATTATATAAAAAATGGGTGTAAATAAAAAACACGGTGACAAATTTGTAAATAAAATGTCATTTTAAGTATTAATGCGTGACAATAGACACCCTATTTAAAAAAAAAGGTGTGAATTAAAAAAATTATTATAGTCAAATTTATATTACTCCCATTAAAAGTAAAATGGGTGTAAATTTAAATTTCCTGAAAAAAAATTGTTTATTTTATAACTCTAAATATTAAATCTTATACAAATTAACAAACCACAATATATTTTAGGGTTAAATAAGTATTAGGTCCCTGAAAATAACCCAACATTCAAGTTTGGTCCCTATAAATATTTTCTTCAAGGTTTGGTCCCCCTAATGTTTTCTGTTTCCAACTATAGTCCCTCCCGTTAGTTTTCACTAACGGAGGATGACATGGCGTGCCATGTGTGCTAACATTTCTTGCCAACTGTGTATAATTTCTTTGACCAATGAGAGACCAAACTTGAATGTTGGATTATTTTCAGGGACCTAATACTTATTTAACAATAAAAGATTAAAATAAATAATTTTTTTTGGAAATATTAAAAATAAAAGATTAAACTAAAAATAAAAGATGAAAATATTTTTTTTGGAATTTTTTTTAATATTATCTTAACAAATAAATACCAATTAGTAATCATTTATGCATGCAATATCAATTAGTAATCATTTATGCTTTCTCCATATTTTGTAAAACCGCTTTGTAAATTTTCATTTGAATGTTGTGCTGCTGAACTTTACTAGATTCTTTTGTTGATGTTATAGTATCCATTTCCTTTTGCAACATATTCTCCTCATTCTTGAACTGCAGTTGAAGTTGTTTTAGTGGTTTTTTCTCTATATTTATTGTCTCTAAACCTCTTATTGAGTTAATGATTATGCTGAATTTGAGCCAAGATTTGGTTCCTCACCATCAGTTGAATAATCTGCTTGTACATATTTGAACTAATTGAATACAAATTATTATTTTCCTCAGAACTTCTTGAAATATATTGTGTATTCTCTTATGCCTAAGTGAATGTTGTTGGTTCTTCATCTTAGAACTGTAAGAATTATGTTTGTTTTGCTCCTTAGAACTGCTTGAAATTTGTTGATTCCGCTCCTTAGGATTCAATGAACTTTGTTGGTTCTACTCCATAGAAATGTGTTGTTGGTTATGGTCCGTAGAACTGTGGATATATATATATATATATATATATATATATATATATATATATATATATATATATATATAACGAAGGAATGACTAGTATTTAACGCCATGGGTGGTGTAAAATTCATTAGTTTTTTTTTTTTGCACTTTGTATTATAATTATATATATGTTACTCTCAACGATTAAGATAATGTTTAACCTTCCCTGTTTTTATATTCTTGCAGGTTTAACTACAACTTTTTTACTTATTGGTTTGACTACAACTTTTTTTTTACCTTTATGTATCTATGTAACTTTTAATTGAAATGTTAAATTGTTGTCAACTTCTGAATTATGAAGATCTAAAACCTTTGTTGTCATTTGCTGGTTGAACTATAGTTGTTCTTGAGTCTATAGTTGTCCATATGCTTTCATTGCATGACGTGGTTAAAAATTTAATATGCTTGAATATAAATATCTTTTACATTCGATGTACTGTTTTTTCCTTACGATCATTGTCGGTGATGTTTGAGCAGTGATTTGGTTTTATCATGTTTTCTTTGAGTTGTGGCTTGTTTCAAAACATTACTTTCGGTTACAAGAGAAGTTGTGAAATGAATATGAGGAAGGGAGTTGGTTTTGACGTTTTATGTTGTTCTCTGTCTATGTTTTTTTGTTGTTGTTCTAGTTTTGCTAATAGTGGAGGTATTGTTGGTTTACATGCTTTAGCTACCAAGGGATACATTGCTTTTATTGTTAGTTTAATTATTTATTTGTTAAGATAATACTAAAAAAAATTCCAAAAAAAATATTTTAATATTTTATTTTTGGTTTAATCTTTTATTTTTAATATTTAAAAAAAAATATTTATTTTAATCTTTTATTGTTAAATAAGTATTAGATCCCTGAAAATAACCCAACATTCAAGTTTGGTCCCTAACTGGTCAAAGAAATTATACACAGTTGGCAAGGAATGTTAGCATACATGGCACGGCATGTCATCCTCTGTTAGTGAAAACTAACGGGAGGGACTACAGTTGGAAACAGAAAACATTAGGGGGACCAAACCTTGAAGAAAATATTTATAGGGACCAAACTTGAATGTTGTGTTATTTTCAGGGACCTAATACTTATTTAACCCTATATTTTAGTAAGTGTTAATTGGATAAGGAAGTGAATTAACGAGTGTAAATTATTAAGTTAATATTGTGTAAATAAAATAATAAAAAAACACACAACAAATGACCACATTGTATTTGCATCGATCAAACCCCATTTATCTAAAACCCCATTTCTCTGCACAATCGAAATCGTAATCAAGATCAAGAATTTGATTTTGCTTTCTCTCTCTATTTCATCGATTCAAGGTTTTTTTTTTTCAATTTCAATGTCATGGAATTCCTTAAGAGGTGGATCCTTTTGGGGCGATGTCGATCCTTATCGATCAACGTAACACCATTCCTCTCTCTCTTTCTTCGTTTCCCCAATTTCTTGATATTAACATGTTTGAATTGCAGAGACGGCCTCACCACCAGAATTGTCGCTGCTCCCTCCGATGAAATTCAGTTGCATATTGATCGTGATATGGAATTCGATGATGAGATCACCGGTCTTCATGGTAAAGTTAGAAGATTGAGAAATGTAATGTATCTATCTATCTATCTTCCCCAATTTTACCTACTTTTTCTTTCTAATTATGTACCTGCTTATACACAATATAAAAATTGTTCTTTTTTGCAATATTGATTTTTAGGTTTCACTATGTTGGAAAAGAGGGGAAATTAGCAGAACCATATAGTTAAACTCATCTTGTATGTGTTTATGCATGTGGAGTTTAATCACTATACACTTGATAATTGGATCGGTTGATTGTTTTTCAGCCATTCTTTGAATGATATGATTCATATGATATTTGATAACTAATGCTTTCATGCCTGCTGCTTCCAGCTGAGTTTATAGTCTTAGCAGCTTGACTTGTTGTTCAATTATGTGTTGGTTACTTGCTAAGTACTTTATTAGTATTAGAATTAGTTTTATGAAGTTGTATTAGGTGTAGATATTCTTTCTTTTTTTCTTCCTAATGTTATACATTTATGCTGCAGGTTGCTGAAGAGATAGGGACAGAAGTCAAGACTCATAACGATTTGGACCACTTGGTCGTCATTCTGTTCATTTGATCAAGTATTTTGAGGTAGGATCCCACTTTAGTTTAAAATTTACTCAAGTGAATGTCTCTATTTCTTGATTGTAATTAGTTACTAAAGTTTTCAAATAACTTTCTTTGTCTAGAGTATTGATGGGGTGAGTAAAATTAAAGACGGATATATCCCAGCAACATGGATGTTGGAAGTTACAAGTACAATACAAGAATTTAATTTGGGTGTTGATTTTACCGACTTGTACAAAAATTCCGATCTATATAGGTACACTAGTGCATTTGGATATGAATCTATTAACTATAGTAGCTATTCCTATCAGGTTTGCAACATACTTAAATTATTATGTATGGCTCTTCAGGAGAAACAAACAACTTATACAAGAACTTGGCCAGCCTGCTCTTGGTTCAAATGATCTTCATTTCCCTACACAATTCTCGTAGTCATTCTTGGTCCAATGCCAGGCCTGCTTATGGAAGCAACGTTGGTCATATTGGCGTAATTCACCACATTCATAGCCTTGATGTTCGGAACAATGTTTTGGGACCTCGGTGGCAAACAGTAAGTCAAACTATTTTTAATTAAAAAATAATTCCATATTGTTCACCATACATTATACTATCTCTGTTTATTTACATATAAGTTCTAATACCTTTTGGTGTCTTGCAGCGCAAGTAGACAAAACCTGTTGAATGCTGTGGGTTCTATGTATACTGTCGTTCTCTTCCTTGGAATACAAAATTCTTCTTCTGTGTAGCCAGTGGTTGCAGTTGAAAGAACTGTTTTTTATCGAGAAAAAGCTGCTGGAATGTATTCTCCCTTACCCTATGCAATTTCACAAGTCACTATAATCATTGCTTAATCTACTGACTTATTTAATGCTTAATTTAGTATGCAAACTAGAATTTCTCATACTAATACCTCCCTTTTCGTCACAGATTTTGGTAGAGATACCTTATATCTTTGCTCAAACTCTGACATATGGAGTTATAGTGTATGCCATGATCGGATTTGACTGGACCGCAGAGAAATTCACATTGCTCTATTTTACCTTCTATGGTATGATGGCTGTGGCAGTGACACCAAATCACCATGTTGCTGCTATCGTGGCTGCTCCATTTTATGCAATTTGGAACCTTTTTTCAGGATTCGTCGTCCCGAGACCTGTAAGTGCTAACATTCAGAAAGACTGTTCAAATGTATTTATGTTATATGTATGCTAATTATTGTGTTTTTGTTCTTCTTACCTTTTGATAACAGAGCATTCCAGTATGGTGACGGTACTACTGGGCATGTCCAGTTGCATGGACCATCTAGGGATTTTTCAAAAACGTTGTTAACAAGGTTTAAACTGGTAATCACTTTACTCTTTTGATGTCTCTGTCTCTGTCTATCACTTTATTGAGTAGTTGAATTTATTTGAATGACTCGTTGAAAATTGTTATTTTGTGATTGTGATTTTTATTGTGGAGGGTGAGTGAGTCATTTTTCTATTTTTAGAAATTTTAGAATTTTTATTATTATTTGTTTTAGGTTTTTGATTAATTATTAATTATCTTGTTTATTTTTGTTAATTAAATGCTTTGTTTCATTTCACAGCTCATTCAAGTTTGGATAAGCATTTGGCTCGTTGGTTTGGGTTGAATCAGTCAAAGTATCAATGGGCTCTTAAAGATTATTACGAGACCAACGAAATTGTGAGGTCGTCGTTAATTTGTTATTAAACTACTAATTAACACTATAATTATGCTTAATATGCCTATGGAATTGTATAATCTTTAACTTTTTTTCATGAGATTTCATTTGATTTCAACATATATCTTTTCAGATTATTCTGTTGAAGAATATCTTTTCTAAGAGAACATTCTCTTCTGTTGAATCTTGATTGGCTTCTGTTTGACTGCGTGAATGTTTTTCCCTTAATCCTTTTAAGAAATAGATTGTTTTGTTAAATATTCTTATTATTCTACGTTTGACATGTATTTTAAAATTTTATTTATTGCATTTCTTTTCAAAGCGAGCACGGAAAGAAATGTGTAACAATACACATGCTTTGGCTTTATGTGATGTTTGCATGCGGCTTGATGAATTACATGGAAGCTTAAGTTGAATGTTGGGAAAAATTAGTTTACCACCTTAACATTTCAATGATTGTAAGAAGTATTTAGCCACTTATTTTCATATATGTAGCTTGATGAATTTGTCCTTTGATTATTATTATTATTATTATTATTATTATTATATATTTTTTTTTATGTTTGCATGTAGAGATGTTTATCCACACACTCTTGACCTGTTGTCCTCAATATATAATAATATTATTGTTATTATTATGATTTAAATATTATCTTATAGGTTTGACAATCTTTGGATTGTTTGGGATATTTTATTTTCTTACAGCACGACTATGTAAATGTTTTTTTTTTTAAATTTAAATTACCCCCTGTTCTATATGCAACTTATGTAGTATATATTGCTTGTTGCAGGTCTTCTATGACTTTGATTGGGAATTAGACGAACTCGAAGTAATGAATTACCCGTTCTATTTTTCTTAGTATTGGTATATTCTGTAGGAAGATATATACTGAATGACGGCTGTTGTTTTTATAATCGTTGTTGTTTACTCTAAATGGCTGAATGTTACTATGTCATTGAGTTCTAGGAAATTTTAACTTAACTGTGGTGTGCAAATGGGATTGTTAGACATATGATTAAAGTGGTTATCTTATTTATCATTGATGTGTTTCATTGTTTGTCCACCTTCTTGCCTTTGAAATAAAGATGGCTATAGGACTCTTACAGTCGAATGTTCAATTTTCTGCAGGAATTCACCGATAAGCTTATCGAGGCGGAAGAGTTATCAGCAGACCAAAAGGACACCTTCAAGGTAGAAAAAAGAAGATATTTTGTCGATTCATTATTCATATTGTCACATCTTTCATGTAACAAGTCTGTTTGATCCCTTTCTTTCTTTTTAGGAATTTGTCAAAGAAAAGGTTCGGGAAGCAAAGAAAGCCAACAGAGAGGTACTTTTCGGTTCATAACCAGGTATTACGGAAAGGCTCACGAGGTTCTCTGAATGGCTCCAAGTCAATTATGGCAATTTTCTTGGCTTGTTTTGCCGGTATTTTATATGATGATTACAAGGCAACACCTTGGTGCCCCCATACAAATTGTCTTTACCAAAGTAACTGTCCAAAGGGTTCATAGAATGTGAAATTGTAAGCTCAGAAATCCTAGAAAAGTGAACTAGGTGGTGAGGGTAATTTAGACATGTTTCTGGATTCCATTTTGTAGAGAATTTTTTATCAGCTTGAGCTCCAATTCGCATTGCTCTTAGCTTGTCTTTGTATTCTCTTATGAGTATTTTATTTTTCAAACTTTCTCAATGGAAAATTAGCATGTTTTTATCCAACTTGAACTTACTTTTCCAGCCGCAAATGCTGGATTATGCATGTAAAAATGTTCATATTCTCCTAATTTAGAAGACTAGAAAGTGTTGAATTTGTCATGAAGCTCTATGCATTTAAACACGTTTGAAGGTGTGGCTTTGTCTTTGGCCATGTAGGTTCCTGGAAAGGGAAAGTCCTTGGTTTCCTGCAAAGAGGTTACCAAGGTTCATAGAAGTGTAGTTCTGCCCAACATGTTTCCAAATGGCGGAAGCTATCGAGATATTGATGGTAACAGTAATGGTGATGGTAACGGACATCCTGAAGATGGTGTTTAAGTAGGGGAGAATCCTGCGATGCAGGAGTATACTAAGATAGTTTCTGATTTCTGACTAGAGCAATGCATGCGTTTACTGCCTCATGATCATAACTCTGGAGCCTTCTTTATAGCTGTATTGCAAAAAGTTTCTCATCTGCCAAGTTATTTCTTAACTTCACTGTAGATGAATCCAATAATGAATCAAAAAAATTGTAGATTATGCAAAAGTTATTAATGATCTAATAATCAAGTTAGAGAGGTGTCGAACAAATTTCACCCCAACATTCAGGATGAATACAATTCAGTTTGAGAAGGGCTATTTTTTCTCCATTACAATTGCAACTAGCTAAATAGCCTCTTGCTAGTTAATTGTTTGTATTCTTGAAATTTATGTTCACATTTAAAAGGATGTAATGTATCATATGAAATAAGAAATAAGGTGTAATGTATCATATGAAATAGGGTGTAAATAGAATTAAATATAATATAATAATCATATTTCACGCCCGTGATAATTAAAATAGGGTGTAATATACCATATTTTTACATCATATTTAAAGAAATAGGGTGTAAATTTGTTGACATTCATAGTAAGCATTATTTATTTTATACCTGATTTTTATCAAATGCGGTGTAAATTTGTTTGATTTAAATGTATATATGTAACAATTTACACCCGTTTTCTATTAAAAAAGGGTGTAACTTAGCATGTATTTACACCTGATTTTTATCAAATGAGGTGTAGATTTGTTTTATTGTAACAATTTACACCCGTTTTTACTAAAAAAGGGTGTAACTTAGTATGTATTTACACCCAATTTTATCAAATGGGGTGTAAATTTGTTTGATTTAAATGTAGTATATATATAACAATTTACACATGTTTTCTATTAAAAAAGGGTGTAATTTAGCATGTATTTAAACCCGTTTTTAAACGGGTGTAAGTTCGTTAGACATTTCTCACCCGTTGAAAGACTGGAAGAGCGGGAATAATCTTCTAAAAAAGATCCACCATGGAAGACTGCTGCTGAGGTTCCTTGGGGGAGATTCAAATGAAAACTCATTTGGGAGTCTACTGCCGAGATTCACTAGGAGATACCTATTGCCAAGATTCTACGAGAAAATACCTACTACCAAGGCCTACTAGGAAATCTTATATCGAGATTAACCAGCGAATCTACTACCGTGATTCTGTAGGGAAATACCTTCTGCCGATGTCTACTGGGGAATCTTCTGCTGAGATCAACCAAGGAATCTACTGCCGAGATTCACTTTAAAAAAAAGGTATACGTACTGTCGAGGTCTACTGGAAATCTTCTGCTGATATTAACCAAGAAATATACTGCCAAGATCAAACAAAGAATCTACTGTCGAGATTCACTTAGAAAATTACCTGTTGCCGAGGTTTTAACTGGAAAATCTTCTGTCGAGATCAACCAGGGAATTTATTGCTAAGATTCACTTTGAAAGATAGGTATACCTACTGCCGAGGTCTAGTGGAAATCTTGTGTCGAGATTAACAAGGAAATCTACTGCTGAGATCGAACAGAGAATCTACTATCGCGATTCACTGAGAAAAATACTTACTGTTGAGGTTTTAACTAGAAAATCATCTGTCGAGATTAGCCAGGGGATCTACTGTCGAGATTCTGTGAGAAAAATACCTGCTACCGAGGTTTAACTAGAAAATATTCTGCCGAGATTAACCAGGGAATCTTCAGTCGAGATTCTTCTTACAAGCATAGAGTAGTTGACTGTAGTAACAATTTTTATCTTCACATGTAGATGAGACATGGTTCATTTTATGCTTATGATTTAATATGCTCTGATGTGCATTTGGTTAATGTATGTATGCGTGCTAATGAGAATTGGTCTTTTATTGCATATGTTTGATTTTCAAGGCTTCATGTTATGGGAATATGCCAAATGAATGTGATGATATGCATGACATGACACTAGAGCAAAGTGACTTGATTACTACATGGCAATGATTTATTCAATGACTTAAAGATTTCCAAGGTTGTACATATGGTGGGTAATGGATGAAAGAAAGTCTTTTGCAACATGGTTTCTTGTCGAGGGAAAAGTAATTTTGATGGGAGGTCATTTCCAGCATGATTTCCCGACACTCATTTTGAACTCAATGGCGTGTTGCTTGAGCAGCTTGAACAACTTGAAAATCTAGATAGGATTTGCCTTTCAATAGTTCTCTTGCCCGAGTTTGTTGGGTCTTTGAAGGAATTTACCTCAAAAGGAGTTTGGAAACAACTTTTTATGACACGACCTTGAGATGGCTTGCCCCTGTGTTCTGAACTTTGAAGTCTACGCCAAACACAACAAATAATTATATTTCAAAGATGCTTGTGAGACACATTTCTTGCTTCATAGACACATTCCCAATCCTTTGACATCTATCACAGGATTTAACAAATTTATGAGCATTTTTAAAAAGAGAAGGCCAAAAATAACCTGATTGAAGTACCTTAGCTGCAGTTCTTACCTCTCCAAAGTGTCCTCCATAAGGTGCGTTGTGACAAGATGTCAGAATTTGTCGTGCCTCAGATTAATCCACACATCGCCTTAGTAAGTAGTCACCATATTTATTCTACAGAAAATGCTCATCCCAGTAATAACTTTTAGACATGTGAAAGAATCTTTTCCTTTGCTGGTAGTTGAACTCTGGTGGGATGTATCCACTGAACAAATAGTTAACAATGTCAATGTACCATGGGGTCACGCCTGTAGTGTTCATCAGTAACTTCTCATCTGAAAATACAAAGATGCTTTCAAATAATAAACTAAACCTATTACTCTACACACACATTAATTAAAATGAATATTAAACCACACAAATACAATATATCCAGCACACTCTATTTTCGAGTTTGAAACCAATTAATAATAAAAATGATACTTATCAATAATTAGAATACAAAATGTAAAAGGATTATAGATTAATAGTTACCATTTAGCATTTTTCTTTGTGAATTCAAGAGTTAAAGTTTTGAGTCAAACTAGGTCAACTTCCTCTACTCCACTATTACTCTTGTCACCATATGATATTTTTTGCAATGAGGTTTTTTGGTGCTTATGAGTACCAAGGTTGGTATTTGAGTTTTTTTTAAGAAAACAAGAGCAAAAATGAGGTTATTAGAGAAATAGTAGGTGTCGGGTGATGTGTATTGAAGTGATGAGTCATGAAGTCGTGTGGTGTACTACACGATGAAGATAAAAGATCTTCATGAATTACTTTTGCTTTTTCCTTGTTGTCTCCCTCCTCTCAGCAATGCTATGTACTAATAACATGTTATTTTCAAAAATAGAGAAAAGAAACAAAAGAAATTTTGAAAGCTTAGTAACTAAGTGTTACTAAAAAGGGATAAAAAAACAACTTTTAAATAGAAAATGATAAATGAATTAAAATAAAAATTAACTATTTAACGTAAACTTAAATAAAAATTTGATTAAATCCTAATTAAATAAAAATGTTTATTTAACAAAAAGTGAAAATGAAACTGGTTAAAAATGAATAAATAGTCTGGTATCGAATTGCTCGAAAAAATAAAATGAATGCGCCAAAATGATCAGAACAAAATAAATGACTTGGAAAAATACAACGTTCGATCAAATTGATCAAAATGCAATCAGAAAAGCAGTCAAAAATTAAAACGCGCACGCCAGGTTAAACTACGCGAAACATAGATTAATATAACTAATGACTGCAAGTTCAATTTTGAAACTTTTCGTCCACTGATTTTACGCACAATTGACTTTTAGTTTGACTCATTCTCCTGTAAATCCGACAAATTTATTCTGACTGCCAGTTCGGGAATTATGCAGCATGAAATGCATGTTATGCTATACAGATGATGCAGATGCTATGATAACTATATCAATTCAAATAATCAGGGTAAAAATTGGGATATGACTGTTTCCCCTATTTATGTATCTTCAACCAGGGAATATAGAGAAAGATACTTTTCATATGATCGCATTGGAGATAGTTAAATATAAAAAAGACCCAAATATTGTCCCTGAATGCAGATGCAATGATATGTTATGAATGCATGAAGGACTCGCTTTTTGGTTTGCTAGGGATACGAGGTATGAGATGAACCATGGCACAATTTTTTATGATGGATGATGGACGAACATGTGGGGATTGGTGGAGACATATGGTAGTGGTGATCCACGGGAAATGTCTGAGACATTAAGTGAAGACTCACTAGGAATGACAAATTGCTAGGGAAAAGACACTGGGGAAGATTCAAACTGCTTTATCAATAAGGTTCAGGCATGACCTGACAACACTTAGAATATATCTAACGGTTTTGGAGTCTTCTTATTAGAAGATCATCCACATAAACAAGACATTGGAGTCTTCTTACTAGAAGATCATCCACACAGAACAAGTCTATGACGACTCTTTATGAAGAAATCGATCAAAACAAACATAATTGGTGTTTTCCAACAAGAAAAATATCCAAACTTTAGAAATTCCTTAAATTGAAAAGTCACTCAAGAGCTTATAAGAATCATAAGGAAAATAAAGGTAATAAACTCTCTGTATGCGCCAACAACAATTGGACTTTAAAACAGAATGCCGACAACAATTGGATTTTAAAACAGAAGACAACAATCAATGACAAGAACTTGGTTAATGCAAAATGGGCGCGAAACATTTTTCGGGCTATGCGTGATTTCTGAATTTGCTTTATGCATGATGTGTGAATGATCATGATATGTAAATGCTGTATTTATGAAATGACATGAAATGAAGCTTGGTAAGATGCCTTATTGGTGAATGGAAATGCAAGGTGAAATCACTGGGGAGAGAAATGATCAACTAATCTGACTGCTTGCATGCTTTTCGGGAATAATCTTCTAAAAAAGATCCACCATGGAAGACTGCTGCTGAGGTTCCTTGGGGGAGATTCAAATGTAAACTCATTTGGGAGTCTACTGCCGAGATTCACTAGGAGATACCTATTGCCAAGATTCTACGAGAAAATACCTACTACCAAGGCCTACTAGGAAATCTTATGCCGAGATTAACCAGCGAATCTACTACCGTGATTCTGTAGGGAAATACCTTCTGCCGATGTCTACTGGGGAATCTTCTGCTGAGATCAACCAAGGAATCTACTGCTGAGATTCACTTTAAAAGAAAGGTATACCTATTGTCGAGGTCTACTGGAAATCTTCTGCTGATATTAACCAAGAAATATACTGCCAAGATCAAACAAAGAATCTACTGTCGAGATTCACTTAGAAAATTACCTGTTGCCGAGGTTTTAACTGGAAAATCTTCTGTCGAGATCAACCAGGGAATTTATTGCTAAGATTCACTTTGAAAGATAGGTATACCTACTGCCGAGGTCTAGTGGAAATCTTGTGTCGAGATTAACAAGGAAATCTACTGCCGAGATCGAACAGAGAATCTACTGTCGCGATTCACTGAGAAAAATACTTACTGTTGAGGTTTTAACTAGAAAATCATCTGTCGAGATTAGCCAGGGGATCTACTGTCGAGATTCTGTGAGAAAAATACCTGCTACCGAGGTTTAACTAGAAAATATTCTGCCGAGATTAACCAGGGAATCTTCAGTCGAGATTCTTCTTACAAGCATAGAGTAGTTGACTGTAGTAACAATTTTTATCTTCACATGTAGATGAGACATGGTTCATTTTATGCTTATGATTGAATATGCTCTGATGTGCATTTGGTTAATGTATGTATGCGTGCTAATGAGAATTGGTCTTTTATTGCATATGTTTGATTTTCAAGGCTTCATGTTATAGGAATATGCCAAATGAATGTGATGATATGCATGACATGACACTAGAGCAAAGTGACTTGATTACTACCTGGCAATGATTTATTCAATGACTTAAAGATTTCCAAGGTTGTACATATGGTGGGTAATGGATGAAAGAAAGTCTTTTGCAACATGGTTTCTTGTCGAGGGAAAAGTAATTTTGATGGGAGGTCATTTCCAGCATGATTTCCCGACACTCATTTTGAACTCAATGGCGTGTTGCTTGAGCAGCTTGAACAACTTGAAAATCTAGATAGGATTTGCCTTGCAATAGTTCTCTTGCCCGAGTTTTTTGGGTCTTTGAAGGAATTTACCTCAAAAGGAGTTTGGAAACAACTTTTTATGACACGACCTTGAGATGGCTTGCCCCTGTGTTCTGAACTTTGAAGTCTACGCCAAACACAACAAATAATTCTATTTCAAAGATGCTTGTGAGAGACATTTCTTGCTTCATAGACACATTCCCAATCCTTTGACATCTATCACAGGATTTAACAAATTTATGAGCATTTTTAAAAAGAGAAGGCCAAAAATAACCTGATTGAAGTACCTTAGCTGCAGTTCTTACCTCTCCAAAGTGTCCTCCATAAGGTGCGTTGTGACAAGATGTCAGGATCTGTCGTGCCTCAGATTAATCCACACATCGCCTTAGTAAGTAATCACCATATTTCTTATACAGAAAATGCTCATCCTAGTAATAACTTTTAGACATGTGAAAGAATCTTTTCCTTTGCTGGTAGTTGAACTCTGGTGGGATGTATCCACTGAACAAATAGTTAACAATGTCAATGTACCATGGGGTCACGCCTGTAGTGTTCCTCAGTAACTTCTCATCTGAAAATACAAAGATGCTTTCATATAATAAACTAAACCTATTACTCTACACACACATTAATTAAAATGAATATTAAACCACACAAATACAATATATCCAGCACACTCTATTTTCGAGTTTGAAACCAATTAATAATAAAAATGATATTTATCAACAATTAGAATACAAAATGTAAAAGGATTATAGATTAATAGTTACCATTTAGCATTTTTCTTTGTGAATTCAAGAGTTAAAGTTTTGAGTCAAACTAGGTCAACTTCCTCTACTCCACTATTACTCTTGTCACCATATGATATTTTTTGCAATGAGGTTTTTTGGTGCTTATGAGTAGGAAGGTTGGTATTTGATTTTTTTTAAGAAAACAAGAGCAAAAATGAGGTTATTAGAGAAATAGTAGGTGTGGGGTGATGTGTATTGAAGTGATGAGTCATGAAGTTGTGTGGTGTACTACACGATGAAGATAAAAGATCTTCATGAATTACTTTTGCTTTTTCCTTGTTGTCTCCCTCCTCTCAGCAATGCTATGTACTAATAACCTGTTATTTTCGAAAATAGAGAAAAGAAACAAAAGAAATTTTGAAAGCTTAGTAACTAAGTGTTACTAAAAAGGGATAAAAAAACAACTTTTAAATAAAAAATGATAAATGAATTAAAATAAAAATTAACTATTTAACGTAAACTTAAATAAAAATTTGATTAAATCCTAATTAAATAAAAATGATTATTTAACTAAAAGTGAAAATGAAACTGGTTAAAAATGAATAAATAGTTTGGTATCGAAGTGCTCGAAAAAATAAAATGAATGCGCCAAAATGATCAGAACAAAATAAATGACTTGGAAAAATACAACGTTCGATCAAATTGATCAAAATGCATTCAGAAAAGCAGTCAAAAATTAAAACGCGCACGCCAGGTTAAACTACGCGAAACGTAGATTAATATAACTAATGACTGCAAGTTCAATTTTGAAACTTTTCGTCCACTGATTTTACGCACAATTGACTTTTAGTTTGACTCATTCCCCTGTAAATCCGACAAATTTATTCCGACTGCCAGTTCGGGAATTATGCAACATGAAATGCATGTTATGCTATATAGATGATGCAGATGCTATAATAACTATATCAATTCAAATAATCAGGGTAAAAATTAGGATATGACAGTTTCCCCTATTTATGTATCTTCAACCAAGGAATATAGAGAAAGATACTTTTCATATGATCGCATTGGAGATAGTTAAATATAAAAAAGACCCAAATATTGTCCCTGAATGCAGATGCAATGATATGTTATGAATGCATGAAGGACTCGCTTTTTGGTTTGCTAGGGATACGAGGTATGAGATGAACCATGGCACAATTTTTTATGATGGATGATGGACGAACATGTGGGGATTGGTGGAGACATATGGTAGTGGTGATCCACGGGAAATGTCAGAGACATTAAGTGAAGACTCACTAAGAATGACAAATTGCTAGGGAAAAGACACTAGGGAAGATTCAAACTGCTTTATCAATAAAGTTCAGGCATGACTTGACAACACTTAGAATATATCTAACGGTTTTGGAGTCTTCTTATTAGAAGATCATCCACATAAACAAGACATTGGAGTCTTCTTACTAGAAGATCATCCACACAGAACAAGTCTATGACGACTCTTTATGAAGAAATCGATCAAAACAAACATAATTGGTGTTTTCCAACAAGAAAAATATCCAAGCTTCTAGAAATTCCTTAAATTGAAAAGTCACTCAAGAGCTTATAAGAATCATAAGGAAAATAAAGGTAATAAACTCTCTGTATGCGCCAACAACAATTGGACTTTAAAACAGAATGCCGGCAACAATTGGATTTTAAAACAGAAGACAACAATCAATGACAAGAACTTGGTTAATGCAAAATGGGCGCGAAACATTTTTCGGGCTATGCGTGATTTCTGAATTTGCTTTATGCATGATGTGTGAATGATCATGATATGTAAATGCTGTATTTATGAAATGACATGAAATGAAGCTTGGTAAGATGCCTTATTGGTGAATGGAAATGCAAGGTGAAATCACTGGGGAGAGAAATGATCAACTAATCTGACTGCTTGCATGCTCTTCGGGAATAATCTTCTAAATTATTAACCCTATATTTTAGTAAGTGTTAATTGGATAAGGAAGTGAATTAACGAGTGTAAATTATTAAGTTAATATTGTGTAAATAAAATAATAAAAAAACACACAACAAATGACCACATTGTATTTGCATCGATCAAACCCCATTTATCTAAAACCCCATTTCTCTGCACAATCGAAATCGTAATCAAGATCAAGAATTTGATTTTGCTTTCTCTCTCTATTTCTTCGATTCAAGGTTTTTTTTTTTTCAATTTCAATGTCATGGAATTCCTTAAGAGGTGGATCCTTTTGGGGCGATGTCGATCCTTATCGATCAACGTAACACCATTCCTCTCTCTCTTTCTTCGTTTCCCCAATTTCTTGATATTAACATGTTTGAATTGCAGAGACGGCCTCACCACCAGAATTGTCGCTGCTCCCTCCGATGAAATTCAGTTGCATATTGATCGTGATATGGAATTCGATGATGAGATCACCGGTCTTCATGGTAAAGTTAGAAGATTGAGAAATGTAATGTATCTATCTATCTATCTTCCCCAATTTTACCTACTTTTTCTTTCTAATTATGTACCTGCTTATACACAATATAAAAATTGTTCTTTTTTGCAATATTGATTTTTAGGTTTCACTATGTTGGAAAAGAGGGGAAATTAGCAGAACCATATAGTTAAACTCATCTTGTATGTGTTTATGCATGTGGAGTTTAATCACTATACACTTGATAATTGGATCGGTTGATTGTTTTTCAGCCATTCTTTGAATGATATGATTCATATGATATTTGATAACTAATGCTTTCATGCCTGCTGCTTCCAGCTGAGTTTATAGTCTTAGCAGCTTGACTTGTTGTTCAATTATGTGTTGGTTACTTGCTAAGTACTTTATTAGTATTAGAATTAGTTTTATGAAGTTGTATTAGGTGTAGATATTCTTTCTTTTTTTCTTCCTAATGTTATACATTTATGCTGCAGGTTGCTGAAGAGATAGGGACAGAAGTCAAGACTAATAACGATTTGGACCACTTGGTCGTCATTCTGTTCATTTGATCAAGTATTTTGAGGTAGGATCCCACTTTAGTTTAAAATTTACTCAAGTGAATGTCTCTATTTCTTGATTGTAATTAGTTACTAAAGTTTTCAAATAACTTTCTTTGTCCAGAGTATTGATGGGGTGAGTAAAATTAAAGACGGATATATCCCAGCAACATGGATGTTGGAAGTTACAAGTACAATACAAGAATTTAATTTGGGTGTTGATTTTACCGACTTGTACAAAAATTCTGATCTATATAGGTACACTAGTGCATTTGGATATGAATCTATTAACTATAGTAGCTATTCCTATCAGGTTTGCAACATACTTAAATTATTATGTATGGCTCTTCAGGAGAAACAAACAACTTATACAAGAACTTGGCCAGCCCGCTCTTGGTTCAAATGATCTTCATTTCCCTACACAATTCTCGTAGTCATTCTTGGTCCAATGCCAGGCCTGCTTATGGAAGCAACGTTGGTCATATTGGCGTAATTCACCACATTCATAGCCTTGATGTTCGGAACAATGTTTTGGGACCTCGGTGGCAAACAGTAAGTCAAACTATTTTTAATTAAAAAATAATTCCATATTGTTCACCATACATTATACTATCTCTGTTTATTTACATATAAGTTCTAATACCTTTTGATGTCTTGCATCGCAAGTAGACAAAACCTGTTGAATGCTGTGGGTTCTATGTATACCGTCGTTCTCTTCCTTGGAATACAAAATTCTTCTTCTGTGTAGCCAGTGGTTGCAGTTGAAAGAACTGTTTTTTATCGAGAAAAAGCTGCTGGAATGTATTCTGCCTTACCCTATGCAATTTCACAAGTCACTATAATCATTGCTTAATCTACTGACTTATTTAATGCTTAATTTAGTATGCAAACTAGAATTTCTCATACTAATACCTCCCTTTTCGTCACAGATTTTGGTAGAGATACCTTATATCTTTGCTCAAACTCTGACATATGGAGTTATAGTGTATGCCATGATCGGATTTGACTGGACCGCAGAGAAATTCACATTGCTCTATTTTACCTTCTATGGTATGATGGCTGTGGCAGTGACACCAAATCACCATGTTGCTGCTATCGTGGCTGCTCCATTTTATGCAATTTGGAACCTTTTTTCAGGATTCGTCGTCCCGAGACCTGTAAGTGCTAACATTCAGAAAGACTGTTCAAATGTATTTATGTTATATGTATGCTAATTATTGTGTTTTTGTTCTTCTTACCTTTTGATAACAGAGCATTCCAGTATGGTGACGGTACTACTGGGCATGTCCAGTTGCATGGACCATCTAGGGATTTTTCAAAAACGTTGTTAACAAGGTTTAAACTGGTAATCACTTTACTCTTTTGATGTCTCTGTCTCTGTCTATCACTTTATTGAGTAGTTGAATTTATTTGAATGACTCGTTGAAAATTGTTATTTTGTGATTGTGATTTTTATTGTGGAGGGTGAGTGAGTCATTTTTCTATTTTTAGAAATTTTAGAATTTTTATTATTATTTGTTTTAGGTTTTTGATTAATTATTAATTATCTTGTTTATTTTTGTTAATTAAATGCTTTGTTTCATTTCACAGCTCATTCAAGTTTGGATAAGCATTTGGCTCGTTGGTTTGGGTTGAATCAGTCAAAGTATCAATGGGCTCTTAAAGATTATTACGAGACCAACGAAATTGTGAGGTCGTCGTTAATTTGTTATTAAACTACTAATTAACACTATAATTATGCTTAATATGCCTATGGAATTGTATAATCTTTAACTTTTTTTCATGAGATTTCATTTGATTTCAACATATATCTTTTCAGATTATTCTGTTGAAGAATATCTTTTCTAAGAGAACATTCTCTTCTGTTGAATCTTGATTGGCTTCTGTTTGACTGCGTGAATGTTTTTCCCTTAATCCTTTTAAGAAATAGATTGTTTTGTTAAATATTCTTATTATTCTACGTTTGACATGTATTTTAAAATTTTATTTATTGCATTTCTTTTCAAAGCGAGCACGGAAAGAAATGTGTAACAATACACATGCTTTGGCTTTATGTGATGTTTGCATGCGGCTTGATGAATTACATGGAAGCTTAAGTTGAATGTTGGGAAAAATTAGTTTACCACCTTAACATTTCAATGATTGTAAGAAGTATTTAGCCACTTATTTTCATATATGTAGCTTGATGAATTTGTCCTTTGATTATTATTATTATTATTATTATTATTATTATATATTTTTTTTTATGTTTGCATGTAGAGATGTTTATCCACACACTCTTGACCTGTTGTCCTCAATATATAATAATATTATTGTTATTATTATGATTTAAATATTATCTTATAGGTTTGACAATCTTTGGATTGTTTGGGATATTTTATTTTCTTACAGCACGACTATGTAAATGTTTTTTTTTTTAAATTTAAATTACCCCCTGTTCTATATGCAACTTATGTAGTATATATTGCTTGTTGCAGGTCTTCTGTGACTTTGATTGGGAATTAGACGAACTCGAAGTAATGAATTACCCGTTCTATTTTTCTTAGTATTGGTATATTCTGTAGGAAGATATATACTGAATGACGGCTGTTGTTTTTATAATCGTTGTTGTTTACTCTAAATGGCTGAATGTTACTATGTCATTGAGTTCTAGGAAATTTTAACTTAACTGTGGTGTGCAAATGGGATTGTTAGACATATGATTAAAGTGGTTATCTTATTTATCATTGATGTGTTTCATTGTTTGTCCACCTTCTTGCCTTTGAAATAAAGATGGCTATAGGACTCTTACAGTCGAATGTTCAATTTTCTGCAGGAATTCACCGATAAGCTTATCGAGGCGGAAGAGTTATCAGCAGACCAAAAGGACACCTTCAAGGTAGAAAAAAGAAGATATTTTGTCGATTCATTATTCATATTGTCACATCTTTCATGTAACAAGTCTGTTTGATCCCTTTCTTTCTTTTTAGGAATTTGTCAAAGAAAAGGTTCGGGAAGCAAAGAAAGCCAACAGAGAGGTACTTTTCGGTTCATAACCAGGTATTACGGAAAGGCTCACGAGGTTCTCTGAATGGCTCCAAGTCAATTATGGCAATTTTCTTGGCTTGTTTTTCCGGTATTTTATATGATGATTACAAGGCAACACCTTGGTGCCCCCATACAAATTGTCTTTACCAAAGTAACTGTCCAAAGGGTTCATAGAATGTGAAATTGTAAGCTCAGAAATCCTAGAAAAGTGAACTAGGTGGTGAGGGTAATTTAGACATGTTTCTGGATTCCATTTTGTAGAGAATTTTTTATCAGCTTGAGCTCCATTTCGCATTGCTCTTAGCTTGTCTTTGTATTCTCTTATGAGTATTTTATTTCTCAAACTTTCTCAATGGAAAATTAGCATGTTTTTATCCAACTTGAACTTACTTTTCCAGCCGCAAATGCAGGATTATGCATGTAAAAATGTTCATATTCTCCTAATTTAGAAGACTAGAAAGTGTTGAATTTGTCATGAAGCTCTATGCATTTAAACACGTTTGAAGGTGTGGCTTTGTCTTTGGCCATGTAGGTTCCTGGAAAGGGAAAGTCCTTGGTTTCCTGCAAAGAGGTTACCAAGGTTCATAGAAGTGTAGTTCTGCCCAGCATGTTTCCAAATGGCGGAAGCTATCGAGATATTGATGGTAACAGTAATGGTGATGGTAACGGACATCCTGAAGATGGTGTTTAAGTAGGGGAGAATCCTGCGATGCAGGAGTATACTAAGATAGTTTCTGATTTCTGACTAGAGCAATGCATGCGTTTACTGCCTCATGATCATAACTCTGGAGCCTTCTTTATAGCTGTATTGCAAAAAGTTTCTCATCTGCCAAGTTATTTCTTAACTTCACTGTAGATGAATCCAATAATGAATCAAAAAAATTGTAGATTATGCAAAAGTTATTAATGATCTAATAATCAAGTTAGAGAGGTGTCGAACAAATTTCACCCCAACATTCAGGATGAATACAATTCAGTTTGAGAAGGGCTATTTTTTCTCCATTACAATTGCAACTAGCTAAATAGCCTCTTGCTAGTTAATTGTTTGTATTCTTGAAATTTATGTTCACATTTAAAAGGATGTAATGTATCATATGAAATAAGAAATAAGGTGTAATGTATCATATGAAATAGGGTGTAAATAGAATTAAATATAATATAATAATCATATTTCACGCCCGTGATAATTAAAATAGGGTGTAATATACCATATTTTTACATCATATTTAAAGAAATAAGGTGTAAATTTGTTGACATTCATAGTAAGCATTATTTATTTTATACCTGATTTTTATCAAATGCGGTGTAAATTTGTTTGATTTAAATGTATATATGTAACAATTTACACCCGTTTTCTATTAAAAAAGGGTGTAACTTAGCATGTATTTACACCTGATTTTTATCAAATGAGGTGTAGATTTGTTTGATTGTAACAATTTACACCCGTTTTTACTAAAAAAGGGTGTAACTTAGTATGTATTTACACCCAATTTTATCAAATGGGGTGTAAATTTGTTTGATTTAAATGTAGTATATATATAACAATTTACACATGTTTTCTATTAAAAAAGGGTGTAATTTAGCATGTATTTAAACCCGTTTTTAAACGGGTGTAAGTTCGTTAGACATTTCTCACCCGTTGAAAGACTGGAAGAGCGGGAATAATCTTCTAAAAAAGATCCACCATGGAAGACTGCTGCTGAGGTTCCTTGGGGGAGATTCAAATGAAAACTCATTTGGGAGTCTACTGCCGAGATTCACTAGGAGATACCTATTGCCAAGATTCTACGAGAAAATACCTACTACCAAGGCCTACTAGGAAATCTTATATCGAGATTAACCAGCGAATCTACTACCGTGATTCTGTAGGGAAATACCTTCTGCCGATGTCTACTGGGGAATCTTCTGCTGAGATCAACCAAGGAATCTACTGCCGAGATTCACTTTAAAAGAAAGGTATACGTACTGTCGAGGTCTACTGGAAATCTTCTGCTGATATTAACCAAGAAATATACTGCCAAGATCAAACAAAGAATCTACTGTCGAGATTCACTTAGAAAATTACCTGTTGCCGAGGTTTTAACTGGAAAATCTTCTGTCGAGATCAACCAGGGAATTTATTGCTAAGATTCACTTTGAAAGATAGGTATACCTACTGCCGAGGTCTAGTGGAAATCTTGTGTCGAGATTAACAAGGAAATCTACTGCCGAGATCGAACAGAGAATCTACTATCGCGATTCACTGAGAAAAATACTTACTGTTGAGGTTTTAACTAGAAAATCATCTGTCGAGATTAGCCAGGGGATCTACTGTCGAGATTCTGTGAGAAAAATACCTGCTACCGAGGTTTAACTAGAAAATATTCTGCCGAGATTAACCAGGGAATCTTCAGTCGAGATTCTTCTTACAAGCATAGAGTAGTTGACTGTAGTAACAATTTTTATCTTCACATGTAGATGAGACATGGTTCATTTTATGCTTATGATTTAATATGCTCTGATGTGCATTTGGTTAATGTATGTATGCGTGCTAATGAGAATTGGTCTTTTATTGCATATGTTTGATTTTCAAGGCTTCATGTTATGGGAATATGCCAAATGAATGTGATGATATGCATGACATGACACTAGAGCAAAGTGACTTGATTACTACATGGCAATGATTTATTCAATGACTTAAAGATTTCCAAGGTTGTACATATGGTGGGTAATGGATGAAAGAAAGTCTTTTGCAACATGGTTTCTTGTCGAGGGAAAAGTAATTTTGATGGGAGGTCATTTCCAGCATGATTTCCCGACACTCATTTTGAACTCAATGGCGTGTTGCTTGAGCAGCTTGAACAACTTGAAAATCTAGATAGGATTTGCCTTTCAATAGTTCTCTTGCCCGAGTTTGTTGGGTCTTTGAAGGAATTTACCTCAAAAGGAGTTTGGAAACAACTTTTTATGACACGACCTTGAGATGGCTTGCCCCTGTGTTCTGAACTTTGAAGTCTACGCCAAACACAACAAATAATTATATTTCAAAGATGCTTGTGAGACACATTTCTTGCTTCATAGACACATTCCCAATCCTTTGACATCTAACACAGGATTTAACAAATTTATGAGCATTTTTAAAAAGAGAAGGCCAAAAATAACCTGATTGAAGTACCTTAGCTGCAGTTCTTACCTCTCCAAAGTGTCCTCCATAAGGTGCGTTGTGACAAGATGTCAGAATTTGTCGTGCCTCAGATTAATCCACACATCGCCTTAGTAAGTAGTCACCATATTTATTCTACAGAAAATGCTCATCCCAGTAATAACTTTTAGACATGTGAAAGAATCTTTTCCTTTGCTGGTAGTTGAACTCTGGTGGGATGTATCCACTGAACAAATAGTTAACAATGTCAATGTACCATGGGGTCACGCCTGTAGTGTTCATCAGTAACTTCTCATCTGAAAATACAAAGATGCTTTCAAATAATAAACTAAACCTATTACTCTACACACACATTAATTAAAATGAATATTAAACCACACAAATACAATATATCCAGCACACTCTATTTTCGAGTTTGAAACCAATTAATAATAAAAATGATACTTATCAATAATTAGAATACAAAATGTAAAAGGATTATAGATTAATAGTTACCATTTAGCATTTTTCTTTGTGAATTCAAGAGTTAAAGTTTTGAGTCAAACTAGGTCAACTTCCTCTACTCCACTATTACTCTTGTCACCATATGATATTTTTTGCAATGAGGGTTTTTGGTGCTTATGAGTACCAAGGTTGGTATTTGAGTTTTTTTTAAGAAAACAAGAGCAAAAATGAGGTTATTAGAGAAATAGTAGGTGTCGGGTGATGTGTATTGAAGTGATGAATCATGAAGTTGTGTGGTGTACTACACGATGAAGATAAAAGATCTTCATGAATTACTTTTGCTTTTTCCTTGTTGTCTCCCTCCTCTCAGCAATGCTATGTACTAATAACATGTTATTTTCAAAAATAGAGAAAAGAAACAAAAGAAATTTTGAAAGCTTAGTAACTAAGTGTTACTAAAAAGGGATAAAAAAACAACTTTTAAATAGAAAATGATAAATGAATTAAAATAAAAATTAACTATTTAACGTAAACTTAAATAAAAATTTGATTAAATCCTAATTAAATAAAAATGATTATTTAACAAAAAGTGAAAATGAAACTGGTTAAAAATGAATAAATAGTCTGGTATCGAATTGCTCGAAAAAATAAAATGAATGCGCCAAAATGATCAGAACAAAATAAATGACTTGGAAAAATACAACGTTCGATCAAATTGATCAAAATGCAATCAGAAAAGCAGTCAAAAATTAAAACGCGCACGCCAGGTTAAACTACGCGAAACATAGATTAATATAACTAATGACTGCAAGTTCAATTTTGAAACTTTTCGTCCACTGATTTTACGCACAATTGACTTTTAGTTTGACTCATTCTCCTGTAAATCCGACAAATTTATTCTGATTGCCAGTTCGGGAATTATGCAGCATGAAATGCATGTTATGCTATACAGATGATGCAGATGCTATGATAACTATATCAATTCAAATAATCAGGGTAAAAATTGGGATATGACTGTTTCCCCTATTTATGTATCTTCAACCAGGGAATATAGAGAAAGATACTTTTCATATGATCGCATTGGAGATAGTTAAATATAAAAAAGACCCAAATATTGTCCCTGAATGCAGATGCAATGATATGTTATGAATGCATGAAGGACTCGCTTTTTGGTTTGCTAGGGATACGAGGTATGAGATGAACCATGGCACAATTTTTTATGATGGATGATGGACGAACATGTGGGGATTGGTGGAGACATATGGTAGTGGTGATCCACGGGAAATGTCTGAGACATTAAGTGAAGACTCACTAGGAATGACAAATTGCTAGTGAAAAGACACTGGGGAAGATTCAAACTGCTTTATCAATAAGGTTCAGGCATGACCTGACAACACTTAGAATATATCTAACGGTTTTGGAGTCTTCTTATTAGAAGATCATCCACATAAACAAGACATTGGAGTCTTCTTACTAGAAGATCATCCACACAGAACAAGTCTATGACGACTCTTTATGAAGAAATCGATCAAAACAAACATAATTGGTGTTTTCCAACAAGAAAAATATCCAAACTTTAGAAATTCCTTAAATTGAAAAGTCACTCAAGAGCTTATAAGAATCATAAGGAAAATAAAGGTAATAAACTCTCTGTATGCGCCAACAACAATTGGACTTTAAAACAGAATGCCGACAACAATTGGATTTTAAAACAGAAGACAACAATCAATGACAAGAACTTGGTTAATGCAAAATGGGCGCGAAACATTTTTCGGGCTATGCGTGATTTCTGAATTTGCTTTATGCATGATGTGTGAATGATCATGATATGTAAATGCTGTATTTATGAAATGACATGAAATGAAGCTTGGTAAGATGCCTTATTGGTGAATGGAAATGCAAGGTGAAATCACTGGGGAGAGAAATGATCAACTAATCTGACTGCTTGCATGCTTTTCGGGAATAATCTTCTAAAAAAGATCCACCATGGAAGACTGCTGCTGAGGTTCCTTGGGGGAGATTCAAATGTAAACTCATTTGGGAGTCTACTGCCGAGATTCACTAGGAGATACCTATTGCCAAGATTCTACGAGAAAATACCTACTACCAAGGCCTACTAGGAAATCTTATGCCGAGATTAACCAGCGAATCTACTACCGTGATTCTGTAGGGAAATACCTTCTGCCGATGTCTACTGGGGAATCTTCTGTTGAGATCAACCAAGGAATCTACTGCTGAGATTCACTTTAAAAGAAAGGTATACCTACTGTCGAGGTGTACTGGAAATCTTCTGCTGATATTAACCAAGAAATATACTGCCAAGATCAAACAAAGAATCTACTGTCGAGATTCACTTAGAAAATTACCTGTTGCCGAGGTTTTAACTGGAAAATCTTCTGTTGAGATCAACCAGGGAATTTATTGCTAAGATTCACTTTGAAAGATAGGTATACCTACTGCCGAGGTCTAGTGGAAATCTTGTGTCGAGATTAACAAGTAAATCTACTGCCGAGATCGAACAGAGAATCTACTGTCGCGATTCACTGAGAAAAATACTTACTGTTGAGGTTTTAACTAGAAAATCATCTGTCGAGATTAGCCAGGGGATCTACTGTCGAGATTCTGTGAGAAAAATACCTGCTACCGAGGTTTAACTAGAAAATATTCTGCCGAGATTAACCAGGGAATCTTCAGTCGAGATTCTTCTTACAAGCATAGAGTAGTTGACTGTAGTAACAATTTTTATCTTCACATGTAGATGAGACATGGTTCATTTTATGCTTATGATTGAATATGCTCTGATGTGCATTTGGTTAATGTATGTATGCGTGCTAATGAGAATTGGTCTTTTATTGCATATGTTTGATTTTCAAGGCTTCATGTTATAGGAATATGCCAAATGAATGTGATGATATGCATGACATGACACTAGAGCAAAGTGACTTGATTACTACCTGGCAATGATTTATTCAATGACTTAAAGATTTCCAAGGTTGTACATATGGTGGGTAATGGATGAAAGAAAGTCTTTTGCAACATGGTTTCTTGTCGAGGGAAAAGTAATTTTGATGGGAGGTCATTTCCAGCATGATTTCCCGACACTCATTTTGAACTCAATGGCGTGTTGCTTGAGCAGCTTGAACAACTTGAAAATCTAGATAGGATTTGCCTTGCAATAGTTCTCTTGCCCGAGTTTTTTGGGTCTTTGAAGGAATTTACCTCAAAAGGAGTTTGGAAACAACTTTTTATGACACGACCTTGAGATGGCTTGCCCCTGTGTTCTGAACTTTGAAGTCTACGCCAAACACAACAAATAATTCTATTTCAAAGATGCTTGTGAGAGGCATTTCTTGCTTCATAGACACATTCCCAATCCTTTGACATCTATCACAGGATTTAACAAATTTATGAGCATTTTTAAAAAGAGAAGGCCAAAAATAACCTGATTGAAGTACCTTAGCTGCAGTTCTTACCTCTCCAAAGTGTCCTCCATAAGGTGCGTTGTGACAAGATGTCAGGATCTGTCGTGCCTCAGATTAATCCACACATCGCCTTAGTAAGTAATCACCATATTTCTTATACAGAAAATGCTCATCCTAGTAATAACTTTTAGACATGTGAAAGAATCTTTTCCTTTGCTGGTAGTTGAACTCTGGTGGGATGTATCCACTGAACAAATAGTTAACAATGTCAATGTACCATGGGGTCACGCCTGTAGTGTTCCTCAGTAACTTCTCATCTGAAAATACAAAGATGCTTTCATATAATAAACTAAACCTATTACTCTACACACACATTAATTAAAATGAATATTAAACCACACAAATACAATATATCCAGCACACTCTATTTTCGAGTTTGAAACCAATTAATAATAAAAATGATATTTATCAACAATTAGAATACAAAATGTAAAAGGATTATAGATTAATAGTTACCATTTAGCATTTTTCTTTGTGAATTCAAGAGTTAAAGTTTTGAGTCAAACTAGGTCAACTTCCTCTACTCCACTATTACTCTTGTCACCATATGATATTTTTTGCAATGAGGTTTTTTGGTGCTTATGAGTAGGAAGGTTGGTATTTGATTTTTTTTAAGAAAACAAGAGCAAAAATGAGGTTATTAGAGAAATAGTAGGTGTGGGGTGATGTGAATTGAAGTGATGAGTCATGAAGTTGTGTGGTGTACTACACGATGAAGATAAAAGATCTTCATGAATTACTTTTGCTTTTTCCTTGTTGTCTCCCTCCTCTCAGCAATGCTATGTACTAATAACCTGTTATTTTCGAAAATAGAGAAAAGAAACAAAAGAAATTTTGAAAGCTTAGTAACTAAGTGTTACTAAAAAGGGATAAAAAAACAACTTTTAAATAAAAAATGATAAATGAATTAAAATAAAAATTAACTATTTAACGTAAACTTAAATAAAAATTTGATTAAATCCTAATTAAATAAAAATGATTATTTAACTAAAAGTGAAAATGAAACTGGTTAAAAATGAATAAATAGTTTGGTATCGAAGTGCTCGAAAAAATAAAATGAATGCGCCAAAATGATCAGAACAAAATAAATGACTTGGAAAAATACAACGTTCGATCAAATTGATCAAAATGCATTCAGAAAAGCAGTCAAAAATTAAAACGCGCACGCCAGGTTAAACTACGCGAAACGTAGATTAATATAACTAATGACTGCAAGTTCAATTTTGAAACTTTTCGTCCACTGATTTTACGCACAATTGACTTTTAGTTTGACTCATTCCCCTGTAAATCCGACAAATTTATTCCGACTGCCAGTTCGGGAATTATGCAACATGAAATGCATGTTATGCTATATAGATGATGCAGATGCTATAATAACTATATCAATTCAAATAATCAGGGTAAAAATTAGGATATGACAGTTTCCCCTATTTATGTATCTTCAACCAGGGAATATAGAGAAAGATACTTTTCATATGATCGCATTGGAGATAGTTAAATATAAAAAAGACCCAAATATTGTCCCTGAATGCAGATGCAATGATATGTTATGAATGCATGAAGGACTCGCTTTTTGGTTTGCTAGGGATACGAGGTATGAGATGAACCATGGCACAATTTTTTATGATGGATGATGGACGAACATGTGGGGATTGGTGGAGACATATGGTAGTGGTGATCCACGGGAAATGTCAGAGACATTAAGTGAAGACTCACTAAGAATGACAAATTGCTAGGGAAAAGACACTAGGGAAGATTCAAACTGCTTTATCAATAAAGTTCAGGCATGACTTGACAACACTTAGAATATATCTAACGGTTTTGGAGTCTTCTTATTAGAAGATCATCCACATAAACAAGACATTGGAGTCTTCTTACTAGAAGATCATCCACACAGAACAAGTCTATGACGACTCTTTATGAAGAAATCGATCAAAACAAACATAATTGGTGTTTTCCAACAAGAAAAATATCCAAGCTTCTAGAAATTCCTTAAATTGAAAAGTCACTCAAGAGCTTATAAGAATCATAAGGAAAATAAAGGTAATAAACTCTCTGTATGCGCCAACAACAATTGGACTTTAAAACAGAATGCCGGCAACAATTGGATTTTAAAACAGAAGACAACAATCAATGACAAGAACTTGGTTAATGCAAAATGGGCGCGAAACATTTTTCGGGCTATGCGTGATTTCTGAATTTGCTTTATGCATGATGTGTGAATGATCATGATATGTAAATGCTGTATTTATGAAATGACATGAAATGAAGCTTGGTAAGATGCCTTATTGGTGAATGGAAATGCAAGGTGAAATCACTGGGGAGAGAAATGATCAACTAATCTGACTGCTTGCATGCTCTTCGGGAATAATCTTCTAAAAAAGATCCACCATGGAAGACTGCTGCTGAGGTTCCTTGGGGGAGATTCAAATGAAAACTCATTTGGGAGTCTACGGCCGAGATTCACTAGGAGATACCTATTGCCAAGATTCTACGAGAAAATACCTACTACCAAGGCCTACTAGGAAATCTTATGCCGAGATTAACCAGTGAATCTACTACCGTGATTCTGTAGGGAAATACCTTCTGCCAATGTCTACTGGGGAATCTTCTGCTGAGATCAACCAAGGAATCTACTGCCGAGATTCACTTTAAAAGAAAGGTATACCTACTGTCGAGGTCTACTGGAAATCTTCTGCTGATATTAACCAAGAAATATACTGCCAAGATCAAACAAAGAATCTACTGTCGAGATTCACTTAGAAAATTACCTGTTGCCGAGGTTTTAACTGGAAAATCTTCTGTCGAGATCAACCAGGGAATTTATTGCTAAGATTCACTTTGAAAGATAGGTATACCTACTGCCGAGGTCTAGTGGAAATCTTGTGTCGAGATTAACAAGGAAATCTACTGCCGAGATCGAACAGAGAATCTACTATCGCGATTCACTGAGAAAAATACTTACTGTTGAGGTTTTAACTAGAAAATCATCTGTCGAGATTAGCCAGGGGATCTACTGTCGAGATTCTGTGAGAAAAATACCTGCTACCGAGGTTTAACTAGAAAATATTCTGCCGAGATTAACCAGGGAATCTTCAGTCGAGATTCTTCTTACAAGCATAGAGTAGTTGACTGTAGTAACAATTTTTATCTTCACATGTAGATGAGACATGGTTCATTTTATGCTTATGATTGAATATGCTCTGATGTGCATTTGGTTAATGCATGTATGCGTGCTAATGAGAATTGGTCTTTTATTGCATATGTTTGATTTTCAAGGCTTCATGTTATGGGAATATGCCAAATGAATGTGATGATATGCATGACATGAAACTAGAGCAAAGTGACTTGATTACTGCATGGCAATGATTTATTCAATGACTCAAAGATTTCCAAGGTTGTCCATATGGTGGGTAATGGATGAAAGAAAGTCTTTTGCAACATGGTTTCTTGTCGAGGGAAAAGTAATTTTGATGGGAGGTCATTTCCAGCATGATTTCCCGATACTCATTTTGAACTCAATGGCGTGTTGCTTGAGCAGCTTGAGCAACTTGAAAATCTAGATAGGATTTGCCTTTCAATAGTTCTCTTGCCCGAGTTTGTTGGGTCTTTGAAGGAATTTACCTCAAAAGGAGTTTGGAAACAACTTTTTATGACACGACCTTGAGATGGCTTGCCCCTGTGTTCTGAACTTTGAAGTCTACGCCAAACACAACAAATAATTCTATTTCAAAGATGCTTGTGAGAGACATTTCTTGCTTCATAGACACATTCCCAATCCTGTGACATCTATCACAGGACTTAACAAATTTATGAGCATTTTTAAAAAGAGAAGGCCAAAAATAACCTGATTGAAGTACCTTAGCTGCAGTTCTTACCTCTCCAAAGTGTCCTCCATAAGGTGCGTTGTGACAAGATGTCAGGATCTGTCGTGCCTCAGATTAATCCACACATCGCCTTAGTAAGTAGTCACCATATTTCTTATACAGAAAATGCTCATCCCAGTAATAACTTTTAGACATGTGAAAGAATCTTTTCCTTTGCTGGTAGTTGAACTCTGGAGGGATGTATCCACTGAACAAATAGTTAACAATGTCAATGTACCATGGGGTCACGCCTGTAGTGTTCATCAGTAACTTCTCATCTGAAAATACAAAGATGCTTTCATATAATAAACTAAACCTATTACTCTACACACACACTAATTAAAATGAATATTAAACCACACAAATACAATATATCCAGCACACTCTATTTTCGAGTTTGAAACCAATTAATAATAAAAATGATATTTATCAACAATTAGAATACAAAATGTAAAAGGATTATAGATTAATAGTTACCATTTAGCATTTTTCTTTGTGAATTCAAGAGTTAAAGTTTTGAGTCAAACTAGGTCAACTTCCTCTACTCCACTATTACTCTTGTCACCATATGATATTTTTTGCAATGAGGTTTTTTGGTGCTTATGAGTAGGAAGGTTGGTATTTGATTTTTTTTAAGAAAACAAGAGCAAAAATGAGGTTATTAGAGAAATAGTAGGTGTGGGGTGATGTGTATTGAAGTGATGAGTCATGAAGTTGTGTGGTGTACTACACGATGAAGATAAAAGATCTTCATGAATTAGTTTTGCTTTTTCCTTGTTGTCTCCCTCCTCTCAGCAATGCTATGTACTAATAACATGTTATTTTCAAAAATAGAGAAAAGAAACAAAAGAAATTTTGAAAGCTTAGTAACTAAGTGTTACTAAAAAGGGATAAAAAAACAACTTTTAAATAGAAAATGATAAATGAATTAAAATAAAAATTAACTATTTAACGTAAACTTAAATAAAAATTTGATTAAATCCTAATTAAATAAAAATGATTATTTAACTAAAAGTGAAAATGAAACTGGTTAAAAATGAATAAATAGTTTGGTATCGAAGTGCTCGAAAAAATAAAATGAATGCGCCAAAATGATCAGAACAAAATAAATGACTTGGAAAAATACAACGTTCGATCAAATTGATCAAAATGCAATCAGAAAAGCAGTCAAAAATTAAAACGCGCACGCCAGGTTAAACTACGCGAAACGTAGATTAATATAACTAATGACTGCAAGTTCAATTTTGAAACTTTTCGTCCACTGATTTTACGCACAATTGACTTTTAGTTTGACTCATTCTCCTGTAAATCCGACAAATTTATTCTGACTGCTAGTTCGGGAATTATGCAGCATGAAATGCATGTTATGCTATACAGATGATGCAGATGCTATGATAACTATATCAATTCAAATAATCAGGGTAAAAATTGGGATATGACTGTTTCCCCTATTTATGTATCTTAAACCAGGGAATATAGAGAAAGATACTTTTCATATGATCGCATTGGAGATAGTTAAATATAAAAAAGACCCAAATATTGTTCCTGAATGCAGATGCAATGATATGTTATGAATGCATGAAGGACTCGCTTTTTGGTTTGCTAGGGATACGAGGTATGAGATGAACCATAGCACAATTTTTTATGATGGATGATGGACGAACATGTGGGGATTGGTGGAGACATATGGTAGTGGTGATCCACGGGAAATGTCAGAGACATTAAGTGAAGACTCACTAGGAATGACAAATTGCTAGGGAAAAGGCACTGGGGAAGATTCAAAGTGCTTTATCAATAAGGTTCAGGCATGACCTGACAACACTTAGAATATATCTAACGGTTTTGGAGTCTTCTTATTAGAAGATCATCCACATAAACAAGACATTGGAGTCTTCTTACTAGAAGATCATCCACACAGAACAAGTCTATGACGACTCTTTATGAAGAAATCGATCAAAACAAACATAATTGGTGTTTTCCAACAAGAAAAATATCCAAGCTTCTAGAAATTCCTTAAATTGAAAAGTCACTCAAGAGCTTATAAGAATCATAAGGAAAATAAAGGTAATAAACTCTCTGTATGCGCCAACAACAATTGGACTTTAAAACAGAATGCCGGCAACAATTGGATTTTAAAACAGAAGACAACAATCAATGACAAGAACTTGGTTAATGCAAAATGGGCGCGAAACATTTTTCGGGCTATGCGTGATTTCTGAATTTGCTTTATGCATGATGTGTGAATGATCATGATATGTAAATGCTGTATTTATGAAATGACATGAAATGAAGCTTGGTAAGATGCCTTATTGGTGAATGGAAATGCAAGGTGAAATCACTGGGGAGAGAAATGATCAACTAATCTGACTGCTTGCATGCTCTTCGGGAATAATCTTCTAAAAAAGATCCACCATGGAAGACTGCTGCTGAGGTTCCTTGGGGGAGATTCAAATGAAAACTCATTTGGGAGTCTACTGCCGAGATTCACTAGGAGATACCTATTGCCAAGATTCTACGAGAAAATACCTACTACCAAGGCCTACTAGGAAATCTTATGCCGAGATTAACCAGCGAATCTACTACCGTGATTCTGTAGGGAAATACCTTCTGCCAATGTCTACTGGGGAATCTTCTGCTGAGATCAACCAAGGAATCTACTGCCGAGATTCACTTTAAAAGAAAGGTATACCTACTGTCGAGGTCTACTAGAAATCTTCTGCTGATATTAACCAAGAAATATACTGCCAAGATCAAACAAAGAATCTACTGTCGAGATTCACTTAGAAAATTACCTGTTGCCGAGGTTTTAACTGGAAAATCTTCTGTCGAGATCAACCAGGGAATTTATTGCTAAGATTCACTTTGAAAGATAGGTATACCTACTGCTGAGGTCTAGTGGAAATCTTGTGTCGAGATTAACAAGGAAATCTACTGCCGTGATCGAACAGAGAATCTACTGTCGCGATTCACTGAGAAAAATACTTACTGTTGAGGTTTTAACTAGAAAATCATCTGTCGAGATTAGCCAGGGGATCTACTGTCGAGATTCTGTGAGAAAAATACCTGCTACCGAGGTTTAACTAGAAAATATTCTGCCGAGATTAACCAGGGAATCTTCAGTCGAGATTCTTCTTACAAGCATAGAGTAGTTGACTGTAGTAACAATTTTTATCTTCACATGTAGATGAGACATGGTTCATTTTATGCTTATGATTGAATATGCTCTGATGTGCATTTGGTTAATGTATGTATGCGTGCTAATGAGAATTGGTCTTTTATTGCATATGTTTGATTTTCAAGGTTTCATGTTATGGGAATATGCCAAATGAATGTGATGATATGCATGACATGACACTAGAGCAAAGTGACTTGATTACTGCATGGCAATGATTTATTCAATGACTCAAAGATTTCCAAGGTTGTCCATATGGTGGGTAATGGATGAAAGAAAGTCTTTTGCAACATGGTTTCTTGTCGAGGGAAAAGTAATTTTGATGGTAGGTCATTTCCAACATGATTTCCCGACACTCATTTTGAACTCAATGGCGTGTTGCTTGAGCAGCTTGAACAACTTGAAAATCTAGATAGGATTTGCCTTTCAATAGTTCTCTTGCCCGAGTTTGTTGGGTCTTTGAAGGAATTTACCTCAAAAGGAGTTTGGAAACAACTTTTTTTGACACGACCTTGAGATGGCTTGCCCCTGTGTTCTGAACTTTGAAGTGATCTGCTCCTGACTAGTAAATTTTAGGGTGGTAGACTTCTGATTGACCGAAAATTAGAGAGTTGGATTCACTGAACTATTTAGGTTGATTGCCCCTGTCTGAGTCTTGTAAGGATTTGTTCATTGACTAAACAGCTCTTGGGGTGATCTGCTCAGATTGACCAATTCTTCAGTTGATTTGTCATGAACCGATCCTCTTTCACATGATCAAGTTCCTCAATCGGCTGCACGTTATTGGAATTTCCTTTAATGCTGAATTCTGATTTGCAAACAAAATTTTTCATTCAGAAAATGGTAATTTTAATGTAATGCGAATGCAAATTTTAAAATCAATTATTATTGAAATGATGGTGATATATAGTGAACATATTGATTATCAGAACACAAAGTGGATTTAACCATTCAAAGGATGAAAGATGATGCGATCAATATAAATGATTAGAAAAGATCTTCGTGGAGTCAGGTTAACACAACCTTGTTGCAGTATGTTTTCAACATAAATCCTGCCTCAGTTAGGTCTTTTAAGAGTTGTAACGTGATTTGGTTCATGGTTTTTGAAATAAAAGGATATAATGCTCAAAATTTAATTTTAACCCACCCTTTTCTTCTTGATGAACTCCAGTCCTACATTCAGTTAATTGACACAGGCATTCAGCTTCCAAAAGAGTATGAAGGTGTTATAATATGGATGAGTATTCAAAATTTTCTATGGAACATCCTTGTGGAAAGGACAATGAGCTTTTGGATTAAACCATGGAGGTATAGAATCGGGCGGAGGTCCCGGAGGCCTCGGAACCACTAGTCCCCTTTTCAATAAAGAAGAATAAGCTCAGTGTATGTCATAGGAAGTGAATGAAAGTGACAAATGTGTTTATTACAAATCTAAAAATCGTATTTGCACTATCATATGTCCTTATGTAGACGATCTACTCAAATTTGGATCAAACATTCAGACCATTAATGATTTGAAATCAATGTTGTGCAACAACTTTTATATGAAAGACCTTGGAGAAGCAAATGTGATCCTTGGTATCAAGATCACGAGATCCGAACAATGAATTTCTTTGGATCAATCACACTATGTGGATAAGATCTTAAAGAAATATAAATGCTTTGATTATTAACCTGCGTGCATACCATATGATCCAAGTGTGAAACTATTTAAGAACACTGGTGAAAGTGTCAGACAAACAGAATATATGAGCATCATTGGCAGTCTTAGGTATGCCACTAATTGTACTAGACCCGACATTGCATATGTTGTAGGATTGTTGTTCAGGTTTACGAGTAGACCGAGTAACTCATGAGGTACCTTATAAGGACCATGGATCTCGGCCTACATTACCATAAATTTCCCGTTATACTAGAAGGATACAGTGATGCAGATTTGAACACCTTATCGGATGATCCCAAAGCTACTAGTGGCTATATATTTAGTATAGCTGGAGGAGCTGTATCTTGGAAATCAAAGAAACAGACTATCCGGGCTCAATCCACAATGGAGTCTGAGATGATAGCACTAGCCACAGCTAATGAAGAAGCAAGTTGGTTAAGATACTTGCTAGCAGAGACCCCTTTGTTGGAGAAAGCTATGGCAGCTATCTTGATCCACTGTGATAGTACCGCAACTGTAGGAGCAAAAATCGTGAGTATAAGCTATTGATTAACTTAACTCATAAAGCAAAAGTCACCACCGCACTTTTATTTGATTCATATTTTATTTATAATTAGTATTAAAGTATGCAATTTTAAAGAAGATGGTAACATCTTTCAACGACGGTGAAAGGTACACAGTTAATTCATATAATTTTTAAAATTATAGAATTTTGATTTATGGATCTTTTTGTTTGTGGTTAATTTGTGACTACAATGGAGAAATGAACATTCATGCTTTCTGATTCATCAATATGGTGAAAGGTACATAATCATATTAAATAAATATATCATTTATATGATGTTTTAAATTCATGTAAAATATAATGAAAATAAAATTTATTTATGTTAAGTTTAACATGTGGAATAAATTTATATATATATATGCATGATTTATAAATTATTCAAGTATGTGAATTTAAATAATTAAGAATATGTTTAGTTTGTGGTGTATACTTGAATTTAAAGTACATGCTAAATATTATTTTTGGTGCAAGTAATTTGTTTTAATTAATAATGCATTAATTTTGGATAAAATGATTTGGTGAAAAAAAATCATGAATTTATTTTAGAATGTTAAAAATAAATACATGCTAAAATGATTTGGTAACATGAAATGATGTAAATATAATGTTAGATATATCAAGGACATGTTTAAATTGCATTTTAGTTTGTTCAACAATTTATTAAATTTAAAATGATGTGAATTCATTGTTAAATATTAAATATGAATGATGTGATTTCATCTTGATATTAAAAGTAATTTTGATATTTATGGAGAAAAGTTATAGAAAATATTAATGATGTGAATTCATTGTTTATTTTGTATTGTGATCTTTATTTGGATATACCATAGAACATTGTTAAATATGAAACATAGATTTATCACATAGAATTTGTTATGCATATATTGGTCATGCAAGAAAATTATTTATTTTAAAAAGAATAGAAATAAATTTTATGGTGTTATATTTATATGGACTTTACGAATCACAAGTTTGAACCCACTGTATGAAATAAAAGTTACTCATCACAAATTTGTATGATCATGGTCGTCAAAATGGATAATGCATTAAATATATTTTGTATATATTTAAGTGAAAGTATTAAAACTTCAATTTAAAAGGCTAGCAAATGAAAAATGACATAAAATTTGTGTATATGACAAAATGAATGACAAAAGTGCCATATTGATAATTTATCAAAACTATCAAGAATATAGATCTATTTTGTATGTGATAATTGTACTACTATGACAAAAATGTCATGTGTTGATGATAGTTGTAAATACTATCAAGAGTATATAAAATAATCATAGAAATGACTATTTCCTGTTTGAAATAATAAATATTTAAAGTTTGTTAAAGTTTGGAAAATCTTGCAATTCTTTGACGAAAGGATTGAAAAAGATATGATGTCTTTGCATACAATTGAAGACATTGAAGACATCATTAAGGATGTGGAACAACCTCATATCTAATTAATCATCGATAGTGGAAACTTAACTCACACTTGATTAACATTAAGTCTTGAGTTCAATGATGAAAGTACATTATTAGAGTGATTGAAGTACTTGACTATAGATACATCCCAAGGAGTAAGAGTACTTAGACCATAAAAATAAGTGTGGTAGGATGAGGTTTTGCTCTGAATAGACATATAGCATATGTTTGCTGAAATGCATAATTATGGGTGCAGTTTTTATATAGTCTACCTATATGAGAATGAAGTGGTACCGCTTCATAGAGTTCAAGGGCTTGACTCTTAAATTCTCATGAAAAGGATGTGAGACACAAGGTCTTATTAAATGTTTCATATTAATAATTCGATCACTGGTATCGAGATTTCATGTGTGAGTTATGAGCGCTTGTTCTAATGAATAATTGGTTCAAAGTTTGTCACCAATCTATCCGTGGATGAGTGAAAACTTAACTTACTAAGTAATGGGTCAAATCGTAAGATACCTTGACCTGAAACCATGAAATTTCCTAAATAATGAATTTCGATATATTTTGAAAATGGCGGGGGATTGTTGGAGAAATTTCTAAAATATTAATTTAATAGATAATAATGATTAAATTGATTTTATGAATCTTTTTAATCATTAATAATGGCCAAAAGTTGCAATGGTCTAGAATAGAACCAGAGACCCTATAATGATTGGACGCGTGGTCAAAAGGTGCAACCACAACCTTTTATGAAAAGGTTTGTTGTTATTGATATACAATGGTTTGCAAATAGTCATGTTCGACTCAAATGAAACATTGTTTCGCCACATCAATCGGTAAAAGTTTTCTTATAAATAGAGATACTTGTTAGCCATAAAAGAGATACAAAAATTAATTGTTTCAAGTGGCAAAAATTATATCTAAGTCATTCTTTTATTTTTCTAGTGCACAAGAATAAATAATGGAACTTTATTCCGTAAAATATCATTGATCGATATGCTTAATGTGAATATGCCCTTCATGTTAAGGTTTCCAAAGTATCCTGAAGGGGATTCACCGGTTAACCCTTTTGCATCCAATTTGTCTAAATTGGTGGGGGCGAATCGAACTTAAAACTTAGTGTAAACTACGCCAAAAACTACATTGAATAGCGCTTTTTTTAATCTTTAATACCGCTTTAAAGCGCTATTAAAACTGCCGCTATTATATGTTTGCTACATATAATAGCGCTTTTAAAGCACTATTAAAAGTGGAACGTTTAATAGCATTTTCCTAAAACCGCTATCATAGCCTAGTCTCTTTTTAACACTTTAATAAACATGATTTAATAGTGCATTTATACAAAACACTATTAAAGGTCCATGATTTAATAGCACTTTTTATAAAGCCCTATTAAAGGCCTATACCTTTTATTTTATTTTTTTATTATTTTTTTTTTATTTTTTTATTTTTTTTTTCCGATTTTTTTTAAATTAAAAAAATTTCAAAAATTTAAAAAAATTAAAAAAAAAAAAAATGTAAAAAAGTAAAATAAAAAAATAAAAAATAATGAAAAAAATAAAAAAAATAAAAAAAATAATTATCCAGTCAGCAAATGCCACGTGGCAGATTCCTTTGCAACATGTGCAGATCCCTCCTATCCAGTCAGCACAGGGGAAGTGGAAATAGAATCTTGGTTTGGTGAGGTGGCATTAAAAAAAAAATACTTCAGAGGGCAAAACCAAAACTCGCTATATTGGCAGGAGGTGAAGTATTTTTAACCCTTAATATTATATATAAAACAAGATCAAGACAACTTAATGTTCTTTTATGATATTCTCCATGACAACTTAATATTATTGATAAAAAATGAATTACAAACAATACAACTTAATGTTCTTTTATGATATTCTCCATGGTAATTGAAGATGAAACTTCTTTAAACCAAGCCAACAACCTGCATAAATAAGAAAACGTCTTACAAATAATAATATAATATAAATATAACTTTTTAATTTCACACAACAATCCAATATAATTTCATTATAGCTACTCCAACCACTTGAATAAAAGCCCAAGAAAAATAACAGAAAAATAGCAACAACACATGAATAAGCAATTAAAATATGAAAGATTCACCTCCTATTTGAATCTACATCTAATTGGGGTGGTGCAATGCTCTGTATTTTAGCACCTCTTCTTTGAATATTTCAAAAGGCCTCTATATCGTTTTTTTTTAATACTCAACTCAAAATTACTTCATTAAAAGGTCCAAATCAGACCATCCACCAAGAATACAATCAATATACATTCAAATTAATGCATTGAAAACTAAAGAAAACTATTTGTAATACCCCTGCATCATGTTCTATCAAAAATCAGAAGCAACAAACTGGAAAATTTGTGCATCAACAACCAAGTTAATCAACCAAAATCTAATGGAGATTTATACCACTCGTACCAGCTGCTAAACTACGCATGCTTTAATCTCTATATCGTTTGAAGTTACAAATTGTCACTAGGACTATACAAGTATACAAAATGAAAATCAATCACAAAATATTGAATTAATAATGACTAAAAATTCATAATTTATAATATTTGTGGAACTTGTTCATTTCCACCCACTAACAGGTGCGGCTGGGATGACTTCGAAGAAGTTGTACTGTCTTTAGCACAAAATCACAAAATATCATGTTCTAGTTGACCATACTTATAGGATTTAAATCACTGACATGATTAATTATCAAAACCAAAATCTACTAATGTAACATAATTAATACACTATGACGAGAACTAAAAACTTTGTTTAAAAAAAATTGAAATAAAAAATGATTTTATTATTTTTTAATCAGAGGAACTGATGTACTATTTATGTCTCCTGCGGTTATTTTATTGATAACGTATAGTATATATGTTATGTAAAAATATTGTCACCTTTAATTTCTTGTTGTAATTTCTAATTGAAGTAAGATTTTTTACTTTTTATTTATTATAATAAAAATACCACTATAAATTAGTAAAATTGTTAATTTTTTAAAAGTTAAATATTTTCTCCTCTTTAAATATTTTAAATTTTGTATTTAGTCAAAAAAAATTCTTCCAACATAAGTCAATCTTCCGTCCATACTTTTCTCCCTCCAGCAAACATCCATTAAAGGAAATTGGTGTGAAGGGATAGTTATCATATTTTTTTAAACAGTGACTAGGATGTGAGAAAAATGTCAACATATTTTGTCCCATTTTTAAGCATGTATTAAAATAAATTATAGTATTCATAATTTGAATTCTTCTTTTTCTTTGATTATTTCTTCACTCGCACCATTTCCCAAAAATCAAAATATCTTATGTGTTTTCTACTTTAACTTGTATGAGTTATCATGAGGGGGGAAAATATTTATATTGAATTAAATACTCATCTAAAGATCAAAAACACACTTAAATAAGTTAGAGAGACACCACATATTCATCCAAAATTTGAAGGTGATATGTGTATGAGTCTTCTCATTTATAACATGTTCAACCTCCAATTTTCTAAAGAATGTAAGATTTATAACTCACATTTTTTTCAACCATCTTATCTAAGTTCTAGAAATCAACTATGTCAACTTCATCCAAAATCGGACGAACAAAATCATCAACAATGTATATGTCTTCCGTTAAAACCTCTTCCGACGGAGTATATTGTTGTTGTGTTCATATGGTGTCATAACAATGAATGTATCTAGCAAATAAGATCATATTTTGAGGAGTTTCTTTTTGCAGATATGTCTTAAATTGATTATAGGTGTTGTGAATTTTTATTATGGGAGCAATGATATCCATAACAACAACAATGATTTTGATAATAAAATGCAGACATGTGTTCTTTTTATTTGAGATGAACATATGGGGCATCATAGTGTGAGTGTCCAAGAAGAAAATAATGTTCTCAATGATGAAGATGAGATCTACTATCTATCTAATACTATACAATTAGATAATTTTCCAAAAATTCCCTTTCAACAAATATTTTTTACACTCGTAAAAGGGTTCTTAAGTAATTAATAAATGACACTTTTTTCTAAGCATCCTTGCTTCTTAGAAACCCATGTGGCAGCTTTACATTGGCACAATGAATACTAATTTTTTCCCCTAAATACCCATTCATCGGCACATGTTAGACCAATTTCTCCTTCTAAATCACAAGACCAAATATTATTAAACCTCGTTTTTCCTTCTCATTCTCTATCTGAAACTTTGTCTCGAAAACAACATTGTCGACTTTCTTTCTCTCATATCTCTTTCCCTTCAAAATCTAGATCTCTACCGCCCTCTTCTCCCTCGTCCCCGATTCTCCCTCTGCTACTTTCCATTGAGCCTGATATCGATTTGCCTTAATGCTTTGTTAAAGCTTCGAACTTAATTTTCAGATTAATTGTTTTTTATCTCTCTTACTTAAAGCTTCATTATTTTTTTCTTCTGGTTTTTCGGTTTACTTCCATTGTTGCTTTACACTCTTCTTCTTCTCATCGTTTATTTTCAAAATCACATTATGCAAAAAAGAAGATGGATATCTATTTATGGGTTATAGTTTCGATTACAACTAAAGAAGAAGATGGAGATCTGGGCATGGATTGTGCTTTAAACTTCTTGCGAAAAAGAAGATGCAGATCCGAGCATGGGTGTGGGTGTGACATTTTCTTTATTTTTGAAGGGTATTGTACTAAACACTTAAAGCCTGCATTTTTAATAAATTTTCTATTTTTCTAAATTATTGTTTACTTGGTTTCTTTATGTGGACAATTATTATCTTTTTTTCCTAAGTTGAATGGTCTCCGGGTGGGTGCTATTTCATGCAGCGACAACAACTCCAAGGCTTCAAGTTGAGAATGGGGATGTTTGTCCATTAGTGGGACCTTGATCTATTCATTGTCTGAAAATATTCAATTGTTTACCCATGTGCACTTTATTATGCTATTAGTATAAGATGTTATCTAGAAGGCTGCTTTTATTTTGTTCCATTGATCAATAAATTTTATTAATAAAAGTGATTTATTTGATGACATTTATGAGGTGACTGATGAATCAGAAAACACACAGATTTCATTGTATTGTGTGTAAACTATTTCCAGGCTGATTGGAAACCAGAGTTACTAAGTAAGTTTGGTGATATCATTGAAGTAATCAAGTCAATGGACTCTATCAAACTTGAAGCCACGAAATTTTTGCAGGTCAAGAACGAAAACCAGGCCAAGCATTTGTAAAAGTCTCTTTTGCCAATCCTACTGCACAAAAACTTCCGCATATCATCCACCACGTGCTAAGACTGAAACTGCTATTAAGGAAGAGGTACACATTCACCGAATCGAGGAAAACGGTAAATGTTTGTATATAGTTATGAAGTGCTTCTTCTTGGCAGAGTAAGTACCTATCCCTCCCTTTCTTAGTTTGAAGTTTTTTACGATTATATTTTGTTTTTAATTGCTAATGATTGATTATCTCAGAATACTATGCAAGAATGCTTTAAAGAACAAGAAAAAGATTTTGAAATGCTATAAAATGCTTGAAAATTTGAGGTTCAGTTTAAGTTTCTTAAATTTTTTCGTATCATCACGTCCCGGCACAACAACAATCGTTAGGCAGTTTTGGGTTAATCAGATTTTGAAATTATTTGGAATGTGCTTTATTCATGATAATGTTATATTCAATGTGTAAACTTTCTATCTTTGCGTGTCAAATTTTTTAAGAACATTTTGATAGAGATTAGTTAGTTTTGTGAATAGAGCATCTTAAACATAAAAATGAACTATAGCTTGAAAAACTGAATCAAATTTAATTGCACCAGTCTGTATATGAAAGAAAGTTCATGATGAAAATAATCTCAACTTTCTCATAAACAATTCAAAATGCATTTAGTTGTATTATTTAACTACTTAAGTAATGGTATAATTTTGCACAGATCAACTCAATTATCATTTGATGTTATCTCTATTTTTATAAAAGAATATTTGTTATATAATATAAACAAAACAAATCACTAAATTGTTACAAAAAGTGAGCTAAGTGGATATGTAGAAGAAGAGACGCGGGGAACATATAAAACTTATTCAGCGTAACTTATCCATGCTTCTAAGGCATATGTGCACATATAACATCGTCTAAGCATGAACATTTGTCAACTTTAGCTCCTCTTCCTTTTGAACTTGCCGCCTCTGCTAGACAAATGGCTAAGGAGGAATCTTGGAACAAATTTGAGCATGAGTTGATACTTTATACTTTAGTTTGATGAATTTCTCTCTTAAATTAGTTACATAGATATCTAATTAAAAACCATTGACTAGACTGTTGATGGTTTCAATAGAAGCAAAATTGTTTGCGACGTGAATGATCTTGTTGGGGAAGTACACAGAGATATGCTTTCACTTGAGATGGGTTTTGAGGGAACTTGTTTCTTTGAAAGTTCTTAATGAATATTATTGAAGTTAATGTTGTGTTGTTTTTGCTAATTGTGTTTTGTACGGAGGAATACCTCTCACTATAAGGAGTTCGTCTCCACAACACATCCTTATCTATTATAGAAATGGTTGTCCTTTCAACCTCCATCTCAATGGTAACTAACTCTTTTTCTTTCTCTACTCTTTCAAATCATCTTTCTATCTTTTTCACGATATGTCACTAGTGCAAAGTGACGAATATAATTTTAAAATTTACACCTATTATATAAAAAATGGGTGTAAATAAAAAACACGGTGACAAATTTGTAAATAAAATGTCATTTTAAGTATTAATGCGTGACAATAGACACCCTATTTAAAAAAAAAGGTGTGAATTAAAAAAATTATTATAGTCAAATTTATATTACTCCCATTAAAAGTAAAATGGGTGTAAATTTAAATTTCCTGAAAAAAAATTGTTTATTTTATAACTCTAAATATTAAATCTTATACAAATTAACAAACCACAATATATTTTAGGGTTAAATAAGTATTAGGTCCCTGAAAATAACCCAACATTCAAGTTTGGTCCCTATAAATATTTTCTTCAAGGTTTGGTCCCCCTAATGTTTTCTGTTTCCAACTATAGTCCCTCCCGTTAGTTTTCACTAACGGAGGATGACATGGCGTGCCATGTGTGCTAACATTTCTTGCCAACTGTGTATAATTTCTTTGACCAATGAGAGACCAAACTTGAATGTTGGATTATTTTCAGGGACCTAATACTTATTTAACAATAAAAGATTAAAATAAATAATTTTTTTTGGAAATATTAAAAATAAAAGATTAAACTAAAAATAAAAGATGAAAATATTTTTTTTGGAATTTTTTTTAATATTATCTTAACAAATAAATACCAATTAGTAATCATTTATGCATGCAATATCAATTAGTAATCATTTATGCTTTCTCCATATTTTGTAAAACCGCTTTGTAAATTTTCATTTGAATGTTGTGCTGCTGAACTTTACTAGATTCTTTTGTTGATGTTATAGTATCTATTTCCTTTTGCAACATATTCTCCTCATTCTTGAACTGCAGTTGAAGTTGTTTTAGTGGTTTTTTCTCTATATTTATTGTCTCTAAACCTCTTATTGAGTTAATGATTATGCTGAATTTGAGCCAAGATTTGGTTCCTCACCATCAGTTGAATAATCTGCTTGTACATATTTGAACTAATTGAATACAAATTATTATTTTCCTCAGAACTTCTTGAAATATATTGTGTATTCTCTTATGCCTAAGTGAATTTTGTTGGTTCTTCATCTTAGAACTGTAAGAATTATGTTTGTTTTGCTCCTTAGAACTGCTTGAAATTTCTTGATTCCGCTCCTTAGGATTCAATGAACTTTGTTGGTTCTACTCCATAGAAATGTGTTGTTGGTTATGGTCCGTAGAACTGTGGATATATATATATATATATATATATATATATATATATATATATATATATATATAACGAAGGAATGGCTAGTATTTAACGCCATGGGTGGTGTAAAATTCATTAGTATTTTTTTTTTTTGCACTTTGTATTATAATTATATATATGTTACTCTCAATGATTAAGATAATGTTTAACCTTCCCTGTTTTTATATTCTTGCAGGTTTAACTACAACTTTTTTACTTATTGGTTTGACTACAACTTTTTTTTTACCTTTATGTATCTATGTAACTTTTAATTGAAATGTTAAATTGTTGTCAACTTCTGAATTATGAAGATCTAAAACCTTTGTTGTCATTTGCTGGTTGAACTATAGTTGTTCTTGAGTCTATAGTTGTCCATATGCTTTCATTGCATGACGTGGTTAAAAATTTAATATGCTTGAATATAAATATCTTTTACATTCGATGTACTGTTTTTTCCTTACGATCATTGTCGGTGATGTTTGAGCAGTGATTTGGTTTTATCATGTTTTCTTTGAGTTGTGGCTTGTTTCAAAACATTACTTTCGGTTACAAGAGAAGTTGTGAAATGAATATGAGGAAGGGAGTTGGTTTTGACGTTTTATGTTGTTCTCTGTCTATGTTTTTATGTTGTTGTTCTAGTTTTGCTAATAGTGGAGGTATTGTTGGTTTACATGCTTTAGCTACCAAGGGATACATTGCTTTTATTGTTAGTTTAATTATTTATTTGTTAAGATAATACTAAAAAAAATTCCAAAAAAAATATTTTAATATTTTATTTTTAGTTTAATCTTTTATTTTTAATATTTAAAAAAAATTATTTATTTTAATCTTTTATTGTTAAACAAGTATTAGGTCCCTGAAAATAACCCAACATTCAAGTTTGGTCCCTAACTGGTCAAAGAAATTATACACAGTTGGCAAGGAATGTTAGCATACATGGCACGACATGTCATCCTCTGTTAGTGAAAACTAACGGGAGGGACTACAGTTGGAAACAGAAAACATTAGGGGGACCAAACCTTGAAGAAAATATTTATAGGGACTAAACTTGAATGTTGTGTTATTTTCAGGGACCTAATACTTATTTAACCCTATATTTTAGTAAGTGTTAATTGGATAAGGAAGTGAATTAACGAGTGTAAATTATTAAGTTAATATTGTGTAAATAAAATAATAAAAAAACACACAACAAATGACCACATTGTATTTGCATCGATCAAACCCCATTTATCTAAAACCCCATTTCTCTGCACAATCGAAATCGTAATCAAGATCAAGAATTTGATTTTGCTTTCTCTCTCTATTTCTTCGATTCAAGGTTTTTTTTTTTTCAATTTCAATGTCATGGAATTCCTTAAGAGGTGGATCCTTTTGGGGCGATGTCGATCCTTATCGATCAACGTAACACCATTCCTCTCTCTCTTTCTTCGTTTCCCCAATTTCTTGATATTAACATGTTTGAATTGCAGAGACGGCCTCACCACCAGAATTGTCGCTGCTCCCTCCGATGAAATTCAGTTGCATATTGATCGTGATATGGAATTCGATGATGAGATCACCGGTCTTCATGGTAAAGTTAGAAGATTGAGAAATGTAATGTATCTATCTATCTATCTTCCCCAATTTTACCTACTTTTTCTTTCTAATTATGTACCTGCTTATACACAATATAAAAATTGTTCTTTTTTGCAATATTGATTTTTAGGTTTCACTATGTTGGAAAAGAGGGGAAATTAGCAGAACCATATAGTTAAACTCATCTTGTATGTGTTTATGCATGTGGAGTTTAATCACTATACACTTGATAATTGGATCGGTTGATTGTTTTTCAGCCATTATTTGAATGATATGATTCATATGATATTTGATAACTAATGCTTTCATGCCTGCTGCTTCCAGCTGAGTTTATAGTCTTAGCAGCTTGACTTGTTGTTCAATTATGTGTTGGTTACTTGCTAAGTACTTTATTAGTATTAGAATTAGTTTTATGAAGTTGTATTAGGTGTAGATATTCTTTCTTTTTTTCTTCCTAATGTTATACATTTATGCTGCAGGTTGCTGAAGAGATAGGGACAGAAGTCAAGACTAATAACGATTTGGACCACTTGGTCGTCATTCTGTTCATTTGATCAAGTATTTTGAGGTAGGATCCCACTTTAGTTTAAAATTTACTCAAGTGAATGTCTCTATTTCTTGATTGTAATTAGTTACTAAAGTTTTCAAATAACTTTCTTTGTCCAGAGTATTGATGGGGTGAGTAAAATTAAAGACGGATATATCCCAGCAACATGGATGTTGGAAGTTACAAGTACAATACAAGAATTTAATTTGGGTGTTGATTTTACCGACTTGTACAAAAATTCCGATCTATATAGGTACACTAGTGCATTTGGATATGAATCTATTAACTATAGTAGCTATTCCTATCAGGTTTGCAACATACTTAAATTATTATGTATGGCTCTTCAGGAGAAACAAACAACTTATACAAGAACTTGGCCAGCCTGCTCTTGGTTCAAATGATCTTCATTTCCCTACACAATTCTCGTAGTCATTCTTGGTCCAATGCCAGGCCTGCTTATGGAAGCAACGTTGGTCATATTGGCGTAATTCACCACATTCATAGCCTTGATGTTCGGAACAATGTTTTGGGACCTCGGTGGCAAACAGTAAGTCAAACTATTTTTAATTAAAAAATAATTCCATATTGTTCACCATACATTATACTATCTCTGTTTATTTACATATAAGTTCTAATACCTTTTGATGTCTTGCATCGCAAGTAGACAAAACCTGTTGAATGCTGTGGGTTCTATGTATACCGTCGTTCTCTTCCTTGGAATACAAAATTCTTCTTCTGTGTAGCCAGTGGTTGCAGTTGAAAGAACTGTTTTTTATCGAGAAAAAGCTGCTGGAATGTATTCTGCCTTACCCTATGCAATTTCACAAGTCACTATAATCATTGCTTAATCTACTGACTTATTTAATGCTTAATTTAGTATGCAAACTAGAATTTCTCATACTAATACCTCCCTTTTCGTCACAGATTTTGGTAGAGATACCTTATATCTTTGTTCAAACTCTGACATATGGAGTTATAGTGTATGCCATGATCGGATTTGACTGGACCGCAGAGAAATTCACATTGCTCTATTTTACCTTCTATGGTATGATGGCTGTGGCAGTGACACCAAATCACCATGTTGCTGCTATCGTGGCTGCTCCATTTTATGCAATTTGGAACCTTTTTTCAGGATTCGTCGTCCCGAGACCTGTAAGTGCTAACATTCAGAAAGACTGTTCAAATGTATTTATGTTATATGTATGCTAATTATTGTGTTTTTGTTCTTCTTACCTTTTGATAACAGAGCATTCCAGTATGGTGACGGTACTACTGGGCATGTCCAGTTGCATGGACCATCTAGGGATTTTTCAAAAACGTTGTTAACAAGGTTTAAACTGGTAATCACTTTACTCTTTTGATGTCTCTGTCTCTGTCTATCACTTTATTGAGTAGTTGAATTTATTTGAATGACTCGTTGAAAATTGTTATTTTGTGATTGTGATTTTTATTGTGGAGGGTGAGTGAGTCATTTTTCTATTTTTAGAAATTTTAGAATTTTTATTATTATTTGTTTCAGGTTTTTGATTAATTATTAATTATCTTGTTTATTTTTGTTAATTAAATGCTTTGTTTCATTTCACAGCTCATTCAAGTTTGGATAAGCATTTGGCTCGTTGGTTTGGGTTGAATCAGTCAAAGTATCAATGGGCTCTTAAAGATTATTACGAGACCAACGAAATTGTGAGCTCGTCGTTAATTTGTTATTAAACTACTAATTAACACTATAATTATGCTTAATATGCCTATAGAATTGTATAATCTTTAACTTTTTTTCATGAGATTTCATTTGATTTCAACATATATCTTTTCAGATTATTCTGTTGAAGAATATCTTTTCTAAGAGAACATTCTCTTCTGTTGAATCTTGATTGGCTTCTGTTTGACTGCGTGAATTTTTTTCCCTTAATCCTTTTAAGAAATAGATTGTTTTGTTAAATATTCTTATTATTCTACGTTTGACATGTATTTTAAAATTTTATTTATTGCATTTCTTTTCAAAGCGAGCACGGAAAGAAATGTATAACAATACACATGCTTTGGCTTTATGTGATGTTTGCATGCGGCTTGATGAATTACATGGAAGCTTAAGTTGAATGTTGGGAAAAATTAGTTTACCACCTTAACATTTCAATGATTGTAAGAAGTATTTAGCCACTTATTTTCATATATGTAGCTTGATGAATTTGTCCTTTGATTATTATTATTATTATTATTATTATTATTATTATTATTATTATTATATTTTTTTTTTTATGTTTGCATGTAGAGATGTTTATCCACACACTCTTGACCTGTTGTCCTCAATATATAATAATATTATTGTTATTATTATGATTTAAATATTATCTTATAGGTTTGACAATCTTTGGATTGTTTGGGATATTTTATTTTCTTACAGCACGACTATGTAAATGTTTTTTTTTAAAATTTAAATTACCCCCTGTTCTATATGCAACTTATGTAGTATATATTGCTTGTTGCAGGTCTTCTGTGACTTTGATTGGGAATTAGACGAACTCGAAGTAATGAATTACCCGTTCTATTTTTCTTAGTATTGGTATATTCTGTAGGAAGATATATACTGAATGACGGCTGTTGTTTTTATAATCGTTGTTGTTTACTCTAAATGGCTGAATGTTACTATGTCATTGAGTTCTAGGAAATTTTAACTTAACTGTGGTGTGCAAATGGGATTGTTAGACATATGATTAAAGTGGTTATCTTATTTATCATTGATGTGTTTCATTGTTTGTCCACCTTCTTTCCTTTGAAATAAAGATGGCTATAGGACTCTTACAGTCGAATGTTCAATTTTCTGCAGGAATTCACCGATAAGCTTATCGAGGCGGAAGAGTTATCAGCAGACCAAAAGGACACCTTCAAGGTAGAAAAAAGAAGATATTTTGTCAATTCATTATTCATATTGTCACATCTTTCATGTAACAAGTCTGTTTGATCCCTTTCTTTCTTTTTAGGAATTTGTCAAAGAAAAGGTTCGGGAAGCAAAGAAAGCCAACAGAGAGGTACTTTTCGGTTCATAACCAGGTATTACGGAAAGGCTCACGAGGTTCTCTGAATGGCTCCAAGTCAATTATGGCAATTTTCTTGGCTTGTTTTGCCGGTATTTTATATGATGATTACAAGGCAACACCTTGGTGCCCCCATACAAATTGTCTTTACCAAAGTAACTGTCCAAAGGGTTCATAGAATGTGAAATTGTAAGCTCAGAAATCCTAGAAAAGTGAACTAGGTGGTGAGGGTAATTTAGACATGTTTCTGGATTCCATTTTGTAGAGAATTTTTTATCAGCTTGAGCTCCAATTCGCATTGCTCTTAGCTTGTCTTTGTATTCTCTTATGAGTATTTTATTTCTCAAACTTTCTCAATGGAAAATTAGCATGTTTTTATCCAACTTGAACTTACTTTTCCAGCCGCAAATGCTGGATTATGCATGTAAAAATGTTCATATTCTCCTAATTTAGAAGACTAGAAAGTGTTGAATTTGTCATGAAGCTCTATGCATTTAAACACGTTTGAAGGTGTGGCTTTGTCTTTGGCCATGTAGGTTCCTGGAAAGGGAAAGTCCTTGGTTTCCTGCAAAGAGGTTACCAAGGTTCATAGAAGTGTAGTTCTGCCCAGCATGTTTCCAAATGGCGGAAGCTATCGAGATATTGATGGTAACAGTAATGGTGATGGTAACGGACATCCTGAAGATGGTGTTTAAGTAGGGGAGAATCCTGCGATGCAGGAGTATACTAAGATAGTTTCTGATTTCTGACTAGAGCTATGCATGCGTTTACTGCCTCATGATCATAACTCTGGAGCCTTCTTTATAGCTGTATTGCAAAAAGTTTCTCATCTGCCAAGTTATTTCTTAACTTCACTGTAGATGAATCCAATAATGAATCAAAAAAATTGTAGATTATGCAAAAGTTATTAATGATCTAATAATCAAGTTAGAGAGGTGTCGAACAAATTTCACCCCAACATTCAGGATGAATACAATTCAGTTTGAGAAGGGCTATTTTTTCTCCATTACAATTGCAACTAGCTAAATAGCCTCTTGCTAGTTAATTGTTTGTATTCTTGAAATTTATGTTCACACTTAAAAGGATGTAATGTATCATATGAAATAAGAAATAAGGTGTAATGTATCATATGAAATAGGGTGTAAATAGAATTAAATATAATATAATAATCATATTTCACGCCCGTGATAATTAAAATAGGGTGTAATATACCATATTTTTACATCATATTTAAAGAAATAGGGTGTAAATTTGTTGACATTCATAGTAAGCATTATTTATTTTATACCTGATTTTTATCAAATGCGGTGTAAATTTGTTTGATTTAAATGTATATATGTAACAATTTACACCCGTTTTCTATTAAAAAAGGGTGTAACTTAGCATGTATTTACACCTGATTTTTATCAAATGAGGTGTAGATTTGTTTGATTGTAACAATTTACACCCGTTTTTACTAAAAAAGGGTGTAACTTAGTATGTATTTACACCCAATTTTATCAAATGGGGTGTAAATTTGTTTGATTTAAATGTAGTATATATATAACAATTTACACATGTTTTCTATTAAAAAAGGGTGTAATTTAGCATGTATTTAAACCCGTTTTTAAACGGGTGTAAGTTCGTTAGACATTTCTCACCCGTTGAATTTACACCCTCCAATAACGGGTGTAAATTTATATTTTTGTACTAGTGTGCATACAAGTTGTTTTTATATTGTTCTCAAACATCCTAATAAGCTTTAAGCATTTCATGAGTTTCTATTTTTTCTGCAGGTTATAGAATTTACTAGTTTGGTTTATTAAACATGAAATTATAATATTTTCATCTTGTATATCTCTATCAGATTGGTTGATTTGTATATGTTAGATTTCAGTTACATTATTCGCGATTTGTTTGATATGATGATAAAACAGTTATGTGATCTTACCATAGTTCAATTGTGGTTACAATTTTGCATATTATTTTTCAAAATGATGCTGGTGTACTTTTATTTTTGAGGATATGAGCTCATATTCCTTTAGGTCATTAAATTCCTGCGCGCACATTCGTTTATTGGGAAATATAATGTTGGCCATTTGTTTAAAAAGTCATATAGTTTTGTAATTCATCATTTTGCTCATGGTGGAAGATTATTCAATTTTTCTTTTTTCCAATTATTTGTAATGTTTCAAAAATAATTGGCTTTTTTATTTATATGGTTTGTGTTGGATCTGTGCTCGTAATCTTGCTTATATATTAGCTTTACCATTATAGAGTTTCTTTCTTCTAAACACTTTCTTCTTTGTCGCCCACACTTGAACCTGCCAAGAAATTACCCTTCTTACCCATTTTTGAAGGCAAAAAGTTATCTAAGATTTCAAATTTTTAATACATTGTGATTGCTACTAGCACAATTCAACAAAATTTAATTCTGAGACCTTTATATATATTTTTGTCTCAGCATGTTCCTATTACTCTTCTTGAAGTCGGGTTCATGGACTCAAGAGGGTGTTCCTATTACTCTCTGTCACACCCTAATTTTTTACCCTAAAATTTGGTACTTTTCCATGTCGTATATTTCGTATCGATCATTTTAGTGTACTTGATTTATTTTTTTTCGATCAATTAGGCGTCCGTTTTTTTTTTATTTGGGGTCCGTTTATTTTAATTTTTTTTAACTAATATTATTTAGAATAAATAATTATAATAATCAGCATTTTATTTTAATTTTATTTTAAATATTTATTTTCATTTTTATTCTTAATTTTAATTTTAATATTATTTAGAATAAACAAATAGGATAATTTAGTATTTTGTTTCGATTTTATTTTAAAAAAACTTATTTTTATTTTTTTTTAGATTTAACTAATATTTAGAAAAATAAATGGGATATTATTTCTATCTTAGATTTATTTTAATTAATTAAGTTGTTTAAATTTTATTTAATTTTAATAATATTTATTTGGGCCTCAAATTGGATAATAGGGGCATTATTGACAACTAAAAATTAACCCTAGTTTCAGTCCCTATATATTGTTGTGTTGCTGAATAAAAAAGTGGGCCGAAGAAAAAGAAAAAAGAACGTATACATGGTGCGGCTTAGAAATATTACATTTTATCCGATGCAGTTTCAGTTTATATACACATAAATAGTACTCCGTTAAGGTGAGACGATATATCATGTATATACTTTACATACTTGCAGGCACATTATTATACTTGTAAATGGTTTAATATATATAATGTACTGCTATGATAAATGTTTGGTTTTAAACGTTTTGTTTAAATATATATAATATAATCAAAATATTTTATTTCAATATTATATATATAATTTCATGTTTTGTTTTAATATGTATATATAATTTGAATTTATTTTTTGATTTTTATTTTACTAGATTATTTTGATATCGAATCGTGTCGATACGCTGGTTGCATATTTGTTTGCTTGATGCGTGACATTTATGTTGATTCGATCCAGTTGCGATGATCGCATTTTTGCGTTAGCAACATTGTTGGGTTTTATCAAATTTTAAAAATTTCCTTTTGCTTTATTTTTCTTTTTATTATATTTAGATCTGTACAATTCGGATCTGGTTGCGATGACCGCTTATACGGTAGCAATTTGCCTTTTTTTGTTTTAATTCTTTTTTTATTAGTTGTTCGGATCGAATTACGTCGATACGCTGTATGATGCGTGACCTTTATATTTAGTTCGATCCGACTGCGATGATCGCATTTTGCGTAGCAACATTATTGTTTTAAAACTTTTTATTTTAAAATTTATTTTTTCATGCGTTCTCTATCTCTAAAAAATTTTAGATCCTTACGATTTAGATCCGGTTGCGATGACCGCGTTTTCGCGATAGCAATATTGTTGAGGTTTTACCAAAATTAAATTTCTCTTTTTTTAGTTGTTTTTTTTATATTTAGATCCGTACAATTCGGATCTGGTTGCGATGAGCGCGTTTTCGCGATAGCAATATTGTTGAGGTTTTTTATCAAAGTTAAATTTCTCTTTTTTTAGTTGTTTTTTTGTTATATTTAGATCCGTACAATTCAGATCTGGTTGCGATGACCGCGTTTTCGCGATAGCAGTCTTGTTGAGGTTTTTTATCAAAGTTAAATTTCTCTCTTTTTAGTTGCTTTTTTTTTGTTATATTTAGATTCGTACAATTCGGATCTGGTTGCGATGACCGCGTTTTCGCGATAGCAATATTGTTGAGGATTTTATATTTTTTTAATTTTTCTTTTCTTTGTAATAATATTACAATTTTAAAACACTTTAAATTTTCTTTTTTATTTTTGTTTCCTTCTTTTATAAATTTAGATCCGCATAATTTGAATCCATTGCGATGACCACGTTGAGTGTAGCAAACCATTTGTTGATTTTCATCGGTTTTTATGCGGATTTATATCTGTTTAGCGTTGCATTTTGATTTCGGAGTTAAAATCTAATTTAACCTTCGAGAACTGCTTGAGTGCATATAGTCATTTGCTTGGCTTCTCATAGAGTAATTCTTACATGAATCCACTCTTAGTTAGCTTCAAAGCTAAATTCAGTTGCCATTCGATTTCGGTTGGTTTTGGACCCTTATTGTTGGGCCTGGATCCCATTTTTTCTAAATGCACCCCACTTCTTTGTTATTTCTCTTAAGCCCATTCCTTTTCTTTATTAATTTTTTATGTTTAATTTAATTTATTTTAATTTTATATTTTATTAAATAAAAAAAAAACTCAAAAAATAATTATTAAGTAACTTTTGATTAATTTTATTAAATTCTTTTATTTAATACTAATTAATCCATTAAAGGATTAATTTTATTAAATATTTGACTTTAATTCAATTAATTTTTTTAAATTAATTTTTTTTCTTAATCCTAAAAATTTCAAAAATACTACTTATTTAGTTCTCAGTTCTAAATTTTCTTTTTTTTGATATTACCTATTTTAATTTTAATTTTAAAATAATTTCTTCTCCTTATTTCAAGCAATAAATAACATAAATAATAACAAGAGGTTCCTGTAGAATACTACAGACGTTTAGGGTGCTAATACCTTCCTTAGACGTAACCAACCCCCGAACCTTAGATCTCTTATTAGGTTTTTCGATCTTTAACCCTTTCCTTTGGATAAAATAAAGACCGGTGGTGAATTTCAAAAAATTGTGATTCAAGTTAATCCAATAGCTTGGCATCCAATTCTCACCGCGACAGAAATGGCAACTTCAATGAGGAATTTCGAGGGTTTCCCCTAACTTGTTTATATCTATGTTATTTATTTGCTTATTTGCCTATATATCTTTATATCTGTATATACCTGTTTTGCTTGGTTTTCCTGTGTGCAGGGTACTATTTGTGTGGTGAGACAAAGTCCTACACCCGGACTAGAGTGAAATTAAGATAGGAAAATGGTGAGACTTCAATGATACTTTGAGGGAGTCGATTCCTGAAAAAGTGAATTGAGACTTCACCACTCAGTCTAGGCCCTCTCGAATAAAATATTTGTCCAACGAGTTCATTCGTGAAGACGATATGGTTTCGATCTAAAGGCCCTCGGGACTGGGGACCGTAGTTACCTTTAACCCAACTTGGCCTATTAGGATGTAGTGCGGGGACTATGCGGGAGTCTATTTCTGCAATAGTCGCGACGCGATACTACACTCAGACGAGATTCTCTTGAGAATATTATTGACTACCAAGTGATTTTGAAAATCGATAATATCCGAAAGATGGATTGTAGACTCTGGGAACTTTGTAGAACCCGTTCGGCAGGTACAAATAAACCTCTAGCACATACCTTGGGAAGGGTAGACCATGGCTCCATGCTCGTGATCTTCAAACCTAAGCCTTGGCTTGTTTTCCTGTATATGTGTATATGTGTATACCTGTGCTTATGCATCCATTCATGCATTCATGCATAACCATTCGGTTTCAAGAAACTCAATTGTTCTGTCATTTGCAAAATCAATAAAAATCATGGATGATAAAATGAATTTTTTTTTTCAGTCTCCCAAAATGTTTGAAACCTGCTCTTGAGTTCCTTGAAACCATTACATTGCATTGCATATCATTGCATACATCCGTTTGTCCAGCAACTCATTTCCAACTGTCTGTATCTTCCAGCGTTTCCTGTCAGTCGTCAAGCTGATTCCTCGACACAGATACCAGACTAGAGCTAACTACAGACACATAATTGTTGCCAGAGCACGCTAAGTGAAGCTTCAGTTGACTTCAGCAGACTTCAGTGTTTCAGACATAACAACTCACTCTTGTTTCTGATTAGTCACTAGACCATGTTTCTTATTGTTTGCATTTTCCTTATTTGTATTAGCTGTTTGCTTTCGATTTATGTTTGTACTTTCATAATTAATAAAATGAGCATTGCAACTTTTGGATTCAATTTCATTTGCTTTTGTTATTTACATCTTTACGCTTTATCTAAAAAAAAAACAAAAACAAAAAAAAACAAAAACAAACAAAAAAAACAAAAAAAAATTATCTCTTTACCACTTTCTTTTTTGATTATGCAAAGATTGGAGGGAGGATATGAAAACAAAATGTCCATAATTGTTGTTGGTATGCTTTCAAATAAAAACTTTGCTGACGATGTAAGGCATTGTTTCAATTCCCAAACACTGGAGAAATAAGGAAGATAAACCCTCGTCAACCCATTTGAGCCTTGAAGTAGGAGTTTCTTTTCTTTACAAATAAAAACCCACAATCTTAACCTGGGGCAGGGTAGTTCTCAGTTAACTGGATTGTGCATCCAAATACAAGAGTTTCATGCAAGACATCTTTCAACAAAAAGGTTGCATTCTCAATTTTTCCTTCGCACGCAACAAGCAAGTGTCGAAGATGTCTTTCAAGTCAAAAGTCGATGATGGTTTGCCGTAATCATTAAGCCAAGCAGTCACTTTCTTTCAAAAAAAAAGATAAAAAAATCAAAAAAGGAAAAAGCCCGCTAAGTCGAAACCTGTGAAGGAGACTTAGGCCCGCTGACTGTAAGATTCACGAGAAACAGTTCAGCCAAAAGTTAGGGATAATAAAAAGGAGAAATCTTTAAATCCTTACCATGAAATCCTCAATGAAAAAAAACAACCAAGAGTTATAAGGAAGTAGTGACTGTCACCTCAAAAGTCCCTTAACTTTTGAACCATCATCATCAATGCAATCCCTAACCTATGGGAACCTGAGTGCAAAGTCTGAGTTAACTGAGTGTAGGACTGGAGATCATCACGAAGATTGGGTGGGTACAAATAAACTTTAAGCCTTTATCCTTTGTTTCTTAAACCGTGAACCAGGCCACGTTATAACCCTCAAAAGACCTAATTGAAGCAAGGTTATTTTGAAAGCATACTACAACGAGGTTGCGTAAACTGACTCCTAAAGATCTTTGCAGATCATTTTTTTTGGCATCACGCCTTCTTGCTTTATCTTTCACTTTTAAACGTCTTGAACCACCGTGTTCTGACCAGTGACCCTATTGTTTTACCTCTTTCCAAAAATGATTTTGATTTCAAAAGTTGCATGAACTTTGCATTTAATATGTTTGTATAAACAGTTTTGTTTGCAATTTGGCTTCCGCTTAAGGAATTTTCAAACATTTGAGAAACTTGGTCAGTGATCCAATAAGGGGCAAGTTCCTTCCATGTCCTATTGAGAATCAGTTCAAGATTTGTTTAGTGCAAGTCCATCTCAGAATTGGTTTATACAGAAGATTTTTCAAGACTCGTGCTGGGGCAAGCTTTCCAAGCGCACAGTAATTCAGTCATTTCCAGCGTCAATCCAGCTGAAGCATTGAATAGTTTACCTACAACAGTCAGCTAATCTGGGGCAGTTTACTTGAAGAATCCCCAGGCAGCTTCCCATCCTTCCTACAAGGATCTTGAATTTTGATACAGTTTACCAGTGTGGCAAAGTTGTGCTCAGTAGCATCTTTAGTCCCAAAGCAGAATGGCAGTGATCTCCGTGTTGTGGAATCAGTCTTCCAGTCTTGTCTTCTCCATAAAAGAGTCGAGCCTTCTGCATTACATCTGCATTTACATTTGATCATATATCATGGCATAATTCATATACATATGCATAGCAAAAGTGTCACCCTTATTTGCACTCATTTGCATTCTGCATAAGTCGTGTCGTTATCCACGTCTTACCTTGTGGCCAAAGTCCAACTCACTTGGCACCTACCAAAGAGATATTGTTGTGTGTATCTAATGCTTTCTTGGGTATCTCCTTGTTCACTGTGATTCCTTCTATCCAATGCTTTCTTGGGTATCTCCTTGTTCATATTCATTCAATGCTTTCTTGGACGTTATGATTTCTTTACATCCAATGCCTTCTTGGATTGCACTTTTGTCTCATTTGCGTCTGATGCCTTCTCAGATTTTGAGTCGTACCCTTCATTCAAAGCTATTATTGGATGATTGGTTTTCTTTTGCATTCAATGCCATTCCAGATCGAGTCTTTGTTCACTTTCATCTAAAGCCATTATTAGATATTGTGATTATACCTTTCATTCAAAGCCATTATTGGATGTCTGGTATCTTTACCGTCTGATGTTCTTCCGGATGGGCCCCTCTTTCCGATGTTCTTCCGGATATGTACTTTTATTCTGATGTTCTTCCAGAACTCCCTCTGTGTCTATCTGATGTTCTTCCAGATATGACTTTGTTTTTTATGTTTTTCCAGAATTTATCTGATGTTCTCCCAGAACTCCCTCTGTGTCTATCTGACGTTCTTCCAGGTACGACTTTGCGTCTGATGATTTTCCAGATGTGTCTCTTGTTCTGATGGTCTTCCAGAACTTATCTGATGTTTTCCCAGATATACCCTTTGATTCCGATGTTTTTCCGGATATGTCTCTATTTCTGATTGAGTCTTTGTTAGTTGATGTTCTTCCAGATATATCGCCTTGTTTATTTTGATGCTTTTCCGGAATGACCTTGCTTTTACCGTCTGATGTTTTCCTAGATGTGTCTGCTCCTGATGTTTTTCCAGAGCCCTTTTATGTCTATCTGATGCTCTTCCGGATATGACCTTGTTTATCCGATGTTCTTCTAGATATGTGACTTTATTCTGATGCTTTTCCAAAACCCCTTTTGTGTCTATCTAATGTTCTTCCAGATATGACCTTGTTTATCTGTTATATTCTCCAAATATGATTCTTATCTGACGTTCTCCCAGATATGTCTTCAAATCTTTACCCGTACATTGAATGCTTTTTTAAATGTTTCGGGTGTATCTTCAAGATCTCTGTCTTTCATTTCATATCATATCATATCACAAGGCATCTTAGGGCCAAAAATTGTGCATGTTTGTATTTAAGTCTCTCCTATCGCGTTGAGATGAATATTTCAATCTTCATATCTCCGGATAGAAGAAACTTAAATAGGGGCATCTGTCACACCCTAATTTTTTACCCTAAAATTTGGTACTTTTCCATGTCGTATATTTCGTATCGATCATTTTAGTGTACTTGATTTATTTTTTTTCAATCACTTAGGCGTCCGTTTTTTATTTATTTGGGGTCCGTTTATTTTAATTTTTTTTTAACTAATATTATTTAGAATAAATAATTATAATAATCAGCATTTTATTTTAATTTTATTTTAAATATTTATTTTCATTTTTATTCTTATTTTTAATTTTAATATTATTTAGAATAAACAAATAGGATAATTTAGTATTTTGTTTCGATTTTATTTTAAAAAAACTTATTTTTATTTTTTTTTAGATTTAACTAATATTTAGATAAATAAATGGGATTTTATTTCTATCTTAGATTTATTTTAATTAATTAAGTTGTTTAAATTTTATTTAATTTTAATAATATTTATTTGGGCCTCAAATTGGATAATAGGGACATTATTGACAACTAAAAATTAACCCTAGTTTCAGTCCCTATATATTATTGTGTTGCTGAATGAAAAAGGGGGCCGAAGAAAAACAAAAAAGAACGTATACATGGTGCGGCTTAGAAATATTACATTTTATCCGATGCAGTTTCAGTTTATATACACATAAATAGTACTCCGTTAAGGTGAGACGATATATCATGTATATGCTTTACATACTTGCAGGCACATTATTATACTTGTAAATGGTTTAATATATATAATGTACTGCTATGATAAATGTTTGGTTTCTAAACGTTTTGTTTAAATATATATAATATAATCAAAATATTTTATTTCAATATTATATATATAATTTCATGTTTTGTTTTAATATGTATATATAATTTGAATTTATTTTTTGATTTTTATTTTACTAGATTATTTTGATATCGAATCGTGTCGATACGCTGGTTGCATATTTGTGTGCTTGATGCGTGACATTTATGTTGATTCGATCCAGTTGCGATGATCGCATTTTTGCGTTAGCAACATTGTTGGGTTTTATCAAATTTTAAAAATTTCCTTTTGCTTTATTTTTCTTTTTATTATATTTAGATCTGTATAATTCGGATCTGGTTGCGATGACCGCTTATGCGGTAGCAATTTGCTTTTTTTTGTTTTAATTCTTTTTTTATTAGATTGTTCGGATCGAATTACGTCGATACGCTGTATGATGCGTGACCTTTATATTTAGTTCGATCCGACTGCGATGATCGCATTTTGCGTAGCAACATTATTGTTTTAAAACTTTTTATTTTAAAATTTATTTTTTCATGCGTTCTCTATCTCTAAAAAATTTTAGATCCCTACTATTTAGATCCGGTTGCGATGACCGTGTTTTCGCGATAGCAATATTGTTGAGGTTTTACCAAAATTAAATTTCTCTTTTTTTAGTTGTTTTTTTTATATTTAGATCCGTACAATTCGGATCTGGTTGCGATGACCGCGTTTTCGCGATAGCAATATTGTTGAGGTTTTTTATCAAAGTTAAATTTCTCTTTTTTTAGTTGTTTTTTTGTTATATTTAGATCCGTACAATTCGGATCTGGTTGCGATGACCGCATTTTTGCGATAGCGATCTTGTTGAGGTTTTTTATCAAAGTTAAATTTCTCTCTTTTTAGTTGCTTTTTTTTTGTTATATTTAGATTCGTACAATTCGGATCTGGTTGCGATGACCACGTTTTCGCGATTGCAATATTGTTGAGGTTTTTATATTTTTTTAATTTTTCTTTTCTTTGTAATAATATTACAATTTTAAAACACTTTAAATTTTCTTTTTTATTTTTGTTTCCTTCTTTTATAAATTTAGATCCGCATAATTTGAATCCATTGCGATGACCACGTTGAGTGTAGCAAACCATTTGTTGATTTTCATCGGTTTTTATGCGGATTTATATCTGTTTAGCGTTGCATTTTGATTTCGGAGTTAAAATCTAATTTAACCTTCGAGAACTGCTTGAGTGCATATAGTCATTTGCTTGGCTTCTCATAGAGTAATTCTTACATGAATCCACTCTTAGTTAGCTTCAAAGCTAAATTCAATTGCCATTCGATTTCGGTTTGTTTTGGACCCTTATTGTTGGGCCTGGATCCCATTTTTTCTAAATGCACCCCACTTCTTTGTTATTTCTCTTAAGCCCATTCCTTTTCTTTATTAATTTTTTATGTTTAATTTAATTTATTTTAATTTTATATTTTATTAAATAAAAAAAAAACTCAAAAAATAATTATTAAGTAACTTTTGATTAATTTTATTAAATTCTTTTATTTAATACTAATTAATCCATTAAAGGATTAATTTTATTAAATATTTGACTTTAATTCAATTAATTTTTTTAAATTAATTTTTTTTCTTAATCCTAAAAATTTCAAAAATACTGCTTATTTAGTTCTCAGTTCTAAATTTTCTTTTTTTGATATTACCTATTTTAATTTTAATTTTTAAATAATTTCTTCTCCTTATTTCAAGCAATAAATAACATAAATAATAACAAGAGGTTCCTGTAGAATACTACAGACGTTTAGGATGCTAATACCTTCCTTAGACGTAACCAACCCCCGAACCTTAGATCTCTTATTAGGTTTTTCGATCTTTAACCCTTTCCTTTGGATAAAATAAAGACCGGTGGTGAATTTCAAAAAATTGTGATTCAAGTTAATCCAATAGCTTGGCATCCAATTCTAACCGCGACAGAAATGGCAACTTCACTGGGGAATTTCGAGGGTTTCCCCTAACTTATTTATATCTATGTTATTTATTTGCTTATTTGCCTATATATCTTTATATCTGTATATACCTGTTTTGCTTGGTTTTCCTGTGTGCAGGGTACTATTTGTGTGGTGAGACAAAGTCCTACACCCGGACTAGAGTGAAATTAAGATAGGAAAACAGTGAGACTTCAATGATACTTTGAGGGAGTCGATTCCTGAAAAAGTGAATTGAGACTTCACCACTCAGTCTAGGCCCTCTCGAATAAAATATTTGTCCAACGAGTTCATTCGTGAAGACGATATGGTTTCGATCTAAAGGCCCTCGGGACTGGGGACCGTAGTTACCTTTAACCCAACTTGGCCTATTAGGATGTAGTGCGGGGACTATGCGGGAGTCTATTTCTGCAATAGTCGCTACGCGATACTACACTCAGACGAGATTCTCTTGAGAATATTATTGACTACCAAGTGATTTTGAAAATCGATAATATCCGAAAGATGGATTGTAGACTCTGGGAACTTTGTAGAACCCGTTCGGCAGGTACAAATAAACCTCTAGCACATACCTTGGGAAGGGTAGACCATGGCTCCATGCTCGTGATCTTCAAACCTAAGCCTTGGCTTGTTTTCCTGTATATGTGTATATGTGTATACCTGTGCTTATGCATCCATTCATGCATTCATGCATAACCATTCGGTTTCAAGAAACTCAATTGTTCTGTCATTTGCAAAATCAATAAAAATCATGGATGATAAAATGAATTTTTTTTTTCAGTCTCCCAAAATGTTTGAAACCTGCTCTTGAGTTCCTTGAAACCATTACATTGCATTGCATATCATTGCATACATCCGTTTGTCCAGTAACTCATTTCCAACTGTCTCTATCTTCCAGCGTTTCCTGTCAGTCGTCAAGCTGATTCCTCGACACAGATACCAGACTAGAGCTAACTACAGACACATAATTGTTGCCAGAGCACGCTAAGTGAAGCTTCAGTTGACTCCAGCAGACTTCATTGTTTCAGACAGAATAACTCACTCTTGTTTCTGATTAGTCACTAGACCATGTTTCTTATTGTTTGCATTTTCCTTATTTGTATTAGCTGTTTGCTTTCGATTTATGTTTGTACTTTCATAATTAATAAAATGAGCATTGCAACTTTTGGATTCAATTTCATTTGCTTTTGTTATTTACATCTTTACGCTTTATCTAAAAAAAAACAACAAAAAAAAAAAAAAAACAAAAACAAACAAAAAAAACAAAAAAAAATTATCTCTTTACCACTTTCTTTTTTGATTATGCAAAGATTGGAGGGAGGATGATGAAACCAAAATGTCCATAATTGTTGTTGGTATGCTTTCAAATAAAAACTTTGCTGACGATGTAAGGCATTGTTTCAATTCCCAAACACTGGAGAAATAAGGAAGATAAACCCTCGTCAACCCATTTGAGCCTTGAAGTAGGAGTTTCTTTTCTTTACAAATAAAAACCCACAATCATAACCTGGGGCAGGGTAGTTCTCAGTTAACTGGATTGTGCATCCAAATACAAGAGTTTCATGCAAGACATCTTTCAACAAAAAGGTTGCATTCTCAATTTTTCCTTCGCACGCAACAAGCAAGTGTCGAAGATGTCTTTCAAGTCAAAAGTCGATGATGGTTCGCCGTAATCATTAAGCCAAGCAGTCACTTTCTTTCAAAAAAAAAGATAAAAAAATCAAAAAAGGAAAAAGCCCGCTAAGTCGAAACCTGTGAAGGAGACTTAGGCAGACAAAAAACTGGGGCATCCCGCTGACTGTAAGATTCACGAGAAACAGTTCAGCCAAAAGTTAGGGATAATAAAAAGGAGAAATCTTTAAATCCTTACCATGAAATCCTCAATGAAAAAAAACAACCAAGAGTTATAAGGAAGTAGTGACTGTCACCTCAAAAGTCCCTTAACTTTTGAACCATCATCATCAATGCAATCCCTAACCTATGGGAACCTGAGTGCAAAGTCTGAGTTAACTGAGTGTAGGACTGGAGATCATCACGAAGATTGGGTGGGTACAAATAAACTTTAAGCCTTTATCCTTTGTTTCTTAAACCGTGAACCAGGCCACGTTATAACCATCAAAAGATCTAATTGAAGCAAGGTTATTTTGAAAGCATACTACAACGAGGTTGCGTAAACTGACTCCTAAAGATCTTTGCAGATCATTTTTTTTGGCATCACGCCTTCTTCTTTATCTTTCACTTTTAAACGTCTTGAACCACCGTGTTCTGACCAGTGACCCTATTGTTTTACCTCTTTCCAAAAATGATTTTGATTTCAAAAGTTGCATGAACTTTGCATTTACTATGTTTGTATAAACACTTTTGTTTGCAATCTGGCTTCCGCTTAAGGAATTTTCAAACATTTGAGAAACTTGGTCAGTGATCCAATAAGGGGCAAGTTCCTTCCATGTCCTATTGAGAATCAGTTCAAGATTTGTTCAGTGCAAGTCCTTCTCAGAATTGGTTTATACAGAAGATTTTTCAAGACTCGTGCTGGGGCAAGCTTTCCAAGCGCACAGTAATTCAGTCATTTCCAGCGTCAATCCAGCTGAAGCGTTAAATAGTTTACCTACAACAGTCAGCTAATCTGGGGCAGTTTACTTGAAGAATCCCCAGGCAGCTTCCCATCCTTCCTACAAGGATCATGAATTTTGATACAGTTTACCAGTGTGGAAAAGTTGTGCTCAGTAGCATCTTTAGTCCCAAAGCAGAATGGCAGTGATCTCCGTGTTGAGGAATCAGTCTTCCAGTCTTGTCTTCTCCATAAAAGAGTCGAGCCTTCTGCATTACATCTGCATTTACATTTGATCATATATCATGGCATAATTCATATACATATGCATAGCAAAAGTGTCACCCTTATTTGCACTCATTTGCATTCTGCATAAGTCGTGTCGTTATCCACGTTTTACCTTGTGGTCAAAGTCCAACTCACTTGGCACCTACCAAAGAGATATTGTTGTGTGTATCTAATGCTTTCTTGGGTATCTCCTTGTTCACTGTGATTCCTTCTATCTAATGCTTTCTTGGGTATCTCCTTGTTCATATTCATTCAATGCTTTCTTGGACGTTATGATTTCTTTACATCCAATGCCTTCTTGGATTGCACTTTTGTCTCATTTGCGTCTGATGCCTTCTCAGATTTTGAGTCGTACCCTTCATTCAAAGCTATTATTGGATGATTAGTTTTCTTTTGCATTCAATGTCATTCCAGATTGAGTCTTTGTTCACTTTCATCTAAAGCCATTATTAGATATTGTGATTATACCTTTCATTCAAAGCCATTATTGGATGTCTGGTATCTTTACCGTCTGATGTTCTTCCGGATGGGCCCCTCTTTCCGATGTTCTTCCGGATATGTACTTTTATTCTGATGTTCTTCCAGAACTCCCTCCGTGTCTATCTGATGTTCTTCCAGATATGACTTTGTTTCTGATGTTTTTCCAGAATTTATCTGATGTTCTCCCAGAACTCCCTCTGTGTCTATCTGACGTTCTTCCAGGTACGACTTTGCGTCTGATGATTTTCCAGATGTGTCTCTTGTTCTGATGGTCTTCCAAAACTTATCTGATGTTTTCCCAGATATACCCTTTGATTCCGATGTTTTTCTGGATATGTCTCTATTTCTGATTGAGTCTTTGTTAGCTGATGTTCTCCCAGATATATCGCCTTGTTTATTCTGATGCTTTTCCGGAATGACCTTGCTTTTACCGTTTGATGTTTTCCCAGATGTGTCTGCTCCTGATGTTTTTCCAGAGCCCTTTTATGTCTATCTGATGCTCTTCCGGATATGACCTTGTTTATCCGATGTTCTTCTAGATATGTGACTTTATTCTGATGCTTTTCCAAAACCCCTTTTGTGTCTATCTAATGTTCTTCCAGATATGACCTTGTTTATCTGATGTATTCTCCAAATATGATCCTTATTTGACGTTCTCCCAGATATGTCTTCAAATCTTTACCCGTACATTGAATGCTTTTTTAAATGTTTCGGGTGTATCTTCAAGATCTCTGTCTTTCATTTAATATCATATCATATCACGAGGCATCTTAGGGCCAAAAATTGTGCATGTTTGTATTTAAGTATCTCCTATCGCGTTGAGATGAATATTTCAATCTTCATATCTCCGGATAGAAGAAACTTAAATAGGGGCATCTGTCACACCCTAATTTTTTACCCTAAAATTTGGTACTTTTCCATGTCGTATATTTCGTATAGATCATTTTAGTGTACTTGATTTATTTTTTTTCGATCACTTAGGCGTCCGTTTTTTATTTATTTGGGGTCCGTTTATTTTAATTTTTTTTTAACTAATATTATTTAGAATAAATAATTATAATAATCAGCATTTTATTTTAAATATTTATTTTCATTTTTATTCTTATTTTTAATTTTAATATTATTTAGAATAAACAAATAGGATAATTTAGTATTTTGTTTCGATTTTATTTTAAAAAAACTTATTTTTAATTTTTTTTAGATTTAACTAATATTTAGAAAAATAAATGGGATTTTATTTCTATCTTCGATTTATTTTAATTAATTAAGTTGTTTAAATTTTATTTAATTTTAATAATATTTATTTGGGCCTCAAATTGGATAATAGGGGCATTATTGACAACTAAAAATTAACCCTAGTTTCAGTCCCTATATATTGTTGTGTTGCTGAATGAAAAAGGGGGCCGAAGAAAAAGAAAAAAGAACGTATACATGGTGCGGCTTAGAAATATTACATTTTATCCGATGCAGTTTCAGTTTATATACACATAAATAGTACTCCGTTAAGGTGAGACGATATATCATGTATATACTTTACATACTTGCAGGCACATTATTATACTTGTAAATGGTTTAATATATATAATGTACTGTTATGATAAATGTTTGGTTTCTAAACGTTTTGTTTAAATATATATAATATAATCAAAATATTTTATTTCAATATTATATATATAATTTCATGTTTTGTTTTAATATGTATATATAATTTGAATTTATTTTTTGATTTTTATTTTACTAGATTATTTTGATATCGAATCGTGTCGATACGCTGGTTGCATATTTGTGTGCTTGATGCGTGACATTTATGTTGATTCGATCCGGTTGCGATGATCACATTTTTGCGTTAGCAACATTGTTGGGTTTTATCAAATTTTAAAAATTTCCTTTTGCTTTATTTTTCTTTTTAATATATTTAGATCTGTACAATTCAGATCTGGTTGCGATGACCGCTTATGCGGTAGCAATTTTCCTTTTTTTGTTTTAATTCTTTTTTTATTAGATTGTTCAGATCGAATTACGTCGATACGCTGTATGATGCGTGACCTTTATATTTAGTTCGATCTGACTGCGATGATCGCATTTTGCGTAGCAAAATTATTGTTTTAAAACTTTTTATTTTAAAATTTATTTTTTCATGCGTTCTCTATCTCTAAAAAATTTTAGATCCTTACGATTTAGATCCGGTTGCGATGACAGCATTTTCGCGATAGCAATATTGTTGAGGTTTTACCAAAATTAAATTTCTCTTTTTTTAGTTGTTTTTTTTATATTTAGATCCGTACAATTCGGATCTGGTTGCGATGACCGCGTTTTCGCGATAGCAATATTGTTGAGGTTTTTTATCAAAGTTAAATTTCTCTTTTTTTAGTTGTTTTTTTGTTATATTTAGATCCGTACAATTCAGATCTGGTTGCGATGACCGCGTTTTCGCGATAGCAATCTTGTTGAGGTTTTTTATCAAAGTTAAATTTTTCTCTTTTTAGTTGCATTTTTTTGTTATATTTAGATCCGTACAATTCGGATCTGGTTGCGATGACCGCGTTTTTGCGATAGCAATATTGTTGAGGTTTTTATATTTTTTTAATTTTTCTTTTCTTTGTAATAATATTACAATTTTAAAACACTTTAAATTTTCTTTTTTATTTTTGTTTCCTTCTTTTATAAATTTAGATCCGCACAATTTGAATCCATTGCGATGACCACGTTGAGTGTAGCAAACCATTTGTTGATTTTCATCGGTTTTTATGCGGATTTATATTTGTTTAGCGTTGCATTTTGATTTCGGAGTTAAAATCTAATTTAACCTTCGAAACTGCTTGAGTGCATATAGTCATTTGCTTGGCTTCTCATAGAGTAATTCTTACATGAATCCACTCTTAGTTAGCTTTAAAGCTAAATTCAGTTGCCATTCGATTTCGGTTGGTTTTGGACCCTTATTGTTGGGCCTGGATCCCATTTTTTCTCAATGCACCCCACTTCTTTGTTATTTCTCTTAAGCCCATTCGTTTTCTTTATTAATTTTTTATGTTTAATTTAATTTCTTTTAATTTTATATTTTATTAAATAAAAAAAAACTCAAAAAATAATTATTAAGTAACTTTTGATTAATTTTATTAAATTCTTTTATTTAATACTAATTAATCCATTAAAGGATTAATTTTATTAAATATTTGACTTTAATTCAATTAATTTTTTTAAATTAATTTTTTTTCTTAATCCTAAAAATTTCAAAAATACTGCTTATTTAGTTCTCAGTTCTAAATTTTCTTTTTTTGATATTACCTATTTTAATTTTAATTTTTAAATAATTTCTTCTCCTTATTTCAAGCAATAAATAACATAAATAATAACAAGAGGTTCCTGTAGAATACTACAGACGTTTAGGATGCTAATACCTTCCTTAGACGTAACCAACCCCCGAACCTTAGATCTCTTATTAGGTTTTTCGATCTTTAACCCTTTCCTTTGGATAAAATAGAGACCGGTGGTGAATTTCAAAAAATTGTGATTCAAGTTAATCCAATAGCTTGGCATCCAATTCTCACCGCGACACTCTCCTTGAGAATAAAATGAGTAAAGTTTTTGCTGCATCTCTAGAAGAAACATCAAAGTCGTTTTGTAACACGTCGCCTTCGAAATATGAAATCATTGACCAGGTTAAAATGACAAGTTTCATTTTAAAACTAAATATTTTACACATTTCATCAATCATAAAAGATGTTTATAGAATAGTTTCTTTTCATAGGGACGTGAGATTTTCTATAGGATGATAATAATAGGATTTGAGGATACTTATGTTTCAAGTCCTGGTTCCATGTCAAAAATATGGAAAGGACTATTTTGTTTGTAGTGGTCTTGTTTCAATGTTGGTGCCTGTGACTGTCTATCCTGGAAAGGACTATTTTGTTCATACTGATTCAAACTGTTGTAAATATCATATATGCAAACTGATATATGTTACTAATTTAACCAAGTGATTTAAATTATTGTAAATGTGAAAGAATATAAACTTAATCTTAAATCTATATAGTAAGTGACCATTTGCTATATTGAGAGGAATTAATTTTTTTTTCAATTGCATGCATTTTTTAATAGGCAAAATCCATATTATTAAATGTTAAATTTTTCATTTCTTCATTCATCTTATAGGTTGCTCTTTTTCATTTTTAAGATTATACGATCATTATTCATTTATAATTAAATCATTCATTTCAAAATTACATGTATTTAAATACAATTTATATAATATCAAATAAATTTACTCGTGCGGGAGCACGAGTATCTTACTAGTTAATATAAATAAGGAAAAATATTGGGAGCAAGAATCATCGTGTGGTAGAAATAGACATTGTAAGGAAATTGTTTGAAAAATCCAAAAATTACATTAATAAATAGTAAACGAAATTAAATTTGGAGAGAATTGTCAGAAAAAAAAAACAAGTTCTTTGTATTGTTGTCATTGTTGTTGAATTTTTATTTTTTAATAAAATGTAATTGTTAAACGAGAATTTCACCTACCCTCGCGTTATATTTGGTACTCCACAATATATGTGCTTTTACCATTATACTCTTGTCTAAAGTTACTGGTTTTTCATAAAGTATGAGTACGTATCGGAAATTTTGAAAATACATCAGAAATTTAGTAAAAATTTTCAAAAACATCAGAAGTTTTTGTTTTCTATGAAAAAATATTAGTGATTTGAAATTTCTAGTATAAAGTCGTATTGTCTTGTCGGAATTTTTGAAAAATCCGGTATATAACCAAAAGTTTAAGAAAATGTGGAAAATTCGGTAGATAATGAGGTATTGAATTTATTCTTGTAATAAATTTGTCAAAAAAACTACCCGATAAAATAACTACCCAATAAAATATATACATAAAATGAAAAATAAGCTACAAATAGGAATGCATAACAAATTACGATGACTTCATAAATTCGTTTTCCTAGTGTCTAAAGCGTCCCACATATGCTGCTTCTCATGCTCATGCATCTTCAGTACAATTCCGTCTCCAACGCTCAATGCTTATGTTTAATGGACAATCAGGTTTTAACTTTAGCTGAACTCAATGATTATTGTTGACAAAACTAGTAACATTAATTTTATGCCTACTCGTATATATAAGTGGAGCTACGACAAGGGGGAACATCTGATGTTAAGTCTCTTAGACATAGAGACAAATATTACATTGTATCTACAAGAAATAGGGTAACCAATATCAAGAATCATCATCCATTTATCGATACCCTGCACACCCAAGGTAGCTACTCGCAACACACTCTTAACCGTAGAGACCGTGTCATAAAACAAATTGGATTACAATTGAGGTTGTTAATGAACTTGAGTATCTATTTGCGGCCGAAACAAAGACCATGACTCTTCACCCATCCAAGTATCTATTTGAATACATGATGTTGTTCTATAGATCCATCACATATTCTTGTCTTTTGTATTTAACATACTCCTTACACTTCATGTTTAATACCCCATATTATTTAAGTGCTCGATTGGATATTAGAAGAGATTGATTATTTTATTAAAGAGACGGATTGATATTTATTAGTTTAAAAGAGGATTTTAAGGCAACTCTAATAATTGATCACTTGGTTGAAACGACAAAATAGCAATTGGAGATATTTTACTCTATTGGGTTATATTATATAATATTGGGTTATATATATATATATATATATATATATATATATATATATATATATATATATATATATTTGGAAAGAAAAGAAAAAGATAGAAAGGAAGAAGAAAAGAAGAAGAAGAGGAAAGGAAGAGAAAGAGAGAAATGGAGAAGATGAAGAAGAGAAGCCATGGATCATCAGTAGCTTCTTCAAACTCCTCTTCGATTATCAGGTGGGTTCTAGTTAGACACTCTAAGTCTAGAAATATAAGTTTTGGACTTAGGTTAGATTTGAGAGAAAATGAAATCTAACGGATAAACCGTGAAATAAATCAAGTTAAATGATCGGGTTTACTTGTTATTATGTTTTGGTATGAATTGGAAGTGTTGGGGATGAGTTTTTGGGGACTAAGAACCTGCTGATACGTTTCTGAGTTTTCTGGGTTTCACGCGGTTCGCCTAGCGAACCTGGGGCGAGTCCCAGCGAACAAACAAGCGAATTCGACAGCGAATGTTAGCGAAGGTTCGCATACTGCGTTCGCCTAGCGAACTTTATGACTTTTCAGTGTTGGTTGGTTCTGCCTTGCTTCGCTGAGTTGTTCGCGAAGCGAAGGGCGAGGCGAATGTTCGCTAGGGAGTTCGCGAAGCGAACTTTATGTCTGTTTTGTTTTGTTTGTTCATTCGCCAGGAGCTTCGCCTAGCGAAGGCTGGAGCGAATGCTCGCTGGGGATTCGCCTAGCGAATAGGACAGTTGGTGCAGTTTTGTTTCCTTCATAACTTTTGATCCGTAACTCGGATCGGGACGTTCTTGGCGTCATTAGAAATCTATGACGACCCTCAATCCGATAAAAAGTGGAAATATTGGGTATGATGTGGGATTATTTATTTAAGTGGAAAATGATGGAAATAATGTTATGTGATATGTGTGAATCCATATCTTTTGGATCGTAATCCAATCGAGGCATATTTATAGCCGATGTAAAGCGGTGGAAATATCCTACGGGATAAAAGTGGAATGTATTGTTTTTGGTACCCGATTAAATGAATCAGAGGGAACTCGAAAGGGGTGTTTTATGTGTTATGTTATTATATGCGTTACTTGTAATAATTGTGATTTTTCCATGCCTATTAATTATGTATTGGGAATGAAAGAAATATGCATGTTTAAAATATGAATTAGGTAGAGTGAGGAACCTTTACCCCAAAACAAAATGATATGAATCTAGGTTGTAATTAGAATTGTGATAGAACCTCTGTATGACAACGCTCGTGCAGAAGAAGCCGAGACGTGTGTCCAATACCGATGGTATAGAATTGAGTGAAACACTAGTATGGAACATATGGAATTGTTATGTTTTATTTTGAGAAAAGACAAAAGAGGCCTTAAGGCGAATGTGGCCTTGTGATTGTCGAATACAATCATGTTGTGTTTTGATCATGTAATCGTAACCAGCTTATCTACGGGTAAAGAGACTTGTGACGGTGTACTGGCCGTGTGAAGTGACGGATCACGGTGTACGGGCCGATGATCCCGAATCCAATTCGTATGTCAAGTAATCACAAGGATCCATGACTCGGGCCGACTTCTAGACGTAGAAGAGGACGGGAAAAGGGGATGCCTTGGTACGGTTATCGGTTAGTGATATTTTGAGTTGATGAACTCATGACATGTTTCCATATAGTGTGAGATTGTGAATTTGTGTACTCGAAGTCATTTTTCCCTTCCCCTTGACTTGAGTTAGGATTTGATAGAACCTTGTAGAGCTGAGAGAGTCTATAAGATAGGGAACTCACTGAGATTTGATGTATCTCACCCCACTATTGTTGCTATATTTTAGGTAATTGCAGGTTGATTTACAATTGGAGCGATGCTGGGATGTTTCAAGAGAAGCTTAGTTAAGCTTAGTTCCGCTGTGTATTTTTATTGTTCTTGTACAATGAGGAATATTGTATAATGTTCTTAGTTTTTATTATTTTTGGCTAGTTTCCATGACTTGTGCCATGTGTTGTATTTATGTTTTAGATATGGACAAGTATGTGAATTACGCCATTAGGCACTTATGATGGTGTCAGTACCAAATAAAATGCGTGTATTGTATTATTCTAGATATATATTATACAGGGCATTACATCATGCTAACATTTTCTGAAATATTGAATGAACACAACATATGAGTTGAACTTGAAAACACAACTTTTATTATTCATCAACGCAAGTTCCCGATCCGTCACCACAATCTTTGATAGAAAATTCTTAAAAGAGAACAACTTTTTTAGCATCTTTTTTCCCATCTGAATTTCACCTCCCTTTCATGTTCCAAATAGGAAACCCAACTGAAAATGTCAACTTCATTGACGTAATACCAACAATCTCAAGTAGTTAGTACCTGCAGGATGACGATGCACAGTCAATAATTAACAGTTGATCAACAATCAAATAAATCAAAATCTGCATATTTAAAGTTGTGGTAGAAATTACCTATTTGTTTTGTATGTGCAATCCAAAATCAACACTAAATGAAACATATTCAACAACTTCACTGATTTAGGATGTGTCCAAAAGATATCAGAAATAACATTTGAGTCGTCCCTATTTCTAGTCTAGCACATGTATTTCTCTCCATGAATAAGGCTCAACAACATTTTCATTTCTGTCAAAGGACCTCTCTTGCTCGACAAATTCACTTATGTTTTGGTTTTCTCTTCTTCTTCCTTCTCTTTTCTTTTTATTTTTGGTTGATGAAGATCTTAAATATCATGGAACTTCTTTGAAGTTCTTGATTAATATGAGACCATTACTCTTTTTCTTTTAGTGTGGCAAGTTTTAGGAGAGTGACTTATATGTCACTCCTCTTGCTTGTATTAGCACAAATATTGTTATTGACTGGCCTCCAATAGTATGATCTTTTTATAGGTTGTGCTTCGATTGCTTAACATAGTGCTACATTGGCCCCGAATCAGAAATCAAGTCATTTTTGTATGTGAGATTGTCGGCCTCCTACTCTACATAGTGTGGTGTGAAATAGATTGTATCTTTGTCATTTAAGAGAATTAGTGGCATACTTGTTGATTTTATCTAAATTGGAGCCCTTCTCTAAATAATGTATAGATTCATGTTTTCATGCTTATGGATGACTAGTCCAATATTCTCCGAAAACTGACAAAATGTTCTTCATCACTAACACAAATATATTAACTATATTGTTGCACTAACTTTACTTTGTGTCATTTAATTCTTGCTCTTTATTTCTTGTCATTTATTTTAGGCTTTTACTTTTAGCATTTCATATCATTTTATTATCTTGCTTTTCTTTTTGTCCACTTAGAAGTATGTTTATGCTTATGCTCTTTTTGTTTAGTCCATTCGAATTTTCTCTTAAGACATTAATAAATATCAAAACGCTTAAAAAACTTGGTTCTCTTGATCCCGGACTGTTGTGATCTTGTGTTTAGACTTGGACCTTGTACTTAGAAGTAGGGATTTTGACCCTTGCTTGGAAGTTAATTCCTTGAATCCTAAAATGCATCTGGTACCTTTGGCTTAAAGATTCTCTTGAAGACCTATCTTGGTTATTGTGATTTTTGTCTGATGCTTGGATTTCCATTTGCTTATTTGGCTTGTTTGAGGCTTAAATCCCAAGGGGAGAATTCTTGATTGACTTATGTCATGGGGCTTGCTAGCTTATTTTGGTTAGATCTTTCTTTGTCCTTAGCTTTTATTTTATGCAATAGGATAGTCACTTCATTTCCTCCCATTCTTTAATTTTCAAAATCTTCTTCCTTTTTTCAAAACCTTCTTATTTTCAAACTATAACCTCTTTCATAAATAAAACCATGACTTTGTCAAGTGCATTTCCAAAACCTTTTCTTTAATAAATGCTAAGATATCTTAAGCATACTTTGACCATTTCAAAAGATAAAAACCACAAAAATCCATTCAAATCATTTTGTGCCTTTGTGCACCTTTTCTTTTAAAACTTTTCATAAAGTTTAGGTACATGAGTCATTTTCATAGTTGAGATGTAATTCTTCTATTCCCCATAGTATTAAAGATGTTGACATTTTCCACTTAGATGTTGAGTGATAGACTTATTAATTTGTATTCAAGCAAAAATCCTCCATCTTAAGATGATGCAAATGTTGTTTTCTTATACTTGTGGGTGACTAGTTGTAGTTTTTTCCTTAAGATGATGCAAATGTTGTCTTTTCATTTTAAAATGAACCAAACATATCCAATTTTGTTATTTTTACCATGAACTACGAGGTTTTGATCCTATATTGCAATTTGTGGGTACGTAGGCATGAGGCTCAAGAAGTCTTTCCAAACACAAAAATCTTAAAAACCATTTATTTTCACATCTCCCCTATCTCATTTCAAGAAAACCTTTCAAAGAGGTTCCTATTGAGTATTATAGACGTTTTGGGTGATAACACCTTCCCATTACGTAACCAACCCCCTTACCCCGTTTCTATTTATTTGTTCTTGTTTAGAACTTCATTAGGTTTTTTCGCTCTTTTCCCTTTCATTTGGATAAAATAAACGTGTGGTGGCGACCCTTATTTTATGAGTTAAGTTAATCAATAGCTTATACTCACAATTTTTACTACTACAATCCCGCTAAAGCTAATGTCGGGGATGATGCCTTAAATCAGAAGTCTTTGCATATGTCTGCTAAGATATTTAGAGAGTTATCTGTGAGCTAACCTTGCAGAGTGTGATGTTGGGTATGTTGAAGTTCAACAATTATTTCTTAATAATATTAAAGAGACAGAAGTTGGTGGACTTGATGGTTGGAAGTAATTGAACTGAGGATAATGATTTTAGATTTGATGGGCCAGGTGTACTGAGATTTCGAGACATAAACTGTATTCTTGATGATTCTGAGTCGAAGAAGATGATATTGGATGAAAGTCATAGGAGTAGCATGAGTATCCACCTAGGAGCTACAAATATGTACCAGGATTTGAAGAAGATATTTTGGTGGCCTAGATTAAAATGTGATTTGCTCAAATTGTGTTTGCCTGGTTGACATGTCAGAAGTCGAAAGTTAAACATCAAAAACCTGCAGGGTTGATGCAACCTTTGGATATTCCAGAGTTGAAATTAGATAGAATTTCGATGGATTTTGTAACTAGGTTTCCGAATACTCCAAGAGGGCATGATGCAATTTGGGTTGTTGTTGATAGACTGGCAAAGTTGGCGCATTTTATTCCGATTAACATCAGTTTTTCTTTGCAGAGGTTGGCAGAGATTTATATTCATGTGATTGTGATGTTGCATGGAGTTCCGTTGAGTATTATGTCAGATAGAGATCTGAGGTTCACTTCCAGATTTTTTGAGAGTTTGCAGGAGGCTTTGGGTTCGAATGTGAGGTTGAGTTCTGCTTATCATCCGTAGACAAATTGTCAGACGGAAACGACTATTCAAGCATTAGATGATTTGTTGAGAGATTATGTTCTTGAACAATGAGGTGCTTGGGATAATTATTTACTACTGATTGAGTTCACTAATAATAACAATTTTAATTCTAGTCTTGGAATGACGCCTTTTTAATCTTTGCATGGTCGGAGGTGTGGGACACCTTTGTGTTGGCATGTATCTGGTGAGAGTGTAGTGCTTGGGCCTGAGATTGTCTAAAAACTATCTAATAAGGTGAAGCTGATTCAGGAGAAGATAAAAGCTTCGTAGAATAGGAAGAAGAGTTACCATGATAAGAGAAGGAAGGATCTTGAGTTTCAAGAGGGAGACCATGTATTCTTGAGAGTCACTCTCGTGACTGGTGTTGGGTGTTCCTTGAATTCCACGAAGCTTACTCATCGGTTCATTGGTTCGTATTAGATATCAGAGAGGGCTGGAGTTATTTCTTATAGATTGGCGTCACCACCAAATTTGTCGAATTTGCATGATGTGTTCCATGTTTCACTGCTTCAGAAGTATGTTACGGATCCCTCACATGTGACTTTGATGGATGATGTACAGGTGAGGGATAACCTTATAGTTGAGGCTTTATCTAAAAACATTGATGACCGAGAGTCGCATCCGAAGTTGTTCGCATCAGGTAAATTATCGAGGAAGGAAATATTCTAAGTGCGGGAGAGTTATGACACCCTCGGTTTATTTTAAATTATTTTCCGTAAATTAATCATGTGATGTTGTGTAAGTATATGTGAGATTGGTATTTTGGTGTCTTTGAGCAACCCTTGGTGTGAGGTAGTGGCCTTAAGAATAAAATTAAGGTGTTAGGGGTGTGTGAGCAATAGAGTAGAATTTGGTGGTGTTGTGAGTGGAACTAATTAATTATATTAGCTACTATTTATTTAATAAATTAGTATTAGGTGAATATTATTTAAATAAATGTTTAGTATTATTATTGTTATTATTTTAATTAAAATTGGACTACTACTACTACTACTACTAATAATAATAATAATAATAATAATAATAATAATAATAATAATAATAATAGAAAATGGGTTTTGAGGGGAGAAACTGATAGATCGTGAAAAATAGAGAAAAGTGAAGAGAAGAGGCTAGGGCTCAAGGAGAATAGGAGATCACCATTGCTAGAGGTAGAAGAGAACATTTCAAGAAATCTAAGGTAAGGGTGAATTTCCTATTATTTAAGGGATTGTATAATGATAGTGGGTAGATTATGTTTTTGCTTAATATGTTCTTTTCTTCTCTCTATGTTATGATCATTGTTGTGATTTTATATTCGTTGGATTGAATGATTGATTGATGAACTATGGGTTGTATGATGATGTTGTGCTTGATGTCTGATTGGTGTAACTGTTGGGTTGTAGCTATTGGAATTATGCATTTGATTGAATTGTATGATGGTAGATGTTGTTGTTGATGATTGTGGCTAGTCAGAGTCAGAACTTAAGTTATGAGTATTTTTATGAAAAGAGTTAAAGCCTTGATGTTTTTGAAAAGTGATTTTGTGGTAAAATAATATGTTAAATAAGTTATATGAAAACTGGGGTTTGGCAGTGTATTAAAAAGTGATTTACATTTGGAAAAGTAGCAGAAAAGTGCTTCTGTTGCACGTGTAATCGGTTACCAGCAAAGGGTAAGCGGTTACAATGTTGTTAAAAAGCATTTTTGGGAAATTTTGTGAGGGTGTCATCGGTTACCTGGAATATGGTAACCGGTTACACTGTGTGTGTTTTGCATGACAGTGGGTGGTTACAAGGGGTGTAACCGGATACTCTGGGATCAATTTTTGAAAAACTTCTAAAATTCATAACTTTAGCTCTGGGTGTCCAATTCGGGTGCCGTTCAAAGCGTTAGGAAGCTGATGTGACTAACTTTATTCTAAAATTTGTTTCAGTACCTGAAAATGAATATTTTGGTGTATGGTGGTGTTAAATGCATTATAGTGTTTATATTGTGGTATGACATAATCTTAAATGCATTGTTGTAGTTGGCTATATTGGATGTTGATGTTGTCGAACTATTATAGCGTGTGTTTGGTGCATGGTGGCTAGTATTGGAGAAGTACATTGACTGTGATGGTGACGGTCATTGTGCATGGTGTTGTTGTTGCATGTTTTATGTTGCATGCATTCATGGTGATAGACGGTGGTCCGTTTATGGTGAGCCTCAATCCTAGGTGGTGGGGATTGGGTGTGAGTTGCTGATTTCAGAGGTGATGGAATCCGTTAAGCATTAACGGAGGTGATGGTAACAAATTGGTGGGTCCTGATCCTAGGTGGGGATCGAAGCGGTGAACTTGAGAGTTCACGTATTTGTACCACATGCATTGTGTCATGTTGTGAGTCTTATTGCTTTGCATATTGGTTAAGTTGTTATTTTGTAGAGGGTAATGAGAGCTACAAATCTAACTTTGGTTGGGGAAAATGGCCTTGTGGTTTAGGAGTTATGATCCTCCAAAGTTGGTACCCTTGCCACTTTGTTCATAACTTAGAAAATTTTCTAAGTTTTTATGGTTACCCCTTTTACAAGCTATCCCATTTTTCTTGATTTTTCTTGATGAATGATGATTCAAATCATACATTAACATCATTTTAGGGTTAAAAAACCATTTTGGCGAAAAATCTCAAAAAGTCAAAGTTGACTTTTGTGAACAGTTGACTTTTTGTCATATGAATTCCAAACTGTGTGATCCTCTATGAAATCAAGTCCTTGACCTAAATCAAACTTGATGGATTGATTTCATAGGTGTTATAGGGTGTATTGAATGATGCCCTAGGGTTTGGGAGCATGTCCTGGTCAAAAGTCAAAGCTACAGTTGAATTTTCTCGCGAAACTCCAATTGTGGTACTGATGAAATTGAGACTTGCTGCTCAAGCTTCCTGGATCAATCCATTGTTACAAATGGATCAATGTGGTATGTTGGAGACCCTCAAATCATGTCTTGAGGTCTTGGCTCATGATTTGTCCCAAAAGTCAACTTAGGGGTGAATTAGGTCAAGAAACCCTAATTCCTGATTTTTGATGTATGCATCCCCTGAGGTCAAATTGACTTGATGCCTGGGCCCATGAGGTTCCATGGAGTATTTTAGGATACGCTTTGAAGCATTAGCTCATGCCAGAGGAAAATTTCCATCTGGAGGCCCTGGTCAACCAAACCCTAATTTGGTGACACTGGCGATCTTGAGGCTTGATCCACCTGGAAGGGAGCAGCCTTGTGCTTAATCCTTAAAGTGGGAGTCCTCTTGATCTATTGTAGATGTTTGAGAGGTTAGACAAGTTGAAGATCATGTCATTTCTTGATTGATCCTTTGTCTAAGAACTCTGAGAGGGCTTGAAACCCTAATTTTGACTGTAGTAAGTGTTCACCCATCTTTGGGGAGACTGATGAGGCAAGATGGTTCATCCATATTGTGACGATGATTTGCATAATGATGGGAAATCTTAGTGGTCAAAATTTGGGGTATGACAGGGTTGATAGAGAAAAGACACCTTGGCTCATTGTTCTCATGCATGTGTCGATGTACAACTCTAATGATGCTCACTATATGGAAGGTGAAAGCATGCGAGTGGTTTTTGAGAGCTGGTTCGTCAAGTATAAGGTTGACGTGATCTTTGCTGGCCACGTCCATGCTTATGAAAGATCGGTATGTTTTTGGTCCTTGCACAATACAAGAAGTTGCATGTTATTTTGGTGCTGCTAGCTTAGGCAAGATGCTTCTTTACTCATGTGATGTCAAATTGGATTCTTATGTGTCCAATGTTTCTGTCCTGCTTTTAGTATCGATTCTTGAATATAGATTATAACATAATAAGCGGTACCCCGGTATCCAGTAGCTGACAAATCAGCACCTGTGTACATAACAGTTGGAGATGGAGGAAATCAAGAAGGTCTTGCTTCTAGGTAACTTAACTTAAACAAATTTTGTAAATTAATCACTAGTACAAAGAGACGAATATAATTCTAAAATTTACACCCATTATACGAAAAACGGGTGTAAATAAGAAACCCGGTGGCAAAACTGTAAATAAAATATCATTTTAAGTATTAAGACGTGACAATAGACATCTTATTTTTTTTAAAAAAGGTGTAAATTAAAAATATTATTATAATAAATTAAAATCATTATTATCGTCAAATTCCTATTACTCCCATTAAAGATAAATCTGGTGTGAATTTAAATTAACTGAAAATTTTTGTTTATTTTAATAACTCTAAATATTAATCTTAAATACATTAATAAGCCACAATCTATTTTATTCTATTTTATTAAGTGTTAATAGTAAAATTACTCATATATTTATAAAACATTTTAATTTAATTTATCCCTAAATTCAACACGAAGAACAAATTGACGATTGATTAACGTGTTTTCTCCCTCTCTTCTTTCTACCGAAACTGAAACCCCTCTCCTGCGCTCTTACAGATATCAAAACTCCCCCAAACAAACATACACACACCACACTCAATGCCAATTCCGTGAACCCTCGTTTCTACCCGCAAGCATCGCCATGGACGAACCCTCGTCGCAACTCGTCTCACAAGTAGGAACTCACCTCGCTCTAGGAATTTGTCCAAACAAGGACTATTTCCTAACGACGTTGTCGTGTAACTGAAAACACCACAAACTGTTGGCGAATAATTGAATTTAACCCTATAATCGTATACTTGAGGTGCTATTTTAATTTCTTTTGGTTATTTTATTTCTTAGAATTTCTTAGAATTTGATTTCTGAAATATGTGTTTACATTTTTATCAGATCGTGGTTTGAGATACTTGAATTTGCTACCAAGTAGAGTTTGTTCGTTTGGATTTTAGGTAAGCTAATTTTGTAATTAATTTTTAATTTTAAGCTTCGTGAATTATGTATAGTTTTTAATTTTAGTTTTGAATTTGTCTGAATGATGAGTTGATGAATAATTTTTTTTGGATGAATTGTTGTGAATTTAAGTTTTGATTGATGGAATGTGTCAATTGTGGTTGGTTGGAGGTAGGTTTGTTTGTGAGGAGATTGTTGAGGGAATGAGGTTTGTGACTGAGTAGCGAAATGGGGGTTATGTCGAGGCGGGTTGTGCCTGCCTGTACTTACCTTTGTTGCGTTAGTCCTGCTCTCCGTGCTAGCTCCAGACAACCGGTGAAGCGTTACAAGAAATTGTCGGCTGATATTTCCCCTCGCAATCAGGTGACATTTTTGGGTTATTTACGTCGTTTTATTTTCGATATGAGCTTCCTTTGTTTATTGCTGTTACTTGTTTGAGTTATTAGTTTGCTTTGTGGTATGGTTTGTATAACATTTGGAAACCTTGGTGTTGTTGGATGAAAATTAATGACCATAAAACATTTAGTTATCTATGTTTTAATATAATGCGTTGGACCTTTTCTCTCTTTCTCAATCCCATTCTCCCCCCACTGTCTATTGTATGATGGTTGTTGTTTTTGGCAGGAGGCTGAACCCAGTGATAGAAAAATTGGGAAGCTATGTGACTATGCTTCTAAAAATCCGTTGAGAATTCCTAAGGTAAAACACTTTTAACCCGAAAGCGCTAATACCGTAATGTGAGTGGTGGGATCCGATCCCAAAAAATCAAAGCTTTCCCGTGAAAATAACTCCTGCGCGTGTCTCTTTCTCTACTCTTCTCCACTCTATTGTAAACGAAGAGTTTCGTAATATGTATCATGGATTCAGATTAATAGAGTGAGTGAGTGTGTATCTTCAATCTGCAATCTGCCAAGTGAAATGGGAATCCATGGTCTATTACAGCTACTCAAATCCATAATGCTTCCAATTCACATCAAAGACCTTCACGGCTGCTCTGTCGCCACCGACACCAATTCTTGGCTCCACAAAGGCACCCTCTCTTGCAGCACTGACCTCTGCAAAGGAATACCCACTTCTAGGTCACTCACCTATTCCTTATTTTTTATTATCCTCTTTATCATTATTTTGCTGGGTTTTTCCTTAATTTTATATTTGCCACAAAATCAGTGAGTCAAATTTTGTTTTTTTAGATTTTGAGTTCAATCAATTTTGCATATGCTTATTTTCAATAGGTTTCGATTGAATTTACTACAGGCACATTGAGTACTGCATGCACAGAGTGAATTTGCTTCGCCATTATGGTGTTAAGCCTATTCTTGTATTTGATGGGGGTTTTCTACCAATTAAGTTTGAACAAGAGAACAAGCGTACTAGGTACACACCCTGATTTATTAGCTGGTTTTTTAAACTATATGATTGAATAATCCTGATTGTTTTTGTTGCGTTTTTGCTTTAGAAAGTACTATTTTTTATGCTGTAAGTGTAGGGCTAGAAAGGATAATTTTGAACGTGCAGTTGAACATGATTCAAATGGAAATTCTACAGCTGCCTATGAGTGCTACCAGAAAGTTGTTGATATTTCACCTGTGATTGGCCGAGAACTAATTCAGGTACAAAGGAATTCAGAGTATGAGAGATAGTAGACTGTTAGATACACACTCACATGTATTTGTGTTTTATTTGGATATATTAAACAATTGTAATTATGTTTTCTCCTCAATGTTGAAGCCTTTTTTTTTTTATAAAAGGTATTGAAGCAGGAGAATGCCCAGTATATTATTGCTCCTTATGAGGCAGATGCCCAAATGACATTCTTGGCAATTAGCAAACAGGTTGATGCAGTTATAACTGAAGACTCGGATCTTATACCGTTTGGTTGTCCAAGAGTGAGTTTTTATCAGGCTTAGCTTAACACACTAATGTCTTATATTACCTGTATCTTTTATTATAAGCTTGTATAATCTGTGTTTGTACAGTATAATTCTCCTTAATTTGATAGAATACCTGACTCTTGACTATTTTGTTTCTTCCATTAAAATTTAGATTATCTTTAAAATGGACAAGTTTGGTCAAGGTGTCCAGTTTCAGTATTCAATGCTTCAAAAGAATAAGGAGCTTAGTTTTGAAGGGTTCAATAGACAAATGATTCTTGAAATTTGTATTTTGAGTGGCTGCGACTATCTTCCGTCCTTGCCAGGCATGGGTCTCAAAAAGCAATCAGGTGACATAAATCCGTTGTCTGAACGCCATCATTCTTCATCAATTAACCATCTCTACTCATCTTATCCCTTCAAGCAACGCAAACCACCAGCCAAACCCCCGACCAAAACCTCCATTCCTCCATCTCAAAAACTCAACCCATACACCCTTCAAGATTGACTTTGAACTTGTTCTCCTCTAACTCAACAATCAACTTAGCCGAACCCTTTTCACAACCACTTCACGTCCTCCAATTTTCTTTCTCTCCCTCCACCGCCACGATCCAACCACACCATCACCACCGTCGTGTAGCTCTGACAACACTAACATTCACTTTTCAAAACCTACTAAAACCTTGCTTCATCTTCCTCTTAAAATCCAAACAATCATCACACTAGACAAATCTCCACTCTCTGATATACTCCGTTGTGACAACTTCTTCATCGACCACAACAACATTGTTACGTTCAACCAATCTTGAATTTCTCTTCCTCTTCAAACCTCAACAACACCACTTACGTAGCCGATAGTGTTTCAAAGTTCATTATCATCACGTCTTCATCTACAGAACAGAGAAAAACGCAAATTCACACAACAGGAGAAATCGCATCTCCCCACCCAACTCTGTTCTGTCGGTTTTGGACTTATGAAGATTGCTCTTCCATTTTGTTTGGGTTGTTGTTTGTTCTTTGAGCAGGTTATGAGCCAGATTCAGGATGTGGATCTGATTATGTTTTGTTGTGACATCGTCGACTCCGTTTCCAATTACATAAACTTGAGCAGCGTTACATAACTCTCTCCATGATCTTTCCTTCATCTTCGACAACGCAAAGCTTCAACAACGTCCCAGCTTTTCATTGCGCAACAACGCTGTGATTCAGCTCGTAGCAGCGGCTTAATGACAACTCAACTTTCTGATTAAAATCTAGTTTTTGCATTTCGACTGTTTGGTTCTGATTAACACCGACAACTACTATGCGTATGGTAAATTTCAATTTCGCACTCTCTTGTGTGATTTACTGCATTTCGTGCTTTGGTTATGTACTCAATTCCTGATTTGATTTTGGTTGCCGCTGGGTTTTGTTTTACATTATATAACGTTCTATGAGTTGGAAATAAATTTGTGAATATATTATGGTGTTACTGCTATGTTGTTTTTAAGCCGTGTAAAAATATGGATGTTACTAAAACATTATTTTTTTCGTATTTCAATTTTAAACCCTTAGTGCTGAACTACTATTTATTGTTAGAATAGTGTTGTAATTTTCTTGGTTGTTAGATCACTTTGTGTTATAATAAGCTGTTGTTTTATGTTTGTTTTTTTTTTTCCGAATTGATTTCATGGCCATGCGTTTGATACTGTGGTAAACATTATTGAGTCACTTTGTGCTGAATGATCTGCAGAATGCTTTAATACACGGTTGATAATACTGCCATTGTTTTGATGTAACGATTAAATATCATGGCCATTCGTTCAGTGTATTTTTTTGAGTGTATTGTTTTTAGCTTTGGTATAATATTTCTTAGTGATGCATTTGTTTTGGGTGTGTTACAAATTCCATTTTCTGCTTTAACTTTTCATGGCCATTCATTGTTTGTCAAAAGGGATAAGATAAGATGCTATTGGAAAGAAGCATGGGTTAGATGGTGAAAGTTGGGGAGAACCATTCACGTTTTGATTTTTTGGGTGTGGAAAGGTGGTATTGGGGAGCTTCGCTCGGTGATCCGCCGCCCATGCTACAAAACTGAGGTCTCTAGGATGGTCCTTGCTGGGGTTGTTTGTCCTTATGGCCATAGATGTCATTTCCGTCATGCACTTACTGAGCAAGAGAAAGCTATATCACAATATACGCCCAGATCAAGGAAGCTGGAAAGACAAGTAGTCTCATGGAGTTGTCTGTTTGATTCAAAACATATACAACTGTACATAATAATATTCTTGATTACCAATTGAAGTCTAGAGCATGATTCTTGACATTTTGATTTTTGAACAATACATACATACGTCTATATTGGTCCCAACACAGCGAACAAGTACTATGTGAAATAATACATTTTTTTGAATAGTTTTGTAATGATACTCCTTTGAAACTTTACATATTAAGCAATTCATCATTGTGTTTGTAATATGTTGCTAGTGGTTTATTTTTCCTCCAAGTTTTAATAGAGTGTAAATGTATCATATGAAATAGGGTGTAAATGGAATTAAATATAATATAATAAAACAGGGTGTAAAAGGTGTAAATTATATTAAAAAAGGGTGTAAATGGAATTAAATATAATATAATAAAACAGGGTGTAAAAGGTGTAAATTATATTAAAAAAGGGTGTAAATTAGCATGTATTTACACCTGATTTTTATTAAAATATGATGTAACTAAGAACGTATTTACACCCGATATTTATTAAAATAGGGTGTAACTAAGAACGTATTTACACCCGGTTTTTATTAAAATAGGGTGTAACTAAGAACTTATTTACACTCGATTTTTATTAAAATAAGATGTAATTAAGAACGTATTTACACCCGATTTTTATTAAAATAAAGTGTAACTAAGAACGTATTTACACCTGATTTTTATTAAAAAGGGTGTAATATTAGATGTATTTACACCCGTTTTTAAACGGGTGTAAATGCGTTAGACATTTCTCACCTGATGAATATACACCCATTTTTTATTAAATTTAAATGGGTGTAAATTTAATAAAAAACGGGTGTAAATTAACCTTTTTGTACTAGTGAATGTAATTTAATTCTAATACAATTGTTGATGTATAATTCTAAGACAAGCCTGATTTGTCAGCATATGTAATGTAATTTTAATTGTTATTAAATTATAAATTATGGCAGTGATAGATATATATGGTATCACATTTGTTCTTGAATAAGTGGTTTTATTTCTTTTTCAAATATTTTAGTTGGTTATAATCATTATTTTTTATGAATTCTTATGTCGTAAAATGCAAATGCTATATATATATTGATCAAAAGAATGATTTTGTAAAAAAAAAAGTGTACTACAATAGCATTTTGTAGAGAGAGTGTTATTAATGAAACATAATATAATAGCACTTTTACGGAAAAGCCCTATCAAACACGTGCCTTATAATAGCGCTTTTTTTGAAAGTGCTATCAAAATCAAAGCAAAATACGTATTATAAAATGCAAAATGTCTACTTCTGTGGCGCTTTTGGAAAAACGCTATTAAATTTCGGTACTATAATAGCGCTTTTGCAAAAACGCTATTATTTACCTGTACTATAATAACGCTTTTAAAGTGCTATCAAACGAAAATATTTACAATAGCAGACTGGTTAATAGCGCTTTTAAGCACTATCAAAAGGCAAAAAAAAGGCTATTAAATAACTTTTTTTGTTGTAGTGAGAACTGGTCCTTGTCACAAAAGAATAAATCTTCTTTCCTCTTAACACAAGAAAACCAACCTGGCCACAAACTTGAACTAATAGAGTTCAAGACAGTAGAAACACATATGGCAGAAGCCACACACATTAGAAACACATACAGCAGAAGCATCACATATAATGTAGAACACAAAACAAAAGACACACCAACACATAACCCAAAACACAGACAGATTGTTAGAACACCTGGTAAGACATTCTAGAAACAACTACAATAGAAGTAGCAGTGGAAGGCAGAGACAAGACAAACACCCAAGCTCCCCCAAAAATGTTGCATACTTTCAGCAACAAGACTATACTATACTACAAGACTGGAATCTTTTCTCCCCCTTTTTAGCCAAAAATTGACAAAAATAACAAAAGAGAAACAAAATCAAACAAAGGAAGACAACACAAAAAAACTCACCCATAGAGACAAAAGACGCAAACCACAAAACAAACCGGCCAAAGCCAAATAGAACTTCCCTAAAGAACCTTCCTAGCAACAGCATTTTGGAAAAATTACTCATGCTGATACCTCACTTGAGAGGATGGTGAGATAGTCAGGCCTTTAAATACAATGAGAGTTACCTAGAAGATAACGACCCTTGCTAGTAACGACACTCTAGTTAAAGAGAGCGTTTATTTAAAATAAATAAAATCATCCTTAGTAACCGTGCACATATTCTATGTTCCTCTTTCTCTACTCCCATGTTTTGACTATGACAATTCCCATGTCATTGAAACTGCCATCTTTGAGCATGCATGCAAACAAAAAAAATGTGTTTCATGCCTCCTAAATTGAAGATACTATAACTCTTCATTAATACAACCGTCTAAAACACCCATGATAGTATCTTGACCAGTCATATCACTGTTGTCCAGCTGTACAGATAGTGAATTCTTGAAAATACTAATAGTGATCAACTTGTCATAGTACAATGACATGACATCTCTTTTGACATTGGAATCTTTTAACATCCCTCTCATTCTGAGAAACAACTTCCTCAGCAATATGCTTACACCAATAAGTATTCTTACTGATCCAAAAGGCAAGATTGTTTCTTAAGAAGAAACATTCTTAACACCCAGAGGCACACATGCTAGAAACAGAACAGGAATCACGAACCTCAAGAGCCACAATGTTGTAAATAATAAAAAAAAACTTGAATTCCATGGCTAATGAATTCAGCAAGACTCAGCAGAAACCCGAACACAATGTTAAGACGTTATATTTGACATCAAAACCAGCAAACACAACATCATTTTACTCTTACCAGAGGCACACATCGAAAACAAAACAAAAACACCAAACCTCAGTTCAAGCATATGAACATCTTCATGCTCACACAGGCCCCACAGTAGCTCCACACCTACTTAAGACACAGTAGAGATCCCTTAACACATCGTGCACCCAAATCACAGCAGTAAAGGAACATTTTTTCAAGCTCCTTCCTTCACAAGGAACAACCTAACATAACCTTCCTTAGCGGTACATGCAGCAGAAGAGGCAACAACCTCATACATAGTCAAAGCATCACAGAGATCAGATCATTTGGTCGGACATTTTTCTTCCGCCCACCACAACATGAACTAGCACAAGTGGATCCTACACCATGACAGGCAGTCATAAAAGACACTCACACCAGATTTGGCCAGTAACTTTACTACGTACTCAACCATGATCAGACCTTTCAATTTTGAATCTAATTATGAGCAATAAACTCCACACCATGAACTCCAAATTAGCTCCTATGGATAAATAACTTCCTTTTATGGAGAGCTAAACAACTCAGATGATGTTCGAACATCAGTTCAGACATCAGTCTCAATCACAAAGATTGAACCATTCACTTTGGTTTGAGAGTCAACACACATAGGAATTACTATTCGCATAGTAATCCATATACATCTCTTTGCAAGGGACACTTGTGAATCACAATAGGTCACAACAACAGCTGATCATCCTCAAAGAATAGATCATGGACATAAACAATAACGAGCACATCACAGAGAGAAATAAACTCTCACACACCTCAGGAAGCTTCTACCCAGAAACACAATGTTTAGACATCCTGTCTGACATTACATTGTCAAAAACTATCCTTATGCATCCAAAGAGGAGATTCCCTCAAACAGGTACCTATTGGGCTGACTACAAAAACCAGGGTACTGATTGAGCATCATACCATACATAGATTTTTTAGCATAAGTTTGCTTCTCCTCTGCCCTTCAGTCCTCTATCCTTCAAGGCTTCACCCAAACAAAGCTTGATCCACACGCTAAGAGCTGCATCAATTATGTAGAAAAAATCTCCTTAAATCTTGGAACAACCACAACGTTTCATAAATTGTCTCATCATCCAATTTTGGCAACTTGTGTACAGTTGGAGATACAAAAACTTGTTCCAGATAAAATCTTCTTGACCTGCGAAAATTACTGAGATAATTCAAAAAGAAATCTCACATAATCAAAACAAATCTGTCAAGAATTAAAAAGGCCTGAATTGATGTTCTGGTACAACATGTTACAACATCTGTCAGGACATCTGCTCATAAGGTGAACTGAGCAGCATGTTACAACATCACACACAACATCCTGCAGTGAACCATGTTTTAGCAAAAATATTTCCAATCCTAAAACCAAGGAACCTTCAATTTAGATTAAACCTTGTGTTTTGAAAAGCACTACGGAGACATTATTATATATAGATAGATTACAACTAATTACATGATATAGTCGATGTGGGATTATTCTATATACAAATATTCTTAACTATATATATATATATATATATATAAATCAACACTCCCCCTCAAGCTTGAGCATATAAGTCCAATGCATCAGGCTTGGTACATATATAGTTAGTTCTAGGACTTCGTAGGGATTTTGTAAACACATCTGCCAATGGATCATTAAAGTTGACAAAGCTTATGACGATGTCGCCTGACTCGATCTTCTCTTTGACAAAGTGACAATCTATTTCAATTTGTTTGGTCCTCTCATGGAAGACTGGATTTGAATCAATGTGCAATGCAGCTTGATTATAATAAATAAGCGTCATTGGTCTTGCTTCTTCAATTTGAAGTTCCTTGAGCAATAGTTTTAACCAAATAAGTTCACATGTTGCCATTGCCATGGCCCTTTATTCTGCCTCGGCGCTTGATCTTGCAACTACATTTTGTTTCTTACTTTTTCAGGATATATGGTTTCCTCCAACAAGTACACAATACCCAGAGGTGGATCGTCTGTCAATGGGTGACCCTGCCCAATCAGCATCGGAGTATCCAACTATCTGGGTATGTCCTTTATCCTTATACACAAGTCCTTTTCTTGGAGTACATTTGATGTATTTCAGAATCCGGACAACAGCATTCATGTGTTCCTAACAAGGAGAATTTAAGATTTGGCTTAACATTCTGACTGCAAAAGAAATGTCTGTCTGAGTGATTGTGAGATAATTTAATTTTCCAACCAATCTCCTATACCTTCTTGAGTCAGATAAGAGCTCCCCCTGATTGGGTAGTAGTTTGACACTTGGATCCATAGGGGTATCGGCTGGTTTAGCATTTAACAAACCTGTTTCTTCCACAATATCCATAGCATATTTTCGTTGAGAAATCACCAAACCATATTTAGATTGGGCTACTTCAATACCCAAGAAATAACGGAGTTTACTAAGATCTTTAGTCTAAAATTGTTTCGAGAGATGTTGTTTCAACTAGATTATTCTCTGCTGATCACTACCAGTTATGACAATATCATCTACATACACAATAAGATAAATACACCCTTGGGGTGAGTGACGATAAAAAACTGAATGACCAGCTTCACTACGGACCATACCAAACTGTTGTACTAAAGTGTTGAATCATCCAAACCAAGATCTCGGAGATTGCTTAAGACCATAAAGAGGCATGTGTAGCCTACAAACCATATTCGATGACTCCCTCTGAGCAGGTGGTTACTCCATATATACTTCCTCTTCAAGATCACCATGTAAGAATGCATTTTTGATGTCAAGCTGATGAAGAGGCCAACGTTGAATGAATGCAATGGCTAGAAGAAGTTTAATAGATGCCATCTTGGCTACAGGCAAAAAAGGTATCACTATAATCCAACCAAAATATCTGAGTGTATCCTTTAGCAACCAAGCGAGCTTTAAATCGATCAATCTTACCATCTGGACCAACCTTCATTGTATAAAACCAACGAAAATCTACTAAAGATTTTTCATGGGGTAGAGGAACCAGTTCCCAAGTACCAATGTTTTGAAGAGCATACATTTCATCAATCATTGCTTGCCTCCACTCAGGGTGAGATAATGATGCACTTGGAGTTTTAGGAATAGAAACAGAAGACAAAGAAGATAAACAAGTATATTGCAAAGGGGAAAAATGATGATAACATAAATCAATATAATGTGGAGAAGGATTTCGTGTTTGGCGTATACCTTTTCAAAGGGAAATCAGAAGATCAGACTCAGGTTGCAGGATCAGATCCGGTGATGGCGAGAGCGTCAGATGAGAGTCTCTAGTGACCTTAGGGACACGTACGACATAAGGGACAGGTACGATACACATTGGGTGACGACACTGATATGTTTGAAGTGGGTGAGGAGTGGGGGGAGGGTCAACCGTAGGGGTATCTAGTGGGTCAGGTTCCCTAGAAGGATAGGGGATAATGACAGATGGGACTTTCGGAAGAGGGGTAGGAATACTTTTATGTAGAGGTTCCGTAGTTACTTGGCTGGATTCGAAATATGGAACAGACTAGAAGAAGGTAACATCAGGGGATACAAGGTATCATTGTAGAGTATGTGAGTAGCAAGATAACCCTTTTGGGATTGAAAATAGCTAAGAAACACACTTTAGTGATCGAGCTGATAGTTTATCATGATCATGGGAGAGATTGTGTACAAAACACATAGACCCGAAGAATCGAGGAGGAATTTGGTGGAGTGGAGAGTTTGGAAACAAGATTAAATGAGGGATTTTATTATTAAGGACAGATGAGGGCATGCGATTTATGAGGAACATTACCAGGGAGAAGTAAGGTCCGAGTGGTTTCTACGAGGTGCCGATTTTTGCGCTAGGGTACCCCGTTTTGTTGGAGTGTGTGAGAGCAAGATGTTTGGTGTAAAATCCCATTGGATGACATAAAGGTTTGAAATTGTTGGGATAACTATTCACGTGCATTGTCACTTCTTATGGTACGAATAGACAAACCAAATTGGGTTCTTATTTCTCAATTAAATTGTTCAAAAATGGAAAGGCTCAACCTGTTTATTGACTCGATTGGGAAAGTGACTACGAGTATGTTTCCCAAACTGGAAAGGCTCACAATGTAAAGTGGATAATTTAGATAAACTGGGCACCAACGTTTGTAGCTTGGAAAGACCTGGATGACCTAACTACGCATGTATAATGAGTGGAGAATATGTCGTGGAGCATGTGGTAGATAACGTAGAGAAGTACTAGAGGCCTTGAGACTCACATCTAACGCCAATCGTCTGTCCCGAACTTCGATCATGTAGAGTAAAATTACTATTAGTAAAGGTGATGGAAGAATTAAGGGAACGAGTTAAGCGACTGACTGATAGTAAATTAAATGGGAAATTAGGTACATATAGGACAGACGTAACAGAGAGATGGTAAAATTTGAACAATACCAATCCCTTGGGGATCGGGTTTGAGAAACATTTGCTGCAGCTATAATGGGTAAGAAACTTGAGGTAGAGAGGGAAGAAAAAAATACCTTTATTACTAGTAACTTGATCAGACGCACCGGAATTGAGGACCCAGGGACCAAGAGGAGATGATTGAGAGAAGCAAATAGATGAATTACCAGTGTGTGCAACCGAAGCCGTGGAACCAGGGATCTGATTAGTCTGACACCACCTGAGAAAATCCTCGTAGTTTGGCGTAGGGCTCTGAATAGAAGGTGAAGTCTGCATAGCGTTTGGGTTATCACTTTGAGATGCATCTACATGGCGTAGGGGTTTTCCATGTAGCTTCCAACAATGGTCGATAGTATGCCCAAGAGGGTTACAATGGTCACACTTGGGATGAGGTTTGGAGTTGGATGACCCTCCTCGAGGGCGGTTCTGATTGTTCCCAAGAGATACGAGGGCAGCAGTGTCACCTATTGTAAGGTACAATAGTAGATGGAGGGGAAACCAGACCAAATTATGAGGTGTAGCCAACACTACTAAAAAAATTGAATTTAGAGAGGGTATTATTCCGTTACAAAACTCTAAAATTCCGTCACAAAATTTTTTAGTGACGGATTTTATGACGTACCAATATCCGTACCGAATTTCAATGTCGCCAAAAATTTGTGAGGGATTTCAAATTCCGTCACAAATAGTTACGAAACAAATCCCTCACTAAATTCAAATTTCTATCACTAATCTTTAAAAAGAAATCCTTCAGTAATTTGTGAGGGATTTGTAAATACCTCACTAATTAAACTTTAATGATGGTTATATGTCGTCGCTAATTATTGAATATTAATGTTCTAATACACTTTTTATGAGGGATATTTTCCGTCCCTAAATTAAATGATCATGATTAGTGACAATTATATTCCGTCACTAATAAATGAGAACCTGCATAAAAATATTAAAATTGTAAATTTCTTGCCAAATTTAATTAATATTGAAACTGAATTTGCTATATCATCATAATTAAAATAAATCAATCATAAGATGAAATACTAGAAATTGTTTTCGTGAATATCATAAATATGTTCTTAAAACTAAATATTAAAACCATAGTATTTTTTTGTTGATACTAGCTATTACAACTAAAATAGTTCAAACAAAACTCTTAAAATCAAAAAATTACAACAAAAATAATACTATCATTGTTCTTGAAACTAAGAGATGACAAACAAAAGTGTGTTCACTGCGATTTAGTACTATTTTTCAAGAAGTGGGTGAAGGCGGATTTTGATCCGAACTTGGAGGTTGATGACCTACAGAAAAACTTTTCATAAATCGGAATAATTGTTCTCTAAGTAAACGTGAGTCTTCCTGCGGTGCACGAATCAAATCCTCGTGAGTCTTAAGTTTCTCTTTAAGGGTCTTATTTTCAACAGACAAATAAGAAATAACAGTCCTCATTTGTTCATATTCAGATGATGAGATACCGTCAGAGGTGAAAGATCTATGCGACTTGTACTTTGCTGCTTCTTGTCCCAAACCATATATACGACCCTTCTTGTTCACTCCACCTACAACATCTAAGAAGATGATGTTGTCAGATTGATGACTAGAAACATCATCTCCAGGTGCCTCTTGTGAGTCCCTCTCAATAATCCTTTTTTCATACTCATTTTGTAAATAACAATTAAGTAGAGAGGAATAATATAATCAGCCCAAACACAAAATAACATAATATTAATTGTTCATGAGAATTCACACAATCCTGAATCTAAACTAATATAATAAGCTAAAATAATCCTAAATTTTAAAGTGCAATGCAACAATTCTTAATTTGTTTAGTATATATCAATAATATATTAAGAAAGTGGATGATCATTTCTATTTTTAATAGTCCATGAAAGTGGATGATCATTTCATGTATGCTAGATATATGTTTTACATGACATATTGTTGCTAGAACAAAGCTAACACATGCACCCTGCCTTAGTTATGCAGCATGTCCATTTTATGTTAGAGGCAATAAAAGCCTAAGCATATATTGAAATTTCAATATCCTATCACTATATTCTATGAGGCACACTACTTTTCTCTATTTCGGAACCCAGATAAATAAATGCATAACATGATTTTGTAGGTGAGTGAGATATTTCATTGTATGCCAGTTATCAAAATAAATAAATAATAATAATATGTATGCGTTTCAGTAGGATAATAACATGGAACATCAATGCTTGTTGTGTCTCCTACTATATATCATATGTGCCCAATCATGATTTTGAGACCTTCAATGTATTGAACTGTGTTCTTTTAAAATAAAATTCTAAAAAGTTTATGAAATTGTAACTTACAGCAACCATCTCAGATTTTGAAGACACCCACTTGTTTGGGTTACCTTTTACTCGGTGTGTCTTTTGAAATAACTCCCAACAAGTTGGATTCGTATCTGAGAATTTTTTCTATAAAGAAAAAAATATAAATCAATGCTAATTAAAATAAAAATATTTAACATAACAAAAAAAATTAAATTTCTTACTAATCTCTTATAGTGCTTAGTTGTGGGAATTGATCCTCCAGTTTGTAGTGGACCATCCGAAGATCTTCTATTGTGAGTGTTAATTTCTGACTTTCTTTTCCACTTATCATCATTCCATTTTTCTTCTAATATCTTGCGCATTTCAATAGGAATCCAATCACCTGGATCAATCTTCTTTCTCACCCTATACATTGTGTTTGAGTATGCATCAGAGGTTTTATGATCAAATATCTTCTTAATTTCTTTCTCATGTTCAGGTAGCCACTTGTACTTTCTCTACAATATAGATAATATAAGTTAATAGAAAAAAATATTATATTAGACTTCAAATGGATTCTATATACAAGTGGATTCGATACAGAATCTATACTTCAAATGGATTCTAAATACAATTACTATCCATACTAATTAAATTTAAGACAGTATAGCACTAGTAAAACAATATCCAAATTTAAGACAGTAAAGCACTAGTATGTTGATAATTTCACTAGTAAAACAGTATAACAACATAAAATTTAAGACTCACAATATCCAAATTCAAGGGTGGTGATAAGCATAAAGTATAGCAGCATAAAGGATTGAATCAACATAAAGTATATCAGCATAAAGGATTGAATCATGAACTTGCACTAGTAAAACAGTATAGCAACATAAAGTTCCAGGGAATGTGTGGCTGCGACATTATTTTAATTCTACATAATTTTGATTCTACAAATTTTGATTCTACAAATATATATTTTAAAACAGTATAGCAACATATATATTTTAAAATAGTATATGAGATAAGTAAATTAAGGACTACAAAACTTTTCATAGTTTAGATGACAACAATTACACTTATCACACCCTAGATTGAAACAAAATATATATGACCACCTTAATTAATAATCACTCACATCTTCCCCATTCAATACAAATGCATCACTCACACCTTAATTATTAATCAACTGTCAACACTTTCTTACGTGCAAAAGGGAGTAGATATCAACAGAGTAATAATATATATATATATCTGCTTATATCTATTTGTAGCAAGATAAAACAGTATAACAATATATGTGTCTGAACATTCATATATATAATTTGATTCTACAAATATATATTTTAAAACAATATAGCACCATATATATTTTCAAATAGTATAGCAACATAAAACAGTATAGTTGTAAATATGTCTGAACTTTCATATATATATATATATATATATATATATATGAAGCAAAAAAGTGAATTACTCTAAATATAGTATGTTTAACTCATCCCTATACTTTCATACCTCAAACTCTCCAAGCCACAATTCGTTCACAGCTTTATATTCTTCCTTGCCCTTCATCTCTCCATAGTTTGCCCAAGACACCACAAACTTAAGTTTGATGATTTTTGCAATCTGACGCGTAGGCTGAATTGGAGGGTCAAATCTACAAAAAATTTAAAGAAATTGTAAATAGGAACATAAAAAGCATCCACAGTTTCCTTAACAGTGTGTAAATAGGAACATAAAAATAGGAACAGTGTGTATAGAAGCAAACAATGTGTAAATAGGAACATAAAAATAAGAACAGTGTGTATAGAAGCAAACAATGTGTAAATAGGAACAGAAAAATATGATCTCATAGAAGGGCAAAAGGTCAGCAAATAAAGCATGAAAGATATATTTTTTAAAGACTGAGAAACTATATTAACTAAGATGGCATAAGAAATGCCACAAAATGATATAACCAGTTTGTTTTTGCACAGGAACAACACATTTAGAACACCAAAATACTAAGCAGCTCCCAAAAAACTCCATACACATCCCCAATACAAACTAAGACACCATACATATACAAATTAAACAAGCTGCCTCTGCAATGATAATATTAGATCCCACATTCCAACCCCAAAACAGAAGAAAAATAACCACTGCAATACAACCCCGAGACCAACAGCTGCTGCAACCAAACACACATCAGAATTTCGATTAAATGGAAGTCACCGACTTAATTAACTCTTACTACACTGAGAAACAACTAATCCATTAAACGCACGCTTGAACAAAATCTGTGAAACAAAAGATTGAGCTAATTCCTACCGCGGCAAATTCCGAAATCCAAACTTTGACATCCTGCTATTACTACTTGTAGCTAACTAATAATAGAATTCAAACCGCTGCAACTGCCGAATGCAATTAACCACACAAATAATTTGAGACACAAGACAGCCCAAGGGGAACTGATGAGTGTATAAGTGCGCACCACCAGAAACAGAAATAGGCAAAACCAGCCAACCAAATATCATCCGAACCAACTATCCCCACCGAAGCAAAGTGACTCCATTCCAACCTACTCACTAATAATTTTTCACCTTGAGCAGACTACCACCACCCCTAACCCCGCCCAACAGAACTAGAAAACCAGCAAAAGAAACAACTTAACCAACAATATGAACAACAAGTTAATATACAAGCCACAACCAAGGAAATGAACCGACCGATAAACCCAGTTTCAAGCGATACAGAGCATGAAAGATATTATGGGTAAATAAACATAAACATGCATCTACTGGGCATTTGGAAGGAATATTATACTAAGAAACACCATTGTTCAAAGATCCCCGCATCCACTAATTAGATTTTACGGGTTTTCTATTTCTTTTTTTACATTGTGAAAAGGAAATAGGAAAAAAATGTTAAGACAAATATTTAATTTTTAGAGAATATTCTACATTTATACTACTATATTTCAAGCATAACAAGTCTTTGTTTCTGGTAATATCTACTACCACTATACGAGAGTATATCTTTGTTCAAGCATAACAAGAATAATGGAAAGAAAACAGGAAATTGAAATTGGGAAGAAATTAGGTTAGAAAATTGTGACTTTGGAATAAGTTATAGAAGAAAGAGGGGAAATTACAGTAGTGTTACCTTGAAACTGCAGTTGTGTTACTTCTCCGAGTTGTGGAAGCTTTTTGAATGAGAAAGAAAACGAAATCGGAATTAGAAGCTTATGGTCCTGGGTGTTCTTGGCGGTGGCGGTGTTATGCTAAGAGAGAGAAGAAAACGAGGGTTATAAGGGTTGAGTAGAAAATGAGGGTTACAGGGGTTGAAGAGAGAGAATACAGTGGACAAACTGTGAGGGTAAATGAAAATAGTATAAAAATATTATTAAAAAGAATTGGTGTATGAAAGAGGGAAAACCCAGTTGATTAAAAGTTAAATTTATTTGAGTGGGAGTGAGAGGGAAACTAAAGCAATTCATGATAGAATCATATTTTTATTTTTATTTATTTTATATTCATCTTTAATTTAATTATTTGCAATTTTGATCTCAGAAATTTTTATTTATTTCTAAAAAATTCATATATATAGTATAAAATAATCTATATATATTTATGTTTTAAAATTTAAAGAGATATCAAAATTATTTTAAATTTATTTTAATATAGAATGATAATTTATTTTAGAAAAATATTTTACTATAATTGTAAAAAAATTTAAGCTACATTGTCATTATCCAAAATTTTAACTTAAATTATTTTATATAAAAAAGTATATTAGGGAGGGAATATTTCCCTCACAAAAATATCTAACACGTTTATGAGGGAATTTGTGAAGGAAATATTAGTGAGAAATAAAATTCTTCTCAAATTCCCTCACCAAATGTACCGTTATCAAATTTGTGAGGGAATTTGTGAGGGATTTTTTGTGACGGAATAATTATCTCACAAATGTCTTCACTAATTTGTGCGTATCCCTGAATAATCATGTACACGGTTTTCCCTCACTAAATTCATCGCAATTAATGAGGGATTTACTTCCCTCACTAATTTCCGTCTCTAAATTGCATTTTTTTAGTAGTGCAAGCGCAACAATTGTTCACTAACTGCATCATAGTTAGGAACAGTAGTACCTAATAAAATCTGGTTACAAATAGAGTCGAGTTCGGATGGTAGTCCTTTAAGTGCCATGACCATGAAAAATTTACTATGTTTTCGGTATGAGCTGTTGCATCTTTTGCGTACGGCATGAGGGTTGCGTAACTTGCTTTCAAGGCATCAAGCTTACTCAAATTGGTTTGCATATTCATATTCTCCAACTTCAGTGTGTCGAGTTTGAGGATGACATTGTATAGACAATGAACGTCGTTGGAGAAGACTTTCTTGGCATTTTCCGAAACCTCATAGCAAGTGGAGATGGCTTGAAAATGCGCTTGGAGGTTAGGTGTTATGGAGAACTATAAAACGGTAAGCAAAGACGCATCCGTTTTCTTCCATTTAGCGAGTTTGACGGCGACAACATTAGTCAATTGTGTGGTTAGGTGATCTTCATATCCCTGACCATGAAACCACATATCGACAGCACGAGCCCATATGCTATAGTTTGCTGATCTGGTTAGTTTTTCACATGGGATAAGTGGAACTTTAATAAACGAGACAGAATCTGCGTTTCTCATGGCTTAATGACAACAACAATAAAACGGAGAAAAACCGGGGTTGTATGCACTGGAGCATCGTTTTCCAACAGAGGCCGAATCTGGAACAGGTGGGGAGAGGCGAGTAGATCGGCGGTAAAACGGCTGATTCCGGCTGCCAGACAGGCTGGCACGCACGGGGCAGCGATGGCACGACCGGATCGGAGGACGGCGAGTTAGATGCTGGGGTCGGTTTTCCGAAACGTCGCCGGAAGTTTTTCCGGAACAGTAACGTCCGTAGGGTGGTTTCCAGAGAATTTTGAAAAGTGAGAGGCAAACCGGAGTGACAACACGTTTACAAAAAAATTATTATCACCGGAAGACAGTGGGTCAACCAGGTAAAGCACGACGAAGAAAGAATTGCCTCTTGCAGGCTCTAGATACGATGTTGAAATAAGCGAGGCTAAGAGACATTTAGATTAAACCTTGTGTTTTGAAAAACACTACGGATACATTATTATATATAGATAGATTACAACTAATTACATGATATAGTCGATGTGAGACTATTCTATATACAAATATTCTTAACACTATATCAATAATAGCCACCCCTGCCACCACCATTGTCTCCCCCACCCCTTCCACCGGCGCGTGAGTTACTTTTTCCACCTCCTGCGCTTACAACTGACACCCAATAACCTTCTATTTCAGTTTGATTAAGTTGCAGTGCGTTCTTATAGCCCTTAAGATCCTTGAACTCCAAATAAGCATGCCTGCAAATTTTGCAGTTTGATATTAGAATGTCATATACACTTATTATTGCATACATAATATTTGAGATATTTCCCTCAAGCCACTTATCAATCAATTTTAAACACACTTGAGTGATGAGCTGTTACAACGACAAAATATATTATATACTAATGTTATATAAAATAATTTCCATAAACAAGAAACTAATGTAATCAAGTAGGCGGTCCAAATAATTGAAAGTACAATCTAATTAGAAGATAAAAAGAAAATAGCATTGGAAAAGTCAAGTATAAGTTCCGATATCTAAAATATTCAAGTGTGCATCACAACTTCCAGTAGAACAATAGCCATACCCCTTAATAGCACCAGAACCATGATGTCTTGGTAATGAGATCCTTGCAATCTCTCCACAACATTCGAAATAATTGTGCAAACTAGCTTTTATCTGAAAGGCCAAAGTAGGTAATAATTACAGATCAATACAATACAAATATGCAATGCGAGAGATCAAGGCAATCTATTGCAGGGACATATGCAACTAAATAATGAGAAGAAAAGAAAATCACTACCTTCTCTTCGACAAGGGATGTATTAAATCCAATCACAAATACAGTTAGAAATGGCTGAAAATTTTGGCACTTCTGGAATTGGATGCTCCAGCTGGTTATATTATTATGAAGGAAACAGAATTGATAAATAGATATATAACAAAATATTCAAAATAATAAACATTAGAGATTAAGTACATGTTAGCTTGTGCCAGAAAAATAAGATTGAAAACATGAAAAGATTGTCAATAGAAATACAACACTATAAGAAATGTTATTAAAAAAAAATACAGTAAAGAGTAAAACAAGTATTATTATTCTTAAGCAATATTGTTAAATATTTATAGTGTGGCAGAACATTGACAAACCACTATTGTTCCATGAATATAGCGTATTCGATACAAAATGTTATGAAATATCTGCCATAGTGGCGCTACTAACATGCATAGCGGAATTTTAATAATCTACTATTTTTGGCAAAATAGAACACTGTTTTTAATATTGACAAATATTATATTTTTTGTATAAAAGATAGTGAAGGCAATGCATATACATGACTAATATTATATTTCTTGTATAAAAGATAGAGAGCACTATTCTTGATTATTCTTGAAAACAATAATAACTAAAAATGTGTTTTTTCATTCAAAGCTTATTATAGACACACACTGAGTAAAAAAGACTACATTAATAATTACCTTTCATTGGGGGAATATTTACGCCTTTCCAAAGCTAAATCAACAACCATGGGACGGTTGAAAAAGACTTTCTTATTCAACACAAGAGCCTACAATTAGAAAAGCAAATTGATTCTTAACTCAACAAGTCTTTGAGTAGAAGAAAAAATTAACAAGATTAAGCATAGAATAGATGATGCAAATGGCATAGCAATACAAGAACTACACACATACATATACATATATATGTATATGTATATACATTGTACCATGTTCAAGTTATGAGACTTGATAGCAACTTGGTATTGACTTTGAAACAAAAAATTAAACATAAATCTTCATTGTAATAAGGATGGGATACATGACTCCTAAATCCTAATCCTAAATAAATAAACAAATATTACGAAATACAAAAACTGATCCTACAAGATAATTTAAATTCTGAGATAATTTAAATGATTAGCGCCAAGTAATATAAAAGATATTACATCCATAGGGTTTTTATCAAAGGACAAAACCGTGACGGCTTTACACAAGACCCACAACCGACAATATTACGAAATACGGTATCATGAACTTAAGGTCGGAAAAACAACCAAATGAAATTAATAAATTCCATCGAAAATTAGGGAAGAAAAAAAGGTGGTGCACTTAAATCATATTGCTTTTTGGCAGTTCTAAAATCAATTGCACGGTCACAAGTCTTACCCTTTGTGCTGACTCTTCTGTTGCAAACTGAACATGTCCATTTCCTTTAAATTTCCCTTCGCGGTCTGTATGGAGACGAATATCCACAATTTCCCCATAATTTTTGAAAAGTTTTTCCCTGTTCATTAGTAAAATGAAAATAATGAAAAAGAAAATAATTCAATAGCCCCAGCAATAAAAGATTTAAAAAAAACATACATATCAGCTCGTTCTACGGTATATGACAAATTTCCGACATATATTGTTTTCGATGTGCCCTTTGTTTCATTTGGTGTTACTGGGCTTTTAGGCTGCAAAAATCCAGAAAATAACTAAAAACTGATTAGCAAATTGAAATTGCATGAAGATAGGATATTGGTCATTTACTACTCTCGCTTCTACGGAAGCAGCACCAAACATCTTCATGCAAATGCAATATTTACCGACAAAAACGGAAATTAACCATGAAAATATGAAATAAGGAGTGTTAATGCAATCTTGTGCAGGAATATATGCAACAAATCAATATGATTGAGAAAAAATCACCTTGTTTTCTACAAGAGATGCGTCAAAACCCTTTCCAGGATGAGAGTAAAGCTTTCTACCGGTATGAAATGAACTGCTAAAATTGATAAAATTATTAACAAGGAAATCAGAAGATGTTCCATAAGGCAAGATATTCAAAACAAATCATACAATAATTACCTTCTATTGGGGTGATATTCACTCTTTTCCCGAGCTAGGTCAATTTTGATGCGGCGGTTCAATAGTTCTGTATTATGCAACTTGAGGGCCTGTGATTGAAAAAAATAACAAAAATAAAACGATTCTCAACTCCCCCAAAAACTAAACTTTATGCAAAGACGTGGGGTTGGAAGATGCATATAGCCAACTGGAGCTACTAAGAGAACACTCGGTGGTTATTGCATTAAGGACCAATATAGAGTATAGCATACAAAAAAGAACATGAAGTTATATCACAATATTTGCTAATTTGATGAGTCATAACATTGCATTACTTAGTAAGAGCATGCCATTGTTGCTTTCAAAGGTAAAACTTTCTTTGAATTATATTTTTGCTGTACAATAATTTGTAGACTACATATGGGCACAAACTTACTTTTTGTGCTGCTTCTACTGTTTCAAATTTGATAAACCCAAAGCCTTTAAACCTTCCTTCACTATCTACCTTGAATTGGATATCAACAACTACACCACAATCTTTGAAAATCTCTTCCCTGAATAATTTTAAAATTAGAAAACAATCCAGAAAATAATCAGCAGGAAGTTGTGTGAAAAATAATACATACATATCAGTCCGTTCCACACTGTATGACAAGTTTTTAACACAAATTGTCTTTGATGCAGGAGATCCATGCTGCAAAAAATGCAGGAAAAAACATCAAATAACTGATTTGGTAGTTTACATTGCTGGAAGAAAAAAATCGGTTAATTACAACTTGCGTTCCAACCTTATCCTCTACAATTTCAAAAACGTCGCCTCTCTTCTTCTTCTCTGTAATAACTTCATTGTGATATTCATCTTCACACTTCCTCTTGTTGCCTATATAAAGTTCAATTCATTTTAATATTAAACAACAAAGTACATAAACTAAACACTTCAGCAAAAGATAAAACAAGCAAGTAAATAAAAGAGAGGAAAATCACCAGTTTTCTGAGGCGGAATTGCATCTTCACAGACCTACAAAATAAAGGAAAATAGAGTTTAGATCAATCACACCAAGTAAGAGAGAATTCAAAAAACTGAAAGCAGTAAAAGAAACAAACGCACTGCCGGTTCAAATTCATTGCCCATTCCAGTTTTGGTTTGGGGAGTTGGAGGAGAGGAGAGAGTTTTGGGAGAGATTATAGCCATCAGGATTTGTGAATCGTGAACAAGAAGAACAAACTCGCGCCAAGCTATTTGGTCCGTTTATTTGAAACTTGTGAAATTGAATCATCATTCAAATGCTTTTTAAACTAAGAATTATCACAGTTTTTAGAAAAAACATTAAAAAGGATATATATTTAACGTATAGGTTTTCCATAATTTTTAACGCAGAGGTTTCAATTATTATCTATAGTGGTAAATTTTCCATTATTCGTTATCACATTTCAAGACAAAGTTCAAGTATTTAGGAGCACACCCATTAAAACAAATACCTAAATGTGACCTAAACCCTCCCCTACGGCGCCATGGCTGGCTGTCCAAGAAAATCAGGTTTTGGTTCAAATGCAAGAAGCACCATAACTTCTTCAATACTTCATGAAATTCAAAAATCTAAAGACTAATCTTGCATGATTTTTCACAAGGAATTCAGTGGTGGTTTTAGATTTTGCTAAAAATGGCTACATTTTAAAACCCGATAGTGATTCCTAAAATGTCATGTTTTTGCAAGTCCAATTCTAAAGCTATATATAGTCAATAATAGCACTTCAAAATGATCCAAACACAACAAGTATGACATATATGACATGTTCATGATCAATGTACCTCAAAGCATAACATATTTTGGCAAGTTCAAGTTTTGAGGAAACTTACCTCTTGAAGCAAACTTGGATCTTTCAAGATGGTTGTTACAGAAATGTCTTGATGCTTTGGACACCTCCAATATACCTCAAATAATCCTTTTAAATGCTTGGAACCAAAGAAAACTAGCTAGAACACAATATGGTAACCTTCTTGCAAAATGGAAAAAGTGGCCAAAATGCAACTTAAACCAAATGGAGTTAAAATTGAGAAACTATTGTTGGAACAACTTAGGGATGTTATTTAGAGTGTGTTTGAAGTGCTGGATGGTTTTGAATTTGACAGAATCAAGACATGGTTTAGAAAATGCAAAAAGTCAAAATATGAGGTTTTGACAGTTGACTTTTGGATTATGGTGTTTGGAGGGGAAGATGAACGTTTAGACACCCTTAAGGGATGATTTGTGATGTATGTGGATGGTTGTTTGGGTGGTTTAAGCTCTGGCTTTGAAAACTCGAAGCTCACTCTTTGGAATTTTGAAAATTTTGGAGTGAAAGAGGAAGAATGAGAAAACAAGTATTGTGATTGTTTTGGTGTGTTCTGAATGATCAAATATGGTCTCTATTTTTAGGGGAGCAAGTTTGTCTTGGAGGAATAGTGATGGTTTGAAGAATGAACTTATGGTTCAATGGTTTTGGAAATGCACCATTACTTCTTATATAAGGTACATTATCTCTTACACTAGCCTAGCTTTGCTTTTGACCAATTCCACATTCTGCAAATGGTTTTATTATTGTTTAAGAGAGCATCTTGAGTGGTGGGAGTGATATCTTTGACAATTCACTATGTCACATAAATGCACCTTGAATTCAAGGCTTTCTTCCACTTTCAAAGGGAATCTTCATGATCAAATGGCTCTATCTTGCAGGTTCATCATGACTAAAAATGATTTATGTTGAATTGAGTGCATATTAGTCTTGTGTAATCACTCCAAGTTGGACTCAAAATCGTGTGGTACAAGAAAATGCGAAATTTGTCTTGAAATCAATTGCATCAAGGCCTTTTGTGCAATTCATATCTCTTTGCTCAAATGGAATTAGATGGAGTTCTTGGACATTTTGGAAAGCTGAGATATCATACTTTAACTATGATGTTTGCATTTTGTCTTGAATCTTCTTGGATCATAGTGAAAAATGGCCTCAAAGTTGGCTAAAACACTAGATAGATTATGTCCAAATTTTTTCTAAGTGTCAAAGTTTCAAAACATGGATCCTTCAAACTTCATGGCCTTATATCTCAAAATATATGAACTTTTTGAGGTTTCCTCCTTTTATTAAAAGTTGTAGTATGTAAAAATCTCTTCAATTTGATCTTTGGATCAAAGAAAATAGTTACTTGGTTTGGAAGTTATGACCTTGCAAAGTAGGGTAAAAACCCATTATTTTCCATGACTTAGAAAAATTTCAAGTTTCCTAAGGTTGCCTTTTTCACAAGTAATCTCACTTTTCTTAATTTTTCTGGATTGATCATGATTCAAATCACATATTAACATTGTTCTTGACTTGAAGAGACCATGTTTGACCAAAAATTACAAAAGTCAAACTTGATTTTGTCCACAGTTGACTTTTTGTATCAAATGAATTTTGAACTTTGTGATCCTTTATGAAATCAAGTCCTTGGGCTAAATTGAACATCATGGATGGACTCCAAGGTTGTTTTTGAGTGTCTTGAATCATATCCCAAGATTTGAGATCATGCCTTGCTCCACAGTCAAAGGTTTGGTTGACTTTTCATCAGAAACCCTAGTTTGTGGTCCAGATGAATTTGAATCCTTGCATTGCTTTATGAATCAAGTTCTTTGAATTAAACCAACCATATTAATGGACTAATATAAGTAATTTGATGTCCTAGAAACATATCTCGAGGTCTTGGATCATGCACAGATAAAAAATTCACTTTGGAGGCCATGATCAACCAAAACCCTAATTGGTGCACCAGATGATCTTGGGGCTTGATTGACTTGAAATGAAGTAAACTTGTTCTTGATTCTTGGAGGAGATCTCTTGATCTTTATGGATGAATAAGGGACTTGAGATGTTGGATATCATGCCCATTCTTGATTGATCTTTTGCCTGAGTATCTTTTGAGGCTCAAAACCCTAATTAGGGTAAAAAATTAGGGTATGACACATAGTCAAAATCAACAAGCTACTGATTGTTTCCAATAGGTGATTTGAGAAACCAATGTCCGTATACCACTATTCCACCATTTTTTCACCTTCACTCTCAGATGACCTTAATAGCATAGATTCATCATTAGAATCTCATATGGCTTTGTTGGCTTCTTCATCCTTGTTAACCTTATTTGACCAACAATCAACAACAAAATGGCCAAACTTGTTGCAATTGTAGCATTGAACCTTTCTATTTTCATATATCTTCTTTCCCTTCTAAACATTCTTATGTTTCTTCTCATCTAGATTGGAGAGTTCAAACTTCCGAGCATCACCACCATTCTTTTTCTTGTCCTCTATTTATGCTTGCTTATGGTTCTTCTTGACAAAAAAAGCTTTCAGAGTCTGAGCTTTCAGAGCCTGTTCTGTTTTCCTTTAAGAGTTTCTTTCAGTAAGATACAACTCTTGTACCTCTAAACTACTATGAAGCTCTTCAATTCTCATGGTGATAGTGTCTTTCGAATGTTCTATGGCTACAACTATGTAATCAAATTGAGGAGCAAGTGATCTTTGTACCTTTTTAATTATTACTTATTCAGAGAGTGTTTCTCCACAAGACTTCATCTCATTCGTGACCACAATCACTCTGGAAATGTAATATGACACCTTCTCATTGTTCTTCATGCTGACATTCTCAAATTACTTGCGTATGGATTGCAACTTTACTTTCTTCACTAATGAGTTACCACAATAGCATCGTACAAGGGTATCCCACATTGCCTTCGCCCTTGTCGAGTCAAAAATCTTCTTAAACACCTTTGTATCCACACACTAATGAATATAGAATAATGCCTTCTGATCCTTTTTCCTCGTTTCACGTTAGACATTTCTTTGCGCTTCTGTTTCATTTTGTGCAACCGGCGTGTGACCTTCATAGATGAGATCAAGAACATCTTAAGTACCAAATAACACACGTATCTGAATCGACCATCGATTTTAATTCTTTACATCGAGCACTTGAAGCTTTGTATTCAAGCTACCGTTTCCTAAGTTCATCTTCGTTCTTATGCAAATCTCTCAGTTCTCACCAACAAACGTGATTCACAAAGCCTTTGAATCAAGATCTGTGATTTTCTTCGATTTCAATCTTCAATTCGCTATGAATTTAAGGAACGAAATCAATAACACACCTCATGTACACTCGTGTTTCCCTGTGAATCAGAACTAGACTCAGATACCAATTGTTGGAGTTAACAATAATACTCAACAAAACTCCAATGATGCACAAGAAGAAGAAGAGGATGATAAGAGAGAGAGAGAGAGAGAGAGAGAGAGAGAGAGAGAGAGAGAGAGAGAGATGTGTCAAGAGAGAGAAAGAGAGAGGGAAAGAGAAAGATATGTGTCAAGAGAGACAAAGAGAGAGAGGGGGAGGGTGAGAGAGAGAGGGTGTGTATGTGTGTGTGTGTGTGTGAGAGAGAAAGATAGAGAGTATGTGTGTGTGCGTGTGTGTGTGTGTGTGTGTGTCAGTGTGTGTGTGTGTGTGTGAGAGAGAGAGAGAGAGAGATACTAACTTTTATTGAACAATCTCAATTTCTCAAATGTTTAATTTGTTACAATTGTAACTAACTTTGGGTTTATATACACTAACCCAAATTCAAATGAAACTCAAATACAAACTCAAATGAAGTTGAGATTAAGCATCTTGAATTGGAATTATAATTAACAATATAAATAAGAAAAAAAATATTCGGAGCAAGAATCATGGTGTGGTAGAAATAGACGTTGTAAGGGAGCTGTTTGAAAAATTCAAGAAGTACAACAACAAATTACAAAACAAATTAAATTTTTAGAGAATTGCCCAAAAAAAATTGTTTACATTATTTTGTCATTGTTGTTCACCTTGTATTTTATGATTAAATGTATTTTATTTTAGAAGATATAACAAAATCCAGTATATAGTTGAGTTGTTTATGTAATGAAAACAAGTGTTGAGTTGTTCATGTATTATGTTTAGTTGAATTTCAATATCATGATTTAACCATTAACCTTGAATTTTTCACTGGTTTTCTCATTCAATAAATCAACAGCCCCATGGGGGTAAATCTTCACTAATTTGAAGGGGCTTGACCATCATGATTTTAATTTACCAGGAAACAATTTTAATCTAGAGTCACTACAACATTTTTACCCTATAGGAACACCTAATTTTTGGGATGCACAAATATTGTTCTTGTAGATAGTAATAGACAACAAATTTTATATTTCATACCAATAGGGTATATATTTTTTGGAAATTTCACGCAACGGCTCAAAATCATACTTGTAGATGTCAAAGAGAATGTTTTTATCTACAACAGGTTGAAATCGTACTAATATAATTTTTAATTATTTAAAAAAATATATTTATTACATGAGACCCGTTCTCTTTGTTGTATTAATTTTTTTTTATTTAAAAAAAATCGTACTAATTAAACTCTTTGACCTTCCACCAACTCTCGCTTCTGGCACTTACTGTCGTGCCACCTCTTGGTCTTTTCTTTGTACAACTCAACATTTTCATTAGACTACATCCTATTCTCCTCTAACTCGTTAAGTTGGAGCATCCTAGCTTGGGTAGAAGAGTTTAAATTGAAGTTTAATTACTTAATGTCCCAAAAAGCTCTATGTTCTAACTCAATTGGTTAGTGGGAAGCCCTACCATAGACAAATATGTATGGAGACATACATAAGGGAGTCTTGTAAGTTGTTGTGTATGCCCATAAGGCTTCATCCAAATGGTTAGACCGATCTTTTCTTGTGGGATTAACAACTTTTTCCAAGATTCTTTTGATCTCCCTATTGGACAATTCCACCTGTCCGCTTGTTTGGGGATGGTATGATGTAGTAACTTTATGTTTTATACCATATTTTGTCATTAGGTTTTCAAAAATCTTATTGCAAAAATGAGATCCCCTATCACTGATGATAGCTCGAGGCGTGCCATGCCTTGACAATATGCTTTTTAACAAAAATCTGGTCACGACTCTAGCATCATTAGTTGGGGTTGCCACAACTTCGATCCATATAGATACATAATCAACAACTACCAGTATGTATAGATTTCCAAAGGTTTGGGGAAATGGTCCCATAACGTCTACACCAAACACAACAAATAATTCTATTTCAAAGATGCTTGTGAGAGACATTTCTTGCTTCATAGACACATTCCCAATCCTTTGACATCTATCACAGGATTTAACAAATTTATGAGCATTTTTAAAAAGACAAGGCCAAAAATAACCTGATTGAAGTACCTTAGCTGCAGTTCTTACCTCTCCAAAGTGTCCTCCATAAGGTGCGTTGTGACAAGATGTCAGGATCTGTCGTGCCTTAGATTAATCCACACATCGCCTTAGTAAGTAGTCACCATATTTCTTATACAGAAAATGCTCATCCCAGTAATAACTTTTAGACATGTGAAAGAATCTTTTCCTTTGCTGGTAGTTGAACTCTGGTGGGATGTATCCGCTGAACAAATAGTTTTTTTTTTAATAAGCTAAAATATATTAATCAGGGATACAATAGGGGTATCCCAACCCATATACATCAAAACGCCTCTCTAATAATCAAGGCCTACAAAAAATCACTAGGATAATTTACCCAAGTGTAATAGTTACAATTGTGAGCACCATTGTGACTCTTTCCTATCCACCACCAAGAATAGATAAGTATATGATTCGAGATCGTGTCATAATCCCAAAACTCGTCTCTAAATAAAATGTTGTTCCTAGATGACCAATTGATACAACAGATTATGAGCCAAATGCCAACAGCATTACTAATTAAAACATTATTTCTAGCACACCCTGATACCCAACAAGTTAAGTGGTTCAGCATACCTCCCACTATAATCTCCGGAATTCCCAGCCAGTTACATGCGAATTTCCATATCAACTTAGCCTTGTGACATAAGAATAAAACATGCTCCACACTTTCCTCCACTAAGAAACAAAAGGGACAATATTTTTCATGACTGTTGGTAATAATTCCTCTACGGGCAAGATTAACTCGAGTTGGAATTCTCTTATGTAGCATCCGCCAACCGAACACTTTCACCATGAATGGGATCTGTGCTATCCAAATAAGTTTAAAAGCAGCTCTCAGATCCTCTCCAAATATCCTGTCAAAGGGAGAGTTATTTACCTGCATAAACTCATAAAAAGAAGACACAGAAAAAAATTTGAGATCGTTAAGTGACCATTTGACAGTATGCTCAGCACCTGGTACTGGTTCAATCTGTTCCAGCAAAGAATACATGGCTACCCTCTGTGTCATAGCAGTTTCAGACATGTTAGGATGAAAGAATTTGACGGCCCATTACCACTTTCCGCCATCCCAATAACCATTTTCAGCCACCGTACTATCCTTGTTTTCAGCATACATCCATAAATCTGGAAATGATTCTATTAAAACACTTTGTCCAGCCCAAGAAGCACTCCAAAATGGAACAAACTCTCCACTGCCCAAGTTGTAAGATATTAGTTCTGTTACCTTCCTCCCATCTAGTATAGACAGCTTCACGAGATCTCTCCACCATAGAGAGGGAGCTACACATTGTTTCGAGCATTCGCCAGTATGAAGATGACTTTGGTAATTAAGGTACCTAGTATCAATTAAATCCTTCCACAAAGTGTTCTTATGACCCAGAATTCTCCAAGTCCACTTAAACATTAACGCAGAGTTGAACAATTTTAAATCCTTCACCCCTAAACCGCCGTTTTCTTTCTTGTTGTAAACTGTAGCCCAAGACACCCACGCCACTCCCTTTTTAGACACCGTACCATTCCACAGAAAAGACTTTTGAATTGAAATCAAGATTCGAATAACTTTAGCAGGTAGCTTATAGAAAGACATGAAATGAATCGGTAAATTAACAAGGACCGAATTGATCAATGTTACTCTACCACCCATAGATAAAAAATGACTTTTCCAAGAGTTCAATCTAGAGCGGACCTTGTCTATCAACGGATTCCAAAACGAGACTAAGGTGTGGTTTCCTCCAATATATATTCCTAGAAATTTGAAAGAACAGTCAGAGTTAAAAGACTTACAGGAGAGGTAATTTCCAGCAGCCGATAAAAATAGTTCATCAACCCCAACACCATACAAGGAGCTCTTATTGAAGTTTATTTCCAAACCCGAGATAAGATGAAATCCTTTAAGGATAGTCTTAACTGCCAGGATATTTTTCCACGAGCCATCTCCTAAAAGAACAGAATCATCTGCATATTGTAATAAATGGAACGTAACCTCCGAGTTGAAATTAAAACCTGAGAATAATCCATTTTCCACAGCTCTTCTCATCAATACTGCAAGTCCTTCAGCCGCGATAGTAAATAGGAAGGGAGAAAAGGGGTCGCCTTGCTTGAGGCACCTAGAGATAGCAAAATCCACGGTTGGACAGCCATTGACCAAAACAGAGGAGAAACTATTAAAAACCCCCATGTCCATCCAACTCAGCCATACATTACCAAACCCCATAATTTTCATAACATCACATAAGTACTTCCAATCAACACAATCGTATGCTTTAGCAAAATCAACCTTTAAAAGCATAAGATCTTACTTTGCACGTTTCGCAAAGTCTATGGCCTCATTTAACACGAGGACTCTGTCTAAAAGATTTCTTCCTTCATTGAACGCCGACTGAGAGTTTGATATAACAGATCCTATTTTCTTTTTCAGTCTCGCTGCAAGAATCTTCGACACTACTTTATAAACCGAGCTAACAAGTTATATGAGCCTGTAGTCATCCAAATTCTTAGGGTTCTCTATTTTAGGAATAAGTACCATAAAGGAGGAAGCAAACACCTTGTGTAATTTGTCACCCTTGAAAAATTCCAAAATGCAATTTGTAAAATAATTACCAACTATATTCCAACACTTCTTGAGGAACTCAAAGTTGAAACCGTCGGGGCCTGGACTACGGTCGTCAGCGCATTCAAATACAACTCTTTTTATTTCTTCTATCCCCACTTCAGACTCTAGCTCATCACTGTCCAACCTAGAAAGGAACTTGAAGCCTGCATCACCCACATACGGATACGGTCTGGAAACTCTAGAAAACCTCTTAGAAAAGTGATCTTTGATAGCCATTTTGACCCCATGGACATCCTCCACATATATGCCATTAACTCTAACAGAATTTATAGTGTTCAAGTTGATACGATTTCTCAGTGCTGCATGAAAAAACTTAGTGTTAACATAACCATCAACACTCCATTTTAACCTAGATTTTTGCTTTAGAATACTTTCTTTAATTCTCAAAGATCTCCATAAGTCATCTTCTGCATAATTCCTATTCTCCAGATCCTCTGCAGATATTAACAATCTCAATGTACCATGGGGTCACACCTGTAGTGTTCATCAGTAACTTCTCATCTGAAAATACAAAGATGCTTTCATATAATAAACTAAACCAATTACTCTACACACACATTAATTAAAATGAATATTAAACCACACAAATACAATATATCCAACACACTCTATTTTCAAGTTTGAAACCAATTAATAATAAAAATGATACTTATCAACAATTAGAATACAAAATGTAAAAGGATTGTAGATTAATAGTTACCATTTAGCATTTTTCTTTGTGAATTCAAGAGTTAAAGTTTTGAGTCAAACTAGGTCAACTTCCTCTACTCCACTATTACTATTGTCACCATATGATATTTTTTGCAATGAGGTTATTTTGGTGCGTATGAGTAGCAAGGTTGGTATTTGAGATTTTTTAAGAAAACAAGAGCAAAAAGGAGGTTATTAGAGAAATAGTAGGTGTGGGGTGATGTGTATTGAAGTGATGAGTCATGAAGTTGTGTGGTGTACTACACGATGAAGAAAAAAGATCTTCATGAATTACTTTTGCTTTTTCCTTGTTGTCTCCCTCCTCTCAGCAATGCTATGTACTAATAACATGTTATTTTCAAAAATAGAGAAAAGAAACAAAAGAAATTTTGAAAGCTTAGTATCTAAGTGTTACTAAAAAGGGATAAAAAAACAACTTTTAAATAGAAAATGATAAATGAATTAAAATAAAAATTAACTATTTAACGTAAACTTAAATAAAAATTTGATTAAATCCTAATTAAATAAAAATGATTATTTAACTAAAAATGAAAATGAAACTGGTTAAAAATGAAAAAATAGTCAAAAATTAAAACGCGCACGCCAGGTTAAACTACGCGAAACGTAGATTAATGTAACTAATGACTGCAAGTTCAATTTTGAAACTTTTCGTCCACTGATTTTACGCACAGTTGACTTTTAGTTTGACTCATTCTCTTGTAAATCCAACAAATTTATTCAGACTGGCAGTTCGGGAATTATGCAGCATGAAATGCATGTTATGCTATGCAGATGATGCATATGCTATGATAACTATATCAATTCAAATAATCAGGGTAAAAATTGGGATATGACAGTTTCCCCTATTTAAGTATCTTCAACCAGGGAATATAGATAAATATACTTTTCATATGATCGCATTTGAGATAGTTAAATATAAAAAGGACCCAAATATTGTCCCTGAATGCAGATGAAATGATATGTTATGAATGCATGAAGGACTCTCTTTTTGGTTTGCTAGGGATACGAGGTATGAGATGAACCATAGCACAATTTTTTATGATGGATGATGGACAAACATGTGGGGATTGGTGGAGACATATGGTAGTGGTGATCCACGGGAAATGTCAGAGACATTGGGTGAAGACTCACTAGGAATGAGAAATTGCTAGGGAAAAGACACTGGGGAAGATTCAAAGTGCTTTATCAATAAGGTTCAGGCACGACCTGACAACACTTAGAATATATCTAACGGTTTTGGAGTCTTCTTATTAGAAGATCATCCACATAAACAAGACATTGGAGTCTTCTTACTAGAAGATCATCCACACAGAACAAGTCTATGACGACTCTTTATGCAGAAATCGATCAAAACAAACATAATTGGTGTTTTCCAATAAGAAAAATATCCAAGCTTCTAGAAATTCCTTAAATTGAAGAGTCACTCAAGAGCTTATAAGAATCATAAGGAAAATAAGGGTAATAAAACTCTCTGTATGCGCCAACAACAATTGGACTTTAAAACAGAATGCCAGTAACAATTGGATTTTAAAACAGAAGACAACAATCAATGATAAGAACTTGGTTAATGCAAAATGGGCGCGAAACACTTTTCGGGCTATGCATGATTTCTGAATTTGCTTTATGCATGATGTGTGAATGATCATGATATGCAAATGTTGTATTTATGAAATGACATGAAATGAAGCTTGGTAAGATGCCTTATTGGTGAATGGAAATGCAAGGTGAAATCACTTGGGAGAGAAATGATCAACTAATCTGACTGCTTGCATGCTCTTCGGGAATAATCTTCTAAAAAAGATCCACCATGGAAGACTACTGCTGAGGTTCCTTGGGGGAGATTCAAATGAAAACTCATTTGGGAGTCTACTACCGAGATTCACTACGAGATACCTATTGCCAAGATTCTACGAGAAAATACCTACTACCGAGGCCTACTAGGAAATCTTATGCCGAGATTAACCAGCGAATCTACTACCGTGATTCTGTAGGGAAATACCTTCTGCCGATGTCTACTGGGGAATCTTCTGCTGAGATCAACCAAGGAATCTACTGCCGAGATTCACTTTAAAAGAGAGGTATACCTACTGTCGAGGTCTACTAGAAATCTTCTGCTGATATTAACCCAGAAATATACTGCCAAGATCAAACAAAGAATCTACTGTCGAGATTCACTTAGAAAAATACTTGTTGCCGAGGTTTTAACTGGAAAATCTTTTGTCGAGATCAGCCAGGGAATTTACTGCTAAGATTCACTTTGAAAGATAGGTATACCTACTGCCGAGGTCTAGTGGAAATTTTGTGTCGAGATTAACCAGGAAATCTACTGCCGAGATCAAACAGAGAATCTACTATCGAGATTCACTGAGAAAAATAATTACTGTTGAGGTTTTAACTAGAAAATCGTCTGTCGAGATTAGCCAGGGGATCTACTGTCGAGATTCTATGAGAAAAATACCTGCTACCGAGGTTTAACTAGAAAATATTCTGCCGAGATTAACCAGAGAATCTTCAGTCGAGATTCTTGTTACAAGCATAGAGTAGTTGACTGTAGTAACAATGTTTATCTTCACATGTAGATGAGACATGGTTCATTTTATGCTTATGATTGAACATGCTCTGATGTGCATTTGGTTAATGTATGTATGCGTGCTAATGACAATTGGTCTTTTATTGCATATGTTTGATTTTCAAGGCTTCATGTTATGGGAATATGCCAAATGAATGTGATGATATGTATGACGTGACACTAGAGCAAAGTGACTTGATTACTACATGGCAATGATTTATTCAATGACTCAAAGATTTCCAAGGTTGTCCATATGGTGGGTAATGGATGAAAGAAAGTCATTTGCAACATGGTTTCTTGTCGAGGGAAAAGTAATTTTGATGGGAGATCATTTCCAGCATGATTTCCCGACACTCATTATTGAATATTAATGTTCTAATACACTTTTTATGAGGGATATTTTCCATCACTAAATTAAATCATCATGATTAGTGACATTTATATTCCGTCACTAATAACAGTCCTCATTTGTTCATATTCAGATGATGAGATACCGTCAGATGTGAAAGATCTAGGCGACTTGTACTTTGCTGCTTCTGGTCCCAAACCATATATACGACCCTTCTTGTTCACTCCACCTACAACATCTAAGAAGATGATGTTGTCAGATTGATGACTAGAAACATCATCTCCAGGTGCCTCTTGTGAGTCCCTCTCAATAATCCTTTTTTCATACTCATTATGTAAATAACAATTAAGTAGAGAGGAATAATATAATCAGCCCAAACACAAAATAACATAATATTAATTGTTCATAAGAATTCACACAATCCTGAATCTAAACTAATATAATAAGCTAAAATTATCCTAAATTTTAAAGTGCAATACAACAATTCTTAATTTGTTTAGTATATATCAATAATATATTAAGAAAGTGGATGATCATTTCTATTTCTAATAGTCCATGAAAATGGATGATCATTTCATGTATGCTAGATATATGTTTTACATGACATATTGTTGCTGGAACAAAGCTAACACATGCACCCTGCCTTAGTTATACAGCATGTCCATTTTATGCTAGAGGCAATAAAAGCATAAGCATATATTGAAATTTCAATATCCTATCACTATATGCTATGAGGCACACTACTTTTCTCTATTTCAGAACCCAGATAAATAAATGCATAACATGATTTTGTAGGTGAGTGAGATATTTCATTGTATGCCAGTTATCAAAATAAATAAATAATAATAATATGTATGTGTTTCAGTAGGATAATAGCATGGAACATCAATGCTTGTTGTGTCTCCTACTATATATCATATGTGCACAATCATGATCTTGAAACCTTCAATGTATTGAACTGTGTTCTTTTAAAATAAAATTTAAAAAAGTTTATGAAATTGTAACTTACAGCAACCATCTCTGATTTTGAAGACACCCACTTGTTTGGGTTACCTTTTACTCGGTGTGTCTTTTGAAATAACTCCCAACAAGTTGGATTCATATCTGAGAATTTTATCTATAAAGAAAAAAATATAAATCAATGCTAATTAAAATAAAAATATTTAACATAACAAAAAAAATTAAATTTCTTACTAATCTCTTATAGTGCTCAGTTGTTGGAATTGATCCTCCAGTGTGTAGTGGAGCATTCTTCATCCGAAGATCTTTTATTGTGAGTGTTAATTTCTGACTTTCTTTTCCACTTATCATCATTCCATTTTTCTTCTAATATCTTGCGCATTTCAATAGGAATCCAATCACCTGGATCAATCTTCTTTCTCACCCTATACATTGTGTTTGAGTATGCATCAGAGGCTTTATGATCAAATATCTTCTTAATTTCTTTCTCATGTTTAGGTAGCCACTTGTACTTTCTCTACAATATAGATAATATAAGTTAATAGAAAAAAATATTATATTAGACTTCAAATGGATTCTATATACAAATGGATTCGATACAGAATCTATACTTCAAATGGATTCTAAATGCAATTACTATCCATACTAAATAAATTTAAGACATTATAGCACTAGTAAAACAATATCCAAATTTAAGACAGTAAAGCACTAATATGTTGATAATTTCACTAGTAAAACAGTATAGCAACATAAAATTTAAGACTCACAATATCCAAATTCAAGGGTGGTGATAAGCATAAAGTATAGCAGCATAAAGGATTGAATCAACATAAAGTATATCAGCATAAAGGATTGAATCATGAACTTGCACTAGTAAAACAGTATAGCAACATAAAGTTCCAGGGAATGTGTGGTTGCGACATTATTTTAATTTTACATAATTTTGATTCTACAAATTTTGATTCTACAAATATATATTTTAAAACAGTATAGCAACATATATATTTTAAAATAGTATATGAGATAAGTAAATTAAGGACTACAAAACTTTTCATAGTTTAGATGACAACAATTACACTTATCACACCCTAGGCTGAAACAAAATATATATGAGCACCTTAATTAATAATCACTCACATCTTCTCCATTCAATACAGATGCATCACGTGAAGGCTTGGAATTCGTTTCTTAAAGGGTGTTGTAGAGGGCGGAAGATAAATTCAATTTTGTTAATTACTTGTTGGATCATTTGGAGGGCAAGAAATAATATCTTGTTCAAAGGTGCATTGTACGACGTTGACGATATTGTTAGTGAAATTAAAGTCATGTCGTGGAATTGGTTGACCTTAGGGCAAGTTAATAGTAAGAAATGTAGGTTGTATGAATGGTATAAATTCCCATTCGACTTTTTGTGATTGTCATTTTGACCATTGGTGTTTGTAGTTCTTTTGATTTGAGATTTACTTAATCTCCCATCAACGAAGTTGCTTATAAAAAAAAAATATAGATGCATCACTCACATCTTAATTATTAATCAACTGTCAACACTTTCTTACGTGCAAAAGGGAGTAGATATCAACAGAGTAATAATATATATACATATATATATATATATATATATATATATATATATATGCTTATATCTATTTGTACCAACATAAAACAGTATAGCAATATATGTGTCTGAACATTCATATATATAATTTGATTCTACAAATTTTGATTCTACAAATATATATTTTAATACAATATAGCACCATATATATTTTCAAATAGTATAGCAACATAAAACAGTATAGTTGTATATATGTCTAAACTTTCATATATATATATGAAGCAAAAAAGTGAATTACTCTAAATATAGTATGTTTAACTTATCCCCATACTTTCATACCTCAAACTCTCCAAGCCACAATTCGTTCATAGCTTTATATTCTTCCTTGCCCTTCATCTCTCCATAGTTTGCCCAAGACACCACAAACTTACGTTTGATGATTTTTGCAATCTCACGCCTAGGCTGAATTGGAGGGTCAAATCTACAAAAAATTTAAAGAAATTGTCAATAGGAACATAAAAAGCATCCACAGTTTCCTTAACAGTGTGTAAATCGGAACATAAAAATAGGAACAGTGTGTATAGAAGCAAACAATGTGTAAATAGGAACATAAAAATAAGAACAGTGTGTATAGAAGCAAACAATGTGTAAATAGGAACAGAAAAATATGATCTCATAGAAGGGCAAAATGTAACACCCCAAAATTATCATTAATTATTTAATTATTATTTATGAATTATTTGTGAATTTTCGTGGAATTATGGAGTGCATTTGAGGATGTGGTGATGTTATATGTAGGGTAGTGTTGGGATTTAGTGGTGTTGAGAAATTATGGTAATTTAAATAATTTAATTAGAATTATTTGGATTTAAAATAACTAATTGGAATTTTTTGGAGTTTAGAAACTATACTAGTTATTTTGTTGTTATTAGTAAAATAATAGTTATAATATTATTTTATTAGAATTGGAATAAATAAAGAGTGTAGAGAAATTAAGGGCATTATAGTAATGTTTGCTGGAGTAAGTGAGGGTAAATGAGGAATACCCTAATAGGGGTCCAAGGGTTGAAGTAGGGAAAAGAGAGAATTGAGATTACAATCGTAACATTTTGGAACGAGAGAATGAAGAGAAGAGCAATTGTTGAAGAGAGAAGGGGAAGAACGCGAAGAGGCTAGGGGAAGGATTTTTCACCGTAAGAGGTTTAGAATCGTCAAATCTAATGTAAGGGTGGGATTCTAACTCTATAACCGGATGATATAATGATGGGTATGGGGATTTTGATTGCTATGGTTCTTGTGATGTTGTTTATGATTGTCTTGAATGTTTTGTTGTGGGTTGAATATTGTTGTGTTGTAATTGTTACAATTGTTGTTGTGATTGTGTTATATGATATGAAAATTGATGTTATAATTTGTTTGGGTTGTTGTATAATCTATGTAATGTATGGGTTAGATATCATGAACTTAGGATTTGGGGATTTGTTATATTCTTGAAAACCCTAACATGAATCTATGTTTCAATCTATGAAATTGATGATTTATAAATGTCATGATGTTTCTATCTTGAATTCCATGAATGGGTATGTGTATAGAACATAATTTAGTGCATATATCTATGTTTGAGTTTCACTTGAAATGCTTGATTTGAGATTTTGATGAAAATTAGTGAAGCTTAGAATCTTGTTTTTATGATCCTAATAGTTGCTATATGATATATATAGGTTGTATAACCATTTATTTCTTGAAAAATGATGGATTAAGGTGGATTTATGGTGCAAATTCGTGCTGGACAGTAGCATTTACGCTACAGTAATTTTACTGTTTTTTTGACAGCAATTTTGAAAAACTTAGAACTTCCATAACTTTTGACTCGAGTGTCCGTTTGACGCACCGTTTGAACCGTTGGAAAGCTAAAATTATGTTCTAACTTATAAAAATATTTTCAAACACAGTAGAGGAATTTTTTCGAATCGATATACCTTTCCGTGTGTAATGTTGTGTAATTGTTGAACCGGGTGTACGCTATTTATCGTGTGAATGTTGTATGAACTTGTATGATTGAATTGCATTGTATATTGCTGCATAATGATGATGATGGCCTGTAATGGAAACTGTTGAGGGCTTATGCCTTGTTGTTGCATGACGTTGTTGTTGTTGTGTGACGTTGTTGTTGTGGTGTGACGTTGTTGTTGTGGTGTGACGTTGCTGTTGTTGTTGCACGTTGTTGCTGTTGTTGTATTATGTTGTTGTATGATGTTGTTGTGTTGCCTCTATTTATTGGCAAAAATAAGATGTGTGCTTATGCCACTGTTGAATTGTTGTTGTTGTTATTGTCGCATTCATAACGTTGTCGCATACATATCATCAAAGTTGGGAGCTTATGCTCTGTAAGTTGGCCTGGATAGGCAAAAGTTGAAAGTTGAAGGCTTATGCCTTTTTGATGCCGCTATTAATTGGCAATATTAAGTTAAGGGCTTTGCCCTGTTGGTACCACATGCATTTGCACAGTAAAGAGTCGTATTGTTATTTTGTTGTTGATGACATGACATTGAATTGTATAGTTGATGATGATTTGTGTTGATAATTATGCATGTCCTATGATAACATGTACTATGATGTTTGTTGTTGTTGTGAAGGTGTGAGATGTGGAATGAATAGCTATGCATGATATAATTTCGTATACTTATTATTATATCTCTTTTTATATTGTTATGATATCTCAGCCCTTCTGTTGAATGTCCCCCCTATCTGGGCAACGCGCAGGTAATCCGCAGTAGGAGATCGGATGTGAGTGGAAGATGAAGTCTTCCGTTTATGCTTTAGTGTCGGTGTCTTCTCTGAAATGTAACATTGGGGTGTCAGAACGCATTTATGTTTATTTGATTATTAAGGATTATTTGGTTTTATTTCCTTACATTGATATTATGTTTTATTACTAATATGAAGTATATTTTCCGCTGTTTTAATGAAGATGGATTTCCGACATAATTTACTATATTTTTTTTTTTTGATAAGCAATATCATTAAAAGGAGATTAAGGAAATCTCTAACCAAGGAATACAAACACCAAGAATTACAAGAAATCGAGCGGAAACTTATACCACTTATATAAACTACACTTCTTACTATTCATTTGGCCAAGGATCAACCAATTCCACGAGGTAATCTTAATATCGACAATAATATCATTAACGTTGTAAAACGCATCTTCAAACAAAATCCTATTTCTAGCCCTCCAAATAATCCAACAAGTGATTAACCATAATGCATACGTCTTCCCAACAATTCTACGATTTTGGAACTTCGCAGACCACACCAAAGCATGAAGGATGCAGTTAAGATCATTGACCATACCTATATCCAACCACTCACAAATGTTTTTCCAAACCATAACCGATTTATAACAAGAGAAAAACAGATGGTTAGAGTCCTCAACCTCATGGAAACAAAACATACACACCTTATCATGGACATTATCAACAATTCTTCTCGCCGCCAAATTCTCTCTAGTTGGCAACCTATCTAACACCATCCTCCACGCAAAAATTTGAACTTTAACCGGAATCGAGGATTTCCAAACAATGTCGAGCAAACTTGCAGTATGCTGATCAATATCAAAAACAGTACCTACATTATTCAGCACATCGTAAAATGAGGACACTGAGTATTCCTTCGCATCATTGAGAGTCCAAGACCAAACATCTTTGGTATTAAGGTGAATAGAAACCGTATCCAGTAAGTGACAACACTCAGACCACTCGGGCTCCAACGCTTCTGCAGGAACCATCAAGAACTTCTTCATATTCCACCTCCAGCTATCCCCATCCCAACCACCCATTTCCCTAATAGTGCAGCAAGAAACTCTGCATGCTTCAAACACATTAGGAAACAAAAATTTCAAGGCCATATGCCCGAGCCAAACAGTCTACCAGAAAGCCACGATAGAACCATCTCCTACCGCACACTCGATGAATTTATCAAAACTAACAGCAGAATCAGGGCCATTAAGGGAAAGAATGTCCTTGATCCAAAGGGAATCATTCTTGGAACAACCAGCATCCTTGGAAAACTGAACTTTTAGGCTCAGATTACCTTACCTGTTTACTAGCAACGACCTCCAATTTTCTTTAACTCCGTGGTGGAATTTCCACAACCATTTAGCAAGGAGAGCACGATTGAATCGCCCTACGTGTTTAATTCCCAAACCACCTTTATCCTTAGATTTGCAAATGGCATTCCAAGAAATCCAAGACACAAACTTTTTATTAGACGCTCCAGCCCAAAGAAAATGGCGTTGAATAGCTATGATTGCGTTTATAACTTTCTCCGGAGCCTTAAAGAAGCTCAAATGGTGAATCGGCAGATTAACGAGAACCGAGTTAATAAGTGTCACCCTGCCCCCAATGGAAAGATTCCTACCATTCCAAGCTGATAGCCTATTTCTCAAGCACGAGACAACCGGCTCCCAAAAATCACACCGGCGATGATTTCCACCAACCGTTATACCAAGGAATTTTCAAGGGAAACTACCGGATTTGCAATGAAGAAACTACTCAGCCGCATTCTTAAAATCGTCATCAATCCCATTACCATATAAACAACTTTTAGAGAAGTTGATCTTCAAACCTGAAGATAGTTCGAAAGCCCTGAGAATCGCCTTGAACGCCCAAAGATTAGATAGAGAGCCATCACCTATAAGAACCATATCATCGGCAAACTGTAGAACAATAGCAGAAGGGCTGCCATTAACTCTGAATTCTGACAAAAGGTTGGAAGCAATCGCATTTCTAACCAAGATAGCCAATCCCTCCGCAACAATGACAAACAAGAAAGGGGATAACGGATCGCCCTGCTTCAGGCCCCTTCCCGCCTTGAAATCCTTCGTTGGACTGCCATTAATAAGAATAGACAAAAAACAATTGAACACAGACTCTCGGATCCACTTCATCCATTTAACCCCAAAACGCATCTTTAATAGCATATCTTCTAAGTACGACCAATCGACGCAATCGTAGGCCTTTGCGAAATCAACTTTAAACATCAAGCAATTCTTCTTATTCCTTTTTGAGTAATCAATAAATCATGAAAAATTATTGAACCGATTCCTCATCTTCAATGAATCATGAAAGAACTTCGTATTTAAATCCCCATCTGTGAACCATCTTCTTCGGGATTTCTGGCTCAACATACTTTCCTTAATTCTCAGGTGCTTCCACATATGTTCCTGGGCTTTCAACCTCTCCTTACACACAACTTCATCCTGGCTCCCTAAATCTTCCTCCGCCAACAATTCATTAAAATTAAGCTTCTGAACATTAACTTCAATCTGGAGATCAACCCAACCGAAAACTACGGAGTTCCAAACACGCAAATTCGATTTTAGGGACTTCAACTTATTAAGGAAAACATCACAGCACGAACCAGTGAAAGAATAAGAATTCAAAGCTTTCTTGACAAACGGAAGAAAACCTTTATGGTCTAACCAACAATTGAATGACCTAAAAGGCTTAGGTCCCCAGTTGACGTTGTTGGTCTTCAGCCAAACAGGTCGGTGATCCGACACGTCTCTATCACCCACCACTTGATTCTTCAGAGACAAAAGAGAAATAGCCAAGTCATCTGCCAGAATCCTATCTAATCTACTTCTACTATTCCCGTTAGAATTAAACCAAGTAAATTTACTACCGATCACCGGTAAATCCAACATATTAAGGTCTTCAATAAATGAGTAAAAATCCCTCATTTCACCATTGTTATTACCTGATATGCCAATCCTTTCCTCCCCACTTTTAATTGCGCTAAAATCACCACCAATGATCCAAGCACCACCAGGAAAACGACTCTTCGCTTCAATCAACTCTCTCCATAATCTCCTTTTATTCGCAATACCGCATGGAGAGTAAACGTTAACCACTGTTAACAAATGGTCCTTCCACAAGAATTGGATACCCAGAAAACCAGTCCCACGGAAACTAGAACAAGCTGTCAACTTACTCCCCTTCCACATGGCAAGGATTCCACCTGACTTGCTAATAGAGTTATAACAGACCACTCAACATCCTGATTCCTCCATAAGCTAGAAACAATAGAGTTATCCATCTCAGGAATTTTAGATTCCTGGATAAGACAGATATCTGCATTCCCCTTAATAAGGATTTGAGAGACTCTCCTTCTCTTAATAGAGTTGCAGCACCCACGAACATTAAATGAAACTAGACTCATTGACCACCAATAGCCATATCCTTCTTTCCAAACCTTGCGTCTTTATCTTCCTTGTCCAATCTCCTCAATAGACCATGAAAATCAACATCATCTACATCACCTGAAAACCCCAACTTTCTTATCGAATTTCTCACCTTGGATGGAACATCATCAAGCATCCTACGGCATCTAGAATTTCCCCTTTCCAAGTCGTATCAGTGATCGATTCGCAATACAAAGGCCACTCAGACTCAAGAGAAGAGTTCCTTTCAGTACGTCTTTTAGACTTCACCAAGTCAAAGCTCCTGGTATGTGGATTCTCATCATGGGCCTTCATGGCAGATTGAAGCAAGGTAGAAAAATAGGAAGGTTTGAAAGGAATATTAATGCAGTTGTATACCTCATGAAGAGATTTTTTCTTCTTAGTTTTGGCCCAATAAAAAGGCCCAACTAGTCCCCCTGAAGGCCTAGACAAAGGTTTTGCACACCCTAAGTCCATAACAATATCTCCATTGGAATTGACATTCTGAACTAAATCCGTGATTTTGTCAATGCCAACCACAATACTAGCTGAGTTATCATCCACTGGGTGCGCCGCAATAACCTCCTCTCCAATTACAATAGTAGGTTCAGTACAGCTATCCCCAACAGGTGTCAGAATAGCATCAGAATAAACCTTATTCCTATTACCCCTAGCCCCTCCTTTCGTTCCACCAAAATCAAAAGTATCACCAACAAATGAATTAATTATTAATAATTTTCAAGTGGTATGTGTTACATGTCGTATATATGAGCAAGTGAATGGTTGAAGTAACATCCTAAATGTTGAATTTTATTTTAATTTTACTCCGATAATTATATTATAAAATACACGGGGGAAAATTAGGGTGTTACAATTGGTATCAGAGCAGGTCGGTATGTCCGGCCAAGTTGTCTATTGTTGTTTGTCCCTTAGTACGCGACAAGTGTGTGGAACACTGTCGGTGCTTTCTTGCTTTTCTAATCGATTGTATGCAGGAGTAGGTTTGAAGATAAGTGGGGGAGAAGTTTTGCTTCTCAAATTTGTTTCGGTTGTAAGATGTTGGTTCAGTATGCTGCTGATGGCGACAGTGCAAGTATTGTTGAAGTTTTATTGTTTCCCGAATCCGAAGATTACATGGATTCAAGATTTTGTTTGTTAATCAAGTTAGAACATCTTGAGGGAGGATGATCAGACATTGTTGATGTTTACTTCTCGAAGGATGAGGAGCAATGTAGCGGTTGTTGATGTATGAGTAGAGTGTAAATACTTGATGTTTCTGACGGTGGTTGTTAAGTAACAAGGATAATTTTTAGAAGATAGAATTTAGAAAGTTGCGATGTTTGGCGCTGCTGGTGGACTGTGAAGTTGTCGGTTTGAGTAGCCCTTGCGTAAGATGTCGACGCTTGAACGGTGATAGAATGATAGATTGCTGTAGACCGTGTCGTGGGATCCTTGTGAGTGACTGTAAAAGTTGTTGATGTTGTTGGAATGTTTTGAATCGCGAGTCAGAGTCAGAAAATGCGAGGAGATGAGTACGATTTCAAGGATGGTAAGTGTTGGTACTGGTGCAAAGAAATTCTGTTCTGATGTTATCGTAAGGTGTGTAATAGTATGGTGTTGCATGACGTCGGTGTTCGCATTTTCGGATAACTTTGGAAATTTATATCTTGTGTTCCGAGTATCGGATTGATGTTCTGTTTGAACCTATGAGGAGATAAAAATATATTCTATCCTATGAAAGTGTTTTCAAATACGGTAGATGCATTCCTATGTGGAGGGACTCTGAAGTCGGTTACAGAAGTAAAGGCTTTTTGGGCATAAATGGTTATTATCGCAGTTGTTCGAGACGAGGTCAAGCGTAATACGTTGTTGGCGAATAAGCTGAGAAATGAAATGTTCGGCATTAAAAAAAAAGATGTGAAAGTATTGGAGAAGCGCATAGAGGTGCGGCTTATGATGCTTAACAATGATTAGAATGAATATGTCCTTTTAAAGGAAGATGTTTTTAAGAGGAATTAGAGTCGTGTTTATGATGCCCAGGTAGTGGCACGTGTAAAAGAAGAAGTGGAGAGGTTCTATGACCAAAACGGTGTGGAACGGCATTGTGAGATTTCAATTGGAACGAGACGACGTGTAATGTACGTACTGGCATAGTAGTAATTCTTGAGTTGGTGAATACATTACCTTCGTGTGAGGCTAAGTGAGTTTAATATGGACCATGTAATATGTTGAGCGTTGGTGTCTCATCGACAAGATCGAATGAGAGGGAAGTTATGGGAGTATTTGTAAACCTCATTGGAAATTATTGGATTTTGGTGCTTTAAGTGACTTGAGTACAAGTTCTAAAGGAACACTATTATAGTTTGGTAACGAGGGTTTATACTTCATTATGGTTGTCGGCTATCTATTGACAAATTGAGGAACTGATCAACCTTAATCTCTTGTTGATAGTAGACGAGATCGTGTTGGATGGTATAGACGTGTCTTGCTATCTTAATAGTGTGTAAAGTGATTGATGTATGTCGTGAGGATAGTCGCTCACCAGTTTGTGGGAATTAATAGAGGAATGGCTACGAAAGAGTTGAAACGTAGTGCACAATTCGGAGTAGCGGGTTTATATGCGAGCTAACGTCGCAAAGTGAAAGATTGAGAATATCAAGTGAACAACGATTTTATGGTGGATGTTAAAGAAAGTCTGAAACTAGATTGAAACTTGTAAACCATATAGTTAACGGAAATTTTAATGAGGACAGTGACTTAAGATGGATGATCAGAGTTGCGTAGCTGAAGCGTGATGTGGCGCAGTTGCTATGCGTGTACGACTCTTTAGAAGTGAAGGACTAAATATCAGAAGCCTATGGGAATGATATGCCTTGATCTACATGCTTAATTCGGTGGATTGTTGATATAAGGATGGTGTGACAAGATATTGTGTTTTCTCGTAAATATTTGTTGATTTTATAAGGATATTATTGTGGTTGTTGTTTGATGGTAAGTTGTGTGTATATTTGTTGAGTTATACTGTTAAGTTGACGTTATAATGATTTTGTTCCCGTTGCCGTGATGTTGTTGTTGGTTACCGTAAATGATGAATAATACTCCATAATATGACGAAGTTGATTATGTTGGCTATGTTGATGTCACTATAAGGGCGATACGACGATATGGATAGAGTTGTTGATATTTTGTTGATAATTGACATACATATATATGGGGGAATGAAATTGTGTAAGTGTTTCGGTGTTGAAGATGTTAAGATGATAATGTGATGTTGTATATCCAAGTATAAGTGTGTCACTACATTAAATGTTGATATGTCAAAATATTGTTGAAGTGGTTGATAAGTTATTAACGATTATGTCGCGAGGGTGATGAATGATTAGCATGTGTGTATTTGATTTAAATCGTGTTGAGTTATTGTTATGTCGGGAAAGTAGTGGTCGAAGTGTTGCCAAATGTGACTTGGGGATCAAAGAGTTAGATGCAGAATTCGCGTAAGAGTGGTAGTATCGAGTAGATTTTCGAGGACGAAAATATTCTAAGTAGGAGAGAGTTGTAACACCCCGAAATTATAATTAATTATTTATGAATTATTTGTGAATTTTCGTGGAATTATGGGATGCATTTGAGGATGTGGTGATGTTATATGTGGGGTAGTGTTGGGATTTAGTGGTGTTGAGAAATTATGGTAATTTAAATAATTTAATTAGAATTATTTGGATTAAAAATAATTAGTTGGAATTTATTGGAGTTTAGAAACTATACTAGTTATTTTGTTGTTATTAGTAAAATAATAGTTATAATATTATTTTATTAAAATTGGAATAAATAAAGAGTGTAGAGAAATTAAGGGCATTATAGTAATGTCTGGTGGAGTAAGTGAGGGTAAATGAGGAATACCCTAATAGGGGTCCAAGGGTTAAAGTAGGGAAAAGAGAGAATTGAGATTACAATCGTAACATTTTGGAACGAGAGAATGAAGAGAAGTGCAATTGTGGAAGAGAGAAGGGGAAGAACGCGAAGAGGCTAGGGCAAGGATTTTTCACCTTAAGAGGTTTAGAATCGTCAAATCTAATGTAAGGGTGGGATTCTAACTCTATAATGGGATGATATAATAATGGGTATGGGGATTTTGATTGCTATGGTTCTTGTGATGTTGTTTATGATTGTCTTGATTGTGTTGTTGTGGGTTAATATTGTTGTGTTGTAATGGTTACAATTGTTGTTGTGATTGTGTTATATGATGTGAAAATTGATGTTATGATTTTGTTTGGGTTGTTGTATAATCTATATAATGTATGGGTTAGATATCATGAACTTAGGATTTGGGGATTTGTTATATTCTTGAAAACCCTAACATGAATCTATGTTTCAATCTATGAAATTGATGATTTATAAATGTTATGATGTTTCTATATTGAATTCCATGAATGGGTATGTGTATAGAACATAATTTAGTGCATATATCTATGTTTGAGTTTCACTTGAAATGCTTGATTTGAGATTTTGGTGAAAATTAGTGAAGCTTAGAATCTTGTTTTTATGATCCTAATAGTTGCTATATGATATATATAGGTTGTATAACCATTTATTTCATGAAAAATTATGGATTAAGGTGGATTTATGGTGCAAATTCGTGCTGGACAGTAGCATTTACGCTTCAGTAATTTTACTGTTTTTTTGACAGCAATTTTGAAAAACTTAGAACTTCCATAACTTTTGGCTCGGGTGTCCGTTTGACGCGCCGTTTGGACCGTTGGAAAGCTAAAATTATGTTCTAACTTATAAAAATATTTTCAAACACATTAGAGGAATTTTGTTGAATCGATATACCTTTCCGTGTGTAATGTTGTGTAATTGTTGAACCGGGTGTACGCTATTAATTGTGTGAATGTTGTATGAACTTGTATGATTGAATTACATTGTATGTTGCTGCATAATGATGATGATGGCCTGTAATGGCAACTGTTGAGGGCTTATGCCTTGTTGTTGTGTGACGTTGTTGTTGTTGTGTGACGTTGTTGTTGTGGTGTGACGTTGTTGCTGTTGTTGCACGTTGTTGCTGTATGACGTTGTTGTGTTGCCTCCATTTATTGGCAAAAATAAGATGTACGCTTATGCCAGTGTTGAATTGTTGTTGTTGTTATTGTCGCATTCATAACGTTGTCGCATACATATCATCAAAGTTGGGAGCTTATGCTCTGTAAGTTGGCCTGGATTGGCAAAAGTTGAAAGTTGAAGGCTTATGCCTTGTTGATGCCTCTATTAATTGGCAATATTAACTTGAGGGTTTTGCCCTGTTGGTACCACATGCATCTGCACAGTAAAGAGTCGCATTGTTATTTTGTTGTTGATGACATGACATTGAATTGTATAGTTGATGATGATTTGTGTTGATAATTATGCATGTCCTATGATAACATGTACTATGATGTTTGTTGCTGTTTTTTTTTATAAGCAAATTCATTAATAGAGATTAAGGAGATCTCCTACCAAGGAACTACAACCAACAAAATACAGAATCATTACAGAAAATCTAATGGGAACTTGTACCACTCGTACAGCCTACACTTCTTACTATCCTTCCCACCAAGAATCAGCCAGTTCCACGAATACATTTTGATATCACTCACTATGTCATCTATAACAAAAAAGGAATCATTAAACAAAATATTATTCCTAACCCTCCAAATGGCCCAGCATGATATGAACCAAATCGAACTAGCCTTGACCGCTTTACAGCGACCACGAAGCCTACTATTCCACACCTTAGCATGACTACTACTAGAAAATTCCTGAATATTCATAATATTAACCCACTCACAGATCTTGTTCCACACCAAGATAGCATTAGGACACAAGAAGAAAAGGAGAGAGGCTTCCTCAAGATGACGGAAACAAAACACGCATACCTTATCATGATCGTTAACGATAATCCTCCGAGCGAGCAAGTTCGATCTAGTTGGCAATCCGTCAAGAGCCAACCTCCAGCTGAACAATTGGACCTTCGCTGGAAGACTCGAATTCCACACAACCTCCAAGAGATCCAAGATATCTGCTCCAAAATTGATGGCTAGGGGAGAGTGCAGCGAAGCCATATAAAGAGAGTTAACCGAAAAATGTATGTTTTCGTTAAGAATCTAGCCCCACTCATCAGGCGCATTTTTACGAATTGCGCAGGAATCCAACATTGAGCAGCAAGCAATCCACTTTTGGGCTGGCACGAAAGCTTCAGGTCCCATAGAATGAATCAAACCCCAAATCCACTGATCTCCTTCCCAATAACCCATATCAAACACAGCCGCCATCTTCCTACTGCAGGCCTGGAACAAGGAAGGGAATTTCTGCTTCAACGATAATTCACCTAACCAAACCGACTGCTAGAAAGTAACCCCTGAACCCCCTCCTATAGAACAGTCCAAGAAACTACAGAAATTATCACTATGCTCAGAAGCTGTTACAGACATGATGTCCTTCATCCAGAGCGAATCCGAACTCTGGCTGCCACAATCAACATAAGTATGCGCCTTAATACTGAGGTTACCATATCTTAAAGTAAGGAATTGTCTCCAGATTTCATTCCCTCTTGTATGGAACTTCCAAATCCATTTTGCAAGGAGAGCACGATTGAAACGACCAATGTGTTTAATACCGATGCCGCCTTGCTCCTTAGTTTTACAAACTGCATTCCAAGACACCCAAGGAACGAATCTGTGATTAGAGTTACAAGCCCACAAGAACCGACGTTGAATAGCGATGATTTCCTTCACTACTTTCTTTGGAGCTTTAAAGAAAGCAAGATGATGAATTGGCAGATTAACCATAACCGAGTTAATAAGGGTAACTCTACCACCCATCGACAAATTTCTACTAGTCCACTTGTTCAATCTGTTTCTCATACAAACTAGCACCGGATTCCAAAATGAGTACCTACGATGATTACCGCCCACCGAAAGACCAAGAAAACTGAATGGGATGTTTCCAAATTTGTAGTGAAAAAATAATTCAGCAGCAGAGAGCAAAGCTGAATCAATCCCAATCCTGTACAGGCAGCTTTTTGAAAAATTAATTTTAAGACCGGAGATCAATTCAAAGGCTCATAAATTAATAAACGAGCCATCACCAATGAGCAATGTATCATCAGCATACTGGAGTAATTTGACAGTAGGGTGGCCATCTATCTTGAACTCAGATAACAAATTACTAGTAGAGGCAGAATTCACCAGACTAGCCAGGCCTTTAGCAGCAATGACGAAAAGAAAAGGAGCAAGGGGATCACCCTGCTTCAATCCCCTTCCAACCTTAAAGTCTTTCGAGGGTCTTCCGTTGATCAGAACGGACATATAACTGTTGAAAACCGAGCCTCTAATCCATAAGCCTTAGAGAAATCGATTTTAAAAAACAAGCATTCCTTCTTGAACCTGTAACACCCCCTTTCTAATACCCCCAAATAATCACATAATCATTTAGGCACATATTTAAATTTTCGTCAGAGTATAATTATAAACATAGTATCAAAGAGGCATGTCACATTATACGTGAAATTAAAACATTCAACATCTGCTCAATAATTGATATACAACAGTGGGGTAACTTTGCAACAGAGGAACTTAGTCCTTACACCCACATCTCAATATTTAGAATAAAAGCGGAAAAATCTAAACGTTGAATAACATATAACATATATATACATCAAGTATTTTCCACCGACATAATTCATGTTTACATAAACATTCATCAACAAGATACATGTACAATGTATCACAAAAGAATCTTATACATCCTAGCTACCCGGTGCTACATATCAGAGCCGACCGACCAAAAGAATGAAGACACGCTTCACAAAAAGACCACCAGCATACCTACTCTGCAATGCCTCATAGAGCATCATAAAACAGCAGAAGGGTGAGAAATATTATCATAATAACAACGCATATAATTATATATCTTAGCATAAAAATACACATATTCCACATTCTCACCACAATTCATCACCATTCACCCATATACATTACAATGTATATAGATACAAACCAAGCATATTCATCATGCATACTTTCACAATTCTTATCATTCCACATAAACATACATATTCATGTTTATTCATCAATGCACCATTATAAAGATGATAAATGCAAATCATAGAGACCGACTCACGACTTTATGCAAATGCAATGCGGGTACCGACTCAATCATCACTAGTTCACTCAGGAACTATGCTGGAACCATCGCTCGTTACCAATGTAACTCCCCGTCGGGCCTACGATGTTCACCCATTGCTCACACCCCACATAGGCACACAATGTTTATGGGTCTCTCACACCCCACACGGGCACACGACCCGATCGCTCACACCCCACACAGGCACACGATCGTCTATAATCATCGCTCACACCCCACATGGGCACACGACGTTATAGCGGATTCTCATTAGAATCACACAACACAAGAATACACATCATTATGCTTCACATACAAAATGACTTAAGACATTCTTGAAATGCATACATATTCACTTTATATTCATGCATTCATCTCATACAATCACATACAATCTATATACATTCACATCAATGCACTATTGTATGATTCACATTCAAAACACTCATTCAAAACGGTAAAAGTCGCTAAATAGCATTATTCCCGACTTTCTGACATAATTAAATCGGCTAACAAATTCCCAATCATCACAATAAGAAAGTACAGCTCAAAAGCTTCACAATGATACCAAGAATGTTAAAATCGGATAAGCGGATCAAAAGTTACGGACGAAAACGAAAACACATTTTGAAAAAATCCCATTTTTACAGTTGGCCTGACCATACGCGTATCACCAATGCTCATACGCGTATGGGCAGAACCCATTTCCTTCACAAATTTTACGTTTCAAAGCCCATACGCGTATGCTCGACACCATACGCGTATCACCAGATGGCCGGGAAAAGACACAAATCATACGCGTAATGGCACAAACACAGGCCAATGGTACGCGTAACGCCTGGGCTCATACGCGTATGGACATGCCCCTTACGCGTACGGCCAGGGCAAACCCAGAAAAATTCTGCAGAACGTGTTTCTGCGTTTTTCACTCCAACCACACCCAAATTCATCATCTAAACTCAGAAAAATACCAATTTGATGTCTAACAACATGTATCATTCGTGTAATAGCAACAAGGGATACGAAAACATCACTTTCAACACGATTAATTCGATTTCTACCATTTTCTACATAAATGGGTTAATACCAAAACTCATGAAAATTAACAACAACAACAACAACAACACAATCATACATAGTCATACACATTGATAAGATAATGATATTTCACACCCTTACCCGGATTAATCGATTCCTAGAACTTGTTTTCTTGATTTCAGAGCTTTTTCCTCTTTTCCTTCTCTTTTCTCCTCTTCCTCTTTCTTTCTCTCTTTTTTCTCTCTATTTTCTTTTCTATCTCTTTCTCTCCTATTTTCTCTTCTTAACTCTTTTTTTTTCTATTTTCTACTCAAACCAAATTAATTCATTTTCTCACACAATTCTATTTCCACTAAATTTCTAACTTATCTTTAATTGAGAAATGTCTAAAATACCCTCCATTCTAATTTTTCCCGAAAACTCTCAAAAACGGTAAAATATCATAATATGTCAACATAACATATTAACACACCAATTTCACAGATAAAATAATTTATCACTCAATTTAAATAAAAGAATCAACAAAATGGAAATAATCGGAATCGGGGCGTTACAACTCTCTCCCACTTTAGAAATTTTCGTCCTCGAAAATATTACCTGATTCAAACAACACCGGATACGACTCTCGCATCCTACTCTCTAGTTCCCAAGTCATATTGCCTTCCGCAGCGCCTCCCCACGCTACCTTCACAAGCGCAATATCCTTGCCTCTTAGCTTCTTAACTTCGCAGTCCAAAATCCTAATCGGTAAAGCTTCAACCGTAAGGTTATCTCTCAATTCAACCTCGTCCATAGGAATAACATGTGACAGATCCGGAACATACTTTCGAAGTTGCGAAACATGGAATACATCATGTAAATTCGAAGGATTTGGAGGCAACGCCACACGGTAAGCCACAGCACCGACTCGTGCAGAAATCTGATACGGACCAATAAAACGAGAAGTCAACTTCTTCGACTTCAAAGCACGACCCACACCCGTAACCGGCGCAACTCTCAAAAACACATGGTCGCCTTCTTGAAACTCAAGATCTTTCCTTCTCTTGTCATGATAGCTCTTTTGTCTACTTTGAGAAGCTTTCATCTTCTCCCGAATAAACTTCACTTTCTCCGTCGTTTGTCGTACCATCTCCAGTCCAACTATCGTCCTCTCACCGGTTTCATGCCAACACAAAGGTGTTCGACATCTCCGACTATACAAAGCCTCAAATGGTGCCATACTTATACTTGAATGAAAACTATTATTGTAGGTGAACTCAATCAACGCCAAATAACTATCCCAAGCATCACCTTGCTCAAGCACACAAGCACGCAATAAATCCTCCAACGATTGAATTGTCCTCTCGGTTTGACCATCCGTTTGCGGATGATAAGCCGAACTCAATCTTAGCTTAGAACCCAAAGCCTTTTGTAAACTCTCCCAAAACCTCGAAGTGAATCTAGGATCTCTATCCGATACAATACTCTTAGGAACTCCACAACCACGAGAACATAAATCTCGGCTAACTTCTCCAAAGGATAACTAATATCAATCGGAATGAAGTGAGCAGATTTAGTAAGCCTATCAACGATTACCCAAATAGCATTATGACCTCTTTGCGTATTCGGCAATCCCGTAACAAAATCCATCGATATACTATCCCATTTCCATTCCGGAATGTCCAACGGTTGCATCAATCCACTAGGCTTTTGATGTTCCACCTTAGACTTTTGACAAGTTAAGCACGCATACACAAATTGAGCCACATCCTTCTTTAATCCTGACCACCAAAAGATTTTCTTCAAATCTTGACACATTTTATTCGCTCCCGGATGAATACTTAAGTTACTTTGGTGTCCTTCTTCCAATATCATCTTTTTCAACTCCGCATCATCGGGAATACAAATACGACCACAGAATTTAAAAACTCCAAAATTATCAACCTTGAAATCCTCGTTCTCATTCATCATCAAATCAACGAACTTGAAATCTAACTTTTGCTTTACACATACGGTTGCAAGAAAATCATTCGTAACATGTAGCATACCAAGTCGCACACTTCTTTGCGTCATTTCACAAACCAAACTCAAGTCTCTAAAATTCTCCAAAAGTTCCCATTCTCTCATCATCAATGCGGACATGTGTAACGATTTCCGACTCAAGGCATCGGCCACCACGTTTGCCTTACCCTGATGGTAATTCAAACCAAAATCATAATCCTTCAAAAGCTCTAACCACCTTCTTTGTCTCATGTTCAATTCTTTTTGATCAAATAAATATTTCAAACTCTTGTGATCACTAAAAACTTCAAATCTTGCACCATAAAGATAGTTCCTCCAAATTTTCAAAACAAACACCACGGCCGCTAACTCCAAGTCATGTGTAGGATAATTCTTTTCATGCACTCTCAATTGTCTAGAAGCATAAGCCACAACTTTTCCATCTTGCATCAAAACACCACCTAAACCAACCAATGAAGCATCACAATACACAACAAATGGTTCCGTCGGATTTGGCAAAATCAAGATCGGAGCCGTTGTCAACCTTCTTTTTAGCTCATTAAAACTCTCTTCACAATTAATATCCCAAATGAAAGCCTTTTCTTTACAAGTCAATTGCGTTAACGGAAGTGCCAACTTCAAAAATCCCTCTATAAACCTCCGATAATAACCTGCCAAGCCTAAAATGCTTCGAATCTCCGTAACCGATCTAGGAGCCTCCCATTGCATCACCGCATCAATCTTGGATGGATCAACACTAATACCACTACCGGAAATAACATGACCAAGAAAACTTACTTCCGACAACCAAAATTCACATTTCGACAACTTAGCATACAATTGTTTCTCTTTCAAAATTTGTAACACAATCCTCAAATGCTCTTCATGCTCCTCTTGGGACTTAGAGTAAATCAAAATATCGTCGATGAACACAACCAAAAAATGATCCAATTGTTCATGAAAAATACGATTCATGTATTCCATAAACACACCCGGCACATTAGAAACCCCGAATGGCATCACGGAATATTCGTAATGACCATACCGTGTCCTAAAGGCCATCTTTTGAATATCCTCTTCTTTCACACGAATCTGGTGATATCCCGATCTCAAATCAATCTTGCTAAAAACACGCGCACCAACCAATTGGTCCATCAAATCGTCGATCCTTGGAAGCGGATACTTATTCTTAATTGTCACCTTGTTCAATTGTCGATAATCAATGCATAACCGCATACTCCCATCCTTTTTCTTCACCAACAATACCGGAGCACCCCAAGGAGAAACACTTGGCCTTACAAATCTCTTGTCCAACAAGTCATTCAATTGCTTCTTCAATTCTACCAACTTCGATGCCGACATACGATACGGTGCCATCGAAACCGGTCTAGTACCCGGAACTAGATCAATAGAAAACTCAACTTCTCTTTCCGGCGGTACATCCGTAATGTCCTCCGGAAACACTTCTGGAAAATCACAGACCACTGGAAACACATCGAGCTCAACTTTACTCTCCACTGACAATGATGCAAACAAACCGAACAATTGAGCTTCGTCCGCTAAAAGTTTCTTCAACTCTTTAGTGGATAAGAAACTCTCATCTTCATCATCTTCCAAAGAAGCAAACCTCACCAACTTGTGATAGCAATCTATATGAACTCGATTAAATTGCAACCAGTTCATACCCAAGATTACGTCCAATCCCTCCAACGGCAAACACACTAAATCCATAATGAAGTCTTTACCTTACATGGTCAAAGGACAACTTACACACACCAAAGACGTAGTTACCGACCCTAAAGCAGGAGTCTCAATAACCATCTCACCACCCCAAGAAGTCATAAACAAATTCAAACGCTTAGCGCACTCATGAGAAATGAATGAATGAGTCGCTCCCGTATCAATAATAGCAACTAAAGGCGTACAATTAATAAAGCATGTACCTTTAATCAAACGGTCTGCACTAGTAGTGTCCGTCCCCGCTAATGCAAACACCTTTCCGCCCGCTTGAGCTTGTTTCGGCTTAGTACACTTACTACTAATGTGACCCACTTCTCCACAATTATAGCACTTCACTACATTCCTTCTACAATCAGTAGTAGCATGCCTAAGGCCTCCACAGTTAGAACATTTCACCGCAGTCTTCCCACACTCAAATGATTTATGACCCATTCCACCACACTTGTAACACTTAACGGAACCGGAACCTCCTCCTCCAGATCTCTTCTCAAAGTTTCCCCTATGCTTGCCCTTATCAACGGGTGTCACATAAGGTCCACTTCTAGCTTGTTGCTTTCCCTTCCTCTCATTCAAACTTTTGTAATGTGTAGAACGAGCCTTGCTATCTTCCTCGAAGATTCTACAACATTCCGTCAAATCTGTAAACCTTTTTATCCTTTGATATCCCACAGCTTGCTTAATCTCGGGACGCAAACCATTCTCATAATTAATACACTTAGAGAACTCAACGGTAATTGCAGCATAGTGAGGATGGAATTGAACCAACTCCATAAACTTAGCAGTATAGTCCACCACGGACATACTACCTTGTTTCAGTTCAAGGAACTCCATCTCCTTCTTCCCTTTCACACTTTCAGGGTAATACTTCCTCAAGAACTCGGTACAAAATAAATTCCAAGTTATCTCTTTATCATCCACCTCAAGAACTTGACGCATACCGACCCACCAATCGTCGGCTTCTTCCTTCAGCATGTGAGACCCAAGCCTCACCTTATTCTCCTCCACACAGCCCATGAATCTTAAGATCCTTTCAATCTCTTTCAAACAAATTTGAGCACCATCGGGATCAAATCTTCCTTTGAAGACCGGTGGTTGATTCTTCCTGAACTCGTCATTAGTATTCACGTTCGGCGCACCTTGCACCGCCCTAGCCATTGCTTCCAAAGCAGCAGCCATCGCATTGTCGTTTCTACCAGCCATATTCTGATCATTCCCAAAAATGACAACAAGGTTAAACAACAGTTCAACCATCACAACAACAAGACAGACACAACTGACTCAACATTGGCTCTGATACCACTTAATGTAACACCCGCTTTCTAATACCCCCAAATAATCACATAATCATTTAGGCACATATTTAAATTTTCGTCAGAGTATAATTATAAACATAGTATAAAAGAGGCATGTCACATTATACGTGAAATTAAAACATTCAACACCTGCTCAATAATTGATATGCAACAGTGGGGTAACTTTGCAACAGAGGAACTTAGTCCTTACACCCACATCTCAATATTTAGAATAAAAGCGAAAAAATCTAAACGTTGAATAACATATAACATATATATACATCAAGTATTTTCCACCGACATAATTCATGTTTACATAAACATTCATCAACAAGATACATGTATAATGTACCACAAAAGAATCATATACATCCTAGCTACCCGGTGCTACATATCAGAGCCGACCGACCAAAAGAATGAAGACACGCTTCACAAAAAGGCCACCAGCATACCTACTCTGCAATGCCTCATAGAGCATCATAAAACAGCAGAAGGGTGAGAAATATTATCATAATAACAATGCATATAATTATATATCTTAGCATAAAAATACACATTCTCACCACAATTCATCACCATTCACCCATATACATTACAATGTATATAGATACAAACTAAGCATATTCATCATGCATACTTTCACAATTCTTATCATTCCACATAAACATACATATTCATGTTTATTCATCAATGCACCATTATAAAGATGATAAATGCAAATCATAGAGACCGACTCACGACTCTATGCAAATGCAATGCGGTACTGACTCAATCATCACTAGTTCACTCAGGAACTCTGCTGGAACCATCGCTCATTACCAATGTAACTCCCCGTCGGGCCTACGATGTTCACCCATTGCTCACACCCCACATGGGCACACAATGTTTATGGATCGCTCACACCCCACACGGGCACACGATCGTCTATAATCATCGCTCACACCCCACATGGGCACACGACGTTATAGCGGATTCTCATTAGAATCACACAACACAAGAATGCACATCATTATGCTTCACATACAAAATGACTCAAGACATTCTTGAAATGCATACATATTCACATTACATTCATGCATTCATCTCATACAACCACATACAATCTATATACATTCACATCAATGCACTATTGTATGATTCACATTCAAAACACACATTCAAAACGGTAAAAGTCGCTAAATAGAATTATTCCCGACTTTCCGACATAATTAAATCGGCTAACAAATTCTCAATCATCACAATAAGAAAGTACAGCTCAAAAGCTTCACAACGATACCAATAATGTTAAAATCGCATAAGCGGATCAAAAGTTACAGACGAAAACGAAAACACATTTTGAAAAAATCCCATTTTCACAATTGGCCTGACCATACGCGTATCACCAATGCTCATACGCGTATGGGGAGAACCCATTTCCTTCACAAATTTCACGTTTCAAAGCCCATACGCGTATGCTCGACACCATACACGTATCACCAGATGGCCGGGAAAAGACACAAATCATACGCGTAATGGCACAAACACAGGCCAATGGTACGCGTAACGCCTGGGCTCATACGCGTATGGACATGCCCCTTACGCGTACGGCCAGGGCAAACCCAGAAAAATTCTGCAGAACATGTTTCTGCGTTTTTCACTCCAACCACACCCAAATTCATCATCTAAACTCAGAAAAATACCAATTTGATGTCTAACAACATGTATCATTCGTGTAATAACAACAAGGGATACGAAAACATCACTTTCAACACGATTAAATTGATTTCTACCATTTTCTACACAAATGGGTTAATACCAAAACTCATGAAAATTAACAACAACAACAACAACACAATCATACACAGTCATACACATTGATAAGATAATGATATTTCACACCCTTACCCGGATTAATCGATTCCTAGAACTTGTTTTCTTGATTTCCAAGCTTTTCCCTCTTTTCCTTCTCTTTTCTCCTCTTCCTCTTTCTTTCTCTCCTTTTTCTCTCTATTTTCTTTTCTATCTCTTTCTCTCCTATTTTCTCTTCTTAACTCTTTTTCTTTTCTATTTTCTTATTTTCTACTCAAACCAAATTAATTCATTTTCTCACACAATTCTATTTCCACTAAATTTCTAACTTATCATTAATTGAGAAATGTCTAAAATACCCTCCATTCTAATTTTCCCCGAAAACTCTCAAAAATGGTAAAATATCATAATATGTCAACATAACATATTAACACACCAATTTCACAGATAAAAAAATTTATCACTCAATTTAAATAAAAGAATCAACAAAATGGAAATAATCAGAATCGGGGCGTTACAGAACCTCTTAGCATAATCTGCTATCTCAGAAGCCAACAAAACTCCATCGAAAATCTGGCGCCCCGCAATGAATGCAGATTGCGAAGGGGATATAAGTTTGTGTATGACTTTCCTCAGCCTGCCTATAAGCGACCTAGAAATAATCTTAAGCACGCAACTCACAAGGCTAATAGGCCTGAAGTCTTATAGAAATTGAGGGTTATTGATCTTCGGGACCAAAGTAATGAAGGACGATGCGAACAGCTTAGGCAAGTACCCTGTATTAAAGAATTCCTGAATGCAGTTCTGAAAATCCTCACCCACAATTTCCCAACAAGATTTAATAAACTTGAAGTCGAAACCGTCGACTCCCGGACACTTATTATCATCGCAATTAAACACTGCCTCTTTCACCTCAGCTAAACTGAAATCAGCATCAAGAAAGTTCTAATCATCCTCATCCAAACGCGCCACTGATAGACAATCACTTCTGAACTTAAGCAGGTTATGGTTGTTGAATCTATCCTCAAAGAATTTGACAGCTTCTGCTTTGATATCCTCTGGCTCATCTACTAGCTTACCTCTCACTTTAATTGCAGAAATATGATTCGAACGGGTTCTCGACTTCAAGGAATTATGAAAAAATTTAGTGTTAAGGTCACCATCCTGGTCCCAACTGACCCTGGCTTTTTGAGCCAGCATACTCTCTTTCAAACGCAACTGCTTCCACATTTCCTCCTGAACCAGTAAATATTCCCTCCTGGACACATCATCAAGGAGACACGAAGCAGAATCAGAGCCATTCTCAAAGAGATTAAGTTTCTGAATGTTCTCCTCAATCTCCAAATCCAGCCACCCAAACACTTCTTTATTCCATACACGCAAGTCAGCTTTAAGAGCTTGCAGTTTCATAATAAGGATGTTGCATTTTGAACCACCAAAATTGTATGAGTTCCAAGAGTTTTTGACAAAAGGAATTAACTCCTTATGAGAGAACCAACAATTGTAGGTCCTAAATGGTTTAGGACCCCAATTGACAAAGCTGGACTTCAACCACACTGGACAATGGTTCGAGACATCACGGAGACCAATCTCTTGATTCTTCAAGGAAAGGACAAAAATAACGAGGTCATCCACAAGGATTCGATCTAGCCTACTTCTACTCTTACAGTTCGAATTAAACCAGGTGAAATGATTACCGGAGACCGGGAGGTCCACCAGATTCAAGCTCTCAATGAACTCGTTGAACTCCTTCATTTCTCTTCTATGGAACACACTAGAGCCTCTTCTCTCCTCCCCATTTTTAACAGAGTTGAAATCACCCCCCACAATCCATCCTCCTCCCGGGAACCTACCCTTTAACTTAACTAACTCCCTCCACAACCTCTTCTTATCAGAGAACCCACACGGAGAGTAAACATTAACCACAATTAGAACATGAGATTTCCACAAGATCTGCACACCCAGGTAACCATTGCCACGAAAGCTAGAGATAGCCTTAATCGAACTACTGTTCCACAGAGTGAGAATACCACCTGCTTTACCTCTCAAAATAGAGAGAGATTCTCTTTCTTTTGAGAGCACTATAGCACCCTCTCACGTTGTACGACATAATATTCATTTACCACTGCTCGCAACACCAAACATTCTAGATCTTGCTTCCTTGTCGTTACTATCGAGTTTCCTCAATAATCCAATTAATCTCTCATCATCCATATCACCTTGGATACCCAGTTTTTTCAGGGACAAACTCACCTTATTAGGAACTTCATCAAGGGCCTTACGGCATCTCACGTTACCTCTTTCAACATCTGTATCAGTAATAGATTCACAGCACAAGAGAGAAGAACTAGACGCGTTTAGGGAACTTCTACCAGATTTCTTCTTATTAGCTACCCTGCCAAATCTCCCATTATGTTTTTCCTCTGAAGATTTCAATGCCGAATGAAGAAGAGTGGAGAAATAGGAGGGGGTGTAAGGAATCTTAATACAGTCATACACCTCATGGAGGGGTTTCTTCTTCTAAGTCCTTCCCCAATTAGAAGGCCCAACTAAACCTCCTGGGGGCCCAGAAATCGGGTTAGGGAGCCCCAGGTCCACCACTAACTCACCTTTAAAATTAAAACTTGGATCAGCGTTAATCTCCTGACTAATGTCATTTTCTGGAAAAGTAATATCAGTTCTCCTCCCAAGAAACTTATCACCTTTACTATCAATCACACTACACAATAAAGTATCAGCGCCGTTCCCAACAGAAGGATCCTGACTAATCACTGTTTGGGTCTTCCCAATGCTATCCCTGGGCCCTACGCCTGTATCCCTCAACCCTTGACTTACACCAACATAGGAAAGATTGTCAGAATTGATGCAGCCACCTTCTGAACCTCGTTCTACTTGTACGCTTCCTCTGGCAGCCTCCTCGGTTTTAGAGAAATAAGACTCATCACTCTCTTCATCAATAGAAGTTTCCCACGCGCCATCACAGACTGAAGGGAGAGAGGAGTTGAAATCATCTGAGTCGATAATCTCGTCTTCGCCGTCTAACAGAGACATAACTCTACCACACGAAAAATCTTCCATAATGGAGATAGTATAATCAATACCATCCACCACTACCTCAAACCTCCTGTTTAGAATCACAATGTGACTAGTTCTGATTAACAATCTTGCTACGTCAAGATATACCTTGCTTCTAGTTATTTCATCACACTTGATAAAAGAACCCAGTTTTGACGAAATCAAACTAAAACTTCTGTCATTCCAGGCAAAACACGGGAGCCCATAGCACTTAATCCAGACGAACCTATCTTTATCATAATACTCCGGAGTCCAAGGTTGAATTTCTTTGAACCACACGTCAAGCCATTCCCTATTCTCCCTGACAAATACATCTATATCTCCTCCTGTAATATCTTCCAAGAAGCATGAAGAGGCTCCAAGGGGGGTAGCCTTTATATTAAAGATACCTTCTTCATTGATGATACTTTGGATATTGAAGGCATTACCTTCCTCCAAAACAATACCTACTCTCCCACACTGAAGTCTAACCTTCCAATCTTCATCCACCTCAAGAACAAGTCTGGTATCAGATAGGGAGGAAGTTGGAGGCACCATAGATGTTCTCCCTACCACATTAGCAAAAGACCTATCTACATTGCACATATTCTCTACTCTTCTACCAACACGGGAAGTACTGATACTCTTCTTCTGGTTCTCGCTAACAGGGATTGAATGCTTATTCTCCAACCCAAATCTGGGAATATTAACATATAATTTCTTATGAATAGCTATGCATGATATAATTTCGTATACTTATTATTATATCTCTTTTTATATTGTTATGATATCTCACTCCTTCTGTTGAATGTCCCCCCTATCTGGGCGACGCGCAGGTGATCCGCAGTAGGAGATCGGATGTGAGTGGAAGATGAAGTCTTCCGTTTATGCTTTAGTGTCGGTGTCTGCTCTGATATGTAACACTGGGGTGTCAGAACGCGTTTATGTTTATTTGATTATTAAGGATTATTTGGTTTTATTTCCTTACATTGATATTATGTTTTATTACTAATATGAAGTATATCTTCCGCTGTTTTAATGAAGATGGATTTCCGACTTAATTTACTATATTATTAATTATTAATAATTTTCAAGTGGTATGTGTTACATGTCGTATATATGAGCAAGTGAATGGTTGAAGTAACATCCTAAATGCTGAATTTTATTTTAATTTTACTCTGATAATTATATTATAAAATACGCGGGGGAAAATTAGGGTGTTACACAAAAGGTCAGCACATAAAGCATGAAAGATATATTTTTTAAAGACTGAGAAACTATATTAACTAAGATGGCATAAGAAATGCCACAAAATGATATAACCAGTTTGTTTCTGCACAGGAACAACACATTTAGAACACCAAAATACTAAGCAGCTCCCAAAAAACTCCATACACATCCCTAATACAAACTAAGAATCCATACCTATACAAATTAAACAAGCTGCCTTTGCAATGATAATATTAGCTCCCACATTCCAACCCCAAAACAGAAGAAAAATAACCACTGCAATACAACCCCGAGACCAATAGCTGCTACAACCAAACATGTACACATTAGAATTCCGATTAAATGGAAGCCACCGACTTAATTAACTCTTACTACACCGAGAAACAACTAATCCATCAAACGCACGCCTGAACGAAATCTGCGGAACAAAAGATTGAGCTAATTCCTACTGCGGTAAATTCCGAAATCCAGAATTTGACATCCTGCTATTACTACTTTTAGCTAACTAACAATAGAATTCAAACCGTTGCAACCGCCTAATGCAATTAACCGCACAAATAATTTGAGATACAAGACAACCCAAGGGGAACTGATGAGTGTCTACGTGTGCACTACTAGAAACAGAAATAGGCGAAACCAGCCAACCAAATATCATCCGAACCAACTATCCCCACCGAAGCAAAGTGACTCCATTCCAACTTACTCAGTAATAATTTTTCACCTTGAGCAGACAACCACCACCCCTAACCCCTCCCAACAGAACTAGAAAACCAGCAAAGGAAACAACTTAACCAACAATATGAACAACAAGTTAATACACAAGCCGCAATCAAGGAAATGAACCGACCAATAAACCCAGTTTCAAGCGATACAGAGGATGAAAGATATTATGGGTAAATAAACATAAACATGCATCTACTTGCCATTTGGAAGGAATATTATAATAAGAAACACCATTGTTCAAAGATCCCCACATCCACTAATTAGATTTTAGGAATTTTCTATTTCTTTTTTTACATTGTGAAAAGGAAATAGGAAAAAAATGTTAAGACAAATATTTAATTTTTAGAGAATATTCTACATTTATACTACTATATATCAAGCATAACAAGTCTTTGTTTCTGGTAATATCTACTACCACTATACGAGAGTATATCTTTGTTCAAGCATAACAAGAATAATGGAAAGAAAACAGGAAACTGAAATTGGGAAGAAATTAGGTTAGAAAATTGTGACTTTGAAATAAGTTATAGAAGAAAGAGGGGAAATTACAGGAGTGTTACCTTGAAACTGCAGGAGTGTTACTTCTCTGAGTTGTGGAAGCTTTCTGAATGAGAGAGAAAACGAAATCGAAATTTGAAGCTTATGGTCCTGGGTGTTCTTGGCGGTGGCGGTGTTATGCTAAGAGAGAGAAGAAAACGAGGGTTACAAGGGTTGAGTAGAAAATGAGGGTTACAGGGGTTGAAGAGAGAGAATACGATGGACAAACTGTGAGGGTAAATGAAAATAGTAAAAAAATATTATTAAAAAGAATTGGTGTATGAAAGAGGGAAAATCCAATTGATTAAAAGTTAAATTTATTTGAGTGGGAGTGAGAGGGAAACTAAAGCAATTCATGATTGAATCATATCTTTATTTTTATTTTTATTTATTTTATACTCATCTTTAATTTAATTATTTGCAATTTTGATCTAAGAAATTTTTATTTATTTCTAAAAAATTCATATATAGTATAAAATAATCTATATATATATTTATGTTTTAAAATTTAAAGAGATATCAAAATTATTTTAAATTTATTTTAATATAGAATGATAATTTATTTTTGAAAAATATTTTACTATAATTGTAATAAAATTTAAGCTACATTATCATTATCCAAAATTTTAACTTAAATTATTTTATATAAAAAAGTATATTAGGGAGGAATATTTCCCTCACAAAAATATCTAACACGTTTATGAGGGAATTTGTGAGGGAAATATTAGTGAGAAATAAAATTCTTCTGAAATTCCCTCAACAAATGTACCGTTATCAAATTTGTGAAGGAATTTGTGAGGGATTTTTTGTGACGGAATAATTATCTCACAAATGCCTTCACTAATTTGTGCGCATCCCTGAATAAGCATGTACACGGTTTTCCCTCACTAAATTCATCGCAATTTATGAGGGATTTACTTTCCTCACTAAATTCCGTCTCTAAATTGCATTTTTTTAGTAGTGCAAGCGCAACAATTGTTAACTAACTGCTTCATAGTTAGGAACAGTAGTACCTGATAAAATCTGGTTACAAATAGAGTCGAGTTTGGATGGTAGTCCTTTAAGTGCCATGACCATGAAAAATTTACTCTATTTTCGGTATGAGCTGTTGCATCTTTTGCGTACGGCATGAGGGTTACGTAAGTTGCTTTCAAGGCATCAAGCCTACTCAAATTAGTTTTCATATCCATATTCTCCAACTTCAGTGTGTCGAGTTTGAGGATGACATTGTATAGACAATGAACGTCGTTGGAGAAGACTTTCTTGGCTTTTTCCGAAACCTCATAGCAAGTGGAGATGGCTTGAAAATGCGCTTGGAGGTTAGGTGTTATGGAGAACTATAAAACGATAAGCAAAGAGGCATCTGTTTTCTTCCATTTAGCGAGTTTGACGGCGACAACATTAGTCAATTGTGTGGTTAGGTGATCTTCATATCCCTGACCATGAAACCACATATCGACAGCACGAGCCGATATGTTATAGTTTGCTGACCTGGTTAGTGTTTCACATGGGATAAGCGGAACTTTAATAAACGAGACAGAATCAGCGTTTCTCATGGCTTAATGACAACAACAATAAAACGGAGTGAAATCGGGGTTGTATGCACAGGAGCATCGTTTTTCCTGAGTCAGAAAGTAAAACAGAGGCCGAACCTGGAACAGGTGGGGAGAGGCGAGTAGATCGGCGGTAAAACGGCTAATTCCGGCCGCCAGATAGGCTGGCACGCGCGGGGCAGCGATGGGAAAAAGGGCGACGACCGGATCGGAGGGCGGTGAGTTGGATGGTGGGGTCGGTTTTCCGAAACGTCGCCGGAAGTTTTTCCAGAACAGTAACGTCCGTAGGGTGGTTTCCAGCGAATTTTGAAAAGTGAGAGGCAAACCGGAGTGACAACACGTTTGCAAAAAAATAATTATCACCGGAAGACAGTGGGTCAACCAGGTAAAGCACGGCGAAGAAAGAATTGCCTCTTGCAGGCTCTAGATACGATGTTGAAATATGCGAGGCTAAGAGACATTTAGATTAAACCTTGTGTTTTGAAAAACACTACGGATACATTATTATATATAGATAGATTACAACTAATTACATGATATAGTCGATGTGAGACTATTCTATATACAAATATTCTTAACACTATATCAACAATAGCCACCTTTGCCACCACCATTGTCTCCCCCACCCCTTCCACCGGCGTGTGAGTTACTTTTTCCACCACCTGCGCTTACAACTGACACCCAATAACCTTCTATTTCAGTTTGATTAAGTTGCAGTGCGTTCTTATAGCCATTAAGATCCTTGAACTCCAAATAAGCATGCCTGCAAATTTTGCAATTTGAGATTAGAATGTCATATACACTTATTATTGCATACATAATATTTGAGATATTTCCCGCAAGCCACTTATCAATCATTTTTAAACACACTTGAGTGATGAGCTGTTACAACGACAAAATATATTATATACTAATGTTATATAAAATAATTTCCATAAACAAGAAACTAATGTAATCAAGTACGCGGTCCAAATAATTGAAAGTACAATCTAATTAGAAGATAAGAAGAACATAGCATTGGAAAAGTAAAGTATAAGTTCCGATATCTAAAATATTCAAGTGTGCATCACAGCTTCCAGTAGAACAATAGCCATACCCCTTAATAGCCCTAGAACCATGATGTCTTGGTAATGAGATCCTTGCAATCTCTCCACAACATTCGAAATAATTGTGCAAGCTAGCTTTTATCTGAAAGGCCAAAGTAGGTAATAATTACAGATCAATACAATACAAATATGCAATGCGAGAGATCAAGGCAAACTATTGCAGGGACATATGCAACCAAATAATGAGAAGAAAAGAAAATCACTACCTTCTCTTCGACAAGGGATGTATTAAATCCAATCACAAATACAGTTAGAAATGGCTGAAAATTTTGGCACTTCTGGAATTGGATGCTCCAGCTGGTTATATTATTATCAAGGAAACAGAATTGATAAATAGATATATAACAAAATATTCAAAATAATAAACATAAGAGATTAAGTACATGTTAGCTTGTGCCAGAAAAATAAGATCGAAAACATGAAAAGATTGTCAATAGAAATACAACACTATAAGAAATGTTATTAAAAAAGATTTATAAAAGTAAAACAAGTATTATTATTCTTAAGCAATATTGTTAAATATTTATAGTGTGGCAGAACATTGACAAACCACTATTGTTCCATGAATATAGCGTATTCGATACAAAATGTTATGAAATATCTGCCATAGTGGCGCTACTAACATGCACTATTGCATAGCGGAATTTTAATAATCTACTATTTTTGGCAAAATAGAACACTGTTTTTAATATTGACAAATATTATATTTTTTGTATAAAAGATAGTGAAGGCAATGCATATACATGACTTATATTATATTTCTTGTATAAAAGATAGAGAGCACTATTCTTGATTATTCTTGAAAACAATAATAACTAAAAATGTGTTTTTTCATTCAAAGCTTATTATAGACACACACTGAGTAAAAAAGACTACATTAATAATTACCTTTCATTGGGGGAATATTTACGTCTTTCCAAAGCTAAATCAACAACCATGGGACGGTTGAAAAAGACTTTCTTATTCAACACAAGAGCCTACAATTAGAAAAGCAAATTGATTCTTAACTCAACAAGTCTTTGAGTAGAAGAAAAAATTAACAAGATTAAGCATAGAATAGATTATGCAAATGGCATAGCAATACAAGAACTACACACATACATATACATATATATGTATATGTATACACACTGTACCATGTTCAAGTTATGAGACTTGATAGCAACTTGGTATTGACTTTGAAACAAAAAATTAAACATAAATCTTCATTGTTATAAGGATGGGATACATGACTCCTAAATCCTAATCCTAAATAAATAAACAAATATTACGAAATACAAAAACTGATCCTACAAGATAATTTAAATTCTGAGATAATTTAAATGATTAGCGTCAAGTAATATAAAAGATGTTACATCCATAGGGGTTTTATCAAAGGACAAAACCGTGACGGCTTTACACAAGACCCACAACCGACAATATTACGAAATAAGGTATCATGAACTTAAGGTCGGAAAAACAACCAAATGAAATTAGGGAAGAAAAAAAGGTGGTGCACTTAAATCAGATTGCTTTTTGGCAGTTCTAAAATCAATTGCAAGGTCACAAGTCTTACCCTTTGTGCTGACTCTTCTGTTACAAACTGAACATGTCCATTTCCTTTAAATTTCCCTTCGCGGTCTGTATGGAGACGAATATCCACAATTTCCCCATAATTTTTGAAAAGTTTTTCCCTGTTCATTAGTAAAATGAAAATAATGAAAAAGAAAATAATTCAATAGCCCCAGCACTAAAAGATTTAACAAAAAAAACATACATATCAGCTCGTTCTACGGTATATGACAAATTTCTGACATATATTGTTTTCGATGTGCCCTTTGTTTCATTTGGTGTTTTCTTCAACAACAAAAATTGATTCAAAATCTTCTTCAACAAAACTGAAATTTTGTCCTACTAGTTATTTCCTACAAAATAATCATATAAACACTTTTAGTAGTTAATTTTAAATCATTGTATATTTTTGAATGATTTTTGTAAATATATATTTAAAACATGAAAAACTGTTACTCAACAAAATTTTAAATTTTTTAATATAATAAACTAAATACATATTTTTTTAAATTAAAAAAAAAACCTTAAAAAAATGTGTTAGATTAGTGAGATATGAGAGAGTACTATGTTTCTATTCATTTCATTTTCAAAAACCATGAAAAGCAGTGACCACCACCACTGGTTTGTTGTTTTTAGTCCTCTGAAAGCTCTGTATACCAACTGGCTTTTAGGCTGCAAAAATCCAGAAAATAACTAAAAACTGATTAGCAAATTGAAATTGCATGAAGATAGGATATTGGTCATTTACTACTCTCGCTTCTACGGAAGCAGCATCAAACATCTTCATGCAAATGCAATATTTACCGACAAAAACGCAAATGAACCATGAAAATATGAAATAAGGAGTGTTAATGCAATCTTGTGCAGGAATATATGCAACAAATCAATATGATTGAGAAAAAATCACCTTGTTTTCCACAAGAGATGCGTCAAAACCCTTTCCAGGATGAGAGTAAAGCTTTCTCCCGGTATGAAATGAACTGCTCAAATTGATAAAATTATTAACAAGGAAATCAAAAGATGTTGCATAAGGCAAGATATTCAAAACAAATCATACAATAATTACCTTCTATTGGGGTGATATTCACTCTTTTCCCGAGCTATGTCAATTTTGATGCGGCGATTCAATAGTTCTGTATTATGCAACTTGAGGGCCTGTGATTGAAAAAAATAACAAAAATAAAACGATTCTCAACTCCCCCAAAAACTAAATTTTATGCAAAGACGTGGGGTTGGAAGATGCATATAGCCAACTGGAGCTACTAAGAGAACACTCGGTGGTTATTGCATTAAGGACCAATATAGAGTATAGCATACAAAAAAGAACATGAAGTTATATCACAATATTTGCTAATTTGATGAGTCATAACATTGCATTACTTAGTAAGAGCATGCCATTGTTGCTTTCAATGGTAAAACTTTCTTTGAATTATATTTTTGCTGTACAATAATTTGTAGACTACATATGGGCACAAACTTACTTTTTGTGCTGCTTCTACTGTTTCAAATTTGATAAACCCAAAGCCTTTAAACCTTCCTGCACTATCTACCTTGAATTGGATATCAACAACTACACCACAATCTTTGAAAATCTCTTCCCTGAATAATTTTAAAATTAGAAAACAATCCAGAAAATAATCAGCAGGAAGTTGTGTGAAAAATAATACATACATATCAGTCCGTTCCACACTGTATAACAAGTTTTTAACACAAATAGTCTTTGATGCAGGAGATCCATGCTGCAAAAAATGCAGGAAAAAACATCAAATAACTGATTTGGTAGTTTACATTGCAGGAAGAAAAAAATCGGTTAATTACAACTTGCGTTCCAACCTTATCCTCTACAATTTCAAAAACGTCGCCTCTCTTCTTCTTCTCTGTAATAACTTCATTGTCATATTCATCTTCACACTTCCTCTTGTTGCCTATATAAAGTTCAATTCATTTTAATATTAAACAACAAAGTACATAAACTAAACACTTCAGCAAAAGATAAAACAAGCAAGCAAATAAAAGAGAGGAAAATCACCAGTTTTTTGAGGCGGAATTGCATCTTCACAGACCTAAAAATAAAGGAAAATAGAGTTTAGATCAATCACACCAAGTAAGAGAGAATTCAAAAAACTGAAAGCAGTAAAAGAAACAAACGCACTGCCGGTTCAAATTCATTGCCCATTCCAGTTTTGGTTTGGGGAGTTGGAGGAGAGGAGAGAGTTTTGGGAGAGATTATAGCCATTTGGATTTGTGAATCGTGAACAAGAAGAACAAACTCGCGCCAAGCTATTTGGTCCGTTTATTTGAAACTTGTGAAATTGAATCATCATTCAAATGCTTTTTAAACTAAGAATTATCACAGTATTTAGAAAAAACATTAAAAAGGATATATATTTAACGTATAGGTTTTCCATAATTTTTAACGCGGAGGTTTCAATTATTATCTATAGTGGTAAATTTTCCATTATTCGTTATCACATTTTTAGAAATAAAAAATTAAAAAAGCTACTTAATTAATTATTACTGTTCTGGACTGGGCCGAGGCTGCCCTACAGTCGAGCAGGCCCAACCCATACTACATGGGGAGGCCCAATAAGGCCCTTCTGCAAGACACGTAACTGCCACGTGCAAGCCACAGTTTCGCCGGGCACTTAAGGTGTGTCGGGCACTTGGTGTTTAGCTTCTCCCCACGAGAATGCCATGCAACGCTCCTCGACTACCATGGCTCCTCCCCGCGAGGCCATGTCCGTTCTGCGGGCTTCACATCTCCTCGACACAGAAGGCTCCTCCCCGCGAGGAGTACCCAACGGTCCATACCACGTGGACACGTTCCAAGTAACCTCCCACGTCCGAAGAATTCGGTCTACCCTACCTCCGGAAATCTAGGAGCAGTTACTCTAGGGCGAAGACCACGTGCTGGTCTTCACTACTACACGTAAGCCCTAGCAGTTGCTTGGAGTGGGCCTAGTTGATCCAGCCCACTGCTGGTAACCGTTGGCCCCGCGCTGGGGGCTCTCTATAAATACCCTCTCATTTGAGAGGGTCAGGTTAGACACTTTCCTTCCCACCATTCTCACTTCTTGTATTTGCTGATATTCTGTGCACTCTCTCACTTGAGCGTCGGAGTACCTTGCAGGTACACCCCCCCACCGTCTCTCACCATCACCGGAGCTGCCATTCCTGACGCCGTTGGCCACCATCACTGTCTGATCCAGGTACGATCAATTACTATTATATTATTAATATATAAGGTATGAAATTTTTTAAAGGTAAATAATTGTAATATAAGGTATGACATTATTGTTGGTGATAAGGTTACTAACCATGTCGTTGACCGGATAAGGATCACTATGGACATATTGAAGAGTCTCCTGTTGTACGTAAAAACGATTAAAGGTGTCATATGCAAGTATATATGTATGTTTTAGATTGAACCCATGGGGAGTGTAAGAGATTTAAATTGAAATTTTTCATCAGTATTCTCATTCAATAAATCAACATCCCCATAAGGGTAAATCTATACAAATTTGAAGGGGCAGACCATCTTGATTTCAATTTACAAGGAATCAATTTTAATCTAGAGTTAAAAAGTAAAACTCTTTGACCTTCCACCAACTCTCGCTTCTGGCACTTACTGTCGTGTCACCTTTTGGTCTTTTCTTTGTACAACTCAGCATTTTCATAAGACAAGTTGGTAATAATCAAACATGGATATTAGGGTTCAAACATGGTCATAAGTAAGTAAGAAAATCACAAAGGTTCATACAAACAAACATGTATACAAAGGTATTTTAAAGACAAAGTTCAAGTATTTAGGAGCACATAAACATGGCATAATCAACACAAAGACATATGTACATATAAAAGTAGTGAAAACATGGAAGCAACATCACTTGGTAAGGCAAAATAGCCAAGCAAAAGCTCATGGTATAAACAAAGTTCAACATATATCTTTAACATGTAAACATGTATCAAAAAGGTATAAAACTTAAGCAAAAAATGTAACACCCCCTTTCTATACACCCAAATAATCACTTAAATCATTTAGGCACATATAAAAAAATTCGCCAGAGTACAATTAAAACATAGTATAAAAGAGGCATGTCACATCATACACGCATTTAATACATACAACACCTGCTCAAAATATTGATATGCAACAGTGGGGTAACTTGCCACAGAGGAACTTTGTCCTTACACCCACATCTCAATATTTAAAATAAAAGCGAAAAATCCAAACATTGAAATATATCCAAGTATATATACGTAGATATATACATCACCAAGTATCATCCATCATTATAAGTCATGTTTACATAAACATTCAACAACAAGATACATGCACAAATGTATCACAAAAGAATAATATACATCCTAGCTACCCGGTGCTACATATCAGAGCCAACCGACCAAAAGAATGAAGACACGCTTCACAAAAAGACCTCCAGCCTACCTACTCTGCAATGCCTCATAGAGCATCATAAAATAGCAGAAGGGTGAGAAATATTATCATAATAACAATGCATATAATTATGTACTACTACATAAACATATAACACGCATTCTCACCACAACTCATCATATATCACAATATAGATATATCATCAAGCATATTCATTATGCATACATTCACCATTATCATCATTCCACATGAACACACACATACTTGTTCATTCAACAATGCATCATTATAAGATACAGTTTATATCATTTCCCATAAACATACTTATATCAGTGTTTATTCATCAATGCACAAATACAAAGACGATCAATGCAACTCATAGAGACCGACTCTCGACTCTATGCAGATGCATGCGGTACCGACTCATCACCCGAGCTCAATTGAAGAACTCAATGGAAATATCCTCCCTGCCGGGCCTACGATATTTCCCCATCGCTCATACCATCATGGCATCCGATGTTTCTGGATTGTTCACGCAGACACAATCCGATTGCTCAAACCCCACAAGGGCACACAATCATTCTGAAGATTCCCACGGAATCAAGTGTAACTCATCGCAACGATTACACCCATTGACTACACAATGTTCAGAGGATCCTCAAATGATCATTTGTGTAATCAATCACTCACACCCAACAGGGACGCGATATTACACCCGATTCTCCACGAATCGCGACACATGAATGCATGTCATGATGTTTCTCATACAAAATGACCACATACACTCATGCAATGCACACATGTTTCACAATATATTCATACATTCTTCTCATACAATCACATACAATCTATATACATTCACATCAATGCGCTATTATATGATTCACATTCAAACTCCTAGTCCAAACGGTAAAAGTCTCTAAATATCACTATTCCCAACTTTCCGACATAATAAAATCGGCTAACAATTTTCAAATCATCATAATAAGAAAGTACAGCTCAATAGCTTTCCAACGACACCAAGAATGTAAAAATCGGATACTCGGAACAAAAGTTACGGACGAAACCGAAAACGACATTTTGAAAAATCCCATTTTTACATTCCTCCTGTCCATACGCGTATCACCCATGTCCATACGCGTACGGGCAGAAGCCATTTCCTTCACAATTCCACGTTTTCAAAACCCATACGTGTACGGCCCACACCCATACGCGTATCCCCAGAGGGCCGGGAAAAGCCACCCTCCATACGCGTATTGACCCTTCCACAGGCCATTGTTACGCGTATCGCCTTGGCTCATACGCGTATGGACATGCCCCTTATGCGTATGGCCAGGAGATTTCCAGAAAAATTCTGCAGAACAATGTTCTGCGTTTTCCACTCCCAATCCACCAATTCATCACCTAAATCTCAGAAAAACAACATTTTGATGTATAACAATACATATTAAACATGTATAGACAAACTAAAACACAATCAACACAAGTTTGAACACATTTGGATCAATTTCTAATCAATTTCTCAAAAATGGGTTATACCCTAAAACTCACAAAATTCATCAACAACAACAACAATTCATACATAATCACATACATTGATAAGATAACAATGTTTCACACCCTTACCCAGATTCCAACTTGCTATGTGATTGATCTTGATGAATTTCTAAGTTTTCCTCCTTTCCTCTTCTTTTCTCTTCTTCCTCTTTCTTTCTCTCCTTTTTCTCTCTATTTCTCTTTTCTTTCTCTTTTCTATCTATTTTCTTTCTTATCTCTTTTTCTTTCTTTTCTATTTCTTTTCTCTCATTTTCCACTAAATCAATTAATTCATTTTTCTCACAAAATTCTAATTCCACAAAATTTCTAACTTATGATTAATTGAGAAAAGTCTAAAATACCCTCCATTCTAATTTCCCCGAAAACTTTCGGAAACGGTAAAATAACATTTAACACACCAATTCAACAAATAAAATAATTTATCACCCAATTAAAATAAAAGACTCAAGAATAATGGAATAATCAAAATCGGGGCGTTACAAAAAACACAATGTACAAATTCATGAAGTCATATAAGATGTGTAAGGTTCACACATGTCAACATGTACAAGGGAAATTAGGGAATCAATTAAAAGAATCAAGAGAAATTCTCCGTCGTTTGTTGTACCATTTCCGATCCAACTATCGTCCTCTCGCCGGTTTCATGCCAACACAAAGGTGTTCGACATCTCCGACCATACAAAGCCTCAAATGGTGCCATACTTATACTCGAAAGAAAATTGTTATTGTAAGTGAATTCAATCAACGCCAAATAACCATCCCAAGCACCACCTTGCTCGAGTACACAAGCACGCAATAAATCCTCCAACGATTGAATTGTCCTCTCGGTTTGACCGTCCGTTTGCGGATGATAAGCCGAACTCAATCTTAGCTTAGAACCCAAAGCTTTTTGTAAACTCTCCCAAAACCTCGATGTAAACCTAGGATCTCTATCCGATACAATACTCTTAGGAACTCCATGTAACTTCACCACCACAAGAACATAAATCTCGGCTAACTTCTCCAAAGGATAACTAATATCAATTGGAATAAAGTGAGCCGATTTAGTAAGCCTATCAACAATTACCCAAATAGCATTATGACCCCTTTGCGTATTCGGCAATCCCGTAACAAAATCCATCAATATACTATCCCATTTCCATTCCGGAATATCCAACGGTTGCATAAATCCACTCGGTTTTTGATGTTCCACCTTAGACTTTTGACAAGTTAAGCATGCATACACAAATCGAGCCACATACCTCTCTAAACCGGACCACCAAAAGATCTTCTTCAAATCTTGATACATCTTATTCGCACCCGGATGAATACTTAAATTACTTCGGTGTCCTTCCTCTAAAATCATCTTTTTCAACTCCACATCATCGGGAATACAAATACGACCACGGAATCTCAAAACTCCAAAGTTATCAACCTTGAAATCCTCATTCTCATTCAACATCAAATCAACGAATTTCAAGTCCAACTTTTGCTTTTCACTAACTGTTGCAAGAAAATCGTTCGTAACATGTAACATACCAAGTCTCACACTTCGCGGCGTCATTTCACAAACCAAACTCAAATCTCTGAAATCCTCCAAAAGTTCCCATTCTTTCATCATCAATGCGGACATATGTAACAACCTCCGACTTAAGGCATCGGCCACCACGTTTGCCTTACCCGGATGGTAATTCAAACCAAAATCATAATCCTTCAAAAGTTCTAGCCACCTCCTTTGTCTCATGTTCAATTCTTTCTGATCAAATAAATATCTTAAGCTGTTGTGATCACTAAAAACTTCAAATCTCGCACCATAAAGATAATGCCTCCATATTTTCAAAACAAACACCACGGCCGCTAACTCCAAGTCATGTGTAGGATAATTCTTTTCATGCACTCTCAATTGTCTAGAAGCATATGCCACAACTTTTCCATCTTGCATCAAAACACCACCTAAACCTGTCAATGAAGCATCACAATACACAACAAATGGTTCATTAGGATTAGGCAAAATCAAGATCGGAGTCGTTGTCAACCTTCTCTTTAGCTCATTGAAACTCTCTTCACAATGAATGTCCCAAATGAAAGCCTTTCCTTTACAAGTCAATTGCGTTAAAGGAAGTGCCAACTTCGAAAATCCTTCAATAAACCTCCGATAATAACCCGCCAAGCCTAAAAAGCTTCGAATCTCCGTAACCGACCTAGGAGCCTCCCATTGCATCACCGCATCTATCTTGGATGGATCACCACTAATACCACTACTGGAAATAACATGTCCAAGGAAACTTACTTCCGACAACCAAAATTCACATTTCGACAACTTAGCATACAATTGTTTCTCTTTCAAAATTTGCAACACAATTCTCAAATGCTCTTCATGCTCCTCTTGAGACTTAGAGTAAATCAAAATGTCATTGATGAACACAATCACAAAACGATCCAACTGTTCATGAAAAATACGATTCATGTATTCCATAAACACACCCGGCGCGTTAAAAACCCCGAATGGCATCACGGAAGATTCGTAATGACCATACCGTGTCCTAAATGTCGTCTTTTGAATATCCTCTCCTTTCACACGAATCTGGTGGTATCCTGATCTCAAATCAATCTTGCTAAAAACATTCGCACTAACCAATTGGTCCATCAAATCATCGATCCTTGGAAGCGGATACTTGTTCTTAATTGTCATTTTGTTCAACTGTCGATAATCAATGCATAACCGCATACTCCCGTCCTTCTTCTTTACCAACAATACCGGAGCACCCCAAGGAGAAACACTTGGCCTTACAAATTTCTTGTCCAACAAGTCATTCAATTGCTTTTTCAATTCTACCAATTCTGATGCCGACATACGATACGGTGCCATCGAAATCGGTCTAGTACCCGGAACTAGATCAATAGAAAATTCAACTTCTCTTTCTGGCGGTACATCCGTAATATCTTCCGGAAACACTTCTGGAAATTCACACACCACTAGGAACACATCCAGCTCAACTTGACTCTCCACTGACAATGATGCAAACAAACCAAACAATTGAACTTCGTCCGCTAAAAGTTTCTTCAACTCTTTAGTGTATAGGAAACTCTCAAATTCATCATCTTCCAAAGAAGGAAACCTTACTAACTTGTGATAGCAATCTATATGAACTCGATTAAATTGCAACCAGTTCATACCCAAGATCACATCCAATCCCACCAACGGCAAACATACTAAATCCATAATGAAGTCTTTACCATACATGGTCAAAAGGACAACTTACACACACCAAAGACGTAGTTACCGACCCTGAAGCAGGAGTCTCAATAACCATCTCAATACCCATCAAAGACAAAGCAAGATTCAAACGCTTCGCGCACTCAGACGAAATAAACGAATGAGTCACTCCCGTATCAATAACAGCAACTAAAGGTGTACTATTAATAAAGCATGTACCTTTAATCAAACGGTCTGCATTCGTAGTTTGAGTCCACGCCAATGCAAACACCTTTCCGCCCGCTTGAGCTTGTTTCGGCTTAGTACACTTAGTACTAACGCGACCCACTTCTCCACAATTATAACACTTCACCATATTCCTTCTACAATCTGTAGCAGCATGCCCAAGACCACCACAATTAGAACATTTCGCTACAGACTTCCCACATTCAAATGATTTATGACCTATTCCACCACATTTTTAACACCTAACAACACCGGAACCTCCTCCTCCAGATCTCCTATCAAAGCTTCCCCTATGCTTGCCCTTATCAACGGGTGTCACATAAGGTCCACTTCTAGCATGTTGCTTCCCCTTCCTCTCATTCAAACTTTTGTAATGCGTAGAACGCGCCTTACTATCTTCTTCGAAGATTCTACAACATTCCGTCAAATCCGCAAACCTCCTTATCCTTTGATATCCCACAGCTTGCTTAATCTTGGGACGTAAACCATTCTCATATTTAATACACTTTAAGAACTCAGCAGTAATCGCAGCATAATGAGGATGGAATTGAACCAACTCCACAAATTTAGCAGTATAGTCCACCACAGACATACTACCTTGTTTCAGTTCAAGAAACTCCATCTCCTTCTTTCCCTTCACACTCTCAGGGTAATACTTCCTCAAGAATTCAGTATGAAATAAATTCCAAGTTACCTCTTCATCATCCACCTCAAGAACTTCACGCATACCGACCCACCAATCGTCGGCTTCTTCTTTCAGCATGTGAGATCCAAGCCTCACCTTATTCTCCTCTGCACAACCCATAACTCTGAAGATCCTTTCAATCTCTTTCAACCACAGTTGAGCATCATCGGGATCAAATCTTCCTTTGAAGACCGGTGGTTGATTCTTCCTGAACTCGTCATTAGCATTCACGTTAGGTGCACCTTGCACCGCCCTAGCCATTGCTTCCAAAGCAGCAGCCATCGCGTTGTCGTTTCTACCAGCCATATTCTGATCATTCCCAAAAATTACTACAAGGTTAAACAACAGTTCAACCAACACAACAACAAGACAGACACAACTGACTCAACTCTGGCTCTGATACCACTTAATGTAACACCCCCTTTCTATACCCCCAAATAATCACTTAAATCATTTAGGCACATATAAAAAAATTCGCCAGAGTACGATTAAAACATAGTATAAAAGAGGCATGTCACATCATACACGCATTTAATACATACAACACCTGCTCAAAATATTGATATGCAACAGTGGGGTAACTTGCCACAGAGGAACTTTGTCCTTACACCCACATCTCAATATTTAGAATAAAAGCGGAAAATCCAAACATTGAAATACATCCAAGTATATATACGTAGATATATACATCACCAAGTATCATCCATCATTATAAGTCATGTTTACATAAACATTCAACAACAAGATACATGCACAAATGTATCACAAAAGAATAATATACATCCTAGCTACCCGATGCTACATATCAGAGCCAACCGACCAAAAGAATGAAGACACGCTTCACAAAAAGACCTCCAGCCTACCTACTCTGCAATGCCTCATAGAGCATCATAAAACAGCAGAAGGGTGAGAAATATTATCATAATAACAATGCATATCATTATGTACTACTACATAAACATATAACACGCATTCTCACAACAACTCATCATATATCACAATATAGATATATCATCAAGCATATTCATTATGCATACATTCACCGTTATCATCATTCCACATGAACACACACATACTTGTTCATTCAACAATGCATCATTATAAGATACAATTTATATCATTTCCCATAAACATACTTATATTAGTGTTTATTCATCAATGCACAAATACAAAGATGATCAATGCAACTCATAGAGACCGACTCTCGACTCTATGCAGATGCATGCGGTACCGACTCATCACCCAAGCTCAATTGAAGAACTCAATGGAAATATCCTCCCTGCCGGGACTACGATATTTCCCCATCGCTCATACCACATGGCATCCGATGTTTCTGGATTGTTCACGCAGACACAATCCGATTGCTCAAACCCCACAAGGGCACACAATCATTCTGAAGATTCCCACGGAATCAAGTGTAACTCATCGCAACGATTACACCCATTGACTACGCAATGTTCAGAGGATCCTCAAATGATCATTTGTGTAATCAATCACTCACACCCAACAGGGACGCGATATTACACCCGATTCTCCACGAATCGCGACAAATGAATGCATGTCATGATGTTTCTCATACAAAATGACCACATACACTCATGCAATGCACACATGTTTCACAATATATTCATGCATTCTTCTCATACAATCACATACAATCTATATACATTCACATCAATGCGATATTGTATGATTCACATTCAAACTCCTAGTCCAAACGGTAAAAGTCTCTAAATATCATTATTCCTGACTTTCCGACATAATAAAATCGGCTAACAATTTTCAAATCATCATAATAAGAAAGTACAGCTCAATAACTTTCCAACGACACCAAGAATGTAAAAATCGGATACTCGGAACAAAAGTTACGGACGAAACCGAAAATGACATTTTGAAAAATCCCATTTTTACATTCCTCCTGTCCATACGCGTATCACCCATGTCCATACGCGTACGGGCAGAAGCCATTTCCTTCACAATTCCACGTTTTCAAAACCCATACGCGTACGGCCCACACCCATACGCGTATCCCGAGAGGGCCGGGAAAAGCCACCCTCCATACGCGTATTGACCCTTCCACAGGCCATTGTTACGCGTATCGCCTTGGCTCATACGCGTATGGACATGCCCCTTACGCGTATGGCCAGGGGATTTCCAGAAAAATTCTGCAGAACAATGTTCTGCGTTTTCCACTCCCAATCCACCAATTCATCACCTAAAACTCAGAAAAACAACATTTTGATGTATAACAATACATATTAAACATGTATAGACAAACTAAAACACAATCAACACAAGTTTGAACACATTTGGATCAATTTCTAATCAATTTCTCAAAAATGGGTTATACCCTAAAACTCACAAAATTCATCAACAACAACAACAATTCATACATAATCACATACATTGATAAGATAACAATGTTTCACAGCCTTACCCGGATTCCAACTTGCTATGTGATTGATCTTGATGAATTTTTAAGTTTTCCTCCTTTCCTCTTCTTTTCTCTTCTTCCTCTTTCTTTCTCTCCTTTTTCTCTCTATTTCTCTTTTCTTTCTCTTTTCTATCTATTTTCTTTCTTATCTCTTTTTCTTTCTTTTCTATTTGTTTTCTCTCATTTTCCACTAAATCAATTAATTCATTTTTCTCACAAAATTCTAATTCCACAAAATTTCTAACTTATGATTAATTGAGAAAAGTCTAAAATACCCTCCATTCTAATTTCCCCGAAAACTCTCGGAAACGGTAAAATAACATTTAACACACCAATTCAACAAATAAAATAATTTATCACCCAATTAAAATAAAAGACTCAAGAATAATGGAATAATCAAAATCGGGGCGTTACAAAAAACACAATGTACAAATTCATGAAGTCATATAAGATGTGTAAGGTTCACACAAGTCAACATGTACAAGGGAAATTAGGGAATCAATTAAAAGAATCAAGAGAAATTCGTGGAAACCCTAAAATGACCACATACTTTAAACATTCATAAATGCATGAAAAATAAATTTTTTTTGGTATTTTCATTTTACAAATAGAAAATAGACATTATCAAGAACAATTTATAAAAAGAATGGGTTAAAAATGATAAAAAATGAGAAAGTTATGATAGTTTGAAAATGAAAAGAAAAATGAAGAAATTAAGTACTAAAAAATAATGGGGAAGGGTCCTCATGGGTGTTGAACCCATGACAATTCGCTGGCAGCACAAAACCACGACCAACCAGCCAACGCGCGCAGGTTGAATCTATGTGGGAAGGATTGAATTATATGTGTTATTCACTTAAAATTCAGAAAAATTAAAAAGAACTATGGCGAGGGGGATTCGAACCCCAACTCTTGTGGGCATAAGTACTCAAGGGCATGCAGGTTTAACCACTGGGGTGGTGATACATCCATGTATCAAACCACACCCATTAAAACAAATACCTAAATGTGACCTAAACCCTCCCCTACGGCGCCATGGCTGGCTGTCCTAGAAAATCAAGTTTTGGTTCAAATGCAAGAAGCACCATAACTTCTTCAATACTTCATGAAATTCAAAAATGTAAAGACTAATCTTGCATGATTTTTCACAAGGAATTCAGTGGTGGTTTTAGATTTTGCTAAAAATGCCTACATTTTAAAACCCGATAGTGATTCCTAAAATGTCATGTTTTTACAAGTCCAATTCTAAAGCTATATATAGTCAATAATAACACTTCAAAATGATCCAAACACAACAAGTATGACATATATGACATGTTTATGATCAATGTACCTCAAAGCATAACATATTTTGGCAAGTTCAAGTTTTGAGGAAACTTACCTCTTGAAGCAAACTTGGATCTTTCAAGATGGTTGTTACAGAAATGTCTTGATGCTTTGGACACCTCCAATATACCTCAAATAATCCTTTTAAATGCTTGGAACCAAAGAAAACTAGCTAGAACAGAATATGGTAACCTTCTTGCAAAATGGCAAGAGTGGCCAAAATGCAACTTCAACCAAATTGAGTTAAAATTGAGAAACTATTGTTGGAACAACTTAGGGATGTTATTTAGAGTGTGTTTGAAGTGCTGGATGGTTTTGAATTTGACAGAATCAAGACATGGTTTAGAAAATGCAAAAAGTCAAAATATGAGGTTTTGACAGTTGACTTTTGGATTATGGTGTTTGGAGGGGAAGATGAACGTTTAGACACCCTTAAGGGATGATTTGTGATGTATGTGGATGGTTGTTTGGGTGGTTTAAGCTCTGGCTTTGAAAACTCGAAGCTCACTCTTTGGAATTTTGAAAATTTTGGAGTGAAAGAGGAAGAATGAGAAAACAAGTATTGTGATTGTTTTGGTGTGTTCTGAATGATCAAATATGGTCTCTACTTTTAGGGGAGCAAGTTTGTCTTGGAGGAATAGTGATGGTTTGAAGGATGGACTTATGGTTCAATGGTTTTGGAAATGCACCATTACTTCTTACATATGGTACCTTATCTCTTCCACTAGCCTAGCTTTGCTTTTGACCAATTCCGCATTCTGCAAATGGTTTTATTATTGTTTAAGAGAGCATCTTGACTGGTGGGAGTGATATCTTTGACAATTCACTATGTCACATAAATGCACCTTGAATTCAAGGCTTTCTTCCACTTTCAAAGGGAATCTTCATGATCAAATGGCTCTATCTTGCAGGTTCATCATGACTAAAAATGATTTATGTTGAATTGAGTGCATATTAGTCTTGTGTAATCACTCCAAGTTGGACTCAAAATCGTGTGGTACAAGAAAATGCCAAATCTGTCTTGAAATCAATTGTATCAAGGCCTTTTGTGCAATTCATATCTCTTTGCTCAAATGGAATTAGATGGAGTTCTTGGACATTTTGGAAAGCTGAGATATCATACATCAACTATGATGTTTGCATTTTGTCTTGAATCTTCTTGGATCATAGTGAAAAATGGCCTCAAAGTTGGCTAAAACACTAGATAGATTATGTCCAAATTTTTTCTAAGTGTCAAAGTTTCAAAACATGGATCCTTCAAACTTCATGGCCTTATATCTCAAAATATATGAACTTTTTGAGGTTTCCTCCTTTTATAAAAAGTTGTAGTATGTAAAAATCTCTTCAATTTGATCTTTGGATCAAAGAAAATAGTTACTTGGTTTGGAAGTTATGACCTTACAAAGTAGGGTAAAAACCCATTATTCTGGATTGATCATGATTCAAATCACATATTAACATTGTTCTTGACTTGAAGAGACCATGTTTGACCAAAAATTACAAAAGTCAAACTTGATTTTGTCCACAGTTGACTTTTTGTATCAAATGAATTTTGAACTTTGTGATCCTTTATGAAATCAAGTCCTTGGGCTAAATTGAACATCATGGATGGATTCCAAGGTTGTTTTTTAGTGTCTTGAATCATATCCCAAGATTTGAGATCATGCCTTGCTCCACAGTCAAAGGTTTGGTTGACTTTTCATCAGAAAGCCTAGTTTGTGGTCCAGATGAATTTGAATCCTTGCATTGCTTTATGAATCAAGTTCTTTGAATTAAACCAACCATATCAATGGACTAATATAAGTAATTTGATGTCCTAGAAACATATCTCGAGGTCTTGGATCATGCCCAGATAAAAAATTCACTTTGGAGGCCATGATCAACCAAAACCCTAATTGGTGCACCAGATGATCTTGGGGCTTGATTGACTTGAAATGAAGTAAACTTGTTCTTGATTCTTTGAGGGGATCTCTTGATCTTTATGGATGAATAAGGGACTTGAGATGTTGGATATCATGCCCATTCTTGATTGAGCTTTTTCCTGAGTATCTTTTGAGGTTCAAAACCCTAATTAGGGTAAAAAATTAGGGTATGACACATAGTCAAAATCAACAAGCTACTGATTGTTTCCAATTAGGTGATTTGAGAAACCAATTTCCGCATACCACTATTCCACCATTTTTTCACCTTCACTCTCAGATGACCTTAATAGCACAGATTCATCATTAGAATCTCATATGGCTTTGTTGGCTTCTTCATCCTTGCTAACCTTATTTGACCAACAATCAACAACAAAATGGCCAAACTTGTTGCAATTGTAGCATTGAACCTTTCTATTTTCATATATCTTCTTTCCCTTCTGAACATTCTTATGTTTCTTCTCATCTAGATTGGAGAGTTCAGACTTCCGAGCATCACCACCATTCTTTTTCTTGTTCTCTATTTATGCTTGCTTATGGTTCTTCTTGACAAAAAAAGCTTTCAGAGTCTGAGCTTTCAGAGCCTGTTCTGTTTTCCTTTTAGAGTTTCTTTCAGTAAGATACAACTCTTGAACCTCTAAACTACTATGAAGCTCTACAATTCTCATGGTGATAGTGTCTTTCGAATGTTCTATGGCTACAACTATGTAATCAAATTGAGGAGTAAGTGATCTTTGTACCTTTTTAATTATTACTTATTCAGAGAGTGTTTCTCCACAAGAATTCATCTCATTCGTGACCACAATCACTCTGGAAATGTAATATGACACCTTCTCATTGTTCTTCATGCTGACATTCTCAAATTACTTGCGTATGGATTGCAACTTTACTTTCTTCACTAATGAGTTACCACAATAGCATCGTACAAGGGTATCCCACATTGCCTTCGCCCTTGTCGAGTCAAAAATCTTCTTAAACACCTTTGTATCCACACACTAATGAATATAGAACAATGCCTTCGGATCCTTCTTCCTCGTTTCACGTTACACATTTCTTTGCGCTTCTGTTTCATTTTGTGCAACCGGCGTGTGACCTTCATAGATGAGATCAAGAACATCTTAAGTACCAAATAACACACGTATCTGAATCGACCATCGATAATTCTTTACATCGAGTACTTGAAGCTTTGTATTCAAGCTACCATTTCCTAAGTTCATCTTCGTTCTTGTGCATATCTCTCAGTTCTCACCAACAAACGTGATTTACAAAGCCTTTGAACCAAGATCTGTGATTTTCTTCGATTTCAATATTCAATTCGCTATGAATTTAAGGAACGAAATCAATAACACACCTCATGTACACTCGTGTTTCCCTGTGAATCAGAACTAGACTCAGATACCAATTGTTGGAGTTAACAATAAAACTCAACAAAACTCCAATGATGCACAAGAAGAAGAAGAGGATGATAAGAGAGAGAGAGAGAGAGAGAGAGAGAGAGAGAGAGAGAGAGAGAGAGAGAGAGAGAGATGTGTCAAGAGAGAGAAAGAGAGAGGGAATGAGAAAGATATGTGTCAAGAGAGACAAAGAGAGACAGGGGGAGGGTGAGAGAGAGAGAGGGTGTGTATGTGTGTGTGTGAGAGAGAGACAGAGAGAGTATGTGTGTGTGTGTGTGTGTGTGTGTGTGTGTGTGTGTGTGTGAGAGAGAGAGAGAGAGAGAGAGAGAGAGAGAGAGAGAGAGATACTAACTTTTATTGAACAATCTCAATTTCTCAAATGTTCAATTTGTTACAATTGTAACTAACTTTGGGTTTATATACACTAACCCAAATTCAAATGAAACTCAAATACAAACTCAAATGAAGTTGAGATTAAGCATCTTGAATTGGAATTATAATTAACAATATAAATAAGAAAAAAAATATTCGGAGCAAGAATCATGGTGTGGTAGAAATAGACGTTGTTAGGGAGCTGTTTGAAAAATTCAAGAAGTACAACAACAAATTACAAAACAAATTAAATTTTTAGAGAATTGCCCAAAAAAAATTGTTTACATTATTTTGTCATTGTTGGTCACCTTGTATTTTATGATTAAATGTATTTTATTTTAGAAGATATAACAAAATCCAGTATATAGTTGAGTTGTTTATGTAATGAAAACAAGTGTTGAGTTGTTCATGTATTATGTTTAGTTGAATTTCAATATCATGATTTATCCATTAACCTTGAATTTTTCACTAGTTTTCTCATTCAATAAATCAACAGCCCCATGGGGGTAAATCTTCACTAATTTGAAGGGGCTTGACCATCATGATTTTAATTTACCAGGAAACAATTTTAATCTAGAGTCACTACAACATTTTTACCCTATAGGAACACCTAATTTTTGGGATGCACAAATATTGTTCTTGTAGATAGTAATAGACAACAAATTTTATATTTCATACCAATAGGGTATATATTTTTTGGAAATTTCACGCAACGGCTCAAAATCATACTTGTAGATGTCAAAGAGAATGGTTTTTATCTACAACAGGTTGAAATCGTACTAATATAATTTTTAATTATTTTAAAAAATATATTTATTACATGAGACCCGTTCTCTTTGTTGTATTAAAATTTTTTTATTTTAAAAAAATCGTACTAATTAAACTCTTTGACCTTCCACCAACTCTCGCTTCTGGCACTTACTGTCCTGCCACCTCTTGGTCTTTTCTTTGTACAACTCAACATTTTCATTAGACTACATCCTATTCTCCTCTAACTCGTTAAGTTGGAGCATCCTAGCTTGGGTAGCCGAGTTTAAATTGAAGTTTAATTACTTAATGTCCCAAAAAGCTCTATGTTCTAACTCAATTGGTTAGTGGGAAACCCTACCATAGACAAATATGTATGGAGACATACATAAGGGAGTCTTGTAAGTTGTTGTGTATGCCCATAAGGCTTCATCCAAATGGTTAGACCAATCTTTTCTTGTGGGATTAACAACTTTTTCCAAGATTCTTTTGATCTCCCTATTGGACAATTCCACCTGTCCGCTTGTTTGGGGATGGTATGATATAGTAACTTAATGTTTTATACCATATTTTGTCATTAGGTTTTCAAAAATCTTATTGCAAAAATGAGATCCCCTATCACTGATGATAGCTCGACAATATGCTTTTTAACAAAAATCTGGTCACGACTCTAGCATCATTAGTTGGGGTTGCCACAACTTCTATCCATATAGATACATAATCAACAACTACCAGTATGTATAGATTTCCAAAGGTTTGGGGAAATGGTCCCATAAAGTCTACGCCAAACACAACAAATAATTCTATTTCAAAGATGCTTGTGAGAGACATTTCTTGCTTCATAGACACATTCCCAATCCTTTGACATCTATCACAGGATTTAACAAATTTATGAGCATTTTTAAAAAGAGAAGGCCAAAAATAACCTGATTGAAGTACCTTAGCTGCAGTTCTTACCTCTCCAAAGTGTCCTCCATAAGGTGCGTTGTGACAAGATGTCAGGATCTGTCGTGCCTCATATTAATCCACACATCGCCTTAGTAAGTAGTCACCATATTTCTTATACAGAAAATGCTCATCCCAGTAATAACTTTTAGACATGTGAAAGAATCTTTTCCTTTGCTGGTAGTTGAACTCTGGTGGGATGTATCCACTGAACAAATAGTTTTTTTTTAATAAGCTAAAATATATTAATCAGGGATACAATAGGGGTATCCCAACCCGTATACATCAAAACGCCTCTCTAATAATCAAGGCCTACAAAAAATGACTAGGATAATTTACCCAAGTGTAATAGTTACAATTGTGAGCACCATTGTGACTCTTTCCTATCCACCACCAAGAATAGATAAGTATACGATTCGAGATCGTGTCATAATCCCAAAACTCGTCTCTAAATAAAATGTTGTTCCTAGATGACCAATTGATCCAACAGATTATGAGCCAAATACCAACAACATTACTAATTAAAACATTATTTCTAGCACACCCCGATACCCAACAAGTTAAGTGGTTCAGCATACCTCCTACTATAATCTCCGGAATTCCCAGCCAGTTACATGCGAATTTCCATATCAACTTAGCCTTGTGACATAAGAATAAAACATGCTCCACACTTTCCTCCACTAAGAAACAAAAGGGACAAGATTTTTCATGACTGTTGGTAATAATTCCTCTACGGGCAAGATTAACTCGAGTTGGAATTCTCTTATGTAGCATCCGCCAACCGAACACTTTCACCATGAATGGGATCTGTGCTATCCAAATAAGTTTGAAAGCAGCTCTCAGATCCTCTACCGCCATCCCAATAACCATTTTCAGCCACCGTACTATCCTTGTTTTTAGCATACATCCATAAATCTGGAAATGATTCTATTAAAACACTTTGTCCAGCCCAAGAAGCACTCCAAAATGGAACAAACTCTCCACTGCCCAAGTTGTAAGATATTAGTTCTGTTACCTTCCTCCCATCTAGTATAGACAGCTTCACGAGATCTCTCCACCATAGAGAGGGAGCTACACATTGTTTCGAGCATTCGCCAGTATGAAGATGACTTTGGTAATTAAGGTACCTAGTATCAATTAAATCCTTCCACAAAGTGTTCTTATGACCCAGAATTCTCCAAGTCCACTTAAACATTAACGCAGAGTTGAACAATTTTAAATCCTTCACCCCTAAACCGCCGTTTTCTTTCTTGTTGCAAACTGTAGCCCAAGACACCCACGCCACTCCCTTTTTAGACACCGTACCATTCCACAGAAAAGACTTTTGAATTGAAATCAAGATTCGAATAACTTTAGCAGGTAGCTTATAGAAAGACATGAAATGAATCGGTAAATTAACAAGGACCGAATTGATCAATGTTACTCTACCACCCATAGATAAAAAACGACTTTTCCAAGAGTTTAATCTAGAGCGGACCTTGTCTATCAACGGATTCCAAAACGAGACTAAGGTGTGGTTTCCTCCAATATATATTCCTAGAAATTTGAAAGAACAGTCAGAGTTAAAAGACTTACAGGAGAGGTAATTTCCAGCAGCCGATAAAAACAGTTCATCAACCCCAACACCATACAAGGAGCTCTTATTGAAGTCTATTTCCAAACCCGAGATAAGCTGAAATCCTTTAAGGATAGTCTTAACTGCCAGGATATTTTTCCACGAGCCATCTCCTAAAAGAACAGAATCATCTGCATATTGTAATAAATGGAACGTAACCTCCGAGTTGAAATTAAAACCTGAGAATAATCCATTTTCCACAGCTCTTCTCATCAATACTGCAAGTCCTTCAGCCACGATAGTAAATAGGAAGGGAGCAAGGGGCTCGCCTTGCTTAAGGCCCCTAGAGATAGCAAAATCCACGGTTGGACATCCATTGACCAAAACAGAGGAGAAACTATTAAAAACCCCCATGTCCATCCAACTCAGCCATACATTACCAAACCCCATAATTTTCATAACATCACGTAAGTACTTCCAATCAACACAATCGTATGCTTTAGTAAAATCAACCTTTAAAAGCATAAGATCTTTCTTTGCACGTTTCGCAAAGTCTATGGCCTCATTTAACACGAGGACTCGGTCTAAAAGATTTCTTCCTTCAATGAACGCCGACTGAGAGTTTGATATAACAGATCCTATTTTCTTTTTCAGTCTCGCTGCAAGAATCTTCGACACTACTTTATAAACCGAGCTAACAAGTGATATGGGCCTGTAGTCATCCAAATTCTTAGGGTTCTCTATTTTAGGAATAAGTACCATAAAGGAGGAAGCAAACACCTTGTGTAATTTGTCACCCTTGAAAAATTCCAAAATGCAATTTGTAAAATCATTACCAACTATATTCCAACACTTCTTGAGGAACTCAAAGCTGAAACCGTCGGGGCCTGGACTACAGTCGTCAGCGCATTCAAATACAGCTCTTCTTATTTCTTCTATCCCCACTTTAGACTCTAGCTCATCACTGTCCAACTTAGAAAGGCACTTGAAGCCTGCATCACCCACATACGGATACGGTCTGGAAACTCTGGAAAACCTCTTAGAAAAGTGATATTTGATAGCCATTTTGACCCCATGGACATCCTCCACATATGTGCCATTAACTCTAACAGAATTTATAGTGTTCAAGTTGATACGATTTCTCAGTGCTGCATGAAAAAACTTAGTGTTAACATCACCATCAACACTCCATTTTAGCCTAGATTTTTGCTTTAGAATACTTTCTTTAATTCTCAAAGATCTCCATAAGTCATCTTCTGCATAATTCCTATTCTCCAGATCCTCTGCAGATATTAACAATGTCAATGTACCATGGGGTCACGCCTGTAGTGTTCATCAGTAACTTCTCATCTGAAAATACAAAGATGCTTTCATATAATAAACTAAACCTATTACTCTACACACACATTAATTAAAATGAATATTAAACCACACAAATACAATATATCCAGCACACTCTATTTTCAAGTTTGAAACCAATTAATAATAAAAATGATACTTATCAACAATTAGAATACAAAATGTAAAAGGATTATAGATTAATAGTTACCATTTAGCATTTTTCTTTGTGAATTCAAGAGTTAAAGTTTTGAGTCAAACTAGGTCAACTTCCTCTACTCCACTATTACTATTGTCACCATATGATATTTTTTGCAATGAGGTTATTTTGGTGCTTATGAGTAGCAAGGTTGGTATTTGAGTTTTTTTAAGAAAACAAGAGCAAAAAGGAGGTTATTAGAGAAATAGTAGGTGTGGGGTGATGTGTATTGAAGTGATGAGTCATGAAGTTGTGTGGTGTACTACATGATGAAGAAAAAAGATCTTCATGAATTACTTTTGCTTTTTCCTTGTTGTCTCCCTCCTCTCAGCAATGCTATGTACTAATAACATGTTATTTTCAAAAATAGAGAAAAGAAACAAAAGAAATTTTGAAAGCTTAGTAACTAAGTGTTATTAAAAAGGGATAAAAAAACAACTTTTAAATAGAAAATGATAAATGAATTAAAATAAAAATTAACTATTTAACGTAAACTTAAATAAAAATTTGATTAAATCCTAATTAAATAAAAATGATTATTTAACTAAAAATGAAAATGAAACTGGTTAAAAATGAATAAATAGTCAAAAATTAAAATGCGCACGCCATGTTATACTACGCGAAACGTAGATTAATGTAACTAATGACTGTAAGTTCAATTTTGAAACTTTTCGTCCACTGATTTTACGCACAGTTGACTTTTAGTTTGCCTCATTCTCCTGTAAATCCGACAAATTTAATCAGACTGCCAGTTCGGGAATTATGCAGCATGAAATGCATGTTATGCTATGCAGATGATGCAGATGCTATGATAACTATATCAATTCAAATAATCAGGGTAAAAATTGGGATATGACAGTTTCCCCTATTTAAGTATCTTTAACCAGGGAATATAGATAAATATACTTTTCATATGATCGCATTGGAGATAGTTAAATATAAAAAGGACTCAAATATTGTCCCTGAATGCAGATGAAATGATATGTTATGAATGCATGAAGGACACTCTTTTTGGTTTGCTACGGATACGAGGTATGAGATGAACCATAGCACAATTTTTTATGATGGATGATGGACAAACATGTGGGGATTAATGGATACATATGGTAGTGGTGATCCACGGGAAATGTTAGAGACATTGGGTGAAGACTCACTAGGAATGAGAAATTGCTAGGGAAAAGACACTGGGGAAGATTCAAAGTGCTTTATCAATAACGTTCAGGCACGACCTGACAACACTTAGAATATATCAAACGGTTTTGGAGTCTTCTTATTAGAAGATCATCCACATAAACAAGACATTGGAGTCTTCTTACTAGAAGATCATCCACACAGAACAAGTCTATGACGACTCTTTATGCAGAAATCGATCAAAACAAACATAATTGGTGTTTTCCAATAAGAAAAATATCCAAGCTTCTAGAAATTCCTTAAATTGAAGAGTCACTCAAGAGCTTATAAGAATCATAAGGAAAATAAGGGTAATAAAACTCTCTGTATGCGCCAACAACAATTGGACTTTAAAATAGAATGCCAGCAACAATTGGATTATAAAACAGAAGACAACGATCAATGACAAGAACTTGGTTAATGCAAAATGGGCGCGAAACACTTTTCGGGCTATGCATGATTTCTGAATTTGCTTTATGCATGATGTGTGAATGATCATGATATGCAAATGTTGTATTTATGAAATGACATGAAATGAAGCTTGGTAAGATGCCTTATTGGTGAATGGAAATGCAAGGTGAAATCACTTGGGAGAGAAATGATCAACTAATCTGACTGCTTGCATGCTCTTCGGGAATAATCTTCTAAAAAAGATCCACCATGGAAGACTACTGCTGAGGTTCCTTGGGGGAGATTCAAATGAAAACTCATTCGGGAGTCTACTGTCGAGATTCACTACGAGATACCTATTGCCAAGATTCTACGAGAAAATACCTACTACCGAGGCCTACTAGGAAATCTTATGCCGAGATTAACCAGCGAATCTACTACCGTGATTCTGTAGGGAAATAACTTCTGCCGATGTCTACTGGGGAATCTTCTGCTGAGATCAACCAAGGAATCTACTGCCGAGATTCACTTTAAAAGAGAGGTATACATACTGTCGAGGTCTACTGGAAATCTTCTGCTGATATTAACCAAGAAATATACTGCCAAGATCAAACAAAGAATCTACTGTCGAGATTTGTAACGCCCCGATTCCAATTATTCCCATTTAGTTGAGTCTTTTTTTTAAATTGAGTGATAATTATTTTAATTGTGAATTTGGTGTGTTAAATGTTATTTTACCATTTTGAGAGTTTTCGGGGAAATTAGAATGGAGAGTATTTTAGACTTTTCTCAATTAATGATAAATTAGAAGTTAAGTGGAATTAGAATTTGTGAGAAAAATGAATTAATTGATAGTTTGGAAAATGAGAGAAAAGAAATAAAAAGAAAAAGATAGAAAGGAAAAATAGAAGGAAAATAGATAGAAAAGAGAAATAGAGAGAAATAGAGAAGGAGAAAAAGAAAAAGAGGGAAGAAGAGAAGAAAAGAGGAAAAAGGGTAGAAATCATCAAGAACAAGAGCTAGATCATTTGGAATCCGGGTAAGGGTGTGAAATCTTATTATCTTATCAATGTGTATCATTATGTATGAGTTGCTTGGATGTTTTCTTGTCTTCCATGGTTTTTTTGGAGTTTTAGGTCGAAAACGATAAAATGATTCGGAATCGATGATTTTACGGTCGAAAATCGATATAAACTGTATTGTATGATCACACTGTGTGTATGAACAATTGTTGATGGTTGTTTTGCTGTTAGAATTGAATTTGGGTGAAAAATGGGAATTTTGGGGTGGATTTGCGAAGAGGAATTTTTCTGAAAATCGCAGAGCCCGCTCAGCGTGCAGGTGCCCGCTCAGCGCGCTTTTGAAAAAATGTAACCTCACCAGGCAGTAGCAAGCCCGCTCAGCGCGCTCGAGAGGCCGCTCAGCGCGGTCTGGGACTTCAAAATTTTATCTGTTTTCTAAATTCCGTAACTTTTGATCCGTAACTCGGATCGGGACGTTCTTTATATTGTTGGAAAGCTTATGAAACGTTCTTTCTTATAAAAATGGGTTTTGAGATTGTTGGCCGATTTAATTATGTCAGAAAGTCGGAAATAGTGCTATTTAGCGACTTTTACCGTTTTGACGGTGTGTTTGAATGTGAATCGTACAATAGTGCATGGACGTGAATGTATATAGATTGTATGTGGTTGTGTGAGATGAATGCATGTATATATTGTGAATATGTATGCATTTCAAGAATGTCTTGAGTCATTATCATGTGTAGCATAATGATGTGCATTCTTGTGCTGAGGGATTCTAATGAGAATCCGCTATAACATCGTGAGCCTCTCTCGGTGGAGGTATGAGCGAAGGTTATGGACGATCGTGAGCCTCTCTTGGTGGAGGTGTGAGCGATCAGGTCGTGATCCTCTCTTGGTGGAGGTGTGAGCGATCGGGTCGTGAGCCTTTCTTGGTGGAGGTGTGAGCGATCTAGAAACATCGTGAGCCTCTCTTGGTGGAGGTGTGAGCGGTGGGTGAACATCGTATGCCCGACGGGGAGTTACTTTGGTAACGAGCGATGGTTCCAGCAGAAGTTCCTGAGTGAACTTGAGATGATTGAGTCGGTACCCGCATTGCATTTGCATAGAGTCGTGAGTCGGTCTCTATGATTTGCATTTCTCATATTTAAATGATGCATAGGTGAATAAACATTTGTGTATGTTTATGTGGAATGAGAAGTGACGAAAGTATGCCTGATGTATATGCTTGGTTTTATAGATATGGATACATTGCGATGTATATGAGTGAGTTGTGATGAATTGTGGTGAGAATGTGAAATATGTATAATTTTATGCTATTATATATAATTATATGCATTGTTATTATGATAATATTTCTCACCCTTCTGATGTTTTATGATGCTCTATGAGGCATTGCAGAGTAGGTATGCTGGTGGTCTTTTTGTGAAGCGTGTCTTCATTCTTTTGGTCGGTTGGCTCTGATATGTAGCACCGGGTAGCTAGGAGGGCTATGATTCTTTTGTGATGCATTGTATATGTATCTTGTTGATAAATGTTATGTAAAACATGAATTATGTTGGTGGATAATGCTTGGCGATGTATATATGTTGGTTGCTATTCGATGTTTTGATTTTCCGCTTTTATTCTAAATATTGAAATGTGGGTGTAAGGACTAAGTTCCTCTGTTGCAAGTTTCCCCACTGTTGCATATCAATTGTTGAGCAGGTGTTGTATGTTTTAATTTCCTAATTGATGTGACATGCCTCTTTTATACCATGTTTGTAATTATACTCTGACGAAAATTTTAATATGTGCCTAAATGATTATTTGGGGGTATAGAAAGGGGGTGTTACAAGATTCACTTAGAAAAATACTTGTTGCCGAGGTTTTAACTGGAAAATCTTCTGTCGAGATCAACCAGGGAATTTACTGCTAAGATTCACTTTGAAAGATAGGTATACCTACTGCCGAGGTCGAGTGGAAATCTTGTGTCGAGATTAACCAGGAAATCTACTGCCGAGATCAAACAGAGAATCTACTATCGAGATTCACTGAGAAAAATAATTACTGTTGAGGTTTTAACTAGAAAATCGTCTGTCGAGATTAGCCAGGGGATCTACTGAGGTGATTCTATGAGAAAAATACCTACTACCGAGGTTTAACTAGAAAATATTCTGCCGAGATTAACCAGAGAATCTTCAGTCGAGATTCTTCTTACAAACATAGAGTAGTTGACTGTAGTAACAATGTTTATCTTCACATGTAGATGAGACATGGTTCATTTTATGCTTATGATTGAATATGCTCTGATGTGCATTTGGTTAATGTATGTATGCGTGCTAATGACAATTGGTCTTTTATTGCATATCTTTGATTTTCAAGGCTTCATGTTATGGGAATATGCCAAATGAATGTGATGATATGCATGACATGACACTAGAGCAAAGAGACTTGATTACTGCATGGCAATGATTTATTCAATGACTCAAAGATTTCCAAGGTTGTCCATATGGTGGGTAAAGGATGAAAGAAAGTCATTTGCAACATGGTTTCTTGTCGAGGGAAAAATAATTTTGGTGGGAGGTCATTTCCAGCATGATTTCCCGACACTCATTATTGAATATTAATGTTCTAATACACTTTTTATGAGGGATATTTTCCATCACTAAATTAAATGATCATGATTAGTGACATTTATATTCCGTCACTAATAACAGTCCTCATTTGTTCATATTCAGATGATGAGATACCGTCAGATGTGAAAGATCTAGGCGACTTGTACTTTGCTGCTTCTGGTTCCAAACCATATATACGACCCTTCTTGTTCACTCCACCTACAACATCTAAGAAGATGATGTTGTCAGATTGATGACTAGAAACATCATCTCCAGGTGCCTCTTGTGAGTCCCTCTCAATAATCCTTTTTTCATACTCATTATGTAAATAACAATTAAGTAGAGAGGAATAATATAATCAGCCCAAACATAAAATAACATAATATTAATTGTTCATAAGAATTCACACAATCCTGAATCTAAACTAATATAATAAGCTAAAATAATCCTAAATTTTAAAGTGCAATGCAGCAATTCTTAATTTGTTTAGTATATATCAATAATATATTAAGAAAGTGGATGATCATTTCTATTTCTAATAGTCCATGAAAGTGGATGATCATTTCATGTATGCTAGATATATGTTTTACATGACATATTGTTGCTGGAACAAAGCTAACACATGCACCCTGCCTTAGTTATGCAGCATGTCCATTTTATGCTAGAGGCAATAAAAGCATAAGCATATATTGAAATTTCAATATCCTATCACTATATGCTATGAGGCACACTACTTTTCTCTATTTTGGAACCCAGATAAATAAATGCATAACATGATTTTGTAGGTGAGTGAGATATTTCATTGTATGCCAGTTATCAAAATAAATAAATAATAATAATATGTATGTGTTTTAGTAGGATAATAGCATGGAACATCAATGCTTGTTGTGTCTCCTACTATATATCATATGTGCACAATCATGATCTTGAAACCTTCAATGTATTGAACTGTGTTCTTTTAAAATAAAATTTAAAAAAGTTTATGAAATTGTAACTTATGGCAACCATCTCTGATTTTGAAGACACCCACTTGTTTGGGTTACCATTTACTCGGTGTGTCTTTTGAAATAACTCCCAACAAGTTGGATTTGTATCTGAGAATTTTTTATATAAAGAAAAAAATATAAATCAATGCTAATTAAAATAAAAATATTTAACATAACAAAAAAAATTAAATTTCTAACTAATCTCTTATAGTGCTCAGTTTTTGGAATTGATCCTCCAGTGTGTAGTGGACCATTCTTCATCCGAAGATCTTTTATTGTGAGTGTTAATTTCTGACTTTCTTTTCCACTTATCATCATTCCATTTTTCTTCTAATATCTTGCGCATTTCAATAGGAATCCAATCACCTGGATCAATCTTCTTTCTCACCCTATACATTGTGTTTGAGTATGCATCAGAGGCTTTATGATCAAATATCTTCTTAATTTCTTTCTCATGTTTAGGTAGCCACTTGTACTTTCTCTACAATATAGATAATATAAGTTAATAGAAAAAAAATATTATATTAGACTTCAAATGGATTCTATATACAAATGGATTCGATACAGAATCTATACTTCAAATGGATTCTAAATGTAATTAATGTCCATACTAAATAAATTTAAGACAGTATAGCACTAGTAAAACAATATCCAAATTTAAGACAGTAAAGCACTAATATGTTGATAATTTCACTAGTAAAACAGTATAGCAACATAAAATTTAAGACTCACAATATCCAAATTCAAGGGTGGTGATAAGCATAAAGTATAGCAGCATAAAGGATTGAATCAACATAAAGTATATCAACATAAAGGATTGAATCATGAACTTGCACTAGTAAAACAGTATAGCAACATAAAGTTCCAGGGAATGTGTGGTTGCGACATTATTTTAATTCTACATAATTTTGATTCTACAAATTTTGATTCTACAAATATTTATTTTAAAATAGTATATGAGATAAGTAAATTAAGGACTACAAAACTTTTCATAGTTTAGATGACAACAATTACACTTATCACACCCTAGGCTGAAACAAAATATATATAAGCACCTTAATTAATAATCACTCACATCTTCGCCATTCAATACAGATGCATCTCGCGAAGGCTTGGAATTCGTTTCTTAAAGGGCGTTGTAGAGTGCGGAAGATAAATTCAATTTGGTTTATTACTTGTTGGATCATTTGGAGGGCAAGAAATAATATCTTGTTCAAAGGTGCATTGTACGACGTTGACGATATTGTTAGTGAAATTAAAGTCATGTCGTGGAATTGGTTGATCTTAGGGCAAGTTGATAGTAAGAAATATAGGTTGTATGAATGGTATAAATTCCCATTCGACTTTTTGTGATTGTCATTTTGAACATTGGTGTTTGTAGTTCTTTTGATTTGAGATTTACTTAATCTCCCATCAACGAAGTTGCTTATCAAAAAAAAAAATACAGATGCATCACTCACATCTTAATTATTAATCAACTGTCAACACTTTCTTACGTGCAAAAGGGAGTAGATATCAACAGAGTAATATATATATATATATATATATATATATATGCTTATATCTATTTGTAGCAACATAAAACAGTATAGCAATATATGTGTCTGAACATTCATATATATAATTTGATTCTACAAATATATATTTTAAAACAATATAGCACCATATATATTTTCAAATAGTATAGCAACATAAAACAGTATAGTTGTATATATGTCTGAACTTTCATATATATATATATAAAGCAAAAAAGTGAATTACTCTAAATATAGTATGTTTAACTCATCCCCATACTTTCATACCTCAAACTCTCCAAGCCACAATTCGTTCACAGCTTTATATTCTTCCTTGCCCTTCATCTCTCCATAGTTTGCCCAAGACACCACAAACTTACGTTTGATGATTTTTGCAATCTCACGCGTAGGCTGAATTGGAGGGTCAAATCTACAAAAAATTTAAAGAAATTGTAAATAGGAACATAAAAAGCATCCACAATTTCCTTAACAGTGTGTAAATAGGAACATTAAAATAGGAACAGTGTGTATAGAAGCAAACAATGTGTAAATAGGAACATAAAAATAAGAACAGTGTGTATAGAAGCAAACAATGTGTAAATAGGAACAGAAATATATGATCTCATTGAAGGGCAAAATGTAACACCCCGAAATTATAATTAATTATTTAATTAATTATTTATGAATTATTTGTGAATTTTCGTGGAATTATGGAGTACATTTGAGGATGTGGTGATGTCATATGTGGGGTAGTGTTGGGATTTAGTGGTGTTGAGAAATTATGGTAATTTAAATAACTTAATTAGAATTATTTGGATTTCAAATAACTAATTGGAATTTTTTGGAGTTTAGAAACTATACTAGTTATTTTGTTGTTATTAGTAAAATAATAGTTATAATATTATTTTATTAGAATTGGAATAAATAAAGAGTGTAGAGAAATTAAGGGCATTATAGTAATGTTTGTTGGAGTAAGTGAGGGTGAATGAGGAATACCCTAATAGGGGTCCAAGGGTTAAAGTAGGGAAAAGAGATAATTGAGATTACAATCGTAACATTTTGGAACGAGAGAACGAAGAGAAGAGCAATTGTAGAAGAGAGAAGGGGAAGAACGCGAAGAGGCTAGGGCAAGGATTTTTCACCGTAAGAGGTTTAGAATCGTCAAATCTAATGTAAGGGTGGGATTCTAACTCTATAACGGGATGATATAATGATGGGTATGGGGATTTTGATTGCTATGATTCTTGTGATGTTGTTTATGATTGTCTTGAATGTTTTGTTGTGGGTTGAATATTGTTGTGTTGTAATTGTTACAATTGTTGTTGTGATTGTGTTATATGATATGAAAATTGATGTTATAATTTTGTTTGGGTTGTTGTATAATCTATGTAATGTATGGGTTAGATATCATGAACTTAGGATTTGGGGATTTGTTATATTCTTGAAAACCCTAACATGAATCTATGTTTCAATCTATGAAATTGATGATTTATAAATCTTATGATGTTTCTATATTGAATTCCATGAATGGGTATGTGTATAGAACATGATTTAGTGCATATATGTATGTTTGAGTTTCACTTGAAATGCTTGATTTGAGATTTTGGTGAAAATTAGTAAAGCTTAGAATCTTGTTTTTATGATCCTAATAGTTGCTATATGATATATATAGGTTGTATAACCATTTATTTCATGAAAAATGATGGATTAAGGTGGATTTATGGTGCAAATTCGTGCTGGACAGTAGCATTTACCCTACAGTAATTATATTGTTTTTTTGACAACAATTTTGAAAAACTTAGAACTTCCATAACTTTTGACTCGAGTGTCCGTTTGACGCACCATTTGAACCGTTGGAAAGCTAAAATTATGTTCTAACTTATAAAAATATTTTCAAACACAGTAGAGGAATTTTTTCGAATCGATATACCTTTCCGTGTGTAATGTTGTGTAATTGTTGAACCGGGTGTACGCTATTAATCGTGTGAATGTTGTATGAACTTGTATGATTGAATTGCATTGTATGTTGCTGCATAATGATTATGATGGCCTGTAATGGCAACTGTTGAGGGCTTATGCCTTGTTGTTGCGTAACGTTGTTGTTGTTGTGGGACGTTGTTGTTGTGGTGTGACGCTGTTGTTGTTGTTGCACGTTGTTGCTGTTGTTGTATGACGTTGTTGTATGATGTTGTTGTGTTGCCTCTATTTATTGGCAAAAATAAGATGTGTGCTTATGACAGTGTTGAATTGTTGTTGTTGTTATTGTCGCATTCATAACGTTGTCGCATACATATCATCAAAGTTGGGAGCTTATGCTCTGTAAGTTGGCCTGGATTGGCTAAAGTTGAAAGTCGAAGGCTTATGCCTTGTTGATGCCTCTATTAATTAGCAATATTAAGTTAAGGGCTTTGCCCTGTTGGTACCACATGCATCTGCACAGTAAAGAGTTGCATTGTTATTTTGTTGTTGATGACATGACATTGAATTGTATAGTTGATGATGATTTGTGTTGATAATTATGCATGTCCTATGATAACATGTACTATGATGTTTGTTGTTGTTGTGAAGGTGTGAGATGTGGAATGAATAGCTATGCATGATATAATTTTGTATACTTATTATTATATCTCTTTTTATATTGTTATGATATCTCACCCCTTCTGTTGAATGTCCCCCTTATCTGGGCGACGCGCAGGTAATCCGCAGTAGGAGATCGGATGTGAGTGGAAGATGAAGTCTTCTGTTTATGCTTTAGTGTCGGTGTCTGCTCTGAAATGTAACACTGGGGTGTCAGAACGCATTTATGTTTATTTGATTATTAAGGATTATTTGGTTTTATTTCCTTACATTGATATTATGTTTTATTACTAATATGAAGTATATTTTCCGTTGTTTTAATGAAGATGGATTTCCGACATAATTTACTATATTATTTTTTTTTGATAAGCAATATCATTAAAAGGAGATTAAGGAAATCTCTAACCAAGGAATACAAACACCACGAATTACAATAAATCGAGCGGATACTTATACCACTTATATAAACTACACTTCTTACTATTCATTTGGCCAAGGATCAACCAATTCCACGAGGTAATCTTAATATCGACAATAATATCATTAACGTTGTAAAACGCATCTTCAAACAAAATCCTATTTCTAGCCCTCCAAATAATCCAACAAGTGATTAACCATAATGCATACGTCTTCCCAACAATTCTACGATTTTGGAACTTCGCAGACCACGCCAAAGCATGAAGGATGCAGTTAAGATCATTGACCATACATATATCCAACCACTCACAAATGTTTTTCCAAACCATAACCGATTTACAACAAGAGAAAAATAGATGGTTAGAGTCCTCAACCTCATGGAAACAAAACATACACACCTTATCATGGACATTATCAATAATTCTTCTCGCCGCCAAATTCGCTCTAGTTGGCAACCTATCTAACACCATCCTCCACGCAAAAATTTGAACTTTAACCGGAATCGAGGATTTCCAAAAAATCTCGAGCAAACCTGCAGTATGCTGATCAATATCAAAAACAGTACCTACATTATTCAGCACATCGTAAAATGAGGACACTGAGTATTCCTTCGCATCATTGAGAGTCCAAGACCAAACATCTTTGGTATTAAGGTGAATAGAAACCGTATCCAGCAAGTGACAACACTCAGACCACTAGGGCTCTAACGCTTCTGCAGGAACCATCAAGAACTTCTTCACATTCCACCTCCAGCTATCCCCATGCCAACCACCCATCTCCCTAATAGTGCAGCAAGAAACTCTGCATGCTTCAAACACATTAGGAAACAAAAATTTCAAGGCCATATGCCCGAGCCAAACAGTCTGCCAGAAAGCCACGATAGAACCGTCTCCTACCGCACACTCGATGAATTTATCAAAACTAACAGCAGAATCAGGGCCATTAAGGGAAAGAATGTCCTTGATCCAAAGGGAATCATTCTTGGAACAACCAGCATCCTTGGAAAACTGAACTTTCAGGCTCAGATTACCGTACCTGTTTACTAGCAACGACCTCCAATTTTCTTTACCTCCATGGTGGAATTTCCATAACCATTTAGCAAGGAGAGCACGATTGAATCGCCCTACGTGTTTAATTCCCAAACCACCTTTATCCTTAGATTTGCAAATGGCATTCCAAGAAATCCAAGACACAAACTTTTTATTAGACGCTCCAGCCCAAAGAAAACGGCGTTGAATAGCTATGATTGCGTTTATAACTTTCTCCAGAGCCTTAAAGAAGCTCAAATGGTGAATTAGCAGATTAACGAGAACCGAGTTAATAAGTGTCACCCTGTCCCCAATAGAAAGATTCCTACCATTCCAAGCTGACAACCTATTTCTCAAGCACGAGACAACCGGCTCCCAGAAATCACACCGGCGATGATTTCCACCAACCGTTATACCAAGGAATTTGAAAGGGAAACTACCAGATTTGCAATGAAGAAACTGCTCAGCCGCATTCTTAAAATCGTCATCAATCCCATTACCATATAAACAGCTTTTAGAGAAGTTGATCTTCAAACCTGAAGATAGTTCGAAAGCCCTGAGAATCACCTTGAACACCCAAAGATTAGATAGAGAGCCATCACCTATAAGAACCATATCATCGGCAAACTGTAGAACACTAGCAGAAGGGCTACCATTAACTCTGAATTCTGACAAAAGGTTGGAAGCAATCACATTTCTAACCAAGATAGCCAATCCCTCCGAAACAATGACAAACAAGTAAGGGGATAACGGATCACCCATCTTCAGGCCCCTTCCCGCCTTGAAATCCTTCGTTGGACTGCCATTAATAAGAATAGACAAAAAACAATTGAACACAGACCCTCGGATCCACTTCATCCATTTAACCCCAAAACGCATCTTTAATAGCATGTCTTCTAAGTACGACCAATCAACGCAATCGTAGGCCTTTGCAAAATCAACTTTAAACATCAAGCAATTCTTCTTATTCCTTTTTTAGTAATCAATAATTTCATTAGCCATCAATACTCCGTCATGAATCTAGCGACCTGGAATAAACGTCGATTGAGAAGGTGAAATCAATTGGTGGATAACCTTGCCCAATCTTTTAGACATCATCTTGGAGATCGTTTTCTGAACGCAACTAACCAAGCTTATAGGCCTGAACTCATCAAAGCTTTGAGGATTATTCACCCTAGGAACAAGCGAAATAAAAGAAGAAGAAAACACCTTTGGCAGGTAACTAGTATTGAAAAACTCCAAAACACAATTAGTGAAATCCCCTCCTAAAATGTCCCAGCTAGCCTTGATGAACATGAAATTGAAACCATCCACCCCTGGGCATTTGTTTCCCTCGCAACTGAACACAACACATTTAACGTCCTCTGTACTAAACTCCTCCTCAAGCATATTCCTATCAACCTCGTCAAGAACAGCCAAGTTATGATAACTGCCCCGAAATCTGATAGAATTCTGGTTCCTGAATCTGCCTTTAAAATAAGCTAAAGCTTCCCTTTTAATCAAAGCAGGATCTTCCACTAGCATCCCTTCCAATTTGATTGCAGAAAAATTATTGAACCGATTCCTCATCTTCAATGAATCATGAAAGAACTTCGTATTTAAATCCCCATCTGTGAACAATCTTCTACGGGATTTCTGGCTCAGCATACTTTCCTTAATTCTCAGGTGCTTCCACATATCTTCCTGGGCTTTCAACCTCTCCTTACACACAACTTCATCCTGGCTCCCTAAATCTTCCTCCTCCAACAATTCATTAAAATTAAGCTTCTGAACATTAACTTCAATCTGGAGATCAACCCAACCGAAAACTACGGAGTTCCAAACACGCAAATTCGATTTTAGGGACTTCAACTTATTAAGGAAAACATCACAGCACGAACCAGTGAAAGAATAAGAATTCCAAGCTTTCTTGACAAACGGAAGAAAACCTTTATGGTCTAACCAACAATTGAATGACCTAAAAGGCTTAGGTCCCCAGTTGACGTTGTTGGTCTTCAGCCAAACAGGTCGGTGATCCGACACGTCTCTATCACCCACCACTTGATTCTTCAGAGACAAAAGAGAAATAGCCAAGTCATCTGCCAGAATCCTATCTAATCTACTTCTACTCTTCCCGTTAGAATTAAACCAAGTAAATTTACTACCGATCACCGGTAAATCCAACATATTAAGGTCTTCAATAAATGAGTAAAAATCCCTCATTTCACCATTGTTATTACCTGATATGCCAATCCTTTCCTCCCCACTTTTAATTGCGTTAAAATCACCACCAATGATCTAAGCACCACCAGGAAAATGACTCTTCGTTTCAATCAACTCTCTCCATAATCTCCTTTTATTCGCAATACCGCATGGAGAGTAAACGTTAACCACTGTTAACAAATGGTCCTTCCACAAGAATAGGATACCCAGAAAACCAGTCCCACGGAAACTAGAACAAGCTGTCAACTTACTCCCCTTCCACATGGCAAGGATTCCACCTGACTTGCCAATAGAGTTATAACAGACCACTCAACATCCTGATTCCTCTGTAAGCTAGAAACAATAGAGTTATCCATCTCAGGAATTTTATATTCCTGGATAAGACAGATATCTGCATTCCCCTTAATAAGGATTTGAGAGACTCTCCTCCTCTTAATAGAGTTGCAGCACCCACAAACATTAAATGAAACTAGATTCATTGACCACCAATAGCCACATCCTTCTTTCTAGACCTTGCGTCTTTATCTTCCTTGTCCAATCTCCTCAATAGACCATCAAAATCAACATCATCTACATCACCTGAAACCCCCAACTTTCTTATCGACTTTCTCACCTTGGATGGAACATCATCAAGCATCCTACGACATCTAGAATTTCCCCTTTCCAAGTCGTATCAGTGATCGATTCGCAACACAAAGGCGACTCAGACTCAAGAGAAGAGTTCCTTTCAGTACGTCTTTTAGACTTCACCAAGTCAAAGCTCCTGGTATGTGGATCCTCATCATGGGCCTTCATGGAAGATTGAAGCAAGGTAGAAAAATAGGAAGGTTTGAAAGGAATATTAATGCAGTTGTATACCTCATGAAGAGATTTTTTCTTCTTAGTTTTGGCCCAATAAAAAGCCCCAACTAGTCCCCCTGAGGGCCTAGACAAAGGTTTTGCACACCCTAAGTCCATAACAATATCTCCATTGGAATTGACATTCTGAACTAAATCCGTGATTTTGTCAATGCCAACCACAATACTAGCTGACTTATCATCCACTGGGTGGGCCCCAATAACCTCCTCTCCTATTACAATAGTAGGTTCAGTACAACTATCCCCAACAGGTGTCAGAATAGCATCAGAATAAACCTTATTCCTATTGCCCCTAGCCCCTCCTTTCTTTCCACCAAAATCAAAAGTATCACCAACAAATGAATTAATTATTAATAATTTTCAAGTGGTATGTGTTACATGTCGTATATATGAGCAAGTGAATGGTTGAAGTAACATCCTAAATGCTGAATTTTATTTTAATTTTACTCCGATAATTATATTATAAAATACGCGGGGGAAAATTAGGGTGTTACAATTGGTATCAGAGCAGGTCGGTCTGTCCGACCAAGTTGTCTAATGTTGTTTGTCCCTTAGTACGCGGCAAGTGTGTGAAACACTGTCGGTGCTTTCTTGCTTTTCTAATAGATTGTATGCAGGAGTAGGTTTGAAGATAAGTGGGGGAGAAGTTTTGCTTCTCAAATATGTTTCGGTTGTAAGATGTTGGTTCAGTATGCTGCTGATGGCGATAGTGCAAGTATTGTTGAAGTTTTGTTGTTTCCTGAATCCAAAGATGACATGGATTCAAGATTTTGTTTGTTAATCAAGTTAGAACATCTTGAGGGAGGATGATCAGACATTGTTGATGTTTACTTCTCGAAGGATGAGGAGCAATGTAACGGTTGTTGATATATGAGTAGAGTGTAAATACTTGATGTTTCTGAAGGTGGTTGTTAAGTAACAAGGATAATTTTTAGAAGATAGAATTTAGAAAGTTGCGATGTTCGGCGCTGCTGGTGGACTGTGAAGTTGTCGGTTTGAGTAGCCCTTGCGTAAGATGTCGACGCTTGAACGGTGATAGAATGATAGATTGTTGCAGACCGTGTCGTGGGATCCTTGTGAGTGACTGTAAAAGTTGTTGATGTTGTTGGAATGTTCTGAATCGCGAGTCAGAGTCAAAAAATGCGAGGAGATGAGTACAATTTCAAGGATGGTAAGTGTTGGTACTGGTGCAAAGAAATTCTGTTCAGATGTTATCGTAAGGTGTGTAATAGTATGTCGCTGCATGACGTCGGTGTTCGCATTTTTGGATAACTTTGGAAATTTATATCTTGTGTTCCGAGTATCGGATTGATGTTCTGTTTGAACCTATGAGGAGATAAAAATATATTATATCCTATGAAAGTGTTTTCAAATACGGTAAATGCATTCCTATGTGGATGGACTCTGAAGTCGGTTACGGAACTAAAGGCTTTTTGGGCATAAATGGTTATTATCGCAGTTGTTCGAGACGAGGTCAAGCGTAATACGTTGTTGGCGAATAAGCTGAGAAATGAAATGTTCGGCATTAAAAAAAAAGATGTGAAAGTATTGGAGAAGTGCATAGAGGTGCGGCTTATGATGATTAACAATGATTAGAATGAATATGTCCTTTTAAAGGAAGATGCTTTTAAGAGGAATTAGAGTCGTGTTTATGATGCCCAGGTAGTGGCATGTGTAAAAGAAGAAGTGGAGAGGTTCTATGACCAAAACGGTGTGGAATGGCATTGTGAGATTTCAATTGGAACGAGACGACGTGTAATGTACTGGCATAGTAGTAATTCTTGAGTTGGTGAATACTTAACCTTCGTGAGAGGCTAAGTGAGTTTAATATGGACCATGTAATATGTTGAGCGTTGGTGTCTCATTGACAAGATCGAATGAGAGGGAAGTTATGGGAGTATTTGTAAACCTCATTGGAAATTATTGGATTTTGGTGCTTTAAGTGACTTGAGTACAAGTTCTAAAGGAACACTATTATAGTTTGGTAACGAGGGTTTATACTTCATTATGGTTGTCGGCTATCTATTGAAAAATTGAGGAACTGATCACCCTTAATCTCTTGTTGATAGTAGACGAGATCGTGTTGGATGGTATAGACGTGTCTTGCTATCTTAATAGTGTGTAAACTGATTGATGTATATCGTGAGGATAGTCGCTCACCAGTTTGTGGGAATTAATAGAGGAATGGCTACGAAAGAGTTTAAACGTAGTGCACAATTCGGAGTAGCGGGTTTATATGCGAGCTAACGTCGCAAAGTGAAAGATTGAGAATATCAAGTGAACAACGATTTTATGGTGGATGTTAAAGAAAGTCTGAAACTAGATTGAAACTTATAAACCATATAGTTAACGAAAATTTTAATGAGGACGGTGACTTAAGATGGATGATCAGAGTTGCGTAGCTGAAGCGTGATGTGGCGCAGTTGCTATGCGTGTACGACTCGTTAGAAGTGAAGGACTAAATATCAGAAGCCTATGGGAATGATATGCCTTGATCTACATGCTTAATTTGGTGGATTACTGATATAAGGATGGTGTGATAGGATATTGTGTTTTCTCGTAAATATTTGTTAATTTTATAAGGATATTATTGTGGTTGTTGTTTGATGGTAAGTTGTGTGTATATTTGTTGAGTTATACTGTTAAGTTGACGTTATAATGATTTTGTTCCCGTTGCCGTGATGTTGTTGTTGGTTACCGTAAATGATGAATAATACTCCATAATATGACGAAGTTGATTATGTTGGCTATGTTGATGTCACTATAAGGGCGATACGACGATATGGATAGAGTTGTTGATATTTTGTTGATAATTGACATACATATATATACGGGAATGAAATTGTGTAAGTGTTTCGGTGTTGAAGATGTTAAGATGATAATGTGATGTTGTATATCCAAGTATAAGTGTGTCACTACTTTAAATGTTGATATGTCAAAATATTGTTGAAGTGGTTGATAAGTTATTAACGATTATGTCGCGAGGGTGATGAATGATTAACATGTGTGTATTTGATTTAAATCGTGTTGAGTTATTGTTATGTCGGGAAAGTAGTGGTCGAAGTGTTGCCAAATGTGACTTGGGGATCAAAGAGTTAGATGCAGAATTCGCGTAAGAGTGGTAGTATCGAGTAGATTTTCGAGGACGAAAATATTCTAAGTAGGGGAGAGTTGTAACACCCCGAAATTATAATTAATTATTTAATTAATTATTTATGAATTATTTGTGAATTTTCGTGGAATTATGGGATGCATTTGAGGATGTGGTGATGTTATATGTGGGGTAGTGTTGGGATTTAGTGGTGTTGAGAAATTATGGTAATTTAAATAATTTAATTAGAATTATTTGGATTTAAAATAATTAGTTGGAATTTATTGGAGTTTAGAAACTATACTAGTTATTTTGTTGTTATTAGTAAAATAATAGTTATAATATTATTTTATTAAAATTGGAATAAATAAAGAGTGTAGAGAAATTAATGGCATTATAGTAATGTCTGGTGGAGTAAGTGAGGGTAAATGAGGAATACCCTAATAGGGGTCCAAGGGTTAAAGTAGGGAAAAGAGAGAATTGAGATTACAATCGTAACATTTTGGAACGAGAGAACGAAGAGAAGAGCAATTGTAGAAGAGAGAAGGGGAAGAACGCGAAGAGGCTAGGGCAAGGATTTTTCACCGTAAGAGGTTTAGAATCGTCAAATCTAATGTAAGGGTGGGATTCTAACTCTATAACGGGATGATATAATAATGGGTATGGGGATTTTGATTGCTATGGTTCTTGTGATGTTGTTTATGATTGTCTTGATTGTGTTGTTGTGGGTTAATATTGTTGTGTTGTAATTGTTACAATTGTTGTTGTGATTGTGTTATATGATGTGAAAATTGATGTTATAATTTTGTTTGGGTTGTTATATAATCTATATAATGTATGGGTTAGATATCATGAACTTAGGATTTGGGTATTTGTTATATTCTTGAAAACCCTAACATGAATCTATGTTTCAATCTATGAAATTGATGATTTATATATGTTATGATGTTTCTATATTGAATTCCATTAATGGGTATGTGTATAGAATATGATTTAGTGCATATATGTATGTTTGAGTTTCACTTGAAATGCTTGATTTGAGATTTTGGTGAAAATTAGTGAAGCTTAGAATCTTGTTTTTATGATCCTAATAGTTGCTATATGATATATATAGGTTGTATAACTATTTATTTCATGAAAAATGATGGATTAAGGTGGATTTATGGTGCAAATTCGTGCTGGACAGTAGCATTTACGCTACAGTAATTTTACTGTTTTTTTGACAGCAATTTTGAAAAACTCAGAACTTCCATAACTTTTGACTCGGGTGTCCATTTGACGCGCCGTTTGGACCGTTGGAAAGCTAAAATTATGTTCTAACTTATAAAAATATTTTCAAACAAAGTAGTGGAATTTTGTCGAATCGATATACCTTTCCGTGTGTAATGTTGTGTAATTGTTGAACCGGGTGTACGCTATTAATCGTGTGAATGTTGTATGAACTTGTATGATTGAATTGCATTGTATGTTGCTGCAAAATGATGATGATGGCCTGTAATGGCAACTGTTGAGGGCTTATGCCTTGTTGTTGTGTGACGTTGTTGTTGTGGTGTGACGTTGTTGTTGTTGTTGCACGTTGTTGTTGTATGACGTTGCTGTATGATGTTGTTGTGTTGCCTCTATTTATTGGAAAAAATAAGATGTATGCTTATGCCAGTGTTGAATTGTTGTTGTTGTTATTGTCGCATTCATAACGTTGTCACATACATATCATCAAAGTTGGGAGCTTATGCTCTGTAAGTTGGCCTGGATTGGCAAAAGTTGAAAGTTGAAGGCTTATGCCTTGTTGATGCCTCTATTAATTGGCTATATTAAGTTGAGGGTTTTGCCCTGTTGGTACCACATGCATCTGCACAGTAAAGAGTCGCATTGTTATTTTGTTGTTGATGACATGACATTGAATTGTATAGTTGATGATGATTTGTGTTGATAATTATACATATCCTATGATAACATGTACTATGATGTTTGTTGCTGTTTTTTTTTTATAAGCAAATTCATTAATAGAGATTAAGGAGATCTCCTACCAAGGAACTACAACCAACAAAATACAGAATCATTACAGAAAATCTAATGGGAACTTGTACCACTCGTACAGCCTACACTTCTTACTATCCTTCCCACCAAGAATCAGCCAGTTCCACGAATACATTTTGATATCACTCACCTAACCAAACCGACTGCTAGAAAGCAACTCCTGAACGATAATTCACCTAACCAAACCGACTGCTAGAAAGCAACTCCTGAACCCCCTCCTATAGAACAGTCCAAGAAACTACAGAAATTATCCCTGTGCTCAGAAGCTGTTACAGACATGATGTCCTTCATCCAGAGCGAATCCGAACTCTGGCTGCCACGATCAACATAAGTATACGCCTTAATACTGAGGTTACCATATCTTAAAGTAAGGAATTGTCTCCAGATTTCATTCCCTCTTGTATGGAACTTCCAAATCCATTTTGCAAGGAGAGCACGATTGAAACGACCAATGTGTTTAATACCGATGCCGCCTTGCTCCTTAGTTTTACAAACTGCATTCCAAGACACCCAAGGAACGAATCCGTGATTAGAGTTACCAGCCTACAAGAATCGACGTTGAATAGCGATGATTTCCTTCACTACTTTCTTTGGAGCTTTAAAGAAAGCAAGATGATGAATTGGCAGATTAACCATAACCGAGTTAATAAGGGTAACTCTACCACCCATCGACAAATTCCTACTAGTCCACTTGTTCAATCTGTTTCTCATACAAACCAGCATCGGATTCTAAAATGAGTACCTACGATGATTACCGCCCACCGAAAGACCAAGAAAACTGAATGGGATGTTTCCAGATTTGCAGTGAAGAAACAATTCAGCAGCAGAGAGCAAAGCTGAATCAATCCCAATCCCGTACAGGCAGCTTTTCGAAAAATTAATTTTAAGATCGGAGATCAATTCAAAGGCTCTCAAGATAGTCTTGAAGGCTCAGAAATTAATAAACGAGCCATCACTAATGAGCAATGTATCATCAGCATACTGGAGTAATTTGACAGTAGGGTGGCCATCTATCTTGAACTCAGATAACAAATTACTAGTAGAGGCAGAATTCATCAGACTAGCCAGGCCTTCAGCAGCAATGGCGAAAAGAAAAGGAGCAAGGGGATCACCCTGCTTCAATCCCCTTCCAACCTTAAAGTCTTTCGAGGGTCTTCCGTTGATCAGAACGGACATATAACTGTTGAAAACCGAGCCTCTAATCCATTTAATCCACTTACTCCCAAATCCCATCTTGATAAGCATATCTTCCAAGTAGGTCCAATCCACACAATCATAAGTCTTAGAGAAATCGACTTAAAAAAACAAGCATTCCTTCTTGAACCTCTTAGCGTAATCTGCTATCTCAGAAGCCAACAGAACTCCATCGAAAATCTGGTGCCCCGCAATGAATGCAGATTGCGAAGGGGATATAAGTTTGTGTATGACTTTCCTCAGCCTGCCTATAAGCGACCTAGAAATAATCTTAAGCACGCAACTCACAAGGCTAATAGGCCTGAAGTCTTCTAGAAATTGAGGGTTATTGATCTTCGGGACCAAAGTAATGAAGGACGATGCGAATAGCTTAGGCAAGTACCCTGTATTAAAGAATTCCTGAATGCAGTTCTGAAAATCCTCACCCACAATTTTCCAACAAGATTTAATAAACTTGAAGTCGAAACCGTTGACTCCCGGACACTTATTATCATCGTAATTAAACACTGCCTCTTTCACCTCAGCTGAACTGAAATCAGCATCAAGAAAGTTCTAATCATCCTCATCCAAACGCGCCACTGATAGACAATCACTTCTGAACTTAAGCAGGTTATCGTTGTTGAATCTATCCTCAAAGAATTTGAAAACTTCTGCTTTGATATCCTCTGGCTCATCTACTAGCTTACCTCTCACTTTAATTGCAGAAATATGATTCGAACGGGTTCTCGACTTCAAGGAATTATGAAAAAATTTAGTGTTAAGGTCACCATCCTGGACCCAACTGACCCTGGCTTTTTGAGCCAGCATACTCTCTTTCAAACGCAACTGCTTCCACATTTCCTCCTGAACCAGTAAATATTCCCTCCTGGACACATCATCAAGGAGACACGAAGCAGAATCAGAGCCATTCTCAAAGAGATTAAGTTTCTAAATGTTCTCCTCAATCTCCAAATCCAGCCACCCAAACACTTCTCTATTCCACACACGCAAGTCAGCTTTAAGAGCTTGCAGTTTCTTAATAAGGATGTTGCATTTCGAACCACCAAAATTGTACGAGTTCCAAGAGTTTTTGACAAAAGGAATTAACTCCTTATGAGAGAACCAACAATTGTAGGTCCTAAATGGTTTAGGACCCCAATTGACAAAGCTGGACTTCAACCACACTGGACAATGGTCCGAGACATCACGGAGACCAATCTCTTGATTCTTCAAGGAAAGGACAGAAATAGCGAGGTCATCCACAAGGATTCGATCTAGCCTACTTCTACTCTTACCATTCGAATTAAACCAGGTGAAATGATTACCGGAGACCGGGAGGTCCACCAGATTCAATCTCTCAATGAACTCGTTGAACTCCTCCATTTCTCTTCTATGGAACACACTAGAGCCTCTTCTCTCCTCCCCATTTTTAACAGAGTTGAAATCACCCCCCATAATCCATCCTCCTCCTGGGAACCTACCCTTTAACTTAACTAACTCCCTCCACAACCTCTTCTTATCAGAGAACCCACACGGAGAGTAAACATTAACCACAATCAGAACATGAGATTTCCACAAGATCTGCACACCCAGGTAACCATTGCCACGAAAGCTAGAGATAGCCTTAATCGAACTACTGTTCCACAGAGTGAGAATACCACCTGATCTGCCTACAGAGTTCACAGCAGACCACTCGACATCCAAATTTCTCCATAAACTATCTATAATTCCTACATCCATCTTAGTAACTTTAGTCTCCTGCAGCAGGCAGATATCTGCTTTACCTCTCAAAATAGAGAGAGAGATTCTCTTCCTTTTGAGAGCACTACAGCACCCTCTCACGTTGTACGACATAATATTCATTTACCACTGCTAGCAACACCCAACATTCTAGATCTTGCTTCCTTGTCGTTACTATCGAGTTTCCTCAATAATCCAATTAATCCCTCATCATCCATATCACCTTGGATACACAGTTTTTTCAGGGACAAACTCACCTTATTAGGAACTTCGTCAAGGGCCTTACGGCATCTCACATTACCTCTTTTAACATCTGTATCAGTAATAGATTCACGGCACAAGAGAGAAGAACTAGACGCGTTTAGGGAACTTCTACCAGATTTCTTCTTATTAGCCACCCTGCCAAATCTCCCATTATGTTTTTCCTCTGAAGATTTCAATGCCGAATGAAGAAGAGTGGAGAAATAGGAGGGGGTGTAAGGAATCTTAATACAGTCATACACCTCATGGAGGGGTTTCTTCTTCTAAGTCCTTCCCCAATTAGAAGGCCCAACTAAACCTCCTGGGGGCCCAGAAATCGGGTTAGGGAGCCCCAGGTCCACCACTAACTCACCTTTAAAATTAAAACCTGGATCAGCGTTAATCTCCTGACTAATTTCATTTTCTGGCAAAGTAATATCAGTTCTCCTCCCAAGAAACTTATCACCTTTACTATCAATCACACTACACAATAAAGTATCAGCATCGTTCCCAACAGAAGGATCCTGACTAATCACTGTTTGGGTCTTCCCAATGCTATCCCTGGGCCCTACGCCTGTATCCCTCAACCCTTGACTTACCCCAACATAGGATAGATTGTCAGAATTGATGCAGCCACCTTCTGAACCTCGTTCTACTTGTACGCTTCCTCTGGCATCCTCCTCGGTTTTAGAGAAATAAAACTCATCACTCACTTCATCAACAAAAGTTTCCCACGCGCCATCACAGACTGAAGGGAGAGAGGAGTTGAAATCATCTGAGTCGATAATCTCGTCTGCGCCGTCTAACAGAGACGTAACTCTACCACACGAAAAATCTTCCATAATGGAGATAGTATAATCAATACCATCCACCACTACCTCAAACCTCCTGTTTAGAATCACAACGTGACTAGTTCTGATTAACAATCTTGCTACGTCAAGATATACCTTGCTTCTAGTTACTTCATCACACTTGATAAAAGAACCTAGTTTTGACGAAATCAAACTAAAACTCTTGTCATTCCAGGCAAAACAAGGGAGCCCATAGCACTTAATCCAGACGAACCTATCTTTATCAGAATACTCCGGAGTCCAAAGTTGAATTTCTTTGAACCACACGTCAAGCCATTCCCTATTCTCCCTGACATATACATCTATATCTCCTCCTGTAATATCTTCCAAGAAACATGAAGAGGCTCCAAGGGGGGTAGCCTTTATATTAAAGATACCTTCTTCATTGATGATACTTTGGATATTGAAGGCATTACCTTCCTCCAAAACAATACCTACTCTCCCACACTGAAGTCTAACCTTCCAATCTTCATCCACCTCAAGAATAAGTCTGGTATCAGATAGGGAGGAAGTTGGAGGCACCATAGATGTTCTCCCTACCACATTAGCAAAAGACATATCTACATTGTACAGATTCTCTACTCTTCTACCAACACGGGAAGTACTGATACTCTTCTTCTGGTTCTCGCTAACAGGGATTGGATGCTTATTCTCCAACCCAAATCTGGGAATATTAACATATAATTTCTTATGAATAGCTATGCATGATATAATTTCGTATACTTATTATTATATCTCTTTTTATATTGTTATGATATCTCACCCCTTCTGTTGAATGTCCCCCCTATCTGGGCGACGCGCAGGTGATCCGCAGTAGGAGATCGGATGCGAGTGGAAGATGAAGTCTTCCGTTTATGCTTTAGTGTCGGTGTCTGCTCTGATATGTAACACTGGGGTGTCAGAACGCGTTTATGTTTATTTGATTATTAAGGATTATTTGGTTTTATTTCCTTACATTGATATTATGTTTTATTACTAATATGAAGTATATCTTCCACTGTTTTAATGAAGATGGATTTCCGACATAATTTACTATATTATTAATTATTAATAATTTTCAAGTGGTATGTGTTACATGTCGTATATATGAGCAAGTGAATGGTTGAAGTAACATCCTAAATGCTGAATTTTATTTTAATTTTACTCTGATAATTATATTATAAAATACACGGGAGAAAATTAGGGTGTTACACAAAAGGTCAGCACATAAAGCATGAAAGATATTTATTTAAAGACTGAGAAACTATACTAACTAAGATGGCATAAAAAATGCCACAAAATGATATAACCAGTTTGTTTCTGCACAGGAACAACACATTTAGAACACCAAAATACTAAGCAGCTCCCAAAAAACTCCATACACATCCCCAATACAAACTAAGAATCCATACCTATACAAATTAAACAAGCTGCCTTTGCAATGATAATATTAGCTCCCACATTCCAACCCCAAAACAGAAGAAATATAACCACTGCAATACAACCCCGAGACCAATAGCTGCTACAACCAAACATGTACACATCAGAATTCCGATTAAATGGAAGCCACCGACTTAATTAACTCTTACTACACCGAGAAACAACTAATCCATCAAACGCACGCCTGAAAGAAATCTGCGGAACAAAAGATTGAGCTTATTCCTACCGCGGCAAATTCCGAAATCCAGACTTTGACATCTTGATATTACTACTTTTAGCTAACTAACAATAGAATTCAAACCGCTGCAACCGCCGAATGCAATTAACCTCACAAATAATTTGAGACACAAGACAGCCCAAGGGGAACTGATGAGTGTCTAAGTGTGCACCACCAAAAACAGAAATAGGCGAAACCAGCCAACCAAATATCATCCGAACCAACTATCCCCACCGAAGCAAAGTGACTCCATTCCAACCTACTTAGTAATAATTTTTCACCTTGAGCAGACTACCACCACCCCTAACCCCTCCCAACAGAACTAGAAAATCAGCAAAAGAAACAACTTAACCAACAATATGAACAACAAGTTAATACACAAGCCGCAATCAAGGAAATGAACCGACCAATAAACCCAGTTTCAAGCGATACAGAGCATGAAAGATATTATGGGTAAATAAACATAAACATGCATCTACTTGCCATTTGGAAGGAATATTATACTAAGAAACACCATTGTTCAAAGATCCCCACATCCACTAATTAGATTTTACGGATTTTCTATTTCTTTTTTTAAATTTTGAAAAGGAAATAGGAAAAAAATGTTAAGACAAATATTTAATTTTTAGAGAATATTCTACATTTATACTACTATATATCAAGCATAACAAGTCTTTGTTTCTGGTAATATCTACTACCACTATACGAGAGTGTATCTTTGTTCAAGCATAACAAGAATAATGGAAAGAAAACAGGAAATTTAAATTGGGAAGAAATTAGGTTAGAAAATTGTGACTTTGAAATAAGTTATAGAAGAAAGAGGGGAAATTACAGGAGTGTTACCTTGAAACTGCAGGAGTGTTACTTCTCTGAGTTGTGGAAGCTTTCTGAATGAGAGAGAAAACGAAATCGAAATTAGAAGCTTATGGTCCTGGGTGTTCTTGGCGGTGGCGGTGTTATGCTAAGAGAGAGAAGAAAACGACGGTTACAAGGGTTGAGTAGAAAATGAGGGTTACAGGGGTTGAAGAGAGAGAATACGATGGACAAACTGTGAGGGTAAATGAAAATAGTAAAAAAATATTATTAAAAAGAATTGATGTATGAAAGAGGGAAAATCCAATTGATTAAAAGTTAAATTTATTTGAGTGGGAGTGAGAGGGAAACTAAAGCAATTCATGATTGAATCATATCTTTATTTTTATTTTTATTTATTTTATACTCATCTTTAATTTAATTATTTGCAATTTTGATCTAAGAAATTTTTATTTATTTCTAAAAAATTCATATATAGTATAAAATAATCTATATATATATTTATGTTTTAAAATTTAAAGAGATATCAAAATTATTTTAAATTTATTTTAATATAGAATGATAATTTATTTTAGAAAAATATTTTACTATAATTGTAATAAAATTTAAGCTACATTGTCATTATCCAAAATTTTAACTTAAATTATTTTATATAAAAAAATATATTAGGGAGGGAATATTTCCCTCACAAAAATATCTAACACGTTTTTGAGGGAATTTGTGAGGGAAATATTAGTGAGAAATAAAATTCTTCTGAAATTCCCTCACCAAATGTACCGTTATCAAATTTGTGAAGGAATTTGTGAGGGATTTTTTGTGACGGAATAATTATCTCACAAATGCCTTCACTAATTTGTGTGCATCCATGAATAAGCATGTACACGGTTTTCCCTCACTAAATTCATCGCAATTAATGAGGGATTTACTTTCCTCACTAAATTCCGTCTCTAAATTGCATTTTTTTAGTAGTGCAAGCGCAACAATTGTTAACTAACTGCTTCATAGTTAGGAATAGTAGTACCTGATAAAATCTGGTTACAAATAGAGTCGAGTTCGGATGGAAGTCCTTTAAGTGCCATGACCATGAAAAATTTACTCTGTTTTCGGTATGAGCTGTTGCATCTTTTGCGTACGGCATGCGGGTTGCGTAACTTGCTTTCAAGGCATCAAGCTTACTCAAATTAGTTTTCATATCCATATTCTCCAACTTCAGTGTGTCGAGTTTGAGGATGACATTGTATAGACAATGAACGTCGTTGGAGAAGACTTTCTTGGCTTTTTCCGAAACCTCATAGCAAGTGGAGATGGCTTGAAAATGCGCTTGGAGGTTAGGTGTTATGGAGAGCTATAAAACGGTAAGCAAAGAGGCATCCGTTTTCTTCCATTTAGCGAGTTTGACGGCGCCAACATTAATCAATTGTGTGGTTAGGCGATCTTCATATCCCTGACCATGAAACCACATATCGATAGCACGAGCCGATATGTTATAGTTTGCTAACCTGGTTAGTGTTTCACATGGGATAAGCGGAACTTTAATAAACGAGACAGAATCAGCGTTTCTCATGGCTTAGTGACAACAACAATAAAACGGAGTGAAATCGGGGTTGTATGCACAGGAGCATCATTTTTCGTGAATCAAAAAGTAAAACAGAGGCCGAATCTGGAACAGGTGGGGAGAGGCGAGTAGATCGGCGGTAAAACGGCTGATTCCGGCCGCCAGATAGACTGGCACGCGCGGGACAGTGATGGGGAAAAGGGCGACGACCGGATCGGAGGACGGCGAGTTGGATGGTGGGGTCGGTTTTCCGAAACGTCGCCGGAAGTTTTTCCAGAACAGTAACGTCCGTAGGGTGGTTTCCAGCGAATTTTGAAAAGTGAGAGGCAAACCGGAGTGACAACACGTTTGCAAAAAAATAATTATCACCGGAAGACAGTGGGCCAACCAGGTAAAGCACGGCGAAGAAAGAATTGCCTCTTGCAGGCTCTAGATACGATGTTGAAATATGCGAGGCTAAGAGACATTTAGATTAAACCTTGTGTTTTGAAAAGCACTACGGATACATTATTATATATAGATAGATTACAACTAATTACATGATATAGTCGATGTGAGACTATTCTATATACAAATATTCTTAACACTATATCAACAATAGCCACCTCTGCCACCACCATTGTCTCCCCCACTCCTTCCACCGGCGTGTGAGTTACTTTTTCCACCACCTGCGCTTACAACTGACACCCAATAACCTTCTATTTCAGTTTGATTAAGTTGCAGTGCGTTCTTATAGCCATTAAGATCCTTGAACTCCAAATAAGCATGCCTGCAAATTTTGCAATTTGAGATTAGAATGTCATATACACTTATTATTGCATACATAATATTTGAGATATTTCCCGCAAGCCACTTATCAATCATTTTTAAACACACTTGAGTGATGAGCTGTTACAACGACAAAATATATTATATACTAATGTTATATAAAATAATTTCCATAAACAAGAAACTAATGTAATCAAGTAGGCGGTCCAAATAATTGAAAGTACAATCTAATTAGAAGATAAGAAGAACATAGCATTGGAAAAGTAAAGTATAAGTTCCGATATCTAAAATATTCAAGTGTGCATCACAGCTTCCAGTAGAACAATAGCCATACCCCTTAATAGCCCCAGAACCATGATGTCTTGGTAATGAGATCCTTGCAATCTCTCCACAACATTCGAAATAATTGTGCAAGCTAGCTTTTATCTGAAAGGCCAAAGTAGGTAATAATTACAGATCAATACAATACAAATATGCAATGCGAGAGATCAAGGCAAACTATTGCAGGGACATATGCAACCAAATAATGAGAAGAAAAGAAAATCACTACCTTCTCTTCGACAAGGGATGTATTAAATCCAATCACAAATACAGTTAGAAATGGCTGAAAATTTTGGCACTTCTGGAATTGGATGCTCCAGCTGGTTATATTATTATCAAGGAAACAGAATTGATAAATAGATATATAACAAAATATTCAAAATAATAAACATAAGAGATTAAGTACATGTTAGCTTGTGCCAGAAAAATAAGATTGAAAACATGAAAAGATTGTCAATAGAAATACAACACTATAAGAAATGTTATTAAAAAAAAATACAGTAAAGAGTAACACAAGAAAAAAGATTTATAAAAGTAAAACAAGTATTATTATTCTTAAGCAATATTGTTAAATATTTATAGTGTGGCAGAACATTGACAAACCACTATTGTTCCATGAATATAGCGTATTCGATACAAAATGTTATGAAATATCTGCCATAGTGGCGCTACTAACATGCACTATTGCATAGCGGAATTTTAATAATCTACTATTTTTGGCAAAATAGAACACTGTTTTTAATATTGACAAATATTATATTTTTTTGTATAAAAGATAGTGAAGGCAATGCATATACATGACTTATATTATATTTCTTGTATAAAAGATAGAGAGCACTATTCTTGATTATTCTTGAAAACAATAATAACTAAAAATGTGTTTTTTCATTCAAAGTTTATTATAGACACACACTGAGTAAAAAAGACTACATTAATAATTACATTTCATTGGGGGAATATTTACGTCTTTCCAAAGCTAAATCAACAACCATGGGACGGTTGAAAAAGACATTCTTATTCAACACAAGAGCCTACAATTAGAAAAGCAAATTGATTCTTAACTCAACAAGTCTTTGAGTAGAAGAAAAAATTAACAAGATTAAGCATAGAATAGATGATGCAAATGGCATAGCAATACAAGAACCACACACATACATATACATATATATGTATATGTATATACATTGTACCATGTTCAAGTTATGAGACTTGATAGCAACTTGGTATTGACTTTGAAACAAAAAATTAAACATAAATCTTCATTGTTATAAGGATGGGATACATGACTCCTAAATCCTAATCCTAAATAAATAAACAAATATTACGAAATACAAAAACTGATCCTACAAGATAATTTAAATTCTGAGATAATTTAAATGATTAGCGTCAAGTAATATAAAAGATGTTACATCCATAGGACAAAACCGTGACGGCTTTACACAAGACCCACAACCGACAATATTATGAAATTAGGGAAGAAAAAAAGGTGGTGCACTTAAATCAGATTGCTTTTTGGCAGTTCTAAAATCAATTGCACGGTCACAAGTCTTACCCTTTGTGCTGACTCTTCTGTTGCAAACTGAACATGTCCATTTCCTTTAAATTTCCCTTCGCGGTCTGTATGGAAACGAATATCCACAATTTCCCCATAATTTTTGAAAAGTTTTTCCCTATTAGTAAAATGAAAATAATGAAAAAGAAAATAATTCAATAGCCCCAGCACTAAAAGATTTAAAAAAAAAAACATACATATCAGCTCGTACTACGGTATATGACAAATTTCTGACATATTGTTTTCGATGTGCCCTTTGTTTCATTTGGTGTTACTGGGCTTTTAGGCTGCAAAAATCCAGAAAATAACTAAAAACTGATTAGCAAATTGAAATTGCATGAAGATAGGATATTGGTCATTTACTACTCTCGCTTCTACGGAAGCAGCATCAAACATCTTCATGCAAATGCAATATTTACCGACAAAAACGCAAATGAACCATGAAAATATGAAATAAGGAGTGTTAATGCAATCTTGTGCAGGAATATATGCAACAAATCAATATGATTGAGAAAAAATCACCTTGTTTTCCACAAGAGATGCGTCAAAACCCTTTCCAGGATGAGAGTAAAGCTTTCTCCCGGTATGAAATGAACTGCTCAAATTGATAAAATTATTAACAAGGAAATCAGAAGATGTTGCATAAGGCAAGATATTCAAAACAAATCATACAATAATTACCTTCTATTGGGGTGATATTCACTCTTTTCCCGAGCTATGTCAATTTTGATGCGGCGATTCAATAGTTCTGTATTATGCAACTTGAGGGCCTGTGATTGAAAAAAATAACAAAAATAAAACGATTCTCAACTCCCCCAAAAACTAAATTTTATGCAAAGACGTGGGGTTGGAAGATGCATATAGCCAACTGGAGCTACTAAGAGAACACTCGGTGGTTATTGCATTAAGGACCAATATAGAGTATAGCATACAAAAAAGAACATGAAGTTATATCACAATATTTGCTAATTTGATGAGTCATAACATTGCATTACTTAGTAAGAGCATGCCATTGTTGCTTTCAATGGTAAAACTTTCTTTGAATTATATTTTTGCTGTACAATAATTTGTAGACTACATATGGGCACAAACTTACTTTTTGTGCTGCTTCTACTGTTTCAAATTTGATAAACCCAAAGCCTTTAAACCTTCCTTCACTATCTACCTTGAATTGGATATCAACAACTACACCACAATCTTTGAAAATCTCTTCCCTGAATAATTTTAAAATTAGAAAACAATCCAGAAAATAATCAGCAGGAAGTTGTGTGAAAAATAATACATACATATCAGTCCGTTCCACACTGTATGACAAGTTTTTAACACAAATAGTCTTTGATGCAGGAGATCCATGCTGCAAAAAATGCAGGAAAAAACATCAAATAACTGATTTGGTAGTTTACATTGCAGGAAGAAAAAAATCGGTTAATTACAACTTGCGTTCCAACCTTATCCTCTACAATTTCAAAAACGTCGCCTCTCTTCTTCTTCTCTGTAATAACTTCATTGTCATATTCATCTTCACACTTCCTCTTGTTGCCTATATAAAGTTCAATTCATTTTAATATTAAACAACAAAGTACATAAACTAAACACTTCAGCAAAAGATAAAACAAGCAAGCAAATAAAAGAGAGGAAAATCACCAGTTTTTTGAGGCGGAATTGCATCTTCACAGACCTAAAAATAAAGGAAAATAGAGTTTAGATCAATCACACCAAGTAAGAGAGAATTCAAAAAACTGAAAGCAGTAAAAGAAACAAACGCACTGCCGGTTCAAATTCATTGCCCATTCCAGTTTTGGTTTGGGGAGTTGGAGGAGAGGAGAGAGTTTTGGGAGAGATTATAGCCATTTGGATTTGTGAATCGTGAACAAGAAGAACAAACTCGCGCCAAGCTATTTGGTCCGTTTATTTGAAACTTGTGAAATTGAATCATCATTCAAATGCTTTTTAAACTAAGAATTATCACAGTATTTAGAAAAAACATTAAAAAGGATATATATTTAACGTATAGGTTTTCCATAATTTTTAACGCGGAGGTTTCAATTATTATCTATAGTGGTAAATTTTCCATTATTCGTTATCACATTTTTAGAAATAAAAAATTAAAAAAGCTACTTAATTAATTATTACTATTATATTATTAATATATAAGGTATGAAATTTTTTAAAGGTAAATAATTGTAATATAAGGTATGACATTATTGTTGGTGATAAGGTTACTAACCATGTCGTTGACCGGATAAGGATCACTATGGACATATTGAAGAGTCTCCTGTTGTACGTAAAAACGATTAAAGGTGTCACATGCAAGTATATATGTATGTTTTAGATTGAACCCACGGGAAGTGTAAGAGATTTAAATTGAAATTTTTCACCAGTTTTCTCATTCAATAAATCAACATCCCCATAAGGGTAAATCTATACTAATTTGAAGGGGCAGACCATTTTGATTTCAATTTACCAGGAAACAATTTTAATCTAGAGTTAAAAAGTAAAACTCTTTGACCTTCCACCAACTCTCGCTTCTGGCACTTACTGTCGTGTCACCTTTTGGCCTTTTCTTTGTACAACTCAGCATTTTCATAAGACAAGTTGGTAATAATCAAACATGGATATTAGGGTTCAAACATGGTCATAAGTAAGTAAGAAAATCACAATGGTTCAAACAAACAAACATGTATACAAAGGTATTTTCAAGACAAAGTTCAAGTATTTAGGAGCACATAAACATGGTATAATCAACACAAAGACATATGTACATATAGAAGTAGTGAAAACATGGAAGCAACATCACTTGGTAAGGCAAAATAGCCAAGCAAAAGCTCATGGTATAAATAAAGTTCAACATATATCTTTAACATGTAAACATGTATCAAAAAGGTATAAAACTTAAGCAAAAAACACAATGTACAAGTTCATGAAGTCATATAAGGTGTGTAAGGTTCACACAAGTCAACATGTACAAGGGAAATTAGGGAATCAATTAAAAGAATCAAGGGAAATTCGTGGAAACCCTAAAATGACCACATACTTTAAACATTCATAAATGCATCAAAAATAAAATTTTTTGGTATTTTCTTTTTACAAATAGAAAATAGACATTATCAAGAACAATTTATAAAAATAATGGGTTAAAAATGATAAAAATGAGAAAGTTATAATAGTTTGAAAATGCAAAGAAAAATGAAGAAATTAAGTACTAAAAAATAATGGGGAAGGGTCCTCATGGGTGTTGAACCCATGACAATTCGGTTGCAGCACAAAACCACGACCAACCAACCAACGCGCGCAGATTGAATCTATGTGGGAAGGATTGAATTATATGTGTTATTCACTTAAAATTCAGAAAAATTAAAAAGAACTATGGCGATGGGGATTCGAACCCCAACTTTTGTGGGCATAAGTACTTAAGGGCATACAGGTTTAACCACTGGGATGGTGATACATCCATGTATCAAACCACACCCATTAAAACAAATACCTAAATGTGACCTAAACCCTCCCCTACGGCGCCATGGCTGGCTGACCAAGAAAATCAGGTTTTGGTTCAAATGCAAGAAGCACCATAACTTCTTCAATACTTCATGAAATTCAAAAATGTAAAGACCAATCTTGCATGATTTTTCACAAGGAATTCAGTGGTGGTTTTAGATTTTGCTAAAAATGGCTACATTTTAAAACGCGATAGTGATTCCTAAAATTGCATGTTTTTGCAAGTCCAATTCTAAAGCTATATATAGTCAATAATAGCACTTCAAAATGATCCAAACACAACAAGTATGACATATATGACATGTTCATGATCAATGTACCTCAAAGCATAGCATATTTTGGCAAGTTCAAGTTTTGAGGAAACTTACCTCTTGAAGCAAACTTGGATCTTTCAAGATGGTTCTTACAGAAATGTCTTGATGCTTTGGACACCTCCAATATACCTCAAATAATCCTTTTAAATGCTTGTAACCAAAGAAAACTAGCTTGAACAGAATATGGTAACCTTCTTGCAAAATGGCAAAAGTGGCCAAAATGCAACTTCAACCAAATGGAGTTAAAATTGAGAAACTATTGTTGGAACTGTTAGTTCCTGGATTGGCTGGAATTTTGGTAAAACAAAGTATATTCAATGTTGATGTCAAGGTGCTGATGTTGCAACATTGAAGTCTTAACACTGGGCTGTGTTAAGTAATTAATTGCTGAAGTTGGATGTTTGATGTCACACAGGTGATGTTGTAACATCAGATCTGCAGAATTAACAACAGCAGGTTGTGATGTTTTTAGGGCACGCGTGTTAGCTGGAATTGTGGAGAGTGGTTGACTCATTGGATGAGAATATCTTGGGATAGATATTTTCTGTTACATGGGAGATTTGATTGCAGGTCTGTTGGAGAATTTAAAGGTTGAAGATTTAAAAAGATTTTGGGGATAAAATCTGTTTTGAAGATTCAGCTTTAATTAACAAATCTGATCAAATATTGTGACAAGTCCAAGCCCAATTCAGGATGCTATATAAAGCACACAAGACCAAAGGAAAAAGTACAGATTGAAGATCAAGAGCGGAGGCTGAGTGTCTTAGATATTTGTACGAATCGTGAGTAAACCATTCAAGGGTGAATTGGTGATCTGTCCTCTCTAAAGCTATGAAGCAAAGAGAGTTGTGTGACTTGATCGAAGCTAGGAAGTAAGATCAAGGGTACTCAAAGTGGGTTCTTTGAGTGTTTGTAAGGGATTGAGTGGTGTTCTCATACCTAAGTGGTTTCTTAGGTAGGAAGTCATTAGTAGAGTATAAGTTTAGGAGATTGTCAACGGGTTGTTGAGTCTGTAAATTATATCTACAAGTAGTGAATTCCATCCCTGGCTTGGTAGCCCCCAGAGTAGGTTGGTTGTAACCGAACTGGGTCAACAATTCTTGGTGTTATTTTACTGTTATTGTTGTCCATTGTGCAGAGTGTGTTGTTGTGACATCACACCTTAACATCACACGTCTGATACCAGAATTTGAATTGGTATCAGAGCAGGCATCCCGTCTGTCTCTGGGTGAGATCTAGGGAAGTTACTTTCTGGTGAAACGATGGACAAAGAAGTTGGAGGATTCGTCAACAGACCCCCTATTTTGGATGGATCCAATTATGACTATTGGAAGCCAAGGATGACCACCTTTTTAAAATCCTTGGACAGTAGGGCTTGGAAGGCTGTTATTAAAGAGTGGAAAGCACCTGTCATGTGTGAGAAGGATGATGCTGGCAAAGATAAAGAAGGCACCTCTAAGCCAAAGCCTAAAGAAGAGTGGACCCAGGAGGAAGATGAGCTTGCCCTTGGAAATTCCAAAGCTCTGAATGCAATCTTCAATGGAGTGGATAAGAATATCTTCAGATTAATTAATACCTGTGAAGTTGCTAACCAAGCATGGGATATCTTGCAGGTTACTCATGAAGGAACATCTAGAGTCAAGATGTCAAGACTTCAGATTTTAACATCAAAATTTGAAAGCCTGAAGATGAAGGAAGATGAGACTATTCATGATTTCCACATGAGTGTTCTTGAGCTGGCCAATGCATCTAGTGCTCTTGGTGAGAAGATGTCAGATGAAAAGCTTGTGAGGAAGATCCTTAGGTCCCTACCTAAGAAGTATAAGATGAAGGTTACTGCCATTGAAGAATCACAAGACATCAGCAAGATGAGAGTTGATGAGCTCATTGGATCTCTTCAAACCTTTGAGCTTGGGTTGAATGAGGAAGAACCAGAAAAGAAGCCAAAGAGTATAGCCCTGGTGACAAATGGTGAAGAAGAGAAAGGGAAGAGATCTGAATCCCAAGAGGATCTATCTCAGGCCATAGTGATGTTGGGAAGACAGTCCACCAAAGTATTCAAGAGAATGAATAATAACTCTAGGCCTAATATCAAGAACATGACTTCTGACACCAACAAGAAGGATGAAGAGAAAACTGCCCAAGATAAAGAAGTGCAGTGCTTTGAGTGTGAAGGGTATGGACATGTCAAGAAAGAATGTCCCACCTTCTTGAAAAAGCAAAAGAAGGGCATGACAGTTTCCTGGTCTGACTCAGATAGTGAAAGTGAAGGTGAGTCAGCAAAGCATGTGAGAGCGTTAACAGGAGCTGTGGTTTCTGATGATGATTCTAGTGATGGAGAAGTAACTTATGAGGAGTTGGGATCTACCTATCAAGAGCTGTGTTTAAAGAGTGCTGAAATTTGTCAAGAAAACAAGTGCCACAAGCAACAGATTGCTCAGCTAGAGAATGAAAAGACAGATCTGGAAAATGAAGTGATGTTAGTTAGAGCTCACCTTGATCAAATGACCAAGTTTGTTAGGATGCTGAGCTGTGGTACATACACACTTGACAAGATACTTCAATCAGAAAAAGTTGCTGGAGACAAAGCTGGGATAGGTTATGTGGCTGAGGACAAGGGAACTTCAGAAGGAAGCACTTCAGGTTCAAAGAAGGAAGTGTCACAACTTTCATCTCAACATCAGCCAAAGAAGCAGGATCCTACCCCTAAGAAAGATGATGTTTCCCAACCTAAGAAGATTGAGAAGAAGATTGGTCCCTATCAGAAGAGAAAGCAGCCACAGAGAGCTAGCCAATATATGCCCCCACAATACCATGAGAGCATGCAAGCTGCTCAGTTCAAACAGCACATGTCTCATCAGATGTCTCAACATCAGGACAACTGGTATGGTTATGGTTATGGATACACCAATGTTGTTCCTTATATATATGGAAGAAGAAAGCCACACCATCATGGGAGACAATCCAGGAAACAACATTCTCAGCCGTCTTATGGGAGAAGATATCAACATAATAGATGGCAGGGCAGTTATGGTAGGAGGAGACCACATTATGGATGGCAGCATAAGCAATCTCATCATGGCAGAAGATTCAGAGATGAAAGGGTGAGATGCTATTATTGTGGAAGATTTGGACATATGCAGTACTCTTGCTACAAGCTGCATAGATACCCTCAACCTCAAAACAGATGGAGAGAGCACAGGCCCAAAGTTGTTAAACAATGGGTACCTAAGGAGAAGGTGAAGTGCTTATTGGCTCACTTGGGTGATAAAGAAGGAACATGGTATTTTGACAGTGGGTGTTCCAAGCACATGTCTGGATGTAGATCCATGTTTGATGATCTTAGACCTTGCCCCTCTCATGAGGTCATATTTGGGTATGGAGAAAAAGGTGTTGTTGCAGGAGTTGGGAAAGTACAAGGTAATGGTAGACCTGAACTTGACAATGTTCTGTTTGTCAGTGGCTTAAGTGCAAATTTGATCAGCATAAGCCAGTTGTGTGATGAAGGTTACAAGGTAAACTACACTAAGCATGAGTGTGTGGTTTCTGATGAGCATAATCAGATTGTTATGAAGGGTGCCAGAACAAAAGACAACTGCTACCAGTGGACCTCTCTTGAAGGAGATTCAACTAGTGATGTTCTAGTTGATGTTATAACATCAGACTATGACATCAGGATGCTGAAAGGTCACTCAGAGTTAACAAGTTCTGATGTGAATGTTTTAAAAGGAAAGTTTTTATGGAGGGAAAAAGTCATTGACACTCCAAATCAAGCTCCTAGCCTCAGAACCCCCTTTCCCGGTACTGCAACATCACGCGTCTTCAAAGCTTTGCTCTCGCAACGAATCAGCTCCTTCGACTTCAAGAATCAACTCTCACTGAACAGAGTCATGGCATCTCCATCCAAGAAATCTGAGTGTCAGAGTTCCACAAAAGAAAGAGCTAGGGTTTCCACTGACGAAGGTTCAGCATTCAATCCCTTGGACATTGAGCCCCTCTCAACCATTCTTCCTGAATCAGGTAAATCTAGGCCTTCTAAACTTGTTCCAAAAAGAGCTGGGACTATTTTTAGAGATAATGAAACGAAAAAGCTTGTTATGAGTGTGTTATTTAGTAATAAAACAGCACCTAGGTCATCCACTTCTCAAACTGCTGAGGAAAGGGTAGACGTGGATAAAAGCTTAGGTCAGATGGTTGAGAAAGGGCTTCCTATAAAGGGTATATCTAGATCACTGAGAAAAATGCCTGCGGAACATTCTGAAAGGGAAAAGAGCGACATGCAAAGTGCAGCTACAAATCTTCATAGACTTGCTATGTCTGTTATTGAAGATTCGGAAGCAAGAATAGAAGAAGATGTGCAGGAGGAAGCTAATGTTACGGAAGATGTTGGAACTTCACTTGCTGAAACTACTTCTGGGAAAGAAAAGAATGAGGATGTGATTAATGTGGTGGACTTATCTGATGATAAAGTCATTGGAAGAGCTGTTCCAAGTATTGCCAAGAGATTACAGACAAGGAAAGGGAAGACCAATGAATCCTCTCCCAAGAAGCCTACTGAAGGAAAGAAGAAAACTGTTGTTGGTCCCATAAAGCCTTGGAGCAAGGTTGTTACACCTTCCAAAAAGAGAAAGGTTAGAGAAGAATCTAAGTCTGAGGATGAAGTTGAGGAAGATGTCCATGACATCACACCTTCCATTATGCGAGCAGTGCTTCTTTGTGGAAGTTTGTGTGCCAAAGAAGGTTAGCTCTGGAAAGGGAGATTGGAAAAGATGTCTTGGAGATGAAAGAAATTATGGACCTCATTCATGGAGCTGGACTTCTAAAGACTGTGACCAGATTCTCCAAGTGCTATAGTGGACTGGTTAAGGAATTTGTTGTGAACATTCCCATAGACATTTCTGATAATAGAAATGTGAACTACATGAAGGTGTTTGTTAGGGGACAGTTTATTGACTTCTCTCCCAGTACTGTCAATAAATATCTGGGAAGAGATGACCAAGAGGAGTGTGAGCTGGAGGTGACTCATAAGGAAGTGTGTAGAGAGATTACTGCTACTCAAGTTAAGGCGTGGCCACTGAAAAATAAATTAACAGCCAGCAAACTAAGTATCAAGTATGCTATATTGCACAGAATTGGTGCGGCCAACTGGGTACCTACTAATCACAAAATCACTATAACTGTGGGATTAGGAAGGTTCATCTATGCAGTAGGGAAAAAGGTCAAGGTCAACTATGGAAGCTATATATTTGATCAAGTAGTAAAGCATGGTGCCACCAATGCCATCAAGATGCCTATATCATTCCCTTCCCTTATCTGTGGAATGATCTTAGATCAACATCCTGGTATCTTAACCAGCTCAGAGGTAGCATGTAAGAGGGAATCAACTTTATCCTTGCATCCCAAATTGTTTGCTGAGAGTCATGTTTCAGACATTGTTACAACATCAAGTTCTGGGATTAAAAAGGTCAGTACAAAATCTGAGCTGATTAAAGAATTAAGGGCAACCTGCAAGGATATTGATATGGTTATCAAGACGAGCACTGACAGGAAAATGAAGATTGAGCAGATGATTAAAGACTTGGAACAGGGGGAAGACATGGGAATAGTGACACTGAGGATTCCTAGTCAGATGAGGGTGATGAAGATGCTGATGGTACCAGCTCGGATGAAGACTAGCCTCCATCTGCTGTTTTTAGAAAGTAGTTTCAGTTTTTAGTTTTTTTGTTGTGTTGGTTTTGTAATTTGAATATTGTGATGTTTTATGCACTGTTTATGCTTTTAGTTTCCTTCTATGATTTGTTTTGTCTGTTTACTAACTCAGAGGCTAACAATGAGAGCTAGGGTGTACTGACTATAGTTAATAGGGCTTCTAACTGAAGTTTGCCTAATTCTGGCTAAAAAGGGGGAGAAAATAGCCAAGATAGTCAAGAGATTTATTGCCATATGCTGCCAGTGTGATGCAGATATTAAGGGGGAGAAAATTGCTGCACATTATGATCTACTGAACAGCTGTGATGCTGGTTCATGTTTTAGAGGGGGAGCACCAATTGGCTGTTGTCAATAATGAAGATGGTGCTGCAGCAGATCAAGTGATGAAGACTTTGAAGATTGTCAAACTGCTGCTGATTGAGAGTTTCAAATTGTATGAAGATTATTCCGCTGCTGAAATCTCAGAAGGTGCAGAGTGCAGAAGTTGATTGCAGAGTGCAGAGGTAGTTTTAGCCAAAATTAGCCAAAGGGGGAGATTGTTAGTTCCTGGATTGGCTGGAATTTTGGTAAAACAGAGTATATTCAATGTTGATGTCAAGGTGCAGATGTTCCAACATTGAACTCTTAACATTGGGCTGTGTTAAGTAATTAATTGCTGAAGTTGGATGTCTGATGTCACACAGGTGATGTTGTAACATCAGATCTGCAGAATTAACAACAGCAGGTTGTGATATTTTTAGGGCAAGCATGTTAGCTGGAATTGTGGAGAGTGGTTGACTCATTGGATGAGAATATCTTGGGATAGATATTTTCTGTTACATGGGAGATTTGATTGCAGGTCTGTTGGAGAATTAAAAGGTTGAAGATTTAAAAAGATTTTGGGGATAAAATTTGTTTCGAAGATTCAGTTTTAATTAACAAATCTGATCAAATATTGTGACAAGTCCAAGCCCAATTCAGGATGCTATATAAAGCGCACAAGACCAAAGGAAAAAGTACAGATTGAAGATCAAGAGCGGAGGCTGAGTGTCTTAGATATTTGTACGAATCTTGAGTAAACCATTCAAGGGTGAATTGGTGATCTGTCCTCTCTAAAGCTGTGAAGCAAAGAGAGTTGTGTGACTTGATCGAAGCTAGGAAGTAAGATCAAGGGTACTCAAAGTGGGTTCTTTGAGTGTATGTAAGGGATTGAGTGGTGTTCTCATACCTAAGTGGTTTCTTAGGTAGGAAGTCATTAGTAGAGTATAAGTTTAGGAGATTGTCAACGGGTTGTTGAGTCTGTAAATTATATCTACAAGTTGTGAATTCCATCCCTGGCTTGGTAGCCCCCAGAGTAGGTTGGTTGTAACCGAATTGGGACAACAATTCTTGGTGTTATTTTACTGTTATTGTTATCCATTGTGCAGAGTGTGTTGTTGTGACATCACACCTTAACATCACACGTCTGATACCAGAATTTCAGGAACAACTTAGGGATGTTATTTAGAGTGTTTGAAGTGCTGGATGGTTTTGAATTGGACAGAATCAAGACATGGTTTAGAAAATGCAAAAAGTCAAAATATGAGGTTTTGACAGTTGACTTTTGGATTATGGTGTTTGGAGGGGAAGATGAACGTTTAGACGCCTTCAAGGGATGATTTGTGATGTATGTGGATGGTTGTTTGGGTGGTTTAAGCTCTGGCTTTGAAAACTCGAAGCTCACTCTTTGGAATTTTGAAAATTTTGGAGTGAAAGAGGAAGAATGAGAAAACAAGTATTGTGATTGTTTTGGTGTGTTCTGAATGATCAAATATGGTCTCTATTTTTAGAGGAGCAAGTTTGTCTTGGAGGAATAGTGATGGTTTGAAGGATGGACTTATGGTTCAATGGTTTTGGAAATGCACCATTACTTCTTACATATGGTACCTTATCTCTTCCACTAGCCTAGCTTTGCTTTTGACCAATTCCACATTCTGCAAATGGTTTTATTATTGTTTAAGATAGCATCTTGACTGGTGGGAGTGATATCTTTGACAATTCACTATGTCACATAAATGCACCTTGAATTCAAGGCTTTCTTCCACTTTCAAAGGGAATCTTCATGATCAAATGGCTCTATCTTGAAGGTTCATCATGACTAAAAACGATTTATGTTGAATTGAGTGCACATTAGTCTTGTTTAATCACTTCAAGTTGGACTCAAAATCGTGTGGTACAAGAAAATGCCAAATCTGTCTTGAAATCAATTGCATCAAGGCCTTTTGTGCAATTCATATCTCTTTGCTCAAATGGAATTAGATGGAGTTCTTGGACATTTTGGAAAGCTGAGATATCATACTTCAACTATGATGTTTGTATTTTGTCTTGAATCTTCTTGGATCATAGTGAAAAATGGCCTCAAAGTTGGCTAAAACACTAGATAGATTATGTCCAAATTTTTTCTAAGTGTCAAAGTTTCAAAACATGGATCCTTCCAACTTTATGGCCTTATATCTCAAAATATATGCACTTTTTGAGGTTTCCTCCTTTTATAAAAAGTTGTAGTATGTAAAAATCTCTTCAATTTGATCTTTGGATCAAAGAAAATAGTTACTTGGTTTGGAAGTTATGACCTTGCAAAGTAGGGTAAAAACCCATTATTTTCCATGACTTAGAAAAATTTCAAGTTTCCTAAGGTTGCCCTTTTCACAAGTAATCTCACTTTTCTTAATTTTTCTGGATTGATCATGATTCAAATCACATATTAACATTGTTCTTGACTTGAAGAGACCATGTTTGACCAAAAATTCCAAAATTCAAACTTGATTTTGTCCACAGTTGACTTTTTGTATCAGATGAATTTTGAACTTTGTGATCCTTTATGAAATCAAGTCCTTGGGCTAAATTGAACATCATGGATGGACTCCAAGGTTGTTTTTGAGTGTGTTGAATCATGTCCCAAGATTTGAGATCATGCCTTGCTCCACAGTCAAAGGTTTTGTTGACTTTTCATCAGAAACCCTAGTTTGTGGTCCAGATGAATTTGAATCCTTGCATTGCTTTATGAATCAAGTTCCTTGAATTAAACCAACCATATCAATGGACTAATATAAGTAATTTGATGTCCTTGAAACATATCTCGAGGTCTTGGATCATGCCCAGATAAAAAATTCACTTTGGAGGCCATGATCAACCAAAACCCTAATTGGTGCACCAGATGATCTTGGGGCTTGATTGACTTGAAATGAAGTAAACTTGTTCTTGATTCTTGGAGGAGATCTCTTGATCTTTATGGATGAATAAGGGACTTGAGATGTTGGATATCATGCCCATTCTTGATTGATCTTTTGCCTGAGTGTCTTTTGAGGCTCAAAACCCTAATTAGGGTCAAAAATTAGGGTATGACACATAGTCAAAATCAACCAGCTACTGATTGTTTCCAATTAGGTGATTTGAGCAACCAATTTCCGTATACCACTATTCCACCATTTTTTTCACCTTCACTCTCAGATGACCTTAATAGCACAGATTCATCATTAGAATCTCATATGGCTTTGTTGGCTTCTTCATCCTTGCTAACCTTATTTGACCAACAATAGACAACAAAATGGCCAAACTTGTTGCAATTGTCGCATTGAACCTTTCTATTTTCATATATCTTCTTTCCCTTCTGAACATTCTTATGTTTCTTCTCATGTAGATTGGAGAGTTCAGACTTCCGAGCATCACCACCATTCTTTTTCTTGTTCTCTATTTATGCTTGCTTATGGTTCTTCTTGACAAAAAAAGCTTTCAGAGTCTGAGCTTTCAGAGCCTGTTCTGTTTTCCTTTTAGAGTTTCTTTCAGTAAGATACAACTCTTGTACCTCTAAACTACTATGAAGCTCTTCAATTCTCATGGTGATAGTGTCTTTCGAATGTTCTATGGCTACAACTATGAAATCAAATTGAGGAGTAAGTGATCTTTGTACATTTTTAATTATTACTTATTCAGAGAGTGTTTCTCCACAAGACTTCATCTCATTCGTGACCACAATCACTCTGGAAATGTAATATGACACCTTCTCATTGTTCTTCATGCTGACATTCTCAAATTACTTGCGTATGGATTGCAACTTTACTTTCTTCACTAATGAGTTACCACAATAGCATCGTACAAGGGTATCCCACATTGCCTTCGCCCTTGTCGAGTCAAAAATCTTCTTAAACACCTTTGTATCCACACACTAATGAATATAGAACAATGCCTTCTGATCCTTCTTCCTCGTTTCACGTTACACATTTCTTTGCGCTTCTGTTTCATTTTGTACAACCGGCGTGTGACCTTCATTGATGAGATCAAGAACATCTTAAGTACCAAATAACACACGTATCTGAATCGACCATCGATTTTAATTCTTTACATCGAGTACCTGAAGCTTTGTATTCAAGCTACCGTTTCCTAAGTTCATCTTCGTTCTTGTGCAAATCTCTCAGTTCTCACCAACAAACGTGTTTCACAAAGCCTTTGAATCAAGATCTGTGATTTTCTTCGATTTCAATCTTCAATTCGCTATGAATTTAAGGAACGAAATCAATAACACACCTCATGTACACTCGTGTTTCCATGTGAATCAGAACTAGACTCGGATACCAATTGTTGGAGTTAACAATAAAACTCAACAAAACTCCAATGATGCACAAGAAGAAGAAGAGGAAGATAAGAGAGAGAGAGAGAGAGAGAGAGAGGAAGAGATGTGTCAAGAGAGATAGAGAGGGAAAGAGAAAGAGATGTGTCAAGAGAGACAAAGAGAGAGAGGGGGAGGGCGAGAGAGAGAGGGTGTGTATGTGTGTGTGTGTGTGAGAGAGAGAGAGATAGAGAGTATGTGTGTGTGTGTGTGTGTGTGTGTGTGTGTATGAGAGAGAGAGAGAGAGAGAGAGAGAGAGAGAGAGACAAAGACTAACTTTTATTGAACTATCTCAATTTCTCAAATGTTCAATTTGTTACAATTGTAACTTACTTTGGGTTTATATACACTAACCAAAATTCAAATGAAACTCAAATACAAACTCAAATGAAGTTGAGATTAAGCATCTTGAATTGGAATTATAATTAACAATATAAATAAGAAAAAAAATATTCTGAGCAAGAATCATGATGTGGTAGAAATAGACGTTGTAAGGGAGCTGTTTGAAGAATTCAAGAAGTACAACAACAAATTACAAAAGAAATTAAATTTTTAGAGAATTGCCCAAAAAAAATTGTTTACATTATTTTGTCATTGTTGTTCAACTTGTATTTTATGATTAAATGTATTTTATTTTAGAAGATATAACAAAATCCAGTATATAGTTGAGTTGCTTATGTAATGAAAACAAGTGTTGAGTTGTTCATGTATTATGTTTAGTTGAATTTCAATATAATGATTTATCCATTAACCTTGAATTTTTCACTAGTTTTCTCATTCAATAAATCAATAGCCTCATGGGGGTAAATCTTCACTAATTTGAAGGGGCCTGACCCTCATGATTTTAATTTACCAGGAAACAATTTTAATCTAGAGTCACTACAACATTTTTACCCTATAGGAACACCTAATTTTTAGGATGCACAAATATTGTTCTTGTAGATAGTAATAGACAACAAATTTTATATTTCATACCAATAGGGTATATATTTTTTGGAAATTTCACGCAACGGCTCAAAATCATACTTGTAGATGTCAAAGAGAATGGTTTTTATCTACAACAGGTTGAAATCGTACTAATATAATTTTTAATTATTTTAAAAAATATATTTATTACATGAGACCCGTTCTCTTTGTTGTATTAATATTTTTTTATTTAAAAAAAATCGTACTAATTAAACTCTTTGACCTTCCACCAACTCTCGCTTCTGGCATTTACTGCCGTGCCACCTCTTGGTCTTTTCTTTGTACAACTCAGCATTTTCATTAGAGTACATCATATTCTCCTCTAACTTGTTAAGTTGGAGCATCCTAGCTTGGGTAGCAGAGTTTAAATTGAAGTTTAATTACTTAATGTCCCAAAAAGCTCTATGTTCTAACTCAATTGGTTAGTGGGAAGCCCTACCATAGACAAATATGTATGGAGACATACATAAGGGAGTCTTGTAAGTTGTTGTGTATGCCCATAAGGCTTCATCCAAATGGTTAGACCAATCTTTTCTTGTGGGATTAACAACTTTTTCCAAGATTCTTTTGATCTCCCTATTGGACAATTCCACATGTCCGCTTGTTTGGGGATGGTATGATGTAGTAACTTTATGTTTTATACCATTTTTTGTCATTAGGTTTTCAAAAATCTTATTGCAAAAATGAGATCCCCTATCACTGATGATAGCTCGAGGCGTGCCATGCCTTGACAATATGTTTTTTAACAAAAATCTGGTCACGACTCTAGCATCATTAGTTGGGGTTGTCACAACTTCTATCCATATAGATACATAATCAACAACTACCGGTATGTATAGATTTCCAAAGGATTGGGGAAATGGTCCCATAAAGTCTACGCCAAACACAACAAATAATTCTATTTCAAAGATGCTTGTGAGAGACATTTCTTACTTCATAGACACATTCCCAATCCTTTGACATCTATCACAGGATTTAACAAATTTATGAGCATTTTTAAAAAGAGAAGGCCAAAAATAACCTGATTGAAGTACCTTAGCTGCAGTTCTTACCTCTCCAAAGTGTCCTCTATAAGGTGCGTTGTGACAAGATGTCAAGATCTATCGTGCCTCAGATTAATCCACACATCGCCTTAGTAAGTAGTCACCATATTTCTTATACAGAAAATGCTCATCCCAGTAATAACTTTTAGACATGTGAAAGAATCTTTTCCTTTGCTGGTAGTTGAACTCTGGTGGGATGTATCCACTGAACAAATAGTTAACAATTTCAATGTACCATGGGGTCACGCCTGTAGTGTTCATCAGTAACTTCTCATCTGAAAATACAAAGATTCTTTCATATAATAAACTAAACCTATTACTCTACACACACATTAATTAAAATGAATATTAAACCACACAAATACAATATATCCAGCACACTCTATTTTCAAGTTTGAAACCAATTAATAATAAAAATGATACTTATCAACAATTAGAATACAAAATGTAAAAGGATTAAAGATTAATAGTTTCCATTTAGCATTTTTCTTTGTGAATTCAAGAGTTAAAGTTTTGAGTCAAACTAAGTCAACTTCCTCTACTCCACTATTACTCTTGTCAGCATATTATATTTTTTGCAATGAGGTTGTTTGGTGCTTATGAGTAGCAAGGTTGGTATTTGAGTTTTTTTAAGAAAACAAGAGCAAAAAGGAGGTTATTAGAGAAATAGTAGGTGTGGGGTGATGTGTATTGAAGTGATGAGTCATGAAGTTGTGTGGTGTACTACACGATGAAGAAAAAAGATCTTCATGAATTACTTTTGCTTTTTCCTTGTTGTCTCCCTCCTCTCAGCAATGCTATGTACTAATAACATGTTATTTTCAAAAATAGAGAAAAGAAACAAAAGAAATTTTGAAAGCTTAGTAACTAAGTGTTACTAAAAAGGGATAAAAAAAAAACTTTTAAATAGAAAATGATAAATGAATTAAAATAAAAATTAACTATTTAACGTAAACTTAAATAAAAATTTGATTAAATCCTAATTAAATAAAAATGATTATTTAACTAAAAATGAAAATGAAACTGGTTAAAAATGAATAAATAGTCTGGTATCGAAGTGCTCGAAAAAATAAAATGAATGCGCCAAAATGATCTGCGCAAAATAAATGACTTGGAAAAATACAACGTTCGATCAAATTGATCAAAATGCAATCGAAAAAGCAGTCAAAAATTAAAACGCGCACGCCAGGTTAAACTACGCGAAACATAGATTAATATAACTAATGACTGCAAGTTCAATTTTGAAACTTTTCGTCCACTGATTTTACGCACAGTTGACTTTTAGTTTTACTCATTCTCCTGTAAATCTGACAAATTTATTCGGACTGCCAGTTCGGGAATTATGCAGCATGAAATGCATGTTATGCTATGCAGATGATGCAGATGCTATGATAACTATATCAATTCAAATAATCAGGGTAAAAATTGGGATATGACAGTTTCCCCTATTTAAGTATCTTCAACCAGGGAATATAGAGAAAGATACTTTTCATATGATCGCATTGGAGATAGTTAAATATAAAAAAGACCCAAATATTGTCCCTGAATGCAGATGAAATGATATGTTATGAATGCACGAAGGACTCTCTTTTTTGGTTTGCTAGGGATACGAGGTATGAGATGAACCATAGCACAATTTTTTATGATGGATGATGGACGAACATGTGGGGATTGGTGGAGACATATGGTAGTGGTGATCCACGGGAAATGTCAGAGACATTGGGCGAAGACTCACTAGGAATGACAAATTGCTAGGGAAAAGACACTGGGGAAGATTCAAAGTGCTTTATCAATAAGGATCAGGCATGACCTGACAACACTTAGAATATATCTAACGGTTTTGGAGTCTTCTTATTAGAAGATCATCCACATAAACAAGACATTGGAGTCTTCTTACTAGAAGATCATCCACACAGAATAAGTCTATGACGACTCTTTATGAAGAAATCGATCAAAACAAACATAATTGGTGTTTTCCAACAAGAAAAATATCCAAGCTTCTAGAAATTCCTTAAATTGAAGAGTCACTCAAGAGCTTATAAGAATCATAAGGAAAATAAGGGTAATAAAACTCTCTGTATGCGCCAACAACAATTGGACTTTAAAACAGAATGCCAGCAACTAATCTGACTGCTTGCATGGTCTTCGGGAATAATCTTCTAAAAAAGATCCACCATGGAAGACTACTGCTGAGGTTCCTTGGGGGAGATTCAAATGAAAACTCATTTGGGAGTCTACTGCCGATATTCACTAGGAGATACCTATTGCCAAGATTCTACGAGAAAATACCTACTACGGAGGCCTACTAGGAAATCTTATGCCGAGATTAACCAGCGAATCTACTACCGTGATTCTGTAGGGAAATACCTTCTGCCGATGTCTACTGGGGAATCTTCTGCTGAGATCAACCAAGGAATCTACTGCCGAGATTCACTTTAAAAGAGAGGTATACCTACTGTCGAGGTCTACTGGAAATCTTCTGCTGATATTAACCAAGAAATATACTGCCAAGATCAAACAAAGAATCTACTGTCGAGATTCACTTAGAAAAATACCTGTTGCCGAGGTTTTAATTGGAAAATCTTCTGTCGAGATCAACCAGGGAATTTACTGCTAAGATTCACTTTGAAAGATAGGTATACCTACTGCCGAGGTCTAGTGGAAATCTTGTGTCGAGATTAACCAGGAAATCTACTGCCGAGATCAAACAGAGAATCTACTGTCGAGATTCACTGAGAAAAATAATTATTGTTGAGGTTTTAACTAGAAAATCATCTATCGAGATTAGCCAGGGGATCTACTGTCGAGATTCTATGAGAAAAATACCTGCTACCGAGGTTTAACAAGAAAATATTCTGCAGAGATTAACCAGGGAATCTTCAGTCGAGATTCTTCTTACAAGCATAGAGTAGTTGACTGTAGTAACAATGTTTATCTTCACATGTAGATAAGACATGGTTCATTTTATGCTTATGATTAAATATGCTCTGATGTGCATTTGATTAATGTATGTATGCGTGCTAATGAGAATTGGTCTTTTATTGCATATGTTTGATTTTCAAGGCTTCATGTTATGGGAATATGCCAAATGAATGTGATGATATGCATGACATGACACTAGAGCAAAGTGACTTGATTACTGCATGACAATGATTTATTCAATGACTCAAAGATTTCCAAGGTTGTCCATATGGTGGGTAATGGATGAAAGAAAGTCTTTTGCAACATGGTTTCTTGTCGAGGGAAAAGTAATTTTGATGGGAGGTCATTTCCAGCATGATTTCACGACACTCATTTTGAACTCAATGGCGTGTTGCTTGAGCAGCTTGAACAACTTGAAAATCTGGATAGGATTTGCCTTTCAATAGTTCTCTTGCCCAAGTTTGTTGGGTCTTTGAAGGAATTTACCTCAAAAGGAGTTTGGAAACAACTTTTTATGACACGACCTTGAGATGGCTTACCCCTGTGTTCTGAACTTTGAAGTGATCTGCTCCTGACTAGTAAATTTTAGGGTGGTAGACTTTTGATTGACTGAAAATTAAAGAGTTAGATTCACTGAACTATTTAGGTTGATTGCCTCTGTCTGAGTCTTACAAGGATTTGTTCTTTGACTAAACAGCTCTTGGGGTGATCTGCTCAGATTGACCAATTCTTCAGTTGATTTGTCATGAATCGGACCTCTTTCACATGATCAAGTTCCTCAATCGGCTGCACATTATTGGAATTCCCTTTAATGCTGAATTCTGATTTGAAAACAAAATTTTTCATTCAAAAAATGGTAATTTTAATGTAATGCGAATGCAAATTTTAAAATCAATTATTATTGAAATAATGGTGATATACAGTGAACATATTGGTTATCAGAACACAAATTGGATTTAACCATTCAAAGGATGAAAGATGATGCGATCAATACAAATGATTAGAAAAGATCTTCGTGGAGTCAGGTTAACACAACCTTGTTGCAGTATGTTTTCAACATAAATTCTGCCTCAATTAGGTCTTTTAAGAGTTGTAACGTGATTTAGTTCATGGTTTTTGAAACAAAAGGATATAATGCTCAAAATTTAATTTTAACCCACCCTTTTCTTCTTGATGAACTCCAGTCCTACATTCAGTTAATTAACACAGACATTCAGCTTCCAAAAGAGTATGAAGGTGTTATAATATGGATGAGTATTCAAACTTTTCTATGGAGCATCCTTGTGGAAAGGACAATGAGCGTTTGGATTAAACTTGGAGGTATAGGATCAAGCGGAGGTCCCGGAGGCCTCGGAACCACTAGTCCCCTTTTCAATAAAGAAGAATAAGCTTAGTGTATGTCATAGGAAGTGAATGAAAGTGACAAATGTGTTTATTACAAATCTGAAAATCGCATTTGCACTATCATATATCCTTATGTAGACGATCTACTCAAATTTGGATCAAACATTCAGACCATTAATGATTTGAAATCAATGTTGTGCAACAACTTTTATATGAAAGACCTTGGAGAAGCAAATGTGATCCTTGGTATCAAGATCACGAGATCCGAACAATGAATTTCTTTGCATCAATCACACTATGTGGATAAGATCTTAAAGAAATATAAATACTTTGATTATAAACCTGCGTGCATACCATATGATCCAAGTGTGAAACTATTTAAGAACACTGGTGAAAGTGTCAGACAAACAGAATATATGAGCATCATTGGCAGTCTTAGGTATGCCAGTAATTGTACTAGACCCGACATTGCATATGTCGTAGGATTGTTGTTCAGGTTTACGAGTAGACCGAGTAACGAGCACGGGCATGCCATTGAGAGATTCATGAGGTACCTTATAAGGACCATGGATCTCGGCCTACATTACCATAAATTTCCCGTTATACTAGAAGGATACAGTGATGCAGATTTGAACACCTTATCGAATGATCCCAAAGCTACTAGTGGCTATATATTTAGTATAGCTGGAGGAGCTGTATCTTGGAAATCAAAGAAACAGACTATCTAGGCTCAATCCACAATGGAGTCTGAGATGATAGCACTAGCCACAGCTAGTGAAGAAGCAAGTTGGTTAAAATGCTTGCTAGCAGAGACCCCTTTGTTGGAGAAAGCTATGGCAGCTATCTTGATCCACTGTGATAGTACCGCAACTGTAGGAGCAAAAATCGTGAGTATAAGCTATTGATTAACTTAACTCATAAAGCAAGAGTCGCCACCGCACTTTTATTTGATTCATACTTTATTTATAATTAGTATTAAAGTATGCAATTTTAAAGAAGATGGTAACATCTTTCAACGACGGTGAAAGGTACACAGTTAATTCATATAATTTTTAAAACTATAGAATTTTGATTTATGGATCTTTTTATTTGTGGTTAATTTGTGACTACAATGGAGAAATGAACATTCATGCTTTCTGATTCATCAATATGGTGAAAGGTACATAATCATATTAAATAAATGTATCATTTATATGATGTTTTAAATTCATGTAAAATATAATGAAAATAATATTTATTTAGTTAAGTTTAACATGTGGAATAAATTTATATATATGCATGATTTATAAATTATTCAAGTATGTGAATTTAAATAATTAAGAATATGTTTAGTTTGTGGTGTATACTTGAATTTAAAGTACATGCTAAATATTATTTTTGGTGCAAGTAATTTGTTTTAATTAATAATGCATTAATTTTGGATAAAATGATTTGGTGAAAAAAAATCATGAATTTATTTTAGAATGTTAAAAATAATTACATGCTAAAATGATTTGGTAACATGAAATGTTGTAAATATAATGTTAGAAATATCAAGGACATGTTTAAATTGCATTTTAGTTTGTTCAACAATTTATTAAATTTAAAATGATGTGAATTCTTTGTTAAATATTAAATATGAATGACGTGATTTCATCTTGATATTAAAAGTAATTTTGATATTTATGGAGAAAAGTTATAGAAAATATTAATGATGTGAATTCATTGTTTATTTTGTATTGTGATTTTTATTTGGATATACCATAGAACATTGTTAAATATGAAACATAGATTTATCACATAGAATTTGTTATGCATATATTGGTCATGCAAGAAAATTATTTATTTTAAAAAGAATAGAAATAAATTTTATGGTGTTATATTTATATGGACTTTACAAATCACATGTTTGAACCCACTGTATGAAATAAAAGTTACTCATCACAAATTTGTATGATCATGGTTGTCAAAATGGATAATGCACTAAATATATTTTGTATATATTTAAGTGAAAGTATTAAAACTTCAATTTAAAAGGCTAGCAAATGAAAAATGACATAAAATTTGTGTATATGACAAAATGAATGACAAAAGTGTCATATTGATAATTTATCAAAACTATCAAGAATATAGATCTATTTTGTATGTGATAATTGTACTACTATGACAAAAATGTCATGTGTTGATGATAGTTGTAAATACTATCAAGAGTATATAAAATAATCATAGAAATGACTATTTCCTATTTGAAATAATAAATATTTAAAGTTTGTTAAAGTTTGGAAAATCTTGCAATTCTTTGACGAAAGGATTCAAAAAGATATGATGTCTTAGCATACAATTGAAGACATTGAAGACATCATTAAGGATGTGGAACAAGCTCATATCTAATTAATCATCGATAGTGGAAATTTAACTCACACTTGATTAACATTAAGTCTTGAGTTCAATGATGAAAATACATTATTAGAGTGATTGAAGTACTTGAATATAGATACATCCCAAGCAGTAAGAGTACTTAGACCATAAGAATAAGTGTGGTAGGATGAGGTTTTGCTCTTAATAGACATGTAGCATATGTTTGCTGAAATGCATAATTATGGGTGCAGTTTTTATATAGTCTACCTTTATGAGAATGAAGCGGTGCCGCTTCATAGAGTTCAAGGACTTGACTCTTAAATTCTCAAGAAAAGGATGTGAGACACAAGGTCTTATTAAATGTTTCATATTAATAATTCGATCAATGGTATCGAGATTTCATGTGTGAGTTATGCACGCTTGTTCTAATGAATAATTGGTTCAAAGCTTGTCACCAATCTATCCAGGGATGAGTGAAAACTTAACTTACTAAGTAATGGGTCAAATCGTAAGATACCTTGACCTGAAACCATGAAATTTCCTGAATAATGAATTTCGATATATTTTGAAAATGGTGGGGGATTGTTGGAGAAATTTCTAAAATATTAATTTAATAGGTAATAATGATTAAATTGATTTGATGAATCTTTTTAATCATTAATAATGGCCCAAAGTTGCAATGGTCTAGAATAGAACCAAAGACCCTATAATGATTGGGCGCGTGGTCAAAAGGTGCAACCACAACTTTTTATGAAAAGGTTTGTTGTTATTGATATACAATGGTTTGCGAATAGTCATGTTGGACTCAAATGAAACATTGTTTCGCCACACCAATCGGTAAAAGTTTTTTTATAAATAGATATACTTGTTAGCCATAAAAGAGATACAAAAATTAATTGTTTCAAGTGCCAAAAATGATATCTAAGTCATTCTTTTATTTTTCTAGTGCACAAGAGTAAATAATGGAACTTTATTCCGTAAAATATCATTGATCGATATGCTTAATGTGAATATGCGCTTCATGCACTACGGCAAACAAGGGAAAAGAGGGCGCTTTTTTTGGCCTATGACAGCGCTTAAAAGCGCTGTCTAAGTCAGCGCTGTCATAGGTAAAGACGTCGCTTTTTTATTTATGAAAAAGCGCTATCTAAAAGGGGACTTTAGACAGCGCTTTTAAAAGCGCTGTCTAATGTATACGTTTAAAATTTTAAAGAATTTTTTTAATACTTTAGAGAGCTCTTTTTTCTTCAAAAGCGCTCTATAAAGTGGGACTTTAGACAGCGCTTTTGAAAGCGCTGTCTAATGTATACGTATAATGATTTTTTTATATACCTTTAGAGAGCGCTTTTTCCTTAAAAGCGCTCTCTAAAGGTGGACTTTAGACAGCGCTTTTGAAAGCGCTGTCTAATGTATAACCTTAGACAACGCTTTTTTCTCAAAAGCGCTGTCTTTTGTCTACGTATAATTTTGAAGATTTTTTAAAAAATACCATTTTAACCATTTTTTTTTATGCAGAAACCTGTATAATTCACATTTCCATAAACCTGTATAATTCACATTTCAATAAACCAGTATGGATACGCATTTCCATCAACAAATTCTATTTCAAAACTAGAATTTACATTAATGCAGAATTCGCACAAATTCTATAAACTAGAATTTGTACATTTCAATAAACTAGAATCTACATGCAGAATTCGCACAAATTCTATTGTATGGTTTCAAACCTGTATAGAATTTACATTTCAATAAACTAGAATTTACATTCACAAAACTATACATTCAAGAAAGAATTCTTCTTACAATAACAAATTCGCACAATTCCTCCTTAGTATCTTGCAATTTTTCCTCGTGTAATAAGGACACGCCATATCATCGAAATACTACATAACAAAACAAAATACGCATTATTTAGTTAAAAGTAATAAATTATATGACATATCCGATAAATATTAAAATGAATCCTAAGTTATAAAACCATGCATACCGTTATAGGAATCTCCAATTGTCCCATTTGAAGGATTTCTCTCATGAACCTCAAAACGAAGTACCCGCAGTCTATGCCATTACGCTGACGAGGGCACTACACATAGACAAACAAATAAGAAATAATATATAGATGTTTTGTGTTATCAAGTAGCATCACTAATAAGCAATATTGTGAAAATTAATATACCTCCACTTTGACCCATGTAATATTGGTTGCTCTAGCCCGTGCTACTCGTGCGTATCTTCCTGGTTACTAGACATTTGACCTGTAAGAAAGAAAAAAACAGAAATTAAATGACAAATATAAAAATCCATAATCCTAATCCATTGAATGATATAAGCTATATTGAATGATATAAGCTATAATTTTACAACTAGTACCTTTTTCACTAACGTCTCTTTCTTTTCTTGTTTGGAGTATGTTCTACCCGTCTCTTAACAACACGGACGGTTGGATTGATCCAAATACCCTCATTATGATCATTTCAAGTATATGATTCATTCGCTATAATATTTTCATCTTGATTATTTCTAGTAAATGATTCAATATCAACATCAATATCACATTGATCTCCAACGTTTTCATCAATTACTTTGTTAGATAAAAGCACTATAGACCATTTTGTACTTGTCGGATCAGTGACATAGAACACTTGTTTAGCTTGAGAGGCTAGAATAAAAGGCTCATCTTTGTACCCCACCCTATTAAGATCCACTTGCAAAAATCCCGACTTATCCATTCGTACGCCATTATTATTTTTAACCCACTTGCAACGAAATATAGGAATCTGAAACTTTTCATAATCAAACACCCAAATGCTCTCGATAACCCCCAAAATATGACAGATTTTCAAATTTGGGGTTTAAGTCTTTCACACTTGAAATGTGCATTGCTTCAGCTACCACGGTGACGCCACTATTTTGCATAGTACTTTTATCATCTTGTTCTTTGGTATAAAATGTGTATCCATTAATTGCGTATGCGCTATAAGAAAACACGACCATACTTGAACCATATGCTAAACATCTCAACCTTTCTGTTATTGAATCGCGGTCTGAATAATACTTTGAATAAATATCATCCTTAAACCAAGGTATGAAACTTCGATTGTGCTCTCGTACTATCCAATTCTCATTTCTATTCGGATTTAAACCTCGGAGAACATCCTTGTGCATATCAACATACGGCTCAACCTCATTCTCATTGTGCAGAACATACAAATGCACTTGATCCCGTTCGACCCTTGATACTGTCACAACTTCATTTCCAATTAACTTTTTTCCTTCTTTTTTTTCGACAATATGAGATTTGGGGAGTCCAATTGATTTTACATTGGACAGATATTCAATACAAAACTCAACCGCTTCATCAACAATGTATCATTCAGCAATACAATCCTCTGGTCGACTTCGGTTTTTCACATACCCTTTTAATATTTTCATATAACGTTCAGCAGGGTACATCCATCTCATATAAGCCGGTCCACACAATTGTGTCTCTTTCACCAGATGAACAACTAGATGAACCATTATGTCAAAAAACGAGGGAAAAAAATACATTTCAAGATCACACAAAGTAATAACTATTTCTTTTTGCAATGTTGGTAAGATCGCAAGATCGATCACCTTACTGCAAATTGACTTGAAGAAAAAACACAATTTAGTTATTGCGCTTCTTACTTTTTCTGGAAGAATAGAACGTATACCTATTGGTAGAAAATGTTCCATTATAACATAGCAGTTATGCGTCTTTAAACTCTTTAACTTGAGGTCTTTCATAGACACAAGTCTTCTAATATCTGAAGAGTATCCTTCTGGAACTTTAACTTCACTTAGAAACTTACACAATACTTTTTTCTCCTTTCTAGATATAGTATACGCAGCAGGTGGTAGATATGTTCGTTTTCCTTTCTTCAAGGGTCCTAATTCAGTTCTTATCCCCATATGTACCAAGTCCTTTCTTGCTTTAAGGCCATCCTTAGACTTTCCGGGTATATTGAGTAACGTACCAATAACACTGTCAAATACAATTTTTTCAATATGCATAACATCGAGAAAATGTCTTACATACAACGACTTCCAATATGGCAGTTCAAAAAAAATTGACCTCTTCTTCCACCCACTCTTGACAAGTGTATGTGCAAAAGGCTTTCCAAACTGAGTTCTCACATCTTTCACCTTTTCAAAAATTTGATCACCTGTCAATATAGTTGGAGCTCTACCATGTTCTGGCTCTCTATTGAATGATTTTCTCCACCCACGATAGTGATGATTAGAATTTAAGAATCTACGATGACCGAGAAAGACATTCTTCTGACCAAACTCCAATCGCGTCCAATCTGTTTTATCTTCACAAATAGGACACGCACATTGACCTTTTATGCTTTACCGTGATATATTTCCGTATGCTATAAAATCATTAATTGTGCCAAACAACATCGCCCTAAGGTTGAAACTTTCTTTCCTATACCCATCATAAACCTCCACACCGTTCTCCCACAAAAATTTAAAATCTTCGATTAAGGGTGCCAAGTATACGTCTATGTCATTCCTTGGCTGTCTAGGCCCAGAAATTAACATAGATAACATCATGTACTTACGCTTCATACATAGCCATGGAGGTAGGTTATAAATCATTATGATCACAGGCCAAGTGCTGTGTGAGATACTTTGAATACTGTAATGCCCCGATTCCGATTGTTCTCATTTTGTTGAGTCTTTTATTTAAATTGAGTGATAAATTATTTTATTTGTGAAATTGGTGTGTTAATATGCTATGTTGACATGTTATGATATTTTACCGTTTTTAAGAGTTTTCGGGGAAATTAGAATGGAGGGTATTTTGGACATTTCTCAATTAATGATAAGTTAGAAATTTAGTGGAAATAGAATTTTATGAGAAAATGAATTAATTGAATTTGAGTAGAAAATGAGAAGAAAGAAAGTAGGAAAAGAAATAGAAAAGAAAAAGATATAAGAAGAAGAAATGGGAGAGAAAGAGAAAGAAAAGAAAAATAGAGAGAAAAAGGAGAGAAAGAAAGAGGAAGAAGAGAAAAGAGAAGAAAACTTGGAAAAACCTAGAAAACCATCAAGAACAATCATCTAGCAAGCTTGGAATCCGAGTAAGGGTGTGAAATCTTATTATCTCATCAATGTATATCATTATGTATGATTGTGTGTTATTGTTGTTGATTTTTATGAGTTTTTGTATAAACCAATTTATGTAGAAAGTGTTAGAATTCGATTAATTAGTGTTGGAAATGATGTTTTCGTGTTCCTTGTTGTTGATACACGATTGATATATGTTGTTGTACATCAAATTGGTATTTTTCTGAGTTTAGATGATGAATTTAGGGTGTTTTGGATTGGAACCCGTAAGCAAAATTATACAGAAGAATTTTTTTGGTTTTTCCAGGTCATACGCGTATGGGGCATGTTCATACGCGTATGGACCTTGGCAATACGCGTATGGAGGGCGAGCCATAGGCCAATACGCGTATGAGATGTTATTTTGCTCGGCCATTTGCCCATTTGCGTATAGTACGCGTATCACTTCAGGGCATTACGCGTATGTTGGGATGCACTACGCGTATGGGGTTTAAAATGGGAATTTTGGGAAGGAAATGGTTCTGCCCATACGCATATGACCTTGGGCAATACGCGTATGGCATGGCGAGGATTTTGGGCAATACGCGTATGACTCAGGGCAATACGCGTATGGCCAGGAGAATGGTAAAAAGGGACTTTTCAAAATATCATTTTCGTTTTTCTTTCGTAACTTGTGTTCCGTTTATCCGTTTTTTACATTCTTGGTATCGTTGGAAAGCTATTGAGCTGTACTTTCTTATTATGATGATTTGGAAATTGTTAGCCGCTTAATAAGTCAAAAAGTCGGGAATAGTGTTATTTAGCGACTTTTACCGTTTTGAATGTGTGTTTTGGATGTGAATCATACAATAGTGCATTGATGTGAATGTATATAGATTGTATGTGATAGTATGAGATGAATGCATGAATATATTGTGAATATGTATGCATTTCAAGAATGTCTTGAGTCATTTTGTATGTGAAGAATAATGATGTACATTCTTGTGTTGAGTGATTCTAATGAGAATCCGTTGTAACGTCGTGTGCCTATGTGAGGTGTGAGCGATGATTACAAACGATTTTGTGCCTAGGTGAGGTGTGAGCAATCGGATTGTGTGCCTATGTGAGGTGTGAGCAATCCATAAACATTGTGTGCCTATGTGAGGTGTGAGCAATGGGTGAACATCGTAGGCCCGACGGGGAGTTACATTGGTAACGAGCGATGGTTCCAATAAGTTCCTGAGTGAACTTGAGATGATTGAGTCGGTACCGCATTGCATTTGCATAGAGTCGTGAGTCGGTCTCTATGATTTGCATTTATCATCTTTATAATTGTGCATTGATGAATAAACATGAATATATATGTTTATGTGGAATGATAAGAATTGTGAAAGTATGCATGATGAATATGCTTGGTTTTGTATATATATACATTGTGATGTATATGAGTGTGTTGTGAGGAATTGTGGTGAGAAGGTAGAATATGTGTATTTTCATGCTAAGATATATAATTATATGTATTGTTATTATGATAATATTTCTCACCCTTCTGCTGTTTTATGATGCTCTATGAGGCATTGCAGAGTAGGTATGCTGGTGGTCTTTTTGTGGAGCGTGTCTTCATTCTTTTGGTCGGTCGGCTCTGATATGTAGCACCGGGTAGCTAGGATGTATATGATTCTTTTGTGATACATTTGTGCATGTATCTTGTTGATGAATGTTTATGTAAACATGAATTATGTTGGTGGATAATACCTGATGATATATATATATATATATATATATATATATATATATATATGTTTGATGTTATTCAATGTTTAGATTTTCCGCTTTTATTCTAAATATTGAGATGTGGGTGTAAGGACTAAGTTCCTCTGTTGCAAAGTTACCCCACTGTTGCATATCAATTGTTGAGCAGGTGTTGAATGTTTTAATTTCATGTATAATGTAACACACCTCTTTTATACTATGTTTATAATTATACTCTGACGGAATTTTTAATATGTGCCTAAATGATTATGTGATTATTTGGGGGTATAGAAAGGGGGTGTTACAAATACTGTGTGGGTTCATTCCATCAGTAGATAATGCCAAGCGAAGGTTTCTTGCTTCTTTTCCAAATTCAGGATAATCATCATCAATTTTCATCCACTGTGGTGAATCTTCCGGATGTCGAAACTTTCCATCAATAATTCTTTCATCTGCATGCCAAGTCAAGTGTCTTGAATCGGTCTCACTACGAAACATGCGTTTAAATCTCGGAATTATAGGAAAATACCATAAGACTTTTGCTGGAGACAACTTTTTTTTATATCGAGAGACACCGCATTTAGGACACTCATTTAACGATGCATACTCATTTCGAAACAATACGCAATCGTTTGGACAGGCATGTATCTTATCATAGCTCATGCCAATAGAGCACAACATCTTTTTGGCCTCATATGTTCGATTGGGAAGAGCATTATCCTCTGGAAGCATATCTTTCATAAGGGCCAATAATTCTGTGAAACTTTTATCCGACCATCCATTGTCCGCCTTTAAGTTGTACAACTTTAATACCGCAGACAATCTTGTAAATTTGGTGCAACCATTATACAACGGTTTCTCTGCATCGCTTACCAACCTCTCAAACATTTTGGGACAATCCTTAAGATCTTCTTCAAGTGCTTCTGCAATCTCTTCGACTCGATCAGAATCGTATGTATCTGTGCCATTGTCGTATGAAGCGTAGGTCGTATTATCCCCCGATTCAACATTCCCGTTAATTTTCTCACCATGCAAATTCCAACATGTATAACTTCTATCAATTCCACTCCTCAATAAATGCGATGCCAACTGAACCGCGTCAACCCGACTCCCAAAACAGCAACCCAAGCAAGGACATATCATTCGACTGGGGTCTTTGGCGTGCGCAACAACAAACTTAACGAATTCCGATACCCTATTGTCGTACTCTTTCGACAATCGACTTGAAGACATCCATTTCTTATCCATAGTTATACTAATTAAACTAAACAAAAACAAAAAGAAAAAATGTTATACCTGTAGGGAAACGATCCGACTTTCACACTTTGAACACAAGTAACCCCTATACACGTATCATAAAATGAAATATCATTAATTGACCAATTATGAGTCATAACTTGATAAGTGGCAACATGTAATCACAAACAAGCAACAATTAGAGGTAAACACCTACATATTCCAAGTACTCAAGAGCAAAATAAATACTTTAGAATCACTAAGTTTAGAGAACAGATCAAAATACAAGAAGAAAGGTGAGAGACAACCATTAATATAGGCTCATTGACTTATAATATAACTATAAAAACCACGAGAAATTATAATTTAAAGTATCAAAAAAATTCTCTCCTCAATACGTATAAAGTAGACAATTAACTTATAACAAAAAGTCACAAGTTCTAGAAAATAAAAGAAATGAACTTGGAAAAAAAGGATAGACCAAACACAATCAATTGGAAAAACAGTACAACACAACTAGCGAAATACAATTTCAATCAATACTAGGTTGTTTATATTAATCAACTTTGCCAAATATACAGTAGAAAATATTTAAAAGCAATCTTCCACAAAACTAGGTTGTATCATGAAGTATCTTTTCAATAATAGTCATCGTTGTGAAGATACTTTAATATTAGTTTCCTTATGAAAATACCTTCCCCAAAACTAGGTTGTATCATGAAGGCATAACACAATGAGCTTATTATAAAAAAAGAGGGACATTTGTAAAAATAAGAGATGAAAGATTAAGGATTGATACTTTGCCAAATATACATGAAAAATAAAAGCAAAAAATAGGTTCGATTCTGCAACAATAAAAGAGGGAGCTTTTATCCTCATCATGAAAACTTTTTCAGCATAAAAATCAAATCAAAAACAAAAATTCAAAACAGAGAAATGAATTATAAAAGAGTAACAACATACCTTATTCGTTTTCAGAGGATAAGAGAATAAGAACAACAACAACAACAACGTTTTCACGAATGGAATGCAACAATGACGACAACGGTGACGACAATGGCAATGCAAGAACGACGACAATGGCAATGCAAAAACGACGGCAAGGGTTTAGAGAAACGGTCGAGAGAGAAAATGAATAGAAGTGTCTCTGAAAATGTTTAGAATTGTTTTATATTTTAATTAGTAAAGGACTTTAGAGAGCGCTTTTTCTTAGAAAGTGCTTTCTAAAGTGAAAATAATTAGAGTCCTATAAGAGCGCTTTCTAAGGTGGCCTTTAGACAGCGCTTTTTAAAAGCGCTCTCTAAAGTAATACCTATAGCAGCGCTTTTTGGAAAGCGCTTTCTAAGGTGGTCTAAGGTGGCAGTCTTTTACAGCGCTTTTGAAAAGCGCTTTCTAAAGCCTTTCTTTTAAGGCGCTTTTTTTTAGCGAATTTTTTTATTCTTTTTAGCAGCGCTTTTGTATAAAAGCGCTGTCTTTTATGTGCCGTCTAAACATATTTTTGGCGTAGTGATGTTAAGGTTTCCAAAGTATCCTGAAGGGGATTCACCGGCTAACCCATTTGCATCCAATTTGTCTAAATTGGTGGGGCGAATTGAACCTAAAACTTAGTGTAAACTACGCCAAAAACAACATTGAATAGCGCTTTTTTTAATCTTTAATACCGCTTTAAAGCGCTATTAAAACTGCCACTATTATATGTTTGCTACATATAATAGCGCTTTTAAAGCACTATTAAAAGTGGAACGTTTAATAGCATTTTCCTAAAACCGCTATCATAGCCTAGTCTCTTTTTAACACTTTAATAAACATGATTTAATAGCGCATTTATACAAAACGCTATTAAAGGTCCATGATTTAATAGCACTTTTTATAAAGCGCTATTAAAGGCCCATACCTTTTATTTTATTTTTTTTATTTTTTTGTTTTTTTTGTTTTTTTTTATTTTTTTATTTTTTTCCGAAATTTTTTTAAATTAAAAAAATTAAAATAAATTAAAAAAAAAGTAAAAAAAAAAAGTAAAAAAGTAAAATAAAAAAATAAAAATAATAAAAAGAATAATAAAATAATAAAATAAATAAAAAATAAATAAAAAAAATTAAAAAAATAATTATCCAGTCAGCAAATGCCACGTGACAGATTCTTTCGCAACATGGGCAGATCCCCCTGTCCAGTCAGCACAAGGGAAGTGGAAATAGAATCTTAGTTTGGTGAGGGGGCATTAAAAAAAAAAAATACTTCAGGGGAGCAAAACCAAAACTCGCTATATTGGCAGGGGATGAAGTATATTTAACCCTTAATATTATATATAAAACAAGATCAAGACATTTTTATTGATAAAAAATGAATTACAAACAATACAACTTAATGTTCTTTTATGATATTCTCCATGGTAATTGAAGATGAAACTTCTTTAAGCTAAGCCAACAATCTGCATAAAAAAGAAAACGTCTTACAAATAATAATATAATATAAGTATAACTTTGAATAAAAGCCCATGAAAAATAACAGAAAAATAGCAACAACACATGAATAAGCAATTAAAATATGAAAGATTCACCTCCTATTTGAATCTACATCTAATTGGGGTGGTGCAATGCTCTGTATTTTAGCACCTCTTCTTTGAATATTTCAAAAGGCCTCTATATCGTTTGAAGTTACAAATTGTCACTAGGACTATACAAGTATATAAAATGAAAATCAATCGCAAAATATTGAATTAATAATGACTAAAAATTCATAATTTATAATATTTGTGGAACTTGTTCATTTCCACCCACTAACAGGTGCGGCTGGGATGACTTCGAAGAAGTTGTACTGTCTTTAGCACAAAATCACAAAATATCATGTTCTAGTTGACCATACTTATAGGATTTAAATCACTGACATGATTAATTATCAAAACCAAAATCTACTAATGTAACATAATTAATACACTATGACGAGAACTAAAAACTTTGTTTAAAAAAAATTGAAATAAAAAATGATTTTATTATTTTTTAATCAGAGGAACTGATGTACTATTTATGTCTCCTGCGGTTATTTTATTGATAACGTATAGTATATATGTTATGTAAAAATATTGTCACCTTTAATTTCTTGTTGTAATTTCTAATTGAAGTAAGATTTCTTACTTTTTATTTATTATAATAAAAATACCACTATAAATTAGTAAAATTGTTAATTTTTTAAAAGTTAAATATTTTCTCCTCTTTAAATATTTTAAATTTTGTATTTAGTCAAAAAAAATTCTCCAAACATAAGTCAATCTTCCGTCCATACTTTTCTCCCTCCAGCAAACTTCCATTAAAGGAAATTGGTGTGAAGGGATAGTTATCATATTTTTTTTTAAACGGTGACCAGGATGTGAGAAAAATGTCAACATATTTTGTCCCATTTTTAAGCATGTATTAAAATAATTTATAGTATTCATAATTTGAATTCTTCTTTTTCTTTGAATATTTCTTCACTCGCACCATTTCCTAAAAATCAAAATATCTTATGTGTTTTCTACTTTAACTTGTATGAGTTATCATGAGGGGGAAAAATATTTATATTGGATTAAATACTAATCTAAAGATCAAAAACACACTTAAATAAGTCAGAGAGACACTACATATTCATCCAAAATTTGAAGGTAATATGTGTATGAGTCTTCTCATTTATAAAATGCTCAACCTTCAATTTTCTAAAGAATGTGAGATTTATAACTCACATTTTTTTTCAACTATCTTATCTAAGTTCTAGAAATCAACTATGTCAACTTCATCCAAAATCGGACGAACAAAATCATCAACAATGTATATGTCTTCCGTTAAAACCTCTTCCGATGGAGTATATTGTTGTTGTGTTCATATGGTGTCATAACAATGAATGTATCTAGCAAATAAGATCATATTTTGAGGTGTTTCTTTTTGCAAATATGTCTTAAATTGATTATAGGTGTTGTGAATTTTTATTATGGGAGCAATGATATCCATAACAACAACAATGATTTTGATATTAAAATGCAGACATGTGTTCTTTTTATTTGAGATGAACATATGGGGCATCATAGTGTGAGTGTCCAAGAAGAAAATAATGTTCTCAATGATGAAGATGAGATCTACTATCTATCTAATACTATACAATTAGATAATTTTCTAAAAATGCCCTTTCAACAAATATTTTTTACACTCTTAAAAGGGTTCATAAGTAATTAATAAATGACACTTTTTTCTAAGCATCATTGCTTCGTAGAAACCCATGTGGCAGCTTTACATTGGCACAATGAATATTAATTTTTTCCCCTAAATACCCATTCATCGGCACATGTTAGACCAATTTCTCCTTCTAAATCACAAGACCAAATATTATTAAACCTCGTTTTTCCTTCTTACTCTCTATTTGAAACTTTGTCTCGAAAACAACATTGTCGACTTTCTTTCTCTCATCTCTCTTTCCCTTCAAAATCTAGATCTCTACCGCCCTCTTCTCCCTCGTCCCCGATTCTCCCTCTGCTACTTTCCATTGAACCTGATATCGATTTGCCTTAATGCTTTGTTAAAGCTTCGAACTTTATTTTCAGATTAATTTTTTTTATCTCTCTTACTTAAAGCTTCATTGTTTTTTTCTTTTGGTTTTTCGGTTTACTTCCATTGTTGCTTTACACTCTTCTTCTTCTCATAGTTTATTTTCAAAATCACATTATGCAAAAAAGAAGATGGATATCTATTTATGGGTTATAGTTTCGATTTCAACTAAAGAAGAAGATGGAGATCTGGGCATGGGTTGTGCTTTAAACTTCTGGCGAAGAAGAAGATGCAGATCCGAGCATGGGTGTGAGTGTGACATTTTCTTTATTTTTGAAGGGTATTGTACTAAACACTTAAAGCCTGCATTTTTTATAAATTTTCTATTTTTCTAAATTATTGTTTACTTGGTTTCTTTATGTGGACAATTATCATATCTGTACATGGGTTGGATCTCCCCTTGAGATTTCCTAATATATATACCACTAATCTTGCTTATTAAAAAAAAATCATATTTTTTTCCTATGTTGAATTGTCTCCTGGTGGGTGCTATTTCATGCAGCGACAATAACTCCAAGGCTTCAAGTTGACAATGGGGATGTTTGTCCATTAGTGGGACCTTGATCTATTCATTGTCTGAAAATATTCAATTGTTTACCCATGTGCATTTTATTATGCGGTTAGTATAAGATGTTATCTAGAAGGCTGCTTTTATTTTGTTCCATTGATCAATAAATTTTATTAATAAAAGTGATTTATTTGATGACATTTATGAGGTGACTGATGAATCAGAAAACACACAGATTTCATTGTATTGTGTGTAAACTATTTCCAGGCTGATTGGAAACTAGAGTTACTAAGTAAGTTTGGTGATATCATTGAACTAATCAAGTCAATGGACTCTATCAAACTTGAAGCCACGAAATTTTTGCAGGTCAAGAACGAAAACCAGGCCAAGCATTTGTAAAAGTCTCTTTTGCCAATCCTACTGCACAAAAACTTCCGCATATCATCCACCACATTCTAAGACTGAAACTGCTATTAAGGAAGAGGTACACATTCACCGAATCGAGGAAAACGGTAAATGTTTGTATATAGTTATGAAGTGCTTCTTCTCGGCAGAGTAAGTACCTATCCCTCGCTTTCTTAATTTGAAGTTTCTTATGATTATATTTTGTTTTTAATTGCTAATGGTTGATTATCTCAGAATACTGTGCAAGAATGCTTTAAAGAACAAGAAAAAGATTTTGAAATGCTATAAAATGCTTGAAAATTTGAGGTTCAGTTTAAGTTTCTTAAATTTTTTCGTATCATCACGTCCCGGCACAACAACAATCTTTAGGCAGTTTTGGGTTAATCAGATTTTGAAATGATTTGGAATGTGTTTTATTCATGATAATGTTATATTCTTTGTGTAAACTTTCTATGTTTGCGTGTCAAATTTTTTAAGAACATTTTGATAGAGATTAGTTAGTTTCATGAATAGAGCATCTTAAACATAAAAATGAACTATAGCTTGAAAAACTGAATCAAATTTAATTGCACCAGTCTGTATATGAAAGAAAGTTCATGATGAAAATAATCTCAACTTTCTCATAAACAATTCAAAATGCATTTAGCTGTATTATTTAACTACTTAAGTATTGGTATAATTTTGCACAGATCAACTCAATTATCATTTGATGTTATCTCTATTTTTATAAAAGAATATTTGTTATATAATATAAACAAAACAAATCACTAAATTATTACAAAAAGTGAGCTAAGTGGACATGTAGAAGAAGAGACGCGGGGAACATATAAAACTTATTCAGCGTAACTTATCCATGCTTCTAAGGCATATGTGCACATATAACACAGTCTAAGCATGAACATTGGTCAACTTTAGCTCCTCTTCCTTTTGAACTTGTCGCCTCTGCTAGACAAATGGCTAAGGAGGAATCTTTGAACAAATTTGAGCATGAGTTGATACTTTATACTTTAGTTTGATGAATTCTCTCTTAAATTAGTTACATAGATATCTAATTAAAAACCATTGACTAGACTGTTGATGGTTTCAATAGAAGCAAAATTGTTTGCGACGTGAATGATCTTGTCGGGGAAGTACACAGAGATATGCTTTCACTTGAGATGGGTTTTGAGGGAACTTGCTTCTTTGAAAGTTCTTAATGAATATTATTGAAGTTAATGTTGTGTTGTTTTTGCTAATTGTGTTTTGTACGGAGGAATACCTCTCACTATAAGGAGTTCATCTCCACAACACATACTTATCTATTATAGAAATGCTTGTCCTTTCAACCTCCATCTCAATGGTAACTAACTCTTTTTCTTTCTCTACTCTTTCAAATCATCTTTCTATCTTTTTCACGATATGCATACAAGTTGTTTTTATATTGTTCTCAAACATCCTAATAAGCTTTGAGCATTTCATGAGTTTCTATTTTTTCTACAGGTTATAGAATTTACTAGGTTGGTTTATTAAACATGAAATTACAATATTTTCATCTTCTATATCTCTATCAGATTGGTTGATTTGTATATGTTAGATTTCAGTTACATTATTTGCGATTTGTTTGATATGATGATGAAACAGTTATGTGATCTTACCATAGCTCAATTGTGGTTACAGTTTTGCATATTATTTTTCAAAATGATGCTGGTGTACTTTTATTTTTGAGGATATGAGCTCATATTCCTTTAGGTCATTAAATTCCTGCGCGCACATTCGTCTATTGGGAAATATAATGTTGTCCATTTGTTTAAAAAGCCATATAGTTTTGTAATTCATCATTTTGCTCATGGTGGAAGATTATTCAATTTTTATTTTTTCCAATTATTTGTAATGTTTCAAAAATAACTTGGCTTTTTTATTTATATGGTTTGTGTTGGATCTGTACTCGTAATCTTGCTTATATATTAGCTTTACCATTATAGAGTTTATTTCTTCTAAACACTTTCTTCTTTGTCGACCACACTTGAACCTGCCAAGAAATTACCCTTCTTACCCATTTTTGAAGGCAAAAAGGTATCTAAGATTTCAAATTTTTAATCCATTGTGATTGCTACTAGCACAGTTCAACATAATCTAATTCTGAGACCTTTATATATATTTTTGTCTCAGCATGTTCCTATTACTCTTTTTGAAGTCGGGTTCATGGACTCAAGAGGGTGTTCCTATTACTCTCCTTGAGAATAAAATGAGTAAAGTTTTTGTTGCATCTCTAGAAGAAACATCAAAGTCGTTTTGTAACACACCGCCTTCGGAATATGAAATCATTGACCAGGTTAGAATGACCAGTTTCATTTCAAAACTAAATATTTTACACATTTCTTCAATCATAAAAGATGTTTATAGAATAGTTTCTTTTCATAGGGACGTGAGATTTTCTATAGGATGATAATAATAGGATTTGAGGATACTTATGTTTCAAGTCCTGGTTCCATGTCGAAAATATGGAAAGGACTATTTTGTATGCAGTGGTCTTGTTTCAATGTTGGTGTCTGTGACTGTCTATCCTGGAAAGGACTATTTTGTTCATACTGATTCAAACTGTTGTAAATATCATATATGCAAACTGATATATGTTACTAATTTAACCAAGTGATTTAAATTATTGTAAATGTGAAAGAATATAAACTTAATCTTAAATCTATATAGTAAGTGACCATTTGCTATATTGAGAGGAATTAATTTTTTTTCTTCAATTGCATGCATTTTTAATAGGCAAAATCCATATTTTTAAATGTTAAATTTTTCATTTCTTCATTCATCTTATAGGTTGCTCTTTTTCATTTTTAAGATTATATGATCATTATTCATTTATAATTAAATCATTCATTTCAAATTTACATGCACTAGCGCAAAAACGGTTTTAGACAGCGCTTTTTTAGCCTTTAGACAGCGCTTTAAAGCGCTGTATAAACCAGCGACGCTATAGGTTTAGACAGCGCTTTTGGTATTACCAAAAGCGCTGTCTAAAGGGGCGTGTATTTAATGAAAAGCGCTGTCTATGGTACCTTTAGACAGCGCTTTTTCACATTATATGGATTACTTTAGACAGCGCTTTCGTCAAAAGCGCTGTCTAAGCCCTACCTTTTTTTGACTTTTTTGGTACACCTTAGACAGCGCTTTCTCCAAAAGCGCTGTCTAAGACCTTCCTTTTTTGACTTTTTTAGTACACCTTAGACAGCGCTTTCACCATAAGCGCTGTCTAAGACCTTCCATTTTTGACTTTTTTAGTACACCTTAGACAGCGCTTTCACCAAAAGCGCTGTCTAAAGTGGACCTTAGACAGCGCTTTCACCAAAAGCGCTGTCTAAGGTGTACGAAAAATTTTATATAATTTTTTTTTAACCACAATTTTACCAGGTTTTTTCAACCAGAATTTGACCTGTAATTTTCAACCAGCAATTTTTTTCAGAATTGGCAATTCAAACCATTGGCCTTTCTACACCAAAATTATATATCCAAAATTGGCATTTCATACCAATATATATATTTAAAATTACAAACCAAAATTGTATATACACCTATTTATAATTACAAATCATTACATTTTTCTACAAATGCACATTTTACTTATTCACCAAAATTGCATCCAACCAAAGCATTGCTTCCAACCAAAGTTATTGCTTCCAACCAAAGCATTTTTTCTACAATGCACATATTACTTATACACCAAAATTGTATATACACCAAAATTGCATCCAACCAAAACATTGCTTCAATCTACATTATAGGTCCTGAAAACACAAAGATTGTAATTCAAAGTATTAAAATTCAAAGTATATACACCAAAAATTGTAATTCAAAGTATATACACCAAAATTGTAATTCAAAGTTTGTAATTCAAAGTATATACACCAAAATTGCAATTCAAAGTATATACACCAAAATTGTAATTCAAAGTATATACACCAAAATTGCATCCAAAATTGTAATTCAAAGTTTGTAATTCAAAGTATATACACCAAAATTGCAATTCAAAGTATATACACCAAAATTGCATCCAACCAAAACATTACTCCAACCAAAGTTACACATATTAAAATTCTCATCAATTAAAGTAAGAGTATAATATTATACCTTAAGTTTGTAAAATTCCGAGCTCCATAATGTATTGACACCACTCCTCTTTGATTTCATCCAATAGAGCCTTTGTGTAAGTAGCACTCCTGAATTCTTCAAAATACTACATAATAATATAACATATAGTTTGATTTAGTTTTAACTATTTCATTAGACAATATGAGAGATATGTGTTAAAATAACTCATAAGTTAGAAATACATACATCGGGTGGAATCTCCATTCGATCCAACGAAATAGTGTCTCTCATAAATCTCAACATGAAATAGCCGCAATCTATTTGATTGCGTTGCCGAGGACACTACAAATGAAAATAAAATATGGATAAATTCTAAGTTTTATCAAGTAAGCATCACTAATATAATAAAACATGTGATAATTAATATACCTTCACATAATTCCATGTAATGGTGTGGTCGATTCCCCGATGTTCTAGGAATGCTTGTATAGTGCTAATAAAATATAAATGAATATTTAGAACAATTCACATAAATAAATAAATATACACATTTCTATTTAGAACAATTTCACTTACGTGTCAATACAGTCCTTCATATCCGGGTATGTGGTCCAATCATTTCCTAAGGAATCCAGATAATACACTACTCCGCGGATAGGATTGATTGCAACCAACAACCAATGTCCACTGTAAGATTAAACAAGCGTTAGATAGAAACTTTCTACACGAAGTCAAAATACAAAAAAAAATATAATAGATGAATTTAGAATGAAAATCTAACCCAGTATTAAACGGTAAAAAGTACAACTTTTCCGTTTCTTGGTTGTCCATAAAGACGTTGCGTATATACGCATGGACCTCATTTGGTTTCGTCAATATTTCGGTTAAGTTGACAGCGCTGGGGCATAAGAATGCAAATCTTTGCTCCAATCCCCGGGGGCGCATAAAACTGTCATACAGAAACCTGAAATAAAAACATCATTAACATTAGAATATTCATTTGAAAAATAAAGTAAATAAGTTGTTCAATTACCAAAGTAGATCGGATATACCTCAAGTATATATTGACAACAGTGACGCCCAATTCTGTATGTTGGAAAACTTGCTCGAAGTCTTCATTACCAACATTCTGGTCAAATTCAAAGCCATACAAATCTTTCTCCATAGTTATCAGACGAACACCTCCAGTCGGAATATCCGTCATTAATTGTAGAAAGGTCTGAAGGCACGTCCTAACCTTGCCGATAGGTTGTTTTCTAACCCTGGTATTCTTAGCACCAACAGTTTTTTGCGTTGAAACGTTGCTAATCACTTTACCAGGCAGCTATAAATCATATAATTTGTTAGATGAAGTATAAGATATCCAATTTATCATTTTCTATGCATATAATTGTGATGTACCTCTTTTTTTGAGACAACGGACTCGGTATGCTCCGGAATCCGCTTATCCTTTGTTTTGGATTTTGTTGGAGTCTAAATAACATTGCCATGTAAAAAATGAAAATAAAATGCTCGTAAAATCTTTGAATTTACACATTAAGATTAACAAAGGTTTATAACGGTTTTAAGCATATATACCTCATATCCTACGAGTATGAGATTTGACGGCCATGCAACAAACGACCCTATAGCTTGTCCCACCACTCTTACCTCCGAATCATCGTTAGGATAGGGTAATAGTGCTTCATTCTCCATAGCAATATCAACTGATACTTTCAAACTTCCAGTAGGGAGGGATTCATTATGAAGTACTGTGACCCCATTGTTAAACACTTTTCCCTTGGCAACCATCCGATGAATTGGTGAAGATAAGAATAGTTGACATTGGTGAATGCCCTAAAACCAAAAATACATATGTCATTGTTAATGTGTATATATGTAATTAAATAATTTAAGCTACTAATATAATTTCATAGATATATATATATATATATATATATATATATATATATATATATAATTACCTCTGGAATAATCGGATGAAAGCTGCAGTTGATACTATCCTTCTCTGATCCATCTCTAACACCAGAAGCGTTATCCCTTTCTTTTTCCTTTCTTAATTCCCGCACCTCGGCTTCTAGTGCTTCCAATTTAGCTTCAAGTACTGAATAACTAGCAGCCTTTCCCTTTTTAATATTCAGGGAGGTCGGGGTGATTCCAAATGCCTTACCCCTCACCCGACCAGGATACTCAGGGACATCTAATGCCCGACTAAGTATGCTCCTGGTATCATCTGCAGGTACAGACTGAGATAACGCCTCCTGAAAATCAGATGAATATCGAATATTTGTCAAATATTTGTTAATAAAGTTTTGACTTAATTAAAGAAATATTGTTATACTTACACATTTCTCATATACTTGTAGAACCTCTTCTGGAACAGATCCAGACTTGCCCACACGGGCTTCCTTCCACAAGACATGTGCAGGAAGAGATGTTTCAGAGCTACCCGCCTTTTGTAACTACATATAAAGCCAAATAATATGATCAAATATAACTCATGATGAACAATTATTATGTCATTGCAATTTATTGATACTTACCAATTGTTGCTCCAAACGTCCATATCCAGTACGTCCTTTCCTGTATTTATATTGGGGATCTGATGCTCTATCCCGATTAATTGCACTTAAACTCTTAAATTGCTCGGTTTGTCGTTTGGCTTTAAACTTCACCCATTCTTGTGGTGAAATGAAACTTGCATATTTAGATGGAAACTCTCCATCAACAAAATTACCTTCAGCATCCTTAAGATAGGTTTTGTTTAAATATGTCCTAAACCCTCTTAGGAGCTTCCCTGCCAATCTCATCAAATAAGCTTTTCTGTCGTCCTCGACATTAAAGCACCTCTAAAAAAACCATACACATTGGTTAGTACAAATAATTTAAACGACATAATTAGTTGGCATAATTAAAGACATAATTATGGTACCTTTATCTCATTCCAAATTTTTTCTTTGGTTTCCTTCAACTGTTTGTTTCTCCAGTCATCTAAAGTAATAGGAACCTCATTCCTTACAAGTGTACCAATGAAACTTGTCAACATATGACCGTTAGGCTCAACAAGTGTGCCTGTTTCGCTCCAATGCACATTATAAGTCATGCCTTGATTTCTAGCATGGATCACTCTCCTCATTATGGTTATTCCTCTCCTAATCTCTTCTTCCATAGTTCTGCTACTTCCAACCTGATCATCATGTGGATGATCATCATCATGTGCGTGATCATCAGCATGTGGGTCATCATTGTTAGTAGCCATCTAACCTGTAATAAATAAATCAAGGATATCAAATATAATATATAACAAATATAATAAAGAAATAAAGGATATCAAATATAAAAAATATGACATAATATATAACAAACTTAACGAAATCCAATACCCCATTCTCGTACTCTTTGGACAATCGATCGGCATCCATCCATTTTTTATCCATGGTTTTCCTACTTATTAATCCTAACAGTTAGAAAGAATTTAACATTAGCATAACAAGTCCAAACTAAGAAATTCAAAGCAATTAACTTCATTAACAAAATTGCTTTGAATTTCGGTTCTTTAGAACAACAACCTCAAGAATTTACATTATTAACATTAACACTAACACTAACACTAACACTAACACTAACCTAACACTAACACTAACACTAACCTAAACTAAACTAAACTAAACAAACACATTATATAGCAATAGTTAACAATGTAGAAAAATGTTAACAAGAACAAACTATAATAGATGTTCTAAACTAACACTAACACTAACACTAACACTAACCTAACACTAACACTAACACTAACCTAAACTAAACTAAACTAAACAAACACATTATATAGCAATAGTTAACAATGTAGAAAAATGTTAACAAGAACAAACTAAACTAACACATTATATTGATTCTATTCCTATATCACCAAAAATGAAGTTAGCACATATTTTATTCTTATATCCAACAACAGTCCAACATTAGCAACAACATTAACAACATTAGCAACATTATCAACATTAGAAACAGTCCAACATTAGCAACAACATAAACAACATTATTATCAACATCAACAACAACATTATTATCAACATCAACAACAACATTATCAACATTATCAGCAACATTATCAACTGAAACTCTGAAACTCTGAAACTTCCAAACTGAAACTCTGAAACGTGTAAAATGTGTAATACTCTGAAACGTGTAAAATGTGTAATACATCAACAACAACATTATTATCAACATCAACAACAACATTATCAACAGCAACATTATCAGCATACCTTATAAAATGTGTAATAATCTGAAACTCTTAAACTTCCAAACTGAGTGACGAAAACGCGAAATGAGAGAGGAACAGACGGTCACGGTGGAGTAAAGGTCGTCGGAGTCGCGAAATGTGGGAGGAACGGTGGACGACGGCGCGGTGGACGACGGCAAGGGTTTAGCTCAGGTAGTTCGCAAGTATCCGTTCGCAACAGGGGAGGGAGAAGAAAGAGCGCAAAACTGAAAATGAAAACAGAGTATATTCATATATTTTAATTTTATTAGACCTTAGACAGCACTTTTCAACAAAGCGCTTTCTAAGGTGGCCCTTAGACAGCGCTTTAAAAGCGCTTTCTAAGATTGGCCTTAGACAGCGCTTTTGTTTTTATTTTTTTAAATATTTAAGACCTTAGACAGCGCTTTCCTTAAAAGCGCTGTCTAAGGTCTTATATTTTTTTTAAATTTAAAAGGCCTTAGACAGCGCTTTTAAGGAAAGCGCTGTCTAATATTTTCCATTAAATTTTTTTAAAAATTTAAAAGGCCTTAGACAGCGCTTTTCACTAAAGCGCTGTCTAAGGTCTTATATTTTTTTGCGCTTTTCCTTTATTAAATTAATAGATTCCGTGTTTTTGACCTATAGCAGCGCTTTTGTAATAAAGCGCTGTCTAAGGTGAGATGTTATAAGTCCTTTTTGTTGTAGTGATGTATTTAAATACAATTTATATAATATCAAATAAATTTACTCGTGCGGGAGCACGAGTATCTTACTAGTTAATATAAATAAGGAAAAATATTGGGAGCAAGAATAATCGTGTGGTAGAAATAGACATTGTAAGGAAATTGTTTGAAAAATCGAAAAATTACATTAATAAATTGTAAACGAAATTAAATTTGGAGAGAATTGTCAGAAAAAAAACAAGTTCTTTGTATTGTTGTCATTGTTGTTGAATTTTTATTTTTTTTTAAAATGTAATTGTTAAACGAGAATTTCACCTACCCTCGCGTTATATTTGGTACTCCACAATATATGTGCTTTTACCGTTATACTCTTGTCTAAAGTTACTGGTTTTTCATAAAGTATGAGTACGTATCGAAAATTTCGGAACTACATCGGAAATTTAGTAAAAATTTACAAAAACATCATAAGTTTTTGTTTTCTATGAAAAAATATTAGTGATTTGAAATTTCTAGTATAGAGTCGGATTGTCTTGTCGAAATTTTGAAAAATCCGGTATATACCCAAAAGTTTAAGAAAATGTGGAAAATTCGGTAGATAATGAGGTATTGAATTTATTCTTGTAATAAATTTGTCAAAAAAACTACCCGATAAAATAACTACCCAATAAAATATATACATAAAATGAAAAATAAGCTACATATAGGAATGCATAACAAATTACGATGACTTCATAAATTTGTTTTCCTAGTGCCTAAAGCGTCCCACATATGCTGCTTCTCATGCTCATGCATCTTTAGTACAATTCTGTCTTCAACGCTCAATGCTTATGTTTAATGGACAATCAGGTTTTAACTTTACCTGAACCCAATGATTGTTGTTGGCAAAACTAGTAACATTAATTTTATGCCTACTCGTATACATAAGTGGAGCTACGACAAGGGGGAACATCTGATGTTAAGTCTCTTAGACATAGAGACAAATATTACATTGTATCTTCAAGAAATAGGATAACCAATATCAAGAATCATCATCCATTTATCGATACCATGCACACCCAAGGTAGCTACTCGCAACACACTCTTAACCGTAGAGACCGTGTCATAAAACAAATTGGATTACAATTGAGGTTGTTAATGAACTTGAGTATCTATTTGCGGCCGAAACAAAGACCATGGCTCTTCACCCATCCAAGTATCTATTTGAATGCATGATGTTGTTCCATAGATCCATCACATATTCTTGTCTTTCGTATTTAACATACTCCTTACACTTCATACTAACGTTTTCTGAAATATTGAATGAACACAACATATGAGTTGAACTTGAAAACACAACTTTTATCATTCATCAGCACAAGTTCCCGATCTGTCACCACAATCTTTGATAGAAAGTTCTTAAAAGAGAACAACTTTTTGAGCATCTTTTTGCCCATCTGAATTTCACCTCCCTTTCATGTCCAAATAGGCAAACCCAATTGAAAATGTCAACTTCGTTGACGTAATACCAACAATCTCAAGTAGTTAGTACCTGCAGGATGACGATGCACAGTCAATAATTAACAGTTGATCAACAATCAAATAAATCAAAATCTGCATTTTTAAAGTAGTGGTAGAAATTACCTATTTGTTTTGTATGTGCAATCCAAAATCAACACTAAATGAAACATATTCAACAACTTCACTGATTTAGGATGTGCCCAAAAGATATCAGAAATAACATTTGAGTCGTCCCTATTTCTAGTCCAGCACATGTATTTCTCTCCATGAATAAGGCTCAACAACATTTTCATTTATGTCAAAGGACCTCTCTTGCTCGACAAATTCACTTATGTTTTGGTTTTCTCTTCTTCTTCCTTCTCTTTTCTTTTTATTTTTGGTTGATGAAAATATTAAATATCATGGAACTTCTTTGAAGTTCTTGATTAATATGAGACCATTACTCTTTTTCTTTTAGTGTGGCAAGTTTTAGGAGAGTGACTTATATGTCACTTCTCTTGCTTGTATTAGCACAAATATTGTTATTGAATGGCCTCCCATGGTATGATCTTTTTATAGGTTGTGCTTTGATTGCTTAACATAGTGCTACATTGGTCCCGAATCGGAAATCAAGTCATTTTTGTATGTGAGATTGTCAGCCTCCTACTCTACATAGTGTGGTGTGAAATAGATTGTCTCTTTGTTATTTAAGAGAATTAGTGGCATACTTGTTGATTTTATCTAAATTGGAGCCCTTCTCTAAATGATGTACAGATTCATGTTTTCATGCTTATGGATGACTAGTCCAATATTCTCCGAAAACTGACAAAATGTTCTTCATCACTAACACAAATATATTAACTATATTGTTACACTAACTTTACGTTATGTAATTTAATTCTTGCTCTTTATTTCTTGTCATTTATTTTAGGCTTTTACTTTTAGCATTTCATATCATTTTATCATCTTGCTTTTCTTTTTGTCCACTTGGAAGTATGTTTATGCTTATGCTCTTTTTGTTTAGTCCATTCGAATTTTCTCTTACGACATTAATAAATATCAAAACACTTAAAAATTTTGGTTCTCTTGATCCCGGATTGTTGTGATCTTGTGTTTAGACTTGGACCTTGTACTTAGAAGTAGGGATTTTGACCCTTGCTTGGAAGTTAATACCTTGAATCCTAAAATGCATCTAGTACCTTTGGCTTAAAGATTCTCTTGAAGACCTATCTTGGTTATTATGATTTTTGTCTGATGCTTGGATTTCTAGTTGCTTATTTGGCTTGTTTGAGGCTTAAATCCAAAGGGGAGAATTCTTGATTGACTTATGTCATGGGGCTTGCTAGCTTCTTTTGGTTAGATCTTTCTTTGTCCTTAGCTTTTATTTTATGCAATAGGTTAGTCACTTCATCTCCTCTCATTCTTTAATTTTCAAAATCTTCTTCCTTTTTTCAAAACCTTCTTATTTTCAAACTATAACCTCTTTCATAAATAAAACCATGACTTTGTCAAGTGCATTTTCAAAACCTTTTATTTAATAAATGCTAAGATATCTTAAGCATACTTTGACCATTTTAAAAGACTAAAAACTACAAAAATCCATTAAAATCATTTTGTGCCTTTGTGCACCTTTTCTTTTAAAAATTTTCATAAAGTTTAGGTACATGAGTCATTTTCATAGTTGAGATATAATTCTCCTATTCCCCATAGTATTAAAGATGTTGACATTTTCCACTTAGATATTGAGTGATAGACTTGTTAATTTGTATCCAAGCAAAAATCCTCCATCTTAAGATGATGCAAATGTTGTTTTCTTATACTTGTGGGTGACTAGTTGTAGTTTTCTCCTTAAGATGATGCAAATGTTGTCTTTTCATTTTAAAATGAACCAAACATATCCAATTTTGTTATTTTTACCACGAACTACGAGGTTTTGATCCTATATTGCAATTTGTGGGTACGTAGGCATGAGGCTCAAGAAGTCTTTCCAAACACAAAAATCTTAAAAACCATTTCTTTTCACATCTCCCCTATCTCATTTCAAGAAAACCTTTCAAAGAGGTTCCTATAGAGTACTATAGACATTTTGGGTGATAATACCTTCCCATTACGTAACCAACCCCCTTACCCCGTTTCTATTTATTTGTTCTTGTTTAGAACTTCATTAGGCTTGTTTGCTCTTTTCCCTTTCATTTGGATAAAATAAACGTGTGGTGGCGACCCTTATTTTATGAGTTAAGTTAATCAATAACTTATACTCACAATTTTTACTGCTACAATCCCGGTAAAGCTAATGTCAGGGATGATGCCTTAAGTCGGAAGTCTTTGCATATATCTGCTAAGATATTTAGAGAGTTAGAATTGATTGAGCAGTTTAGAGACTTGATTTTGGTCTCTGGGCTAACCTTGCAGAGTGTGATGTTGGGTATGTTGAAGTTCAACAATTATTTCTTAATAATATTAAAGAGACAGAAGTTGGTGGACTCGATGGTTGGAAGTAATTAAATCGAGGATAATGATTTTAGATTTGATGGGCAAGGTGTACTGAGATTTCGAGACATAATCTGTATTTCTGATGATTCTGAGTCGAAGATAATGATATTGGATGAAAGTCATAGGAGTAGCATGAGTATCCACCTAGGAGCTACAAATATGTACAAGGATTTGAGGAAGATATTTTGGTGGCCTGGATTGAAATGTGATTTGCTCAAATTGTGTTTTCCTGGTTGACATGTCAGAAGTCGAAAGTTAAACATCAAAAACCTGCAGGGTTGATGCAACCTTTGGATATTCCAGAGTGGAAATTAGCTAGCATTTCGATGGATTTTGTAACTAGGTTTCCGAATACTCCAAGAGGGCATGATGCAATTTGGGTTGTTGTTGATAAACTGGCAAAGTTGGCGCATTTTATTCCGATTAACATCAGTTTTTCTATGCAGAGGTTGGCAGAGATTTATATTCATGTGATTGTGATGTTGCATGGAGTTCCGTTGAGTATTATGTCAGATAGAGATCTGAGGTTCACTTCCAGATTTTTGGAGAGTTTGCAGGAGGATTTGGGTTCGAAGGTGAGGTTGAGTTCTGCTTATCATCTGTAGACAAATTGTCAGACGGAAACGACTATTCAAGCATTGGATGATTTGTTGAGAGATTGTGTTCTTGAATAATGAGGTGCTTGGGATAATTATTTACTACTGATTGAGTTCACTTATAATAACAATTTTAATTCTAGTCTTGGAATGACGCCTTTTTAATCTTTGTATGGTCGGAGGTGTAGGACACCTTTGTGTTGGCATGTATCTGGTGAGAGTGTAGTGCTTGGGCCTGAGATTGTCTAAAAACTAACTAATAAGGTGAAGCTGATTCAGGAGAAGATAAAAGCTTCGCAGAATAGGAAGAAGGGTTACCATGATAAGAGAATGAAGGATCTTGAGTTTCAAGAGGGAGACCACGTATTCTTGAGAGTCACTCTGGTGACCGGTGTTGGGCGTTCCTTGAATTCCATGAAGCTTACTCATCGATTCATTGGTTCGTATTAGATATCAGAGAGGGCTGGAGTTGTTTCTTATAGAGTGGAGTCACCACCAAATTTGTCGAATTTGCATGATATGTTCCATGTTTCACAGCTTCAGAAGTATGTTACGGATCCCTCACGTGTGACTCTGATGGATGATGTACAGGTGAGGGATAACCTTATAGTTGAGGCTTTATCTAAAAACATTGATGACCGGGAGTCGCATCCGAAGTTGTTCGCATCAGGTAAATTATCGGGGAAGGAAATATTCTAAGTGGGGGAGAGTTATGACGCCCTCGATTTATTTTAAATTATTTTCAGTAAATTAATCATGTGATGTTGTGTAAGTATATGTGAGATTGGTATTTTGGTGTCTTTGAGCTACCCTTGGTGTGGGGTAGTGGCCTTAAGAATAAAGTTAAGGTGTTAGGGGTGTGTGAGCAATAGAGTAGAATTTGGTGGTGTTGTGAGTGGAACTAATTAATTATATTAGCTACTATTTATTTAATAAATTAGTATTAGGTGAATATTATTTAAATAAATATTTAGTAATATTATTGTTATTATTTTAATTAAAATTGGACTAGTACTACTACTACTACTACTACTACTACTACTAATAATAATAATAATAATAATAATAATAATAATAATAATAATAATAATAATAATAATAATAATAATAATAATAATAATAATAGAAAATGGGTTTTGAGGGGAGAAACTGATAGATCGTGAAAAACAGAGAAAAGTGAAGAAAAGAGGCTAGGGCTCAAGGAGAATAGGAGATCACCATTGCTAGAGGTAGAAGAGAATATTTTAAGAAATCTAAGGTAAGGGTGAATTTCCTATTATCTAAGGGATTGTATAATGATGGTGGGTAGATTATGTTTTTGCTTAATATGTTCTTTTCTTCTCTCTATGTTATGATCATTGTTGTGATTTTGTATTTGTTGGATTGAATGATTGATTGATGAACTATGGGTTGTATGATGATGTTGTGCTTGATGTCTGATTGGTGTAACTATTGTGTTGTAGCTGTTGGAATTATGCATTTAATCGAATTGTATGATGGTAGATGTTGTTGTTGATGGTTGTTGCTAGTCAGAGTCAGAACTTAAGTTATGAGTATTTTTATGAAAAGAGTTAAAACCTTGATGTTAAAAAGTGATTTACATTTGGAAAAGCAACAGAAAAGTGCTTCTGTTGCACGTGTAATCGGTTACCAGGAAAGGGTAAGCGGTTACGATGTTGTTAAAAAGCATTTTTGGAAAATTTTGTGAGGGTATCATCGGTTACCTGGAATATTGTAACCGGTTACACTGTGTGTGTTTTGCATGACAGTGGGTGGTTACAAGGGGTGTAACCGGATACTCTGGGATCAATTTTTGAAAAACTTCTAAAATTCATAACTTCAGTTCTGGGTGTCCAATTCTGGTGCTGCTCAAAGCATTAGGAAGCTGACGTGATGAACTTTATTCTAAAATTTGTTTCAGTACCTGAAAATGAATATTTTGGTGTATGGTGGTGTTAAATGCATTATAGTGTTTATGTTGTGGTATGACATAATCTTAAATGCATTGTTGTAGTTGGCTATATTGTATGTTGATGTTGTCGAACTATTATAGCGCGTGTTTGGTGCATGATGGCTAGTATTGATGAAGTACATTGACTATGATGGTGACGGTCAATGTGCATGGTGTTGTTGTTGCATGTTTTATGTTGCATGCATTCATGGTGATAGACGGTGGCCGTTTATGATGGAATCCATTAAGCGTTATCAGAGGTGATGGTAACAAATTGGTGGGTCCTGATCCTAGGTGGGGATCGAAGCGGTGAACTTGAGAGTTCGCGTATCTGTACCACATGCATTGTGTCATGTTATGAGTCTTATTGCATTGCATATTGGTTAAGTTGTTATTATGTTTGGATGGTTGTTGTGTTGATTGTGCGGAAGTATGTTGTGGAATGGGTGATGTGCATCTAACAATCTGATGGTTACTTATTATCATGCTTTCCTTTATATAATTGTGATATCTCATCCCTTCTGTTTGAATGTTGCATTTACATGGGCATCACACAAATAATATGCAATAGAGCGTGGATATGATTGGAAGATATAGTCTTCATTTTATTTTAGAGTCGGTGTCTGCTCTGATGTGTAAAATGGGGGGTTGGCGTTTGTGTGTCTATTTCCGTTGGGGAGAACTAAGTTATCTCTTATGTTGAGTTTTAGTCATAATTATATTATTTTATAGTCATATTTTGAATAATTATTTGATGTTGATGTTTCCGTTGCTTAGTAATAAAGTTGAAGTTCAGACTTGGTGAATGTTTCATTATTATTATTATTATTACTGTGAATAATTTTTAAAGGTGACAAGTGTTGCATATCATAAAGTAGAAGCAGGTTTTGTGGAACTGTAGCATCCTAAATGTTTTTGTGTTGAATTTACTATGATGTTTTAATTAAACTATGCGAGGAATATTTAGGGTGTTACAACATATAAAGAATTGGGGGATTCGATACACAACCTGACCGCTTTCATAATTCTGTTTCAAAACTCTTATTTTGTTTTTTGCATTACAAACTGGAAAAAAACCATTTATTATTTCCTTTAAATTTCACAAATATTGTCTTGTTTAAACACAGTTCCTGTGGATTCGATCTTTTATTTCTTTGACATTATCGGTACACTTGTCGAGAAGTCATCAAGTCTTTGGTATAAAGGCTTTCTCTGATTCAACCATCCTTTTTCTTGTTGACTCCAACCAGTCGAATTATTGTAGTCTCCTCTTCATTTGTTTTCGAACCACTTCCCTTTACCTGTCTTTCCTTTTACTGATTTCTCCTGTAAAGCCACGTCACTTTTTGACTTGCCAGCAGTTCTTTCGGTTATTTTTTGTTCATGAGATTCAAGCATCCCTTAAAGCTCTTCCATTGTCAATGTTTGCATATCTTTGGACAATTTTATACCTACTACCACGTTGTCAAACTTTGGTGACAATGACCTCTAGATCTTTGCAACAACTAATCTTGTTATCAATACTTCTCCACATACCTTGATTTGATTCACCGGTTTTGTGACCTTAGTGAAAAATTCTGTTATATGCTTTCATTCTCTTCCAGTTGAAGCAATTCATACGTTCTTTTTTGAGTTAGTAACCTCACATTTTCAACTTTTCTATGCCTCTAAATGATTTCTCCAATATCCCTCATGCTTCATACACTGATTCTACATCATTGACCTTTTCAAAATTGTATGGATTAACACAATGATGAATTATAAAGAGAGCTTTATAATCTTTCATCTTCAATTCTTTGTATGCAATTTTTTTTATCCGAAGTATTTTTTGCTAGTGGTGTTACTCTTTCCTTCACAAGATCCCAAAGATCTTGACAACAAAAAAACCTTCATCTGTATACACTAATTCTCATAATTCAATCCCTTCAGAATTGGGGGACTCATCAAAAATTGTCCATTTGGATGATTTATCGTCGTTCCCACCGTGCTTTTCTTCCCACGAATCGCTCAACCAGTGCTCTAGATACTAGATGTTGGAATTAAACCCAATACTTTAAGTAATTCCGAATCAATATTGATGAGCAAGATTCAATCAACCGATTGAATTTTCTTCTTGTACTTCACTCTTCACTCGAGTGAATCAATCACACCTCGATCGCAAGATGATTCTGCTGCACAACAACAATGGAGAAGAAGAGAACAAAACTGAATTGGAAAGAAAGGAAATGAGGGATTCAATACAAAATAGGGGAAGAAGAAGAAAATTTTTTGCAGAGTAGCTCTCTTCTCTCAAAACTGCAATTTTATTTAAGTGAATTACATTACAATAATAGGGGTTACTCCCTATTTATAAGTTGAGCTTTCTTGCTCCCTAAGCAAAACCCAAAAACCTAATTTTTCAAATACTACAAAATTAGGCTCAAATACAAAATCCATGTTGAGACTACTCCTCCAACACTTCGATAATAAAACAATTTCAACACACACTAAACTATTAGACAACTTCCTTGTCCCTGTCGAACAACCTTTCTTCGACACAAGGAATTACAATTAAACAGAATCATGGTATGGTAGAAATAGATTTTGTAACGGAGCTGTTTGAAGAATCTAAAAAGTAAAACAACAAATTGCAAAAGAAATTAAACTTTAAGAGAATTGACAGAAAACATAAACTCCTATTGAAAATAAGTAATTGTTGAACTTGCATTTGTCATTGTTATGTCATTGTTGTTAAACTTGTATTTTATTATCAAAAGTAATTGTTGAACCATTATTTCAGAAGATTTAATGAAATCCAGTATTAGGAACTAATTGACCCAGGGAAGACTACTTAGAGAGAGAAACTCTCGCTTCTCTCTAGAAACCAGGTTTCCCACCCTTTCGTCTTCAACCTATCACTCTCAGTTCTCTTCATCTCAACATCTCATTATGTATCAGGTGCACTAGCAGTGGCACATTTCTGGTCTTTTTGCGCTACTAGATTCGTCAGATTCTGGTACATCCTATAACAATTTAAGCTTTATTGGATTTGGTTTAAAGTCCTAATCTTCGGATTAGAGGCCTTCCTTCCTCAAGGTTTTCCGGTTGTTTGAGTGTGTGCTAGGGTCTGGTCGAATAGGGTAGTTCTTGTGGTTTGTTTCGAAATGGGCCACCATGTTCAGAGCAAAGGCGATTGGGAATATGTTAAGAATAGGCGTACCAATAGATCTGTAAACCCCATTAGATCTATTTGGAAGGCATCTGGTGGTAAAGGGTTATGGAAAGACTTAGAGGAAGCTTCATCTTTCTATTTCACAGAATTTCCAAATTCGTACGATGCGAGGCGAATGTTCGAAGTGTTCAAAGTAGAGGGGTTAGTGCTCAAGGTTTTCATTCCAGCTGGATTAGATAGGAGAGGCAGAAGGTTTGGTTTCGTGAGATTTAAGAAGGTGTGGGACGAACATCTTTTTGCCATTAAACTTGACAACATTATCATTAATGGCAGAAAGATATTTGCAAATACACCTAGATTCCAAAGGATCGGGGGTGATCGTAGAAGGGAGGAGCAGACAGATAAAGGGGAGAAAAATAACCTCAACACTAATAATACGGCCGACAAAGTTTACAAGGGTGCAGGATACATTCAGGGCAATAGAACTTATGCTGATGTTTCTTCAGGAGTACATATCAAGAAGGTTTCTAATCAGGTGCTATTGGGTGAGAAACCAAATTTCGCCCATCTAATGTTCAACCTAAAAGAGGAGGAATTGGAGAGATTCGAACAGGCTTTTATTGGAGTTGTTGAGAGGCCAGGTTCCTCTTACGAGTTTCAAGAAGCACTGCATCAAGAGGGATTCTTCAGAATCAAAGCCACCCCATTAGGCGCCAATTTGGTGCTGTTAGAGGAAGAAACAGTGGGGGATATTAAGAAACTGATAGAGGAGGAAGTGGAATGGTTCGACAGTTGGTTCTCTGATGTCCACCCGTGGTCCTCGGCGGATGTGGATGAGGAAAGAATGACTTGGGTGAACATTTTTGGTTTACCTTGCCATGTGTGGAATGAAAGTTTCTTTAAATTTCTGGCAAACAGAATTGGTTCTTTTGTCAAGGCGGATGAGGAAACCCAAAAGCATTTGAAACTGGATGTGGCTCGCATTCTTATTAGAACTAAGTTCGCAATGAATTTTGAAATTATGGCACAGATATCAGATCTCCTACACAGATGTTGAGACACTGATATCCAACACAATGAACAAGATAACAATAATAATAACAGTGCAGAAAGTAAATAACACAGTGATATGTTTACCCAGTTCGGATCAACAATCCTACTCTGGGGGCTACCAAGCCTGGGACGAAGCCAATATACGATAGTATCAATTCACAAATCATACAATAACTAAATAATCTGCTCACTTAATCACTACCCTTCCTATGACTTCTACCTAAGACTCACCTAGGTATGAGGCCCTCCTCAAATCCCTATACAACCATAACCCGTGATTGGTTTCTTTCCACACAAGTAACAAACTGAAAGTCACACTTTCAAAACACACAATTCTCAATACTTCAAAGCTTATGAGAATTGACACACAAGAAACTCAATGCTTAAAAGCTTATGAGTAACTAACAGAACTTACAACACAAAAACCAGTCCTTATACTGTTATCAGAATAATACCAGTTATGCTCACAAATTACACACGAAAAACCCTAACAAAACACACGTAAGTTCCACACCTAAACTAGGTTTACATCAGTCAATATATAGCATTAAATCTGGACTGAATTGGGCTTCAAAAACGCAGCAAATAGACTGCTCACAAATCTACAAAATAAACTCCATCAAAATAGGTCTTCAATCTAAAGTTTCCTAATATGTCTCCATAATTAGAAACAGCTGAAAATCCAAAAAACCAACACATAAACACAATCCAAAAATGCTTTAGATGCCACATAGGATAACCAAATATTCACAGAATATTCAGTAACAAATCTCAGCAACAGAATCTGCTTTTAAACTGAATCCATAGGCGATGTCCTATGAACAGGTATGGGACATCTTCATTCGACATGTTGAGTGCAGCAACTTAGAACATCTTGTTTCAACATCTTGCTGCTAGAATAGTTTTAGCAAAATAAATGCCAACCACAAAATCAACAAAATAACAATCTCCCCCTTTGGCTTATTTTGGCTAAAACTACACACCAAACAAATCTTGTAAAGAAGCACAAGTAAAGAAACCATATCAGAGATAGCACCGAAATATCACAGCACACATAGCAGCAAAAAAAACCAGTATACAGCACTCCCCTTCAACTGCATACAACACTCAGCATAGCATAAAAGCATAGCATAAAAAAAAAAAAAACTCCCCCTCAACTACAGCAACACAAACATTCCATATTCTCCCTCTTAGCTGCAGTACCAAGCCAAGCACACCACACACACACATATTACTCCCCCTTTTTAGCCAGAAATATGACAAAGGCAAGTAGAACAGTTACAAATAATTGAGAAATGGTCAAATCATAAAACCAGAGTAAACTGCATCAGAGAGTAGATGCACACCACATCACATGACCAAGTGTCATGCACACACTTCAGCATTTTCCCTTCATTTACACACGGCACTACCAGAACCTCCTTTGATCTCTGCAATCTGGTAGCCAGAAGGAACATTAATTGCTATAGTTCTTCATGAATGCAAATCCCAAGTCTGCTCCTCAGGTTTTCAAACTGAACTGCATCCAGAGCCTTGGTAAATATGTCAGCAAGCTGATTTTCTGTGCTCACATGCTCAAGAGTTATGACTTTGTCCTCCACAAGTTCTCTAATGAAGTGATGCCTCATATCAATCTGCTTAGTCCTGCTATGTTGAATGGGATTTTTGGAAATGTTAATAGCACTCAGGTTGTCACAAAATAATGTCATGACATCTTGTGTGACATTATACTTAGATAACATTTGCTTCATCCACGCCAGTTGAGCACAACTACTTCCAGCCGCTATGTACTCAGCTTCATCAGTAGAAAGAGATACAGAATTTTGCTTCTTACTAAACCATGAAATAAGATTATTTCCCAAAAATAAACATCCTTCAGAGGTACTCTTCCTATCATCAGCACTTCCAGCCCAATCAGCATCACAGTATCCTACTAAAATGGGACTTGAGTCATGGGAGTACAACAACCCATAATCACATGTACCACTCACATACTTAAGAATTCTCTTAACTTGATTGATGTGACTGACCTTGGGTTCTGCTTGGTATCTAGCACACACATCAACAACAAATGTTATGTCTAGCCTACTTGCTGTAAGATACAGTAGACTGCCAATCATGCTTCTGTATAAACTTTGTTCAACATTCACTCCCTTTTCATCTTTGGATAACTTCAAGTGAGTAGGAGCAGGAGTTCTCTTATGCTTGGCATTATCCAGTCCAAACTTTTTCACAATATTCCTCGCATATTTGCTCTAACAAATAAAAATGGAATCTTCCATCTGTTTGACTTGTAATCCAAGGAAGTAGGTTAATTCACCTACCAAGCTCATCTCAAATTCAGACTGCATTTGGTTGACAAAATGTTGGACCATTTCATCCGACATCCGACCAAACACAATATCATCTACATAAATTTGAGCAATCATTAGTTTCCCATCCTTTTTCTTGACAAAAAGTGTTTTATCAATACCACCCTTGCTGTACCCATGGTTGACTAAGAACTCAGTCCGCCTTTCATACCAAGCTCGTGGAGCTTACTTCAACCCATACAAAGCCTTTTGTAGCTTGAAAACATGATCAGGAAAATTTGGATCCACAAAACCTTTAGGCTGCTCAACATAAACTTCCTTATTAAGATAGCCATTCAGAAAGGCACTCTTGACATCCATTTGAAACAATCTGAATTTCAACAAACATACCACTCCTGGCAGCAATATGATGGATTCCAATCGAGCCACAGGAGCAAATGTTTCATCGAAGTCTACTCCTTCAATCTGTGTATATCCTTGAGCAACTAATATGGCTTTGTTTTTGCTAACAACTCCTTGTTCATCAGACTTATTCTTATAAACCCATTTTGTTCCAATCACATTTGTTCCTGCCAGTCGTGGTACCAGTTCCCAGACTTCATTCCTCTTGAATTGACAAAGTTTATCTTGCATAACACTTATCCAGAACTCATCTGTCAATGCTTCTTTGACATTCTTTGGTTTAATCTTTGAAACAAAACATGCATTTGACACAGCCTCCCTCGTTCTGGTTCTTACACCTTCATTCAGATTTCCAATAATCAATTCCTTAGGGTGATCCTTCTGAATCCTTATAGAGGGTCCCCTGTTAGCACCCTCTACCTCTTCATTCTCAGGTCTAGTGTCGGTTTCATGAGCATTATTTTCTACGGGCTCAATGTCTTGTGAGATTTCATTGTTCATGGGAAGGCATGCTCCAACATAATCTGGGACATCTTCGTCTTTCCCAGAGTCATCAACCACCACATTTATGGATTCCATCATCACCTTAGTTCTGGAATTAAATACCCTATATGCTTTACTGTTTGTAGAGTATCCCAAGAATATCCCTTCCTCGCTCTTAGGATCTATCTTTCGCCTCTGCTCACGATCTGCCAAGATATAACACTTACTCCCAAACACATGGAAATACTTCACATTTGGCTTTCTACCTTTCCATAACTCATACAGAGTGACAGAAGTGCCTGATCTGATAGTCACCCTATTGTGTATGTAGCAGGCGGTATTCATGGCTTCAGCCCAAAAATGATATGGAAGCTTTTTGGCATGAATCATGACTCTTGCACACTCTTGTATCGTCCTGTTCTTGCGTTCCACCACACCATTCTACTGAGGAGTGATTGGTGATGAGAATTCATGAGTGATTCCTTCAGATAAGCAAAACTCTTCAAACCTGCTATTTTCAAATTCTTTCCCATGGTCACTTCTGATTCGAACAACACCACAATCCTTTTCCCGTTGAATCCTTTGACACAACTCTTTGAAGGCTGCAAATACTTCAGACTTTTCTCTGATAAAGCTTATCCAGGTGAATCTGGAGTAATCATCAACGACAACATAGGCATACTTCTTCCAACCAAGACTTTCAACCTGTATAGGTCCCATTAAGTCCATGTGAAGAAGTTCCAGAACTCTAGAAGTTGTGGTAAGATGTTGAGCCTCTTGTGTGACACCCTTGTTTGCTTCCCAACTTGACATTCACCACATATTTTGTCCTCATCAATCTTTAGCATGGGAATACCTCTAACAGCTTCACTTGACATAACTTTCTTCATCCCTTTCAAGTGTAAGTGACCCAATTTCTGATGCCACAGTTTGGTTTCATCTTCCTTTGACATCAAACAGGTAGACAAACTTTCTAGTTTTTGAGGATTTCACAAATAGCAGTTATCCTTAGACCTGGTTCCCTTCATAACAACTTCATCTTTCTCATTGGTTACTAGACATTCAGATTTAGTGAAATTTACTTTGAGACCTACATCACACAATTGGCTTATGCTGATCAAATTTGCGGTCAGCCCTTTGACAAATAGAACACGATCCAGATTTGGTTGTCCTGTGTAGTTCAGCTTTCCAACACCTTTTATTTCACCTTTTGATCCATCCCCAAAAGTGACATAATTGGTGGAGTGAGGCTTGATATCTGACAAGAATTTCTTCACACCAGTCATGTGTCTTGAATAACCACTGTCAAAGTACCAATCTTCCCTTGCAGATGCTCTAAGAGAGGTATGTGCTATGAGACCAGCCATCATTTTTCTAGGAGTCCGTCTTCTCTTCATTTTAGCCCAACTCTGTCCTTTATTTTGTTGATGAGTAGTTTTGGGATAGCCGTGCAGCTTGTAGCAAAAGGACTTTAAGTGACCAATCTTTCCACAATAATGACATTTCCATGGTTTATACTTTGAACTACACACTCTCTTCTGATGCTTCATCTGATGTTGAAACATGTGACTTGACAGCCCCTCTTCTTGCTTTATTTTCTGAGGAACAAACTTTAATCCAGGCTTCTTGTAGTTCTCTGCTTGATTGTTAAAACCAAGGCCTTACACATTTCCAGCATCTTTCCCAGTCTGAAGAATCTCATCTAGCTGCGTGGTACCATTGTTCAGCATTCTTATAGATTTGGTCATATTGTCAAGTTTTGACTTTTGCCATACAACCTCCTCTTTCAGATCAGCAATGATTGATAGATGTTCTTCCTTCTCAGCTTCTAGTTGAGCTATCAGAACCTTCTGTTCTAATATTATCTGGCACCTTTCTTCATTCTTGATACACAACTCTGAGAACCCGGTGAAGACTTCTTCCTTAGTGAGTTCTCCAATATAAGATTCTTTGTCAGAGTCAGACTCACAAGTAGTTTCTCCATCAGCCATACATATCCCGGTCAGGGCTGTCACCAATTTTGCTGATTCTTCTTCAAGATCACTCTCAGACTCCCTTCTGACCAAGACACAGATAAGCCATTCTTCTTCCTTTTGAGATACGTGGGACACTCAGTCTTTATGTGCCCAAATCCCTCACATTCAAAACACTGAACTCCCTTCCCTTGATTGGAGTCTTCTTCAGTTCTGGACCTTCTGCCTCCATCCTGATTTTTACTGATGTCGAGTGACTTGTTCTGAGCATTTTCCCTCAACTTCCAGTCAATCCTTTTCAACACTTTGTTAAATTGTTTTCCAAGCAATACCAAATCTTTAGACACCCCTTCATCTCTGACCAGGTCACCCTCATCTTCTGAGTCACCAGCATTTGACACAAAAGCTATGCTCTTCTTCTTTTCAGACTTTTCATTGATCCCTAATTCAAATGTTTGAAGAGATCCCACAAGTTCATCCACTTTCATCTTGTCTATATCTTGAGCTTCCTCTATAGCAGTCACTTTCATGTCGAATCTCTTAGGTAAAGATCTGAGGATTTTTCTGACCAGTTTGCTGTTAGACATCTTTTCACCTAGGGCACTAAAGGCATTAGCTATCTCAATAATGTTCATGTGAAAATCATGAATGCTCGCATCCTCCTTCATCTTCAAACTCTCAAACTTGCTAGTGAGAAGCTGAAGTTTTGACATCTTCACCTTTGAAGTCCCTTCATGAGCAACCTTCAAGACCTCTCATGCCTCTTTTGTAATGGTGCAATGTTCAATCAACCTGAAGATATTCTTGTTGACACCATTAAACAATGCATTCATGGCTTTGGAATTTCTCACGGACCCTTTATAGTCTGCATCATCCCAGTCTTCCTCTTCCTTCACCACATCAGTAGGGGTACCTTTTCCATCTTTAACCTTTGGGGGTTCCCATCCTTTTATAACAACTTTCCATGCTTGATCATCCATGGATTTGATGAATGCTATCATCCTTGGTTTCCAATAGTCATAGTTGGAACCATCAAGCAGAGGTGGTTTGTTAAAAAATCCTCCATCCTTGTCCACTGTACCAAAAAGTACCTTCCCTGAATCTCACCCAGAGTCAAACAAGGGTGCAAGCTCTTGATGCCAATTGAAATTCTGGCAAAGATATCAGATGTCCTACACAGATGTTGAAACACTGATATCCAACACAATGAACAAGATAACAATAATAATAATAGTGCAGAAAGTAAATAACACAGTGATATGTTTACCCAATTCGGATCAACAATCCTACTCTGGGGGCTACCAAGCCAGGGATGAAACCAATATACAATAGTATCAATTCACAGATCATACAATAACCAAATAATCTGCTCACTTAATCACTACCCTTCCTATGACTTCTACCTAAGACTCACCTAGGTATGAGGCCCTCCTCAAATCCCTCTACAACCACAACCCGTGATTGGTTTCTTTCCACACAAGTAACAAACCGAAAGTCACACTTTCAAAACACACAATTCTCAATACTTCAAAGCTTATGAGAATTGACACACAAGAAACTCAATGCTTAAAAGCTTATGAGTAACTGACAGAACTTACAACACAAAAACCAGTCCTTATACTGTTATCAGAATGATACCAGTTAGGATCACAAATTACACACGAAAAACCCTAACAAAACACACGTAAGTTCAACACCTAAACTAGGTTTACATCAGTCAATATATAGCATTAAATCTGGACTGAATTGGGCTTCAAAAACGCAGCAAATAGACTGCACACAAATCTTCAAAATAAACTCCATCAAAATAGGTCTTCAACCTAAATTTTCCTAATATGTCTCCATAATTAGAAACAGCTGAAAATCCAAAAAACCAACACATAAACACAATCCAAAAATGCTTTAGATGCCACATAGGATAACCAAATATTCACAGAATATTCAGTAACAAATCTTAGCAACATAATCTGCTTTTAAACTGAATCCAGATGCGATGTCCTATGAACAGGTATGGGACATCTCCATTCGACATGTTGAGTGTAGCAACTTAGAACATCTTGTTTCAACATCTTGCTGCTAGAATAGTTTTAGCAAAATAAATGCCAACCACAAAATCAACGAAATAACAAATTTAAGTGAGGTTTTCAACATAGAGGTCAACAATCACACCTTCAGAATAAAAGTTGTGGAAACGGCATTCGATGGTTGCAACAGTAAGTCATGCCCATTCAGAGCTTTGTCGGAGGTGGAGAGCTCGGAGGTGGTCTCGTCGTCAGATGGTATGGAAGATCAACAGGGAAGTATGGATTATTCAGCGGATAATAACTGTGAATGGGGGGAGAGAGAAGAATCTACAGCTAGTCAATCCTTAAAAAATGTGGGGTCTGGCGTGAAGTTTAATAACATATCACGTGCTGAGGGTGACATATCACATGAAAATTTAGGTTTCCTTGAGGATAACTCGTTGGTAGGGCCCGATGTTGCCTTAACTAGTTATCAAAAGGTGTGCAGCAAGGAGGATGATAGAGGTAGTAGGTCAGTCAGTAGAGTCTTGGAGACTGTAGAAGCCACAAGTGAGAATCAATCGTTGACACGCGACGCCAGACATAAGAGCTCCAATGAAGTGGTTAACAAGACTTGGCACAATAATCCTGACTTGGAGTTAAAAGATAATATTGGTGTTAACATTACTGGGTCACGGGGCTTGAAGCAACACAAGGTGATAGAGCCACATCATTTAGAAGATGAACATAACAGTAGACAAGTGAGAAAAAAGAAGTCGTTAGAAGAAATTTGTCAAAACATTAAAATTCCTTTCGTTCCTTCCTTCTATGCAACCCTACTAAAGATTGATAAGTTGCCTCGCACGCCTAATCATAAAGGGATTTTGAGGCAGGAGGAACGTAATAGGTCAGGAGATGATAATTCTGAGGATATTTAAAACTCGTCCGTGGATACTCGTGGAGTAAGTTCTGGCTCCATTGGTGATAAAGAGGTTATCAAGAGTAACTCCAGGATAAAGAAAAAACTAGCAGATTTACCTAGTCGTATTTGGGGGTCTGTTAAAAACTTGGGGATAGAAGCGGAAGAGAATGACGAAGTATTTGAATCGATTATCAGGTCTATGGAAGCTGATGAATTGAAAGCAAATAAAGGGAAGAAGGTGGTAGCTACAATTCGGCCATGAATTTTGTCACATATAATATCAGAGGGAGTAGTAATAAGGCGAAGATTTGGAATATTCGTAACACTTTAACAAAGGGAGGAGCTGATCTTGTTTTTTTACAAGAAACAAAATGTAATCTGATGAATGATAAATTGGTTAGAAGCTTGTGAGGTGATGATAAGTGTTCTTGGTCAGCATCTAACGCAGTAGGTCTATTTGGCGGCATTCTCACTATTTGGAGGTCAGATTTGTTCCAACCAGTTTGCGGCTATAAAGGAAAAGGTTACATCGGTATTAAAGTCATTTGGAAAGGGAAAATGTGTTACTTTTTCAATATTTATTCACCCTGTAACCATAGTCAGAAAAGAAATATTTGGAGCAACATTTTGCAGCTTAAATCAAAGGTGGAAACGGGAGAATGGATTATTGGGGGCGATTTTAACGCAGTAAAAAATTCAAGAGAAAGGATCGGGCGGGGAGCAGACAAAAGGAAGATGATGATAGAATTTTCAGACTTTATTCAGTTATTAGGTTGCATTGATCTTCCTTTATCGGGGGGCAAGTTCACTTGGTTTGCCTCATCAGGGAAGGCCTGCAGCAGATTAGATCGCTTCCTAGTATCATATGGCTTGCTAATGGAGTGGAATACGTCTAGTCAGAGAGTGGGATTGAGAGACATCTCCGACCATAGGCCGGTGTGGATATCAGTTAGAAATACCAACTGGGTCCCAAAACCTTTCAGATTCCTTAATTGCTGGTTTAAACATCCTAGTTTCATCAAATTTGTCAAATAGGCGTGGGATTCTGAGAAGATTTATGGCAGTCATTCTTTCATTCTATCTAAGAAACTCCAAGCACTACGTGCAAAATTGAGGGTTTGGAACAGATACACGATTGGGTGGGTGGATACAAAAATAGTGGAGCATACGGATAAATTGAATAGCATAGAAGATGATTTCACTGTAGAAGATGAAATATGGAGGCATATAAGGATTAAGGAAAGTCTACTCCAACAAAAATCTCATTCAAAATGGGTTACCGAGGGTGACAGGAACACCAAATTCTTTCACGCAGCCATCAAACAACGCAACATATCAAATCTCATATCAAATGTGACAGTAGGTGATCAAACGGTTGAAGATGTTGAGGGGTTGAAAGTAGATGTGGCAAATCATTTTGAATCCCGATTCCAATCTGTGCATAGGAATTTACCATATATTGGTATGGGTCATGTGCAACGCCTGACGGAGATAGATAGATGCGCCATCGAGACAGAATTTAGTAGTGAAGAGATCAAGTCAGTGGTGTTCCAATGTAATCGAGACAGATGCCCAGGAAAGCTCCCCAAGATCCTAACTTCCTCCTTCCTCGTGCTCATACCAAAAAGCGAGCAACCTGAAAACCTTGATGACTATAGGCCTATAACCCTCATTGGATGTGTCTATAAAATTGTGGCTAAACTGTTGACTGGCAGGCTTAAGCAGGTGTTAAATAAAATCATATTATCTTCCCAAACAGCGTTTCTATCGGGCAGGAATTTATTAGACGGGGTGCTAGCTTTAAATGAAGTGGTGGACTTTGCAAAAAGGAGTAAAAGTAAAGGTTTGATTCTAAAGATGGATTTCGCCAAAGCAAACGACTGCGTCGAATGGAATTACCTGCGGAACATTATGAAGCTGATGGGTTTTGGAGATAAATGAATGAAGTGGATAGAGGGCAGTGTCTTCAACAACTATATGTCAGTTCTCATCAATGGGAGCCCTTCTTGCGAATTTAAAGTTTCGAGGGGTTTAAGACAAGGTGATCCCTTATCACCATATCTTTTTACGATTGTGGTTGAAGGACTTACGGTGCTATTGAAAAGTGCTGCTGATGCTAATTTTTTTACTGGTTTCCATATGACTGATAACATCTCTCTCAATCTTCTACAATACGCCGACGACACAATTATTCTTGGTGACGGTACATGGGAGAATTTGTGGGCAATCAAAGTAATACTCAAAGGATTTCAGGTTTTGTCTGGGCTGGATATAAACTACAACAAAAGCTGCCTGATTGGCCTTGGATTGGATCATAACTGGTTGTTGGCTGCAGAGAGATTTCTGGGCTGCAGAACATAGGATACCCCATTCAAATTTCTCGGTATTTCAATTGGATGTAATCACATACATGTTTCCTTCTGGAAACCGGTCATAGAGAGGTTCCAAGCGAGGCTTTCAACATGGAAAGGAAGGCTTATGTCTATGGGTGGTAGGACAACGCTTATCAAATCGGTCATGACCAACCTACCAATTCACTACGTGTCCTTCTACAAAATGCCCTGTAAAGTCATTCGAATCCTTACAACTCTCCAACGATGGTTCTTATGGTCATGTTCAACTATTAAGAAGGGCACGGCTTGGATAAATTGGAGTATTGTTTGTAAAGGTAAAGAAGAAGGGGGACTTGGAATACTTGACTTGCGCCATTTTAACACAGCTCTCCTCACCAAATGGTTATGGAAATGTGCTAACCAGAAAGACAGCTTGTGGCACAAGGTTTTAGTGGCAAGATATAACACCGAATTCGTCCAACATTTATATGTTAGAGAACTTCACAAGTACAGTGTTCCTGCATCTCTATGGTGGTGATATTTACACTCCACTGCGCATTCATTCGGTCACAGGTCATTTTTCGATTTGATTACTGGTAAAGTAGGTAATGGGAGGAACCTCTCTTTCTGGCACTCCTGCTGGGTAGGTGATGAATGTTTAGCAGATCAATTCCCAAATGTTTATCATATTTCACACAATAGATACTCCCTCATTGCGGAAAACGGCGCCTGGATTGAAGATAACTGGGTTTGGGATATTATAGCTGATGCACAAGGTTTTCAAGAGGAGCAGCAACAAGAACTTTCTTCCTTGCTGCAACATCTGGCTGAGATCTTGTTGAATAAGGAAGTGGAAGATATCATGGTGTGGCCGTTTCATCAGTCTTCAACATACACGACTAACTCCGACTACCATTTTTTGAAAAGCGTAGGGTTGTCATCTACTTTTTCATCCGGTCGAGTGCCGGTTTTCAAACTACTTTGGGCTGCCACCGTTCCACCAAAACTATTGTTGTTCGGCTGGCGTCTCCTACACAATAGATTACCATCTCGGGATAATCTCGCATACAGAGGTATTATTTCCAACACTCATGATCTTGTCTGCCCGTTTTGCTTCTTATCAAACGAGAATGCCTCACATGTCCTATTGAGCTGCCATAATAGTAGGTCGGTGTGGGAAAAAATTTCCAATTGGTTGGGCGTGATTTATTTCCATAGCGATGATATCCATAGTCATTTTAGAAGATGGTTGCAGGGTTGTATTTATCGGGGTATCTATGTTAAAAACGCTATAGGGCTGTGGTTGGTGGTGGGGTGGGCGTTGTGGAATTGCAGAAATAGTATAATGTTTAACGATGGAATTTGGGATTTGGACGAGATAGTTCACAAGATTATCCTCGTTTCTTGGTGGTGGATAGGGAAAAGATTTAGCTTATCTCTTACTTGTAATTATTACGAGTGGTATATCGCACCGTGCGAATTTTTGTAGTTGTGGTGCTTTTTCGCTGGTGCAATTTTTGTAAGCGGGTTAGGATACCCCTAGTATCCTTATAAATATATTTTGCTTATTAAAAAAAATGAAATCCGGTATTATGATGAGTTGTTTATGTAATGAAAATAAGTGTTGAGTTGTTCATGTATTATGTTTAATTCAATTTCAATACCATGTTGCTGAAATTGTGTTGCATTGATTCATATAATGAAATGCATTGTTGAGTTATTTTTCAATGTTTCCGAATTAAATTGACTTCCTATTTTGTTGTGTATCTTAGTTTGCCTTAAAAATTTAATATAGCTTGTCTTATTAATTGTCCATAGCAAGCGTTAAACTTTTTCGAAAGTTTGTCTTATAAATTAGCCATAATATCCCTTAAAAATTGGCCAAAATCTGCCATGTAATTTGGTATTAATTTAACTTAACAATTGATAAATAAACTTAATACAAACTTTTACAAAATAGAAAAATTTAACACATTCAATACGATTTTGTAAATTTCAAACACTTGAATTGAAGTAAACCCATCAAATAATGTGATGAAACTTCAATACCTATGCCTTCACAGTACTTGGTATTAACTGTCTAGTGCCTCTCAGAGTCAGCACCATGACTTCTCCCCCAACTTACTCTACCACCATAGTCTCCTCCACCAACGTGATAACTACCTCTGCCACCTCCCATACCTTGATTATCATGTCTATAATTTGCTCCATCCATTCCACCGACATGATAGCCACCTCTGCCACCACCATAGTCTCTTCCACCCCTTCCACCGACGTGTTAGTTACATTTCCCACCTCCTGCGCTTACAACTGACACCCAATAGCCTTCTCTTTCAGTTTGATTAAGTTGCAGCGTGTTCTTATAGCCATTAAGATCCTTGAACTCTAAATAAGCATGCCTGCAAATTTTGCAATTTGAGATTAGAATGTCATATACACTTATTATTGCATACATAATATTTGAGATATTTCCTTCAAGCCACTTATCAATTATGTTTAAACACACTTGAGTGATGAGCTGATACAACGACAAAATATATTATAAACTAATACTATATAAAATAATTTCCATAAACAAGAAAATAATGTAATCAAGTAGGTGATCCAAATAATTGAAAGTACAGTCTAATTAGAAGATAAAAAGAAAATAGCATTGAAAAAGTGAAGTATAAGTTCAGATATCTAAAATATTCAATTGTGCATCACAACTTCCAGTAGAACAATAGCCATACCCCTTAATTGCACCAGAACCATGATGTCTTGGTAATGAGGGTATAAATCTCACGGGAATCCAATCACAACTTGTAAGGACCAGAGAAATTCCACAAACACACACATGGCACAACCTCCAGCCCTTGAATCTTTTGCAGCAATACCTGTGTTCACAAATGAAACAAACAAACAAAAACTAGATAAAGCGGTTAGTTATGCACGAATGATTGACCTGATATGTTATGCATACAAATCAATGAATCTAAGGGAAAAATTTGGGGGGTACTACAGGTAGGATTTGGTTGTTAAGGAACCAAAATAAAGTATGGATTAAAGTGCTCACTTCCACTGAGTAATTCATCCATGTAGAGATATATGGTCTGGATCAAACTCATATTTACACAGTTACTGTGGTGTATATGCTTTTAACAAAATTGAATATAGGAGGAACTGTGAGAGCAAGAATTGTCTCTACAAGTCAATCTATGTTTTGATGATAACAATATGTATTTGTGTAAGAACTATTTTATGTTCTAACGTGTGTTGTGTGCAGATCATAATTACTGAAGATATCAGATCCAACAAAACACCAACTAGATGAGTATAATTGATTATATCCGAAGTTACTATGTGTGACACAAGTCGCAAGAAGCAAGAATGCTTCTGTATCTGATCATGATCAGACAGATCCAAGGATGCCGATATTGCTGTTGCAATGCTCTTGTGGATGCTCTCTGAAAGTGGTTGAGATTCTGAAGATAGCGAAGCTTCTGAAGAAGACAATGTTATAGAGAACCAAAGTGCTGAAGACTCTCATGAATTGAAGTTCTAAAGGCTGAAGGCTCTGAAGACCAAGTGCAGAAAGACTCTGAAGACTTATGCGTTCTGAATATTACAGATCCAAAGGTCAAGTGCTGAATACTCTGAATACGGATTCCTAATGGACAAGTTCTAAAGTTTCGGAAGACTTGAAGTAGTAAAGGATAATGTTCTTAAAGACAAGTGTTGAAGTTCTAAACACTAATTCCTAATGGACTTCTTTAAAAGACTGAAGACTTGACGTATCAGATATTCTGTTAAGAAGGCTCTACTCATGCTTCAATAAATTACCATCAGAAGCCTCTGAAGTTTAGAAGTCAAATGTTACCGTTGTGAACAACTATACACAGTGCCCAAGAAAGACATATCCCGTCACTTCACCCACAGCAAAAAGGAGATGTGTCAGTACAACTAATTATTACACAACGTCTCTTTTCTAACAGCCAACAGTATTTCAACGGCTATATTTCACTGGGTTATTTAAATAAATGAGTAAATGCTTCTGAAGGTATCGATTCAGTCCATGAATGGAGAATTGATAAAAGTCATTGTGTGAAGATAGCAACAACGATGAGTTCTCATTGTAACACTTAAACATTCAAAGCTATCACCATTTACACATGGCCGTTGTTGTTGAAGCTCAAAGAACATCATTCAACACAACAACAATGAATTGGTACAGAAGTTGTTGCTCAAAGCTTGCTCAACCAAGAAGACGAAGAAGAAGAAGATCTACAAGATGTCAACAACTGTCAAATTATTATACATCTCTGTAGTTTCTTAGAATAGCAAGGAGCTGTTGCTCATATCTTGCTTGAACACTTGTGTGTTCTTTGTACTTAAACTTAGGAGTAATCTGATTATTAAGAAGCAACTATGTAATCTCCTGTTAACTAATTCTTGGTGAATTAGGATTCCTTGAGTGTGTAGTACCCCAAAATTTGCCCTACCTTTTTCTAACTTTTTCTGGCTTATGATCGCATTCATCTGCATATCCATTAGGTCATATTCATAATCATACACATCATTGGTTTTCCTAAGGTATGGAGTCAAGGTATTCTTCCAGCAACTCATGGCGTTATCAGCTCCAATATTATTTTCAACAGCATTTCGAGCCAAGCAGATAATTTTCAAAGTTTTTCCGAGCATTTATTTTGCTCATTAGATGATTTGATAATCAGAAGCTCCGGCAGTCTTTTTTTATCAGTGATTCGGCACCAGACAGTTATTTTCAGCAGTATTCCAACCGAAATGGAGTTCACAGCATATTTCAAGGGTGTATCAGTGGTGATATCCAACGGCAAGTTTCAGAGATCTAATGTGGCTCAGAACAAGTGGAATCAGACCATTCTCCAATTTTCCCTCCAAAAGGCGCCAAAATTCAAAATTTGCACTGTGTAACCGGTTACAGCGTATCTGATAACTGGTTACCCTTTGGTTTTTCTGCACATTTCTTCAGTTTTTGAACTGAGTAACCAGTTAGCAGATATGCTGTAATCGGTTACTCTGGCCAAAATTTGAAAAATTCAATTTGCATCATTGGTGATCATGTGCTTGGCATGTGCACGTGGGGGAAGGATTTAGAATTGATATTTTCATCATTTTCCACTCAAAATTTAAATTCCATCTGTCCCGGCCGGCAAAATTTATTAAGTCGCCACCATATTTATTAAGGAAAATAATGATAAACCTAAAAATCCTTAATACTAAGGGCAGAGATTCCTAAGGTTCGGGAGTCGGTTAAGTGAGGGGAAGGTGTTAGGCATCCCTCACTTCCATTGTACTCAATGGGATCCTCCTTAGATTTTAGGGTATGCTTGTTTGTTTGTCTAAATGATTTATTTACAAAAGAATCCTAAGTTTTTTATTATTGTACACGCTAGGGTTTACAACCCTATGCCTATGTACCTTCATTTTGAAGGATCAGAGTAACCGTAGTTCACCTCCCCTATTCCTACCCCATAATCCTATTCCTAACCCTAATCCCAATCCTAATCCACTGTTTATACTCTTGGATAATAAGTTTTATCCCTTGATCTATTATTTATACTCCTAGATAAGGAGTTTTACCCCTTAATCTATATTTATACTCCTAGACAAGGAGTTCTATCCCTTCAATCCCTTATCCCTTGTTTATACTCTCGGATGGAGAGTTATATCCCTTATCCATTGTTTATACTCTCGGATGGAGAGTTCTATCCCTTATCCATTGTTTATACTCTCGGATGGAGAGTTCTATCCCTTATCCATTGTTTATACTCTCGGACGGAGAGTTCTATCCCTTATCCATTGTTTCTACCCTAACCCTATTTTCAAACAAAAACCCAGAATTTCCTATGTTCTTCAGGGTTCGTAAAGAACCCTAAGAACCCTAACTCATGAACCCTAGCGACCACCCAAGAACCCTAAACCTAGTTTGAACCCTAAACCCAATTTGGACCCAGAAATACCCTAACTCAACAAATCAAACCATACATCCAATCAAAAATAGTCGTGCACAAACATTAAGAGCTAAGTGGTTACCTCCTTGTCTGTTTCCCTTTTTATACTGCTCTGATTCCCTTTCCTCATTTCGAATCACTAACCCTCTTTCTTTTTTTATTCGCAGGTGATCCAAGGAGGCCTGGGAGATTCGCGGCGGCCGGATTAATTCCCCTTAGGGTCCCCCCTTTTTTGAATTGTTTTTTTTAGCTTATATAATTATTAGAATTAGGTTTTAGCATTGATTAGATTAGCTTCTGATTTAGGAAATTTTAGGTCAGATTGGGATATGATGTAATTTTTTATTTCCAATTAATTTGATTGTAAATTATAATTAGGGTTTGATTAATACAGATTGTAATTTTTAGATCTGGTTTAATTTCATTATGTACTTTAATAAAAAATAATGGAATTGATCTGGTTTTGATTCTCTTCCCAAAATTGTGCGCATGATCTAGGGTTAGATGGGGAAGAAGATGACTTCTTGGTCAACTATAATAAAAAAAAAAAATAATAAATAAATAATAATTAATAATAGAAACTAATATAGCCACAACCATAAAATAAATAACAATCGTAAATGTTAATAACCACCCCTATGTTAATAAGGCAAACAGCCTTTAACAATAACCATATTCATAATAAATAATAATTCATAATATAACAAAACCATATAAATAACCATAAAATAAATAATACTTGTAAATAATATATTTTTAACCCTATTGGTGAAAAAAATAATAGTAATCATAAAAATAATAATATAACAACCATAATATTAATAGACCAGTCATTTCCCAAATTAACTCTAAATGTTACTAAACCTTAATTAATGATAAAAAACCCTTAACTAAAAACAAAGCAAAGAAATATTTAATTACAAAAAACTTTCAAAAATGAACCAATAAAAGATTTTTCCATATTAACTCTAAAATAAAACCTAACAAGTTATTAAACAAGTCCCCTAAAAAAAAACCCTCAAACCAAATCCAAAATGGGCCTAAAAGTGCTGGCAAACTCAGGGGCCAATGACCTCTAACTAATACCCTCTGATAGCCCAAAAATCCCACAATGGGTGGAGGCGGATTTTGATCCGAACGTGGAGGTTGATGACCTACAGAAAAACTTTCCATAAATCGGAATAATTGTTCTCTAAGCAAACGTGAGTCTTCCAGCGATGCACGAATCAAATCCTCATGAGTCTTAAGTTTCTCTTTAAGGGTCTTATTTTCAATAGACAAATCAGAAATAACAGTCCTCATTTGTTCATATTCAGATGATGAGATACCGTCAGATGTGAAAGATCTAGGCGACTTGTACTTTGCTGCTTCTGGTCCCAAACCATATATACGACCCTTCTTGTTCACTCCACCTACAACATCTAAGAATATGATGTTGTCAGATTGATGACTAGAAACATCATCTCCAGGTGCCTCTTGTGAGTCCCTCTCAATAATCCTTTTTTCATACTCATTTTGTAAATAACAATTAAGTAGAGAGGAATAATATAATCAGCCCAAACACAAAATAACATAATATTAATTGTTCATAAGAATTCACACAATCCTGAATCTAAACTAATATAATAAGCTAAAATAATCCTAAATTTTAAAGTGCATTGCAACAATTCTTAATTTGTTTAGTATATACCAATAATATATTAAGAAAGTGGATGATCATTTCTATTTCTAATAGTCCATGAAAGTGGATGATCATTTCATGTATGCTAGATATATGTTTTACATAACACATTGTTGCTAGAACAAAGCTAACACATGCACTCTGCCTCAGTTATGCAGCATGTCCATTTTATGTTAGAGGCAATAAAAGCATAAGCATATATTGAAATTTCAATATCCTATCACTATATGCTATGAGGCACACTACTTTTCTCTATTTCGGAACCCAGATAAATAAATGCATAACATGATTTTGTAGGTGAGTGAGATGTTTCATTGTATGCCAGTTATCAAAATAAATAAATAATAATAATATGTATGTGTTTCAATAGGATAATAGCATGGAACATCAATGCTTGTTGTGTCTCCTACTATATATCATATGTGCACAATCATGATTTTGAAACCTTCAATGTATTGAACTGTGTTCTTTTAAAATAAAATTCTAAAAAGTTTATGAAATTGTAACTTACAGCAACCATCTCTGATTTTGAAGACACTCACTTGTTTGGGTTACCTTTTACTCGGTGTGTCTTTTGAAATAACTCCCAACAAGTTGGATTCGTGTCTGAGAACTTTTTCTATAAAGAAAAAAATATAAATCAATGCTGATTAAAATAAAAATATTTAACATAACAAAAAAAATTAAATTTCTTACTAATCTCTTATAGTGCTCAGTTGTGGGAATTGATCCTCCAGTGTGTAGTGGACCATCCGAAGATCTTCTACTGTGAGTGTAAATTTCTGACTTTCTTTTCCACTTATCATCATTCCATTTTTCTTCTAATATCTTGCGCATTTCAATAGGAATCCAATCACCTGGATCAATCTTCTTTCTCACCCTATACATTGTGTCTGAGTATGCATCAGAGGCTTTATGATCAAATATCTTCTTAATTTCTTTTTCATGTTCAGGTAGCCACTTGTACTTTCTCTACAATATAGATAATATAAGTTAATTGAAAAAAAATATTATATTAGACTTCAAATGGATTCTATATACAAATGGATTCGATACAGAATCTATACTTCAAATGGATTCTAAATACAATTACTATCCACACTAAATAAATTTAAGACAGTATAGCACTAGTAAAACAATATCCAAATTTAAGACAGTAAAGCACTAGTATGTTGATAATTTCACTAGTAAAACAGTATAGCAACATAAAATTTAAGACTCACAATATCCAAATTCAAGGGTGGTGATAAGCATAAAGTATAGCAGCATAAAGGATTGAATCAACATAAAGTATATCAGCATAAAGGATTGAATCATGAACTTGCACTAGTAAAACAGTATAGCAACATAAAGTTCCAGGGAATGTGTGGCTGCGACATTATTTTAATTCTACATAATTTTGATTCTACAAATTTTGATTCTACAAATATATATTTTAAAACATTATAGCAACATATATATTTTAAAATAGTATATGAGATAAGTAAATTAAGGACTACAAAACTTTTCATAATTTAGATGACAACAATTACACTTATCACACCCTAGACTGAAACAAAATATATATGACCACCTTAATTAATAATCACTAACATCTTCTCCATTCAATACAGATGCATCACTCACACCTTAATTATTAATCAACTGTCAACACTTTCTTACGTGCAAAAGGGAGTAGATATCAACAGAGTAATAATATATATATGCTTATATCTATTTATAGAAACATAAAACAGTATAGCAATATATGTGTCTGAACATTCATATATATAATTTGATTCTACAAATATATATTTTAAAACAATATAGCACCATATATATTTTCAAATAGTATAGCAAAATAAAACAGTATAGTTGTATATATGTCTGAACTTTCATATATATATATATATGAAGCAAAAAAGTGAATTACTCTAAATATAGTATGTTTAACTCATCCCTATACTTTCATACCTCAAACTCTTCAAGCCACAATTCGTTCACAGCTTTATATTCTTCCTTGCCCTTCATCTCTCCATAGTTTGCCCAAGACACCACAAACTTACGTTTGGTGATTTTTGCAATCTCACGCGTAGGCTGGAGGGTCAAATCTACAAAAAATTTAAAGAAATTGTAAATAGGAACATAAAAAGCATCCACAGTTTCCTTAACAGTGTGTAAATAGGAACATAAAAATAGGAACAGTGTGTATAGAAGCAAACAATGTGTAAATAGGAACATAAAAATAAGAACAGTGTGTATAGAAGCAAACAATGTGTAAATAGGAACAGAAAAATATTATCTCATAGAAGGGCAAAAGGTCAGCACATAAAGCATGAAAGATATATTTTTTAAAGACTGAGAAACTATATTAACTAAAATGGCATAAGAAATGCCACAAAATGATATAACTAGTTTGTTTCTGCACAGGAACAACACATTTAGAACACCAAAATACTAATCAGCTCCCAAAAAACTCCATACATATCCCCAATACAAACTAAGACACCATACCTATACAAATTAAACAAGCTGCCTCTGCAATGATAATATTAGCTCCCACATTCCAACCCCAAAACAGAAGAAAAATAACCACTGCAATACAACCCCGAGACCAATAGCTGCTACAACCAAACACACATCAGAATTCTGATTAAATGGAAGCCACCGACTTAATTAACTCTTACTACACCGAGAAACAACTAATCCATCAAACGCACGCCTGAACGAAATCTGCGGAACAAAAGATTGAGCTAATTCCTACCGCGGCAAATTCTGAAATACAGACTTTGACATCCTGTTATTGCTACTTGTAGCTAACTAACAATAGAATTCAAACCGCTGCAACCGCAGAATACAATTAACCACACAAATAATTTGAGACACAAGACAGCCCAAGGGGAACTGATGAGTGTCTAAGTGCGCACCACCAGAAACAGAAATAGGCGAAACCAGCCAACCAAATATCATCCGAACCAACTATCCCCACCGAAGCCAAGTGACTCCATTCCAACCTACTCTCTAATAATTTTTCACCTTGAGCAGACTACCACCACCCCCAACCCCGCCCAACAGAACTAGAAAACCAGCAAAAGAAACAACTTAACCAACAATATGAACAACAAGTTAATACACAAGCCGCAACCAAGGAAATGAACCGACCAATAAACTCAGTTTCAAGCGATACAGAGCATGAAAGATATTATGGGTAAATAAACATAAACATGCATCTACTTGCCATTTGGAAGGAATATTATACTAAGAAACACCATTGTTTAAAAATCCCCACATCCACTAATTAGATTTTACGGATTTTTTATTTCTTTTTTTACATTGTGAAAAGGAAATAGGAAAAAAATGTTAAGACAAATATTTCATTTTTAGAGAATATTCTACATTTATACTACTATATATCAAGCATAACAAGTCTTTGTTTATGGTAATATCTACTACCACTATACGAGAGTATATCTTTATTCAAGCATAACAAGAATAATGGAAAGAAAATAGGAAATTGAAATTGGGAAGAAATTAGGTTAGAAAATTGTGACTTTGAAATAAGTTATAGAAGAAATAGGGGAAATAGGTTACAAGAGTGTTACCTTGAAACTGCAGGAGTGTTACTTCTCCGAGTTGTGCAAGCTTTCTGAATGAGAGAGAAAACGAAATCAGAATTAGAAGCTTATGGTCCTGGGTGTTCTTGGCGGTGGCGGTGTTATGCTAAGAGAGTGAAGAAAATGAGGGTTACATGGGTTGAGTAGAAAATGAGGGTTACATGGGTTGAAGAGAGAGAATACGATGGACAAACTGTGAGGGTAAATGAAAATAGTAAAAAAATATTAGTAAAAAGAATTGGTGTATGAAAGAGGGAAAATCTAATTGATTAAAAGTTAAATTTATTTGAGTGGGAGTGAGAGGGAAACTAAAGCAATTCATGATAGAATCATATTTTTATTTTTATTTTTATTTATTTTATATTCATCTTTAATTTAATTATTTGCAATTTTGATCTAAGAAATATTTGTTTATTTCTAAAAAATTCATATATAGTATAAAATACTCTATATATATTTATGTTTTAAAATTTAAAGAGATATCAAAATTATTTTAAATTTATTTTAATATAGAATGATAATTTATTTTAGAAAAATATTTTACTATAATTGTAATAAAATTTAAGCTACATTCTCATTATCCAAAATTTTAACTTAAATTATTTTATATAAAAAAGTATATTAGGGAGGGAATATTTCCCTCACAAAAATATCTAACACGTTTATAAGGGAATTTGTGAGGGAAATATTATTGAGAAATAAAATTCTTTTCAAATTCCCTCACCAAATGTACCGTTATCAAATTTGTGAGGGAATTTGTGAGGGATTTTTTGTGACGGAATAATTATCTCACAAATGTCTTCACTAATTTGTGTGCATCCCTGGAAAATCATGTACACGGTTTTCCCTCACTAAATTTGTAACGCCCCGATTTCGATTATTTCCATTTTTGATTGAGTCTTTTATTTAAATTGAGTGATAAATTATTTTATCTGTGAAATTGGTATGTTAATATGCTATGTTGACGTATTGCGTTATTTTACCGTTTTCGAGAGTTTTCGGAGAACATTAGAATGGAGGGTATTTTAGACATTTCTCAATTAATATTAAGTTAGAAAATTTAGTAGAAATAGAATTGTGAGTGAAAATGAATTAATTTGGATTGGTGTAGAAAATGAGAGAAAAGAAATAGAAAAGAAAGAAAAAGAGATAAGGAAGGAAAATAGAAGGAAATAGAAAGAAAAGAGAAAAAGGAGAGAAAGAAAGAGGAAGAAGGGAAAAGAGAAGGAAAAAAGGGGAAAAGCTAGGAGATCAAGAAATCAACTTCTAGGAATCAATTAAATCCGGGTAAGGGTGTGAAATCTTGTTATCTTATCAATGTGTATGATTATGTATGATTGTTTGTTGTTGTTGTGGAATTTTTATGAGTTTTAGGTATAAACCATTTTGAAAAATTGATTGGAAATTGATCCAAATGTATTAAAACTCATGTTGATTATGTTCATTGTTGTTTATACATAATTGGTATGTATTGTTATACATCACATTGGCATTTTTCTGAGTGTTAGGTGAAGATTTGGATGATTGGGGAGTGGAAAACGCGGAACTTCGTTCTGCAGAATTTTTCTGGGTATGCTCTGGCCATACGCGTATGAGCCAAGGCGTTACGCGTATCATTGGCTTGTTTTTGGGCCAATACGCGTATGAATCTTGGCATTACGCGTAACATGGGCGAGCCATGGGCCGATACGCGTATGGACTTTGAGACGAGGAATTTGTGAACGAAATGGGCTCTGCCCATACACGTATGGGCATTGGCAATACGCGTATGGATAGGAGGAATGTGAAAATGGGATTTTTCAAAATGTCGTTTTCGTTTTCGTCCGTAACTTTTGTTCCGGTTATCCGATTTTTACATTCTTGGTGTTGTTGGAAAGCTATTGAGCTGTACTTTCTTATTATGATGATTTGGAAATTGTTAGCCGAATAAATTATGTCGGGAAATGTGAATAGTGTCATTTTATCGAGTTTTGCCGTTTTAATGGTATGTAAATGAGGTGTATTATGCTATGTGCTATTGATATGGATATCGTATGACTTGTATGACGTTGTATGATGTGAATGCATGTGATGACATGTTGTGGTGATGAATTGTGGCCGAAGGGCAAATAAATGCAATATGTTGTATTTGATTATATATGCATGTTTATGGTTGCATATATGTGAGAAATGCATGGTTGTCATGAGTTCTTGTGTGTCAAGGATCATGATGTGCATTGTTGTTGCATCCTGTGTGACGGTGGTTCCGGTGGGGAATCAGCTATAACATCGTGTGCTTCGAAAATATGAGGTATGAATAGCCTGAGGACCTAAAGCGATGGTTATAGAGGATCGTGAGCCTCTCTTGGTGGAGGTGTGAGCGATCGGGTCGTGAGCCTCTCTCGGTGGAGGTGTGAGTGATCCATAAACACCGTGAGCCTCTCTTGGTGGAGGTGTGAGCGGTGGGTGAACATCGTAGGCCCGACGGGGAGTTACATTGGTAACGAGCGATGGTTCCAGCAGAGTTCCTGAGTGAACTAGTGATGATTGAGTCGGTACCGCATTGCATTTGCATAGAGTCGTAAGTCGGTCTCTATGATTTGCATTTATCATCTTTATATGATGCATTGGTGAATAAACATAAATGTGTATGTTTATATGGAATGATTGAGAATTGTGAAAGTATGCATGATGAATATGCTTGGTCGTGTATATATATACAATGTGATGTATATGAATGAATTGTGGTGAGAATGTGGAAATGTGTATTTTTATGCTAAGATATATAATTATATGCATTGTTATTATGATATTATTTCTCACCCTTCTGCTGTTTTATGATGCTCTATGAGGCATTGCAGAGTAGGTATGCTAGAGGTCTTTTGTGAAGCGTGTCTTCATTCTTTTGGTCGGTTGGCTCTGATATGTAGCACCGGGTAGCTAGGATGTATATGATTCTTTTGTGATACATTTGTACATGTATCTTGTTGATGAATGTTTACATAAACATGAATTATGTGTTGGATTATACTCGATGATGTATATATATTCGATGTATTTCAGTGTTTAGATTTTCCGCTTTTATTCTAAATATTGAGATGTGGGTGCAAGGACTAAGTTCCTCTGTTGCAAAGTTACCCCACTGTTGCATATCAATTGTTGAGCAGGTGTTGAATGTTTTAATGTTATGAATAATGTGACGTGCCTCTTTTGTACCATGTTTATAATTATACTCTGGTGAAATTTTTAATATGTGCCTAAATGATTATGTGATTATTTGGGGGTATAGAAAGGGGGTGTTACATTAAGTGGTATCAGAGCCAGAGTTGAGTCAGTTGTGTCTGTCTTGTTGTTGTGCTGGTTGAACTGTTGTTTAACCTTGTTGTAATTTTTGGGAATGATCAGAAGATGGCTGGTAGAAACGACAATGAGATGGCTGCAAGGTGTGCCGAATGTCAATGCTAATGACGAGTTCAGGAAGAATCAACCAAGAATCTTCAAAGGAAGATTTGATCCCGATGGAGCTCAATTGTGGTTGAAAGAGATTGAAAGAATCTTCAGAGTTATGGGCTGTGTGGAGGAGAATAAGGTGAGGCTTGGGTCTCACATGCTGAAGGAAGAAGCCGACGATTGGTGGGTCGGTATGCGTCAAGTTCTTGAGGTGGATGATGAAGAGATAACTTGGGATTTATTTCGTACTGAATTCTTGAGGAAGTATTATCCTGAAAGTGTGAAAGGGAAGAAGGAGATGGAGTTTCTTGAACTAAAATAAGGTAGTATGTCGGTGGTGGACTATACTGCTAAGTTTGTAGAGTTGGTTCAATTCCATCCTCACTATGCTGCAATTACTGCTGAGTTCTCTAAGTGTATTAAGTATGAGAATGGTTTACGTCCTGAGATTAAGCAAGCAGTGGGATATCAAAGGATAAGAAGGTTTACAGATTTGACGGAATGTTGTAGAATCTTCGAGGAAGATAGTAAGGCTCGTTCTACACATTACAAAAGTTTGAATGAGAGGAAGGAAAAGCAACAAGCTAGAGGTGGACCTTATGTGACACCCGTTGATAAGGGCAAGCATAGGGGAAGCTTTGATAGGAGATCTGGAGGAGGAAGTTCCGATTCCGTTAAGTGTTACAAGTGTGGTGGAATGGGTCATAAGTCATTTGAGTGTGGGAAGACTGTGGTGAAATGTTCTAACTGTGGAGGAGTAGGGCATGCTACTACTGATTGTAGAAGGAATGTAGTGAAGTGCTATAATTGTGGAGAAGTGGGTCACATTAGTACTAAGTGTACTAAGCCAAAACAAGCTCAAGCGGGCGGAAAGGTGTTTGCATTGGCGGGAACTCAGACCACTAGTGCAGACCGTTTGATTAAAGGTACATGCTTTATTAATAGTAGACCTTTAGTTGCTGTTATTGATACGGGAGCGACTCATTCGTTTATTTCGTCTAAGTGCGTGAAGCATTTGAATCTTGCTTTGTCTTTGATGGGTATTGAGATGGTTATTGAGACTCCAGCAATGGGGTCGGTAACTACGTCTTTGGTGTGTGTAAGTTGTCCTTTGACCATGTATGGTAAAGACTTCATTATGGATTTAGTATGTTTGCCATTGGAGGGGTTGGACGTAATCTTGGGTATGAACTGGTTATAATTTAACCGAGTTCATATAGATTGCTATCACAACTTAGTAAGGTTTCCTTCTTTGGAAGATGATGAAGATGAGAATTTCCTATCCACTAAAGAGTTGAAGAAACTTTTAGCGGACGACGCTCAATTGTTTGGTTTGTTTGCATCATTGTCGGTGGAGAGTAAAGTTGAACTTGATGGGTTCCCAGTGGTGTGTGATTTCCCAGAAGTGTTTCCGAAGGATATTACGGATGTACCACCAGAAAGAGAAGTTGAGTTTTCAATTGATCTAGTTCCGGGTACTAGACCGATTTCGATGGCACCGTATCGTATGTCAGCATCGGAGTTGGTAGAATTGAAGAAGCAATTGAATGACTTGTTGGACAAGAAATTTGTAAGACCAAGTGTTTCTCCTTGGGGTGCTCCAGTATTGTTGGTAAAGAAGAAGGACGGGAGTATGCGGTTATGCATTTATTATCGACAATTGAACAAGGTGACAATTAAGAACAAGTATCCGCTTCCAAGGATCGATGATTTGATGGACCAATTGGTTGATGCGCGTGTTTTTAGTAAGATTGATTTGAGATTGGGATATCACCAAAGTCATGTGAAAGAAGAGGATATTCAAAAGACGGCCTTTAGGACACGGTATGGTCATTACGAATATTCCGTGATGCCATTCGGGTTTTCTAATGCGCCGGGTGTGTTTATGGAATACATGAATCGTATTTTTCATGAACAGTTGGATCGTTTTGTGGTTGTGTTCATCGATGATATTTTGATTTACTCTAAATCTCAAGAGGAGCATGAAGAGCATTTGAGGATTGTTTTACAAATTTTGAAAGAGAAACAATTGTATGCTAAGTTGTCGAAATGTGAATTTTGGTTGTCGGAAGTAAGTTTTCTTGGACATGTTATTTCCGGTAGTGGTATTAGTGTGGATCCATCCAAGATTGATGCGGTGATGCAATGGGAGGTTCCTATGTCGGTTACGGAGATTCGAAGCTTTTTAGGCTTGGCGGGTTATTATCGGAAGTTTATTGAAGGATTTTCGAAGTTGGCACTTCCGTTAACGCAATTGACTTGTAAAGGAAAGGTTTTCATTTGGAATATTCATTGTGAAGAGAGTTTCAATGAGCTAAAAAGAAGGTTGACAACGGCTCCGATCTTGATTTTACCGAATCCTAATGAACCATTTGTTGTGTATTGTGATGCTTTGTTGATTGGTTTAGGTGGTGTTTTGATGCAAGATGGAAAAGTTGTGGCTTATGCTTCAAGACAATTGAGAGTGCATGAAAAGAATTATCCTACACATGACTTGGAGTTAGCGGCCGTGGTGTTTGTTTTGAAAATATGGAGGCATTATCTTTATGGTGCGAGATTTGAAGTTTTTAGTGATCACAAGAGCTTGAAATATTTATTTGATCAAAAAGAATTGAACATGAGACAGAGAAGGTGGTTAGAGCTTTTGAAAGATTATGACTTTGGTTTGAATTACCCTCCGGGTAAGGCAAACGTGGTGGCCGATGCCTTAAGTTGGAAGTTGTTACATATGTCTGTATTGATGATGAAAGAATGGGAACTTTTGGAGAATTTTAAAGACTTGAGTTTGGTTTGTGAAATGACGCCGAGAAGTGTGCGACTTGGTATGCTACATGTTACGAATGATTTTCTTGCAACCGTATGTGAAAAACAAAAGTTGGATTTGAAATTCGTTGATTTGATGTTGAATGAGAATGAGGATTTCAAGATTGATAATTTTGGAGTTTTGAGATTCCGTGGTCGTATTTGTATTCCCGATGATGTGGAGTTGAAAAAGATGATATTGGAGGAAGGACATCGAAGTAACTTAAGTATTCATCCGGGAGCGAACAAAATGTATCAAGATTTGAAGAAAATCTTTTGGTGGTCCGGATTAAAGAGAGATGTAGCTCGATTCGTGTATGCATGCTTAACTTGTCAAAAGTCTAAGGTGGAACATCAAAAGCCTAGTGGATTGATGCAACCGTTGGACATTCTGGAGTGGAAATGGGATAGTATCTCGATGGATTTTGTTACGGGATTGCCGAATACGCAAAGAGGTCATAATGCTATTTGGGTAATTGTTGATAGGCTTAGTAAATCTGCTCACTTCATTCCAATTGATATTAGTTATCCTTTGGAGAGGTTAACCGAGATTTATGTTCTTGTGGTGGTGAAGTTACATGGAGTTCCTAAGAGTATTGTATCGGATAGAGATCCTAGATTTACATCGAGGTTTTGGGAGAGTTCACAAAAGGTTTTGGGTTCTAAGCTAAGATTGAGTTCGGCTTATCATCCGCAAACGGATGGTCAAACCGAATGGACAATTCAATCGTTGGAGGATTTATTACGTGCTTGTGTACTCGAGCAAGGTGGTGCTTGGGATAGTTATTTGGCGTTGATTGAGTTCACCTACAATAACAGTTTTCATTCGAGTATAAGTATGGCACCATTTGAGGCTTTGTATGGTCGGAGATGTCGAACACCTTTGTGTTGGCATGAAACGGGTGAGAGGACGATAGTTGGACCGGAGATGGTACAACAAACGACGGAGAAAGTGAAGTTTATTCGTGAGAAGATGAAAGCTTCTCAATGTAGACAAAAGAGCTATCATGACAAGAGAAGGAAAGATCTTGAGTTTCAAGAAGGCGACCATGTGTTTTTGAGAGTTACACCGGTTACGGGTGTGGTTACGGCGTTATTCCTATGGACGAAGTTGAAGTGAGAGATAACCTTACGGTTGAAGTTTTACCGATTAGGATTTTGGACCGTGAAGTTAAGAAGCTAAGTGGCAAAGATATTACGCTTGTGAAAGTGGCGTGGGGAGACGTTGCGGAAGGCAATATGACTTGGGAACTAGAGAGTAGGATGCGAGAGTCGTATCCGGAGTTGTTTGAATCAGGTAATATTTCGAGGACGAAAATTTCTAAAGTGGGGGAGAGTTGTAACGCCGCGATTTCGATTATTTCCATTTTTGATTGAGTCTTTTATTTAAATTGAGTGATAAATTATTTTATCTGTGAAATTGGTATGTTAATATGCTATGTTGACGTATTACGTTATTTTACCGTTTTCGAGAGTTTTCGGAGAACATTAGAATGGAGGGTATTTTAGACATTTCTCAATTAATATTAAGTTAGAAAATTTAGTAGAAATAGAATTGTGAGTGAAAATTAATTAATTTGGATTGGTGTAGAAAATGAGAGAAAAGAAATAAAAAAGAAAGAAAAAGAGATAAGGAAGGAAAATAGAAGGAAATAGAAAGAAAAGAGAAAAAGGAGAGAAAGAAAGAGGAAGAAGGGAAAAGAGAAGGAAAAGAGAGGAAAAGCTAGGAGATTAAGAAATCAACTTCTAGGAATCAATTAAATTCGGGTAAGGGTGTGAAATCTTGTTATCTTATCAATGTGTATGATTATGTATGATTGTTTGTTGTTGTTGTGGAATTTTTATGAGTTTTAGGTATAAACCATTTTGAAAAATTGATTGGAAATTGATCCAAATGTATTAAAACTCATGTTGATTGTGTTCATTGTTGTTTATACATGATTCGTATGTATTGTTATACATCAAATTGGCATTTTTCTGAGTGTTAGGTGAAGATTTGGATGATTGGGGAGTGGAAAACGCAGAACTTCGTTCTGCAGAATTTTTCTGGGTATGCTCTGGCCATACGCGTAAGGGGCATGTCCATACGCGTATGAGCCAAGGCGTTACGCGTATCATTGGCTTGTTTTTGGGCCAAAACGCGTATGAATCTTGGCATTACGCGTAACATGGGCGAGCCATGGGCCAATACGCGTATGGACTTTGAGACGAGGAATTTGTGAAGGAAATGGGCTCTGCCCATACGCGTATGGGCATTGGCAATACGCGTATGGATAGGAGGAATGTGAAAATGGGATTTTTCAAAATGTCATTTTCGTTTTCGTCCGTAACTTTTGTTCCGGTTATCCGATTTTTACATTCTTGGTGTCGTTGGAAAGGTATTGAGCTGTACTTTCTTATTATGATGATTTGGAAATTATTAGCCGATTAAATTATGTTGGGAAATGTGAATAGTGTCATTTTGTCGACTTTGCCGTTTTAATGGTATGTAAATGAGGTGTATTATGCTATGTGCTATTGATATGGATATCGTATGACTTGTATGACATTGTATGATGTGAACGCATGTGATGACATGTTGTGGTGATGAATTGTGGCCGAAAGGCAAATAAATGCAATATGTTGTATTTGATTATATATACATGTTTATGGTTGCATATATGTGAGAAATGCATGGTTGTCATGAGTTCTTGTGTGTCAAGCATCATGATGTGCATTGTTGTTGCGTCCTGTGTGACGGCAGTTCCGGTGGGGAATCAGCTATAACATCGTGTGCCTCGAAAATATGAGGTATGAATAGCCTGAGGACCTAAAGCGATGGTTATAGAGGATCGTGAGCCTCTCTTGGTGGAGGTGTGAGCGGTCGGGTCGTGAGCCTCTCTCGGTGCAGGTGTGAGTGATCCATAAACACCGTGAGCCTCTCTTGGTGGAGGTGTGAGCGGTGGGTGAACATCGTAGGCCCGACGGGGAGTTACATTGGTAACGAGCGATGGTTCCAGCAGAGTTCCTGAGTGAACTAGTGATGATTGAGTCGGTACCGCATTGCATTTGTAACAGCCCGATTATGATTATCTCCATTTTGTGCTAATTTGTATTATTTTGTTGAGTCTTTTATTTAATTTGGGCAATAATTATGTTATTTGTGATATTGGTGTGTGAATATATTATGTTTGCATATTATGTAATTTTACCGTTTTTGAGAGTTGCGGGGAATATTAGATTGGAGGGTATTTTAGATATTTCACATTTAATGATAGTTAGTTAGTTAGTAGATATTTTGAGAAAATATAAAGAAATAGAAAGAAAGAAAAGTATAAGAAAGAAAAAGAATAGAAATAGAAAGTTAGAGGTGAGAAAGAGAGAAAAACAGAATTTTGAGAGAAAAAGGAGAAAAGAGAAGAGCAAAGAGAAAAGTGTGGAAAATCACCAAGATCAATCTTTCGGAGTCGATTTAATCGGGTAAGGGTGTGAAATATTGTTATCCTAACTATGTGTATAATTATGTATGTGTTTTGTGTTGATGTTTGGGTTGGTTTTCCATATGTTTCCGTTTATGCCGTATTTGACGGAATCGATAGAAACCGATGTTTTTACGGTCGAAAAGTCGTATAAATACATGTGTTAGTTGGTTATATGTATGTGAGCTGCTGTTTAAAGTTTCATTAAGTTTGGTTATGTTTTGGTTAGTTTTCGGTATGTTTCCGTTGTTGTTTCCGTTTAGGTCGAATTGTAGGAAATCGATAGAAACCGATGTTTTCACGGATGAATTTCGAAATAAATTACGTAGTTGTATCGAGTAAGGTTAGGTCGTCGTATAGCGTGCTTTTTATTCGATTTGATGATGTTTGAAAATTCTGGTTTTAGAAAGGTTGAAATTTAATCGAAAAATCGAACGTCGTAGAAATTTCGTTTATGCGTTCTAAATTGTTCTTATGTATTTAGTGGTTGTGCGTATATGTTTGTTTCGGTGAAAATGTTCGAGTTAGTCGAGTTTCGGGCATTTCGAAAAAGTTACAGCAAGTGTGTAAATTGAGAAATCTGATTTTTTGAGAAAAACAGGGCTATGAATCGATACATAACAGCTATGTATCGATACGAAATGGTTTATGTATCGATACATAACCCCTATGCATTGATACATATTGTGAAAATTAGGAAAAACAGCATTTTCACTACAGCATGTGTCGACACATGCGTGCTATGTATCGATACATGAGGTCTTTTTGTATCGATACATAAAGCCTATGTATCGATACATACTGTGCTGAACCATAAAATTCTGGTTTGTCGGGAAGTCGTGATTTGAAGTTTTTAGTGATCACAAAAGCTTATGATATTTATTTGATCAGAAAGAATTGAACATGAGACAACGAAGATGGTTAGAGCTTTTGAAGGACTTTGATTTTAGTTTGAATTACCATCCGGGTAAGGCGAATGTGGTAGCCGATGCCTTAAGTCGAGAGTTGTTACATATGTCCGCATTAATGATGACAGAATGGGAACTTTTGGAGGATTTCAGAGATTTGAGTTTGGTTTGTGAAATGACACCGCGAAGTGTGAGACTTGGTATGTTGCATATTACGAATGATTTTCTTGCAACGGTTAGTGAAAAGCAAAAGTTGGATTTGAAGTTCGTTGATTTCATGATAAATGAGGATGAGGATTTCAAGGTTGATAACTTTGGAGTTTTGAGATTCCGTGGTCGTATTTGTATACCCGATGACGCGGAGTTGAAAAAGATGATTTTAGAGGAAGGACACCGAAGTAATTTAAGTATTCATCCGGGTGCGAATAAGATGTATCAAGATTTGAAGAAGATCTTTTGGTGGTCCGGTTTAAAGAGGGATGTGGCTCGATTTGTGTATGCGTGTTTGACTTGTCAAAAGTCGAAGGTGGAACATCAGAAGCCTAGTGGTTTGTTGCAACCGTTGGATATTCCGGAATGGAAATGGGATAGTATATCGATGGATTTTGTTACGGGATTGCCGAATACGCAAAGAGGTCATAATGCTATTTGGGTGATTGTTGATAGGCTTACTAAATCTACTCACTTTATTCCAATTGACATTAGTTATCCTTTGGAGAAGTTAGCCGAGATTTATGTTCGTGTGATTGTGAAGTTACATGGAGTTCCTAAGAGTATTGTATCGGATCGAGATCCGAGATTTACATCGAGATTTTGGGTGAGTTTACAAGAGGCTTTGGGTTCTAAGCTAAGATTGAGTTCGGCTTATCATCCGCAAACGGATGGTCAAACCGAGAGGACGATTCAATCGTTGGAGGATTTGTTGCGTGCTTGTGTGCTAGAGCAAGGTGGTGTTTGGGATAGTTATTTAGCGTTGATTGAGTTCACCTATAATAACAGTTTTCATTCGAGTATTGGTATGGCACCATTTGAGGCTTTGTATGGTTGGAGATGTCGAACACCTTTGTGTTGGCATGAAACTGGTGAGAGGGCGATTGTTGGACCGGAATTGGTACAAGAAACGACGGAGAAAGTGAAGTTTATTCGGGAGAAGATGAAAGCTTCTCAATGTAGACAAAAGAGCTATCATGACAAGAGAAGGAAAGATCTTGAGTTTCAAGAAGGCGACCATGTGTTTTTGAGAGTTACACCGGTTACGGGTGTGGGTCGTGCTTTGAAGTCGAAGAAGTTGACTTCTCGTTTTATTGGTCCGTATCAGATTACTTCACGGGTTGGTGCTGTGGCTTACCGTGTGGCGTTGCCTCCGAATCTTTCAAATTTGCATGACGTATTCCATGTTTCGCAACTTCGGAAGTATGTTCTGGATCCGTCACATGTTATTCCTATGGACGAGGTAGAAGTGAGAGATAACCTTACGGTTGAAGTTTTACCGATTAGGATTTTGGACCGTGAAGTTAAGAAGCTAAGTGGCAAAGATATTACGCTTGTGAAAGTGGCGTGGGGAGACGCTTCAGAAGGCAATATGACTTGGGAATTAGAGAGTAGGATGCGAGAGTCGTATCCGGAGTTGTTTGAATCAGGTAATATTTTCGAGGACGAAAATTTCAAAAGTGGGGGAGAGTTGTAACAGCCCGATTATGATTATCTCCATTTTGTGCTAATTTGTATTATTTTGTTGAGTCTTTTATTTAATTTGGGCAATAATTATGTTATTTGTGATATTGGTGTGTGAATATATTATGTTTGCATATTATGTAATTTTACCGTTTTTGAGAGTTGCGGGGAATATTAGATTGGAGGGTATTTTAGATATTTCACATTTAATGATAGTTAGTTAGTTAGTAGATATTTTGAGAAAATATAAAGAAATAGAAAGAAAGAAAAGTATAAGAAAGAAAAAGAATAGAAATAGAAAGTTAGAGGTGAGAAAGAGAGAAAAACAGAATTTTGAGAGGAAAAAGGAGAAAAGAGAAGAGCAAAGAGAAAAGTGTGGAAAATCACCAAGATCAATCTTTCGGAGTCGATTTAATCGGGTAAGGGTGTGAAATATTGTTATCCTAACTATGTGTATAATTATGTATGTGTTTTGTGTTGATGTTTGGGTTGGTTTTCCATATGTTTCCGTTTATGCCGTATTTGACGGAATCGATAGAAACCGATGTTTTTACGGTCGAAAAGTCGTATAAATACATGTGTTAGTTGGTTATATGTATGTGAGCTGCTGTTTAAAGTTTCATGAAGTTTGGTTATGTTTTGGTTAGTTTTCGGTATGTTTCCGTTGTTGTTTCCGTTTAGGTCGAATTGTAGGAAATCGATAGAAACCGATGTTTTCACGGATGAATTTCGAAATAAATTACGTAGTTGTATCGAGTAAGGTTAGGTCGTCGTATAGCGTGCTTTTTATTCGATTTGATGATGTTTGAAAATTCTGGTTTTAGAAAGGTTGAAATTTTATCGAAAAATCGAACGTCGTAGAAATTTCGTTTATGCGTTCTAAATTGTTCTTATGTATTTAGTGGTTGTGCGTATATGTTTGTTTCGGTGAAAATGTTCGAGTTAGTCGAGTTTCGAGCATTTCGGAAAAGTTACAGCAAGTGTGTAAATTGAGAAATATGATTTTTGAGAAAAACAGGGCTATGAATCGATACATAACAGCTATGTATCGATACGAAATGGTTTATGTATCGATACATAACCCCTATGCATCGATACATATTGTGAAAATTGGGAAAAACAGCATTTTCACTACAGCATGTGTCGACACATGCGTGCTATGTATCGATACATGAGGTCTTTTTGTATCGACACATAAAGCCTATGTATCGATATATACTGTGCTGAACCATAAAATTCTGGTTTGTCGGGAAACTTCGGAAATTCATATCTCTTGAACCGTAAGTCGGTTTTGACCCCCGTTCAAAGCGTTGGGAAGCTAACGAGATGTTCTTTTTAGGAAATATAGTTTTGAGGTCTAAACCTGGTCCAATTGGAACAGTATTTTCGAACCGTTTCGTAGTGTCGGGCCTCCGGTTTATGTTTTCGCGTTATTTTGAAATATACATATCTTCTTCGTTGTTTATCGGATTTAAGTGTTCTTTATATCGAATCGAAGCTGTGGATGAGTACTCTTCGATGATGATGGAAAATATTATTTTTAGCCGACTTTTAACCGACTTTTCCGGTAAACCGTAAATCAAATTGTTTGGTTATTTGTGAAAACGTTTGGTTGCCGTTTGGCACAATTGATGTGAATGTATGTGGATTGTGTGTGATGAATGCATGACTATATTGTGAATATGTATGCATGTCAAGAGTGTCATGAGTCATGTTGTATGTGAAGCATCATGATTGCATTCTTGCATTGTGGGGTTCTAAGATGAATCCGTTGTAACATCGTAAGCCTTTTGAGAGGTGGGGGCGATGATTACAAATGATTGTAAGCCTTTTGAGAGGTGGGAGCAATCGGATTGTAAGCCTTTTGAGAGGTGGGGGCAATCCATAAACATTGTAAGCCTTTTGAGAGGTTGTAGCAATGGGGTGAACATCGTATGCCCGACGGGGAGTTACACTAAGTAACGAGCGATAGTTCCAATAAGTTCTTCAATTGAACTTGAGATGAAATGAGTCGGTACCGCATTGCATTTGCATAGAGTCGTGAGTCGGTCTCTATGATTTGCATTGGTCATCCTTGTATTTGTGCATGGGTGAATGAACATGAATATATGTGTTTATGTTGAATGATAAGCATTGTGATGAATATGCTTGGTTTCGTATATAATATATATATATATATATATATATATATATATATATGCCTTGCGATGTATATTGAATGGGATGTGATGAATTATGATAAGAATTGTATCATGGTAATGATGCATTGAAGAATGAATATAATATGTATGTTTATGTGGAATGGTAGAATGGTGAGAATGTGTTATGTGTATACTTTTGTGTTGAGATATATGATTATATGCATTGTTATTATGATAATATTTCTCACCCTTCTGCTGTTTTATGATGCTCTACGAGGCATTGTAGATTAGGTATCTGGTGGTCTTTTGTGAAGCGTGTCTTCATACCTTTTTGGTCGGTTGGCTCTGATATGTAGCACCGGGTAGCTAGGATGCTTATGTTTGATTCCTTTTTGTGATACATTCGTGTATGTATCTTGCTGATGAATTTGTGTATATAAACACAAATGATGTTGTTGTATCATACTTGTTGATGTATATATATATATATATATATATATATAATGTATATATGTTTGATGTTATCAATGTTTAGATTTTCCGCTTTTATTCTAAATATTGAGATGTGGGTGTAAGGACTGAGTTCCTACGTTGAAAGTTACCCCACTGTTGCATATCATTTGTTGAGCAGGTGTTGTATGTTTTAATTTCAAGCATAATGTAACATGCCTTTTTATGCCGTGTTTACAATTATACTCTGATTCCAATACGTGCCTAAATGATTTATTTGATTATTTGGGGGTATAGAAAAGGGGTGTTACAGCATTTGCATAGAGTCGTAAGTCGGTCTCTATGATTTGCATTTATCATCTTTATATGATGCATTGGTGAATAAACATAAATGTGTATGTTTATATGGAATGATTGAGAATTGTGAAAGTATGCATGATGAATATGCTTGGTCGTGTATATATATACAATGTGATGTATATGAATGAATTGTGGTGAGAATGTGGAAATGTGTATTTTTATGCTAAGATATATAATTATCTGCATTGTTATTATGATATTATTTCTCACCCTTCTGCTGTTTTATGATGCTCTATGAGGCATTGCAGGGTAGGTATGCTAGAGGTCTTTTGTGAAGCGTGTCTTCATTCTTTTGGTCGGTTGGCTCTGATATGTAGCACCGGGTAGCTAGGATGTATATGATTCTTTTGTGATACATTTGTACATGTATCTTGTTGATGAAAATTTACGTAAACATGAATTATGTGTTGGATTATACTCGATGATGTATATATATTCGATGTATTTCAGTGTTTAGGTTTTCCGCTTTTATTCTAAATATTGAGATGTGGGTGCAAGGACTAAGTTCCTCTGTTGCAAAGTTACCCCAGTGTTGCATATCAATTGTTGAGCAGGTGTTGAATGTTTTAATGTTATGAATAATGTGACGTGCCTCTTTTGTACCATGTTTATAATTATACTCTGGTGAAATTTTTAATATGTGCCTAAATGATTATGTGATTATTTGGGGGTATAGAAAGGGGGTGTTACATTAAGTGGTATCAGAGCCAGAGTTGAGTCAGTTGTGTCTGTCTTGTTGTTGTGTTGGTTGAACTGTTGTTTAACCTTGTTGTAATTTTTGGGAATGATAAGAAGATGGCTGGTAGAAACGACAATGCAATGGCTGCTGCTTTGGAAGCAATGGTTAGGGCGGTGCAAGGTGCGCCGAATGTCAATGCTAATGACGAGTTCAGGAAGAATCAACCACCGGTCTTCAAAGGAAGATTTGATCCCGATGGAGCTCAATTGTGGTTGAAAGAGATTGAAAGAATCTGGGCTGTGTGGAGGAGAATAAGGTGAGGCTTGGGTCTCACATGCTGAAGGAAGAAGCCGACGATTGGTGGGTCAGTATGCGTCAAGTTCTTGAGGTGGATGATGAAGAGATAACTTGGGATTTATTTCGTACTGAATTCTTGAGGAAGTATTATCCTGAAAGTGTGAAAGGGAAGAAGGAGATGGAGTTTCTTGAACTAAAACAAGGTAGTATGTCGGTGGTGGACTATACTGCTAAGTTTGTAGAGTTGGTTCAATTCCATCCTCACTATGCTGCAATTACTGCTGAGTTCTCTAAGTGTATTAAGTATGAGAATGGTTTACGTCCTGAGATTAAGCAAGTTGTGGGATATCAAAGGATAAGAAGGTTTACAGATTTGACGGAATGTTGTAGAATCTTCGAGGAAGATAGTAAGGCTCGTTCTACACATTACAAAAGTTTGAATGAGAGGAAGGGAAAGCAATAAGCTAGAGGTGGACCTTATGTGACACCCGTTGATAAGGGCAAGCATAGGGGAAGCTTTGATAGGAGATCTGGAGGAGGAAGTTCTGGTTCCGTTAAGTGTTACAAGTGTGGTGGAATGGGTCATAAGTCATTTGAGTGTGGGAAGACTGTGGGGAAATGTTCTAACTGTGGAGGAGTTGGGCATGCTACTACTGATTGTAGAAGGAATGCAGTGAAGTGCTATAATTGTGGAGAAGTGGGTCACATTAGTACTAAGTGTACTAAGCCAAAACAAGCTCAAGCGGGCGGAAAGGTGTTTGCATTGGCGGGAACTCAGACCACTAGTGCAGACCGTTTGTTTAAAGGTACATGCTTTATTAATAGTACACCTTTAGTTGCTGTTATTGATACGAGAGCGACTCATTCGTTTATTTCGTCTAAGTGCGCAAAGCATTTGAATCTTGCTTTGTCTTTGATGGGTATTGAGATGGTTATTGAGACTCCTGCTTCAGGGTCGGTAACTACGTCTTTGGTGTGTGTAAGTTATCCTTTGACCATGTATGGTAAAGACTTCATTATGGATTTAGTATGTTTGCCGTTGGAGGGGTTGAACGTAATCTTGGGTATGAATTGGTTGCAATTTAACCGAGTTCATATAGATTGCTATCACAAGTTAGTAAGGTTTCCTTCTTTGGAAGATGATGAAGATGAGAATTTCCTATCCACTAAAGAGTTGAAGAAACTTTTAGCGGACGGCGCTCAATTGTTTGGTTTGTTTGCATCATTGTCGGTGGAGAGTAAAGTTGAACTTGATGGGTTCCCAGTGGTGTGTGATTTCCCAGAAGTGTTTCCGGAGGATATTACGGATGTACCACCAGAAAGAGAAGTTGAGTTTTCAATTGATCTAGTTCCAAGTACTAGACCGATTTCGATGGCACCGTATCATATGTCAGCATCGGAGTTGGTAGAATTGAAGAAGCAATTAATGACTTGTTGGACAAGAAATTTGTAAGACCAAGTGTTTCTCCTTGGGGTGCTCCGGTATTGTTGGTAAAGAAGAAGGATGGGAGTATACGGTTATGCATTGATTATCGACAATTGAACAAGATGACAATTAAGAACAAGTATCTGTTTCCAAGGATCGATGATTTGATGGACCAATTGGTTGATGCGTGTGTTTTTAGTAAGATTGATTTAAGATCGGGATATCACCAAATTCATGTGAAAGAAGAGGATATTCAAAAGACGGCCTTTAGGACACGGTATGGTCATTACGAATATTCCGTGATGCCATTCGGGTTTTCTAATGCGTCGGGTGTGTTTATGGAATACATGAATCGTATTTTTCATGAACAGTTGGATCGTTTTGTGGTTGTGTTCATCGATGATATTTTGATTTACTCTAAATCTCAAGAGGAGCATGAAGAGCATTTGAGGATTGTTTTACAAATTTTGAAAGAGAAACAATTGTATGCTAAGTTGTCGAAATGTGAATTTTGGTTGTCGGAAGTAAGTTTTCTTGGACATGTTATTTCCGGTAGTGGTATTAGTGTGGATCCATCCAAGATTGATGCGGTGATGCAATGGGAGGTTCCTAGGTCGGTTATGGAGATTCGAAGCTTTTTTGGCTTGGCGGGTTATTATCGGAGGTTTATTGAAGGATTTTTGAAGTTGGCACTTCCGTTAACGCAATTGACTTGTAAAGGAAAGGTTTTCATTTGGAATATTCATTGTGAAGAGAGTTTCAATGAGCTAAAAAGAAGGTTGACAACGGCTCCGATCTTGATTTTACCGAATCCTAATGAACCATTTGTTGTGTATTGTGATGCTTCGTTGATTGGTTTAGGTGGTGTTTTGATGCAAGATGGAAAAGTTGTGGCTTATGCTTCAAGACAATTGAGAGTGCATGAAAAGAATTATCCTACACATGACTTGGAGTTAGCGGCCGTGGTATTTGTTTTGAAAATATGGAGGCATTATCTTTATGGTGCGAGATTTGAAGTTTTTAGTGATCACAAGAGCTTGAAATATTTATTTGATCAAAAAGAATTGAACATGAGACAGAGAAGGTGGTTAGAGCTTTTGAAAGATTATGACTTTGGTTTGAATTACCATCCGGGTAAGGCAAACGTGGTGGCCGATGCCTTAAGTCGGAAGTTGTTACATATGTCTGTATTGATGATGAAAGAATGGGAACTTTTGGAGAATTTTAGAGACTTGAGTTTGGTTTGTGAAATGACGCCGAGAAGTGTGCGACTTGGTATGCTACATGTTACGAATGATTTTCTTGCAACCGTATGTGAAAAACAAAGGTTGGATTTGAAATTCGTTGATTTGATGTTGAATGAGAATGAGGATTTCAAGGTTGATAATTTTGGAGTTTTGAGATTCCGTGGTCGTATTTGTATTCCCGATGATGTGGAGTTGAAAAAGATGATATTGGAGGAAGGACATCGAAGTAACTTAAGTATTCATCCGGGAGCGAACAAAATGTATCAAGATTTGAAGAAAATCTTTTGGTGGTCCGAATTAAAGAGAGATGTAGCTCGATTCGTGTATGCATGCTTAACTTGTCAAAAGTCTAAGGTGGAACATCAAAAGCCTAATGGATTGATGCAACCGTTGGACATTCTGGAGTGGAAATGGGATAGTATCTCGATGGATTTTGTTACGGGATTGCCGAATACGCAAAGAGGTCATAATGCTATTTGGGTAATTGTTGATAGGCTTAGTAAATCTGCTCACTTCATTCCAATTGATATTAGTTATCCTTTGGAGAGGTTAGCCGAGATTTATGTTCTTGTGGTGGTGAAGTTATATGGAGTTCCTAAGAGTATTGTATCGAATAGAGATCCTAGATTTACATCGAGGTTTTGGAAGAGTTTACAAAAGGCTTTGGGTTCTAAGCTAAGATTGAGTTCGGCTTATCATCCGCAAACAGATGGTCAAACCGAAAGGACAATTCAATCGTTGGAGGATTTATTACGTGCTTGTGTACTCGAGCAAGGTGGTGCTTGGGATAGTTATTTGGCGTTGATTGAGTTCACCTACAATAACAGTTTTCATTCGAGTATAAGTATGGCACCATTTGAGGCTTTGTATGGTCGGAGATGTCGAACACCTTTGTGTTGGCATGAAACGGGTGAGAGGACGATAGTTGGACCGGAGATGGTACAACAAACGACGGAGAAAGTGAAGTTTATTCGGGAGAAGATGAAAGTTTCTCAAAGTAGACAAAACAGCTATCATGACAAGAGAAGGAAAGATCTTGAGTTTCAAGAAGGCGACCATGTGTTTTTGAGAGTTACACCGGTTACGGGTGTGGGTCGTTCTTTGAAGTCGAAGAAGTTGACTTCTCGTTTTATTGGTCCGTATCAGATTACTTCACGGGTTGGTGTCGTGGCTTACCGTGTGGCGTTGCCTCCGAATCTTTCAAATTTACATGACGTATTCCATGTTTCGCAACTTCGGAAGTATGTTCTGGATCCGTCACATGTTATTCCTATGGACGAAGTTGAAGTGAGAGATAACCTTACGGTTGAAGTTTTACCGATTAGGATTTTGGACCGTGAAGTTAAGAAGCTAAGAGGCAAAGATATTGCGCTTGTGAAAGTGGCGTGGGGAGACGTTGCGGAAGGCAATATGACTTGGGAACTAGAGAGTAGGATGCGAGAGTCATATCCGGAGTTGTTTGAATCGGGTAATATTTCGAGGACGAAAATTTCTAAAGTGGGGGAGAGCTGTAACGCCCCGATTTCGATTATTTCCATTTTTGATTGAGTCTTTTATTTAAATTGAGTGATAAATTATTTTATCTGTGAAATTGGTATGTTAATATGCTATGTTGACGTATTACGTTATTTTACCGTTTTCGAGAGTTTTCGGAGAACATTAGAATGGAGGGTATTTTAGACATTTCTCAATTAATATTAAGTTAGAAAATTTAGTAGAAATAGAATTGTGAGTGAAAATGAATTAATTTGGATTGGTGTAGAAAATGAGAGAAAAGAAATAGAAAAGAAAGAAAAAGAGATAAGGAAGGAAAATAGAAGGAAATAGAAAGAAAAGAGAAAAAGGAGAGAAAGAAAGAGGAAGAAGGGAAAAGAGAAGGAAAAGAGGGGAAAAGCTAGGAGATTAAGAAATCAACTTCTAGGAATCAATTAAATCCGGGTAAGGGTGTGAAATCTTGTTATCTTATCAATGTGTATGATTATGTATGATTGTTTGTTGTTGTTGTGGAATTTTTATGAGTTTTAGGTATAAACCATTTTGAAAAATTGATTGGAAATTGATCCAAATGTATTAAAACTCATGTTGATTGTGTTCATTGTTGTTTATACATGATTGGTATGTATTGTTATACATCAAATTGGCATTTTTCTAAGTGTTAGGTGAAGATTTGGATGATTGGGGAGTGGAAAACGCAGAACTTCGTTCTGCAGAATTTTTGTGGGTATGCTCTGGCCATACGCGTAAGGGGCATGTCCATACGCGTATGAGCCAAGGCGTTACGCGTATCATTGGCTTGTTTTTGGGCCAATACGCGTATGAATCTTGGCATTACGCGTAAAATGGGCGAGCCATGGGCCAATACGCGTATGCACTTTGAGACGAGGAATTTGTAAAGGAAATGGGCTCTGCCCATACGATTTTGGGCATTGGCAATACGCGTATGGACAGGAGGAATGTGAAAATGGGATTTTTCAAAATGTCGTTTTCGTTTTCGTCCGTAACTTTTGTTCCGGTTATCCGATTTTTACATTCTTGGTGTCGTTGGAAAGCTATTGCTATGTGCTATTGATATGGATATCGTATGACTTGTATGACATTGTATGATGTGAACGCATGTGATGACATGTTGTGGTGATGAATTGTGGCCGAAAGGCAAATAAATGCAATATGTTGTATTTGATTATATATGCATGTTTATGGTTGCATATATGTGAGAAATGCATGGTTGTCATGAGTTCTTGTGTGTCAAGCATCATGATGTGCATTGTTGTTGCGTCCTGTGTGACGACGGTTCCAGTGGGGAATCAGCTATAACATTGTGTGCCTCGAAAATATGAGGTATGAATAGCCTGAGGACCTAAAGCGATGGTTATAGAGGATCGTGAGCCTTTCTTGGTGGAGGTGTCAGCGATCGGGTCGTGAGCCTCTCTCGGTGCAGGTGTGAGTGATCCATAAACACCGTGAGCCTCTCTTGGTGGAGGTGTGAGCGGTGGGTGAACATCGTAGGCCCGACGGGGAGTTACATTGGTAATGAGCGATGGTTCCAGCAGAGTTCCTGAGTGAACTAGTGATGATTGAGTCGGTACCGCATTGCATTTGCATAGAGTCGTAAGTCGGTCTCTATGATTTGCATTTATCATCTTTATATGATGCATTGGTGAATAAACATAAATGTGTATGTTTATATGGAATGATTGAGAATTGTGAAAGTATGCATGATGAATATGCTTGGTCGTGTATATATATACAATGTGATGTATATGAATGAATTGTGGTGAGAATGTGGAAATGTGTATTTTTATGCTAAGATATATAATTATATGCATTGTTATTATGATATTATTTCTCACCGTTCTGCTGTTTTATGATGCTCTATGAGGCATTGCAGAGTAGGTATGCTGGAGGTCTTTTGTGAAGCGTGTCTTCATTCTTTTGGTCGGTTGGCTCTGATATGTAGCACCGGGTAGCTAGGATGTATATGATTCTTTTGTGATACATTTGTACATGTATCTTGTTGATGAATGTTTACGTAAACATGAATTATGTGTTGGATTATACTCGATGATGTATATATATTCGATGTATTTCAGTGTTTAGATTTTACGCTTTTATTCTAAATATTGAGATGTGGGTGCAAGGACTAAGTTCCTTTGTTGCAATGTTACCCCACTGTTGCATATCAATTGTTGAGCAGGTGTTGAATGTTTTAATGTTATGAATAATGTGACGTGCCTCTTTTGTACCATGTTTATAATTATACTCTGGTGAAATTTTTAATATGTGCCTAAATGATTATGTGATTATTTGGGGGTATAGAAAGGGGGTGTTACAAAATTCATCGCAATTAATGAGGGATTTACTTCCCTCACTAATTTCCGTCTCTAAATTGCATTTTTTTAGTGGTGCAAGCGCAACAATTGTTCACTAACTGCATCATAGTTAGGAACAGTAGTACCTGATAAAATCTGGTAGCAAATAGAGTCGAGTTCGGATGGTAGTCCTTTAAGTTCCATGACCATGAAAAATTTACTATGTTTTCGGTATAAGCTATTGCATCTTTTGCGTACGGCATGAGGGTTGCGTAACCTGCTTTCAAGGCATCAAGCTTACTCAAATTAGTTTGCATATCCATATTCTCCAACTTCAGTGTGTCGAGTTTAAGGATGACATTGTATAGACAATGAACGTCGTTGGAGAAGACTTTCTTGGCTTTTTCCGAAACCTCATAGCAAGTGGAGATGGCTTGAAAATGCGCTTGGAGGTTAGGTGTTATGGAGAACTATAAAACGGTAAGCAAAGAGGCATCCGTTTTCTTCCATTTAGCGAGTTAGACGGCGAAAACATTAGTCAATTGTGTGGTTAGGTGATCTTCATATCCCTGACCATGAAACCACATATCGACAGCACGAGCCGATATGTTATAGTTTGCTGATCTGGTTAGTTTTTCACATGGGATAAGCAGAACTTTAATAAACGAGACATAATCAGTGTTTCTCATGGCTTAATGACAACAACAATAAAACGGAGTGAAATCGGGGTTGTATGCACTGGAGCATCGTTTTCCGTGAGTCAGAAAGTAAAACAGAGGCCGAATCTGGAATAGGTGGGGAGAGGCGAGTAGACCGGCGGTAAAACGGCTGATTCCGGCCGCCAGACAGGCTGTCACGCGCGGGGCATCGATGAGAAAAAGGGCGACGACCGGATCGGAGGACGGCGAGTTGGATGGTGGGGTCGGTTTTCCGAAACGTCGCCGGAAGTTTTTCCGGAACAGTAACGTCCGTAGGGTGGTTTCCAGAGAATTTTGAAAAGTGAGAGGCAAACCGGAGTGACAACACGTTTGCAAAAAAATAATTGTCACCGGAAGACAGTTGGTCAACCAGGTAAAGCACGGCGAAGAAAGAATTGCCTCTTGCAGGCTCTAGATACGATGTTGAAATAAGCGAGGCTAAGAGACATTTAGATTAAACCTTGTGTTTTGAAAAGCACTACGGATACATTATTATATATAGATAGATTACAATTAATTACATGATATAGTCGATGTGAGACTATTCTATATACAAATATTCTTAACACTATATCAACAATAGCAACCTCTGCCACCACCATTGTCTCCCCCACCCCTTCCACCGGCGTGTGAGTTACTTTTTCCACCACTTGCGCTTACAACTGACACCCAATAACCTTCTATTTCAGTTTGATTAAGTTGCAGTGCGTTCTTATAGCCATTAAGATCCTTGAACTCCAAATAAGCATGCCTGCAAATTTTGCAATTTGAGATTAGAATGTCATATACACTTATTATTGCATACATAATATTTGAGATATTTCCCGCAAGCCACTTATCAATCATTTTTAAACACACTTGAGTGATGAGCTGTTACAACGACAAAATATATTATATACTAATGTTATATAAAATAATTTCCATAAACAAGAAACTAATGTAATCAAGTAGGCGGTCCAAATAATTGAAAGTACAATCTAATTAGAAGATAAAAAGAAAATAGCATTGGAAAAGTAAAGTATAAGTTCCGATATCTAAAATATTCAAGTGTGCATCACAACTTCCAGTAGAACAATAGCCATACCCCTTAATAGCCCCAGAACCATGATGTCTTGGTAATGAGATCCTTGCAATCTCTCCACAACATTCGAAATAATTATGCAAGCTAGCTTTTATCTGAAAGGCCAAAGTAGGTAATAATTACAGATCAATACAATACAAATATGCAATGCGAGAGATCAAGGCAATCTATTGCAGGGACATATGCAACCAAATAATGAGAAGAAAAGAAAATCACTACCTTCTCTTCGACAAGGGATGTATTAAATCCAATCACAAATACAGTTAGAGATGGCTGAAAATTTTGGCACTTCTGGAATTGGATGCTCCAGCTGGTTATATTATTATCAAGGAAACAGAATTGATAAATAGATATATAACAAAATATTCAAAATAATAAACATAAGAGATTAAGTACATGTTAGCTTGTGCCAGAAAAATAAGATTGAAAACATGAAAAGATTGTCAATAGAAATACAACACTATAAGAAATGTTATTAAAAAAAAATACAGTAAATAGTAACACAAGAAAAAAGATTTATAAAAGTAAAACAAGTATTATTATTCTTAAGCAATATTGTTAAATATTTATAGTGTGGCAGAACATTGACAAACCACTATTGTTCCATGAATATAGCGTATTCGATACAAAATGTTATGAAATATCTGCCATAGTGGCGCTACTAACATGCACTATTGCATAGCGGAATTTTAATAATCTACTATTTTTGGCAAAATAGAACACTGTTTTTAATATTGATAAATATTATATTTTTTGTATAAAAGATAGTGAAGGCAATGCATATACATGACTTATATTATATTTCTTGTATAAAAGATAGAGAGCACTATTCTTGATTATTCTTGAAAACAATAATAACTAAAAATGTGTTTTTTCATTCAAAGCTTATTATAGACACACACTGAGTAAAAAAGACTACATTAATAATTACCTTTCATTGGGGGAATATTTACGCCTTTCCAAAGCTAAATCAACAACCATGGGACGGTTGAAAAAAACTTTCTTATTCAACACAAGAGCCTACAATTAGAAAAGCAAATTGATTCTTAACTCAACAAGTCTTTGAGTAGAAGAAAAAATTAACAAGATTAAGCATAGAATAGATGATGCAAATGGCATAGCAATACAAGAACTACTCACATACATATACATATATACATATACATATATGGGCACAAGCTTACTTTTTGTGCTGCTTCTACTGTTTCAAATTTGATAAACCCAAAGCCTTTAAACCTTCCTTCACTATCTACCTTGAATTGGATATCAACAACTACACCACAATCTTTGAAAATCTCTTCCCTGAATAATTTTAAAATTAGAAAACAATCCAGAAAATAATCAGCAGGAAGTTGTGTGAAAAATAATACATACATATCAGTCCGTTCCACACTGTATGACAAGTTTTTAACACAAATTGTCTTTGATGCAGGAGATCCATGCTGCAAAAAATGCAGGAAAAAACATCAAATAACTGATTTGGTAGTTTACATTGCAGGAAGAAAAAAATCGGTTAATTACAACTTGCGTTCCAACCTTATCCTCTACAATTTCAAAAACGTCGCCTCTCTTCTTCTTCTCTGTAATAACTTCATTGTGATATTCATCTTCACACTTCCTCTTGTTGCCTATATAAAGTTCAATTCATTTTAATATTAAACAACAAAGTACATAAACTAAACACTTCAGCAAAAGATAAAACAAGCAAGCAAATAAAAGAGAGGAAAATCACCAGTTTTCCGAGGCGGAACTGCATCTTCACAGACCTACAAAATAAAGGAAAATAGAGTTTAGATCAATCACACCAAGTAAGAGAGAATTCAAAAAACTGAAAGCAGTAAAAGAAACAAACGCACTGCCGGTTCAAATTCATTGCCCATTCCAGTTTTGGTTTGGGGAGTTGGAGGAGAGGAGAGAGTTTTGGGAGAGATTATAGCCATTTGGATTTGTGAATCGTGAACAAGAAGAACAAACTCGCGCCAAGCTATTTGGTCCGTTTATTTGAAACTTATGAAATTGAATCATCATTCAAATGCTTTTTAAACTAAGAATTATCACAGTTTTTAGAAAAAACATTAAAAAGGATATATATTTAACGTATAGGTTTTCCATAATTTTTAACGCGGAGGTTTCAATTATTATCTATAGTGGTAAATTTTCCATTATTCGTTATCACATTTTTAGAAATAAAAAATTAAAAAAGCTACTTAATTAATTATTACTATTATATTATTAATATATAAGGTATGAAATTTTTTAAAGGTAAATAATTGTAATATACGGTATGACATTATTGTTGGTGATAAGGTTACTAACCATGTCGTTGAACGGATAAGGATCACTATGGACATATTGAAGAGTCTCCTATTGTATGCAAAAACGATTAAAGGTGTCACATGCAAGTATATATGTATGTTTTAGATTGAACCCACGGGGAGTGTAAGAGATTTAAATTGAAAATTTTCACCAGTTTTCTCATTCAATAAATCAACATCCCCATAAGGGTAAATCTATACTAATTTGAAGGGGCAGATGTAACGCCCCGATTTTGATTATTCTATTATTCTTGAGTCTTTTAATTTAATTGGGTGATAAATTATTTTATTTGTTAAATTGGTGTGTTAAATGTTATTTTACCGTTTTCGAGAGTTTTCGGGGAAATTAGAATGGAGGGTATTTTAGTCTTTTCCCAATTAATTATAAGTTAGAAATTTTGTGGAATTAGAATTGTGTGAGAAAAATGAATTAAATTGATTTAGTGGAAAATGAGAGAAAAGAAATAGGAGAGAAAAGAAAATAGAAAGAAAAGAGAAATAGAGAGAAATAGAGAAAGAGAGAAAGAAAAAGGAGAGAAAGAAAGAAGAGGAAGAGAAAAGAAGAGGAAAGGAGGAAAAACTTAGAAATTCATCAAGATCAATCAATTAGCAAGCTTGGAATCCGGGTAAGGGTGTGAAACATTGTTATCTTATCAATGTATGTGATTATGTATGAATTGTTGTTGTTGTTGATGAATTTTGTGAGTTTTAGGGTATAACCCATTTTTGAGAAATTGATTGGAAATTGATCCAAAAGTGTGTAAACTCTTGTTGATTGTGTTCTTGTTGGTCTATACATGTTTAATATGTATTGTTACACTTCAAACTGTTGTTTTTCTGAATTTAGATGATGAATTGGTGAAGTTGGAGGTGGAAAAACGCAGAACATTGTTCTGCAGAATTTTCTGGAAATTCCCTGGCCATACGCGTAAGGGGCATGTCCATACGCGTATGAGCCAAGGCGATACGCGTAACAAAGGCCGATGGAAGGGTCAATACGCGTATGGAGGGTGGCTTTTCCCGGCACTCTGGTGATACGCGTATGGGTGAGGGGCGTACGCGTATGGGTTTTGGGAACGTGGAATTGTGAAGGAAATGGGTTCTGTCCGTACGCGTATGGACATGGGTGATACGCGTATGGACAGGAGGAATGTAAAAATGGGATTTTTCAAAATGTCGTTTTCGGTTTCGTCCGTAACTTTTGTTCCGAGTATCCGATTTTTACATTCTTGGTGTCGTTGGAAAGCTATTGAGCTGTACGTTGTGATTATGATGTTTTGAAAATCGTTAGCCGATTTAATTATGTCGAAAAGTCGGGAATAGTGCTATTTAGCGACTTTTACCGTTTTGACTGTGTGTTTGAATGTGAATCATACAATAGTGCATTGATGTGAATGTATATAGATTGTATGTGATTATATGAGATAAATGCATGAATATATTGTGAATATGTATGCATTTCAAGAATGTCTTGTGTCATTTTGCATATGAAGCATCATGAAATACATTCTTGTGTTGAGCGATTCTAATGAGAATCCGTCGTAACGTCGTGTGCCCGTGTGGGGTGTGAGCGATGATTACGAATGATTGTGTGCGCATGTGGGGTGTGAGCAATCGGATCGTGTGCCCGTGTGGGGTGTGAACGATCGGGTCGTGTGCCCATGTGGGGTGTGAGCGATCCATAAACATTGTGTGCCCATGTGGGGTGTGAGCAATGGGTGAACATCGTAGGCCCGACGGGGAGTTACTTCGGTAACGAGCGATGGTTCCAGTAGAGTTCCTGAGTGAACTAGTGATGATTGAATCGGTACCGCATTGCATTTGCATAAAGTCGTGAGTCGGTCTCTATGATTGGCATTTATCATCTTTATAATGATGTGTTGTTGAATGAACATAATTGTGTATGCTTATACGGAATGATTGAGAATTGTGAAAGTGTGCATGATGAATATGCTTGGTGGATATTTATATATATACATTGTGATGTATATGGATGAAAAGGTGATGAATTGTGGTGAGAAGGTGTAATATGTGTATTTTTATGTTTATATATAATTATATGCATTGTTATTATGATAATATTTCTCACCCTTCTGCTGTTTTATGATGCTCTATGAGGCATTGCAGAGTAGGTATGCTGGAGGTCTTTTTGTGAAGCATGTCTTCATTCTTTTGGTCGGTTGGCTCTGATATGTAGCACCGGGTAGCTAGGATGTATAGTATTCTTTTGTGATACATTTGTACATGTATCTTGCTGATGAATTTGTATATATAAACATGAATGATGTTGTTGCATCATACTGGTTGATGTATATATGTTCGATGTTATCAATGTTTGGATTTTCCGCTTTTATTCTAAATATTGAGATGTGGGTGTAAGGACAAAGTTCCTCTATGGCAAGTTACCCCAATGTTGCATATCAATCTAATGAGCAGGTGTTGTTTGTATTTAATGCATGTATGATGTGACATGCCTCTTTTATACTATGTTTTAATCGTACTCTGGCGAATTTTTCTTTCACATATGTGCCTAAGTGAATTATGTGATAATTTGGGGGTATAGAAATGGGGTGTTACAGCAGACCACCTTGATTTCAATTTACAAGGAAACAATTTTAATCTAGAGTTAAAAAGTAAAACTTTTGACCTTCCACCAACTCTCGCTTCTGGCACTTACTGTCGTGTCACCTTTTGGTCTTTTCTTTGTACAACTCAGCATTTTTATAAGGCAAGTTGGTAATAATCAAACATGGATATTAGGGTTCAAACATGGTCATAAGTAAGTAAGAAAATCACAAAGGTTCATACAAACAAACATGTATACAAAGGTATTTTCAAGACAAAGTTCAAGTATTTAGGAGCACATAAACATGGTATAATCAACACAAAGACATATGTACATATAAAAGTAGTGAAAACATGGAAGCAACATCACTTGGTAAGGCAAAATAGCCAAGCAAAAGCTCATGGTATAAACAAAGTTCAACATATATCTTTAACATGTAAACATCTATCAAAAAGGTATAAAACTTAAGCAAAAAACACAATGTACAAGTTCATGAAGTCATATAAGGCGTGTAAGGTTCACACAAGTCAACATGTACAAGGGAAATTAGGAAATCAATTAAAAGAATCAAGAGAAATTCGTGGAAACCCTAAAATGACCACATACTTTAAACATTCAAAAATGCATCAAAAATAAATTTTTTTTGTATTTTCTTTTTACAAATAAAAAATAGACATTATCAAGAACAATTTATAAAAATAATGGGTTAAAAATGATAAAAAATGAGAAAGTTATGATAGTTTGAAAATGCAAAGAAAAATGAAGAAATTAAGTACTAAAAATAATGGGGAAGGGTCCTCATAGGTGTTGAACCCATGACAATTCGCTTGCAGCACAAAATCACGACCAATCAGCCAACACGCGCAGGTTGAATCTATGTGGGAAGGATTGAATTATATGTGTTATTCACTTAAAATTCAGAAAAATTAAAAAGAACTATAGCGAGGGGGATTCGAACCCCAGCTCTTGTGGGCATAAGTACTCAAGGGCATGCAGGTTTAACCACTGGGGTGGTGATACATCCATGTATCAAACCACACCCATTAAAACAAATACCTAAATGTGACCTAAACCCTCCCCTATGGCGCCATGGCTGGCTGACCAAGAAAATCAGGTTTTGGTTCAAATGCAAGAAGCACCATAACTTCTTCAATACTTCATGAAATTCAAAAATGTAAAGACTAATCTTGCATGATTTTTCACAAGGAATTCAGTGGTGGTTTTAGATTTTGCTAAAAATGGCTACATTTTAAAACCCGATAGTGATTCCTAAAATTGCATGTTTTTGCAAGTCCAATTCTAAAGCTATATATAGTCAATAATAGCACTTCAAAATGATCCAAACACAACAAGTATGACATATATTACATGTTCATGATCAATGTACCTCAAAGCATAGCATATTTTGGCAAGTTCAAGTTTTGAGGAAACTTACCTCTTGAAGCAAACTTGGATCTTTCAAGATGGTTGTTACAGAAATGTCTTGATGCTTTGGACACCTCCAATATACCTCAAATAATCCTTTTAAATGCTTGGAACCAAAGAAAACTAGCTAGAACAGAATATGGTAACCTTCTTGCAAAATGGCAAAAGTGGCCAAAATGCAACTTCAACCAAATGGAGTTAAAATTGAGAAACTATTGTTGGAACAACTTAGGGATGTTATTTAGAGTGTGTTTGAAGTGCTGGATGGTTTTGAATTGGACAAAATCAAGACATGGTTTAAAAACGCAAAAAATCAAAATATGAGGTTTTGACAGTTGACTTTTGGATTATGGTGTTTGGAGGGGAAGATGAACGTTTAGACACCTTCAAGGGATGATTTGCGATGTATGTGGATGGTTGTTTGGGTGGTTTCAGCTCTGGCTTTGAAAACTCGAAGCTCACTCTTTGGAATTTTGAAAATTTTGGAGTGAAAGAGGAAGAATGAGAAAACAAGTATTGTGATTGTTTTGGTGTGTTCTGAATGATCAAATATGGTCTCTATTTTTAGGGGAACAAGTTTGTCTTGGAGGAATAGTGATGGTTTGAAGGATGGACTTATGGTTCAATGGTTTTGGAAATGCACCATTACTTCTTACATATGGTACCTTATCTCTTCCACTAGCCTAGCTTTTCTTTTGACCAATTCCACATTCTACAAATGGTTTTATTATTGTTTAAGAGAGCATCTTGACTGGTGGGAGTGATATCTTTGACAATTCACTATGTCACATAAATGCACCTTGAATTCAAGGCTTTCTTCCACTTTCAAAGGGAATCTTCATGATCAAATGGCTCTATCTTGCAGGTTCATCATGACTAAAAATGATTTATGTTGAATTGAGTGCACATTAGTTTTGTGTAATCACTCCAAGTTGGACTCAAAATCGTGTGGTACAAGAAAATGCCAAATCTGTCTTGAAATCAATTGCATCAAGGCCTTTTTTTGCAATTCATATCTCTTTGCTCAAATGGAATTAGATGGAGTTCTTGGACATTTTGGAAAGCTGAGATATCATACTTCAACTATGATGTTTGCATTTTGTCTTGAATCTTCTTGGATCATAGTGAAAAATGGCCTCAAAGTTGGCTAAAACACTAGATAGATTATGTCCAAATTTTTTCTAAGTGTCAAAGTTTCAAAACATGGATCCTTCCAACTTCATGGCCTTATATCTCAAAATATATGCACTTTTTGAGGTTTCCTCCTTTTATAAAAAGTTGTAGTATGTAAAAATCTCTTCAATTTGATCTATGGATCAAAGAAAATAGTTACTTGGTTTGGAAGTTATGACCTTGCAAAGCAGGGTAAAAACCCTTATTTTCCATGACTTAGAAAAATTTCAAGTTTACTAAGGTTGCCCTTTTCACAAGTAATCTCACTTTTCTTAATTTTTCTGGATTGATCATGATTCAAATCACATATTAACATTGTTCTTGACTTGAAGAGACCATGTTTGACCAAAAATTCCAAAAGTCAAACTTGATTTTGTCCACAGTTGACTTTTTGTATCAGATGAATTTTGAACTTTGTGATCCTTTATGAAATCAAGTCCTTGGGCTAAATTAAACATCATGGATGGACTCCAAGGTTGTTTTTTAGTGTCTTGAATCATGTCCCAAGATTTGAGATCATGCCTTGCTCCACAGTCAAAGGTTTGGTTGACTTTTCATCAGAAACCCTAGTTTGTGGTCCAGATGAATTGGAATCCTTGCATTGCTTTATGAATCAAGTTCTTTGAATTAAACCAACCATATCAATGGACTAATATAAGTAATTTGATGTCCTTGAAACATATCTCGAGGTCTTGGATCATGCCCAGATAAAAAATTCACTTTGGAGGCCATGATCAACCAAAACCCTAATTGGTGCACCAGATGATCTTGGGGCTTGATTGACTTGAAATGAAGTAAACTTGTTCTTCATTCTTGGAGGAGATCTCTTGATCTTTATGGATGAATAAGGTACTTGAGATATTGGATATCATGCCCATTCTTGATTGATCTTTTGCTTGAGTATCTTTTGAGGCTCAAAACCCTAATTAGGGTCAAAAATTAGGGTATGACACATAGTCAAAATCAACCAGCTACTGATTCCACCATTCCACCATTTTTTCACCTTCACTCTCAGATGACCTTAATAGCACAGATTCATCATTAGAATCTCATATGGCATTGTTGGCTTCTTCATTCTTGCTAACCTTGTTTGACCAACAATAGATAACAAAATGGCCAAACTTGTTGCAATTGTAGCATTGAACCTTTCTATTTTCATATATCTTCTTTCCCTTCTGAACATTCTTATGTTTCTTCTCATCTAGATTGGAGAGTTCAGACTTCCGAGCATCACCACCATTCTTTTTCTTGTTCTCTATTTATGCTTGCTTATGGTTCTTCTTGACAAAAAAAGCTTTCAGAGCCAGTTCTATTTTCCTTTTAGAGTTTCTTTCAGTAAGATACAACTCTTGTACCTCTAAACTACTATGAAGCTCTTCAATTCTCATGGTGATAGTGTCTTTCGAATGTTCTATGGCTACAACTATGTAATTAAATTGAGAGAGTGTTTCTCCACAAGACTTCATCTCATTCGTGACCACAATCACTCTGGAAATGTAATATGACACCTTCTCATTGTTCTTCATGCTGACATTCTCAAATTACTTGTGTATGGATTTCAACTTTACTTTCTTCACTAATGAGTTACCACAATAGCATCGTACAAGGGTATCCCACATTGCCTTCGCCCTTGTCGAGTCAAAAATCTTCTTAAACACCTTTGTATCCACACATTAATGAATATAGAACAATGCCTTCTGATCCTTCTTCCTCGTTTCACGTTACACATTTCTTTGTGCTTCTGTTTCATTTTGTCCAACCGGCGTGTGACCTTTATTGATGAGATCAAGAACATCTTAAGTACCAAATAACACACGTATCTGAATCGACCATCGATTTTAATTCTTTACATCGAGTACCTGAAGCTTTGTATTCAAGCTACCGTTTCCTAAGTTCATCTTCGTTCTTGTGCAAATCTCTTAGTTCTCACCAACAAACGTGTTTCACAAAGCCTTTGAATCAAGATCTGTGATATTCTTCGATTTCAATCTTCAATTCGCTATGAATTTAAGGAACGAAATCAATAACACACCTCATGTACACTCGTGTTTCCCTGTGAATCAGAACTAGACTCAGATACCAATTGTTGGAGTTAACAATAAAACTCAACAAAACTCCAATGATGCACAAGAAGAAGAAGAGGAAGATATAAGAGAGAGAGAGAGAGAGAGAGAGAGAGAGAGAGAGAGAGATGTGTCAAGAGAGGGAGAGAGAGGGAAAGAGAAAGAGATGTGTCAATAGAGACAATGAGAGAGGGGGGAGGGTGAGAGAGAGAGGGTGTGTGTGTGTGTGTGTGAGTGTGTGTGTGTGTGTGTGTGTGTGTGTGTGTGTGTGTGTGTGTAAGTGTGTGTGTGTGTGTGTGTGTGTGTGAGTGTGTGTGTGTGTGTGAGAGAGAGAGAGAGAGAGAGAGAGAGAGAGAGAGTAACTTTTATTGAACAATCTCAATTTCTCAAATGTTCAATTTGTTACAATTGTAACTAACTTTGGGTTTATATACACTAACCCAAATTCAAATGAAACTCAAATACAAACTCAAATGAAGTTGAGATTAAGCATCTTGAATTGGAATTATAATTAACAATATAAATAAGAAAAAAATATTCGGAGCAAGAATCATGGTGTGGTAGAAATAGACGTTGTAAGGGAGCTGTTTGAAGAATTCAAGAAGTACAACAACAAATTACAAAAGAAATTAAATTTTTAGAGAATTGCCCAAAAAAAATTGTTTACATTATTTTGTCATTGTTGTTCAACTTGTATTTTATGATTAAACGTATTTTATTTTAGAAGATATAAGAAAATCCAGTATATAGTTGAGTTGCTTATGTAATGAAAACAAGTGTTGAGTTGTTCATGTATTATGTTTAGTTGAATTTCAATATCATGATTTATCCATTAACCTTGAATTTTTCACTAGTTTTCTCATTCAATAAATCAACAGCCCTATGGGGGTAAATCTTCACTAATTTGAAGGGGCCTGACCATCATGATTTTAATTTACCAGGAAACAATTTTAATCTAGAGTCACTACAACATTTTTACCCTATAGGAACACCTAATTTTTGGGATGCACAAATATTGTTCTTGTAGATAGTAATAGACAACAAATTTTATATTTCATACCAATAGGGTATATATTTTTTGGAAATTTCACGCAACGGCTCAAAATCATACTTGTAGATGTCAAAGAGAATGGTTTTTATCTACAACAGGTTGAAATCGTACTAATATAATTTTTAATGATTTTAAAAAATATATTTATTACATGAGACCCGTTCTCTTTGTTGTATTAAAAAAATTTTATTTAAAAAAAATCGTACTAATTAAACTCTTTGACCTTCCACCAACTCTCGCTTTTGGCACTTTCTGTCGTGCCACCTCTTGGTCTTTTCTTTGTATAACTCAGCATTTTCATTAGAGTACATCCTATTCTCCTCTAACTCGTTAAGTTGGAGCATCCTAGCTTGGGTAGCAGAGTTTAAATTGAAGTTTAATTACTTAATGTCCCAAAAAGCTCTATGTTCTAACTCAATTGGTTAGTGGGAAGCCCTACCAGAGACAAATATGTATGGAGACATACATAAGGGAGTCTTGTAAGTTGTTGTGTATGCCCATAAGGCTTCATCCAAATGGTTAGACCAATCTTTTCTTGTGGGATTAACAACTTTTTCCAAGATTCTTTTGATCTCCCTATTGGACAATTCCACCTGTCCGCTTGTTTGGGGATGGTATGATGTAGTAACTTTATGTTTTATACCATATTTTTTCATTAGGTTTTCAAAAATCTTATTGCAAAAATGAGATCCTCTATCACTGATGATAGCTCGAGGCGTGCCATGCCTTGACAATATGCTTTTTAACAAAAATATGGTCACGACTCTAGCATCATTAGTTGGGGTTGCCACAACTTCTATCCATATAGATACATAATCAACAACTACCAGTATGTATAGATTTCCAAAGGATTGGGGAAATGGTCCCATAAATTTTACACCAAACACAACAAATAATTCTATTTCAAAGATGCTTGTGAGAGACATTTCTTGCTTCATAGACACATTCCCAATCCTTTGACATCTATCACAGGATTTAACAAATTTATGAGCATTTTTAAAAAGAGAAAGCCAAAAAGAACCTGATTTAATTACCTTAGCTGCAGTTCTTACCTCTCCAAAGTGTCCTCCATAAGGTGCGTTATGACAAGATGTCAGGATCTGTCGTGCCTCAGATTAATCCACACATCGCCTTAGTAAGTAGTCACCATATTTCTTATACAGAAAATGCTCATCCCAGTAATAACTTTTAGACATGTGAAAGAATCTTTTCCTTTGCTGGTAGTTGAACTCTGGTGGGATGTATCCACTGAACAAATAGTTAACAATGTCAATGTACCATGGGGTCACGCCTGTAGTGTTCATCAGTAACTTCTCATCTGAAAATACAAAGATGCTTTCATATAATAAACTAAACCTATTACTCTACACACACATTAATTAAAATGAATATTAAACCACACAAATACAATATATCCAGCACACTCTATTTTCAAGTTTGAAAGCAATTAATAATAAAAATGATACTTATCAACAATTAGAATACAAAATGTAAAAGGATTAAAGATTAATAGTTACCATTTAGCATTTTTCTTTGTGAATTCAAGAGTTAAAGTTTTGAGTCAAACTAGGTCAACTTCCTCTACTCCACTATTACTCTTGTCAGCATATGATATTTTTTGCAATGAGGTTGTTTCGTGCTTATGAGTAGCAAGGTTGGTATTTGAGTTTTTTTAAGAAAACAAGAGCAAAAAGGAGGTTATTAGAGAAATAGTAGGTGTGGGGTGATGTGTATTGAAGTGATGAGTCATGAAGTTGTGTGGTGTACTACACGATGAAGAAAAAAGATCTTCATGAATTACTTTTTCTTTTTCCTTGTTGTCTCCCTCCTCTCAGCAATGCTATGTACTAATAACATGTTATTTTCAAAAATAGAGAAAAGATACAAAAGAAAATTTGAACTCTTAGTAACTAAGTGTTACTAAAAAGGGATAAAAAAAACAACTTTTAAATAGAAAATGATAAATGAATTAAAATAAAAATTAACTATTTAACGTAAACTTAAATAAAAATTTGATTAAATCCTAATTAAATAAAAATGATTATTTAACTAAAAATGAAAATGAAACTGGTTAAAAATGAATAAATAGTCGGGTATCAAAGTGCTCGAAAAAATAAAATGAATGCGCCAAAATGATCAGCGCAAAATAAATGACTTGGAAAAATACAATGTTCGATCAAATTGATCAAAATTCAATCGGAAAAGCAGTCAAAAATTAAAACGCGCACGCCAGGTTAAACTACGCGAAACGTAGATTAATATAACTAATGACTGCAAGTTCAATTTTGAAACTTTTCGTCCACTGATTTTACGCACAGTTGACTTTTAGTTTGACTCATTCTCCTGTAAATCCGAAAAATTTATTCTCACTGCCAGTTCGGGAATTATGCAGCATGAAATGCATGTTATGCTATGCAGATGATGCAGATGCTATGATAACTATATCAATTCAAATAATCATGGTAAAAATTAGGATATGACAGTTTCCCCTATTTAAGTATCTTTAACCAGGGAATATAGAGAAAGATACTTTTCATATGATCGCATTGGAGATAGTTAAATATAAAAAAGACCCAAATATTGTCCCTGAATGCAGATGAAATGATATGTTATGAATGCATGAAGGACTCTCTTTTTGGTTTGCTAGGGATACGAGGTATGAGATGAACCATAGCACAATTTTTTATGATGGATGATGGACGAACATGTGGGGATTGGTGGAGACATATGGTAGTGGTGATCCACGGGAAATGTCATAGACATTGGGTGAAGACTCACTAGGAATGACAAATTGCTAGGGAAAAGACACTGGGGAAGATTCAAAGTGCTTTATCAATAAGGTTCAGGCATGACCTGACAACACTTAGAATATATCTAACGGTTTTGGAGTCTTCTTATTAGAAGACCATCCATATAAACAAGACATTTGAGTCTTCTTACTAGAAGATCATCCACACAGAACAAGTCTATGACGACTCTTTATGAAGAAATCGATCAAAACAAACATAATTGGTGTTTTCCATCAAGAAAAATATCCAAGCTTCTAGAAATTCCTTAAATTGAAGAGTCACTCAAGAGCTTATAAGAATCATAAGGAAAATAAGGGTAATAAAACTCTCTGTATGCGCCAACAACAATTGGACTTTAAAACAGAATGCCACCAACAATTGGATTTTAAAACAGAAGACAACAATCAATGACAAGAACTTGGTTAACGCAAAATGGGCGCGAAACACTTTTCGGGCTATGCATGATTTCTGAATTTGCTTTATGCATGATGTGTGAATGATCATGATATGCAAATGCTGTATTTATGAAATGACATGAAATGAAGCTTGGTAAGATGCCTTATTGGTGAATGGAAATACAAGGTGAAATCACTGGGGAGAGATATGATCAACTAATCTGACTGCTTGCATGCTCTTCGGGAATAATCTTCTAAAAAAGATCCACCATGGAAGACTACTGCTGAGGTTCCTTGGGGGAGATTCAAATGAAAACTCATTTGGGAGTCTACTGCCGATATTCACTAGGAGATACCTTTTGCCAAGATTCTACGAGAAAATACCTACTACCGAGGCCTACTAGGAAATCTTATGCCGAGATTAACCAGCGAATCTACTACCGTGATTCTGTAGGGAAATACCTTCTGCCGATGTCTACTGGGGAATCTTCTGATGAGATCAACCAAGGAATCTACTACCGAGATTCACTTTAAAAGAGAGGTATACCTACTGTCGAGGTCTACTGGAAATCTTCTGCTGATATTAACCAAGAAATATACTGCCAAGATCAAACAAAGAATCTACTGTCGAGATTCACTTAGAAAAATACCTGTTGCCGAGGTTTTAACTGGAAATTCTTCTGTCGAGATCAACCAGGGAATTTACTGCTAAGATTCACTTTGAAAGATAGCTATACCTACTGTCGAGGTCTAGTGGAAATCTTGTGTCGAGATTAACCAGGAAATCTACTGCCGAGATCAAACAGAGAATCTACTGTCGAGATTCACTGAGAAAAATAATTACTATTGAGGTTTTAACTAGAAAATCATCTGTCGTGATTAGCCAGGGGATCTACTGTCGAGACTCTATGAGAAAAATACCTGCTACCGAGGTTTAACAAGAAAATATTCTGTCGAGATTAACCAGGGAATCTTCAGTTGAGATTCTTCTTACAAGCATAGAGTAGTTGACTGTAGTAACAATGTTTATCTTCACATGTAGATGAGACATGGTTCATTTTATTCTTATGATTGAATATGCTCTGATGTGCATTTGGTTAATGTATGTATGCGTGCTAATGAGAATTGGTTTTTTATTGCATATGTTTGATTTTCAAGGCTTCATGTTATGGGAATATGCCAAATGAATATGATGATATGCATGACATGACACTAGAGCAAAGTGACTTGATTACTACATGGCAATGATTTATTCAATGACTCAAAGATTTGCAAGGTTGTCCATATGGTGGGTAATGGATGAAAGAAAGTCTTTTGCAACATGGTTTCTTGTCGAGGGAAAACTAATTTTGATGGGAGGTCATTTCCAGCATGATTTCCCGACACTCATTTTGAACTCAATGGCGTGTTACTTGAGCAGCTTGAACAACTTGAAAATCTGGATAGGATTTGCCTTTCAATAGTTCTCTTGCCCGAGTTTGTTGGGTCTTTGAAGGAATTTACCTCAAAAGGAGTTTGGAAACGACTTTTTATGACACGACCTTGCGATGGCTTGCCCCTGTGTTCTGAACTTTGAAGTGATCTGCTCCTGACTAGTAAATTTTAGGGTGGTAGACTTCTGATTGACCGAAAATTAGAGAGTTAGATTCACTGAACTATTTAGGTTGATTGTCCCTGTCTGAGTCTTGCAAGGATTTGTTCTTTGACTAAACAGCTCTTGGGGTGATCTGCTCAGATTGACCAATTCTTCAGTTGATTTATCATGAACCGGACCTCTTTCACATGATCAAGTTCCTCAATCGGCTGCACATTATTAGAATTCCCTTTAATGCTGAATTCTGATTTGAAAACAAAATTTTTCATTCAAAAAATGGTAATTTTAATGTAATGCGAATGCAAATTTTAAAATCAATTATTATTGAAATGATGGTGATATTTAGTGAACATATTGATTATCAGAACACAAAGTGGATTTAACCATTCAAAGGATGAAAGATGATGCGATCAATACAAATAATTAGAAAAGATCTTCGTGGAGTCAGGTTAACACAACCTTATTGCAGTATGTTTTCAACATAAATTCTGCCTCAATTAGGTCTTTTAAGTGTTGTAACGTGATTTGGTTCATGGTTTTTGAAACAAAAGGATATAATGCTCAAAATTTAATTTTAACCCACCCTTTTCTTCTTGATGAACTCCAGTCCTACATTCAGTTAATTGACATAGACATTCAGCTTCCAAAAGAGTATGAAGGTGTTATAATATGGATGAGTATTCAAAATTTTCTATGGAGCATCCTTGTGGAAAGGACAATGAGCGTTTGGATTAAACCATGGAGGTATAGGATCGAGCGGAGGTCCTGGAGGCCTCGGAACCACTAGTCCCCTTTTCAATAAAGAAGAATAAGCTCAGTGTATGTCATAGGAAGTGAATGAAAGTGACAAATGTGTTTATTACAAATCTGAAAATCGCATTTGCACTATCATATGTCCTTATGTAGACGATCTACTCAAATTTGGATCAAATATTCAGACCATTAATGATTTAAAATCAATGTTGTGCAACAACTTTTATATGAAAGACCTTGGAGAAGCAAATGTGATCCTTGGTATCAAGATCACGAGATCCGGACAATGAATTTCTTTGGATCAATCACACTATGTGGATAAAATCTTAAAGAAATATAAATACTTTGATTATAAACCTGCGTGCATACGATATGATCCAAGTGTGAAACTATTTAAGAACACTGGTGAAAATGTCAGACAAACAGAATATAAGAGCATCATTGGCAGTCTCAGGTATGCCACTAATTGTACTAGACTCGACATTGCATATGTCGTAGGATTGTTGTTCAAGTTTACGAGTAGACCGAGTAACGAGCACGGGCATGCCATTGAGAGATTCATGAGGTACCTTATAAGGACCATGGATCTCGGCCTACATTACCATAAATTTCCCGTTATACTAGAAGGATACATTGATGCAGATTTGAACACCTTATCGGATGATCCTAAAGCTACTAGTGGCTATATATTTAGTATAGCTGGAGGGGCTGTATCTTGGAAATCAAAGAAACAGATTATCCGGGCTCAATCCACAATGGAGTCTGAGATGATAGCACTAGCCACAGCTAGTGAAGAAGCAAGTTGGTTAAGATGCTTTCTAGCAGAGACCCCTTTGTTGGAGAAAGCTATGGCAGCTATCTTGATCCACTGTGATAGTACCGCAACTGTAGGAGAAAAAATCGTGAGTATAAGCTATGGATTAACTTAACTCATAAAGCAAGAGTCGCCACCGCACTTTTATTTGATTCATACTTTATTTATAGTTAGTATTAAAGTATGCAATTTTAAAGAAGATGGTAACATCTTTCAACGACGGTGAAAGGTACACAGTTAATTCATATAATTTTTAAAATTATAGAATTTTGATTTATGGATCTTTTTGTTTGTGATTAATTTGTGACTACAATGGAGAAATGAACATTCATGCTTTCTGATTCATCAATATGGTGAAAGGTACATAATCATATTAAATAAATATATCATTTATATGATGTTTTAAATTCATGTAAAATATAATGAAAATAATATTTATTTATGTTAAGTTTAACATGTGGAATAAATTTTTATATATGCATGATTTATAAATTATTCAAGTATGTGAATTTAAATAATTAAGAATATGGTTAGTTTGTGGTGTATACTTGAATTTAAAGTACATGCTAAATATTATTTTTGGTGCAAGTAATTTGTTTTAATTAATAATGCATTAATTTTGGATAAAATGATTTGGTGAAAAATAATCATGAATTTATTTTAGAATGTTAAAAATAATTACATGCTAAAATGATTTGGTAACATGAAATGATGTAAATATAATGTTAGAAATATCAAGGACATGTTTAAATTGCATTTTAGTTTGTTCAACAATTTATTAAATTTAAAATGATGTGAATTCGTTGTTAAATATTAAATATGAATGATGTGATTTCATCTTGATATTAAAAGTAATTTTGATATTTATGGAGAAAAAATATAGAAAATATTAATGATGTGAATTCATTGTTTATTTTGTATTGTGATCTTTATTTGGATATAACATAGAACATTGTTAAATATGAAACATAGATTTATCACATAGAATTTGTTATGCATATATTGGTCATGCAAGAAAATTATTTATTTTAAAAAGAATAGAAATAAATTTTATGGTGTTATATTTATATGGACTTTACGAATCACATGTTTGAACCCACTGTATGAAATAAAAGTTACTCATCACAAATTTGTATGATCATGGTTGTCAAAATGGATAATGCATTAAATATGTTTTGTATGTATTTAAGTGAAAGTATTAAAACTTCAATTTAAAAGGCTAGCAAATGAAAAATGACATAAAATTTGTGTATATGACAAAATGAATGACAAAAGTGCCATATTGATAATTTATCAAAACTATCAAGAATATAGATCTATTTTGTATGTGATAATTGTACTACTATGACAAAAATGTCATGTGTTGATGATAGTTGTAAATACTATCAAGAGTATATAAAATAATCATAGAAATGACTATTTCCTATTTGAAATAATAAATATTTAAAGTTTGTTAAAGTTTGGAAAATCTTGCAATTCTTTGACGAAAGGATTGAAAAAGATATGATGTCTTTGCATACAATTGAAGACATCATTAAGGATGTGGAACAAGCTCATATCTAATTAATCATCGATAGTGGAAACTTAACTCACACTTGATTAACATTAAGTCTTGAGTTCAATGATGAAAGTACATTATTAGAGTGATTGAAGTACTTGACTATAGATACATCCCAAGGAGTAAGAGTACTTAGACCATAAGAATAAGTGTGGTTGTAACGCCCCGATTTCGATTATTTCCCATTTTGTTGAGTCATTTATTTAAATTGAGTGATAAATTATTTTATCTGTGAAATTGGTGTGTTAATATGCTATCTGTGAAATTGGTGTGTTAATATGCTATGTTGACATGTTATGATATTTTACCATTTTTGAGAGTTTTCGGAGAAAATTAGAATGGAGGATATTTTAGACATTTCTCAATTAATGTTAAGTTAGAAAATTTAGTGGAAATAGAATTGTGTGAGAAAATGAATTAATTTAAGTTGTATAGAAAATAAGAAATAGAAAAGAAAAAGAGTTAAGAAGAGGAAATAGGAGAGAAAGAGATAGAAAAGAAAATAGAGAGAAAAAGGAGAGAAAGAAAGAGGAAGAGGAGAAAAGAGAAGGAAAAGAGGGAAAAGCTTGGAAATCAAGAAAACAACTTCTAGGAATCGATTAATCCGGGTAAGGGTGTGAAATCTTATTATCTTATCAATGTGTATCATTATGTGTGATTGTATTGTTGTTGTGGTGGATTTGTATGAGTTTTTGTATAAACCCATATTTTGTAAAATTGCTTGGAAATAGATTAAATGTGGTTGAAATCATGTTTTTAGTACCCATAATTGTTGGTATATGATAGATACTTGTCATTGGACATTGTATTAGTAATTTTCTAGTGTGCAGATGAGATTTGGGGTGTTTTGGATTGGAACCCGTAGAACAAATTGTGCAGAAGAATTTTTCGGGTTTTTCCAGGTCATACGCGTACGGGGCATGTTCATACGCGTATGAACCTTGGCAATACGCGTATGGTGGGCGAGCCATGGGGGCAATACGCGTATGGGATGCATGTTTTCCCGGCCATCTGGTGATTTGCGTAGTGTACGCGTAAGGGATTTTGGCCATACGCGTATGACTTAGGTCCATACGCGTATGAGCAGGAGAAGTGTAAAATGAGACTTTTCAAAATATCGTTTTGCGTTTTCTTCCGTAACTTTTGATCCGTTTATCCGATTTTTACATTCTTGGTATCATTGTGAAGCTATTGAGCTGTATTTTCTTATTATGATGATTTGGAAATTGTTAGCCGATTTAATTATGTCGGAAAGTCAGGAATAGTGTTATTTAGCGACTTTTACCGTTTTGAATGTGTGTTTGGATGTGAATCATACAATAGTGCATTGGTGTGAATGTATATAGATTGTATGTGATAGTATGAGATGAATGCATGAATATATTATGAATATGTATGCATTTCAAGAATGTCTTGAGTCATTTTGTATGTGAAGCATAATGATGTGCATTCTTGTGTTGTGTGATTCTAATGAGAATCCGTTGTAACGTCGTGTGCCCATGTGGGGTGTGAGCGACGGTTTGGTTCCTGAGGGAATCTGCTATAACGTCGTGTGCCCGTGTGGGGTGTGAGCGATGATTATAGACGATCGTGTGCCCATGTGGGGTGTGAGCGATCGGGTCATGTGCCCGTGTAGGGTATGAGCGATCCATAAACGTCGTGTGCCCGTGTGGGGGGGTGAGCGACGGGGAACATCGTATGCCCGGCGGGGAGTTACATTGGTAACGAGCGATGGTTCCAATAAGTTCCTGAGTGAACTTGAGATGATTGAGTCGGTACCGCATTGCATTTGCATAGAGTCGTGAGTCGGTCTCTATGATTTGCATTTATCATCTTTATATGGTGCATTGATGAATAAACATGAATATGTATGTTTATGTGGAATGGTAAGAATTGTGAAGGTATGCATGAGGAAATGCTTGGATTTGTATATATATACATTGTAATGTATATGGGTGAATTGTGATGAATTGTGGGGAGAATGTGGAATATGTGTATTTTTATGCTAAGATATATAATTATATGCATTGTTAATATGATAATATTTCTCACCCTTCTGCTGTTTTATGATGCTCTATGAGGCATTGTAGAGTAGGTATGCTGGTGGTCTTTTTGTGAAGCGTGTCTTCATTCTTTTGGTCGGTCGGCTCTGATATGTAGCACCAGGTAGCTAGGATGTATATGATTCTTTTGTGATACATTTGTACATGTATCTGGTTGATGAATATTTATGTAAACATGAATTATGTTGGTGGATAATACTTGATGATGTATTATATGTTATATATTATTCAATGTTTAGATTTTCCGCTTTTATTCTAAATATTGAGATGTGGGTGTAAGGACTAAGTTCCTCTGTTGCAAAGTTACCCCACTGTTGCATATCAATTGTTGAGCAGGTGTTGAATGTTTTAATTTCATGTATAATGTGACAAACCTCTTTTATACTATGTTTATAATTATACTCTGACGAAATTTTTAATATGTGCCTAAATGATTATGTGATTATTTGGGGGTATAGAAAGGGGGTGTTACATTAAGTGGTATCCGAGCCAGTGTTGAGTCAGTTGTGTCTGTCTTGTTGTGGTGTTGGTTGAACTGTTGTTTAACCTTGTTGTCATTTTTGGGAATGATCAGAATATGGCTGGTAGGAACGACAATGCGATGGCTACTGCATTGGAAGCAATGGTTAGGGCGGTGCAAGGTGCGCCGAACGTGAATGCTAATGACGAGTTCAGGAAGAATCAACCACCGGTCTTCAAAGGAAGATTTGATCCCGATGGAGCTCAAATGTGGTTGAAAGAGATTGAAAGGATCTTCAGAGTCATGGACTGTACGGAGGAGAATAAGGTGAGGCTTGGGTCTCACATGCTGAAGGAAGAAACCGACAATTGGTGGGTCGGTATGCGTCAAGTTCTTGAGGTGGATGATGAAGAGATAACTTGGGATCTATTTCGTACCGAGTTCTTGAGGAAGTATTACCCTGAAAGTGTGAAAGGGAAGAAGGAGATGGAGTTCCTTGAACTGAAACAAGGTAGTATGTACGTGGTGGACTATACTGCTAAGTTTGTGGAGTTGGTTCAATTCCATCCTCACTATGCTGCAATTACTGCTGAGTTCTCAAAGTGTATTAAGTATGAGAATGGTTTGCGTCCCGAGATTAAACAAGCTGTGGGATATCAAAGGATAAGAAGGTTTACGGATTTGACGGAATGTTGTAGAATCTTCGAGGAAGATAGCAAGGCTCCATATCCAACACGTCCTTTCCTGTATCGATATTGGGGAGCTGATACTCTTTCCCGATTAATTGCACTTAAACTCTTAAATTTCGGGGTTTGTCGTTTGGCTTTAAACGTTACCCATTCTTGTGGTGAAATCAAACTTGCATATTTAGATGGATACTCTGCATCAACAAAGTTACCGTCAGCATCCTTAAGAAAGGTGCGGTTTAAATATGTCCTAAACCCTCTTAGGAGCTTCCCTGCCAATCTCATCAAATAAGCTTTTCTTTCTTCCTCAACGTTGAAGCACCTCTAAAAAAACCATACACATTGGTTAGTACAAATAATTTAAAATACATGATTAGTTGGCATAATTAAAGACATAATTATGGTACCTTTATCTCATTCCAAATTTTTTCTTTGACTTCCTTCAACTGTTTGTTTCTCCAATCATCACAAGTAATAGGAATCGCATTCCTTACAAGTGCACCAATGAAACTTGTCAAGGTATGACTGTTAGGCTCAACAAGAGTGCCTGAAGGGCTCCAATGCACATCTAAAATGATGCCTTGATCTCTAGCACGGATCACTTTCTTCATAACGATTATTCCTCTTTTAATCTCTTCTTCCATAGATTTTTTACTTTCCTCCTGAATAGGATCATCATCATGTGGGTGATCATCATCATGTGGGTGATCATCGTTAGTAGCCATCTAACCTGTAATAAAGAAATCAAGGATATCAAATATATTATATAACAAATATAATATGACAATAACACTAATAAACTAACCTAAACTACAATAACACTAATCTAAACTAACTTAAACTAACTTAAACTAATATTCTTAGACATGAAAACTTTGAAATTGTCATAAAAAAGATCTTTAAAAGTTTTCGAGGAGGAGATTCTAAAACTACATTTCACCTCGATTTCAACATTTTCAAATACGGTGAACTAGAACAAAAATACTCTCGTTAAACTTATAATGTTCATATATCATGTTAATCAAAACCTTTCAGCTACTTTCTACTCTAAAACATACAAAAAAAGTGAGTAAAATAAAATAAAATAACAGAGATAACTGAGCTGCATTGTGTTAAAAAACAATCACAAAGTTGTTGTCAAACATGCACCTTATTCCATTCTCATTCCATTCATTTATGGTGGAAATCACAAAGTGAAGGTATAAAATCAACATCCCTGGTACTAAGTCATGAAACCTATACACACCGAGATAACTGAACTGCATTGTGTTAAAAAAAAATCAAAAGAGCAATATTATACATAGTGGCATATATGCAGTTCCAGTCTCAGAGCACATGTAACTCATTTTCTTCCTCATCCTCACACTAACCTAACAGAAACACACTTACTTAGTCCATTGTAACACCCTAAACTACAATAACACTAACCTAACAGAAAAATATGAAACTCACTTGCTTCTAACATAAAAAGAAAAACTCTTACCGGAAATGTAGGAAGGACGACGGCGCTACGGACGACGGCAGAAAGGACGGACGACGACGGCGCTACGAACAACGGCAGAAAGGACGGACGACGACGGTGAAAGGACGGACGACGTCGGTGGTTTCAGCTGGTTCGTCTTGTTCGCAGAAAGAGAGGGAAAGAGGGAAAGAATGAAATGAATATTGAAACGGTATCAGTATTAATACTGATACCGTTTCAATTTTTATTTTAATTAAAAAGACCTTAGACAGCGCTTTTAATGAAAGCGTTGTCTAAGGTGGGCCTTAGACAGCGCTTTTGGTTTTATTTTTTTTTAATTTATAAAATCGTAGACAGCGCTTTTGATTAAAGCGCTGTCTAATATTTTACTTTAATTTGTTTTTTTAATTTATAAGACCTTAGAAAGCGCTTTCCCAAAAGCGCTGTCTCAGGTCTTATATTTTTTTTTTAATTTATAAGACTTTAGACAGCGCTTTTAAGGAAAGCGCTGTCTAATATTTTCCTTTAATATATTTTTTTTAATTTATAAGACCTTAGAAAGCGCTTTCCTCAAAAGCGCTGTCTAAGGTCTTATATTTAGACGCGATTTTATTTTTCTACGTGAACAGTTTCCGTGTTTTCTAAATTTTTAACTTATAGCAGTGCTTTTGTAATAAAGCGCTGCCTATGTAGTGCTGCCAAAGGACACTTTTGGCGTAGTGGTTGTCGGAAGTAAGTTTTCTTGGACATGTTATTTCCGGTAGTGGTATTAGTGTTGATCCATCCAAGATTGATGCGGTGATGCAATGGGAGGCTCCTAGATCGGTTACGGAGATTCGAAGCTTTTTAGGCTTGACGGGTTATTATCGGAGGTTTATTGAGGGATTTTCGAAGTTGGCACTTCCGTTAACGCAATTGACTTGTAAAGAAAAGGCTTTCATTTGGGATATTCATTGTGAAGAGAGTTTCAATGAGCTAAAAAGAAGGTTGACAACGGCTCCGATCTTGATTTTTCCAAATCCGACGGAACCATTTGTTGTGTATTGTGATGCTTCATTGGTTGGTTTAGGTGGTGTTTTGATGCAAGATGGAAAAGTTGTGGCTTATGCTTCTAGACAATTGAGAGTGCATGAGAAGAATTATCCTACACATGACTTGGAGTTAGCGGCCGTGGTGTTTGTTTTGAAAATTTGGAGGCACTATCTTTATGGTGCAAGATTTGAAGTTTTTAGTGATCACAAGAGCTTGAAATATTTATTTGATCAAAAAGAATTGAACATGAGACAAAGGAGGTGGTTAGAGCTTTTGAAGGATTACGATTTTGGTTTGAATTACCATCCGGGTAAGGCAAACGTGGTGGTCGATGCTTTGAGTCGGAAGTCGTTACATATATCCGCTTTAATGGTTAAGGAATGGGAACTTTTGGAGAATTTTAGAGACTTGAGTTTGGTTTGTGAAATGACGCCGAGAAGTGTGAGACTTGGTATGCTACATGTTACGAATGATTTTCTTGCAACCGTATGTGAAAAGCAAAAGTTGGATTTGAAGTTCGTTGATTTGATGATGAATGAGAATGAGGATTTCAAGGTTGATAATTTTGGAGTTTTGAGATTCTGTGGTCGTATTTGTATTCCCGATGATGCGGAGTTAAAAAAGATGATATTGGAAGAAGGACACCGAAGTAATTTAAGTATTCATCCGAGAGCGAATAAAATGTATCAAGATTTGAAGAAAATCTTTTGGTAGTCCGGATTAAAGAGGGATGTGGCTCAATTTGTGTATGCATGCTTAACTTGTCAAAAGTCTAAGGTGGAACATCAAAAACCTAGTGGATTGATGCAACCGTTGGACATTCCGGAGTGGAAATGGGATAGTATATCGATGGATTTTGTTACGGGATTGCCGAATACGCAAAGAGGTCATAATGCTATTTGGGTAATCGTTGATAGGCTTACTAAATCTACTCACTTCATTCCAATTGATATTAGTTATCCTTTGGAGAAGTTAGCCGAGATTTATATTCTTGTGGTTGTGAAGTTACATGGAGTTCCTAAGAGTATTGTATCGGATAGAGATCCTAGATTCACATCGAGGTTTTGGGAGAGTTTAAAAAAGGCTTTGGGTTCTAAGCTACGATTGAGTTCAGCTTATCATCCGCAAATGGATGGTCAAACCGAGAGGACAATTCAATCGTTGGAGGATTTATTATGTGCTTGTGTGCTCGAGCAAGGTGGTGCTTGGGATAGTTATTTAGCGTTGATTGAGTTCACCTACAATAATAGTTTTCATTCAAGTATAAGTATGGCACCATTTGAGGCTTTGTATGGTCGGAGATGTCGAACACCTTTGTGTTGGCATGAAACCGGTGAGAGGACGATAGTTGGACCGGAGATGGTACAACAAACGACGGAGAAAGTGAAGTTTATTCGTGAGAAGATGAAAGCTTCTCAAAGTAGACAAAAGAGCTATCATGACAAGAGAAGGAAAGATCTTGAGTTTCAAGAAGGCGACCATGTGTTTTTGAGAGTTACGCCGGTTACGGGTGTGGGTCATGCTTTGAAGTCGAAGAAGTTGATTTCTCGTTTTATTGGTCCGTATCAGATTTCTGCACGAGTTGGTGTTCTGGTTTACCGTGTGGTGTTGCCTCCGAATCTTTCGAATTTGCATGATGTATTCCATGTTTCGCAACTTCGGAAGTATGTTCCGGATCCGTCACATGTTATTCCTATGGACGAGGTTGAAATGAGAGATAACCTTACGGTTGAAGCTTTACCGATTAGGATTTTGGACCGTGAAGTTAAGAGGCTAAGAGGCAAGGATATTGCGCTTGTGAAAGTAGCGTGGGGAGGCGCTGCGGAAGGCAATATGACTTGGGAACTAGAGAGTAGGATGCGAGAGTCGTATCCGGAGTTGTTTGAATCAGGTAATATTTTCGAGGACGAAAATTTCTAAAGTGGGGGAGAGTTGTAACGCCCCGATTTCGAATATTTCCCATTTTGTTGAGTCATTTATTTAAATTGAGTGATGAATTATTTTATCTGTGAAATTGGTGTGTTAATATACTATGTTGACATGTTATGATATTTTACCATTTTTGAGAGTTTTCGGGGAAAATTAGAATGGAGGGTATTTTAGACATTTCTCAATTAATGTGTGAGAAAATGAATTAATTTAAGTTGTATAGAAAATAAGAAATAGAAAAGAAAAAGAGTTAAGAAGAGGAAATAGGAGAGAAAGAGATAGAAAAGAAAATAGAGAGAAAAAGGAGAGAAAGAAAGAGGAAGAGGAGAAAAGAGAAGGAAAAGAGGGAAAAGCTTGGAAATCAAGAAAACAACTTCTAGGAATCGATTAATCCGGGTAAGGGTGTGAAATCTTATTATCTTATCAATGTGTATCATTATGTATGATTGTATTGTTGTTGTGGTGGATTTGTATGAGTTTTTGTATAAACCCATATTTTGTAAAATTGCTTGGAAATCGATTAAATGTGGTTGAAATCATGTTTTTAGTACCCATAATTGTTGGTATATGATAGATACTTGTCATTGGACATTGTATTGGTAATTTTCTAGTGTGTAGATGAGATTTGGGGTGTTTTGGATTGGAACCCGTAGAACAAATTATGCAGAAGAATTTTTCTGGTTTTTCCAGGTCATACGCGTACGGGGCATGTTCATACGCGTATGAACCTTGGCAATACGCGTATGGTCGGCAAGCCATGGGGGCAATACGCGTATGGGATGCATGTTTTCCCGGCCATCTAGTGATTTGCGTAGTGTACGCATAAGGGATTTTGGCCATACGCGTATGACTTAGGTCCATACGCGTATGAGCAGGAGAAGTGTAAAATGAGACTTTTCAAAATATCTTTTTACTTTTCTTCCGTAACTTTTGATCCGTTTATCTGATTTTTACATTCTTGGTATCATTGTGAAGCTATTGAGCTGTATTTTCTTATTATGATGATTTGGAAATTGTTAGCCAATTTAATTATGTCGGAAAGTCAGGAATAGTGTTATTTAGCGACTTTTACCGTTTTGAATGTGTGTTTGGATGTGAATCATGCAATAGTGCATTGGTGTGAATGTATATAGATTGTATGTGATAGTATGAGATAAATGCATGAATATATTATGAATATGTATGCATTTCAAGAATGTCTTGAGTCATTTTGTATGTGAAGCATAATGATGTGCATTCTTGTGTTGTGTGATTCTAATGAGAATCCGTTGTAACGTCGTGTGCCCATGTGGGGTGTGAGCGACGGTTTGGTTCCAGAGGGAATCCGCTATAACGTCGTGTGCCCGTGTGGGGTGTAAGCGATGATTATAGAAGATCGTGTGCCCATGTGGGGTGTGAGCGATCGGGTCGTGTGCCCGTGTGGGGTGTGAGCGATCCATAAACGTCGTGTGCCCGTGTGGGGGGTGAGCGACGGGGAACATCGTATGCCCGACGGGGAGTTACATTGGTAACGAGCGATGGTTCCAATAAGTTCCTTAGTGAACTTGAGATGATTGAGTCAGTACCGCATTGCATTTGCATAGAGTCGTGAGTCGGTCTCTATGATTTGCATTTATCATCTTTATATGGTGCATTGATGAATAAACATGAATATGTATGTTTATGTGGAATGGTAAGAATTGTGAAGGTATGCATGAGGAAATGCTTGGATTTGTATATATATACATTTTAATGTATATGGGTGAATTTTGATGAATTGTGGGGAGAATGTGGAATATGTGTATTTTTATGCTAAGATATATAATTATAGGCATTGTTATTATGATAATATTTCTCACCCTTCTGCTGTTTTATGATGCTCTATGAGGCATTGCAGAGTAGGTATGCTGGTGGTCTTTTTGTGAAGCGTGTCTTCATTCTTTTGGTCCGTTGGCTCTGATATGTAGCACCGGGTAGCTAGGATGTATATGATTCTTTTGTGATACATTTGTACATGTATCTGGTTGATGAATGTTTATGTAAACATGAATTATGTTGGTGGATAATACTTGATGATGTATTATATGTTATATATTATTCAATGTTTAGATTTTCCGCTTTTATTCTAAATATTGAGATGTGGGTGTAAGGACTAAGTTCCTCTGTTGCAAAGTTACCCCACTGTTGCATATCAATTGTTGAGCAGGTGTTGAATGTTTTAATTTCATGTATAATGTGACAAACCTCTTTTATACTATGTTTATAATTATACTCTGACGAAATTTTTAATATGTGCCTAATGATTATGTGATTATTTGGGGGTATAGAAAGGGGGTGTTACAGTGGTAGGATGAGGTTTTGCTCTTAATAGACATGTAGCATATGTTTGCTGAAATGCATAATTATGGGTGCAGTTTTTATATAGTCTACCTATATGAGAATGAAGTGGTGCCGTTTCATAGAGTTCAAGGGCTTGACTCTTAAATTCTCATGAAAAGGATGTGAGACACAAGGTCTTATTAAATGTTTCATATTAATAATTCGATCAATGGTATCGAGATTTCATGTGTGAGTTATGCACGCTTGTCCTAATGAATAATTGGTTCAAAGCTTGTCACCAATCTATCCAGGGATGAGTGAAAACTTAACTTACTAAGTAATGGGTCAAATCGTAAGATACCTTGACCTGAAACCATGAAATTTTCTGAATAATGAATTTCGATATATTTTGAAAATGGTGGGGGATTGTTGGAGAAATTTCTAAAATATTAATTTAATAGATAATAATGATTAAATTGATTTTATGAATCTTTTTAATCATTAATAATGGACAAAAGTTGCAATGGTCTAGAATAGAACCAGAGACCCTATAATGATTGGGCGCGTGGTCAAAAGGTGCAACCACAACTTTTTATGAAAATGTTTGTTGTTATTGATATACAATGGTTTGCGAATAGTCATGTTGGACTCAATGAAACATTGTTTCGCCACACCAATCGGTAAAATTTTTTTTTATAAATAGAGATACTTGTTAGCCATAAAAGAGATACAAAAATTAATTGTTTCAAGTGCCAAAAATTATATCTAAGTCATTCTTTTATTTTTCTAGTGCACAAGAATAAATAATGGAACTTTATTCCATAAAATATCATTGATCGATATGCTTAATGTGAATATGCGCTTCATGTTAAGGTTTCCAAAGTATCCTGAAGGGGATTCACCGGTTAACACTACGCCAAAAATATGTTTAGACAACACCTAAAAGACAACGCTTTTATACAAAAGTGCTGCTAAAAAGGATTAAAAAATTTTGCTAAAACAAAGCGCCTTAAAAGAAAGGCTTTAGAAAGCGCTTTTTAAAAGCGCTGTAAAAGACTGCCACCTTAGACCACCTTAGAAAACGCTTTCCAAAAAGCGCTGCTATAGGTATTGCTTTAGAGAGCGCTTTTAAAAAGCGCTGTCTAAAGGCCACCTTAGAAAGCGCTTTCAGAAAGCGCTCTTATAGGGCTCTAATTATTTTCACTTTAGAAAGCGCTTTCTAAGGAAAGGCGCCCTCTAAAGTCCTTTACTAATTAAAATATAAAACAATTCTAATCATTTTCAGAGGCACTTCTATTCATTTTCTCTCTCGACCATTTCTCTAAACCCTTGTCGTCGTTCTTGCATGCCATTATTGTCGTCGTTCTTTGCTGTTGTCGTTGCCGTTACCATCACTATTGCCATTATCGTCGTTCTTGCATTCAGTTCCCGTTTGAAACACTCCTTTGTTCTTCAGTTCAGGTATTCTTCAGTTTTCATTATCGTTCTTCGTTATTCTTTGTGAGCAATATTTAACAACTCTAGCTTATTGAATGTCATTGTTAGAAAAATAATAATAATATTGTCGAAAAATGTTCTGTTTGTTCTCAATATTCAGTTTGCATTACTTCCTTCGTAGAAAAATGTTCAAGATACAATATTGGTGAACTCATGAACACTGTTGCTTCTCAGTAACTTGGACGATAAGCATATCACATGTTTGATGTAATGCCACACAGAGAATGACTTGTTCTGTAATCAGTCATATATATTAATAGTATTTTTCATTCTATTTTTCCATAATATGCAACCTTGTGTTGTTTAAATTATAGAATCAGAGAAAATTAGCGGAATTCTTAGGGTATTTACTGTGATATGAATAGAGTTTTAAGAATGTAACCAATGTCTAGTTTTTAATCAAGAATGAGTCACTAATATTTGATAACAGTTATGTTGCATTTGTTGTGGTTGCATATTTTTCCAGTGTGATTCGTTGGCTGCAGTGTTGCTGAGTCAACGTGACTAATTTTTTTGTTGCTTTTAAATGTTGGTATTTGACTGTTATTCCTTTTTTGGTTAGAATGCGATTCAAACATTTGGTTACCACTTATACAAGTGATACTGCTTATTTTTGAAATAGATTCTTCATAGATGAATGATGATAGCTGAGTCAATTTGACTAATTCTTTTGTTACTTTTAAATATTGGTATTTGTCTGTTATTCCTTTTTTGGTTAGAATGTGATTCAAACATTTATTAGAATGTAATTTACATCTCTAATGGTAATTAGTTGTTCTCTCTCGCCACTGTAATTATATATAACTTATATCATTCAATGGATTATGGATTATGGATTATGGATTATGGATTTTTATATTTGTCATTTAATTTTTGTTTTTTTCTTTCTTACAGGTAAAATGTCTAATAACCAGGAAGACACCAACGAGACACATGATACACAGGAAGCTCAGAATGAAGCTTCGAATGTAGAACATGAAATAAAAAGAGGAAAAACCATTATGAAGAGAATCATCCGTGCTAGAGAAAAAGGGATGAGATTTGATGTACATTGGAGTGACCAGAACCAACTAGTTGAGCCTAACGGTTCAATGTTGTCTTCATACATTGGTTCACTTGTCCGTCAGCACATTCCAATCACTAGTAATAATTGGAGGAGTAAATCGTTGGATGCCGGTAAAGAAAAGATATGGACTGAGATACAGGTACTTACCAAATATGATTGATGTTATTAGATTTTTGTGGACGATTAAGTCTTTAATTTACTTATACTAACACACTTTATGTTTATATGTGTATATTTTTTCGTAGAGGTCCTTTAATATTGAAGAAAGCCGGAAAAAGTATTGTCTTCAATTGGGCGGAAAGAGACACAGAGGGTTTAGAGCCTTATTATCAAACAAATATCTTAGGGATGAGGACAAAAATTTTGTTGAAGCAAAACTTCCACCGTTGTATGCGGATGTGATTACACCGGAAGAATGGGGCATTTTTGTAGACAAACGGAAAACCGAAGAATTCAATGTAATGTTATCTTGTCATGTCTATTGATTGTATTATATATTTGTTTCATTAGTTTGTTTTGATATGACTTAAAATATTTTATCCATAAATTGAGTGCCATTAATCGCGAAAGAGCATCAAAACCCGCGTATCCATACAGAAAAGGGCGTTTCGGATATGCACGGTTACAACAAAAATTGGTAAGTATATATTAATGCTATGATTTTATTAATTGTATTATTGTATTATAATTGATGAACTTATTATTTAACTAAATGTGTAGTTAGAAGAGTCTAAAAGTGAAGAATCATCACTTCCGGACCATGTTTTGTGGAAGGAAGCTCGCGTGGGTAAGGGTGGATCTGTTACAGAAGATGTTCAGCATGTTTATGAAGAATGTGTAAGTATAACATTATGTCTCAAAGTTAATTGAAATTTTATTAAATTATAATTAATTTTTAATCCTCACTAATAATTTTCGATATGTAAATGAATTTCAGGAGAATCTATCTAAATCCATACCCGCAGGTGAGGATGATTGCAGGAGCATTCTTAGTAGAGTACTAAATGTTCCTGAGTATCCCGGTCGGGTGAGAGGTAAAGGATTTGGTGTGACTCCATCATCCTTGTATAAGCAATCAAAGAAAAAAAAATCCCACCACCCAAGAAATCATGCAAACTGTGATGGCACTACAAGCGCAAGTCCAAGCATTGCAGCAGGATAAAGAGAGATATAAGGCGGAAAGGCGCGGTTCCGGTTTGAAAGATGCTAGTGACAGAGCTAGTATCAATTCTCCAAATAAAATTCCCGAGGTAATTAGCACATATTTATTTTAATTAAATTAACACATTTATTTTATTTGACCTTTATACATATTAACAGTTACATATTTATTATTGCTTTAGGGCGTTTCATCTTGCCAGCTGTATTTGTCGTTTCCGACTTATCGCATGGTTGGCAAGGGAAAAGTGCATAACTTTGTGGGAGCGTTACTTCACCATCATCCGCTCCCACAAGGTTATCTGAAAGTGTCGGTTGATATCGCTTTAGATACGGATGCGTTACTACCGATACCAGACTCGGTTTCAGTGGTTACATTGCTGCGGGATGCAATAGGTTCGTTTGTTGCATGGCCGTTAGACCTCATTTCCATAAGTGATGAGGTATGTTGAAAACCATTACGAATCTCTTAGTATTCAAATGTCAATTCTGAACAATTATGAAAATCATTCTGAACCATTACTTACATTTTGTTTACATGGTAATGTTAGACTCCTACAAAACTCGTAGCAAAGAATAAAGGGGTTTTGCTACAAAACGAGTCTGTTGAATCACACAGAGAGGTAGCTTTTAAGTGTTATTCTATTATCCGAATTCATGATTTTCTACTTTACCTAACTTATATGATTGTTAGGTTCTTGCTCAACCTTCACAACAGACCGGCAAGAAAAAAGCTCCTACAAGGACCGTGAAGGAAAAAAGACCTCACTTTCAGACGTGTCTAGAAACACTTTTGTCAATGTCAGATTTGATGCAAGGTACTATTCGTCAAATCAACATGGACGAAGGTGTTTTTGGTTTTCCTCATTCCGAGATAATCGGAAAAGAGGACATGGAGCAGGTTTTCAATCATACTGAATTAGGCATCGGTGTTATGCATTCATACATCTGGTACTCCAATCAATCTATTATTTATTTAGTTGAACAATTTATTTACACATTTCAATGATAATAGTCTAATGTTTATTATGTTTTTATATAAGGTGCATGTATGAAAAATTCATGCGGGGGACGGATTTGTCAAACAAATTTTGTTTCTTCTCTTGCAGCCTTGTTAATAGACCGAGAATTGGTATGAATACAATTGAAGTAAGAGACCACTTACTTGAGCGATTTATGGCCAGCAACACAGAAAGTCTGTTTCTTTTACCGTATAATACTGGAAACGGGTAAGATTTTCATTATAATTTCATTCTAATCTTTAATTTGTATCTTTTGCGTAGAAATTATCCATCTAAATTTTTGTTATATTTTACAGTGGACACTGGTTGTTAGTTGCCATTAATCCTATAACAGAAGTGGTCTATTATATTAATTCATTGGATACTGATTAGTCCACATATCAGAATATGAAGGATGTGGTTGACACGTAAGTGAGATTGTTCGAAATATTCGTGTGTATTTGTATATTTAATTATTTCTGTGACATTGTTCTAAGTTTACGTTTTTCTTTTATAGAGCTATACTACTATACCGTGCACAAAGAGAGACTCGAGTAGCACGGGCTAGATCAACCAATATTACATGGGTCAAAGTGGAGGTATATTAATTTTCACAATATTGCTTATTAGTGATGCTACTTAATAACACAAAACATCTATATATTATTTCTTATTTGTTTGTCTATGTGTAGTGCCCTCGCCAGCGTAATGGCATAGACTGCGGGTACTTCGTTTTGAGGTTCATGAGAGAAATCCTTCAAATGGGACAATTGGAGATTCCTATTAGGGTATGCATGGTTTTATAACTTAGGATTTATTTTAATATTTATCGGATATGTCATATAATTTATTATTTTTAACTAAATAATGCGTATTTTATTTTGTTATGTAGTATTTCGAAGATATGACATGTTCTTGTTACACAAGGAAACAATTGAATTATATTACGGAAGAATTGTGCGAATTCTTTCTTCTAAGAAGAATTCTTTGAATGTATAGTTTTGTGAATGTAAATTTTAGTTTTGTGAATATAAGGAAATTATGTTGCAAGAAGAATTCTGTTGTAAATTCTAGTTTTGTGAATAGAAGGAAATTCTGTTGTAAATTCTGTTGCAAGAATTCTGTTGTAAGAATTCTGTTGTAAATTCTAGTTTTGTGAATAGAAGGAAATTCTGTGTTTATTGAAATGTATATGAATTCTGTTGTTGCAAGAATTCTATTTATTGAAATGTATAAGAATTCTGTTGTTGCAAGAAATTCTATAAGAAATGCAGGTTTGAAACTATGCAGGTTTCTGCATAAAAAAAATGGCTAAAATGGGATTTTTTATACGTAGAAAAAATCAATAAAATTATAGGTACACTTTAGAGAGCGCTTTTAAGGAAAAAGCGCTCTCTAAAGTCCCCTTTAGAGAGCGCTTTTAGGGAAAAGCGCTCTCCAAAGGTATATAAAAAAATCATTTTCCGTATACATTAGACAGCGCTTTCAAAAGCGCTGTCTAAAAGCACCTTTAGAGAGCGCTTTTGAAGGAAAAAGCGCTTTCTAATGTTTATAAATTTTTTTTTTAATTTTAAACGTATACTTTAGACAGCACTTTTAAAAGCGCTGTCTAAAGTCCCCTTTTAGAGAGCGCTTTTTCATAAATAAAAAAGCGTCGTCTTTACCTACGACAGCGCAAGCTTAGACAGCGCTTTTATAGGGAAAAAAAAGCGCCCTCTTTTCCCTCTTTTCCCGTAGTGTAACCCATTTGCATCTAATTTGTCTAAATTGGTGGGGGTGAATCGAACCTAAAACTTAATGTAAACTACGCCAAAAACAACATTGAATAGCGCTTTTTTTAATCTTTAATACCGCTTTAAAGCGCTATTAAAACTGCCGCTATTATATGTTTGCTACATATAATAGCGATTTTAAAGCACTATTAAAAGTGGAACGTTTAATAGCATTTTCCTAAAACCGCTATCATAGCCTAGTCTCTTTTTAACACTTTAATAAACATGATTTAATAGCGCATTTATACAAAACGCTATTAAAGGTCCATGATTTAATAGCACTTTTTATAAAGCACTATTAAAGGCCCATACCTTTTATTTTTTTTTATTATTTTTTTGTTTTTTTTTTTCCGAAGTTTTTTTAAAGTAAAAAAATTAAAAAATTTAGGACTATGCTCTGTATTTTAGCACCTCTTCTTTGAATATTTCAAAAGGCCTCTATATCGTTTGAAGTTACAAATTGTCACTAGGACTATACAAGTATACAAAATGAAAATCAATCGCAAAATATTGAATTAATAATGACTAAAAATTCATAATTTATAATATTTGTGGAACTTGTTCATTTCCACCCACTAACAGGTGCGGCTGGGATGACTTCGAAGAAGTTGTACTGTCTTTAGCACAAAATCACAAAATATCATGTTCTAGTTGACCATACTTATAGGATTTAAATCACTGACATGATTAATTATCAAAACCAAAATCTACTAATGTAACATAATTAATACACTATGACGAGAACTAAAAACTTTGTTTAAAAAAAATTGAAATAAAAAATGATTTTATTATTTTTTAATCTTAGGAACTGATGTCCTATTTATGTCTCCTGCGGTTATTTTATTGATAACGTATAGTATATATGTTATGTAAAAATATTGTCACCTTTAATTTCTTGTTGTAATTTCTAATTGAAGTAAGATTTTTTACTTTTTATTTATTATAATAAAAATACCACTATAAATTAGTAAAATTGTTAATTTTTTAAAAGTTAAATATTTTCTCCTCTTTAAATATTTTAAATTTTGTATTTAGTCAAAAAAAAATTCTTCCAACATAAGTCAATCTTCCGTCCATACTTTTCTCCCTCCAGCAAACTTCCATTAAAGGAAATTGGTGTGAAGGGATAGTTATCATATTTTTGTAAACGGTGACTAGGATGTGAGAAAAATGTCAACATACTTTGTCCCATTTTTAAGCATGTATTAAAATAATTTATAGTATTCATAATTTGAATTCTTCTTTTTCTTTGAATATTTCTTCACTCGCACCATTTCCCAAAAATCAAAATATCTTATGTGTTTTCTACTTTAACTTGTATGAGTTATCATGAGGGGGAAAAATATTTATATTGGATTAAATACTAATCTAAAGATCAAAAACACACTTAAATAAGTCAGAGAGACACCACATATTCATCCAAAATTTGAAAGTGATATGTGTATGAGTCTTCTCATTTATAAAATGCTCAACCTCCAATTTTTTACAGAATGTGAGATTTATAACTCACATTTTTTTTCAACCATCTTATCTAAGTTCTAGAAATCAACTATGTCAACTTCATCCAAAATCGGACGAACAAAATCATCAACAATGTATATGTCTTCCGTTAAAACCTCTTCCGATGGAGTATATTGTTGTTGTGTTCATATGGTGTCATAACAATGAATGTATCTAGCAAATAAGATCATATTTTGAGGTGTTTCTTTTTGCAAATATGTCTTAAATTGATTATAGGTGTTGTGAATTTTTATTATGGGAGCAATGATATCCATAACAACAATAATGATTTTGATAATAAAATGCAGACATGTGTTCTTTTTATTTGAGATGAACATATGGGGCATCATAGTGTGAGTGTCCAAGAAGAAAATAATGTTCTCAATGATGAAGATGAGATCTACTATTTATCTAATACTATACAATTAGATAATTTTCTAAAAATACCCTTTCAACAAATATTTTTTACACTCTTAAAAGGGTTCTTAAGTAATTAATAAATGACACTTTTTTCTAAGCATCCTTGCTTCGTAGAAACCCATGTGGCAGCTTTACATTGGCACAATGAATATTAATTTTTTCCCCTAAATACCCATTCATCGGCACATGTTAGACCAATTTCTCCTTCTAAATCACAAGACCAAATATTATTAAACCTCGTTTTTCCTTCTTACTCTCTATTTGAAACTTTGTCTCGAAAACAACATTGTCGACTTTCTTTCTCTCATCTCTCTTTCCTTTCAAAATCTAGATCTCTACCGCCCTCTTCTCCCTCGTCCCCGATTCTCCCTCTGCTACTTTCCATTGAACCTGATATCGATTTGCCTTAATGCTTTGTTAAAGCTTCGAACTTTATTTTCAGATTAATTTTTTTTATCTCTCTTACTTAAAGCTTCATTGTTTTTTTCTTCTGGTTTTTCGGTTTACTTCCATTGTTGCTTTACACTCTTCTTCTTCTCATCATTTATTTTCAAAATCACATTATGCAAAAAAGAAGATGGATATCTATTTATGGGTTATAGTTTCGATTTCAACTAAAGAAGAAGATGGAGATCTGGGCATGGGTTGTGCTTTAAACTTCTGGCGAAGAAGAAGATGCAGATCCGAGCATGGGTGTGAGTGTGACATTTTCTTTATTTTTGAAGGGTATTGTACTAAACACTTAACGCCTGCATTTTTTATAAATTTTCTATTTTTCTAAATTATTGTTTACTTGGTTTCTTTATGTGGGCAATTATCATATTTGTACATGGGTTGGATCTCCCCTTGAGATTTCCTAATATATATACCACTAATCTTGCTTATTAAAAAAAAAATCATATTTTTTTCCTATGTTGAATGGTCTCCGGGTGGGTGCTAATTCATGCAGCGACAACAACTCCAAGGCTTCAAGTTGACAATGGGGATGTTTGTCCATTAGTGGGACCTTGATCTATTCATTGTCTGTAAATATTCAATTGTTTACCCATGTGCATTTCATTATGTTGTTAGTATAAGATGTTATCTAGAAGGCTGCTTTTATTTTGTTCCATTGATCAATAAATTTTATTAATAAAAGTGATTTATTTGATGACATTTATGAGGTGACTGATGAATCAGAAAACACACAGATTTCATTATATTGTGTGTAAACTATTTCCAGGCTGATTGGAAACCAGAGTTACTAAGTAAGTTTGGTGATATCATTGAACTAATCAAGTTAATGGACTCTATCAAACTTGAAGCCACGAAATTTTTGCAGGTCAAGAACGAAAACCAGGCCAAGCATTTGTAGAAGTCTCTTTTGCCAATCCTACTGCACAAAAACTTCCGCATATCATCCACCACATGCTAAGACTGAAACTGCTATTAAGGAAGAGGTACACATTCACCGAATCGAGGAAAACGGTAAATGTTTGTATATAGTTATGAAGTGCTTCTTCTCGGTAGAGTAAGTACCTATTCCTCCCTTTCTTAGTTTGAAGTTTCTTATGATTATATTTTGTTTTTAATTGCTAATGGTTGATTATCTCAGAACAACAATCTTTAGGAAGTTTTGGGTTAATCAGATTTTGAAATGATTTGGAATGTGTTTTATTCATGATAATGTTATATTTAATGTGTAAACTTTCTATATTTGCGTGTCAAATTTTTTAAGAACATTTTGATAGAGATTAGTTAGTTTCATGAATAGAGCATCTTAAACATAAAAATGAACTATAGCTTGAAAAACTGAATCAAATTTAATTGCACCAGTCTGTATATGAAAGAAAGTTCATGATGAAAATAATCTCAACTTTCTCATAAACAATTCAAAATGCATTTAGCTGTATTATTTAACTACTTAAGTAATGGTATAATTTTGCACAGATTAACTCAATTATCATTTGATGTTATCTCTATTTTTATAAAAGAATATTTGTTATATAATATAAACAAAACAAATCACTAAATTGTTACAAAAAGTGAGCTAAGTGGACATGTAGAAGAAGAAACGCGGGGAACATATAAAACTTATTTAGCGTAACTTATCCATGCTTCTAAGGCATATGTGCACATATAACACAGTCTAAGCATGAACATTGGTCAACTTTAGCTCCTCTTCCTGTTGAACTTGTCGCCTCTGCTAGACAAATGGCTAAGGAGGAATCTTGGAACAAATTTGAGCATGAGTTGATACTTTATACTTTAGTTTGATGAATTTCTCTCTTAAATTAGTTACATAGATATCTAATTAAAAACCATTGACTAGATTGTTGATGGTTTCAATAGAAGCAAAATTATTTGCGACGTGAATGATCTTGTCGGGGAAGTACACAGAGATATGCTTTCACTTGAGATGGGTTTTGAGGGAACTTGCTTCTTTGAAAGTTCTTAATGAAAATTATTGAAGTTAAATTTGTGTTGTTTTTGCTAATTGTGTTTTGTACGGAGGAATACCTCTCACTATAAGGAGTTCGTCTCCACAACACATGCTTATCTATTATAGAAATGCTTGTCCTTTCAACCTCCATCTCAATGGTAACTAACTCTTTTTCTTTCTCTACTTTTTCAAATCATCTTTCTATCTTTTTCACGATATGCATACAAGTTGTTTTTATATTGTTCTCAAACATCCTAATAAGCTTTGAGCATTTCATGAGTTTCTATTTTTTCTGCAGGTTATAGAATTTACTAGTTTGGTTTATTAAACATGAAATTACAATATTTTCATCTTGTATATCTCTATCAGATTGGTTGATTTGTATATGTTAGATTTTAGTTACATTATTTGCGATTTGTTCGATATGATGATAAAACAGTTATGTGATCTTACCATAGCTCAATTGTGGTTACAGTTTTGCATATTATTTTTCAAAATGATGCTGGTGTACTTTTATTTTTGAGGATATGAGCTCATATTCCTTTAGGTCATTAAATTCCTGCGCGCACATTCGTCTATTGGGAAATATAATGTTGGCCATTTGTTTAAAAAGCCATATAGTTTTGTAATTCATCATTTTGCTCATGGTGGAAGATTATTCAATTTTTCTTTTTTCCAATTATTTGTAATGTTTCAAAAATAACTTGGCTTTTTTATTTATATGGTTTGTGTTGGATCTGTACTCGTAATCTTGCTTATATATTAGCTTTACTATTATAGAGTTTCTTTCTTCTAAACACTTTCTTCTTTGTCGCCCACACTTGAACCTGCCAAGAAATTACCCTTCTTACCCATTTTTGAAGGCAAAAAGGTATCTAAGATTTCAAATTTTTAATACATTGTGATTGCTACTAGCACAGTTCAACATAATCTAATTCTGAGACCTTTATATATATTTTTGTCTCAGCATGTTCCTATTACTCTTCTTGAAGTCGGGTTCATGGACTCAAGAAGGTGTTCCTATTACTCTCCTTGAGAATAAAATGAGTAAAGTTTTTTGTAATACCCCGTAAATTTATAAACGCTCTGGTGAATATTATTATGATCAACTGGGTTCCGGTGTACTCTGAGTAATTATTTGATAAAATAATTAGAGTAAACTGACGAACTCAGAGTCGATTAAATTAATAGTATTTAACGTTGAGTTTTTATAATTTGATGTATTTGAGCTAATTTTGGACATTTAGTAGTGTTACTAAAAATGATAGTTTTTATACTATCTATTTTCTTTTCATTTTCCTTGGAAAAACAAACAAAAGCTAAAAGAGAAAGAAAGAAAAGGAAAAAGGGAAGGAAGGAAAGGAAAAGAAAGAGGAAGAAGAGAAATTTCCAAAAGCTCAAGAATCATCATCAATTCATCTGTTCTTCGTTTAATCGTCTCAGTATCAACCTCCTCGTCTAGTAATCCAGGTGGGTTCTAGTTAGACTCTTTAGAGTAGAGTTTTGTTGAGTTTAGAGTTAGGTTGAAAGTGTGAAAATTGAATCTTTTTGGTATAAAATCTTGAATCTAACTGTTAAAACTCAATGTGTGATTATATGCTATACTGGTTGTTGTATTATAACATGTTTTATTGCTTGGTGATTGATCAAAAATGGATTTTTGGGTTGAAATGGGTTGATCCCGTAGCAGAAAAATTCTGCAGAAAATTCTGCAGAATTTTCCTCTGCTCATACGCGTATTGGTCGAGGTGATACGCGTATGGGGCTTGTTAATACGCGTACGGCAAGGACAATACGCGTATGGATGGCCGGGCATTTGAGCAATACGCGTATCGCCTGGGGCAATACGCGTATGGCTGGGCGAGCTTTTGGGCATACGCGTACGGGGAATGCCAATACGCGTACGGCCAGGAGAGTTACAGAATCCTGCTGTTGTGATTTATTTTTCCGATCGATTGTTTACAATGCCGTAACTTTTTGCACGTAACTCGGATTGGAACAATTTTGATATCGTTGGAAAGATAATAAAATGTAATTTCTTATTACTTTGGTTTTAAGATTGTCGGCCGATTTAATTAAGTCGGGATTTCTGAAATTGTGTCGTTTTATCGACTTTTATCTGTTAATTGTGTATAATTATTATTGACAATATATGCATGTTAAAATATGGACTAGGCAGGGTGAGGATTATTACCAAAACTGTGTCGGAAGTGTGAAATGTTCCGTGTGTAGCAACGCTCGTGCATGAGAGGCCGAGGCGTGTGCATTCTGTTTATCAATAACCACAGTTGTGCGGTGTAGTTCATGAGACTCGAGCACCTCCTCTGAACGTTATACACAACTACTTGGCAGGTTTGAGTCCCGTGTTAAGTACGGTTGGAGCCTACGGGTAAAGAGACTTGTGACGGTGTACGGGCCGTGAGAAGTGACGGATCACGGTGTACGGACCGGTGATCCCGAATCCAATCGTATGCCAAGTAGCTACAAGGATCCATGACTCGGATCGCCTTCTAGACGTAGAAGGGTACGGGAAAAGGGGATACCTTGGTATTGGTTATTGATATGTGAGTTCTTGAGTGTACGGACTCAGAACGTACTTCGGTACTTTGTGAATCCTTGAGTTTACAGGCTCAAGAGGTACTTCGGTACTAGTGTGAGTTTACAGGCTCACCGTGACGGTTACTTGTGTGTGTGTACTCATGGTCTTTCCCCTTTCCCCTTGGATATGAGTTAGGACTTTGTTAGAACCTTGTAAAGCCGAGAGGACTTTAAGATAGGGAACTCACTGAGATTTGATGTATCTCACCCCACTGTTGTTGTTTACATCACAGGTTCTGCAGGTTTGGCGAAGGGTAAGGACAAGGTTATTTGACTTTCCTTACGGATCGTGGTTTTGTGATGGCATGGCTTCCGCTATGGCGTTATGTTTTGAGATCATTGTTTTGATCTAGTTCTTAGTTTTTATCATTTTGGAACATCTTGTATATGTAATGCCTTAGACTTTTAGTTCTTTTGTATTAGAGGCATTTATATATATAATGTGTTAACTAGGAACTTATTATGTTTCAGTACCAAAAGTGAAACTCATGTATAATATATGATTTGATGCATGTATTATTATATGGTCTTTACAGTTGGTATCAGAGCAGGTCGTATCCTCGTCCTAGCCATGAAATAGAATAAGTGTTTCTTTCGGTTTCATATGCGGCGTGTCGCCATGGTTCTTGTCTGTTATATTTATGGTATTGAGTCTGATCAACTTAATCCTATTGGTATGGAATTCAGGAACATGGCTGATAGACGCAGAAACAACCGTGGAAGACCAAGGACTACTCCAACTGGGACAGTTCCACAGGGTGATGAAGGGAATGCCCCGTTGTACCAATTTATGCAACAGATGCAGCAACAGCAGAATCAGTTTATGCAAGGAATGATGCAACAAATGGCTGATGGTCTGCATCCTCCAGTGGTTGTTCCGGAAGTTACGGGAGGAACCTACAGGGAATTTGTTCGTATGAATCCTCCGGAGTTTCAAGGAGGGCTAGATCCGGTGAAGGCACACGAATGGATAACAAAAATGGAACGGATTTTTCTGATAGTTCATTGCAGTGAGGAGAATAAGGTGGTCTTTGCTTCTCACTGGTTGAAGGGTCCTGCCATGAGGTGGTGGGAGAGCGCTTCAGCCTTGATGACAACTCAGGAAGTGCCGAAAGTGTGGGAACAGTTTAAGGTAATCTTTATGGAGAAATATTTTCCGAGTTCTTTAAGGTCTCAAAAGGAGTTTGAGTTCCAACAGTTGAGACAGGGAAATTTATCAGTGGCTTCTTATGCGGAACAATTTGAGATCATGGCTGACTATTCTAGACAGGCCATGTATGCTCCTGATGAGAGGTGGAAGATAGATCAGTTTCTGTTTGGGTTAAGGGCTGAGATTTCACACAGCGTGTCTCAACGAGAATTTGCTACTTATGCTGAAATGTTAAGACAATGTTATGTGGCGGAAAATAGCTTGAAAAAGATTCAAATGGAGGTGGATTCGAACAGGGTAACTCAAGGTGACCGTGGAAGGTCGAATCAACAGTTTAGGCAAAGGCAACAGTCTTCCAAAGGGAAGCAAGTACAGGGCTCTAGAACTAGTGTGCCTCCGGTATGTCGCACTTGTGGGAGGAGTCATTTTGGTAGGTGCTATTCGGATGGGATACGGTGTTATCAGTGTAACAAGATGGGTCATGTAGCGAGAGATTGTCCTCAGAGTAGGAATCAGGCACAAGGGAAGACTACGGGTCGAGTATATACTCTGGATGCAAGGAAAGCAAAGGGTGATAATTCCTTGATTGCGGGTACGTGTTTTGTTAATGGTCAACCTTGTTTTGTTTTATTTGACTGTGGGGCTACACATTCTTTCGTGTCTTTGAGATGTGTGAAGCGACTTGGGTTGCAAACTATTCCTTTATTTCCTCCTATGGTGGTTACTACTGCCATGGATGAAATGGTTGAAACACCCCTGATGTGTGAAAATTGTGTGTTGTCGGTGAACGAAAGAGTATTCCAGATTGATCTTATTTGTCTGCCGCTTAAGAAAGTGGATGTTGTTCTGGGAATGGACTGGCTTTCAGCTAATTCGGTTTTTATCGGTTGTGAGGAGAAGCTAATTATTATTTCATCTGCTGAGACTACTCCGAAAGATTTATTATCAACGATTTTAGAAGGTACGGTGGGAATGGTAAATTTCTTGTTAGAGAAAGAGAAATCTGTTTTATTGGTTCTTACTAAGGAAGGAAGTAGTGAACAGCAAGTTCTGAGTATTCCAATAGTGTGTGAATTTCCTGAAGTGTTTCCTGAGGATGTTTCTTCTCTTCCTCCGGAGAGAGAAGTTGAGTTCTCTATTGACCTGATACCGGGAACGGCTCCTATATCCGTTTCTCCGTATCGGATGGCACCGCTTGAATTAAGAGAATTAAAGGACCAATTGGAGGACTTGATGTCTAAGCATTTTGTTAGACCTAGTGTTTCACCTTGGGGAGCTCCAGTGTTATTGGTAAAGAAGAAAGATGGGGGAATGCGTTTGTGCATTGATTATTGTAAGTTGAATAAAGTTACCATTAAGAATAAGTATCCCTTACCAAGGATAGACGACTTGTTAGATCAATTGAAAGGAGCTTGTGTGTTCTCGAAGATTGATTTACGGTCGGGTTATCATCAGATTCGAGTGAAGAGTTCCGATGTGCCAAAGACTGCATTTAGGACACGTTACAGTCATTACGAATTCTTAGTGATGCCTTTCGGTGTGACTAATGCTCCAGCTGTTTTCATGGATTACATGAATCGAATATTTCAGGCTTACTTGGACCAATTTGTGGTAATCTTTATTGACGACATTCTTATTTATTCTCGTACTCCACAAGAGCACGGAGAACATCTGAGGATTGTCTTATCGGTCTTGCAAGAGAAGCAATTGTTTGCTAAGTTGAGCAAGTGTGAGTTTTGGATGTCGGAAGTTAATTTTCTTGGACATGTGATATCTCGAGGCGGTGTGGCAGTGGATCCATCGAAAGTAGAAGCAGTGATTAGTTGGGAGAGACCGAGAAATGTTTCAGAAGTTAGAAGTTTCTTGGGATTGGCCGGTTACTATAGAAGGTTTATCAAGGGCTTTTCTCAATTGGCCTTACCAATGACGAAACTTACTCGGAAGGATGTTACTTTTGAATGGGATTCAGGTTGCGAACAAAGTTTTATGCATTTGAAGGAAAGTTTGACGAGTGCTCCAGTATTAATTATTCCTGATCCTAACAACTCTTATGAAGTATTCTGTGATGCTTCTAAGTGGGGATTAGGGGGTGTTCTGATGCAAGGTGGTCAAGTGGTAGCTTATGCTTCTCGACAGTTAAAAGTTCATGAGAAGAATTTTCCAACTCATGATTTGGAACTAGCTGCCGTAGTGTTTGCACTGAAGGTGTGGCGTCATTATTTATATGGTGTACGCTTTGAAATGTTCAGTGACCACAAAAGTTTGAAGTATTTGTTTGATCAAAAGGAGTTGAATATGCGACAAAGAAGGTGGATGGAGTACTTAAAGGATTATGATTTAGAATTGAAGTATCATCCAGGAAAGGCGAATAAAGTAGCGGATGCTTTAAGTCGGAAAATGGTTCATAGTGCGGAATTGATGATTTTAGAGTATTCATTGTTGGAAAAGTTTAGAGATCTTAATCTCCAATTTGCGTGGACTCCGAATGGTGTGATTATGGGAAATTTGAATGTCAATTCTACTTTGAGAGTTGAGATTCAACAGGCACAATTGTTAGAAGAAGAGTTACAAGAATTGTTACTTCAGCCGGGTTTTACACGAGCGACAGATGGGATTGTTCTGTTTAATCAAAGGATTTGTGTTCCGAAGGATGAGGCATTAAGAAGGAAGATTTTAGACGAAGCTCATAAGGGTACTTTTACGATACATCCTGGTTCTTCAAAGATGTATCAGGATTTAAAGAAGGATTATTGGTGGTCTGGGATGAAAAAGGATATAGCGGGATATGTGTCAGAATGTGCGGTGTGCCAACAGGTGAAGATTGAACACCAAAGACCGGGCGGTTTGTTACAACCTTTGGATATTCCAGTTTGGAAGTGGGATAGTATTTCTATGGATTTTGCAGTGGGTTTACCCCGTACCCAAGGTGGGTATGATTCTATTTGGGTAATTGTTGATCGACTAACGAAATCTGCACACTTCTTAGCCGTAAAGACTACTCATAAGGCAAGTCATCTTGCAAGGTTGTTTATTGCTGAGATTGTGAGATTGCATGGTATTCCTTCTAGTATTGTGTCCGATAGAGATCCGAAGTTTACTTCGAGATTTTGGAAAGTGTTCCAACAAGCGATGGGTACGAATTTGTGTTTGAGCACGTCGAATCATCCTCAAACGGATGGTCAGACTGAACGAACAATACAAACGATGGAGGATATGTTAAGAGCTTGTGTGTTAGAGAGTAGAGGGAATTGGAAGGAACTTTTGCCGTTAATTGAGTTTTCCTATAACAATAGTTACCATGCGAGTATCGGTATGGCTCCGTATGAAGCATTGTATGGGAGAAAGTGTAGGACACCTTTGTGTTGGGCTGAAATTGGCGAAGATAGAATTTTGGGACCCGAGATTATTCAAGAGACTACGGAAAAGATTCGTATGATCCGCGAGAAGGTTAAACAAGCACAAGATCGTCAAAAGAGTTATGCGGACAATCGTAGGAGACCTTTGGAATTTGAGGAGGGTGACCATGTATTTCTGAAAGTTACTCCGAGATTGAGATTGAAAGGACCGTTTAAGTCGCGTAAGTTAAGTCCTAGATACGTGGGACCGTATTAGATTTTAGAAAGGATTGGTGAAGTTGCTTATAGATTAGCCTTACCACCCTCTCTATCCGAGATGCATGACGTTTTTCACGTATCTCAGCTCCATAAGTTTATTCCTGATCCTCTCCAGCCAATTCTACCCGAATCAGTGGAAATTGAAACGGATTTGACTTTTGAACCACAACCGAGTTGTATTGTGGGAAGGGAAACAAAAGTGTTAAGGAACAAAGATATTCCACTTGTTAAGGTGCAATGGGATATGACGCATCCGGGCGATGCTACTTGGGAACTAGAATCAGAAATGCGAGATTCTTATCCACATCTGTTCAGGTAATATTCTAAATTCGAGGACGAATTTCTATTTAACGGGGGGAGGATGTAATACCCCGTAAATTTATAAACGCTCTGGTGAATATTATTATGATCAACTGGGTTCCGGGGTACTCTGAGTAATTATTTGATAAAATAATTAGAGTAAACTGACGAACTCAGAGTCGATTAAATTAATAGTATTTAACGTTGAGTTTTTTAATTTGATGTATTTGAGCTAATTTTGGACATTTAGTAGTGTTACTAAAAATGATAGTTTTTATACTATCTATTTTCTTTTCATTTTCCTTGGAAAAACAAACAAAAGCTAAAAGAGAAAGAAAGAAAAGGAAAAAGGGAAGGAAGGAAAGGAAAAGAAAGAGGAAGAAGAGAAATTTCCAAAAGCTCAAGAATCATCATCAATTCATCTGTTCTTCGTTTAATCGTCTCAGTATCAACCTCCTCGTCTAGTAATCCAGGTGGGTTCTAGTTAGACTCTTTAGAGTAGAGTTTTGTTGAGTTTAGAGTTAAGTTGAAAGTGTGAAAATTGAATCTTTTTGGTATAAAATCTTGAATCTAACTGTTAAAACTCAATGTGTGATTATATGCTATACTGGTTGTTGTATTATAACATGTTTTATTGCTTGGTGATTGATCAAAAATGGATTTTTGGGTTGAAATGGGTTGATCCCGTAGCAGAAAAATTCTGCAGAAAATTCTGCAGAATTTTCCTCTGCTCATACGCGTATTGGTCGAGGTGATACGCGTATGGGGCTTGTTAATACGCGTACGGCAAGGACAATACGCGTATGGATGGCCGGGCATTTGAGCAATACGTGTATCGCCTGGGGCAATACGCGTATGGCTGGGAGAGCTTTTAGGCATACGCGTACAGGGAATGCCAATACGCGTACGGCCAGGAGAGTTACAGAATCCTGCTGTTGTGATTTATTTTTCCGATCGATTGTTTACAATGCCGTAACTTTTTGCACGTAACTCGGATTGGAACAATTTTGATATCGTTGGAAAGATAATAAAATGTACTTTCTTATTATTTTGGTTTTAAGATTGTCGGCCGATTTAATTAAGTCGGGATTTCTGAAATTGTGTCGTTTTATCGACTTTTATCTGTTAATTGTGTATAATTATTATTGACAATATATGCATGTTAAAATATGGACTAGGCAGGGTGAGGATTATTACCAAAACTGTGTCGGAAGTGTGAAATGTTCCGTGTGTAGCAACGCTCGTGCATGAAAGGCCGAGGCGTGTGCATTCTGTTTATCAATAACCACAGTTGTGCGGTGTAGTTCATGAGACTCGAGCACCTCCTCTGAACGTTATACACAACTACTTGGCAGGTTTGAGTCCCGTGTTAAGTACGGTTGGAGCCTACGGGTAAAGAGACTTGTGACGGTGTACGGGCCGTGAGAAGTGACGGATCACGGTGTACGGACCGGTGATCCCGAATCCAATCGTATGCCAAGTAGCTACAAGGATCCATGACTCGGATCGCCTTCTAGACGTAGAAGGGTACGGGAAAAGGGGATACCTTGGTATTGGTTATTGATATGTGAGTTCTTGAGTGTACGGACTCAGAACGTACTTCGGTACTTTGTGAATCCTTGAGTTTACAGGCTCAAGAGGTACTTCGGTACTAGTGTGAGTTTACAGGCTCACCGTGACGGTTACTTGTGTGTGTGTACTCATGGTCTTTCCCCTTTTCCCTTGGACATGAGTTAGGACTTTGTTAGAACCTTGTAAAGCCGAGAGGACTTTAAGATAGGGAACTCACTGAGATTTGATGTATCTCACCCCACTGTTGTTGTTTACATCACAGGTTCTGCAGGTTTGGCGAAGGGTAAGGACAAGGTTATTTGACTTTCCTTACGGATCGTGGTTTTGTGATGGCATGGCTTCCGCTATGGCGTTATGTTTTGAGATCATTGTTTTGATCTAGTTCTTAGTTTTTATCATTTTGGAACATCTTGTATATGTAATGCCTTAGACTTTTAGTTCTTTTGTATTAGAGGCATTTATATATATAATGTGTTAACTAGGAACTTATTATGTTTCAGTACCAAAAGTGAAACTCATGTATAATATATGATTTGATGCATGTATTATTATATGGTCTTTACATTTTTGCTGCATCTCTAGAAGAAACATCAAAGTCGTTTTGTAACACACCGCCTTCGGAATATGAAATCATTGACCAGGTTAGAATGACAAGTTTCATTTCAAAACTAAATATTTAACACATTTCATCAATTATAAAAGATGTTTATAGAATAGTTTCTTTTCATAGGGACGTGAGATTTTCTATAGGATGATAATAATAGGATTTGAGGATACTTATGTTTCAAGTCCTGGTTCCATGTCAAAAATATGGAAAAGACTATTTTGTATGTAGTGGTCTTGTTTCAATGTTGGTGCCTGTGACTGTCTATCCTGGAAAGGACTATTTTGTTCATACTGATTCAAACTGTTGTAAATATCATATATGCAAACTGATATATGTTACTAATTTAACCAAGTGATTTAAATTATTGTAAATGTGAAAGAATATAAACTTAATCTTAAATCTATATAGTTAGTGACCATTTGCTATATTGAGAGGAATTAATTTTTTTTTCTTCAATTGCATGCATTTTTTAATAGGTAAAATCCATATTTTTAAATGTTAAATTTTTCATTTCTTCATTCATCTTATAGGTTGCTCTTTTTCATTTTTAAGATTATATGATCATTATTCATTTATAATTAAATCATTCATTTCAAATTTACATGTATTTAAATACAATTTATATAATATCAAATAAATTTACTCGTGCGGGAGCACGAGTATTTTACTAGTTAATATAAATAAGGAAAAATATTGGGAGCAAGAATCATCGTGTGGTAGAAATAGACATTGTAAGGAAATTGTTTGAAAAATCCAAAAATTACTTTAATAAGTTGTAAACGAAATTAAATTTGGAGAGAATTGTCAGGAAAAAAAACAAGTTCTTTGTATTGTTGTCATTGTTATTGAATTTTTATTTTTTTTAAAAATGTAATTGTTAAACGAGAATTTCACCTACCCTCGCGTTATATTTGGTACTCCACAATATATGTGCTTTTACCGTTATACTCTTGTCTAAAGTTACTGGTTTTTCATAAAGTATGAGTATGTATCGGAAATTTCGAAACTACATTGGAAATTTAGTAAAAATTTACAAAAACATCAGAAGTTTTTGTTTTCTATGAAAAAATATTAGTGATTTGAAATTTCTAGTATAGAGTCGGATTGTCTTGTCGGAATTTTTGAAAAATCCGGTATATACCCAAAAGTTTAAGAAAATGTGGAAAATTCGGTAGATAATGAGGTATTGAATTTATTCTTGCAATAAATTTGTCAAAAAAACTACCCGATAAAATAACTACCCAATAAAATATATACATAAAATGAAAAATAAGCTACATATAGGAATGCATAACAAATTACGATGACTTCATAAATTAGTTTTCCTAGTGCCTAAAGCGTCCCACATATGCTGCTTCTCATGCTCATGCATCTTTAGTACAATTCTGTCTCCAACGCTCAATGCTTATGTTTAATGGACAATCAGGTTTTAACTTTACCTGAACCCAATGATTGTTGTTGACAAAACTAGTAACATTAATTTTATGCCTACTCGTATACATAAGTGGAGATACGACAAGGGGGAACATCTGATGTTAAGTCTCTTAGACATAGAGACAAATATTACAGTGTATCTACAAGAAATAGGGTAACCAATATCAAGAATCATCATCCATTTATCGATACCCTGCACACCCAAGGTAGCTACTCGCAACACACTCTTAACCGTATAGACCGTGTCATAAAACAAATTGGATTACAATTGAGGTTGTTAATGAACTTGAGTATCTATTTGTGGCCGAAACAAAGACCATGGCTCTTCACCCACCAAGTATCTATTTGAATACATGATGTTGTTCCATAGATCCATCACATATTCTTGTCTTTCGTATTTAACATACTCCTTACACTTCATACTAACGTTTTCTGAAATATTGAATGAACACAACATATGAGTTGAACTTGAAAACACAATTTTTATCATTCATCAGCGCAAGTTCCCGTTCTGTCACCACAATCTTTGATAGAAAGTTCTTAAAAGAGAACAACTTTTTGAGCATCTTTTTGCCCATCTGAATTTCACCTCCCTTTCATGTTCCAAATAGGCAAACCCAACTGAAAATGTCAACTTCGTTGACGTAATACCAACAATCTCAAGTAGTTAGTACTTGCAGGATGACGATGCACAGTCAATAATTAACATTGATCAACAATCAAATAAATCAAAATCTGCATTTTTAAAGTAGTGGTAGAAATTACCTATTTTTTTTGTATGTGCAATCCAAAATCAACACTAAATGAAACATATTCAACAACTTCACTGATTTAGGATGTGTCCAAAAGATATCAAAAATAACATTTGATTCGTCCCTATTTCTAGTCCAGCACATGTATTTCTCTCCATGAATAAGGCTCAACAACATTTTCATTTATGTCAAAGGACCTCTCTTGCTCGACAAATTCACTTATGTTTTGGTTTTCTCTTCTTCTTCCTTCTCTTTTCTTTTTATTTTTGGTTGATGAAGATCTTAAATATCATGGAACTTCTTTGAAGTTCTTGATTAATATGAGACCATTACTCTTTTTCTTTTAGTGTGGCAAGTTTTAGGAGAGTTACTTATATGTCACTTCTCTTGCTTGTATTAGCACAAATATTGTTATTGACTGGCCTCCCATGGTATGATCTTTTTATAGGTTGTGCTTTAATTGCTTAACATAGTGCTACATTGGTCCCGAATCGGAAATCAAGTCATTTTTGTATTTGAGATTGTCAGCCTCCTACTCTACATAGTGTGGTGTAAAATAGATTGTCTCTTTGTTATTTAAGAGAATTAGTGATATACTTGTTGATTTTATCTAAATTGGAGCCCTTCTCTAAATGATGTACAAATTCATGTTTTCATGCTTATGGATGACTAGTCCAATATTCTCCGAAAACTGACAAAATGTTCTTCATCACTAACACAAATATATTAACTATATTGTTGCACTAACTTTACGTTGTGTCATTTAATTCTTGCTCTTTATTTCTTGTCATTTATTTTAGGCTTTTACTTTTAGCATTTCATATCATTTTATCATCTTGCTTTTCTTTTTGTCCACTTGGAAGTATGTTTATGCTTATGCTCTTTTTGTTTAGTCCATTCGAATTTTCTCTTAAGACATTAATAAATATCAAAACACTTAAAAAACTTGGCTCTCTTGATCTCGGACTGTTGTGATCTTGTGTTTAGACTTGGACCTTGTACTTAGAAGTAGGGATTTTGACCCTTGCTTGGAAGTTAATACCTTGAATCCTAAAATGCATCTAGTACCTTTGGCTTAAAGGTTCTCTTGAAGACCTATCTTGGTTATTATGATTTTTGTCTGATGCTTGGATTTCCATTTGATTATTTGGCTTGTTTGAGGCTTAAATCCAAAGGGGAGAATTCTTGATTGACTTATGTCATGGGGCTCGCTAGCTTCTTTTGGTTAGATCTTTCTTTGTCCTTAGCTTTTATTTTATGCAATAGGATAGTCACTTCATCTCCTCCCATTCTTTAATTTTCAAAATCTTCTTCCTTTTTTCAAAACCTTCTTATTTTCAAACTATAACCTCTTTCATAAATAAAACCATGACTTTGTCAAGTACATTTTCAAAACCTTTTCTTTAATAAATGCTAAGATATCTTAAGCATACTTTGACAATTTCAAAAGACTAAAAACTACAAAAATCCATTCAAATCATTTTGTGCCTTTGTGCACCTTTTCTTTTAAAACTTTTCATAAAGTTTAGGTACATGAGTCATTTTCATAGTTGAGATGTAATTCTCCTATTCCCTATAGTATTAAAGATGTTGACATTTTCCACTTAGATGTTGAGTGATAGACTTGTTAATTTGTATCCAAGCAAAAATCCTCCATCTTAAGATGATGCAAATGCTGTTTTCTTATACTTGTGGGTGACTAGTTGTAGTTTTCTCCTTAAGATGATGCAAATGTTGTCTTTTCATTTTAAAATGAACCAAACATATCCAATTTTGTTATTTTTACCACGAACTACGAGGTTTTGATCCTATATTGCAATTTGTGGGTACGTAGGCATGAGGCTCAAGAAGTCTTTCCAAGCACAAAAATCTTAAAAGCCATTTCTTTTCACATCTCCCCTATCTCATTTCAAGAAAACCTTTCAAAGAGGTTCCTATAGAGTACTATAGACATTTTGGGTGATAATACCTTCCCATTACGTAACCAACCCCCTTACCCCGTTTCTATTTATTTGTTCTTGTTTAGAACTTCATTAGGTTTGTTAGCTCTTTTCCCTTTCATTTGGATAAAATAAACGTGTAGTGGCGACCCTTATTTTATGAGTTAAGTTAATCAATAGCTTATACTCACAATTTTTACTGCTACAATCCCGGTAAAGCTAATGTCGGGGATGATGCCTTAAGTCGGAAGTCTTTGCATATGTCTGCTAAGATATTTAGAGAGTTAGATTTGATTGAGCAGTTTAGAGACTTGATTTTGGTCTCTGAGCTAACCTTGCAGAGTGTGATGTTGGGTATGTTGAAGTTCAACAATTATTTCTTAATAATATTAAAGAGACAGAAGTTGGTGGACTTGATTGTTGGAAGTAATTAAACCGAGGATAATGATTTTAGATTTGATGGGCAAGGTGTACTGAGATTTCGAGACATAATCTGTATTTCTGATGATTCTGAGTTGAAGAAGATGATATTGGATGAAAGTCAAAGGAGTAGCATGAGTATCCACCTAGGAGCTACAAATATGTACCAGGATTTGAAGAAGATATTTTGGTGGCCTGGATTGAAATGTGATTTGCTCAAATTGTGGTTGCCTGGTTGACATGTCAGAAGTCGAAAGTTAAACATCAAAAACCTGCAGGGTTGATGCAACCTTTGGATATTCCAGAGTGGAAATTAGATAGCATTTCGATGGATTTTGTAACTAGGTTTCTGAATACTCCAAGAGGGCATGATGCAATTTGGGTTGTTGTTGATAGACTGGCAAAGTTGGCGCATTTTATTCCGATTAACATCAGTTTTTCTTTGCAGAGGTTGGCAGAGATTTATATTCAAGTGATTGTGATGTTGCATGGAGTTCCGTTGAGTATTATGTCAGATAGAGATCTGTGGTTCACTTCCAGATTTTTGGAGAGTTTGCAGGAGGCTTTGGGTTCGAAGGTGAGGTTGAGTTCTGCTTATCATCCGTAGACAAATTGTCAGACGAAAACGACTATTCAAGCATTGGATGATTTGTTGAGAGATTGTGTTCTTGAACAATGAGGTGCTTGGGATAATTATTTACTACTGATTCAGTTCACTTATAATAACGATTTTAATTCTAGTCTTGGAATGACGCCTTTTTAATCTTTGTATGGTCGGAGGTGTAGGACACCTTTGTGTTGGCATGTATCTGGTGAGAGTGTAGTGCTTGGGCCTGAGATTGTCTAAAAACTAACTAATAAGGTGAAGCAGATTCATGAGAAGATAAAAGCATCGCAGAATAGGAATAAGAGTTACCATGATAAGAGAAGGAAGGATCTTGAGTTTCAAGAGGGAGACCATGTATTCTTGAGAGTCACTCTGGTCACCGGTGTTGGGCGTTCCTTGAATTCCATGAAGCTTACTCATCGATTCATTGGTTCGTATTAGATATCAGAGAGGGCTGGAGTTGTTTCTTATAGAGTGGCGTCACCACCAAATTTGTCGAATTTTCATGATGTGTTCCATGTTTCACAGCTTCAGAAGTATGTTACGGATCCCTCACATGTGACTCTGATAGATGATGTACAGGTGAGGGATAACCTTATAGTTGAGGCTTTATCTAAAAACATTGATGACCGGGAGTCGCATCCGAAGTTGTTCGCATCAGGTAAATTATCGAGGAAGGAAATATTCTAAGTGGGGGAGAGTTATGACGCCCCTGATTTATTTTAAATTATTTTTCGTAAATTAATCATGTGATGTTGTGTAAGTATATGTGAGATTGGTATTTTGGTGTCTTTGAGATACCCTTGGTGTGGGGTAGTGGCCTTAAGAATAAAGTTAAGGTGTTAGGGGTGTGTGAGCAATAGAGTAGAATTTGGTGGTGTTGTGAGTGGAACTAATTAATTATATTAGCTACTATTTATTTAATAAATTAGTATTAGGTGAATATTATTTAAATAAATATTTAGTATTATTATTGTTATTATTTTAATTAAAATTGGGCTACTAATAATAATAATAATAATAATAATAATAATAATATTAATATTAATAATAATAATAATAATAATAATAATAATAATAGAAAATGGGTTTTGAGGGGAAAAACTGATAGATCATGAAAAACAGAGAAAAGAGAAGAGAAGAGGCTAGGGCACAAGGAGAAGAGGAGATCACCATTGCTAGAGGTAGAAGAGAATATTTCAAGAAATCTAAGGTAAGGGTGAATTTCCTATTATCTAAGGAATTGTATAATGATGGTGGGTAGATTATGTTTTTGCTTAATATGTTATTTTCTTCTCTCTATGTTATGATCATTGTTGTGATTTTGTATTTGTTGGATTGAATGATTGATTGATGAACTATGGGTTGTATGATGATGTTGTGCTTGATGTCTGATTGGTGTAACTGTTGTGTTGTAGCTGTTGGAATTATGCATTTGATCGAATTGTATGATGGTAGATGTTGTTGTTGATGGTTGTTGCTAGTCAGAGTCAGAACTTAAGTTATGAGTATTTTTATGAAAAGAGTTAAAACCTTGATGTTAAAAAGTGATTTACATTTGGAAAAGCAGCAGAAAAGTGCTTTTGTTGCACGTGTAATCGGTTACCAGGAAAGGGTAAGCGGTTACAATGTTGTTAAAAAGCATTTTTGGGAAATTTTGTGAGGGTGTCATCGGTTACCTGGAATATGGTAACCGGTTACACTGTGTGTGTTTTCCGTGACAGTGGGTGGTTACAAGGGGTGTAACCGGATACTCTGGGATCAATTTTTGAAAAACTTCTAAAATTCATAACTTCAGTTCTGGGTGTCCAATTCGGGTGCCGTTCAAAGCGTTAGGAAGCTGACGTGACGAACTTTATTCTAAAATTTGTTTCAGTACCTGAAAATGAATATTTTGGTGTATGGTGGTGTTAAATGCATTATAGTGTTTATGTTGTGGTATGACATAATCTTAAATGCATTGTTGTAGTTGGCTATATTGTATGTTGATGTTGTCGAACTATTATAGCGTGTGTTTGGTGCATGGTGGCTAGTATTGGCGAAGTACATTGACTATGATGGTGACGGTCATTGTGCATGGTGTTGTTCTTGCATGTTTTATGTTGCATGCATTCATGGTGTTAGACGGTGGTCCGTTTATGGTGAGCCTCAATCCTAGGTAGTGGGGATTGGGTGTGAGTTGCTGATTTCAGAGGTGATGGAATCCGTTAAGCGTTATCAGAGGTGATGGTAACAAATTGGTGGGTCCTGATCCTAGATGGGGATCGAAGCGGTGAACTTGAGAGTTCACGTATCTGTACCACATGCATTGTGTCATGTTGTGAGTCTTATTGCATTGCATATTGGTTAAGTTGTTATTATGTTTGGATGGTTGTTGTGTTGATTGTGCGGAAGTATGTTGTGGAATGGGTGATGTGCATGTAACAATCTGATGGTTACTTATTATCATGCTTTCCTTTATATAATTGTGATATCTCATCCCTTCTGTTTGAATGTTGCATTTACATGGGCATCATACAAATAATGTGCAATAGAGCGTGGATATGATTAGAAGATAGAGTCTTCCTTTTATTTTAGAGTCGGTGTCTGCTCTAATGTGTAAAATGGGGGGTTGGCGTTTGTGTGTCTATTTCCGTTGGGGAGAACTAAGTTATCTCTTATGTTGAGTTTTAGTCATAATTATATTATTTTATAGTCATATTTTGAATAATTATTTGATGTTGATGTTTCCGTTGCTTAGTAATAAAGTTGAAGTTCAGACTTGGTGAATGTTTCATTGTTATTATTATTACTGTGAATAATTTTTAAAGGTGACAAGTGTTGCATATCACAAAGTATAAGCAGGTTTTGTGGAACTGTAGCATCCTAAATGTTTTTGTGTTGAATTTACTATGATGTTTTAATTAAACTATGCGAGGAATATTTAGGGTGTTACAACATATAAAGAATTGGGGGATTCAATACACAACCTGACCGCTTTCATAATTCTGTTTAAAAACTCTTATTTTGTTTTTTGCATTACAAACTGGAAAAAAAACCATTTATTGTTTCCTTTAAATTTCACAAATATTGTCTTGTTTAAACACAGTTCCTGTGGATTCGATCTTTTATTTCTTTGACATTATCGGTACACTTGTCGAGAAGTCATCAAGCCTTTGGTATGAAGGCTTTCTATGATTCAACCATCCTTTTTCTTGTTGACTCCAACCAGTCGAATTATTGTAGTCTCCTCTTCATTTATTTTCGAACCACTTCCCTTTACCTTTCTTTCCTTTTACTGATTTCTCCTGCAAAGCCACGTCACTTTTCGACTTGCTAGCAGTTCTTTCGGATATTTTTTGTTCATGAGATTCAAGCATCCCTTAAAGCTCTTCCATTGTCAATGTTTGCATATCTTTGGACAATTTTATACCTACTACCACGTTGTCAAACTTTGGTGACAATGACCTCTAGATCTTTACAACAACTAATCTTGTTGTCAATACTTCTCCACATACCTTGATTTGATTCACCGGTTTTGTGACCTTAGTGAAAAATTCTGTTATATGCTTTCATTGTCTTCCAGTTGAAGCAATTCATACATTCTTTTGTGAGTTAGTAACCTCACATTTTCAACTTTTCTGTGCCTCTAAATGATTTCTCCAATATCCCTCATGCTTCTTTCACTGATTCTACATCATTGACCTTTTCAAAATTGTATGGATTAACACAATGATGAATTATAAAGAGAGATTTATAATCTTTCTTCTTCAATTCTTTGTATGCAATTTTTTTTTTGATCTGACGTATTTTCTGCTAGTGGTGTTACTCTTTCCTTCACAAGATCCCAAAGATCTTGACAACAAAAAAAAACCTTCATCTGTATACACCAATTCTCATAATTCAATCCCTTCAGAATTGGGGGACTCATCGAAAATTGTCCATTTGGATGATTTATCGCCGTTCTCACTGTGTTTTTCTTCCCACGAATCGCTCAACCAGTGCTCTAGATACTAGATGTTGGAATTAAACCCAATAATTTAAGTAATTCCGAATCAATATTGATGAGCAAGATTCAATCAACCGATTGAATTTTCTTCTTGTTCTTCACTCTTCACTCAAGTGAATCAATCACACCTCGATTGCAAGATGATTCTGCTGCACAACAACAATGGAGAAGAAGAGAACAAAACTGAATTGGAAAGAAAGTAAATGAGGGATTCAATACAAAATAGGGGAAGAAGAAGAAAATTTTTTGCAGAGTAGCTATCTTCTCTCAAAACTGCAATTTTATTTAAGTGAATTACATTATAATAATAGGGGTTACTCCCTATTTATAAGTTGAGCTTTCTTGCTCCCTAAGCAAAACCCAAAAACCTAATTTTTCAAATACTACAAAATTAGGCTCAAATACAAAATCCATGTTGAGACTACTCCTCCAACACTTCGATAATAAAACAATTTCGACACACACTAAACTATTAGACAACTTTCTTGTCCCTGTCGAACAACCTTTCTTCGACACAAGGAATTACAATTAAACAGAATCATGGTATGGTAGAAATAGATTTTGTAACGGAGCTGTTTGAAGAATCTAAAAAGTACAACAACAAATTGCAAAAGAAATTAAACTTTAAGAGAATTAACAGAAAACATAAACTTGTATTGAAAATAAGTAATTGTTGAACTTGTATTTGTCATTGTTATGTCATTGTTGTTAAACTTGTATTTTATTATCAAAAGTAATTGTTGAACCATTATTTCAGAAGATTTAATGAAATCCAGTATTAGGAACTAATTGACCCAGGGAAGACTACTTAGAGAGAGAAACTTTCACTTCTCTCTAGAAACCAGGTTTCCCACCCTTTCGTCTTCAACCTTGAAATTCTGGTATTAGACGTGTGATGTTAAGTGCGATGTTACAACAACACACTCTCCACAATGAACAAATAGAACAGCAGAATAACACACAAAATTGTTCACCCAGTTCGGTCTAACTACCTACGTCTGGGGGCTACCAAGCCAGGGATGAAATTCACTACTTGTAGAATTAAATTACAGACTCAACAACCCAGTTGACAATCTCCTAATATTAATTCCTACTAGTGACTTTCTACCTAAGAAACCACTTAGATATGAGAACACTACTCAATCTCTAAAACACTTCAAAGATCACACACTTTGAAAAACTCAACTTGATTCTGCTTCACAGCTTTGATCAAGAACAACTCAAAACACAATACCAATTCACACTCGAATGGCTTACAAATTACACACGAAGACACAAACGACACTCAGTCTTTAGCTCACTTTCTTCATTATTTTTCCTTTATTACAGATGCGCTTTATATAACTATCTGAATTGGGCTTGGACCTGCTACAATATCTGAATTGATTTGTTATTTAAAACTGAATCTTCAAAACAGATTTTCTCCTAAAATCTTTTCAAATCTTCAACCTTTTAAATCTCCTACAAATCTGCACCAGATCTCCTATACAACAGAGAATATCTATCCCAAGATATTCGCATCCAATGAGATTAACAGCTCTCCACAATTCCAGCTAACACACAAACCCTAACAACATCACAAACCTGATGTTATTAATTTTGCAGATCTAATGTCACAACATCGCATGTGACAACAGACATCCAACTTGAGCAACTTAAACACTTAACACAGCCCAGTGTTAAGACTCAATGTTGTGACATCACCCATATGACATCAAACATTGAATAACCTTTGTTTTACCAAAATTCCAGCCAATCCAAGAAACTAACAATCTCCCCCTTTGGCTAATTTTGGCTAAAACAATCTCTGCACCTTCAGAGACTTCAGCAGCGGAATAAACTTAAAGAATTTTGAAACTCTAAGCAGCAGCATCAATAAACTTCAATACATACAGACTTCACTTCACACAAAACTCTGCTGCATCACCATCTTTACCAGCTACAATCTCCAAACAGCTGCACATATATCAACATTAGCAGCAATGAGCACTCCCCCTCAATGCAAAAACCAGCATAGCAGCTGTTCAGATCAGCAATTCCCCCCCCCCCTTAATATCTGCACTTCTGCATCACATCAGCAATTTCTCCCCCTTAATATCTGAACTTCTGCATCACATCAGCAATTAGCTACATCCTCAGCAGCAACAACCATCAACTTAGACTAGACTATTTGACCACTCCAACTCCTTGGCTATTTCTCCCCCTTTTTAGCCACAATTTGACAAGCCCCATCAAGTAACTCTAACTACAGTTAGTACTACCCTAGCTCTCATTGTTAGCCTCACAGTTAGCATAACAAATCATAGAACAAAAACATAAAGGGTGCATATTCTTGCATAATATTCAAATTACAACCCAAGCGCAACAGTGCAGAAACAAAGACAACATAAATAAAACTAAAACTACTATCTAAGAAAAACAGTAAAAGCTTTAATCATCTGAGTTGAGATCATCATCATCTTCTTTATCTTCTTTTGAGCAATCCACATTGTCCTTATCAGATTCATCATTTTCTTCATCGGCATTTTCAACAGAAACATCATCCTTACTTATATTGATTGCTTCACCTTCTTTTTCTACCAGTCTCAGAGTCATGATAAGTCTTTCAAATTTCTGTTTCCTTTCAGTACTAACTCTGATGACTTCATCTAACTCCTTGCAAGCCTCCTCCAATTCTGAAATCAACCTAGTCTTGGCAGGTGACTGTTGTGATGTTGAAGCAGCTGTCTTGACAATGTCAGGAACATGTTTCCCTTCAAACAACTTGTAATGGATTGACAAGGCAGACTCCCTTTTGCAAACAACATCCGAATACTATAGAATACCAGGATGCTGAGACAAGATAATCCCACAGATAAGAGAGGGAAAGGCAATAGGCATCTTCACAGCATTTGTAGCAGCATGCTTAATAGTCTGATCATAGATGTAGGAGCCATAATCAAATCTTTGCTTTGTCCCAATAGCATAAATTATCTTCCCCAATCCAACAGAAATAGTGGTCTTGTGATTAGTAGGAACCCAGTTGGCAGCACCTATTCTGTGCAGAATAGCATATTTGACACTTAACAAACTGGCTGACAACTTTCCTTTTAAGGGCCAAACTTTCACTTGACCTGCTGTGATTTCTTTGCACACAGTATTGTCAGTCTCTTCCACCTCTACATACTCTTTCCCTTTTCTTCCTAAGTACGTATTAATAATCTCAGGAGAAAAATTAACACACTGACCTCTAACATATACCTTTCTAAAATCCACACTTCTGTTGTCATTAATAGCCATAGGAATGTTTACTACAAATTCCTTGACTAACCAGTCATAACACTTGGACAATCCAGAAACAGTCTTCATTAGCCCAGCAACTTTAATCAATTCTACAACTTCCTTAATTTTCAAAGCATCTCCACCAAGTTCTCTTTCTAGTGCCAGTCTTCTTTGACAGACAAATTTCCACAAGGGTGCACGGCTAGCATAGTGGAATGAAATGTTGTCAACTGGAACATCAGGAATCTTGTCAGCAATTTTCTTCAATATTGACCTTCTAACAGGAGTGATGTCTTGAACATCGTCCTCAACATCAAACTCAGATTCTGAATCTTCCCTCAGCTTCCTCTTTTTGGAATTTACAGCAACTTTGCTCCAAGTCTTAGTAGGACCCACCACAGTTGACTTCTTATTTTTGTTCTCAGGTCTCTCCTTAGGTGAAGAATCTGTAGACTTCCCTATTCTAGACCTTATTCTCTTGGCAATATCAGGAACAGCTTTATCGATAACTTCATTATCTGAAAGGTCAATCACATCCACCTTATCAGCATTCTTCTTTTCTCTGGGGCTAGCATCAACATCCCTAGCAGGTGATGTTCTGACATTAGGTTCAACATCAACTTTCTCTTCTACATGAGCATCTTCAACTTCAGTTTCGACTTCTGCATCTTCAATGACTGAAACAGCCAATCTGTGAAGATTGGTTTCAGTATGCTGCATGTCTTCCTTTTCAGCAGGCATTTGTCTAAGAGGTATAGATATTCCTTTCACCGAAAAACCCTTATCCAAAATTTTTGTGGTAATCTGATTGAGACTTTCATCAACATCAACTATTTCCTCAACAGCTTGAGAAGAATGAGTGGTAGTCTCAGGAACAGAGAGGTCTCCGAACAAAATGCTAGTCACAAATGCTCTGCTACTGCTATCATCAATTTTCTTAGCAGTCGATTGATTAGAAGAAGAGTTACCTGTTGAAGCCCTCCTTGGTTGAAACTTCTCAGGTCTGCTCTCAGAAGCAGGCACTACCATAGATAGAGGAGTTATATTCAAAGCTTCATCCACAGAGCCTTTGCTCGTCAAAACCCTAGATTTTTTATGAGTGGAACTGTTGGATTCAGACTTTTTAGATGAAGAAGACACTTGTTTCGACATTGTTCCTGTATGGCAACTGATGATTAGAGAGGGGTTGAGATTTCTTTTCTTAGAGGAGAAGATGTCCAGATGAAGATAGTTGTGGTGTGTGAAATCAATGATAGGAAATGAAAGTCTAAGGTATGGCGCCTGAATTTGTGTATCCCTTAAAGGCCAATCAATGATTTTCTCCCTCCAATTTAATTTTCATTTTAAAAATTTAAAAGGATTCACATTAAGAGTACTTAACCCTAGCAGACTTTCACACTTGTTGTCACACTCTGATGTTACAACATCAATCTTACCATCACCAGACAAACTGTCCACTTGAGGTACCCATTGATAGCAGTTATCTCTGGATCTTATTCTCTTCATCAAAACCTCATTCTGCTCATTTGTCACCACACACCCATCTTTGGTGTAGCTGACCTTATAACCATCATCACAGAGCTAACTTATGCTAATTAGATTAGCACTCAACCCTTTGACAAGAAGTACATTGTCAAGACTAGGTTCCTTATGACACTTCACTTTTCCAACACCTTGTACCACTCCTTTCTCTCCGTTTCCAAAAGTAACATCACTTGAGGAGCAAGGGTTGACATCCACCAATTTGTTTTTGAAACCAGTCATGTGCTTTGAACAGCCACTGTCAAAATACCATGCATCCATGGCAAAATGTCCACCTGAGGTATGAGCCAATAGACATGTGACCTGAGCTTTAGGAACCCACTGTTTCACCACCTTGGGCCTGACCTCCTTCTGTCTAGGTTGATGAGCAAAATTTGGATAACCATGAAGCTTGAAGCGAGAGGACTGCATATGTCCGAACCTGCGACAATAGAAGCATCTAACTCTACCATCTCTGAAGTGGTTATATCTTCTCCCATTATAATGATATTGTTGTGGCTCCCACCTATAATGTTGTCTCCTTCTACCATAGTTGGCTTGTCTTCTATTGTGCGGTTGTCTTCTCCTGTACTGAGGATGTTGTCTCCTAGGCTGTCTCCTATGGTGATGAGGCTTCCTTCTTCCATAGTAATGAGGCACAGCATTATTGTATCCATATCCATATCCATACCAGTTTCCCTGATGTTGAGCCAACTGATGAGACATGTCTTGTTTGAACCTGGCAGCTTGTATGCTCTTGTGATATTGGGGAGGCATATACTGACTAGCTCCTTGAGGCTGCACCTTCCTCTGATGAGTACTATTTTTCTTCTCACCATTGTGTGGCTGTGAATGAGCAACCTTCTCAGGGTTAGGATCCTGTCTCTTTGTTTGATGTTGAGACATTGGTTGGGACACCTCCTTCTTTGTTCCTAAAGTGCTTGCTTCTGTAGAACCCTTTTCCTCAACCACATATCCTATACCTGATTTATCTCCAGCAGCTTTCTCTGATTGAAGAATCTGATCAAGAGCAGCTGTACCACTGTTCAGCATCCTAACAGATTTGGTCATATGATCAAGATGAGCTTTGACACATAAGACTTCACTTTCTAGACCAGCTTTAGCAGTTTCAAGCTGAGTGATCTGTCTCTTTTGGCTCTTGTTTTCTTGACAGATCTCAGCACTTTTCAGACAAAGCTCTTTATAAGTGGATGCTAACTCCTCAAAGGTTATTTCTCCATCACTTGACTCATCATCAGAAACAATAGTTCCTGTCAAAGCTCTAATATGCTTTGCTGACTCACTTTCACTTTCACTATCAGAGTCAGACCAGGAGACTGTCATGCCCTTCTTCTACTTCTTCAAGAATGTGGGACATTCTTTCTTGACATGTCCATAACCTTCACATTCAAAGCACTGAACACCCTTGTCTTGAGTAGTCTTCTCTTCATCCTTCTCTTTAGACTTACTGATGTCAGAAGAGGTGTTCTTGACATTAGGCCTAGAGTAAGTGTTCATCCTCTTGAACACTTTGTTGAATTGCCTTCCCAACATAGCTATGGCCTGAGATAAATCCTCCTGGGATTCAGTACTCTTCCCTTTCTCTTCTTGAGCATTTGAAACCAAGACTATACTTTTCGGCTTCTTTTCAGGTTCTTCCTCATTCAACCCAAGCTCAAAGGTTTGAAGAGATCCAATGAGCTCATCAACCCTCATCTGGCTGATGTCTTGTGCTTCGTCAATGGCAGTCACCTTCATCTTGTATCTCTTAGGAAGGGACCTAAGGATCTTCCTTACAAGCTTTTCTTCTGTCATTTTTTCTCCAAGAGCACTAGACGCATTAGCCAGCTCAAGAACACTCATGTGGAAGTCATGAATAGTCTCATCTTCTTTCATCTTCAGGCTTTCAAACTTAGATGTTAGAAGTTGAAGTCTCGACATCTTAACTCTAGAGGTACCTTCATGAGTAGCCTTCAAAATATCCCATGCAACCTTAGCAGCTTCACATGAGTTGATCAACCTGAATATGTTCTTGTCAACTCCATTGAAGATAGCATTTATGGCTTTTGAATTTCCAAGGGCAAGCTCATCTTCTTCCTTGGTCCATTCTTCTTCAGGTTTTAGCTTTGAGGTACCTTCTTTATCTTTTCCAGCATCATCTTTCTCACACACAACAGGTGCTTTCCATTCTTTAATTATAGCCTTCCAAGCCCTGCTGTCCAAGGATTTCAAAAACGTGATCATCCTTGGCTTCCAATAATCATAATTCGAGCCATCCAAAATAGGGGGTTTGTTGACAAATCCTCCAATTTCTTTGTCCATCTTTACACCAGAAAGTAACTTCCCTAGATCTCACCCAGAGACAGACAGGATGCCTACTCTGATACCAATTGAAATTTTGGTATCAGACGTGTGATGTTAAGTGCGATGTTACAACAACACACTCTGCACAATGAACAAATAGAACAGCAGAATAACACACAAAATTATTCACCCAGTTCGCTCTAACTACCTACGTCTGGGGGCTACCAAGCCAGGGATGAAATTCACTACTTGTAGAATTAAATTACATACTCAACAACCCAGTTGACAATCTCCTAATCTTAATTCCTACTAGTGACTTTCTACCTAAGAAACCACTTAGATATAAGAACACTACTCAATCCCTAAAACACTTCAAAGATCACACACTTTGAAAAACTCAACTTGATTCTACTTCACAGCTTTGATCAAGAACAACTCAAAAAACAATACCAATTCACACTCGAATGGCTTACAAATTACACACGAAGACACAAACAACACTCAGTCTTTAGCTCACTTTCTTCGTTATTTTTCCTTCATTACAGATGCGCTTTATATAGCTATCTGAATTGGGCTTGGACCTGCTACAATATCTGACTTGATTTGTTATTTAAAACTGAATCTTCAAAACAGATTTTCTCCTAAAATCTTTTCAAATCTTCAACCTTTTAAATCTCCTACAAATCTGCACCAGATCTCCTATGCAACAGAGAATATCTATCCCAAGATATTCGTATCCAATGAGATTAACAGCTCTCCACAATTCCAGCTAGCACCCAAACCCTAACAACATCACAAACCTGATGTTATTAATTCTGCAGATCTAATGTCACAACATCGCATGTGACAATAGACATCCAACTTGAGCAACTTAAACACTTAACACAGCCCAATGTTAAGACTCAATGTTGTGACATCACCCATATGACATCAAACATTTAACAACCTTTATTTTACCAAAATTCCAGCCAATCCAAGAAACTAACAAACCTATCACTCTCAGTTCTCTTTATCTCAACATCTCATTATGTATCAGGTGCACTAGCAGTGGCACATTTCTGGTCTTTTTTCGCTACTAGATTCGTCAGATTCTGGTACACCCTGTAACAATTTAAGCTTTGTTGGATTTGGTTTAAAGTCCTAATCTTCGGATTAGGGACCTTCCTTCCTCAAGGTTTTCTGGTTGTTTCAGTGTGTGCTAGGGTCTGGTCGAATAGGGTAGTTCTTGTGGTTCATTTCGAAATGGGCCACCATGTTCAGAGCAAAGGCGATTAGGAATATGTTAAGAATAGGCGTACCAATAGATCTGTAAACCCCATTAGATCTATTTGGAAGGCATCTGATGGTAAAGGGTTATGGAAAGACTTAGAGGAAGCTTCATCTTTCTATTTCACAGAATTTCCAAATTCGTACGATGCGAGGCGAATGTTCGAAGTGTTCAAAGAAGAGGGGTTAGTGCTCAAGGTTTTCATTCCAGCTAGATTAGATATGAGAGGCAGAAGGTTTGGTGTCGTGAGATTTAAGAAGGTGTGGGACGAACATCTTTTTGCCATTAAACTTGACAACATTGTCATTAATGGCAGAAAGATATTTGCAAATACACCTAGATTCCAAAGGATCGGGGGTGATCGTAGAAGGGATGAGCAGACAAATAAAGGGGAGAAAAATAACCTCAACACTAATAATACGACCGACAAAGTTTACAAGCGTGCAGGATACATTCAGGGCAATAGAACTTATGCTGAAGTTTCTTCTGGAGTACATATCAAGAAGGTTTCTAATCAGGTGTTGTTGGGTGAGAAACCAAATTTCACCCATCTAATGTTCAACCTAAAAGAGGAGGAATTGGAGAGATTCGAACAGGCTTTTGTTGGAGTTGTTGAGAGGCCAGGTTCCTCTTACGAGTTTCTAGAAGCACGCATAAAGAGGGATTCTTCAGAATCAAAGCCACCCCATTAGGCGCCAATTTGGTGTTGTTAGAGGAAGAAACAGTGGGGGATATTAAGAAACTGATAGAGGAGGAAGTGGAATGGTTCGACAGTTGGTTCTCTGATGTCCACCTGTGGTCCCCGGTGGATGTGGATGAGGAAAGAATGATTTGGGTGAACATTTTTGGTTTACCTTGCCATGTGTGGAATGAAAGTTTCTTTAAATTTCTGGCAAACAGAATTGGTTCTTTTATCAAGGCGGATGAGGAAACCCAAAAGCATTTGAAACTGGATGTGGCTCGCATTCTTATTAGAACTAAGTTCGCAATGAATTTAAGTGAGGTTTTCAACATAGAGGTCAACAATCACACCTTCAGAATAAAAGTTGTGGAAACGACATTCGATGGTTACAACAGTAAGTCATGCCCATTCAGAGCTTCGTCGGAGGTGGAGAGCTCGGAGGTGGTCTCGTCGTCAGATGGTATGGAAGATCAACAGGGAAGTATGGATTATTCAGCGGATAATAACTGTGAATGGGGGGAGAAAGAAGAATCTACAGCTGGTCAATCCTTAAAAAAGGTGGGGTCTGGCGTGAAGTTTAATAACATATCACGTGCTGAGGGTGACATATCACTTGAAAATTTAGGTTTCCTTGAGAATAACTCGTTGGTAGGGCCCGATGTTGCCTTAACTAGTTATCAAAAGGTGTGCAGCAAGGAGGATGATAGAGGTAGTAGGTCAGTCAGTAGAGTCTTGGAGACCGCAGAAGCCACAGGTGAGAATCAATCGTTCATACGCGACGCCGGACATAAGAGCTCCAATGAAGTGGTTGACAAGACTTGGCACAATAATCCTGACTTGGAGTTAAAAGATAATATTGGTGTTAACATTGCTGGGTCACGGGGCTTGAAGCAACACAAGGTGATAGAGCCACATCAGTTAGAAGATGAACAGAATAGTAGACAAGTGAGAAAAAAGAAGTCGTTAGAAGAAATTTGTCAAAACATTAAAATTCCTTTCGTTCCTTCCTTCTATGCAACCCTACTAAAGATTGATAAGTTGCCTCGCACGCCTAATCATAAAGGGATTTTGAGGCAGGAGGAACGTAATAGGTCAGGAGATGATAATTCTGAGGATATTTCCAACTCGTCCGTGGATACTCGTGGAGTAAGTTCTGGCTCCATTGGTGATAAAGAGGTTATCAAGAGTAACTCCAGAATAAAGAAAAAACTGGCAGATTTACCTAGTCGTATTTGGGGGTCTGTTAAAAACTTGGAGATAGAAGCGGAAGAGAACGACGAAGTATTTGAATCGATTATCAGGTCTATAGAAGCTGATGAATTCAAAGCAAATAAAGGGAAGAAGGTGGTAGCTACAATTTGGCCATGAATTTTGTCACATATAATATCAGAGGGAGAGGTAATAAGGCGAAGATTAGGAATATTCGTAACACTTTAACAAAGGGAGGAGCTGATCTTGTTTTTTTACAAGAAACAAAATGTAATCTGATGAATGATAAATTAGTTAGAAGCTTGTGGGGTGATGATAAGTGTTCTTGGTCAGCATCTAACGCAGTAGGCCTATCTGGCGGCATTCTCACTATTTGGAGGTCTGATCTGTTCCAACCAGTTTGCAGCTATAACGGAGAAGGTTACATCGGTATTAAAGTTATTTGGAAAGGGAAAGTGTGTTACTTTTTCAATATTTATTCACCCTGTAACCATAGTCAGAAAAGAAATCTTTGGAGCAACATTTTGCAGCATAAATCAAAGGTGGAAACTGGAGAATGGATTATTGGGGGCGATTTTAACGCAGTAAAAAAATTCAAGAGAAAGGATCGGGCGGGGAGCAGACAACAGGAAGATGATGATAGAATTTGCAGACTTCATTCAGTTATTAGGTTGCGTTGATCTTCCTTTATCGGGGGGCAAGTTCACTTGGTTTGGCTCATCAGGGAAGGCCTGCAGCAGATTAGATCGCTTCCTAGTATCATATGGCTTGCTAATGGAGTGGAATATGGCTAGTCAGAGAGTGGGATTGAGAGACATCTTCGACCATAGGCCGGTGTGGATATCAGTTAGAAATACCAACTGGGGCCCAAAACCTTTCAGATTCCTTAATTGTTGGTTTAAACATCCGAGTTTCATCAAATTTGTCAAAGAGGCGTGGGATTCTGAGCAGATTTATGGCAGTCATTCTTTCATTCTATCTAAGAAACTCCAAGCACTACGTTCAAAATTGAGGGTTTGGAACAGATACACGTTTAGGTGGGTGGATACAAAAATAGTGGAGCATACGGATAAATTGAATAGCATAGAAGGAATTTGAAGGAATTTACCTCAAAAGGAGTTTGGAAACAACTTTTTATGACACGACCTTGAGATGGCTTACCCCTGTGTTCTGAACTTTGAATTGATCTGCTTCTGACTAGTAAATTTTAGGGTGGTAGACTTTTGATTGACCCAAAATTAGAGAGTTGGATTCACTGAACTATTTAGGTTGATTGCCCCTGTCTGAGTCTTGCAGGGATTTGTTCTTTGACAAAGTAGCTCTTGGGGTGATCTGCTCAGATTGACCAATTCTTCAGTTGATTTGTCATGAACTGGACCTCTTTCACATGATCAAGTTCCTCAATCGGCTGCACATTATTGGAATTCCCTTTAATGCTGAATTCTGATTTGAAAACAAAATTTTTCATTCAAAAAATTGTAATTTTAATGTAATGCGAATGCAATTTTTAAAATCAATTATTATTGAAATGATGGTGATATATAGTGAACATATTGATTATCAGAACACAAAGTGGATTTAACCATTCAAAGGATGAAAGATGATGCAATCAATACAAATGATTAAAAAAGATCTTCGTGGAGTCAGGTTAACACAACCTTGTTGCAGTATGTTTTCAACATAAATTCTGCCTCAATTAGGTCTTTTAAGAGTTGTAACGTGATTTGGTTCATGGTTTTTGAAACAAAAGGATATAATGCTCAAAATTTAATTTTAACCCACCTTTTTCTTCTTGATGAACTCCAGTCCTACATTCAATTAATTGACACAGGCATTCAGCTTCCAAAAGAGTATGAAGGTGTTATAATATGGATGAGTATTCAAAATTTTCTATGGAGCATCCTTGTGGAAAGGACAATGAGCGTTTGGATTAAACCATGGAGGTATAGGATCGAGCGGAGGTCCTGGAGGCCTCGGAACCACTAGTCCCCTTTTCAATAAAGAAGAATAAGCTCAGTGTATGTCATAGGAAGTGAATGAAAGTGACAAATGTGTTTATTACAAATCTGAAAATCGCATTTGCACTATCATATGTCCTTATGTAGATGATCTACTCAAATTTGGATCAAACATTCAGACCATTAATGATTTGAAATCAATGTTGTGCAACAACTTTTATATGTAAGACCTTGGAGAAGCAAATGTGATCCTTGGTATCAAGATCACGAGATCCGAACAATGAATTTCTTTGGATCAATCACACTATGTGGATACGATCTTAAAGAAATATAAATACTTTGATTATAAACCTGCGTGCATACCATATGATCCAAGTGTGAAACTATTTAAGAACACTGGTGAAAGTGTCAGACAAACAAAATATATGAGCATCATTGGCAGTCTTAGGTATGCCACTAATTGTACTAGACCCGACATTGCATATGTCGTAGGATTGTTGTTCAGGTTTACGAGTAGACCGAGTAACGAGCACGGGCATGCCATTGAGAGATTCATGAGGTACCTTATAAGGACCATGGATCTCGGCCTACATTACCATAAATTTCCTGCTATACTAGAAGGATGCAGTGATGCAGATTTGAACACCTTATCGGATGATCCCAAAGCTACTAGTGGCTATATATTTAGTATAGCTGGAGGAGATGTATCTTGGAAATCAAAGAAACAGACTATCCGGGCTCAATCCACAATGGAGTCTGAGATGATAGAACTAGCCACAGCTAGTCAAGAAGCAAGTTGGTTAAGATGCTTGCTAGCAGAGACCCCTTTGTTGGAGAAAGCTATGACAGCTATCTTGATCCACTGTGATAGTACCGCAACTGTAGGAGCAAAAATCGTGAGTATAAGTTATTGATTAACTTAACTCATAAAGCAAGAGTCGCCACCGCACTTTTATTTGATTCATACTTTATTTATAATTAGTATTAAAGTATGCAATTTTAAAGAAGATGGTAACATCTTTCAACGACGGTGAAAGGTACACAATTAATTCATATAATTTTTAAAATTATAGAATTTTGATTTATGGATCTTTTTGTTTGTGGTTAATTTGTGACTACAATGGAGAAATGAACATTCATGCTTTCTGATTCATCAATATGGTGAAAGGTACATAATCATATTAAATAAATATATCATTTATATGATGTTTTAAATTCATGTAAAATATAATGAAAATAATATTTATTTATGTTAAGTTTAACATGTGGAATAAATTTATATATATGCATGATTTATAAATTATTCAAGTATGTGAATTTAAACAATTAAGAATATGTTTAGTTTGTGGTGTATACTTGAATTTAAAGTACATGCTAAATATTATTTTTGGTGCAAGTAATTTGTTTTAATTAATAATGCATTAATTTTGGATAAAACGATTTGGTGAAAAATAATCATGAATTTATTTTAGAATGTTAAAAATAATTACATGCTAAAATGATTTGGTAACATGAAATGATGTAAATATAATGTTAGAAATATCAAGGACATGTTTAAATTGCATTTTAGTTTGTTCAACAATTTATTAAATTTAAAATGATGTGAATTAAATATGAATGATGTGATTTCATCTTGATATTAAAAGTAATTTTGATATTTATGGAGAAAAGTTATAGAAAATATTAATGATGTGAATTCATTGTTTATTTTGTATTGTGATCTTTATTTGGATATACCATAGAACATTGTTAAATATGAAACATAGATTTATCACATAGAATTTGTTATGCATATATTCGTCATGCAAGAAAATTATTTATTTTAAAAAGAATAGAAATAAATTTTATGGTGTTATATTTATATGGACTTTACGAATCACAAGTTTGAACCCACTGTATGAAATAAAAGTTACTCATCACAAATTTGTATGATCATGGTTGTCAAAATGGATAATGCATTAAATATATTTTGTATATATTTAAGTGAAAGTATTAAAACTTCAATTTAAAAGGCTAGCAAATGAAAAATGACATAAAATTTGTGTATATGACAAAATGAATGACAAAAGTGCCATATTGATAATTTATCAAAACTATCAAGAATATAGATCTATTTTGTATGTGATAATTGTACTACTATGACAAAAGTGTCATGTGTTGATGATAGTTGTAAATACTATCAAGAGTATATAAAATAATCATAGAAATGACTATTTCCTATTTGAAATAATAAATATTTAAAGTTTGTTAAAGTTTGGAAAATCTTGCAATTTTTTGACGAAAGGATTGAAAAAGATATGATGTCTTTGCATACAATTGAAGACATTGAAGACATCATTAAGGATGTGGAACAAGCTCATATCTAATTAATCATCGATAGTGGAAACTTAACTCACACTTGATTAACATTAAGTCTAGAGTTCAATGATGAAAGTACATTATAAGAGTGATTGAAGTACTTGACTATAGATACATCTCAAGGAGTAAGAGTACTTAGACCATAAGAATAAGTGTGGTAGGATGAGGTTTTGCTCTTAATAGACATGTAGCATATGTTTGCTGAAATGCATAATTATGGGTGCAGTTTTTATATAGTCTACCTATATGAGAATGAAGTGGTGCCGCTTCATAGAGTTCAAGGGCTTGACTCTTAAATTCTCATGAAAAGGATGTGAGACACAAGGTCTTATTAAATGTTTCATATTAATAATTCGATCAATGGTATCGAGATTTCATGTATGAGTTATGCACGCTTGTTATAATGAATAATTGGTTCAAAGCTTGTCACCAATCTATCCAGGGATGAGTGAAAACTTAACTTACTAAGTAATGAGTCAAATCGTAAGATACCTTGACCTGAAACCATGAAATTTCCTGAATAATGAATTTCGATATATTTTGAAAATGGTGGGGGATTGTTGGAGAAATTTCTAAAATATTAATTTAATAGATAATAATGATTAAATTGATTTTATGAATCTTTTTAATCATTAATAATGGCCAAAAGTTGCAATGGTCTAGAATAAAGCCAGAGACCCTATAATGATTGGGCGCGTGGTCAAAAGGTGCAACCACAACTTGTTATGAAAAGGTTTGTTGTTATTGATATACAATGGTTTGCGAATAGTCATGTTGGACTCAAATGAAACATTGTTTCGCCACACCAATCGGTAAAAGTTTTTTTATAAATAGAGATACTTGTTAGCCATAAAAAAGATACAAAAATTAATTGTTTCAAGTGCCAAAAATTATATCTAAGTCATTCTTTTATTTTTCTAGTGCACAAGAATAAATAATGGAATTTTATTCCGTAAAATATCATTGATCGATATGCTTAATGTGAATATGCGCTTCATGCACTACGCCAAACAAGGGAAAATAGGGCGATTTTTTTGCCTTATAACAGCGCTTAAAAGCGCTGTCTAAGTCAGCGCTGTCGTAGGTAAAGACAGCGCTTTTTTATTTATGAAAAAGCGCTATCTAATTGGGGTGGTGCAATGCTCTGTATTTTAGCACCTCTTCTTTGAATATTTCAAAAGGCCTCTATATCGTTCGAAGTTACAAATTGTCACTAGGACTATACAAGTATACAAAATGAAAATCAATCGCAAAATATTGAATTAATAATGACTAAAAATTCATAATTTATAATATTTGTGGAACTTGTTCATTTCCACCCACTAACAGGTGCGGCTGGGATGACTTCGAAGAAGTTGTACTGTCTTTAGCACAAAATCACAAAATATCATGTTCTAGTTGACCATACTTATAGGATTTAAATCACTGACATGATTAATTATCAAAACCAAAATCTACTAATGTAACATAATTAATACACTATGACGAGAACTAAAAACTTTGTTTAAAAAAAATTGAAATAAAAAATGATTTTATTATTTTTTAATCATAGGAACTGATGTACTATTTATGTCTCCTGCGGTTATTTTATTGATAACGTATAGTATATATGTTATGTAAAAATATTGTCACCTTTAATTTCTTGTTGTAATTTCTAATTGAAGTAAGATTTTTTACTTTTTATTTATTATAATAAAAATATCACTATAAATTAGTAAAATTGTTAATTTTTTAAAAGTTAAATATTTTCTCCTCTTTAAATATTTTAAATTTTGTATTTAGTCAAAAAAAAATTCTTCCAACATAAGTCAATCTTCCGTCCATACTTTTCTCCCTCCAGCAAACTTCCATTAAAGGAAATTGGTGTGAAGGGATAGTTATCATATTTTTTTAAACGGTGACTAGGATGTGAGAAAAATGTCAACATATTTTGTCCCATTTAGAAGCATGTATTAAAATAATTTATAGTATTCATAATTTGAATTCTTCTTTTTCTTTGAATATTTCTTCACTCGCACCATTTCCCAAAAATCAAAATATCTTATGTGTTTTCTACTTTAACTTGTATGAGTTATCATGAGGGGGAAAAATATTTATATTGGATTAAATACTAATCTAAAGATCAAAAACACACTTAAATAAGTCAGAGAGTGTTGTGAATCGGATACCTTATCAACTAAGTATAATTGGTTCCTTGATCAGTCAAGAAACCCACAAGGGTTATGGTTAACAAAGAAAACAAGAATAAAAACAACAAGGATTGGTTATAAAACTGTTATTCTTTCCTTTCTCCTTAAAACAAGGATTACAAGTATACAAGAATAACAAACTAACCACTCTCACTCTTTCTAGGTTTTGTCACACTCTAGAATGAGAGACTAGCATGCTATTTATAATAAAACCTAGCACACTGAACTAATGGGCTTTTAACAAAATACCCATTACAAGCTAACTTAGGGTACAAGCTAACTTAAACAATTGGATCCTTAACACAAGGCCCAATTCAATATGCTACCAACCCTAGCAATATTAACTAATACATGTTAGAACAACCTTCGACTACAACATGTATTATTTCGATAGTATAAAACTTCGACAGCAGCATGCGAACGGACTTCGACCTCATGCTTCTTCTAGAGTTCGATCCAAATTCCACAAATCTCCACCTTGGATCTAACTCTAACAACAAGAAAACAAACTAGCTTTCTTCATGCAGCTTTATCAACTGCATACAGTGGAAAAACTTGCAACTTGGCAATGTCTTGGTGATCATATCAGCAGCATTATGATCTGTCGAAACCTTCAGCACTTGGACTTCTCCACGCTCGATTACCCCTCTGACGAAATGCAGCCTCACGTCAATGTGCTTGGTTCGCTCATGATAGGCTGAGTTCTTCGACAGGTGTATTGCACTTTGACTATCACATTTAACAGTGATACTTCGACCTTGAAGTTTCAGCTCCTTTGCAAAACCTTCAAGCCACAATGCTTCCTTCACAGCTTCAGTGAGGGCAATATATTCAGCTTCAGTGGTTGATAAGGCAACAACCTTCTGAAGCGTGGCTTTCCAACTGATTGTTGTGCCAAACATTGTGAAAACATATCCAGAAATAGACTTTCTGGAATCCATACAACCTGCATAATCAGAGTCAACAAATCCTTCGACTGCTGCTTTACTATCTTCACCCAAGGCTCCACCATAAATTAGGACTCTATTCAGAGACCCATTTATGTACCTTAAAATCCACTTCAATGCTTGCTAGTGTGCCTTTCCAGGATTCGACATGTACCTGCTCACAAGACTCACTGCATATGCTATGTCAGTTCTTGTACAGACCATAGCATACATCAAAGAACCAACTATATTAGCATATGGTATACTATTCATATAAGTTCTTTCGACATCAGTCTTCTTTTGACTCCTCATAACTTGCTTATAGTCTCTAGGTTCTTCGTCAAGAACCTCACTTGCAGAGATTAAGGCATAAGCTATAAGATCTGCATACCCAAGTCTCTGAGGTGGCTTGATGACTCTTCTCGACCTGTCTCTTGCTAACAGGTAGTCATTATCAGTTTCCTCATCTTCGACAACATCTTCTATTTCGTCTTCGACTTCATTTGGGGTACGCACTTCAGCATCAACATGCTCCACCTCAACAGGAATCTCTCCCTGTTCCAGCTCTTCATCAGCAACATCAGTTTTCTTGAAAGCCATCTCAGCTTCATTGAAAACTACATCTCGACTGGTGATACACCTCCTGTGACCTGGCTCTAGGCACCATAGCCTATAAGCTTTGACTCCTTCAGGGTATCCCTTGAACATGCACTTCAGAGCTCTAGGTTCGACCTTGTCTTGCCTAATATGAGCATAGGCCACACAGCCAAATACTCTCAGTCTGTCGAGACTAGGTGGATTTCCCGACCAAACTTCTTCAGGTGTCTTCATATCTAATGTAGTCGAAGAACATCTATTTATCAGATATGCAGCTGTCGAAACAGCTTCAGCCCAAAACACTTTCTTCAATCCAGCACTAACCAACATGCATCTAACCCTTTCAAGGATTGTTCGATTGAATCTCTCAGCTAAGCCATTTTGTTGAGGAGTACCTGCTACAATCTTATGCCTTGCAATCCTAGACTCAACACAGTAACTGTCGAACGCTTTGTTGCAGAACTCAAGGCCATTGTCAGTTCTCAACCTCTTAACCTTTCTGCCAGTTTGAGTTTCGACCAGAATCTTCCAACTTTTGAAATTCTCAAAAGTTTCATCCTTCGTCTTCTGAATGAATACCCATAGCTTTCTGGAATAGTCATCAACAATGGATAGAAAATACCTTGCACCTGAGTGTGAAGGATTCCTTGTAGGCCCCCAAAGATCAGCATGAATGTAATCAAGGGATCCATGTGTTCTTTGCTTGCCTTTGTTGAACTTCGCCCTACAGGATTTACCAAATACACAAGATTCACAAAACTCCAACTTTTCGACTTTGTCACCACCTAGCAGGTTCTGCTTCCCCAATTCGACTAGGCCTCTTTCGCTGACATGGCCCAATCTCATGTGCCATAACTCTGTCTTCGACATAGGTTTCGTGGATACAACATTTGTCGAACCACTTACAACCTCAGCCTCCAGGGTATACAAGCCTTGGTTTTTCACGCCTCTCAAGACTTCCTTCAACCCTTTCATGACTCTCAGGGTACCTTGCTCTCCTTTGAAAACATATCTCTTCCTGCCGAATTCACCAAGAGAAATTAAATTTCTCTTCAAGTCAGGTACATACCTAACTTCAGTCAATAATCTTATTGACTCATCATGGAGCTTGAATCTCACGGATCCAATACCTGCAATTTTGCAAGCTTTGTTGTTTCCCAGCAGCACTGATCCTCCATCTTGATCACATAGTTCTTCAAACACATTCTTGTTTGGAGTCATGTGCCAAGTACATCCAGAATCCATAATCCACTCTTTTCTTGAGTCGCCGCTTGAAACTACAAGAGCATCAGATGAGTCGAAGTCATCTTGAACAATGGCTGCGTTGCCATTATCCTTACCTCCATGATCTTTCAGGCGTTCAGGGTACACTTTTCTTGTGTGTCCCTCCTTCTTACAGTGATAACATCGAAAACCAGATGTTTCGCCACTAGAAGACTTCTGCTGACTTTTACCTTTCTTCTTGTCGAACCTACCATCCTTTCGCAAGAATTTTCCCTTAACTGCCAAACCTTCACCAACCGTCGAAGGTTTATGCTCCTTTCGTTCGTTCAGGTCCTTAGAGTACAAGGCTGCTTGAACTTCTTCAAAGGTCAGGGACTCTCTTCCATACATGAGAGTTTCTTTGAAGTGAGCATGCGATTTGGGCAAAGCACACAACAACAACAATGCTTGATCTTCATCATCAATCTTCACATCAATGTTTTCAAGATCAAAAATCAGTTTGTTGAAAGAATCCAACTGCTCAGCCAAAGCCTTTTCTTCATTCATCTTGAACGAATACAAGGCTTACTTCAGGTAAAGACGATTCACCAATGATTTGGTCATATACAAACTTTCCAGCTTCGTCCATAATCCCGCCGCCGTCGTCTTTTTTGATACCTGTCGAAGAACCTTATCACCAAGGCTCAACAATATTGCGCTGTGTGCATTCTCGATCATGGTAGTCTTTTCATTTTCCGCTAACGCAGCATCCATGGCTGCCATTCCCTTCAACGCTTCCAAACAACCCTGCTGAACCAGTAGGGCTTTCATCTTCAAGCGCCACAGACCGAAGTCGTTCACTCCGGTGAACTTCTCGATCTCATACTTTGTTGAAGGCATCTTCTCCACGCTCACCGCACCAATTTGTTGTGAATCGGATACCTTATCAACAAAGTATAATTGGTTCCTTGATCAGTCAAGAAACCCACAAGGGTTAGGGTTAACAAAGAAAACAAGAGTAAAAACAACAAGGATTGGTTATAAAACTGTTATTCTTTCCTTTCTCCTTAAAACAAGGATTACAAGTATACAAGAATAACAAACTAACCACTCTCACTCTTTCTAGGTTTTGTCACACTCTAGAATGAGAGACTAGCATGCTATTTATAATAAAACCTAGCACACTGAACTAATGGGCTTTTAACAAAATACCCATTACAAGCTAACTTAGGGTACAAGCTAACTTAAACAATTGGATCCTTAACACAAGGCCCAATTCAATATGCTACCAACCCTAGCAATATTAACTAATACATGTTAGAACAACCTTCGACTACAACATGTATTATTTCGACAGTATAAAACTTCGACAGCAGCATGCGAACGGACTTCGACCTCATGCTTCTTCTAGAGTTCGATCCAAATTCCACAGGGAGACACCACATATTCATCCAAAATTTGAAGGTGATATGTGTATGAGTCTTCTCATTTATAAAATGCTCAACCTCCAATTTTCTAAAGAATGTGAGATTTATAACTCACATTTTTTTTCAACTATCTTATCTATGTTCTAGAAATCAACTATGTCAACTTCATCCAAAATCGGACGAACAAAATCATCAACAATGTATATGTCTTTCGTTAAAACCTCTTCCGATGGAGTATATTGTTGTTGTGTTCATATGGTGTCATAACAATGAATGTATCTAGCAAATAAGATCATATTTTGAGGTGTTTCTTTTTGCAAATATGTCTTAAATTGATTATAGGTGTTGTGAATTTTTATTATGGGAGCATTGATATCCATAACAGCAACAATGATTTTGATAATAAAATGCAGACATGTGTTCTTTTTATTTGAGATTAACATATGGGGCATCATAGTGTGAGTGTCCAAGAAGAAAATAATGTTCTCAATGATGAAGATGAGATCTACTATCTATCTAATACTATACAATTAGATAATTTTTTAAAAATGCCCTTTCAACAAATATTTTTTACACTCTTAAAAGGGTTCTTAAGTAATTAATAAATGACACTTTTTTCTAAGCATCCTTGCTTTGTAGAAACCTATGTGGCAGCTTTACATTGGCACAATGAATATTAATTTTTTCCCCTAAATACCCATTCATCGGCACATGTTAGTCCAATTTCTCCTTCTAAATCACAAGACCAACTATTATTAAACCTCATTTTTCCTTCTTACTCTCTATTTGAAACTTTGTCTCGAAAACAACACTGTCGACTTTCTTTCTCTCATCTCTCTTTCCCTTCAAAATCTAGATCTCTACCACCCTCTTCTCCCTCGTCCCCGATTCTCCCTCAGCTACTTTCCATTGAACCTGATATCGATTTGCCTTAATGCTTTGTTAAAGCTTCGAACTTTATTTTCAGATTAATTTTTTTTATCTCTCTTACTTAAAGCTTCATTATTTTTTTCTTCTGGTTTTTCAGTTTACTTCCATTGTTGCTTTACACTCTTCTTCTTCTCATCGTTTATTTTCAAAATCACATTATGCAAAAAAGAAGATGGATATCTATTTATGGGTTATAGTTTCGATTTTAACTAAAGAAGAAGATGGAGATCTGGGCATGGGTTGTGCTTTAAACTTCTGGCGAAGAAGAAGATGCAGATCCGAGCATGGGTGTGAGTGTGACATTTTCTTTATTTTTGAAGGGTATTGTACTAAACACTTAAAGCCTGCATTTTTTATAAATTTTCTATTTTTCTAAATTATTGTTTACTTGGTTTCTTTATGTGGACAATTATCATATCTGTACATGGGTTGGATCTCCCCTTGAGATTTCCTAATATATATACCACTAATCTTGCTTATTAAAAAAAAATCATATTTTTTTCCTATGTTGAATGGTCTCCGGGTGGATGCTATTTCATAGAGCGACAACAACTTCAAGGCTTCAAGTTGACAATGGGGATGTTTGTCCATTAGTGGGACCTTGATCTATTCATTGTCTGAAAATATTCAATTGTTTACCCATGTGCATTTTATTATGCTGTTAGTATAAGATGTTATCTAGAAGGCTGCTTTTATTTTGTTCCATTGATCAATAAATTTTATTAATAAAAGTGATTTATTTGATGACATTTATGACGTGACTGATGAATCAGAAAACACACAGATTTCATTGTATTGTGTGTAAACTATTTCCAGGCTGATTGGAAACCAGAGTTACTAAGTAAGTTTGGTGATATCATTGAACTAATCAAGTCAATGGACTCTATCAAACTTGAAGCCACGAAATTTTTGCAGGTCAAGAACGAAAACCAGGCCAAGCATTTGTAAAAGTCTCTTTTGCCAATCCTACTGCACAAAAACTTCTGCATATCATCCACCACATGCTAAGACTGAAACTGCTATTAAGGAAGAGGTACACATTCACCGAATCGAGGAAAACGGTAAATATTTGTATATAGTTATGAAGTGCTTCTTCTCAGCAGAGTAAGTACCTATCCCTCCCTTTCTTAGTTTGAAGTTTCTTATGATTATATTTTGTTTTTAATTGCTAATGGTTGATTATCTCAGAATACTGTGCAAAAATGCTTTAAAGAATAAGAAAAAGATTTTGAAATGCTATAAAATGCTTGAAAATTTGAGGTTCAGTTTAAGTTTCTTAAATTTTTTCGTATCATCATGTCCCGACACAACAACAATCTTTAGGCAGTTTTGGGTTAATCAGATTTTGAAATAATTTGGAATGTGTTTTATTCATGATAATGTTATATTCAATGTGTAAACTTTCTATGTTTGCGTGTCAAATTTTTTAAAAACATTTTGATAGAGATTAGTTAGTTTCATGAATAGAGCATCTTAAACATAAAAATGAACTATAGCTTGAAAAACTGAATCAAATTTAATTGCACCAGTCTGTATATGAAAGCAAGTTCATGATGAAAATAATCTCAACTTTCTCATAAACAATTCAAAATGCATTTAGCTGTATTATTTAACTACTTAAGTAATGGTATAATTTTGCACAGATCAACTCAATTATAATTTGATGTTATCTCTATTTTTATAAAAGAATATTTATTATATAATATAAACAAAACAAATCACTAAATTATTACAAAAAGTGAGCTAAGTGGACATGTAGAAGAAGAGACGTGGGGAACATATAAAACTTATTCAGCGTAACTTATCCATGCTTCTAAGGCATATGTGCACATATAACACAGTCTAAGCATGAACATTGGTCAACTTTAGCTCCTCTTCCTTTTGAACTTGTCGCCTGTGCTAGACAAATGGCTAAGGAGGAATCTTGGAACCAATTTGAGCATGAGTTGATACTTTATACTTTAGTTTGACGAATTTCTCTCTTAAATTAGTTACATATATATCTAATTAAAAACCATTGACTAGATTGTTGATGGTTTCAATAGAAGCAAAATTGTTTGCGACGTGAATGATCTTGTCGGGGAAGTACACAGAGATATGCTTTCACTTGAGATGGGTTTTGAGGGAACTTGCTTCTTTGAAAGTTCTTAATGAATATTATTGAAGTTAATGTTGTGTTGTTTTTGCTAATTGTGTTTTGTACGGAGGAATACCTCTCACTATAAGGAGTTCGTCTCCACAACACATGCTTATCTATTATAGAAATGCTTGTCCTTTCAACCTCCATCTCAATGGTAACTAACTCTTTTTCTTTCTCTACTCTTTCAAATCATCTTTCTATCTTTTTCACTATATGCATACAAGTTGTTTTTATATTGTTCTCAAACATCCTAATAAGCTTTGAGCATTTCATGAGTTTCTATTTTTTCTGCAGGTTATAGAATTTACTAGTTTGGTTTATTAACCATGAAATTACAAAATTTTCATCTTGTATATCTCTGTCAGATTGGTTGATTTGTATATGTTAGATTTGAGTTACATTATTTGCGATTTGTTTGATATGATGATAAAACAGTTATGTGATCTTACCATAGCTCAATTGTGGTTACAGTTTTGCATATTCTTTTTCAAAATGATGCTGGTGTACTTTTATTTTTGAGGATATGAGCTCATATTCCTTTAGGTCATTAAATTCCTGCGCGCACATTCGTCTATTGGGAAATATAATGTTGGCCATTTGTTTAAAAAGCCATATAGTTTTGTAATTCATCATTTTGCTCATGGTGGAAGATTATTCAATTTTTCTTTTTTCCAATTATTTGTAATATTTCAAAAATAACTTGGCTTTTTTATTTATATGGTCTGTGTTGGATCTATACTCGTAATCTTGCTTATATATTAGCTTTACCATTATAGAGTTTCTTTCTTCTAAACACTTTCTTCTTTGTCGCCCACACTTGAACCTGCCAAGAAATTACCCTTCTTACCCATTTTTGAAGGCAAAAAGGTATCTAAGATTTCAAATTTTTAATACATTGTGATTGCTACTAGCACAGTTCAACATAATCTAATTCTGAGACCTTTATATATAATTTTGTCTCAGCATGTTCCTATTACTCTTCTTGAAGTCAGGTTCATGGACTCAAGAGGGTGTTCCTATTACTCTCCTTGAGAATAAAATGAGTTAAGTTTTTGCTGCATCTCTAGAAGAAACATCAAAGTCGTTTTGTAACACACCGCCTTCGGAATATGAAATCATTGACCAGGTTAGAATGACAAGTTTCATTTCAAAACTAAATATTTTACACATTTCATCAATCATAAAAGATGTTTAGAGAATAGTTTCTTTTCATAGGGACGTGAGATTTTCTATAGGATGATAATAATAGGATTTGAGGATACTTATGTTTCAAGTCCTGGTTCCATGTCAAAAATATGGAAATGACTATTTTGTATGTAGTGGTCTTGTTTCAATGTTGGTGCCTGTGACTGTCTATCCTGGAAAGGACTATTTTGTTCATACTGATTCAAACTGTTGTAAATATCATATATGCAAACTGATATATGTTACTAATTTAACCAAGTGATTTAAATTATTGTAAATGTGAAAGAATATAAACTTAATCTTAAATCTATATAGTAAGTGACCATTTGCTATATTGAGAGGAATTAATTTTTTTTCTTCAATTGCATGCATTTTTTAATAGGTAAAATCCATATTTTAAATGTTAAATTTTTCATTTCTTCATTCATCTTATAGGTTGCTCTTTTTCATTTTTAAGATTATATGATCATTATTCATTTATAATTAAATCATTCATTTCAAATTTACATGTATTCAAATACAATTTATATAATATCAAATAAATTTACTCGTGCGGGAGCACGAGTATCTTACTAGTTAATATAAATAAGGAAAAATATTGGGAGCAAGAATCATCGTGTGGTAGAAATAGACATTGTAAGGAAATTGTTTGAAAAATCCAAAAATTACATTAATAAATTGTAAACGAAATTAAATTTGGAGAGAATTGTCAGAAAAAAAAACAAGTTCTTTGTATTGTTGTCAATGTTGTTGAATTCTTATTTTTTTTTAAAATGTAATTGTTAAACGAGAATTTCACCTACCCTCGCGTTATATTTGGTACTCCACAATATATGTGCTTTTACCGTTATACTCTTGTCTAAAGTTACTGGTTTTTCATAAAAATTTCGAAACTACATCGAAGTTTTAGTAAAAATTTACAAAAACATCAGAAGTTTTTGTTTTCTAAGAAAAAATATTAGTGATTTGAAATTTCTAGTATAGAGTCGGATTGTCTTGTCGGAATTTTTGAAAAATCTGATATATACCCAAAAGTTTAAGAAAATGTGGAAAATTTGGTAGATAATGAGGTATTGAATTTATTCTTGTAATAAATTTGTCAAAAAAACTACCTGATAAAATAACTACCCAATAAAATATATACATAAAATGAAAAATAAGCTACATATAGGAATGCATAACAAATTACGATGACTTCATAAATTTGTTTTCCTAGTGCCTAAAGCGTCCCACATATGCTGCTTCTCATGCTCATGCATCTTCAGTACAATTCTGTCTTCAACGCTCAATGCTTATGTTTAATGGACAATCAGGTTTTAACTTTACCTGAACCCAATGATTGTTGTTGACAAAACTAGTAACATTAATTTTATGCCTACTCGTATACATAAGTGGAGCTACGACAAGGGGGAACATCTGATGTTAAGTCTCTTAGACATAGAGACAAATATTACATTGTATCTACAAGAAATAGGATAACCAATATCAAGAATCATCATCCATTTATCGATACCATGCACACCCAAGGTAGCTACTCGCAACACACTCTTAACCGTAGAGACCGTGTCATAAAACAAATTGGATTACAATTGAGGTTGTTAATGAACTTGAGTATCTATTTGCGGCCGAAACAAAGACCATGGCTCTTCACCCATCCAAGTATCTATTTGAATACATGATGTTGTTCCATAGATCCATCACATATTCTTGTCTTTCGTATTTAACATACTCCTTACACTTCATACTAACGTTTTCTGAAATATTTAATGAACACAACATATGAGTTGAAGTTGAAAACATAACTTTTATCATTCATCAGCGCAAGTTCCCGATCTGTCACCACAATCTTTGATAGAAAGTTCTTAAAAGAGAACAACTTTTTGAGCATCTTTTTGCCCATCTGAATTTCACCTCCCTTTCATGTTCCAAATAGGCAAACCCAACTGAAAATGTCAACTTCGTTGACGTAATACCAACAATCTCAAGTAGTTAGTACCTACAGGATGACGATGCACAGTCAATAATTAACAGTTGATCAACAATCAAATAAATCAAAATCTGCATTTTTAAAGTAGTGGTAGAAATTACCTATTTGTTTTGTATGTGCAATCCAAAATCAACACTAAATGAAACATATTCAACAACTTCACTGATTTAGGATGTGTCCAAAAGATATCAGAAATAACATTTGAGTCGTCCCTATTTCTAGTCCAGCACATGTATTTCTCTCCATGAATAAGGCTCAACAACATTTTCATTTATGTCAAAGGACCTCTCTTGCTCGACAAATTCACTTATGTTTTGGTTTTCTCTTCTTCTTCCTTCTCTTTTCTTTTTATTTTTGGTTGATGAAGATCTTAAATATCATGGAACTTCTTTGAAGTTCTTGATTAATATGAGACCATTACTCTTTTTCTTTTAGTGTGGCAAGTTTTAGGAGAGTGACTTATATGTCACTTCTCTTGCTTGTATTAGCACAAATATTGTTATTGACTGGCCTCCCATGGTATGATTTTTTTATAGGTTGTGCTTTGATTGCTTAACATAGTGCTACATTGGTCCCGAATCGGAAATCAAGTCATTTTTGTATGTGAGATTGTCAGCCTCCTACTCTACATAGTGTGGTGTGAAATAGATTGTCTCTTTGTTATTTAAGAGAATTAGTGGCATACTTGTTGATTTTATCTAAATTGGAGCCCTTCTCTAAATGATGTACAGATTCATGTTTTCATGCTTATGGATGACTAGTCCAATATTCTCCGAAAACTGACAAAATGTTCTTCATCACTAACACAAATATATTAACTATATTGTTGCACTAACTTTACGTTGTGTCATTTAATTCTTGCTCTTTATTTCTTGTCATTTATTTTAGGCTTTTACTATTAGCATTTCATATCATTTTATCATCTTGCTTTTCTTTTTGTCCACTTGGAAGTATGTTTATGCTTATGCTCTTTTTGTTTAGTCCATTCGAATTTTCTCTTAAGACATTAATAAATATCAAAACACTTAAAAAACTTGGTTCTCTTGATCCCGGACTGTTGTGATCTTGTGTTTAGACTTGGACCTTGTACTTAGAAGTAGGGATTTTGACCCTTACTTGGAAGTTAATTCCTTGAATCCTAAAATGCATCTAGTACCTTTGGCTTAAAGGTTCTATTGAAGACCTATCTTGGTTATTATGATTTTTGTCTGATGCTTGGATTTCCATTTGCTTATTTGGCTTGTTTGAGGCTTAAATCCAAAGGGGAGAATTCTTGATTGACTTATGTCATGGCGCTTGCTAGCTTCTTTTGGTTAGATCTTTCTTTGTCCGTAGCTTTTATTTTATGCAATAGGATAGTCACTTCATCTCCTCCCATTCTTTAATTTTCAAAATCTTCTTCCTTTTTTCAAAACCTTCTTATTTTCAAACTATAACCTCTTTCATAAATAAAACCATGACTTTGTCAAGTACATTTTCAAAACCTTTTCTTTAATAAATGCTAAGATATCTTAAGCATACTTTGACCGTTTCAAAAGACTAAAAACTACAAAAATCCATTCAAATCATTTTGTGCCTTTGTGCACCTTTTCTTTTAAAACTTTTCATAAAGTTTAGGTACATGAGTCATTTTCATAGTTGAGATGTAATTCCCCTATTCCCTATAGTATTAAAGATGTTGACATTTTCCACTTAGATGTTGAGTGATAGACTTGTTAATTTGTATCCAAGCAAAAATCCTCCATCTTAAGATGATGCAAATGTTGTTTTCTTATACTTGTGGGTGACTAGTTGTAGTTTTCTCCTTAAGATGATGCAAATGTTGTCTTTTCATTTTAAAATGAACCAAACATATCCAATTTTGTTATTTTTACCACGAACTACGAGGTTTTGATCCTATATTGCAATTTGTGGGTACGTAGGCATGAGGCTCAAGAAGTCTTTCCAAACACAAAAATCTTAAAAACTATTTCTTTTCACATCTCCCCTATTTCATTTCAAGAAAACCTTTCAAAGAGGTTCCTATAGAGTACTATAGACATTTTGGGTGATAATACCTTCCCATTACGTAACCAACCCCCTTACCCCGTTTCTATTTATTTGTTCTTGTTTAGAACTTCATTAGGTTTGTTCGCTCTTTTCCCTTTCATTTGGATAAAATAAACGTGTGGTGGCGACCCTTATTTTATGAGTTAAGTTAATCTATAGCTTATACTCACAATTTTTACTGCTACAATCCCGGTAAAGCTAATGTCGGGGATGATGCCTTAAGTCGGAAGTCTTTGCATATGTCTGCAAAGATATTTAGAGAGTTAGAATTGATTGAGCAGTTTAGAGACTTGATTTTGGTCTCTGAGCTAACCTTGCAGAGTGTGATGTTGGGTATGTTGAAGTTCAACAATTATTTCTTAATAATATTAAACAGACAAAAGTTGGTGGACTTGATGGTTAGAAGTAATTAAACCGAGGATAATGATTTTAGATTTGATGGGCTAGGTGTATTGAGATTTCGAGACATAATCTATATTTCTGATGATTCTGAGTCGAAGAAGATGATATTGGATGAAAGTCATAGGAGTAGCATGAGTATCCACCTAGGAGCTACAAATATGTACCAGGATTGGAAGAAGATATTTTGGTGGCCTGGATTGAAATGTGATTTGCTAAAATTGTGCTTGCCTGGTTGACATGTCAGAAGTCGAAAGTTAAACATCAAAAACCTGCAGGGTTGATGCAACCTTTGGATATTCCAGAGTGGAAATTAGATAGCATTTCGATGGATTTTGTAACTAGGTTTCCGAATACTCCAAGAGGGCATGATGCAATTTGGGTTGTTGTTGATAAACTGGCAAAGTTGGCGCATTTTATTCCGATTAACATCAGTTTTTCTTTGCCGAGGTTGGCAGAGATTTATATTCATGTGATTGTGATGTTGCATGGAGTTCCGTTGAGTATTATGTCAGATAGAGATCTGGGGTTCACTTCCAGATTTTTGGAGAGTTTGCAGGAGGCTTTGGGTTCGAAGGTGAGGTTGAGTTCTGCTTATCATCCGTAGACAAATTGTCAGACGGAAACGACTATTCAAGCATTGGATGATTTGTTGAGAGATTGTGTTCTTGAACACTGGGGTGCTTGGGATAATTATTTACTACTGATTGAGTTCACTTATAATAACAATTTTAATTCTAGTCCCTTTTTAATCTTTGTATGGTCGGAGGTGTAGGACACCTTTGTGTTGGCATGTATCTGGTGAAAGTGTAGTGCTTGGGCCTAAGATTGTCTAAAAACTAACTAATAAGGTGAAGCTGATTCAGGAGAAGATAAAAGCTTCGCATAATAGGAAGAAGAGTTACCATGATAAGAGAAGGAAGGATCTTGAGTTTCAAGAGGGAGACCATGTATTCTTGAGAGTCACTCTGGTGACCGGTGTTGGGCGTTCCTTGAATTCCACAAAGCTTACTCATCGATTCACTGGTTCGTATTAGATATCAGAGAGGGCTGGAGTTGTTTCTTATAGAGTGGCGTCACCACCAAATTTGTCGAATTTGCATGATGTGTTCCATGTTTCACAGCTTCAGAAGTATGTTACGGATCCCTCACATGTGACTCTGATGGATGATGTACAGGTGAGGGATAACCTTATAGTTGAGGCTTTATCTAAAAACATTGATGACCGGGAGTCGCATCCGAAGTTGTTCGCATCAGGTAAATTATCGAGGAAGGAAATATTCTAAGTGGGGGAGAGTTATGACGCCCCCGATTTATTTTAAATTATTTTCCATAAATTAATCATGTGATGTTGTGTAAGTATATGTGAGATTGGTATTTTGGTGTCTTTGAGCTACCCTTGGCGTGGGGTAGTGGCCTTAAGAATAAAGTTAAGGTGTTAGGGGTGTGTGAGCAATAAAGTAGAATTTGGTGGTGTTGTGAGTGGAACTAATTAATTATATTAGCTACTATTTATTTAATAAATTAGTATTAGGTGAATATTATTTAAATAAATATTTAGTATTATTATTGTTATTATTTTAATTAAAATTGGACAACTACTACTACTAATAATAATAATAATAATAATAAAAATAATAATAATAATAATAATAATAATAATAATAATAATAATAATAATAATAATAATAATAATAATAATAATAATAAGAATAGAAAATGGGTTTTGAGGGGAGAAACTGATAGATCGTGAAAAACAGAGAAAAGTGAAGAGAATAGGCTAGGGCACAATGAGAAGAGGAGATCACCATTGCTAGTGGTAGAAGAGAATATTTCAAGAAATCTAAGGTAAGGGTGAATTTCCTATTATCTAAGGGATTGTATAATAATGGTGGGTAGATTTTGTTTTTGCATAATATGTTCTTTTCTTCTCTCTATGTTATGATCATTCTTGTGATTTTGTATTTGTTGGATTGAATGATTGATTGATGAACTATGGGTTGTATGATGATGTTGTGCTTGATGTCTGATTGGTGTAACTGTTGTGTTGTAGCTGTTGGAATTATGCATTTGATCGAATTGTATGATGGTAGATGTTGTTGTTGATGGTTATTGCTAGTCAGAGTCAGAACTTAAGTTATGAGTATTTTTATGAAAAGAGTTAAAACCTTGATGTTAAAAAGTGATTTACATTTGGAAAAGCAGCAGAAAAGTGCTTCTGTTGCACGTGTGATCGGTTACCAGGAAAGGGTAAGCGGTTACAATGTTGTTAAAAAGAATTTTTGGGAAATTTTGTGAGGGTGTCATCGGTTACCTGGAATATGGTAACCGGTTACACTGTGTGTGTTTTGCGTAATAGTGGGTGGTTACAAGGGGTGTAACCGGATACTCTGGGATCAATTTTTGAAAAACTTCTAAAATTCATAACTTCAGTTCTGGGTGTCCAATTCGGGTGCCGTTCAAAGCGTTAGGAAGCTGACGTGACGAACTCTATTCTAAAATTTGTTCCAGTACCTGAAAATGAATATTTTGGTGTATGGTGATGTTAAATACATTATAGTGTTTATGTTGTGGTATGACATAATCTTAAATGCATTGTTGTAGTTGGCTATATTGTATGTTGATGTTGTCGAACTATTATAGCGTGTGTTTGGTACATGGTGGCTAGTATTGGCGAAGTACATTGACTATGATAGTGACAGTCATTGTGCATGGTGATGTTGTTGCATGTTTTATGTTGCATGCATTCATGGTGATAGACGGTGGTCCGTTTAAGGTGAACCTCAATCCTATGTGGTGGGGATTGGGTGTGAGTTGCTGATTTCAGAGGTGATGGAATCCGTTAAACGTTATCAGAGGTGATGGTAACAAATTGGTGGGTCCTGATCCTAGGTGGGGATCGAAGCGGTGAACTTGAGAGTTCATATATCTGTACCACATGCATCGTGTGATGTTGTGAGTCTTATTGCATTGCATATTGGTTAAGTTGTTATTATGTTTGGATGGTTGTTGTGTTGATTGTGCGGAAGTATGTTGTGGAATGGGTGATGTGCATGTAACAATCTGATGGTTACTTATTACCATGCTTTCCTTTATATAATTGTGATATCTCATCCCTTCTGTTTGAATGTTGCATTTACATGGGCATCATACAAATAATGTGCAATAGAGCGTGGATATGATTAGAAGATAAAGTCTTCCTTTTATTTTAGAGTCGATGTCTGCTCTGATGTGTAAAATGGGGGGTTGGCGTTTATGTGTCTATTTCCGTTGGGGAGAACTAAGTTATCTCTTATGTTGAGTTTTAGCCATAATTATATTATTTTATAGTTATATTTTGAATAATTTTTGATGTTGATGTTTCCGTTGCTTAGTAATAAAGTTGAAGTTCAGACTTGGTGAATGTTTCATTATTATTATTATTGTTGTGAATAATTTTTAAAGGTGACAAGTGTTGCATATCATAAAGTATAAGCAGGTTTTGTGGAACTGTAGCATCCTAAATGTTTTTGTGTTGAATTTACTATGATGTTTTAATTAAACTATGCGAGGAATATTTAGGGTGTTACAACATATAAAGAATTGGGGGATTCCATACACAACCTGGCCGCTTTCATAATTCTGTTTCAAAACTCTTATTTTGTTTTTTGCATTACAAACTGGAAAAAAACCATTTATTGTTTCCTTTAAATTTCACAAATATTGTCTTGTTTAAACACAGTTCCTGTGGATTCGATCTTTTATTTCTTTGACATTATCGGTACATTTGTCGAGAAGTCATCAAGTCTTTGGTATGAAGGCTTTCTCTGATTCAACCATCCTTTTTCTTGTTGACTCCAACCAGTCAAATTATTGTAGTCTCCTCTTCATTTGTTTTCGAACCACTTCCCTTTACCTTTCTTTCCTTTTACTGATTTCTCCTGCAAAGCCACGTCACTTTTCGACTTGCTAGCAGTTCTTTCGGATATTTTTTGTTCATGAGATTCAAGCATCCCTTAAAGCTCTTCCATTGTCAATGTTGGCATATCTTTGGACAATTTTATACCTACTACCACGTTGTCAAACTTTGGTGACAATGACCTCTAGATATTTGCAACAACTAATCTTGTTGTCAATACTTCTCCATATACCTTGATTTGATTCACCGGTTTTGTGACCTTAGTGAAAAATTTTGTTATATGATTTCATTGTCTTCCAGTTGAAGCAATTCATACGTTATTTTGTGAGTTAGTAACCTCACATTTTCAACTTTTCTGTGCCTCTAAATGATTTCTCCAATATCCCTCATGCTTCTTTCACTGATTCTACATCATTGACCTTTTCAAAATTGTATGGATTAACACAATGATGAATTATAAAGAGAGCTTTATAATCTTTCTTCTTCAATTCTTTGTATACAATTTTCTTTTTGATCCGACATATTTTCTGCTAGTGGTGTTACTCTTTCCTTCACAAGATCCCAAAGATCTTGACAACAAAAAAAAACCTTCATCTGTATACACAAATTCTCATAATTCAATCCCTTCAGAATTGGGGGACTCATCGAAAATTGTCCATTTGGATGATTTATCGCCGTTCCCACCGTGTTTTTCTTCCCACGAATCGCTCAACCAGTGCTCTAGATACTTGATGTTGGAATTAAACCCAATACTTTAAGTAATTCCGAATCAATATTGATGAGCAAGATTCAATCAACCGATTGAATTTTCTTCTTGTTCTTCACTCTTCACTCAAGTGAATCAATCACACCTCGATTGCAAGATGATTCTGCTGCATAACAACAATGGAGAAGAAGAGAACAAAACTGAATAGGAAAGAAAGGAAATGAGGGATTCAATACAAAATAGGTGAAGAAGAAGAAATTTTTTTCCAGAGTAGCTCTCTTCTCTCAAAACTGCAATTTTATTTAAGTGAATTACATTACAATAATAGGGGTTACTCCCTATTTATAAGTTGAGCTTTCTTGCTCCCTAAGCAAAACCCAAAACCCTAATTTTTCAAATACTACAAAATTAGGCTCAAATACAAAATCCATGTTGAGACTACTCCTCCAACACTTCGATAATAAAACAATTTCAACACACACTAAACTATTAGACAACTTCCTTGTCCCTGTCGAACAACCTTTCTTCGACACAAGGAATTACAATTAAACAGAATCATGGTATGGTAGAAATAGATTTTGTAACGGAGCTGTTTAAAGAATCTAAAAAGTACAACAACAAATTGCAAAAGAAATTAAACTTTAAGAGAATTAACAGAAAACATAAACTTGTATTGAAAATAAGTAATTGTTGGACTTGTATTTGTCATTGTTATGTCATTGTTGTTAAACTTGTATTTTATTATCAAAAGTAATTGTTGAACCATTATTTCAGAAGATTTAATGAAATCCAGTATTAGGAACTAATTGACCCAGGGAAGACTACTTAGAGAGAGAAACTCTCGCTTCTCTCTAGAAATCAGGTTTCCCACCCTTTCGTCTTCAACCTATCACTCTCGGTTCTCTTCATCTCAACATCTCATTATGTATCAGGTGCACTAGCAGTGGCACATTTCTGGTCTTTTTTCGCTACTAGATTCGTCGGATTCTGGTACATCCTATAACAATTTAAGCTTTGTAGGATTTGGTTTAAAGTCCTAATCTTCGGATTAGGGACCTTCCTTCCTCAAGGTTTTCTGGTTGTTTCAGTGTGTGCTAGGGTCTGGTCGAATAGGGTAGTTCTTGTGGTTCGTTTCAAAATGGGCCACCATGTTCAGAGCAAAGGCGATTAGGAATATGTTAAGAATAGGCGTACCAATAGATCTGTAAACCCCATTAGATCTATTTGGAAGGCATCTGGTGGTAAAGGGTTATGGAAAGACTTAGAAGAAGCTTCATCTTTCTATTTCACAGAATTTCCAAATTCGTACGATGCGAGGCAAATGTTTGAAGTGTTCAAAGAAGAAGGGTTAGTGCTCAAGGTTTTCATTCCAACTAGATTAGATAGGAGAGGCAGAATGTTTGGTTTTGTGAGATTTAAGAAGGAGTGGGACGAACATCTTTTTGCCATTAAACTTGACAACATTGTCATTAATGGCAGAAAGATATTTGCAAATACACCTAGATTCCAAAGGATCGGGGGTGATCGTAGAAGGGAGGAGCAGACAGATAAAGGGGAGAAAAAGAACCTCAACACTAATAATACGACCGACAAAGTTTACAAGGGTGCAGGATACATTCAGGGCAATAGAACTTATGCTGAAGTTTCTTCAGGAGTACATATCAAGAAGGTTTCTAATCAGGTGCTATTGGGTGAGAAACCAAATTTCGCCCGTCTAATGTTCAACCTAAAAGAGGAGGAATTGGAGAGATTTGAACAGGCTTTTGTTGGAGTTGTTGAAAGCCCAGGTTCCTCTTACGAGTTTCAAGAAGTACTGCATAAAGAGGGATTCTTCAGAATCAAAGCCACCCCATTAGGCGCTAATTTGGTGCTGTTAAAGGAAGAAACAGTGGGTGATATTAAGAAACTGATAGAGAAGGAAGTGGAATGGTTCGACAGTTGGTTCTCTGACGTCCACCCGTGGTCCCCGGCGGATGTGGATGAGGAAAGAATGACTTGGGTGAACATTTTTGGTTTACCTTGCCATGTGTGGAATGAAAGTTTCTTTAAATTTCTGGCAAACAGAATTGGTTCTTTTGTCAAGGCGGATGAGGAAACCCAAAAACATTTGAAACTGGATGTGGCTCGCATTCTTATTAGAACTAAGTTCACAATGAATTTAAGTGAGGTTTTCAACATAGAGGTCAACAATCACACCTTCTGAATAAAAGTTGTGGAAATGGCATTCGATGGTTGCAACAGTAAGTCATGCCCATTCAGAGCTTCGTCGGAGGTGGAGAGCTCGGAGGTGGTCTCGTCGTCAGATGGTATGGAAGATCAACAGGGAAGTATGGATTATTCAGCGAATAATAACTATGAATGGGGGTAGAGAGAAGAATCTACAGCTGGTCAATCCTTAAAAAATGTGGGGTCTGGCGTGAAGTTTAATAACATATCACGTGCTGAGGGTGACATATCACTTGAAAATTTAGGTTTCCTTGAGAATAACTCATTGGTAGGGCCCGATGTTGCCTTAACTAGTTATCAAAAGGAGTGCAGCAAGGAGGATGATAGAGGTAGTAGGTCAGTCAGTAGAGTCTTGGAGACTGCAGAAGCCACAGGTGAGAATCAATCGTTGACACGCGACGCCGGACATAAGAGCTCCAATGAAGTGGTTGACAAGACTTGGCACAATAATCCTGACTTGGAGTTAAAAGATAATATTGGTGTTAACATTGCTGGGTCACGGGGCTTGAACCAACATAAGGAGATAGAGCCACATCATTTAGAAGATGAACAGAACAGTAGACAAGTGAGAAAAAAGAAGTCGTTAGAAGAAATTTGTCAAAACATTAAAATTCCTTTCGTTCCTTCCTTCTATGCAACCCTACTAAAGATTGATAAGTTGCCTCGCACGCCTAATCATAAAGGGATTTTGAGGCAGGAGGAACGTAATAGGTCAGGAGATGATAATTCTGAGGATATTTCCAACTCGTCCGTGGATACTCGTGGAGTAAGTTCTGGCTCCATTGGTGATAAAGAGGTTATCAAGAGTAACTCCAGGATAAAGAAAAAACTGGCAGATTTACCTAGTCGTATTTAGGGGTCTGTTAAAAACTTGGGGATAGAAGCAGAAGAGAACAACGAAGTATTTGAATCGATTATCAGGTCTATGGAAGCTGATAAATTAAAAGTAAATAAAGGGAAGAAGGTGGTAGCTACAATTCGGCCATGAATTTTGTCACATATAATATTAGAGGGAGAGGTAATAAGGCGAAGATTAGGAATATTCGTAACACTTTAACAAAGGGAGGAGCTGATCTTGTTTTTTTACAAGAAACAAAATGTAATCTGATGAATGATAAATTGGTTAGAAGCTTATGGGGTGATGATATGTGTTCTTGGTCAGCATCTAACGCAGTAGGCTTATCTGGCGGCATTCTCACTATTCGGAGGTCAGATCTGTTCCAACCAGTTTGCAGCTATAAAGGAGAAGGTTACATCGGTATTAAAGTCATTTGGAAAGGGAAAGTGTGTTACTTTTTCAATATTTATTCACCCTGTAACCATAGTCAGAAAAGAAATCTTTGGAGTAACATTTTGCAGCATAAATCAAAGGTGGAAACGGGAGAATGGATTATTGGGGGCGATTTTAACGCAGTAAAAAATTCAAGAGAAAGGATCGGGCGGGGAGCAGACAACAGGAAGATGATGATAGAATTTGCAGACTTCATTCAGTTATTAGGTTGCGTTGATCTTACTTTATCGGGGGGCAAGTTCACTTGGTTTGGCTCATCAGGGAAGGCCTGCAGCAGATTAGATCGCTTCCTAGTATCATATGGCTTGCTAATGGAGTGGAATATGGCTAGTCAGAGAGTGGGATTGAGAGACATCTCCGACCATAGGCCGGTGTGGATATCAGTTAGAAATACCAACTGGGGCCCAAAACCTTTCAGATTCCTTAATTGCTAGTTTAAACATCCGAGTTTCATCAAATTTGTCAAAGAGGCGTGGGATTCTGAGCAGATTTATGGCAGTCATTCTTTCATTCTATCTAAGAAACTCCAAGCACTACGTTCAAAATTGAGGGTTTGGAACAGATACACGTTTGGGTGGGTGGATACAAAAATAGTGGAGCATACGGATAAATTGAATAGCATAGAAGATGATTTCACTGTGGAGGACTGTACGGGTGGAACTCAAGATCTCCTCAATCGCAGAAGAACAGAAGATGAAATATGGAAGCATATAAGGATCAAGGAAAGTCTACTCCAACAAAAATCTCATTCAAAATGGGTTACCGAGGGTGACAGGAACACCAAATTCTTTCACGCAGCCATCAAACAACGGAACATATCAAATCTCATATAAAATGTGACAGTAGGTGATCAAACGGTTGAAGATGTTGAGGGGGTGAAAGTAGATGTGGCAAATCATTTTGAATCCCGATTCCAATCTGTGCATAGGAATTTACCGTATATTGGTATGGGTCATGTGCAACGCCTGACGGAGATAGATAGATGCGCCATCGAGACAAAATTTAGTAGTGAAGAGATCAAGTCAGCGGTGTTCCAATGTAATGGAGACAGATGCCCAGGACCAGACGGTTTTAATATGAAGTTCTTCTAAGTTTGGTGGGACATTGTGGGGTTGGAATTTACTAAGTGTGTCCAGGAGTTCTTTGAAGTAGGAAAACTCCCCAAGATCCTAACTTCCTCCTTCCTCGTGCTCATACCAAAAAGCGAGAAACCTGAAAACCTTGATGACTATAGGCCTATAACCCTCATTGGATGTGCCTATAAAATTGTGGCCAAACTGTTGGCTGGCAGGCTTAAGCAGGTGTTAAATAAAATCATATTATCTTCCCAAACAGCGTTTCTACCGGGCAGGAATTTATTAGACGGGGTGCTAGCTTTAAATGAAGTGGTGGACTTTGCAAAAAGGAGTAAAAGTAAAGGTTTGATTCTAAAGGTGGATTTTGCCAAAGCAAACGACTGCGTCGAATGGAATTACCTGCGGAACATTATAAAGCTGATGAGTTTTGGAGATAAATGGATGAAGTGGATAGAAGGCAGCGTCTTCAACAACTATATGTCAGTTCTCATCAATGGGAGCCCTTCTTGCGAATTTAAAGTTTCGAGGGGTTTAAGACAAGGTGATCCCTTATCACCATATCTTTTTACGATTGTGGTTGAAGGACTTACGGTGCTATTGAAAAGGGCTGCTGATGCTAATTTTTTTACTAGTTTCCATATGACTGATAACATCTCTCTCAATCTTCTACAATACGCCGACGACATAATTATTCTTGGTGACGGTACATGGGAGAATTTGTGGGCAATCAAAGTAATACTCAAAGGATTTCAGGTTTTGTCTGGGCTGGATATAAACTACAACAAAAGCTGCCTGCTTGGCCTTGGATTGGATCATAACTGGTTATTGGCTGCAGAGAGATTTTTGGGCTGCAGAACACAGGATACCCCATTCAAATGTCTCGGTATTTCAATTGGAGGTAATCACATACATGTTTCCTTCTGGAAACCGGTCATAGAGAGGTTCCAAGCGAGGCTTTCAACATGGAAAGGAAGGCTTATGTCTATGGGTGGTAGGACAACGCTTATCATATCGGTCATGACCAACCTACCAATTCACTACATGTCCTTCTAGAAAATGCCCTGTAAAGTCATTCGAATCCTTACAACTCTCCAACGACGGTTCTTATGGTCAGGTTCAACTATTAAGAAGGGCACGGCTTGGATAAATTGGAGTACTGTTTGTAAAGGTAAAGAAGAAGGGGGACTTGGAATACTTGACTTGCGCTATTTTAACACGGCTCTCCTCACCAAATGGTTATGGAAATGTGCTAACCAGAAAGACAGCTTGTGGCACAAGGTTTTAGTGGCAAGATATAGCACCCAATTCATCCAGCATTTATATGTTAGAGAACTTCACAAGTACAGTGTTCCTGCATCTCTATGGTGGCGAGATTTACACTCCACTGCGCATTCATTCGGTCACAGGTAGTTTTTCGATTTGATTACTGGTAAAGTAGGTAATGGGAGGAACCTCTCTTTCTGGCACTCCTGCTGGGTAGATGATGAATGTTTAGCAGATCAATTCCCAAATGTTTATCATATTGCACACAATAGATACTCCCTCATTGCGGAAAATGGCGCCTGGACTGAAGATAACTGGGTTTGGGATATTATAGCTGATGCACAAGGTTTTCAAGAGGAGCAGCAACAAGAACTTTCTTCCTTGCTGCAACATCTGGCTAAGATCTCGTTGAATAAGGAAGTGGAAGATATCATGGTGTGGCCGTTTCATCAGTCTTCAACATACACGACTAACTCCGGCTACCATTTTTTGAAAAGCGCAGGGCTGTCATCTACTTTTTCATCCGGTCGAGTGCCGGTTTTCAAACTACTTTGGGCTGCCACCGTTCCACCAAAACTATTGTTGTTCGGCTGGCGTCTCCTACACAATAGATTACCATCTCGGGATAATCTCGCATACAGAGGTATTATTTCCAACACTCATGATCTTGTCTTCCCGTTTTGCTTCTTATCAGACGAGAATGCCTCACATGTCCTATTCAGCTGCCATAATAGTAGGTCGGTGTGGGAAATATTTCGAGTTGGTTGGGCGTGATTTCTTTCCATAGCGATGATATCCATAGTCATTTTAGAAGATGGTTGCAAGGTTGTATTTCTCGGGGTATCTATGTTAAAAACGCTATAGGGCTGTGGTTGGTGGTGGGGTGGGCGTTGTGGAATTGCATAAATAGTATAATGTTTAACGATGGAATTTGGGATTTGGACGAGATAGTTCACAAGATTATCCTCGTTTCTTGGTGGTGGATAGGGAAAATATTTAGCTTATCTCTTACTTGTAATTATTACGAGTGGTATATCGCACCGTGCGAATTTTTGTAGTTGTGGTGCTTTTTCGCTGGTGCAATTTTTGTAAGCTGGTTAGGATACCCCTAGTATCCTTATAAATTTATTTTGCTTATTAAAAAAAAATGAAATCCAGTATTATGATGAGTTGTTTATGTAATGAAAATAAGTGTTGGGTTGTTCATGTATTATGTTTAATTCAATTTCAATACCATGTTGCTGAAATTGTGTTGCATTGATTCATATAATGAAATGCATTGTTGAGTTATTTTTCAATGTTTCCGAATTAAATTGACTTCCTATTTTGTTGTGTATCTTAGTTTGCCTTAAAAATTTAATACAGCTTGTCTTATTAATTGTCCATAGCAAGCGTTAAACTTTTTCGAAAGTTTGTCTTATAAATTAGCCATAATATCCCTTAAAAATTGGCCAAAATCTGCCATGTAATTTGGTATTAATTTAACTTAACAATTGATAAATAAACTTAATAAATACTTCTACAAAATAGAAAAATTTAACACATTTAATACAATTTTGTAAATTTCAAACACTTGAATTGAAGTAAACCCATCAAATAATGTGATGAAATTTCAATACCTATGCCTTCACCAGTACTTGGTATTAACTGTCCAGTGCCTCTCAGAGTCAGCACCATGACTTCTCCCCCAACTTACTCTACCACCATAGTCTCCTCCACCAACGTGATAACTACCTCTGCCACCTCCCATACCTTGATTATCATGTCTATAATTTGCTTCATCCATTCCACCGACATGATAGTCACCTCTGCCACTACCATAGTCTCTTCCACCCCTTCCACCAACGTGTTAGTTACCTTTCCCACCGCCTGCGCTTACAACTGACACCCAATAGCCTTCTCTTTCAGTTTGATTAAGTTGCAGTGCGTTCTTATAGCCATTAAGATCCTTGAACTTTAAATAAGCATGCCTGCAAATTTTGCAATTTGAGATTAGAATGCCATATACACTTATTATTGCATACATAATATTTGAGATATTTCCTTCAAGCCACTTATCAATTATGTTTAAACACACTTGAGTGATGAGCTGATACAGCGACAAAATATATTATAAACTAATACTATATAAAATAATTTCCATAAACAAGAAAATAATGTAATCAAGTAGGTGATCCAAATAATTGAAAGTACAGTCTAATTAGAAGATAAAAAGAAAATAGCATTGAAAAAGTGAAGTATAAGTTCAGATATCTAAAATATTCAATTGTGCATCATAACTTCCAGTAGAACAATAGCCATACCCCTTAATTGCACCAGAACCATGATGTCTTGGTAATGAGGGTATAAATCTCACGAAAATCCAATCACAACTTGTAAGGACCAGAGAAACTCCACAAACACACACATGGCACAACCTCCAGCCCTTGAATCTTCTGCAGCAATACCTGTGTTCATAAATGAAACAAACAAACAAAAACTAGATAAAGCGGTTAGTTATGCACGAATGATTGACCTGATATGTTATGCAGACGAATCAATGAATCTAAGGGAAAATTTTGGGGTACTACAGGTAGGATTTGGTTGTTATGGAACCAAAATAAAGTATGGATTAAAGTGCTCACTTCCACTGAGTAATTCATCCATGTAGAGGTATATGGTCTGGATCAAACTCATATTTACACAGTTATTGTGGTGTATGCTTTTAACAAAATTGAATATAGGAGGAACTGTGAGAGCAAGAATTGTCTCTACAAGTCAATCTATGTTTTGATGATAACAATATGTATTTGTAAAAGAACTATTTTATGTTCTAATGTGTGTTGTGTGCAGATCATAATTACTGAAGATATCAGATCCAAAAAAACACCAACTAGATGAGCGTAATTGATTATATCCGAAGTTACTATGTGTGACACAAGTCACAAGAAGCAAGAATGCTTCTGTATCTGATCATGATCAGTCAGATCCAAGGATGCCGATATTGCTGTTGCAATGCTCTTGTGGATGCTCTGTGAAAGTGGTTGAGATTCTGAAGATAGCGAAGCTTCTGAAGAAGACAATGTTATAGAGAACCAAAGTGCTGAAGACTCTCATGAATTGAAGTTCTGAAGGCTGAAGGCTCTGAAGACCAGGTGCAGAAAGACTCTGAAGACTTATGCGTTCTGGAGATTACAGATCCAAAGGTCAAGTGCTGAAGACTCTGAATACGGATTCCTAATGGACAAGTTCTAAAGTTTCAGAAGACTTGAAGTAGTAAAGGATAATGTTCTTAAAGACAAGTGTTGAAGTTCTAAACACTGATTCCTAATGGACTTCTTTAAAAGACTGAAGACTTGACGTATCAGATATTCTGTTAAGAAGGCTCTACTCATGCTTCAATAAATTACTATCAGAAGCCTCTGAAGTTTAGAAGTCAAATGTTACCGTTGTGAACGACTATACACAGTGCCCAAGAAAGACATATCCCGTCACTTCACCCACAGCAAAAAGGAGATGTGTAAGTACAACTAATTATTACACAACGTCTCTTTTCTAACAGCCAACGGTATTTCAACGGCTATATTTCACTGGCCTATTTAAAGAAATGAGTAAATGCTTCTGAAGGTATCGATTCAGTCCATGAATGGAGAATTGATCAAAGTCATTGTGTGAAGATAGCAACAACGATGAATTCTCGTTATAACACTTAAACATTCAAAGCTATCACCATTTACACATGGCCATTGTTGTTGAAGCTCAAAGAACATCATTCAACACAACAACAATGAATTGGTACAGAAGTTGTTGATGAAGAAGACAACATTGCAAATCAGTTAAGTCATCAACCACCTTCTCGTCAGCGTTACATTGAAGATCTAAAGCAAGGAGTTGTTGCTCAAAGCTTGCTCAACCAAGAAGACGAAGAAGAAGAAGATCTACAAGATGTCAACAACTTTCAAATTATTATACATCTCTGTAGTTTCATAGAATAGCAAGGAGTTGTTGCTCATATCTTGCTTGAACACTTGTGTGTTCTTTGTACTTAAACTTAGGAGTAATCTGCTTATTATGAAACAACTATGTAATCTCCTGTTAACTAATTCTTGGTGAATTAGGATTCCTTGAGTGTGTAGTACCCCAAAATTTGCCCTACCTTTTTCTAACATTTTATGGCTTATGATCGCATTCATCTGCATATCCATTAGGTCATATTCATAATCATACACATCATTCGTTTTCCTAAGGCATGGAATCAAGGTATTCTTCCAACAACTCATGGCGTTATCAGCTCCAATATTATTTTCAACAGTATTCCGAGCCAAGCAGATTATTTTCAAAGTCTTTCCGAGCATTTATTTTTCTCATTAGATGATTTGATAATCAGAAGCTCTGACAGTCTTTTTTTATCAGCGATTCGGCACCGGACAGTCATTTTCAGCAGTATTCCGAGCGAAAAGGAGTTCACAGCATATTTCAAGGGTGTATCAGTGGTGATATCCAACGACAAGTTTCAGAGATTTAATGTGGCTTAGAACAGGTGGAATCAGACCATTCTCCAATTTTCCCTCCAAAAGGCGCCAAAATTCAAAATTTGCACTGTGTAACAGGTTACAGCGTATCTGATAACCCGTTACCCTTTGGTTTTTCTGTGCATTTCTTCAGTTTTGAACTGAGTAACCTGTTAGCAGATATGCTGTAACCGGTTACTCTGGGCAAAATTTGAAAAATTCAATTTGCATCATTGGTGATCATGTGCTTGGCATGTGCACGTGGGGGAAGGATCTAGAATTGATATTTTCATCATTTTCCACCCAAAATTTAAATTCCTTCTGTCGCGGCCGGCAAAATTTATCGAGTCGCCACCATATTTTTTAAGGAAAATAATGATAAACCTAAAAATCCTTAATCCTAAGGGCAGAGATTCCTAAGGTTCGGGAGTCGGTTAAGTGAGGGGAAGGTGTTAGGTATCCCTCACTTCCATTGTACTCAATGGGATCCTTCTTATATTTTAGGGTATGCTTGTTTGTTTGTCTAAATGATTTATTTACAAAAGAATCCTAAGTTTTTTATTATTGAACTCGCTAGGGTTTACAACCCTATGCCTACGTACCTTTATTTTGAAGGATCAGAGTAACCGTAGTTCACCTCCCCTATTGCTGCCTCGTAATCCTATTCCTAACCCTAATCACAATCCTAATCCACTGTTTATACTCTTGGATAATAAGTTTTATCCCTTGATCTATTGTTTATACTCCTAGATAAGGAGCTTTATCCCTTAATCTATATTTATACTCCTAGACAAGGAGTTATATCCCTTCAATCCCTTATCCCTTGTTTATACTCTTGGATGGAGAGTTATATCCCTTATCCATTATTTATACTCTCGGACGGAGAGTTATATCCCTTATCCATTGTTTATACTCTCGGATGGAGAGTTCTATCCCTTATCCATTGTTTATACTCTCGGACGGAGAGTTCTATCCCTTATCCATTGTTTCTACCCTAACCCTATTTTCAAACAAAAACCCAGAATTTCCTATGTTCTTCAGGGTTCGTAAAGAACCGTAAGAACCCTAACCCATGAACCCTAGCGACCACCCAAGAACCCTAAACCTAGTTTGAACCCTAAACCCAATTTGGACCCAGAAATACCCTAACCCAACAAATCAAACCATACATCCAATCAAAAATAGTCGCTCACAAACATTAAGAGCTAAGTGGATACCTCCTTGTCTGTTTCCCTTTTTATACTGCTCTGATTCCCTTTCCTCATTTCGAATCACTAACCCTCTTTCTTTTTTTAATTCGCAGGTGATCCAAGGAAGCCTGGGAGATTCGCGGCGGCCGGATTAATTCCCCTTAGGGTCCCCCCCCCCTTTTTTGAATTGTTTTTTTAGCTTATATAATGATTAGAATTAGGTTTTAACATTGATTGGATTAGCTTCTGATTTAGGAAATTTTAGGTCAGATTGGGATATGACGTAATTTCTGATTTCCAATTAATTTGATTGTAAATTAGAATTAGGGTTTGATTGATACAGATTGTAATTTTTAGATCTGATTTAATTTCATTATGTACTTTGATAAAAAATAATGGAATTGATCTGGTTTTGATTCTCTTCCCAAAATTGTGCGCATGATCTAGGGTTAGATGGGGAAGAAGATGACTTCTTGGTCAACTATAATAAAAAAAATAAATAATTAATAATTAATAATTAATAATAGAAACTAACATAGCCACAACCATAAAATAAATAACAATCGTAAATGTTAATAACCACCCCTATGTTAATAAGACAAACAGCCATTAACAATAATCATATTCATAATAAATAATAATTCATAATATAACAAAACCATGTAAATAACCCTAAAATAAATAATACTTGTAAATAATATATTTTTAACCCTATTGGTGAATAAAATAATAGTAATCATAAAAATAATTATATAACAACCATAATATTAATAGACCAGTCCTTTCCCAAATTAACTCTAAATGTTACTAAACCTTAATTAATAATAAAAAACCCTTAACTAAAAACAAAGTAGAGAAATATTTAATTACAAAAAACTTTCAAAAATGAACCAATAAAAGATTTTTCCATATTAACTCTAAAATAAAACCTAACAAGTTATTAAACAAGTCCCCTAAAAAAAACCCCTCAAACTAATTCCAAAATGGGCCTAAAAGTGCTGGTAAACTCAGGGGCCAATGACCTCTAACTAATACCCTCTGATAGCCCAAAAATCCCACAACGGGTGCAAAATCATTGGTCAAAATTTAGGGTAATACAGCTGCCCCTATTTAATCGTCTTCGAATCAGAAAGAGGACGTTGATAAGTCTTCCTCTTTTGTTGAGGAGACGATTAAATATAAGAAGGACCCTAATTTTGACTACAGAGTCCAGTAGGTACTACGCTGATTATCCTGAGATCCCAAGTAATAAACCCTTGACGAAATACCCGATAGAATCATGTTTTGAATTCTAATAAAAACCCTTTTGGATAAAAATCCCTAGATAGAAATTTTGGTAGGGCCCCTGCTAAATCCTTTGATAAAATCCCTTTTGATTGAACCCCCTTTGAAAAACTTCTTGAGTGGAACCCGCTTAATAACTAAAAAAAAATCCCTTAACAGAATCCCCTGATAAAATCCCCTTGGTGATTATGAACCCTATGCATGTATGCATGTTTGCGTATATGAGTGCATGTTAGATGCTAGAGCGTAGCGACATGACTGATGCATGATTTGGGCTAACACCTCTTTTATGATATGCAATGTATGTCTTTGTCTGAATAAACATTTTCCATAACATCCTGACTCCCTGACCCTTGAGACCTTGATAATTTGTAGTAAGCCATGATACCCTTGATTCCTGTTTAATATGTAACATGTCGTTAAAGAATCTCCCATGTTAGTTAGACTGTAACGTATATTCCTGTCAGTGTATAGACCCTATATCCTGCTTCGGAAAAATATGATCCCTTTGATGATTCCAAAAACCGAAGTAAAATCCATTTTCCCTTTTCAAAGCTTTTATTTATACCTGATATTTCAATGCGTTATTTTACAATTAATCGACACCTTGTAATCAAGCGGAATGATTTAGGAGGCAAAGAAATATATTTGAAAAGCAAATTTTATTGAGAATTGGCCCGAAAAGGGGCAATGATAAGTAAGGAGAGTAATTCTCATAAGGAGATATTACCGTAAATCCAGAAAAATGTAAAATGGCAATAAGAACACAAATTTATTTATGTTCCTATTAAGTTTAACACCAGCTAATATCCCTAAGTCTCCAAGATAACGACACTTCGCTTCTGAAGATGACAGCTGGAATGATCGCTCCCTTCTGAATTCTTGTTACGGGGTGACTTGAGTGTTTTCAGTCATATGCCTTTTGGATATCCCTAACTTTTGCCTAGACCGCTCTTTTTAGAGTCTTATCCACCGGGATGATATACCATTTTTTTCGACTAAGCCGCCTTTTAGGGTTTTCGACTTGTCGGGTATCATTCTTATCCAAGTCCCTAATTTTTGCCTGGATTTCTCTTTCGAGTTTTCAATCCACCGGGACGCCCTAATTTTTTTGCCTAAGTCGCCCTTTAGGGTTTTCGATTAAGCGGGCTTTTATCCTCTTTTTCTAGGCATAGTATTTTTGACCGAATCGGAGTTCACTGGTCGCGGTAAATCCGCTCCATCCACGGTTGTTAATATTAGTGCTCTGCCAGAGAAGGCACTCTTCACGACATGTGGCCCTTCATAGGGTGGGGTCCATTTAACGTGGTGGTCTTTATGGATGGGTAATATTTTCCTTAACCCCAAGTCTCCATCTTCGCGTAGGAGAAGACGAATTTCATTGTCAAACGCCCTCTTAATTCCCGGTGGATATAACTGCCCACAACCACACGTTTCTCTTATACGAGGTTTAGCTGATCGAGCCTAGTTTGCACCCATTCTGCCTTATCTAGTTTAGCTTCCTTTAAGATCCTAGACGATGAATTTTCACCCCAATTGATAGCCCCTCTTTGAAGCTCATATCCTTATGCAAATTGAAGTTTCCATCGAGCTCCAGGTCCAGGTCCTTCATAGGAGTCCGAAGTTTCACAATCCATTGGATTCTCAAGTATTGTTAAGTACATTATGAGTGGTCTCCTTGGGAGTGGTAGCACCAATATAGGTGGCTTTCATTTTGTCCTTTATTCCCTTTTGACTGACCATGGACCCTGATATTTTCCAGATCTGATTCCATAGGTACACCCTGTGGGCTTTAGTAGTAACTTGAATTTCCTTAACTGATCCAACAACTTTTGTAAGTTAGTTATGTGATCTTCTTCCTTTTGCAACTTGGTAATCGTATCGTCCATATGAACCTCTATCTCCTTATGCCCCATATTACCATAGTCCTTTGATAAGTTACTCCTACGTTCTTTAACCCAACAGGCGTTACCTTGTGACAAAAAGTCAAATTGCTTCTTGACTTCTTCCCTGATCTAGAGGATCATATCTGATCTAGTCTTCCTCAACTTTTGCTGAATTTGCGTGCATTCTAGTTTGAGTAGTAATTTGTGCTCAACGATGTTCGTATCACGTCCAGGCATATCCTGGTATGACCAGTCGAACATATATGGGTACCCTTACAATAGCTCGATCAACCTTTCCTTTATATCCTTATTCTGAGAAACACCGACTTTGACCTTCTTCCTCTCTTCCTCAGTTCCCAGATTGATGACATCCACTGGTTCCTGATGAGGTTGTATTTCCTTGTCCTCTTGCCTAAACTGTCTGGCTAACTCTTCGAGAAGCTCACACTCGGCCTCATCACCCTCTTCCGATTGGTTAATCGGTAATTCGAAGTCATTCGTGATTATAGCGGTGTCATTTTAATAGGTCCATTTTTAAATTTGCACGAGGAAGATTTTTTATTATTATCGTTTTTTGGAATGAAGTGCTAGAAATGAAAATATTGAAAGAAGGTATATTGCCATTTGAATAAAACGGAAAATGAAAGAAAAAAGATCTTGATTGAAAACAAAATGTAATTTTATTGATAGAAATAATCCAATGAAATAAAAGGTGGCCCTACATAGCTTTGTCCACTTGTCTTGGGCATGGCAAGGGACTTATTATTATTTTAAGAAAAAAGTAAATTACTTCGAAACAGAAATCATCTCAGGAATCCCGATGGATCTCCAATTATTGAGATTAGGCATTCCTTTCTTCCTCTTCCATTAAGGCCACGTGATCCTCAATTCTGAATCCCACACTATGAAAATTGTCTTTTATCCCTTCACTAGCCGGTTTGTAACCCAGCCCAAAAAAATCCCTTTCCTCAGGTGACTCCCATTGTTTGCCCCAGTTTATTATGTCTCCCTTATTAATAAGGAATTCATCCCCCATCCCTTTCATGGCGTTGACTGTTGCCTCAGTGTGCCCCAGTAATGTACTATCTCCCAGATTTGGACCTTCAGGGTCTACAACACTGACATCATTTTTCTTTGAATTGTTTTCGGAATGCCTTTTATTGTCATGTCGATCGGAGGATGACTGCCTAATCTTTCCTGTCTTTAAACCGTTCTCAATCCTCTCTCCAATGATAGCCAAGTCAGCAAATCTTGTTGAGACTGCCCCAATCATCCTCTTGTAGTATGTTCCTTGTAGGGTGTCCATAAACATATCCACAAGTTCACTTTCCAATAATGGAGGTTGGACGCGAGAAGCTAGTTCCCTCCATCTTTAGGCATATTCTTTGAAGGACTCATTCCCTTTTTGAGACATGTTCTGCAAATGCGTGCGGTTAGGAGCCATGTCCACATTGTATTGGTATTGCTTCAGAAAGGCGCTTGCAAGGTCTTCCCAAGGCATAATGTGAATCCTCTCCAATTGCATGTACCAGTCCAAGGATGCCCCACTAAGGCTGTCTTGGAAAGTGTGCATCATCAGCTTCTTATTAGTAGCATGGGCACCCATTTTTCGAGCAAACATCCTAAGATGACTCTTAGGACAACTGACACCCTTGTATTTCTCAAAGTTCTAAGCCTTAAACTTGGGAGGTATGACCACATCGGGCACCAGACATATTTCCAAAGCATCCACTCCAAAAACATTGAGTCCCTCCACGACCTTTAACATTTCCTCAAGTGCTTTGTACTTATCATCAATCCATCTCCTTTCCCTAATGGTGGTTCATTTATTTTCGAAGGCCACTTGTCTCGGATTTTCACCCTCGTATGCGTAGTTCTCACGTGGAGTAGGTCTGTAAGTAGTACGAGGTGCCCTATTGGAAATATGTGGAGAGACGGTTCCCTCGAGAGGTTGGTTAACAGTTTTGTGCTCGCGTTCCAGATCATAGACAAACCCTAGTAGGGGGCTATTGTCTTCAACATGGAGGGAAGGAGTAGGAACCTTCCTTTGAGGACTTGATCTGGTTCCTCTGGCTATCAAACTCTGGACGACAAGTGTCAGTTGATCAATCTGGCTTTTCATACCTTCCACGTTCTCCTTGACAGTATCCATTTCTCCTTTGAGAGTGACCAAATCCTTTTTCAATTGACCCATAGCTTTCCTTTGATAGGCTCGAGTGCGAGGTCGGGAAGTCAGATTGTTATGCTCGATGACTCTGAGACATAGTTTGTAAAAGAAAATGATTTTTTTTTATTCCTTTTTCCTTATTTTGAATGCATGTTGGTGATGAATGTATGAATATGCATGATGTATGCTAAATAATTTTAAATTTTTATTTGGGGGGAATTCCAAAATCCATTGTAGTTAGAGATGAATAAAAAAATTAGGAAAATAAAAATAATTCCTTAGGACTAACCCAAAACAATAATCCCCAAAATGGAAACTCCCGAACCCTAGAAGGTGTAAACTAAATAGATGCCCCGAATGCTTTCTTCAAATGAGCTTTGAAGTCCTCCAAGTACCCTTTCTTTAGCCCTTGCACTTCCCTATCCTCCTTGTGGTGAGATAATGGATCCTCAACAAGCACAGCTAAGTCTTTAGGCTTGACCCTTTTCCCCTTTTCTGTTTTTCTTTCCTTTTTCCTTTTTTTTATTCCTTTTTCTTTCTCCTTATTTTTTTCCTTTCCCTTTTTTTTTTGCCCCCATGCCCCTTGTAAGGTTTTTCCCGCTCCTTATAAGTATAGTCCAAACTGTTCCAGCGTAGGAGCTAGTTGAAAATCCTTGAAGAGGAAGTCACATAGAGAAAGATCATAAAGTTGTGCAAAGGCAATGATGGCATCTACCACCTGCTGCCTATACTCTATCTAGAAAGGAGAAAAAAATATTGTGTAAGTTTCTAAGTGAAGTTAAAGTTCCAGAAGGATACTCTTCAGATATTAGAAGACTTGTGTCTATGAAAGACCTCAAATTAAAGATTTTAAAGACGCATGATTTCCATGTTATAATGGAACATTTTCTACCAATAGGTATACGTTCTATTTTGCCAGAAAAAGTAAGACGCACAATAACTAAATTGTGTTTCTTCTTCAGGTCAATTTGTAGTAAGGTGATTGATCCTACGATCTTACCAACATTGCAAAAAGAAATAGTCATTACATTATGTGAGCTTGAAATGTTTTTTCCTCCCTCATTTTTTGACATAATGGTACACCTAGTTGTTCATCTTGTGAAGGAGACACAATTGTGTGGACCAGCTTATATGAGAAGGATGTACCCTGCTGAACGGTATATGAAAATATTAAAAGGGTATGTGAAAAATCTAAGTCGACCAGAGGGTTGTATTGTTGAACGATACATTGTTGAAGAAGCGATTGAGTTTTGTACTGAATATTTGTCAAATGTTCATTCCATTGGACTCCCCAAATCTCACGTTGTTGATAAAAAAAGAAGGAAAAATTAATTGGAAATAAAATTGTGACTGTATCAAGGGCTGGACAGGAGCAAGTGCATTTGTATGTTCTGCACAATGACAATGAGGTTGAGTCGTATGTTGAAATGCACAAGGATTTTCTCCGAGGTTTAAATCCGAATAGAAATGAAAATTGGATAGTACGAGAGCACAATCGAAGTTTCATACCATGATTTAAGGATCATATTTATTAAAAGTTTTCTGTAGATCCCGCTTCAATAACAGAAAGGTTGAGATGTTTAGCATATGGTCCAAGTTTGCATGTGTTTTCTTATAGTGCATACGCAATTAATGGATACACATTTTATACCAAAGAACAAGATGATAAAAGTACAATGAAAAATAGTGGTGTCACCTTGGTAGCTGAATCAATGCACATTTCAAGTGTGAAGGACTTAAACCCCAAATATGCAAATATGTCATATTTTTGGGTTATCGAGCGCATTTGGGTTTTTGATTATGAGAAGTTTCAAATTCCTATCTTTGGTTGTAATTGGGTTGAAAATAATAGTGGCATACGAATGGATAAGTCAGGATTTTTGCAAGTGGATCTTAATAGGGTAGGGTACAAAGATGAGCCTTTTATTCTAGACTCTCAAGCTAGACAAGTGTTCTATGTCACTGACCCGACAAGTACGAAATGGTCTATAGTGCTTTTATCTAACAAAGTAATTGATGATAACATTGGAGATCAAGGTGATATTGTTTGAGCGAATGCATCATATATTGTAAGTGATCAAGATGAGACTGTTGGAGCGAGTGAATCATGTAACACCCTCTTTCTATACCCCCAAATAATCACATAATCATTTCGGCACATATTAAAAATTTCGTCAGAGTATAATTATAAACATAGTATAAAAGAGGTTTGTCACATTATACATGAAATTAAAACATTCAACACCTGCTCAACAATTGATATGCAACAGTGGGGTAACTTTGCAACAGAGGAACTTAGTCCTTACACCCGCATCTCAATATTTAGAATAAAAGCGGAAAATCTAAACATTGAATAATATATAACATATATATACATCATCAAGTATTATCCACCAATATAATTCATGTTTACATAAACATTCATCAACCAGATACATGTACAAATGTATCACAAAAGAATCATATACATCCTAGCTACCCGATGCTACATATCAGAGCCGACCGACCAAAAGAATGAAGACACGCTTCACAAAAAGACCACCAGCATACCTACTCTGCAATGCCTCATAGAGCATCATAAAACAGCAGAAGGGTGAGAAATATTATCATAATAACAATGCATATAATTATATATCTTAGCATAAAAATACACATATTCCACATTCTCACCACAATTCATCACAATTCACCCATATACATTACAATGTATATATATACAAATCCAAGCATTTCCTCATGCATACCTTCCCAATTCTCACCATTCCACATAAACATACATATTCATGTTTATTCATCAATGCACCATATAAAGATGATAAATGCAAATCATAGAGACCGACTCACGACTCTATGCAAATGCAATGCGGTACCTGTAACACCCCAATTCCCATCGCGAATAAATAATACACAAATAAATCAGAGTAAATAATAAATTTATTTTTCCGACAAAAACAGGGATGCCACATTTAAAGAAATAAAATACAATCCCTGCTCATAATTTTCGATACATAGCACAAAATAGAATACCCACAAAGGGAAAACTTTTTCCATATAGAAGGAAAGGCCAATTATGGAATAAAGCGGAAAGATCCATAACCGACTTGTTTTACAAAATAAATCATTTTAGAGCATCCAACTATATATACAAAAGTACTACAAAATACATTCAACAAATGTATACATATATATATAATCGTTCCCCGACTCCCGTGCTACGTATCAGAGCAGACACCAAGACCGACAACAGAACGGAGGACTAATCTCCACAAAAGACCTCCAGCAACTCTAATCTGCAATGCCTCATAGGGCATTATAAAACAGCAGAAGGGTGAGAAATAACAACTAAGTCAAGATTGCATAATAATATGCAAACACACATGAAAATCACATACACAGTTATTATCACCTCACGCATCACATACCAATACATATAGCAAGCCGCAGATGCATAACATATTTCAGACAAATCCGAACACATATCATATATCCATTATGCCCACATACTGACATATTCACACATAATGCACACCAAAGTTATGACACATGGAACCACACCACCACATCACCACAAAACATATGTCTATACCTAAAACATGTTATCCACAACCAATGCATTTACCACATATGCACACCAATTCACCAATCCAATCATAAATCTCAACACATATTCAATCAATTCACAATTTACCACTATAAATTAGTAAAATTGTTAATTTTTTAAAAGTTAAATATTTTCTCCTCTTTAAATATTTTAAATTTTGTATTTAGTCAAAAAAAATTCTTCCAACATAAGTCAATCTTCCGTCCATACTTTTCTCCCTCCAGCAAACTTCCATTAAAGGAAATTGGTGTGAAGGGATAGTTATCATATTTTTTTTTAAACGGTGACTAGGATGTGAGAAAAATGTCAACATATTTTGTCCCATTTTTAAGCATGTATTAAAATAATTTATAGTATTCATAATTTGAATTCTTCTTTTTCTTTGAATATTTCTTCACTCGCACCATTTCCCAAAAATCAAAATATCTTATGTGTTTTCTACTTTAACTTGTATGAGTTATCATGAGGGGGGAAAATATTTATATTGGATTAAATACTAATCTAAAGATCAAAAACACACTTAAATAAGTCAGAGAGACACTACATATTCATCCAAAATTTGAAGGTGATATGTGTATGAGTCTTCTCATTTATAAAATGCTCAACCTTCAATTTTCTAAAGAATGTGAGATCTATAACTCACATTTTTTTTCAACTATCTTATCTAAGTTCTAGAAATCAACTATGTCAACTTCATCCAAAATCGGACGAACAAAATCATCAACAATGTATATGTCTTCCGTTAAAACCTCTTCCGATGGAGTATATTGTTGTTGTGTTCATATGGTGTCATAACAATGAATGTATCTAGCAAATAAGATCATATTTTGAGGTGTTTCTTTTTGCAAATATGTCTTAAATTGATTATAGGTGTTGTGAATTTTTATTATGGGAGCAATGATATCCATAACAACAACAATGATTTTGATATTAAAATGCAGACATGTGTTCTTTTTATTTGAGATGAACATATGGGGCATCATAGTGTGAGTGTCCAAGAAGAAAATAATGTTCTCAATGATGAAGATGAGATCTACTATCTATCTAATACTATACAATTAGATAATTTTCTAAAAATGCCCTTTCAACAAATATTTTTTACACTCTTAAAAGGGTTCTTAAGTAATTAATAAATGACACTTTTTTCTAAGCATCATTGTTTCGTAGAAACCCATGTGGCAGCTTTACATTGGCACAATGAATATTAATTTTTTCCCCTAAATACCCATTCATCGGCACATGTTAGACCAATTTCTCCTTCTAAATCACAAGACCAAATATTATTAAACCTCGTTTTTCCTTCTTACTCTCTATTTGAAACTTTGTCTCGAAAACAACATTGTCGACTTTCTTTCTCTCATCTCTCTTTCCCTTCAAAATCTAGATCTCTATCGCCCTCTTCTCCCTCGTCCCCGATTCTCCCTCTGCTACTTTCCATTGAACCTGATATCGATTTTCCTTAATGCTTTGTTAAAGCTTCGAACTTTATTTTCAGATTAATTTTTTTTATCTCTCTTACTTAAAGCTTCATTGTTTTTTTCTTTTGGTTTTTCGGTTTACTTCCATTGTTGCTTTACACTCTTCTTCTTCTCATAGTTTATTTTCAAAATCACATTATGCAAAAAAGAAGATGGATATCTATTTATGGGTTATAGTTTCGATTTCAACTAAAGAAGAAGATGGAGATCTGGGCATGGGTTGTGCTTTAAACTTCTGGCGAAGAAGAAGATGCAGATCCGAGCATGGGTGTGAGTGTGACATTTTCTTTATTTTTGAAGGGTATTGTACTAAACACTTAAAGCCTGCATTTTTTATAAATTTTCTATTTTTCTAAATTATTGTTTACTTGGTTTCTTTATGTGGACAATTATCATATCTGTACATGGGTTGGATCTCCCCTTGAGATTTCCTAATATATATACCACTAATCTTGCTTATTAAAAAAAAATCATATTTTTTTCTTATGTTGAATTGTCTCCTGGTGGGTGCTATTTCATGCAACGACAATAACTCCAAGGCTTCAAGTTGACAATGGGGATGTTTGTCCATTAGTGGGACCTTGATCTATTCATTGTCTGAAAATATTCAATTGTTTACCCATGTGCATTTTATTATGCTGTTAGTATAAGATGTTATCTAGAAGGCTGCTTTTATTTTGTTCCATTGATCAATAAATTTTATTAATAAAAGTGATTTATTTGATGACATTTATGAGGTGACTGATGAATCAGAAAACACACAGAATTTCATTGTATTGTGTGTAAACTATTTCCAGGCTGATTGGAAACTAGAGTTACTACGTAAGTTTGGTGATATCATTGAACTAATCAAGTCAATGGACTCTATCAAACTTGAAGCCACGAAATTTTTGCAGGTCAAGAACGAAAACCAGGCCAAGCATTTGTAAAAGTCTCTTTTGCCAATCCTACTGCACAAAAACTTCCGCATATCATCCACCACATTCTAAGACTGAAACTACTATTAAGGAAGAAGTACACATTCACCGAATCGAGGAAAACGGTAAATGTTTGTATATAGTTATGAAGTGCTTCTTCTCGGCAGAGTAAGTACCTATCCCTCGCTTTCTTAGTTTGAAGTTTCTTATGATTATATTTTGTTTTTAATTGCTAATGGTTGATTATCTCAGAATACTGTGCAAGAATGCTTTAAAGAACAAGAAAAAGATTTTGAAATGCTATAAAATGCTTGAAAATTTGAGGTTCAGTTTAAGTTTCTTAAATTTTTTCGTATCATCACGTCCCGGCACAACAACAATCTTTAGGCAGTTTTGGGTAAATCAGATTTTGAAATGATTTGGAATGTGTTTTATTCATGATAATGTTATATTCTTTGTGTAAACTTTCTATGTTTGCGTGTCAAATTTTTTAAGAACATTTTGATAGAGATTAGTTAGTTTCATGAATAGAGCATCTTAAACATAAAAATGAACTATAGCTTGAAAAACTGAATCAAATTTAATTGCACCAGTCTGTATATGAAAGAAAGTTCATGATGAAAATAATCTCTACTTTTTCATAAACAATTCAAAATGCATTTAGCTGTATTATTTAACTACTTAAGTAATGATATAATTTTGCACAGATCAACTCAATTATCATTTGATGTTATCTCTATTTTTATAAAAGAATATTTGTTATATAATATAAACAAAACAAATCACTAAATTGTTACAAAAAGTGAGCTAAGTGGACATGTAGAAGAAGAGACGCGGGGAACATATAAAACTTATTCAGTGTAACTTATCCATGCTTCTAAGGCATATGTGCACATATAACACAGTCTAAGCATGAACATTGGTCAACTTTAGCTCCTATTCCTTTTGAACTTGTCGCCTCTGCTAGACAAATGGCTAAGGAGGAATCTTGGAACAAATTTGAGCATGAGTTGATACTTTATACTTTAGTTTGATGAATTCTCTCTTAAATTAGTTACATAGATATCTAATTAAAAACCATTTACTAGACTGTTGATGGTTTCAATAGAAGCAAAATTGTTTGCGACGTGAATGATCTTGTCGGGGAAGTACACAGAGATATGCTTTCACTTGAGATGGGTTTTGAGGGAACTTGCTTCTTTGAAAGTTCTTAATGAATATTATTAAAGTTAATGTTGTGTTGTTTTTGCTAATTGTGTTTTGTACGGAGGAATACCTCTCACTATAAGGAGTTCATCTCCACAACACATGCTTATCTATTATAGAAATGCTTGTCCTTTCAACCTCCATCTCAATGGTAACTAACTCTTTTTCTTTCTCTACTCTTTCAAATCATCTTTCTATCTTTTTCACGATATGCATACAAGTTGTTTTTATATTGTTCTCAAACATCCTAATAAGCTTTGAGCATTTCATGAGTTTCTATTTTTTTCTACAGGTTATAGAATTTACTAGTTTGGTTTATTAAACATGAAATTACAATATTTTCATCTTCTATATCTCTATCAGATTGGTTGATTTGTATATGTTAGATTTCAGTTACATTATTTGAGATTTGTTTGATATGATGGTGAAACAGTTATGTGATCTTACCATAGCTCAATTGTGGTTACAGTTTTGCATATTATTTTTCAAAATGATGTTGGTGTACTTTTATTTTTGAGGATATGAGCTCATATTCCTTTAGGTCATTAAATTCCTACGCGCACATTCGCCTATTGGGAAATATAATGTTGTCCATTTGTTTAAAAAGCCATATAGTTTTGTAATTCATCATTTTGCTCATGGTGGAAGATTATTCAATTTTTCTTTTTTCCAATTATTTGTAATGTTTCAAAAATAACTTGGCTTTTTTATTTATATGGTTTGTGTTGGATCTGTACTCGTAATCTTGCTTATATATTAGCTTTACCATTATAGAGTTTCTTTCTTCTAAACACTTTCTTCTTTGTCGCCCACACTTGAACCTGCCAAGAAATTACCCTTCTTACCCATTTTTGAAGGCAAAAAGGTATCTAAGATTTCAAATTTTTAATACATTGTGATTGCTACTAGCATAGTTCAACATAATCTAATTCTGAGACCTTTATATATATTTTTGTCTCAGCATGTTCCTATTACTCTTTTTGAAGTCGGGTTCATGGACTCAAGAGGGTGTTCCTATTACTCTCCTTGAGAATAAAATGAGTAAAGTTTTTGCTGCATCTCTAGAAGAAACATCAAAGTCGTTTTGTAACACACCGCCTTCGGAATATGAAATCATTGACCAGGTTAGAATGACAAGTTTCATTTCAAAACTAAATATTTTACACATTTATTCAATCATAAAAGATGTTTATAGAATAGTTTCTTTTCATAGGGACGTGAGATTTTCTATAGGATGATAATAATAGGATTTGAGGATACTTATGTTTCATGTCCTGGTTCCATGTTGAAAATATGAAAAGGACTATTTTGTATGCAGTGGTCTTGTTTCAATGTTGGTGCCTGTGACTGTCTATCCTGGAAAGGACTATTTTGTTCATACTGATTCAAACTGTTGTAAATATCATATATGCAAACTGATATATGTTACTAATTTAACCAAGTGATTTAAATTATTGTAAATGTGAAAGAATATAAACTTAATCTTAAATCTATATAGTAAGTGACCCTTTGCTATATTGAGAGGAATTAATTTTTTTCTTCAATTGCATGCATTTTTAATAGGCAAAATCCATATTTTTAAATGTTAAATTTTTCATTTCTTCATTCATCTTATAGGTTGCTCTTTTTCATTTTTAAGATTATATGATCATTATTCATTTATAATTAAATCATTCATTTCAAATTTACATGTATTTAAATACAATTTATATAATATCAAATAAATTTACTCGTGCGGGAGCACGAGTATCTTACTAGTTAATATAAATAAGGAAAAATATTGGGAGCAAGAATAATCGTGTGGTAGAAATAGACATTGTAAGGAAATTGTTTGAAAAATCCAAAAATTACATTAATAAATTGTAAACGAAATTAAATTTGGAGAGAATTGTCAGAAAAAAAACAAGTTCTTTGTATTGTTGTCATTGTTGTTGAATTTTTATTTTTTTTAAAAATGTAATTGTTAAACGAGAATTTCACCTACCCTCGCGTTATATTTGGTACTCCACAATATATGTGCTTTTACCGTTATACTCTTGTCTAAAGTTACTGGTTTTTCATAAAGTATGAGTACGTATCGGAAATTTCGAAACTACATCGGAAATTTAGTAAAAATTTACAAAAACATCATAAGTTTTTGTTTTCTATGAAAAAATATTAGTGATTTGAAATTTCTAGTATAGAGTCGGATTGTCTTGTCGGAATTTTGAAAAATCCGGTATATACCCAAAAGTTTAAGAAAATGTGGAAAATTCGGTAGATAATGAGGTATTGAATTTATTCTTGTAATAAATTTGTCAAAAAAACTACCCGATAAAATAACTACCCAATAAAATATATACATAAAATGAAAAATAAGCTACATATAGGAATGCATAACAAATTACGATGACTTCATAAATTTGTTTTCCTAGTGCCTAAAGCGTCCCACATATGCTGCTTCTCAAGCTCATGCATCTTCAGTACAATTCTGTCTTCAACGCTCAATGCTTATGTTTAATGGACAATCAGGTTTTAACTTTACCTGAACCCAATGATTGTTGCTGACAAAACTAGTAACATTAATTTTATGCCTACTCGTATACATAAGTGGAGCTACGACAAGGGGGAACATCTGATGTTAAGTCTCTTAGACATAGAGACAAATATTACATTGTATCTACAAGAAATAGGATAACCAATATCAAGAATCATCATCCATTTATCGATACCATGCACACCCAAGGTAGCTACTCGCAACACACTCTTAACCGTAGAGACCGTGTCATAAAACAAATTGGATTACAATTGAGGTTGTTAATGAACTTGAGTATCTATTTGCGGCCGAAACAATGACCATGGCTCTTCACCCATCCAAGTATCTATTTGAATACATGATGTTGTTCCATAGATCCATCACATATTCTTGTCTTTCGTATTTAACATACTCCTTACACTTCATACTAACGTTTTCTGAAATATTGAATGAACACAACATATGAGTTGAACTTGAAAACACAACTTTTATCATTCATCAGCGCAAGTTCCCGATCTGTCACCACAATCTTTGATAGAAAGTTCTTAAAAAAGAACAACTTTTTGAGCATCTTTTTGCCCATCTGAATTTCACCTCCCTTTCATGTTCCAAATAGGCAAACCCAACTGAAAATGTCAACTTCGTTGACGTAATACCAACAATCTCAAGTAGTTAGTACCTGCAGGATGACGATGCACAGTCAATAATTAACAGTTGATCAACAATCAAATAAATCAAAATCTGCATTTTTAAAGTAGTGGTAGAAATTACCTATTTGTTTTGTATGTGCAATCCAAAATCAACACTAAATGAAACATATTCAACAACTTCACTGATTTAGGATGTGTCCAAAAGATATCAGAAATAACATTTAAGTCGTCCCTATTTCTAGTCCAGCACATGTATTTCTCTCCATGAATAAGGCTCAACAACATTTTCATTTATGTCAAAGGACCTCTCTTGCTCGACAAATTCACTTATCTTTTGGTTTTCTCTTCTTCTTCCTTCTCTTTTCTTTTTATTTTTGGTTGATGAAAATCTTAAATATCATGGAACTTCTTTGAAGTTCTTGATTAATATGAGACCATTACTCTTTTTCTTTTAGTGTGGCAAGTTTTAGGAGAGTGACTTATATGTCACTTCTCTTGCTTGTATTAGCACAAATATTGTTATTGAATGGCCTCCCATGGTATGATCTTTTTATAGGTTGTGCTTTGATTGCTTAACATAGTGCTACATTGGTCCCGAATCGGAAATCAAGTCATTTTTGTATGTGAGATTGTCAGCCTCCTACTCTACATAGTGTGGTGTGAAATAGATTGTCTCTTTGTTATTTAAGAGAATTAGTGGCATACTTGTTGATTTTATCTAAATTGGAGCCCTTCTCTAAATGATGTACAGATTCATGTTTTCATGCTTATGGATGACTAGTCCAATATTCTCCGAAAACTGACAAAATGTTCTTCATCACTAACACAAATATATTAACTATATTGTTACACTAACTTTACGTTGTGTAATTTAATTCTTGCTCTTTATTTCTTGTCATTTATTTTAGGCTTTTACTTTTAGCATTTCATATCATTTTATCATCTTGCTTTTCTTTTTGTCCACTTGGAAGTATGTTTATGCTTATGCTCTTTTTGTTTAGTCCATTCGAATTTTCTCTTACGACATTAATAAATATCAAAACACTTAAAATTTTTGGTTCTCTTGATCCCGGATTGTTGTGATCTTGTGTTTAGACTTGGACCTTGTACTTAGAAGTAGGGATTTTGACCCTTGCTTGGAAGTTAATACCTTGAATTCTAAAATGCATCTAGTACCTTTGGCTTAAAGATTCTCTTGAAGACCTATCTTGGTTATTATGATTTTTGTCTGATGCTTGGATTTCTATTTGCTTATTTGGCTTGTTTGAGGCTTAAATCCAAAGGGGAGAATTCTTGATTGACTTATGTCATGGGGCTTGCTAGCTTCTTTTGGTTAGATCTTTCTTTGTCCTTAGCTTTTATTTTATGCAATAGGTTAGTCACTTCATCTCCTCTCATTCTTTAATTTTCAAAATCTTCTTCCTTTTTTCAAAACCTTCTTATTTTCAAACTATAACCTCTTTCATAAATAAAACCATGACTTTGTCAAGTGCATTTTCAAAACCTTTTATTTAATAAATGCTAAGATATCTTAAGCATACTTTGACCATTTTAAAAGACTAAAAACTACAAAAATCCATTAAAATCATTTTGTGCCTTTGTGCACCTTTTCTTTTAAAAATTTTCATAAAGTTTAGGTACATGAGTCATTTTCATAGTTGAGATATAATTCTCCTATTCCCCATAGTATTAAAGATGTTGACATTTTCCACTTAGATATTGAGTGATAGACTTGTTAATTTGTATCCAAGCAAAAATCCTCCATCTTAAGATGATGCAAATGTTGTTTTCTTATACTTGTGGGTGACTAGTTGTAGTTTTCTCCTTAAGATGATGCAAATGTTGTCTTTTCATTTTAAAATGAACCAAACATATCCAATTTTGTTATTTTTACCACGAACTACGAGGTTTTGATCCTATATTGCAATTTGTGGGTACGTAGGCATGAGGCTCAAGAAGTCTTTCCAAACACAAAAATCTTAAAAACCATTTCTTTTCACATCTCCCCTATCTCATTTCAAGAAAACCTTTCAAAGAGGTTCCTATAGAGTACTATAGACACTTTGGGTGATAATACCTTCCCATTACGTAACCAACCCCCTTACCCCGTTTCTATTTATTTGTTCTTGTTTAGAACTTCATTAGGCTTGTTCGCTCTTTTCCCTTTCATTTGGATAAAATAAACGTGTGGTGGCGACCCTTATTTTATGAGTTAAGTTAATCAATAACTTATACTCACAATTTTTACTGCTACAATCCCGGTAAAGCTAATGTCGGGGATGATGCCTTAAGTCGGAAGTCTTTGCATATATCTGCTAAGATATTTAGAGAGTTAGAATTGATTGAGCAGTTTAGAGACTTGATTTTGGTCTCTGAGCTAACCTTGCAGAGTGTGATGTTGGGTATGTTGAAGTTCAACAATTATTTCTTAATAATATTAAAGAGACAGAAGTTGGTGGACTTGATGGTTGGAAGTAATTAAATCGAGGATAATGATTTTAGATTTGATGGGCAAGGTGTACTGAGATTTCGAGACATAATCTGTATTTCTGATGATTCTGAGTCGAAGATGATGATATTGGATGAAAGTCATAGGAGTAGCATGAGTATCCACCTAGGAGCTACAAATATGTACCAGGATTTGAAGAAGATATTTTGGTGGCCTGGATTGAAATGTGATTTGCTCAAATTGTGTTTTCCTGGTTGACATGTCAGAAGTCGAAAGTTAAACATCAAAAACCTGCAGGGTTGATGCAACCTTTGGCTATTCCAGAGTGGAAATTAGCTAGCATTTCGATGGATTTTGTAACTAGGTTTCCGAATACTCCAAGGGGGCATGATGCAATTTGGGTTGTTGTTGATAAACTGGCAAAGTTGGCGCATTTTATTCCGATTAACATCAGTTTTTCTATGCAGAGGTTGGCAGAAATTTATATTCATATGATTGTGATGTTGCATGGAGTTCCATTGAGTATTATGTCAGATAGAGATCTGAGGTTCACTTCCATATTTTTGGAGAGTTTGCAGGAGGATTTGGGTTCGAAGGTGAGGTTGAGTTCTGCTTATCATCCGTAGACAAATTGTCAGACGGAAACGACTATTCAAGCATTGGATGATTTGTTGAGAGACTGTGTTCTTGAATAATGAGGTGCTTGGGATAATTATTTACTACTGATTGAGTCCACTTATAATAACAATTTTAATTCTAGTCTTGGAATGACGCCTTTTTAATCTTTGTATGGTTGGAGGTGTAGGATACCTTTGTGTTGGCATGTATCTGGTGAGAGTGTAGTGCTTGGGCCTGAGATTGTCTAAAAACTAACTAATAAGGTGAAGCTAATTCAGGAGAAGATAAAAGCTTCGCAGAATAGGAAGAAGAGTTACCATGATAAGAGAAGGAAGGATCTTGAGTTTCAAGAGGGAGACCACGTATTCTTGAGAGTCACTCTGGTGACCGGTGTTGGGCGTTCCTTGAATTCCACGAAGCTTACTCATCGATTCATTGGTTCATATTAGATATTAGAGAGGGCTGAAGTTGTTTCTTATATAGTGGAGTCACCATCAAATTTGTCGAATTTGCATGATGTGTTCCATGTTTCACAGCTTCAGAAGTATGTTACGGATCCGTCACGTGTGACTCTGATGGATGATGTACAGGTGAGGGATAACCTTATAGTTGAGGCTTTATCTAAAAACATTGATGACCAGGAGTCGCATCCGAAGTTGTTCGCATCAGGTAAATTATCGAGGAAGGAAATATTCTAAGTGGGGGAGAGTTATGACGCCCTCGATTTATTTTAAATTATTTTCCGTAAATTAATCATGTGATGTTGTGTAAATATATGTGAGATTGGTATTTTGGTGTCTTTGAGCTACCCTTGGTGTGGGGTAGTGGCCTTAAGAATAAAGTTAAGGTGTTAGGGGTGTGTGAGCAATAGAGTAGAATTTGGTGGTGTTGTGAGTGGAACTAATTAATTATATTAGCTACTATTTATTTAATAAATTAGTATTAGGTGAATATTATTTAAATAAATATTTAGTAATATTATTGTTATTATTTTAATTAAAATTGGACTACTACTACTACTACTACTACTAATAATAATAATAATAATAATAATAATAATAATAATAATAATAATAATAATAATAATAGAAAATGGGTTTTGAGGGGAGAAACTGATAGATCGTGAAAAACAGAGAAAAGTGAAGAAAAGAGGCTAGGGCTCAAGGAGAATAGGAGATCACCATTGCTAGAGGTAGAAGAGAATATTTTAAGAAATCTAAGGTAAGGGTGAATTTCCTATTATCTAAGGGATTGTATAATGATGGTGGGTAGATTATGTTTTTGCTTAATATGTTCTTTTCTTCTCTCTATGTTATGATCATTCTTGTGATTTTGTATTTGTTGGATTGAATGATTGATTGATGAACTATGGGTTGTATGACGATGTTGTGCTTGATGTCTTATTGGTGTAACTATTGTGTTGTAGTTGTTGGAATTATGCATTTAATCGAATTGTATGATGGTAGATGTTGTTGTTGATGGTTGTTGCTAGTCAGAGTCAGAACTTAAGTTATGAGTATTTTTATGAAAAGAGTTTAAACCTTGATGTTAAAAAGTGATTTACATTTGGAAAAGCAGCAGAAAAGTGCTTCTGTTGCACGTGTAATCGGTTACCAGGAAAGGGTAAGCGGTTACGATGTTGTTAAAAAGCATTTTTGGGAAATTTTGTGAGGGTATCATCGGTTACCTGGAATATGGTAACCGGTTACACTGTGTGTGTTTTGCATGACAGTGGGTGGTTACAAGGGGTGTAACCGGATACTCTGGGATCAATTTTTGAAAAACTTCTAAAATTCATAACTTCAGTTCTGGGTGTCCAATTCTGGTGCTGCTCAAAGCGTTAGGAAGCTGACGTGATGAACTTTATTTTAAAATTTGTTTCAGTACCTGAAAATGAATATTTTGGTGTATGGTGGTGTTAAATGCATTATAGTGTTTATGTTGTGGTATGACATAATCTTAAATGCATTGTTGTAGTTGGCTATATTGTATGTTGATGTCGTCGAACTATTATAGCGCGTGTTTGGTGCATGGTGGCTAGTATTGGCGAAGTACATTGACTATGATGGTGACGGTCATTGTGCATGGTGTTGTTGTTGCATGTTTTATGTTGCATGCATTCATGGTGATAGACGGTGGCCGTTTATGATGGAATTCGTTAAGCGTTATCAGAGGTGATGGTAACAAATTGGTGGGTCCTGATCCTAGGTGGGGATCGAAGCAGTGAACTTGAGAGTTCGCGTATCTGTACCACATGCATTGTGACATGTTGTGAGTCTTATTGCATTGCATATTGGTTAAGTTGTTATTATGTTTGGATGGTTGTTGTGTTGATTGTGCGGAAGTATGTTGTGGAATGGGTGATGTGCATGTAACAATCTGATGGTTACTTATTATCATGCTTTCCTTTATATAATTGTGATATCTCATCCCTTCTGTTTGAATGTTGCATTTACACGGGCATCACACAAATAATATGCAATAGAGCGTGGATATGATTGGAAGATATAGTCTTCCTTTTATTTTAGAGTCGGTGTCTGCTCTGATGTGTAAAATGGGGGGTTGGCATTTGTGTGTCTATTTCCGTTGGGGAGAACTAAGTTATCTCTTATGTTGAGTTTTAGTCATAATTATATTATTTTATAGTCATATTTTGAATAATTATTTGATGTTGATGTTTCCGTTGCTTAGTAATAAAGTTCAAGTTCAGACTTGGTGAATGTTTCATTATTATTATTATTACTGTGAATCATTTTTAAAGGTGACAAGTGTTGCATATCATAAAGTATAAGCAGGTTTTGTCGAACTGTAGCATCCTAAATGTTTTTGTGTTGAATTTACTATGATGTTTTAATTAAACTATGCAAGGAATATTTAGGGTGTTACAACATATAAAGAATTGGGGGATTCGATACACAACCTGACCGCTTTCATAATTCTGTTTCAAAACTCTTATTTTGTTTTTTGCATTACAAACTGGAAAAAAACCATTTATTGTTTCCTTTAAATTTCACAAATATTGTCTTGTTTAAACACAGTTCCTGTGGATTCGATCTTTTATTTCTTTGACATTATCGGTACACTTGTCGAGAAGTCATCAAGTCTTTGGTATAAAGGCTTTCTCTGATTCAACCATCCTTTTTCTTGTTGACTCCAACCAGTCGAATTATTGTAGTCTCCTCTTCATTTGTTTTCGAACCACTTCCCTTTACCTGTCTTTCCTTTTACTGATTTCTCCTGTAAAGCCATGTCACTTTTTGACCTGCCAGCAGTTCTTTCGGTTATTTTTTGTTCATGAGATTTAAGCATCCCTTAAAGCTCTTCCATTGTCAATGTTAGCATATCTTTGGACAATTTTATACCTACTACCACGTTGTCAAACTTTGGTGACAATGACCTCTAGATCTTTGCAACAACTAATCTTGTTGTCAATACTTGTCCACATACCTTGATTTGATTCACCGGTTTTGTGACCTTAGTGAAAAATTCTATTATATGCTTTCATTCTCTTCCAGTTGAAGCAATTCATACGTTCTTTTTTGAGTTAGTAACCTCACATTTTTAACTTTTCTGTGCCTCTAAATGATTTCTCCAATATCCCTCATGCTTCATTCACTGATTCTACATCATTGACCTTTTCAAAATTGTATGGATTAACACAATGATGAATTATAAAGAGAGCTTTATAATCTTTCTTCTTCAATTCTTTGTATGCAATTTTTTTTATCCGAAGTATTTTCTGCTAGTGGTGTTACTCTTTCCTTCACAAGATCCCAAAGATCTTGACAACAAAAAAACCTTCATCTATATACACCAATTCTCATAATTCAATCCCTTCAGAATTGGGGGAGTCATCAAAAATTGTCCATTTGGATGATTTATCGTCGTTCCCACCGTGCTTTTCTTCCCACGAATCGCTCAACCAGTGCTCTAGATACTAGATGTTGAAATTAAACCCAATACTTTAAGTAATTCCGAATCAATATTGATGAGCAAGATTCAATCAACCGATTAAATTTTCTTCTTGTTCTTCACTCTTCACTCGAGTGAATCAATCACACCTCGATCGCAAGATGATTCTGCTGCACAACAACAATGGAGAAGAAGAGAACAAAACTGAATTGGAAAGAAAGGAAATGAGGGATTCAATACAAAATAGGGGAAGAAGAAGAAAATTTTTTGCAGAGTAGCTGTCTTCTCTCAAAACTGCAATTTTATTTAAGTGAATTACATTACAATAATAGGGGTTACTCCCTATTTATAAGTTGAGCTTTCTTGCTCCCTAAGCAAAACCCAAAAACCTAATTTTTCAAATACTACAAAATTAGGCTCAAATACAAAATCCATGTTGAGACTACTCCTCCAACACTTCGATAATAAAATAATTTCAACACGCACTAAACTATTAGACAACTTCCTTGTCCCTGTCGAACAACCTTTCTTCGACACAAGGAATTACAATTAAACAGAATCATGGTATGGTAGAAATAGATTTTGTAACGGAGCTGTTTGAAGAATCTAAAAAGTACAACAACAAATTGCAAAAGAAATTAAACTTTAAGAGAATTGACAGAAACATAAACTCCTATTGAAAATAAGTAATTGTTGAACTTGCATTTGTCATTGTTATGTCATTGTTGTTAAACTTGTATTTTATTATCAAAAGTAATTGTTGAGCCATTATTTCAGAAGATTTAATGAAATCCAGTATTAGGAACTAATTGACCCAGGGAAGACTACTTAGAGAGAGAAACTCTCGCTTCTCTCTAGAAACCAGGTTTCCCACCCTTTCGTCTTCAACTTATCACTCTCAGTTCTCTTCATCTCAACATCTCATTATGTATCAGGTGCACTAGCAGTGGCACATTTCTGGTCTTTTTGCGCTACTAGATTCGTCGGATTCTGGTACATCCTATAACAATTTAAGCTTTGTTGGATTTGGTTTAAAGTCCTAATATTCGGATTAGGGGCCTTCCTTCCTCAAGGTTTTCCGGTTGTTTGAGTGTGTGCTAGGGTCTGGTCGAATAGGGTAGTTCTTATGGTTTGTTTCGAAATGGGCCACCATGTTCAGAGCAAAGGTGATTGGGAATATGTTAAGAATAGGCGTACCAATAGATCTGTAAACCCCATTAGATCTATTTGGAAGGAATCTGGTGGTAAAGGGTTATGGAAAGACTTAGAGCAAGCTTCATCTTTCTATTTCACAGAATTTCCAAATTCGTACGATGCGAGGCGAATGTTCGAAGTGTTCAAAGAAGAGGGGTTAGTGCTCAAGGTTTTCATTCCAGCTAGATTAGATAGGAGATGCAAAAGGTTTGGTTTCATGAGATTTAAGAAGGTGTGGGACGAACATCTTTTTGCCATTAAACTTGACAACATTGTCATTAATGGCAGAAAGATATTTGCAAATACACCTAGATTCCAAAGGATCGGGGGTGATCGTAGAAGGGAGGAGCAGACAGATAAAGGGGAGAAAAATAACCTCAACACTAATAATACGGCTGACAAAGTTTACAAGGGTGCAGGATACATTCAGGGCAATAGAACTTATGCTGATGTTTCTTCAGGAGTACATATCAAGAAGGTTTCTAATCAGGTGCTATTGGGTGAGAAACCAAATTTCGCCAATCTAATGTTCAACCTAAAAGAGGAAGAATTGGAGAGATTCGAACAGGCTTTTATTGGAGTTGTTGAGAGGCCAGGTTCCTCTTACGAGTTTCAAGAAGCACTGTATAAAGAGGGATTCTTCAGAATCAAAGCCACCCCATTAGGCACCAATTTGGTGCTGTTAGAGGAAGAAACAGTGGGGGATATTAAGAAACTGGTAGAGGAGGAAGTGGAATGGTTCGACAGTTGGTTCTCTGATGTCCACCCGTGGTCCCCGACGGATGTGGATGAGGAAAGAATGACTTGGGTGAACATTTTTGGTTTACCTTGCCATGTGTGGAATGGAAGTTTCTTTAAATTTCTGGCAAACAGAATTGGTTCTTTTGTCAAGGCGGATGAGGAAACCCAAAAGCATTTGAAATTGGATGTGGCTCGCATTCTTATTAGAACTAAGTTCGCAATGAATTTTGAAATTCTGGCACAGATATCAGATCTCCTACACAGATGTTGAGACACTGATATCCAACACAATGAACAAGATAACAATAATAATAACAGTGCAGAAAGTAAATAACACAGTGATATGTTTACCCAGTTCGGATCAACAATCCTACTCTGGGGGCTACCAAGCCTGGGACGAAGCCAATATACGATAGTATCAATTCACAGATCATACAATAACCAAATAATCTGCTCACTTAATCACTACCCTTCCTATGACTTCTACCTAAGACTCACCTAGGTATGAGGCCCTCCTCAAATCCCTCTACAACCATAACCCGTGATTGGTTTCTTTCCACACAAGTAACAAACTGAAAGTCACACTTTCAAAACACACAATTCTCAATACTTCAAAGCTTATGAGAATTGACACACAAGAAACTCAATGCTTAAAAGCTTATGAATAACTAACAGAACTTACAACACAAAAACCAGTCCTTATACTGTTATCAGAATAATACCAGTTAGGCTCACAAATTACACACGAAAAAACCCTAACAAAACACACGTAAGTTCCACACCTAAACTAGGTTTACATCAGTCAATATATAGCATTAAATCTGGACTGAATTGGGCTTCAAAAACGTAGCAAATAGACTTCTCACAAATCTACAAAAATAAACTCCATCAAAATAGGTCTTCAATCTAAAGTTTCCTAATATGTCTCCATAATTAGAAACAGCTGAAAATCCGAAAAACCAACACATAAACACAATCCAAAAATGCTTTAGATGCCACATAGGATAACCAAATATTCACAGAATATTCAGTAACAAATCTCAGCAATAGAATCTGCTTTTAAACTGAATCTAGACGCGATGTCCTATGAACAGGTATGGGACATCTTCATTTGACATGTTGAGTGCAGCAACTTAGAACATCTTGTTTCAGCATCTTGCTGCTAGAATAGTTTTAGCAAAATAAATGCCAACCACAAAATCAACGAAATAACAATCTCCCCCTTTGGCTTATTTTGGCTAAAACTACACACCAAACAAATCTTGTAAAGAAGCACAAGTAAAGAAACCATATCAGAGATAGCACCGAAATATCACAGCACACATAGCAGCAAAAAAAACCAGCATACAGCACTCCCCTTCAACTGCATACAACACTCAGCATAGCATAAAAGCATAGCATAAAAAAAACAAAAAACTCCCCCTTAACTACAGCAACACAAACATTCCATATTCTCCCTCTTAGCTGCAGCACCAAGCCAAGCACACCACACACAAACATACTACTCCCCCTTTTTAGCCAGAAATATGACAAAGGCAAGTAGAACAGTTACAAATAATTGAGAAATGGTCAAATCATAAACCAGAGTAAACTGCATCAGAGAGTAGATGCACACCTCATCACATGACCAAGTGTCATGCACACACTTCAGCATTTTCCCTTCATTTACACACGGCACTACCAGAACCTCCTTTGATCTCTCCAATCTGGTAGCCAGAAGGAACATTAATTGCTATAGTTCTTCATGAATGCAAACCCCAAGTCTGCTCCTCAGGTTTTCAAACTGAACTGCATCTAGAGCCTTGGTAAATATGTCAGCAAGCTGATTTTCTGTGCTCACATGCTCAAGAGTTATGACTTTGTCCTCCACAAGTTCTCTAATGAAGTGATGTCTGATATCAATGTGCTTAGTCCTGCTATGTTGAATGGGATTTTTGGAAATGTTAATAGCCCTCAGGTTGTCACAAAATAATGTCATGACATCTTGTGTGACATTATACTTAGATAACATTTGCTTCATCCACACCAGTTGAGCACAACTACTTCCAGCCGCTATGTACTCAGCTTCATCAGTAGAAAGAGATACAGAATTTTGCTTCTTACTAAACCATGAAATAAGATTATTTCCCAAAAATAAACATCCTTCAGAGGTACTCTTCCTATCATCAGCACTTCCAGCCCAATCAGCATCACAGTATCCTACTAAAATGGGACTTGAGTCATGGGAGTACAACAACCCATAATCACATGTACCACTCACATACTTAAGAATTCTCTTAAATTGATTGATGTGACTGACCTTGGGTTCTGCTTGGTATCTAGCACACACATCAACAACAAATGTTATGTCTGGCCTACTTGCTGTAAGATACAGCAGACTGCCAATCATGCTTCTGTATAAACTTTGTTCAACATTCACTCCCTTTTCATCTTTAGATAACTTCAAGTGAGTAGGAGCAGGAATTCTCTTATGCTTGGCATTATCCAGTCCAAACTTTTTCACAATATTCCTCGCATATTTGCTCTGACAAATAAAAATGGAATCTTCCATCTGTTTGACTTGTAATCCAAGGAAGTAGGTCAATTCACCTACCAAGCTCATCTCAAATTCAGACTGCATTTGGTTGACAAAATGTTGGACCATTTCATCCGACATGCCACCAAACACAAAATCATCTACATAAATTTGAGCAATCATTAGTTTCCCATCCTTTTTCTTGACAGAAAGTGTTTTATCAATACCACCCTTCCTGTAACCATGGTTGACTAAGAACTCAGTCAGCCTTTCATACCAAGCTCGTGGAGCTTGCTTCAACCCATACGAAGCCTTCTGTAGCTTGAAAACATGATCAGGAAAATTTGGATCCACAAAACCTTTAGGCTGCTCAACATAAACTTCCTCATTAAGATAGCCATTCAGAAAGGCACTCTTGACATCCATTTGAAACAATCTGAATTTCAACAAACATGCCACTCCTAGCAGCAATCTGATGGATTCCAATCGAGCCACAGGAGCAAATGTTTCATCGAAGTCTACTCCTTCAATCTGTGTATATCCTTGAGCAACTAATATGGCTTTGTTCCTGGTAACAACTCCTTGTTCATCAGACTTATTCTTATAAACACATTTTGTTCCAATCACATTTGTTCTTGCCAGTCGTGGTACCAGTTCCCAGACTTCATTCCTCTTGAATTGACAAAGTTTATCTTGCATAACACTTATCCAAAACTCATCTGTCAATGCTTCTTTGACATTCTTTGGTTCAATCTTTGAAACAAAACATGCATTTGACACAGCCTCCCTCGTTCTGGTTCTTACACCTTCATTCAGATTTCCAATAATCAATTCCTTAGGGTGATCCTTCTGAATCCTTATAGAGGGTCCCCTGTTAGCACCCTCTACCTCTTCATTCTCAGGTCTAGTGTCGGTTTCATGAGCATTATTTTCTACGGGCTCAATGTCTTGTGAGATTTCATTGTTCATGGGAAGGCATGCTCCAACATCATCTGGGACATCTTCGTCTTTCCCAGAGTCATCAACCACCACATTTATGGATTCCATCATCACCTTAGTTCTGGAATTAAATACCCTATATGCTTTACTGTTTGTAGAGTATCCCAAGAATATCCCTTCCTCGCTCTTAGGATCCATCTTTCGCCTCTGCTCACGATCTGCCAAGATATAACACTTACTCCCAAACACATGGAAATACTTCACATTTGGCTTTCTACCTTTCCATAGCTCATACAGAGTGACAGAAGTGCCTGATCTGATAGTCACCCTATTGTGTATGTAGTAGGCGGTATTCATGGCTTCAGCCCAAAAATGATATGGAAGCTTTTTGGCATGAATCATAACTCTTGCACACTCTTGTATCGTCCTGTTCTTGCGTTCCACCACACCATTCTACTGAGGAGTGATTGGTGATGAGAATTCATGAGTGATTCCTTCAGATAAGCAAAACTCTTCAAACCTGCTATTTTCAAATTCTTTCCCATGGTCACTTCTGATTCGAACAACACCACAATCCTTTTCCCGTTGAATCCTTTGACACAACTCTTTGAAGGCTGCAAATACTTCAGACTTTTCTCTGATAAAGCTTATCCAGGTGAATCTGGAGTAATCATCAACGACAACATAGGCATACTTCTTCCAACCAAGACTTTCAACCTTCATAGGTCCCATTAAGTCCATGTGAAGAAGTTCCAGAACTCTAGAAGTTGTGGTAAGATGTTGAGCCTCTTGTGTAACACCCTTGTTTGCTTCCCAACTTGACATTCACCACATATTTTATCCTCATCAATCTTCAGCTTGGGAATACCTCTAACAGCTTCACTTGACATAACTTTCTTCATCCCTTTCAAGTGTAAGTGACCCAACTTCTGATGCCACAGTTTGGTTTCATCTTCCTTTGACATCAAACAAGTAGATAAACTTCCTGGTTCTTGAGGATTCCATAAATAGTAGTTATCCTTAGACCTGGTTCCCTTCATAACAACTTCATCTTTCTCATTGGTTACTAGACATTCAGATTTAGTGAAATTTACTTTGAGACCTACATCACACAGTTGGCTTATGCTGATCAAATTTGCGGTCAGCCCTTTGACAAATAGAACACGATCCAGATTTGGTTGTCCTGTGTAGTCTAGCTTTCCAACACCTTTTATTTCACCTTTTGATCCATCCCCAAAAGTGACATAATTGGTGGAGTGAGGCTTGATATCTGACAAGAATTTCTTCACACCAGTCATGTGTCTTGAACAACCACTGTCAAAGTACCAATCTTCCCTTGTAGATGCTCTAAGAGAGGTATGTGCTATGAGACCAGCCATCATTTTTCTAGGAGTCCATCTTCTCTTCATTTTAGCCCAACTCTGTCCTTTATTTTGTTGATGGGCAGTTTTGGGATAGCCGTGCAGCTTGTAGCAAAAGGACTTTAAGTGACCAATCTTTCCACAGTAATGACATTTCCATGGTTTATACTTTGAACTACATACTCTCTTCTAATGCTTCATCTGATGTTGAAACATGTGACTTGACATCCCCTCTTCTTGCTTTATTTTCTGAGGAACAAACTTTAATCCAGGCTTCTTGTAGTTCTATGCTTGATTGTTAAAACCAAGGCCTTGCACATTTCCAGCATCTTTCCCAGTCTGAAGAATCTCATCCAGCTGCGTGGTACCATTGTTCAACATTCTTATAGATTTGTTCATATTGTCAAGTTTTGACTTTTGCCATACAACCTCCTCTTTCAGATCAGCAATGATTGATAGATGTTCTTCCTTCTCAGCTTCTAGTTGAGCTATCAGAACCTTCTGTTCTAATATTATCTGGCACCTTTCTTCATTCTTGATACACAACTCTGAGAACCCGGTGAAGACTTCTTCCTTAGTGAGTTCTCCAATATAAGATTCTTTGTCAGAGTCAGACTCACAAGTAGTTTCTCCATCAGCCTTACATATCCCGGTCAGGGCTGTCACCAATTTTGTTGATTCTTCTTCAAGATCACTCTCAGACTCCCTTCTGACCAAGACACAGATAAGCCATTCTTCTGCCTTTTGAGATACGTGGGACACTCAGTCTTTATGTGCCCAAATCCCTCACATTCAAAACACTGAACTCTATTCCCTTGATTGGAGTCTTCTTCAGTTCTGGACCTTCTGCCTCCATCCTGATTTTTACTGATGTCGAGTGACTTGTTCTGAGCATTTGCCCTTGACTTCCAGTCAATCCTTTTCAACACTTTGTTAAATTGTTTTCCAAGCAATAACAGATCTTTAGACACCCCTTCATCTGTGACCAGGTCACCCTCATCTTCTGAGTCACCAGCATTTGACACAAAAGCTATGCTCTTCTTCTTTTCAGACTTTTCACTGATCCCTAATTCAAATGTTTGAAGAGATCCCACAAGTTCATCCACTTTCATCTTGTCTATATCCTGAGCTTCCTCTATAGCAGTCACTTTCATGTCGAATCTCTTAGGTAAACATCTGAGGATTTTTCTGACCAGTTTGCTGTCAGACATCTTTTCACCTAGGGCACTAAAGGCATTAGCTATCTCAATAATGTTCATGTGAAAATCATGAATGCTCGCATCCTCCTTCATCTTCAAACTCTCAAACTTGCTACTGAGAAGCTGAAGTTTTGACATCTTCACCTTTGAAGTCCTTTCATGAGCAACCTTCAAGACCTCCCACGCCTCTTTTGCAATGGTGCAATGTTCAATCAACCTGAAGATATTCTTGTTGACACCATTAAACAATGCATTCATGGCTTTGGAATTTCCCACGGACCCTTTGTAGTCTGCATCATCCCAGTCTTCCTCTTCCTTCACCACATCAATAGGGGTACCTTTTCCATCTTTAACCTTTGGGGGTTCCCATCCTTTTATAACAACTTTCCATGCTTGATCATCCATGGATTTGATGAATGCTATCATCCTTGGTTTCCAATAGTCATAGTTGGAACCATCAAGCAGAGGTGGTTTGTTCAAAAATCCCCCATCCTTGTCCATTGTACCAGAAAGTACCTTCCCTGAATCTCACCCAGAGTCAAACAAGGGTGCAAGCTCTTGATGCCAATTGAAATTCTGGCACAGATATCAGATGTCCTACACAGATGTTGAGACACTGACATCCAACACAATGAACAAGATAACAATAATAATAATAGTGCAGAAAGTAAATAACACAGTGATATGTTTACCCAGTTCGGATCAATAATCCTACTCTGGGGGCTACCAAGCCAGGGACAAAACCAATATACGATAGTATCAATTCACAGATCATACAATAACCAAATAATCTGCTCACTTAATCACTACCCTTCCTATGACTTCTACCTAAGACTCACCTAGGTATGAGGCCCTCCTCAAATCCCTCTACAACCACAACCCGTGATTGGTTTCTTTCCACACAAGTAACAAACCGAAAGTCACACTTTCAAAACACACAATTCTCAATACTTCAAAGCTTATGAGAATTGACACACAAGAAACTCAATGCTTAAAAGCTTATGAGTAACTGACAGAACTTACAACACAAAAACTAGTCCTTATACTGTTATCAGAATGATACCAGTTAGGATCACAAATTACACACGAAAAACCCTAACAAAACACACGTAAGTTCCACACCTAAACTAGGTTTACATCAGTCAATATATAGCATTAAATCTGGACTGAATTGGGCTTCAAAAACGCAGCAAATAGACTGCTCACAAATCTACAAAATAAACTCCATCAAAATAGGTCTTCAATCTAAATTTTCCTAATATGTCTCCATAATTAGAAACAGCTGAAAATCCAAAAAACCAACACATAAACACAATCCAAAAATGCTTTGGATGCCACATAGGATAACCAAATATTCACAGAATATTCAGTAACAAATCTCAGCAACAGAATCTGCTTTTAAACTGAATCCAGATGCAATGTCCTATGAACAGGTATGGGACATCTTCATTCGACATGTTGAGTGTAGCAACTTAGAACAACTTGTTTCAACATCTTGCTGCTAGAATAGTTTTAGTAAAATAAATGCCAACCACAAAATCAACGAAATAACAAATTTAAGTGAGGTTTTCAACATTGAGGTCAACAGTCACACCTTCAGAATAAAAGTTGTGGAAACGGCATTCGATGGTTGCAACAGTAAGTCATGCCCATTCAGAGTTTTGTCGGAGGTGGAGAGCTCGGAGGTGGTCTCGTCGTCAGATGGTATGGAAGATCAACAGGGAAGTATGGATTATTCAGCGGATAATAACTATGAATGGGGGGAGAGAGAAGAATCTACAGCTAGTCAATCCTTAAAAAATGTGGGGTCTGGCGTGAAGTTTAATAACATATCACGTGCTGAGGGTGACATATCACTTGAAAATTTAGGTTTCCTTGAGGATAACTCGTTGGTAGGGCCCGATGTTGCCTTAACTAGTTATCAAAAGGCGTGCAGCAAGGAGGATGATAGAGGTAGTAGGTCAGTCAGTAGAGTCTTGGAGACTGCAGAAGCCACAAGTGAGAATCAATCGTTGACACGCGACGCCAGACATAAGAGCTCCAATGAAGTGGTTGACAAGACTTGGCACAATAATCCTGACTTGGAGTTAAAAGATAATATTGGTGTTAACATTACTGGGTCACGGGGCTTGAAGCAACACAAGGTGATAGAGCCACATGATTTAGAAGATGAACAGAACAGTAGACAAGTGAGAAAAAAGAAGTTGTTAGAAGAAATTTGTCAAAGCATTAAAATTCCTATCGTTCCTTCCTTCTATGCAACCCTACTAAAGATTGATAAGTTGCCTCACACGCCTAATCATAAAGGGATTTTGAGGCAGGTGGAACGTAATAGGTCAGGAGATGATAATTCTGAGGATATTTCCAACTCGTCCGTGGATACTCGTGGAGTAAGTTCTGGCTCCATTAGTGATAAAGAGGTTATCAAGAGTAACTCCAGGATAAAGAAATAACTGGCAGATTTACCTAGTCGTATTTGGGGGTCTGTTAAAAACTTGGGGATAGAAGCGGAAGAGAACGACGAAGTATTTGAATCGATTATCAGGTCTATGGAAGCTGATGAATTGAAAGCAAATAAAGGGAAGAAGATGGTAGCTACAATTCGGCCATGAATTTTGTCACATATAATATCAGAGGGAGTAGTAATAAGGCGAAGATTTGGAATATTCGTAACACTTTAACAAAGGGAGGAGCTGATCTTGTTTTTTTACAAGAAACAAAATGTAATCTGATGAATGATAAATTGGTTAGAAGCTTGTGAGGTGATGATAAGTGTTCTTGGTCAGCATCTAACGCAGTAGGTCTGTCTGGCGGCATTCTCACTATTTGGAGGTCAGATTTGTTCCAACCAGTTTGTGGCTATAAAGGAAAAGGTTACATCGGTATTAAAGTCATTTGGAAAGGGAAAATGTGTTACTTTTTCAATATTTATTCACCCTGTAACCATAGTCAGAAAAGAAATCTTTGGAGCAACATTTTGCAGCTTAAATCAAAGGTGGAAACGGGAGAATGGATTATTGGGGGCGATTTTAAAGCAGTAAAAAATTCAAGAGAAAGGATCGGGCGGGGAGCAGACAAAAGAAAGATGATGATAGAATTTGCAGACTTTATTCAGTTATTAGGTTGCATTGATCTTCCTTTATCGGGGGGCAAGTTCACTTGGTTTGCCTCATCAGGGAAGGCCTGTCGCAGATTAGATCGCTTCCTAGTATCATATGGCTTGCTAATGGAGTGGAATATGTCTAGTCAGAGAGTGGGATTGAGAGACATCTCCGACCATAGGCCGGTGTGGATATCAGTTAGAAATACCAACTGGGTCCCAAAACCTTTCAGATTCCTTAATTGCTGGTTTAAACATCCGAGTTTCATCAAATTTGTCAAATAGGCGTGGGATTCTGAGAAGATTTATGGCAGTCATTCTTTCATTCTATCTAAGAAACTCCAAGCACTACGTTCAAAATTGAGGGTTTGGAACAGATACACGATTGGGTGGGTGGATACAAAAATAGTGGAGCATACGGATAAACTAAATAGCATAGAAGATGATTTCACTGTGGAGGACTGTACGGGTGGAAATCAAGATCTCCTTAATCGCAGAACAGTAGAAGATGAAATATGGAAGCATATAAGGATTAAGGAAAGTCTACTCCAACAAAAATCTCATTCAAAATGGGTTACCGAGGGTGACAGGAACACCAAATTCTTTCACGCAGCCATCAAACAACGCAACATATCAAATCTCATATCAAATGTGACAGTAGGTGATCAAACGGTTGAAGATGTTGAGGGGTTGAAAGTAGATGCGGCAAATCATTTTGAATCCCGATTCTAATCTGTGCATAGGAATTTACCATATATTGGTATGGGTCATGTGCAACGCCTGACGGAGATAGATAGATGCGCCATCGAGACAGAATTTAGTAGTGAAGAGATCAAGTCAGCGGTGTTCCAATGTAATCGAGACAGATGCCTAGGAAAGCTCCCCAAGATCCTAACTTCCTCCTTCCTCGTGCTCATACCAAAAAGCGAGCAACCTGAAAACCTTGATGACTATAGGCCTATAACCCTCATTGGATGTGTCTATAAAATTGTGGCCACACTGTTGACTGGCAGGCTTAAGCAGGTGTTAAATAAAATCATATTATCTTCCCAAACAGCGTTTCTATCGGGCAAGAATTTATTAGACGGGGTGCTAGCTTTAAATGAAGTGGTGGACTTTGCAAAAAGGAGTAAAAGTAAAGGTTTGATTCTAAAGGTGGATTTCGCCAAAGCAAACGACTGCGTCGAATGGAATTACCTGCGGAACATTATGAAGCTGATGGGTTTTGGAGATAAATGGATGAAGTGGATAGAGGGCAGCGTCTTCAACAACTATATGTCAGTTCTCATCAATGGGAGCCCTTCTTGCGAATTTAAAGTTTCGAGGGGTTTAAGACAAGGTGATCCCTAATCACCATATCTTTTTACGATTGTGGCTGAAGGACTTACGGTGCTATTGAAAAGGGCTGCTGATGCTAATTTTTTTACTGGTTTCCATATGACTGATAACATCTCTCTCAATCTTCTACAATACGCCGACGACACAATTATTCTTGGTGATGGTACATGGGAGAATTTTTGGGCAATCAAAGTAATACTCAAAGGATTTCAGGTTTTGTCTAGGCTGGATATAAACTACAACAAAAGCTGCCTGATTGGCCTTGGATTGGATCATAACTGGTTGTTGGCTGCAGAGAGATTTCTGGGCTGCAGAACATAGGATACCCCATTCAAATTTCTCGGTATTTCAATTGGATGTAATCACATACATGTTTCCTTCTGGAAACCAGTCATAGAGAGGTTCCAAGCGAGGCTTTCAACATGGAAAGGAAGGCTTATGTCTATGGGTGGTAGGACAACGCTTATCAAATCGGTCATGACCAACCTACCAATTCACTACATGTCCTTCTACAAAATGCCCTGTAAAGTCATTCGAATCCTTACAACTCTCCAACGATGGTTCTTATGGTCATGTTCAACTATTAAGAAGGGCACGACTTGGATAAATTGGAGTACTGTTTGTAAAGGTAAAGAAGAAGGGGGACTTGGAATACTTGACTTGCGCTATTTTAACACAGCTCTCCTCACCAAATGGTTATGGAAATGTGCTAACCAGAAAGACAGCTTGTGGCACAAGGTTTTAGTGGCAAGATATAACACCGAATTCGTCCAACATTTATATGTTAGAGAACTTCACAAGTACAGTGTTCCTGCATCTCTATGGTGGTGATATTTACACTCCACTGCGCATTCATTCGGTCACAAGTCATTTTTCGATTTGATTACTGGTAAAGTAGGTAATGGGAGGAACCTCTCTTTCTGGCACTCCTGCTGGGTAGGTGATGAATGTTTAGCAGATCAATTCTCAAATGTTTATCATATTGCACACAATAGATACTCCCTCATTGCGGAAAACGGGGCCTGGACTAAAGATAACTGGGTTTGGGATATTATAGCTGATGCACAAGGTTTTCAAGAGGAGCAGCAACAAGAACTTTCTTCCTTGCTGCAACATCTGGCTGAGATCTCGTTGAATAAGGAAGTGGAAGATATCATGGTGTGGCCGTTTCATCAGTCTTCAACATACACGACTAACTCCGACTACCATTTTTTGAAAAGCGTAGGGTTGTCATCTACTTTTTCATCCGGTCGAGTGCCGGTTTTCAAACTACTTTGGGCTGCCACCGTTCCACCAAAACTATTGTTGTTCGGCTGGCGTCTCCTACACAATAGATTACCATCTCGGGATAATCTCGCATACAGAGGTATTATTTCCAACACTCATGATCTTGTCTGCCCATTTTGCTTCTTATCAGACGAGAATGCCTCACATGTCCTATTCAGCTGCCATAATAGTAGGTCGGTGTGGGAAAAAGTTTCCAATTGGTTGGGCGTGATTTATTTCCATAGCGATGATATCCATAGCCATTTTAGAAGATGGTTGCAGGGTTGTATTTATCGGGGTATCAATGTTAAAAACGCTATAGGGCTGTGGTTGGTGGTGGGGTGGGCGTTGTGGAATTGCAGAAATAGTATAATGTTTAACGATGGAATTTGGGATTTGGACGAGATAGTTCACAAGATTATCCTCGTTTCTTGGTGGTGGATAGGAAAAAGATTTAGCTTATCTCTTACTTGTAATTATTACGAGTGGTATATCGCACCGTGCGAATTTTTGTAGTTGTGGTGCTTTTTCGCTGGTGCAATTTTTGTAAGCGGGTTAGGATACCCCTAGTATCCTTATAAATATATTTTGCTTATTAAAAAAAAATGAAATCCGGTATTATGATGAGTTGTTTATGTAATGAAAATAAGTGTTGAGTTGTTCATGTATTATGTTTAATTCAACTTCAATACCATGTTGCTGAAATTGTGTTGCATTGATTCATATAATGAAATGCATTGTTGAGTTATTTTTCAATGTTTCCGAATTAAATTGACTTCCTATTTTGTTGTGTATCTTAGTTTGCCTTAAAAATTTAATATAGCTTGTCCATAGCAAGCATTAAACTTTTTCGAAAGTTTGTCTTATAAATTAGCCATAATATCCCTTAAAAATTGGCCAAAATCTGCCATGTAATTTGGTATTAATTTAACTTAACAATTGATAAATAAACTTAATACAAACTTTTACAAAATAGAAAAATTTAACACATTCAATACGATTTTGTAAATTTCAAACACTTGAATTGAAGTAAACCCATCAAATAATGTGATGAAATTGAAAAATAGAAAAATTTGAAGTAAACCCATCAAATTGAAGTAAACCCATCAAATAATCTGCCAGTACTTGGTATTAACTGTCCAGTGCCTCTCAGAGTCAGCACCATGACTTCTCCCCCAACTTACTCTACCACCATAGTCTCCTCCACCAACGTGATAACTACCTCTGCCACCTCCCATACCTTGATTATCATGTCTATAATTTGCTCCATCCATTCCACCGACATGATAGCCACCTCTGCCACCACCATAGTCTCTTCCACCCCTTCCACCGACGTGTTAGTTACCTTTCCCACCTCCTGCGCTTACAACTGACACCCAATAGCCTTCTCTTTCAGTTTGATTAAGTTGCAGCGCGTTCTTATGGCCATTAAGATCCTTGAACTCTAAATAAGCATGCCTGCAAATTTTGCAATTTGAGATTAGAATGTCATATACACTTATTATTGCATACATAATATTTGAGATATTTCCTTCAAGCCACTTATCAATTATGTTTAAACACACTTGAGTGATGAGCTGATACAACGACAAAATATATTATAAACTAATACTATATAAAATAATTTCCATAAACAAGAAAATAATGTAATCAAGTAGGTGATCCAAATAATTGAAAGTACAGTCTAATTAGAAGATAAAAAGAAAATAGCATTGAAAAAGTGAAGTATAAGTTCAGATATCTAAAATATTCAATTGTGCATCACAACTTCCAGTAGAACAATAGCCATACCCCTTAATTGCACCAGAACCATGATGTCTTGGTAATGAGGGTATAAATCTCACGGGAATCCAATCACAACTTGTAAGGACCAGAGAAACTCCACAAACACACACATGGCACAGCCTCCAGCCCTTGAATCTTCTGCAGCAATACCTGTATTCATAAATGAAACAAACAAACAAAAACTAGATAAAGCGGTTAGTTATGCACGAATGATTGACTTGATATGTTATGCAGATAAATCAATGAATCTAAAGGAAAAATTTGGGGTACTACAGGTAGGATTTGGTTGTTAAGGAACCAAAATAAAGTATGGATTAAAGTGCTCACTTCCACTGAGTAATTCATCCATGTAGAGGTATATGGTCTGGATCAAACTCATATTTACACAGTTACTGTGGTGTATATGCTTTTAACAAAATTGAATATAGGAGGAACTGTGAGAGCAAGAATTGTCTCTACAAGTCAATCTATGTTTTGATGATAACAATATGTATTTGTGTAAGAACTATTTTATGTTCTAACGTGTGTTGTGTGCAGATCATAATTACTGAAGATATCAGATCCAACAAAACACCAACTAGATGAGTATAATTGATTATATCCGAAGTTACTATGTGTGACACAAGTCGCAAGAAGCAAGAATGCTTCTGTATCTGATCATGATCAGACAGATCCAAGGATGCCGATATTGCTGTTGCAATGCTCTTGTGGATGCTCTCTGAAAGTGGTTGAGATTCTGAAGATAGCGAAGCTTCTGAAGAAGACAATGTTATAGAGAACCAAAGTGCTGAAGACTCTCATGAATTGAAGTTCTAAAGGCTGAAGGCTCTGAAGACCAAGTGCAGAAAGACTCTGAAGACTTATGCGTTCTGAAGATTACAGATCCAAAGGTCAAGTGCTGAAGACTCTGAATACGGATTCCTAATGGACAAGTTCTAAAGTTTCGGAAGACTTGAAGTAGTAAAGGATAATGTTCTTAAAGACAAGTGTTGAAGTTCTAAACACTGATTCCTAATGGACTTCTTTAAAAGACTGAAGACTTGACGTATCAGATATTCTATTAAGAAGGCTCTACTCATGCTTCAATAAATTACCATCAGAAGCCTCTGAAGTTTAGAAGTCAAATGTTACCGTTGTGAACGACTATACACAGTGCCCAAGAAAGACATATCCTGTCACTTCACCCACAGCAAAAAGGAGATGTGTCAGTACAGCTAATTATTACACAACGTCTCTTTTCTAACAGCCAACAGTATTTCAACGGCTATATTTCACTGGGCTATTTAAAGAAATGAGTAAATGCTTCTGAAGGTATCGATTCAGTCCATGAATGGAGAATTGATAAAAGTCATTGTGTGAAGATAGCAACAACGATGAGTTCTCGTTGTAACACTTAAACATTCAAAGCTATCACCATTTACACATGGGCGTTGTTGTTGAAGCTCAAAGAACATCATTCAACACAACAACAATGAATTGGTACAGAAGTTGTTGCTCAAAGCTTGCTCAACCAAGAAGACGAAGAAGAAGAAGATCTACAAGATGTCAACAACTGTCAAATTATTATACATCTCTGTAGTTTCTTAGAATAGCAAGGAGTTGTTGCTCATATCTTGCTTGAACACTTGTGTGTTCTTTGTACTTAAACTTAGGAGTAATCTGATTATTAAGAAGCAACTATGTAATCTCCTGTTAACTAATTCTTGGTGAATTAGGATTCCTTGAGTGTGTAGTACCCCAAAATTTGCCCTACCTTTTTCTAACTTTTTCTGGCTTATGATCGCATTCATCTGCATATCCATTAGGTCATATTCATAATCATACACATCATTGGTTTTCCTAAGGTATGGAATCAAGGTATTCTTCCAGCAACTCATGGCGTTATCAGCTCCAATATTATTTTCAACAGCATTCCGAGCCAAGCAGATAATTTTCAAAGTCTTTCCGAGCATTTATTTTGCTCATTAGATGATTTGATAATCAGAAGCTCCGGCAGTCTTTTTTTATCTGTGATTCGGCACCGGACAGTCATTTTCAGCAGTATTCCGACCGAAATGGAGTTCACAGCATATTTCAAGGGTGTATCAGTGGTGATATCCAACGGCAAGTTTCAGAGATCTAATGTGGCTCAGAACAAGTGGAATCAGACCATTCTCCAATTTTCCCTCCAAAAGGCGCCAAAATTCAAAATTTGCACTGTGTAATCGGTTACAGCGTATCTGATAACTGGTTACCCTTTGGTTTTTCTGCGCATTTCTTCAGTTTTTGAACTGAGTAACCAGTTAGCAGATATGCTGTAATCGGTTACTCTGGGCAAAATTTGAAAAATTCAATTTGCATCATTGGTGATCATGTGCTTGGCATGTGCACGTGGGGGAAGGATTTAGAATTGATATTTTCATCATTTTCCACCCAAAATTTAAATTCCTTCTGTTGCGGCCGGCAAAATTTATTGAGTCGCCACCATATTTATTAAGGAAAATAATGATAAACCTAAAAATCCTTAATCCTAAGGGCAGAGATTCCTAAGGTTCGGGAGTCGGTTAAGTGAGGGGAAGGTGTTAAGCATCCCTCACTTCCATTGTACTCAATGGGATCCTCCTTAGATTTTAGGGTATGCTTGTTTGTTTGTCTAAATGATTTATTTACAAAAGAATCCTAAGTTTTTTATTATTGTACTCGCTAGGGTTTACAACCCTATGCCTACGTACCTTCATTTTGAAGGATCAGAGTAACCGTAGTTCACCTCCCCTATTGCTACCTCGTAATCCTATTCCTAACCCTAATCACAATCCTAATCCACTGTTTATACTCTTGGATAATAAGTTTTATCCCTTGATCTATTGTTTATACTCCTAGATAAGGAGTTTTATCCCTTAATCTATATTTATACTCCTAGACAAGGAGTTCTATCCCTTCAATCCCTTATCCCTTGTTTATACTCTCGGATGGAGAGTTATATCCCTTATCCATTGTTTATACTCTCAGACGGAGAGTTCTATCCCTTATCCATTGTTTATACTCTCGGATGGAGAGTTCTATCCCTTATCCATTGTTTATACTCTCGGACGGAGAGTTCTATCCCTTATCCATTGTTTCTACCCTAACCCTATTTTCAAACAAAAAGCCAGAATTTCCTATGTTCTTCAGGGTTCGTAAAGAACCCTAAGAACCCTAACTCATGAACCCTAGCGACCACCCAAGAACCCTAAACCTAGTTTGAACCCTAAACCCAATTTGGACCCAAAAATACCCTAACCCAACAAATCAAACCATACATCCAATCAAAAATAGTCGCGCACAAACATTAAGAGCTAAGTGGTTACCTCCTGCTCTGATTCCCTTTCCTCATTTCGAATCACTAACCCTCTTTCTTTTTTTTATTCGCAGGTGATCCAAGGAGGCCTGGGAGATTCGCGGCGGCCGAATTAATTCCCCTTAGGGTCCCCCCTTTTTTGAATTGTTTTTTTTAGCTTATATAATGATTAGAATTAGGTTTTAGCTTTGATTAGATTAGCTTCTGATTTAGGAAATTTTAGGTCAGATTGGGATATGATGTAATTTTTTATTTCCAATTAATTTGATTGTAAATTATAATTAGGGTTTGATTAATACAGATTGTAATTTTTAGATCTGGTTTAATTTCATTATGTACTTTGATAAAAAATAATGGAATTGATCTGGTTTTGATTCTCTTCCCAAAATTATGCGCATGATCTAGGGTTAGATGGGGAAGAAGATGACTTCTTGGTCAACTATAATAAAAAAAATAAATAATAAATAAATAATAATTAATAATAGAAACTAATATAGCCACAACCATAAAATAAATAACAATCGTAAATGTTAATAACCACCCCTATGTTAATAAGACAAACAGCCATTAACAATAACCATATTCATAATAAATAATAATTCATAATATAACAAAACCATATAAATAACCATAAAATAAATAATACTTGTAAATAATATATTTTTAACCCTATTGGTGAAAAAAATAATAGTAATCATAAAAATAATAATATAACAACCATAATATTAATAGACCAGTCATTTCCCAAATTAACTCTAAATGTTACTAAACCTTAATTAATGATAAAAAACCCTTAACTAAAAACAAAGCAAAGAAATATTTAATTACAAAAAACTTTCAAAAATGAACCAATAAAAGATTTTTCCATATTAACTCTAAAATAAAACCTAACAAGTTATTAAACAAGTCCCCTAAAAAAACCCCTCAAACCAAATCCAAAATGGGCCTAAAAGTGCTGGCAAACTCAGGGGCCAATGACCTCTAACTGATACCCTCTGATAGCCCAAAAATCCCACAATGGGTGGAGGCGGATTTTGATCCGAACGTGGAGGTTGATGACCTACAGAAAAACTTTCCATAAATCGGAATAATTGTTCTCTAAGCAAACGTGAGTCTTCCTGCGATGCACGAATCAAATCCTCATGAGTCTTAAGTTTCTCTTTAAGGGTCTTATTTTCAACAGACAAATCAGAAATAACAGTCCTCATTTGTTCATATTCAGATGATGAGATACCGTCAGATGTGAAAGATCTAGGCGACTTGTACTTTGCTGCTTCTGGTCCCAAACCATATATACGACCCTTCTTGTTCACTCCACCTACAACATCTAAGAATATGATGTTGTCAGATTGATGACTAGAAACATCATCTCCAGGTGCCTCTTGTGAGTCCCTCTCAATAATCCTTTTTTCATACCTATTTTGTAAATAAAAATTAAGTAGAGAGGAATAATATAATCAGCCCAAACAGAAAATAACATAATATTAATTGTTCATAAGAATTCACACAATCCTGAATCTAAACTAATATAATAAGCTAAAATAATCCTAAATTTTAAAGTGCAATGCAACAATTCTTAATTTGTTTAGTATATACCAATAATATATTAAGAAAGTGGATGATCATTTCTATTTCTAATAGTCCATGAAAGTGGATGATCATTTCATGTATGCTAGATATATGTTTTACATAACACATTGTTGCTAGAACAAAGCTAACACATGCACTCTGCCTTAGTTATGCAGCATGTCCATTTTATGTTAGAGGCAATAAAAGCATAAGCATATATTGAAATTTCAATATCCTATCACTATATGCTATGAGGCACACTACTTTTCTCTATTTCGGAACCCAGATAAATAAATGCATAACATGATTTTGTAGGTGAGTGAGATATTTCATTGTATGCCAGTTATCAAAATAAATAAATAATAATAATATGTATGTGTTTCAGTAGGATAATAGCATGGAACATCAATGCTTGTTGTGTCTCCTACTATATATCATATGTGCACAATCATGATTTTGAAACCTTCAATGTATTGAACTGTGTTCTTTTAAAATAAAATTCTAAAAGGTTTATGAAATTGTAACTTACAACAACCATCTCTGATTTTGAAGACACCCACTTGTTTGGGTTACCTTTTACTCGGTGTGTCTTTTGAAATAACTCCCAATAAGTTGGATTCGTGTCTGAGAACTTTTTCTATAAAGAAAAAAATAATAATCAATGCTAATTAAAATAAAAATATTTAACATAACAAAAAAAATTAAATTTCTTACTAATCTCTTATAGTGCTCAGTTGTGGGAATTGATCCTCCAGTGTGTAGTGGACCATCCGAAGATCTTCTACTGTGAGTGTTAATTTCTGACTTTCTTTTCCACTTATCATCATTCCATTTTTCTTCTAATATCTTGCGCATTTCAATAGGAATCCAATCACCTGGATCAATCTTCTTTCTCACCCTATACATTGTGTCTGAGTATGCATCAGAGGCTTTATGATCAAATATCTTCTTAATTTCTTTCTCATGTTCCGGTAGCCACTTGTACTTTCTCTACAATATAGATAATATAAGTTAATAGAAAAAAAATATTATATTAGACTTCAAATGGATTCTATATACAAATGGATTCGATACAGAATCTATACTTCAAATGGATTCTAAATACAATTACTATCCATACTAAATAAATTTAAGACAGTATAGCACTAGTAAAACAATATCCAAATTTAAGACAGTAAAGCACTAGTATGTTGATAATTTCACTAGTAAAACAGTATAGCAACATAAAATTTAAGACTCACAATATCCAAATTCAAGGGTGGTGATAAGCATAAAGTATAGCAGCATAAAGGATTGAATCAACATAAAGTATATCAGCATAAAGGATTGAATCATGAACTTGCACTAGTAAAACAGTATAGCAACATAAAGTTCCAGGGAATGTGTGGCTGCGACATTATTTTAATTCTACATAATTTTGATTCTACAAATTTTGATTCTACAAATATATATTTTAAAACATTATAGCAACATATATATTTTAAAATAGTATATGAGATAAGTAAATTAAGGACTACAAAACTTTTCATAATTTAGATGACAACAATTACACTTATCACACCCTAAACTGAAACAAAATATATATGACCACCTTAATTAATAATCACTCACATCTTCTCCATTCAATACAGATGCAACACTCACACCTTAATTATTAATCAACTGTCAACACTTTCTTACGTGCAAAAGGGAGTAGATATCAACAGAGTAATAATATATATATGCTTATATCTATTTGTAGAAACATAAAACAGTATAGCAATATATGTGTCTGAACATTCATATATATAATTTGATTCTACAAATTTTGATTCTACAAATATATTTTTTAAAACAATATAGCACCATATATATTTTCAAATAGTATAGCAACATAAAACAGTATAGTTGTATATATGTCTGAACTTTCATATATACATATGAAGCAAAAAAGTGAATTACTCTAAATATAGTATGTTTAACTCATCCCTATACTTTCATACCTCAAACTCTTCAAGCCACAATTCGTTCACAGCTTTATATTCTTCCTTGCCCTTCATCTCTCCATAGTTTGCCCAAGACACCACAAACTTACGTTTGATGATTTTTGCAATCTCACGCATAGGATGGAGGGTCAAATCTACAAAAAATTTAAAGAAATTGTAAATAGGAACATAAAAAGCATCCACAGTTTCCTTAACAGTGTGTAAATAGGAACATAAAAATAGGAACAGTGTGTATAGAAGCAAACAATGTGTAAATAGGAACATAAAAATAAGAACAGTGTGTATAGAAGCAAACAATGTGTAAATAGGAACAGAAAAATATGATCTCATAGAAGGGCAAAAGGTCAGCACATAAAGCATGAAAGATATATTTTTTAAAGACTGAGAAACTATATTAACTAAGATGGCATAAGAAATGCCACAAAATGATATAACTAGTTTGTTTCTGCACAGGAACAACACATTTAGAACACCAAAATACTAATCAGCTCCCAAAAAACTCCATACATATCCCCAATACAAACTAAGACACCATACCTATACAAATTAAACAAGCTGCCTCTGCAATGATAATATTAGCTCCCACATTCCAACCCCAAAACAGAAGAAAAATAACCACTGCAATACAACCCCGAGACCAATAGCTGCTACAACCAAACACACATCAGAATTCCGATTAAATGGAAGCCACCAACTTAATTAACTCTTACTACACCGAGAAACAACTAATCCATCAAACGCACGCCTGAACGAAATCTGCGGAACAAAAGATTGAGCTAATTCCTACCGCGGCAAATTCCGAAATACAGACTTTGACATCCTGCTATTGCTACTTGTAGCTAACTAACAATAGAATTCAAATCGCTGCAACCGCCGAATGCAATTAACCACACAAATAATTTGAGACACAAGACAGCCCAAGGGGAACTGATGAGTGTCTAAGTGCGCACCACCAGAAACAGAAATAGGCGAAACCAGCCAACCAAATATCATCCGAACCAACTATCCCCACCGAAGCAAAGTGACTCCATTCCAACCTACTCACTAATAATTTTTCACCTTGAGCAGACTACCACCACCCCCAACCCCGCCCAATAGAACTAGAAAACCAGCAAAAGAAACAACTTAACCAACAATATGAACAACAAGTTAATACACAAGCCGCAACCAAGGAAATGAACCGACCAATAAACCCAGTTTCAAGCGATACAGAGCATGAAAGATATTATGGGTAAATAAACATAAACGTGCATCTACTTGCCATTTGGAAGGAATATTATACTAAGAAACACCATTGTTCAAAAATCCCCACATTCACTAATTAGATTTTACGGATTTTTTATTTCTTTTTTTACATTGTGAAAAGGAAATAGGAAAAAAATGTTAAGACAAATATTTCATTTTTAGAGAATATTCTACATTTATACTACTATATATCAAGCATAACAAGTCTTTGTTTATGGTAATATCTACTACCACTATACGAGAGTATATCTTTGTTCAAGCATAACAAGAATAATGGAAAGAAAACAGGAAATTGAAATTGGGAAGAAATTAGGTTAGAAAATTATGACTTTGAAATAAGTTATAGAAGAAAGAGTGGAAATAGGTTACAAGAGTGTTACCTTGAAACTGCAGGAGTGTTACTTCTCCGAGTTGTGGAAGCTTTCTGAATGAGAGAGAAAACGAAATCGGAATTAGAAGCTTATGGTTCTGGGTTTTCTTGGCGGTGGCGGTGTTATGCTAAGAGAGAGAAGAAAACGAGGGTTACAAGGGTTGAGTAGAAAATGAGGGTTACATGGGTTGAAGAGAGAGAATACGATGGACAAACTGTGAGGGTAAATGAAAATAGTAAAAAAATATTATTAAAAAGAATTGGTGTATGAAAGAGGGAAAATCTAATTGATTAAAAGTTAAATTTATTTGAGTGGGAGTGAGAGGGAAACTAAAGCAATTCATGATAGAATCATATTTTTATTTTTATTTATATTTATTTTATATTCATCTTTAATTTAATTATTTGCAATTTTGATCTAAGAAATATTTGTTTATTTCTAAAAAATTCATATATAGTATAAAATACTCTATATATATTTATGTTTTAAAATTTAAAGAGATATCAAAATTATTTTAAATTTATTTTAATATAGAATGATAATTTATTTTAGAAAAATATTTTACTATAATTGTAATAAAATTTAAGCTACATTATCATTATCCAAAATTTTAACTTAAATTATTTTATATAAAAAAGTATATTAGGGAGGGAATATTTCCCTCACAAAAATATCTAACACGTTTATAAGGGAATTTGTGAGGGAAATATTATTGAGAAATAAAATTCTTTTCAAATTCCCTCACCAAATGTACCGTTATCAAATTTGTGAGGGAATTTGTGAGGGATTTTTTGTGACAGAATAATTATCTCACAAATGTCTTCACTAATTTGTGCGCATCCCTGGAAAATCATGTACACGGTTTTCCCTCACTAAATTCATCGCAATTAATGAGGGATTTACTTCCCTCACTAATTTCCGTCTCTAAATTGCATTTTTTTAGTGGTGCACGCGCAACAATTGTTCACTAACTGCATCATAGTTAGGAACAGTAGTAGCTGATAAAATCTGGTTACAAATAGAGTCGAGTTCGGATGGTAGTCCTTTAAGTTCCATGACCATGAAAAATTTACTATGTTTTCGGTATAAGCTGTTGCATCTTTTGCGTACGGCATGAGGGTTGTGTAACCTGCTTTCAAAGCATCAAGCTTACTCAAGTTAGTTTGCATATCCATATTCTCCAACTTCAGTGTGTCGAGTTTGAGGATGACATTGTATAGACAATGAACGTCGTTGGAGAAGACTTTCTTGGCTTTTTCCGAAACCTCATAGCAAGTGGAGATGGCTTGAAAATGCGCTTGGAGGTTAGGTGTTATGGAGAACTATAAAACGGTAAGCAAAGAGGCATCAGTTTTCTTCCATTTAGCGAGTTAGACGGCGAAAACATTAGTCAATTGTGTGGTTAGGTGATCTTCATATCCCTGACCATGAAACCACATATCGACAGCACCAGCCGATATGTTATAGTTTGCTGATCTGGTTAGTTTTTCACATGGGATAAGCAGAACTTTAATAAACGAGACAGAATCAGTGTTTCTCATGGCTTAATGACAACAACAATAAAACGGAGTGAAATCGGGGTTGTATGCACTGGAGCATCGTTTTCCGTGAGTCAGAAAGTAAAACAGAGGCCGAATCTGGAACAGGTGGGGAGAGGCGAGTAGACCGGCGGTAAAACGGCTGATTCCGGCCGCCAGACAGGCTGGCACGCGCGGGGCATCGATGGGAAAAAGGGCGACGACCGGATCGGAAGACGGCGAGTTGGATGGTGGGGTCGGTTTTCCGAAACGTCGCCGGAAGTTTTTCCGGAACAGTAACGTCCGTAGGGTGGTTTCCAGAGAATTTTAAAAAGTGAGAGGCAAACCGGAGTGACAACACGTTTGCAAAAAAATAATTGTCACCGGAAGACAGTGGGTCAACCAGGTAAAGCACGGCGAAGAAAGAATTGCCTCTTGCAGACTCTAGATACGATGTTGAAATAAGTGAGGCTAAGAGACATTTAGATTAAACCTTGTGTTTTGAAAAGCACTACGGATACATTATTATATATAGATAGATTACAACTAATTATATGATATAGTCGATGTGAGACTATTCTATATACAAATATTCTTAACACTATATCAACAATAGCCACCTCTGCCACCACCATTGTCTCCCCCACCCCTTCCACCGGCGTGTGAGTTACTTTTTCCACCACCTGCGCTTACAACTGACACCCAATAACCTTCTATTTCAGTTTGATTAAGTTGCAGTGCGTTCTTATAGCCATTAAGATCCTTGAACTCCAAATAAGCATGCCTGCAAATTTTGCAATTTGAGATTAGAATGTCATATACACTTATTATTGCATACATAATATTTGAGATATTTCCCGCAAGCCACTTATCAATCATTTTTAAACACACTTGAGTGATGAGCTGTTACAACGACAAAATATATTATATACTAATGTTATATAAAATAATTTCCATAAACAAGAAACTAATGTAATCAAGTAGGCGGTCCAAATAATTGAAAGTACAATCTAATTAGAAAATAAAAAGAAAATAGCATTGGAAAAGTAAAGTATAAGTTCCGATATCTAAAATATTCAAGTGTGCATCACAACTTCCAGTAGAACAATAGCCATACCCCTTAATAGCCCCAGAACCATGATGTCTTGGTAATGAGATCCTTGCAATCTCTCCACAACATTCGAAATAATTATGCAAGCTAGCTTTTATCTGACAGGCCAAAGTAGGTAATAATTACAGATCAATACAATACAAATATGCAATGCGAGAGATCAAGGCAATCTATTGCAGGGACATATGCAACCAAATAATGAGAAGAAAAGAAAATCACTACCTTCTCTTCGACAAGGGATGTATTAAATCCAATCACTAATACAGTTAGAGATGGCTGAAAATTTTGGCACTTCTGGAATTGGATGCTCCAGCTGGTTATATTATTATCAAGGAAACAGAATTGATAAATAGATATATAACAAAATATTCAAAATAATCAACATAAGAGATTAAGTACATGTTAGCTTGTGCCAGAAAAATAAGATTGAAAACATGAAAAGATTGTCAATAGAAATACAACACTATAAGAAATGTTATTAAAAAAAAATACAGTAAATAGTAACACAAGAAAAAAGATTTATAAAAGTAAAACAAGTATTATTATTCTTAAGCAATATTGTTAAATATTTATAGTGTGGCAGAACATTGACAAACCACTATTGTTCCATGAATATAGCGTATTCGATACAAAATGTTATGAAATATCTGCCATAGTGGCGCTACTAACATGCACTATTGCATAGCGGAATTTTAATAATCTACTATTTTTGGCAAAATAGAACACTGTTTTTAATATTGACAAATATTATATTTTTTTGTATAAAAGATAGTGAAGGCAATGCATATACATGACTTATATTATATTTCTTGTATAAAAGATAGAGAGCACTATTCTTGATTATTCTTGAAAACAATAATAACTAAAAATGTGTTTTTTCATTCAAAGCTTATTATAGACACACACTGAGTAAAAAAGACTACATTAATAATTACCTTTCATTGGGGGAATATTTACGCCTTTCCAAAGCTAAATCAACAACCATGGGACGGTTGAAAAAGACTTTCTTATTCAACACAAGAGCCTACAATTAGAAAAGCAAATTGATTCTTAACTCAACAAGTCTTTGAGTAGAAGAAAAAATTAACAAGATTAAGCATAAAATAGATGATGCAAATGGCATAGCAATACAAGAACTACTCACATACATATACATATATACATATACATATATGGGCACAAGCTTACTTTTTGTGCTGCTTCTACTGTTTCAAATTTGATAAACCCAAAGCCTTTAAACCTTCCTTCACTATCTACCTTGAATTGGATATCAACAACTACACCACAATCTTTGAAAATCTCTTCCCTGAATAATTTTAAAATTAGAAAACAATCCAGAAAATAATCAGCAGGAAGTTGTGTGAAAAATAATACATACATATCAGTCCGTTCCACACTGTATGACAAGTTTTTAACACAAATTGTCTTTGATGCAGGAGATCCATGCTGCAAAAAATGCAGGAAAAAACATCAAATAACTGATTTGGTAGTTTACATTGCAGGAAGAAAAAAATCGGTTAATTACAACTTGCGTTCCAACCTTATCCTCTACAATTTCAAAAACGTCGCCTCTCTTCTTCTTCTCTGTAATAACTTCATTGTCATATTCATCTTCACACTTCCTCTTGTTGCCTATATAAAGTTCAATTCATTTTAATATTAAACAACAAAGTACATAAACTAAACACTTCAGCAAAAGATAAAACAAGCAAGCAAATAAAAGAGAGGAAAATCAGCAGTTTTCTGAGGCGGAATTGCATCTTCACAGACCTACAAAATAAAGGAAAATAGAGTTTAGATCAATCACACCAAGTAAGAGAGAATTCAAAAAACTGAAAGCAGTAAAAGAAACAAACGCACTGCCGGTTCAAATTCATTGCCCATTCCAGTTTTGGTTTGGGGAGTTGGAGGACAGGAGAGAGTTTTGGGAGAGATTATAGCCATTTGGATTTGTGAATCGTGAACAAGAAGAACAAACTCGCGCCAAGCTATTTGGTCCGTTTATTTGAAACTTGTGAAATTTAATCATCATTCAAATGCTTTTTAAACTAAGAATTATCACAGTTTTTAGAAAAAACATTAAAAAGGATATATATTTAACGTATAGGTCTTCCAAAATTTTTAACGCGGAGGTTTCAATTATTATCTATAGTGGTAAATTTTCCATTATTCGTTATCACATTTTTAGAAATAAAAAATTAAAAAAGCTACTTAATTAATTATTACTATTATATTATTAATATATAAGGTATGAAATTTTTTAAAGGTAAATAATTGTAATATAAGGTATGACATTATTGTTGGTGATAAGGTTACTAACCATGTCGTTGAACGGATAAGGATCACTATGGACATATTGAAGAGTCTCCTGTTGTATGCAAAAACGATTAAAGGTGTCACATGCAAGTATATATGTATGTTTTAGATTGAACCCACGGGGAGTGTAAGAGATTTAAATTGAAATTTTTCACCAGTTTTCTCATTCAATAAATCAACATCCCCATAAGGGTAAATCTATACTAATTTGAAGGGGCAGACCATCTTGATTTCAATTTACAAGGAAACAATTTTAATCTAGAGTTAAAAAGTAAAACTTTTGACCTTCCACCAACTCTCGCTTCTGGCACTTACTGTCGTGTCACCTTTTGGTCTTTTCTTTGTACAACTCAGCATTTTTATAAGACAAGTTGGTAATAATCAAACATGGATATTAGGGTTCAAACATGGTCATAAGTAAGTAAGAAAATCACAAAGGTTCATACAAACAAACATGTATACAAAGGTATTTTCAAGACAAAGTTCAAGTATTTAGGAGCACATAAACATGGTATAATCAACACAAAGACATATGTACATATAAAAGTAGTGAAAACATGGAAGCAACATCATTTGGTAAGGCAAAATAGCCAAGCAAAAGCTCATGGTATAAACAAAGTTCAACATATATCTTTAACATGTAAACATCTATCAAAAAGGTATAAAACTTAAGCAAAAAACACAATGTACAAGTTCATGAAGTCATATAAGGCGTGTAAGGTTCACACAAGTCAACATGTACAAGGGAAATTAGGGAATCAATTAAAAGAATCAAGAGAAATTCGTGGAAACCCTAAAATGACCACATACTTTAAACATTCAAAAATGCATCAAAAATAATAAAAAAAATTGTATTTTCTTTTTACAAATAGAAAATAGACATTATCAAGAACAATTTATAAAAATAATGGGTTAAAAATGATAAAAATGAGAAAGTTATGATAGTTTGAAAATGCAAAGAAAAATGAAGAAATTAAGTACTAAAAATAATGGGGAAGGGTCCTCATAGGTGTTGAACCCATGGCAATTCGCTTGCAGCACAAAATCACGACCAACCAGCCAACGCGCGCAGGTTGAATCTATGTGGGAAGGATTGAATTATATGTGTTATTCACTTAAAATTCAGAAAAATTAAAAAGAACTATAGCGAGGGGGATTCGAACCCCAACTCTTGTGGGCATAAGTACTCAAGGGCATGCAGGTTTAACCACTGGGGTGGTGATACATCCATGTATCAAACCACACCCATTAAAACAAATACCTAAATGTGACCTAAACCCTCCCCTATGGCGCCATGGCTGGCTGACCAAGAAAATCAGGTTTTGGTTCAAATGCAAGAAGCACCATAACTTCTTCAATACTTCATGAAATTCAAAAATGTAAAGACTAATCTTGCATGATTTTTCACAAGGAATTCAGTGGTGGTTTTAGATTTTGCTAAAAATGGCTACATTTTAAAACCCGATAGTGATTCCTAAAATTGCATGTTTTTGCAAGTCCAATTCTAAAGCTATATATAGTCAATAATAGCACTTCAAAATGATCCAAACACAACAAGTATGACATATATGACATGTTCATGATCAATGTACCTCAAAGCATAGCATATTTTGGCAAGTTCAAGTTTTGAGGAAACTTACCTCTTGAAGCAAACTTGGATCTTTCAAGATGGTTGTTACATAAATGTCTTGATGCTTTGGACACCTCCAATATACCTCAAATAATCCTTTTAAATGCTTGGAACCAAAGAAAACTAGCTAGAACAGAATATGGTAACCTTCTTGCAAAATGGCAAAAGTGGCCAAAATGCAACTTCAACCAAATGGAGTTAAAATTGAGAAACTATTGTTGGAACAACTTAGGGATGTTATTTAGAGTGTGTTTGAAGTGCTGGATGGTTTTGAATTGGACAAAATCAAGACATGGTTTAGAAAACGCAAAAAGTCAAAATATGAGGTTTTGACAGTTGACTTTTGGATTATGGTGTTTGGAGGGGAAGATGAAGGTTTAGACACCTTCAAGGGATGATTTGTGATGTATGTGGATGGTTGTTTGGGTGGTTTCAACTCTGGCTTTGAAAACTCGAAGCTCACTCTTTGGAATTTTGAAAATTTTGGAGTGAAAGAGGAAGAATGAGAAAACAAGTATTGTGATTGTTTTGGTGTGTTCTGAATGATCAAATATGGTCTCTCTTTTTAGGGGAGCAAGTTTGTCTTGGAGGAATAGTGATGGTTTGAAGGATGGACTTATGGTTCAATGGTTTTGGAAATGCACCATTACTTCTTACATATGGTACCTTATCTCTTCCACTAGCCTAGCTTTGCTTTTGAACAATTCCACATTCTGTAAATGGTTTTATTATTGTTTAAGAGAGCATCTTGACTGGTGGAAGTGATATCTTTGACAATTCACTATGTCACATAAATGCACCTTGAATTCAAGGCTTTCTTCCACTTTCAAAGGGAATCTTCATGATCAAATGGCTCTATCTTGCAGGTTCATCATGACTAAAAATGATTTATGTTGAATTGAGTGCACATTAGTTTTGTGTAATCACTCCAAGTTGGACTCAAAATCGTGTGGTACAAGAAAATGCCAAATCTGTCTTGAAATCAATTGCATTAAGGCCTTTTGTGCAATTCATATCTCTTTGCTCAAATGGAATTAGATGGAGTTCTTGGACATTTTGGAAAGCTGAGATATCATACTTCAACTATGATGTTTGCATTTTGTCTTGAATCTTCTTGGATCATAGTGAAAAATGGCCTCAAAGTTGGCTAAAACACTAGATAGATTATGTCCAAATTTTTTCTAAGTGTCAAAGTTTCAAAACATGGATCCTTCCAACTTCATGGCCTTATATCTCAAAATATATGCACTTTTTGAGGTTTCCTCCTTTTATAAAAAGTTGTAGTATATAAAAATCTCTTCAATTTGATCTATGGATCAAAGAAAATAGTTACTTGGTTTGGAAGTTATGACCTTGCAAAGCAGGGTAAAAACCCCTTATTTTCCATGTAATCTCACTTTTCTTAATTTTTCTGGATTGATCATGATTCAAATCACATATTAACATTGTTCTTGACTTGAAGAGACCATGTTTGACCAAAAATTCCAAAAGTCAAACTTGATTTTGTCCACAGTTGACTTTTTGTATCAGATGAATTTTGAACTTTGTGATCCTTTATGAAATCAAGTCCTTGGGCTAAATTAAACATCATGGATGGACTCCAAGGTTGTTTTTTAGTGTCTTGAATCATGTCCCATGATTTGAGATCATGCCTTGCTCCACACTCAAAGGTTTGGTTGACTTTTCATCAGAAACCCTAGTTTGTGGTCCAGATGAATTTGAATCCTTGCATTGCTTTATGAATCAAGTTCTTTGAATTAAACCAACCATATCAATGGACTAATATAAGTAATTTGATGTCCTTGAAACATATCTCGAGGTCTTGGATCATGCCCAGATAAAAAATTCACTTTGGAGGCCATGATCAACCAAAACCCTAATTGGTGCACCAGATGATCTTAGGGCTTGATTGACTTGAAATGAAGTAAACTTGTTCTTGATTCTTGGAGGAGATCTCTTGATCTTTATGGATGAATAAGGGACTTGAGATGTTGGATATCATGCCCATTCTTGATTGATCTTTTGCCTGAGTATCTTTTGAGGCTCAAAACCCTAATTAGGGTCAAAAATTAGGGTATGACACATAGTCAAAATCAACCAGCTACTGATTGTTTCCAATTAGGTGATTTGAGCAACCAATGTCCGTATACCACTATTCCACCATTTTTTCACCTTCACTCTCAGATGACCTTAATAGCACAGATTCATCATTAGAATCTCATATGGCATTGTTGGCTTCTTCATTCTTGCTAACCTTATTTGACCAACAATAGACAACAAAATGGCCAAACTTGTTGCAATTGTAGCATTGAACCTTTCTATTTTCATATATCTTCTTTCCCTTCTGAACATTCTTATGTTTCTTCTCATCTAGATTGGAGAGTTCAGACTTCCGAGCATCACCACCATTCTTTTTCTTGTTCTCTATTTATGCTTGCTTATGGTTCTTCTTGACAAAAAAAGCTTTTAGAGCCTGTTCTGTTTTCCTTTTAGAGTTTCTTTCAGTAAGATACAACTCTTGTACCTCTAAACTACTATGAAGCTCTTTAATTCTCATGGTGATAGTGTTTTTCGAATGTTCTATGGCTACAACTATGTAATCAAATTGAGGAGTAAGTGATCCTTGTACCTTTTTAATTATTACTTATTCAGAGAGTGTTTCTCCACAAGACTTCATCTCATTCGTGACCACAATCACTCTGGAAATGTAATATGACACCTTCTCATTGTTCTTCATGCTGACATTCTCAAATTACTTGTGTATGGATTGCAACTTTACTTTCTTCACTAATGAGTTACCACAATAGCACCGTACAAGGGTATCCCACATTGCCTTCGCCCTTGTCGAGTCAAAAATCTTCTTAAACACCTTTGTATCCACACACTAATGAATATAGAACAATGCCTTCTGATCCTTCTTCCTCGTTTCACGTTACACATTTCTTTGCGCTTCTGTTTCATTTTGTGCAACCGGCGTGTGACCTTCGTTGATGAGATCAAGAACATCTTAAGTACTAAATAACACACGTATCTGAATCGACCATCGATTTTAATTCTTTACATCGAGTACCTGAAGCTTTGTATTCAAGCTACCGTTTCCTAAGTTCATCTTCGTTCTTGTGCAAATCTCTCAGTTCTCACCAACAAACGTGTTTCACAAAGCCTTTGAATCAAGATCTGTGATTTTCTTCGATTTCAATCTTCAATTCGCTATGAATTTAAGGAACGAAATCAATAACACACCTCATGTACACTCGTGTTTCCCTGTGAATCAGAACTAGACTCAAATACCAATTATTGGAGTTAACAATAAAACTCAACAAAACTCCAATGATGCACAAGAAGAAGAAGAGCAAGATAACAGAGAGAGAGAGAGAGAGAGAGAGAGAGAGAGAGAGAGAGAGAGAGAGATGTGTCAAGAGAGAGAGAGGGAAAGAGAAAGAGATGTGTCAAGAGAGACAATGAGAGAGGGGGAGGGTGAGAGAGAGAGGGTGTGTATGTGTGTGTGTGTGTGAGAGAGAGAGAGAGAGAGATAGAGAGTATGTGTGTGTGTGTGTGTGTGTGTGTGAGTGTGTGTGTGTGTGTGTGTGTGTGTAAGTGTGTGTGTGTGTGTGTGTGTGTGTGTGTGAGAGAGAGAGAGAGAGACTAACTTTTATTGAACAATCTCAATTTCTCAAATGTTCAATTTGTTACAATTGTAACTAACTTTGGGTTTATATACACTAACCCAAATTCAAATGAAACTCAAATACAAACTCAAATGAAGTTGAGATTAAGCATCTTGAATTGGAATTATAATTAACAATATAAATAAGAAAAAAATATTCGGAGCAAGAATCATGGTGTGGTAGAAATAGACGTTGTAAGGGAGCTGTTTGAAGAATTCAAGAAGTACAACAACAAATTACAAAAGAAATTAAATTTTTAGAGAATTGCCCAAAAAAAATTGTTTACATTATTTTGTCATTGTTGTTCAACTTGTATTTTATGATTAAATGTATATTATTTTAGAAGATATAAGAAAATCCAGTATATAGTTGAGTTGCTTATGTAATGAAAACAAGTGTTGAGTTGTTCATGTATTATGTTTAGTTGAATTTCAATATCATGATTTATCCATTAACCTTGAATTTTTCACTAGTTTTCTCATTCAATAAATCAACAGCCCTATGGGGGTAAATCTTCACTAATTTGAAGGGGCCTGACCATCATGATTTTAATTTACCAGGAAACAATTTTTATCTAGAGTCACTACAACATTTTTACCCTATAGGAACACCTAATTTTTGGGATGCACAAATATTGTTCTTGTAGATAGTAATAGACAACAAATTTTATATTTCATACCAATAGGGTATATATTTTTTGGAAATTTCACGCAACGGCTCAAAATCATACTTGTAGATGTCAAAGAGAATGGTTTTTATCTACAACAGGTTGAAATCGTACTAATATATTTTTTAATGATTTTAAAAAATATATTTATTACATGAGACCCATTCTTTTTGTTGTATTAAAATTTTTTTATTTAAAAAAAATCGTACTAATTAAACTCTTTGACCTTCCACCAACTCTCGCTTTTGGCACTTACTGTCGTGCCACCTCTTGGTCTTTTCTTTGTACAACTCAGCATTTTCATTAGAGTACATCCTATTCTCCTCTAACTCGTTAAGTTGGAGCATCCTAGCTTGGGTAGCAGAGTTTAAATTGAAGTTTAATTACTTAATGTCCCAAAAATCTCTATGTTCTAACTCAATTGGTTAGTGGGAAGCCCTACCAGAGACAAATATGTATGGAGACATACATAAGGGAGTCTTGTAAGTTGTTGTGTATGCCCATAAGGCTTCATCCAAATGGTTAGACCAATCTTTTCTTGTGGGATTAACAACTTTTTCCAAGATTCTTTTGATCTCCCTATTGGACAATTCCACTTGTCCGCTTGTTTGGGGATGGTATGATGTAGTAACTTTATGTTTATACCATATTTTGTCATTAGGTTTTCAAAAATCTTATTGCAAAAATGAGATCCTCTATCACTGATGATAGCTCAAGGCATGCCATGCCTTGACAATATGCTTTTTAACAAAAATATGGTCACGACTCTAGCATCATTAGTTGGGGTTGCCACAACTTCTATCCATATAGATACATAATCAACAACTACAAGTATGTATAGATTTCCAAAGGATTGGGGAAATGGTCCCATAAATTCTACACCAAACACAACAAGTAATTCTATTTCAAAGATGCTTGTGAGAGACATTTCTTGCTTCATAGACACATTCCCAATCCTTTGACATCTATCACAGGATTTAACAAATTTATGAGCATTTTTATAAAGAGAAAGCCAAAAAGAACCTGATTTAAGTACCTTAGCTGCAGTTCTTACCTCTCCAAAGTGTCCTCCATAAGGTGCGTTATGACAAGATGTCAGGATCTGTCGTGCCTCAGATTAATCCACACATCGCCTTAGTAAGTAGTCACATATTTCTTATACAGAAAATGCTCATCCCAGTAATGACTTTTAGACATGTGAAAGAATCTTTTCCTTTGCTGGTAGTTGAACTCTGGTGGGATGTATCCACTGAACAAATAGTTAACAATGTCAATGTACCATGGGGTCACGCCTGTAGTGTTCATCAGTAACTTCTCATCTGAAAATACAAAGATGCTTTCATATAATAAACTAAACCTATTACAATATATCCAGCACACTCTATTTTCAAGTTTGAAAGCAATTAATAATAAAAATGATACTTATCAACAATTAGAATACAAAATGTAAAAGGATTAAAGATTAATAGTTACCATTTAGCATTTTTCTTTGTGAATTCAAGAGTTAAAGTTTTGAGTCAAACTAGGTCAACTTCCTCTACTCCACTATTACTCTTGTCAGCATATGATATTTTTTGCAATGAGGTTGTTTGGTGCTTATGAGTAGCAAGGTTGGTATTTGAGTTTTTTTAAGAAAACAAGAGCAAAAAGGAGGTTATTAGAGAAATAGTAGGTGTGGGGTGATGTGTATTGAAGTGATGAGTCATGAAGTTGTGTGGTGTACTACACGATGAAGAAAAAAGATCTTCATGAATTTCTTTTTCTTTTTCCTTGTTGTCTCCCTCCTCTCAGCAATGCTATGTACTAATAACATGTTATTTTCAAAAATAGAGAAAAGATACAAAAGAAAATTTGAAATCTTAGTAACTAAGTGTTACTAAAAAGGGATAAAAAAAACAACTTTTAAATAGAAAATGATAAATGAATTAAAATAAAAATTAACTATTTAACGTAAAATTAAATAAAAATTTGATTAAATCCTAATTAAATAAAAATGATTATTTAACTAAAAATGAAAATGAAACTGGTTAAAAATGAATAAAGAGTCGGGTATCAAAGTGCTCGAAAAAATAAAATGAATGTGCCAAAATGATCAGCGCAAAATAAATGACTTGGAAAAATACAATGTTCGATCAAATTGATCAAAATGCAATCGGAAAAGCAGTCAAAAATTAAAACGCGCACGCCAGGTTAAACTACGCGAAACGTAGATTAATATAACTAATGACTGCAAGTTCAATTTTGAAACTTTTCGTCCACTGATTTTACGCACAGTTGACTTTTAGTTTGACTCATTCTCCTGTAAATCCGAAAAATTTATTCTCACTGCCAGTTCGGGAATTATGCAGCATGAAATGCATGTTATGCTATGCAGATGATACAGATGCTATAATAACTATATCAATTCAAATAATCAGGGTAAAAATTAGGATATGACAGTTTCCCCTATTTAAGTATCTTTAACCAGGGAATATAGAGAAAGATACTTTTCATATGACGCATTGGAGATAGTTAAATATAAAAAAGACCCAAATATTGTCCCTGAATGCAGATGAAATGATATGTTATGAATGCATGAAGGACTCTCTTTTTGGTTTGCTAGGGATACGAGGTATGAGATGAACCATAGCACAATTTTTTATGATGGATGATGGACGAACATGTGGGGATTGGTGGAGACATATGGTAGTGGTGATCCACGGGAAATGTCATAGACATTAGGTGAAGACTCACTAGGAATGACAAATTGCTAGGGAAAAGACACTGGGGAAGATTCAAAGTGCTTTATCAATAAGGTTCAGGCATGACCTGACAACACTTAGAATATATCTAACGGTTTTGGAGTCTTCTTATTAGAAGACCATCCATATAAACAAGACATTGGAGTCTTCTTACTAGAAGATCATCCACACAGAACCAGTCTATGACGACTCTTTATGAAGAAATCGATCAAAACAAACATAATTGGTGTTTTCCATCAAGAAAAATATCCAAGCTTCTAGAAATTCCTTAAATTGAAGAGTCACTCAAGAGCTTATAAGAATCATAAGGAAAATAAGGGTAATAAAACTCTCTGTATGCGCCAACAACAATTGGACATTAAAACAGAATACCAGCAACAATTGGATTTTAAAACAGAAGACAACAATCAATGACAAGAACTTGGTTAACGCAAAATGGGCGCGAAACACTTTTGGGGCTATGCATGATTTCTGAATTTGCTTTATGCATGATGTGTGAATGATCATGATATCCAAATGCTGTATTTATGAAATGACATGAAATGAAGCTTAGTAAGATGCCTTATTGGTGAATGGAAATACAAGGTGAAATCACTGGGGAGAGAAATGATCAACTAATCTGACTGCTTGCATGCTCTTCGAGAATAATCTTCTAAAAAAGATCCACCATGGAAGACTACTGCTGAGGTTCGTTGGGGGAGATTCAAATGAAAACTCATTTGGGAGTCTACTGCCGATATTCACTAGGAGATACCTATTGCCAAGATTCTACGAGAAAATACCTACTACCGAGGCCTACTAGGAAATCTTATGCCGAGATTAACCAGCGAATCTACTACCGTGATTCTGTAGGGAAATACCTTCTGCCGATGTCTACTGGGGAATCTTCTGCTGAGATCAACCAAGGAATCTACTGCCGAGATTCACTTTAAAAGAGAGGTATACCTACTGTCGAGGTCTACTGGAAATCTTCTGCTGATATTAACCAAGAAATATACTGCCAAGATCAAACAAAGAATCTACTGTCGAGATTCACTTAGAAAAATACCTGTTGCCGAGGTTTTAACTGGAAATTCTTCTGTCGAGATCAACCAGGGAATTTACTGCTAAAATTCACTTTGAAAGATAGGTATACCTACTGCCGAGGTCTAGTGGAAATCTTGTGTCGAGATTAACCAGGAAATCTACTGCCGAGATCAAACAGAGAATCTACTGTCGAGATTCACTGAGAAAAATAATTACTGTTGAGGTTTTAACTAGAAAATCATCTGTCGTGATTAGCCAGGGGATCTACTGTCGAGACTCTATGAGAAAAATACCTGCTACCGAGGTTTAACAAGAAAATATTCTTTCGAGATTAACCAGGGAATCTTCAGTCGAGATTCTTCTTACAAGCATAGAGTAGTTGACTGTAGTAACAATGTTTATCTTCACATGTAGATGAGACATGGTTCATTTTATTCTTATGATTAAATATGCTCTGATGTGCATTTGGTTAATGTATGTATGCGTGCTAATGAGAATTGGTCTTTTATTGCATATGTTTGATTTTCCAGACTTCATGTTATGGGAATATGCCAAATGAATGTGATGATATGCATGACATGACACTAGAGCAAAGTGACTTGATTACTGCATGGCAATGATTTATTCAATGACTCAAAGATTTCCAAGGTTGTCCATATGGTGGGTAATGGATGAAAGAAAGTCTTTTGCAACATGGTTTCTTGTCGAGGGAAAACTAATTTTGATGGGAGGTCATTTCCAGCATGATTTCCCGACACTCATTTTGAATTCAATGGCGTGTTGCTTGAGCAGCTTAAACAACTTGAAAATCTGGATAGGATTCCCGAGTTTGTTGGGTCTTTGAAGGAATTTACCTCAAAAGGAGTTTGGAAACAACTTTTTATGACACGACCTTGAGATGGCTTGCCCCTGTGTTCTGAACTTTGAAGTGATCTGCTCCTGACTAGTAAATTTTAGGGTGGTAGACTTCTGATTGTCCGAAAATTAGAGAGTTGGATTCACTGAACTATTTAGGTTGATTGCCCCTGTCTGAGTCTTGCAAGGATTTGTTCTTTGACTAAACAGCTCTTGGGGTGATCTGCTCAGATTGACCAATTCTTCAGTTGATTTGTCATGAACCGGACCTCTTTCACATGATCAAGTTCCTCAATCGGCTGCACATTATTGGAATTCCCTTTAATGCTGAATTCTGATTTGAAAACAAAATTTTTCATTCAAAAAATGGTAATTTTAATGTAATGCGAATGCAAATTTTAAAATCAATTATTATTGAAATGATGGTGATATTTAGTGAACATATTGATTATCAGAACACAAAGTGGATTTAACCATTCGAAGGATGAAAGATGATGCGATCAATACAAATGATTAGAAAAGATCTTCTTGGAGTCAGGTTAACACAACCTTGTTGCAGTATGTTTTCAACATAAATTCTGCCTCAATTAGGTCTTTTAAGAGTTGTAATGTGATTTGGTTCATGGTTTTTGAAACAAAAGGATATAATGCTCAGAATTTAATTTTAACCCACCCTTTTCTTCTTGATGAACTCCAGTCCTACATTCAGTTAATTGACACAGACATTCAGCTTCCAAAAGAGTATGAAGGTGTTATAATATGGATGAGTATTCAAAATTTTCTATGGAGCATCCTTGTGGAAAGGACAATGAGCGTTTGGATTAAACCATGGAGGTATAGGATCGAGCGGAGGTCCTGGAGGCCTCGGAACCACTAGTCCCCTTTTCAATAAAGAAGAATAAGCTCAGTGTATGTCATAGGAAGTGAATGAAAGTGACAAATGTGTTTATTACAAATCTGAAAATCGCATTTGCACTATCATATGTCCTTATGTAGACGATCTACTCAAATTTGGATCAAACATTCAGACCATTAATGATTTGAAATCAATGTTGTGCAACAACTTTTATATGAAAGACCTTGGAGAAATAAATGTGATCCTTGGTATCAAGATCACGAGATCCGGACAATGAATTTCTTTGGATCAATCACACTATGTGGATAAGATCTTAAAGAAATATAAATACTTTGATTATAAACCTGCGTGCATACCATATGATCCAAGTGTGAAACTATTTAAGAACACTGGTGAAAATGTCAGACAAACAGAATATATGAACATCATTGGCAGTCTTAGGTATGCCACTAATTGTACTAGACCCGACATTGCATATGTCGTAGGATTGTTGTTCAGGTTTAAGAGTAGACCGAGTAACGAGCACGGGCATGCCATTGAGAGATTCATGAGGTACCTTATAAGGACCATGGATCTCGGCCTACATTACCATAAATTTCCCGTTATACTAGAAGGATACATTGATGCAGATTTAAACACCTTATCGGATGATCCTAAAGCTACTAGTGGCTATATATTTAGTATAGCTGGAGGAGTTGTATCTTGGAAATCAAAGAAACAGACTATCCGGGCTCAATCCACAATGGAGTCTGAGATGATAGCACTAGCCACAGCTGGTGAAGAAGCAAGTTGGTTAAGATGCTTTCTAGCAGAGACCCCTTTGTTGGAGAAAGTTATGGCAGCTATCTTGATCCACTGTGATAGTACCGCAACTGTAGGAGCAAAAATCGTGAGTATAAGCTATGGATTAACTTAACTCATAAAGCAAGAGCCGCCACCGCACTTTTATTTGATTCATACTTTATTTATAGTTAGTATTAAAGTATGCAATTTTAAAGAAGATGGTAACATCTTTCAACGACGGTGAAAGGTACACAGTTAATTCATATAATTTTTAAAATTATAGAATTTTGATTTATGGATCTTTTTGTTTGTGGTTAATTTGTGACTACAATGGAGAAATGAACATTCATGCTTTCTGATTCATCAATATGGTGAAAGGTACATAATCATATTAAATAAATATATCATTTATATGATGTTTTAAATTCATGTAAAATATAATGAAAATAATATTTATTTATGTTAAGTTTAACATGTGGAATAAATTTATATATATGCATGATTTATAAATTATTCAAGTATGTGAATTTAAATAATTAAGAATATGCTTAGTTTGTGGCGTATACTTGAATTTAAAGTACATGCTAAATATTATTTTTGGTGCAAGTAATTTGTTTTAATTAATAATGCATTAATTTTGGATAAAATGATTTGGTGAAAAATAATCATGAATTTATTTTAGAATGTTAAAAATAATTACATGCTAAAATGATTTGGTAACATGAAATGATGTAAATATAATGTTAGAAATATCAAGGACATGTTTAAATTGCATTTTAGTTTGTTCAACAATTTATAAAGTTTAAAATGATGTGAATTCATTGTTAAATATTAAATATGAATGATGTGATTTCATCTTGATATTAAAAGTAATTTTGATATTTATGGAGAAAAAATATAGAAAATATTAATGATGTGAATTCATTGTTTATTTTGTATTGTGATCTTTATTTGGATATAACATAGAACATTGTTAAATATGAAACATAGATTTATCACATAGAATTTGTTATGCATATATTGGTCATGCAAGAAAATTATTTATTTTAAAAAGAATAGAAATAAATTTTATGGTGTTATATTTATATGGACTTTACGAATCACATGTTTGAACCCACTGTATGAAATAAAAGTTAATCATCACAAATTTGTATGATCATGGTTGTCAAAATGGATAATGCATTAAATATATTTTGTATGTATTTAAGTGAAAGTATTAAAACTTCAATTTAAAAGGCTAGCAAATGAAAAATGACATAAAATTTGTGTATATGACAAAATAAATGACAAAAGTGTCATATTGATAATTTATCAAAACTATCAAGAATATAGATCTATTTTGTATGTGATAATTGTACTACTATGACAAAAATGTCATGTGTTGATGATAGTTGTAAATACTATCAAGAGTATATAAAATAATCATAGAAATGACTATTTCCTATTTGAAATAATAAATATTTAAAGTTTGTTAAAGTTTGGAAAATCTTGCAATTCTTTGACGAAAGGATTGAAAAAGATATGATGTCTTTGCATACAATTGAAGACATCATTAAGGATGTGGAACAAGCTCATATCTAATTAATCATCGTTAGTGGAAACTTAACTCACACTTGATTAACATTAAGTCTTGAGTTCAATGATGAAAGTACATTATTAGAGTGATTGAAGTACTTGACTATAGATACATCCCAAGGAGTAAGAGTACTTAGACCATAAGAATAAGTGTGGTTGTAACGCCCCGATTTCGATTATTTCCCATTTTGTTGAGTCATTTATTTAAATTGAGTGATAAATTATTTTATCTGGGAAATTGGTGTGTTAATATGCTATGTTGACATGTTATGATATTTTACCGTTTTTGAGAGTTTTCGGAGAAAATTAGAATGGAGGGTATTTTAGACATTTCTCAATTAATGTTAAGTTAGAAAATTTAGTGGAAATAGAATTGTGTGAGAAAATGAATTAATTTAAGTTGTATAGAAAATAAGAAATAGAAAAGAAAAAGAGTTAAGAAGAGGAAATAGGAGAGAAAGAGATAGAAAAGAAAATAGAGAGAAAAAGGAGAGAAAGAAAGAGGAAGAGGAGAAAAGAGAAGGAAAAGAGGGAAAAGCTTGGAAATCAAGAAAACAACTTCTAGGAATCGATTAATCCGGGTAAGGGTGTGAAATCTTATTATCTTATCAATGTGTATCATTATGTATGATTGTATTGTTGTTGTGGTGGATTTGTATGAGTTTTTGTATAAACCCATATTTTGTAAAATTGCTTGGAAATCGATTAAATGTGGTTGAAATCATGTTTTTAGTACCCATAATTGTTGGTATATGATAGATACTTGTCATTGGACATTGTATTGGTAATTTTCTGGTGTGTAGATGAGATTTGGGGTGTTTTGGATTGGAACCCGTAGAACAAATTATGCAGAAGAATTTTTCTGGTTTTTCCAGGTCATACGCGTACGGGGCATGTTCATACGCGTATGAACCTTGGCAATACGCGTATGGTGGGCGAGCCATGGGGGCAATACGCGTATGGGATGCATGTTTTCCCGGCCATCTGGTGATTTGCGTAGTGTACGCGTAAGGGATTTTGGCCATACGCGTATGAGCAGGAGAAGTGTAAAATGAGACTTTTCAAAATATCGTTTTTCGTTTTCTTCCGTAACTTTTGATCCGTTTATCCGATTTTTACATTCTTGGTATCATTGTGAAGCTATTGAGCTGTATTTTCTTATTATGATGATTTGGAAATTGTTAGCCGATTTAATTATGTCGGAAAGTCAGGAATAGTGTTATTTAGCGACTTTTACCGTTTTGAATGTGTGTTTGGATGTGAATCATACAATAGTGCATTAGTGTGAATGTATATAGATTATATGTGATAGTATGAGATGAATGCATGAATATATTATGAATATGTATGCATTTCAAGAATGTCTTGAGTCATTTTGTATGTGAAGCATAATGATGTGCATTCTTGTGTTGTGTGATTCTAATGAGAATCCGTTGTAACGTCGTGTGCCCATGTGGGGTGTGAGCGACGGTTTGGTTCTAGAGGGAATCCGCTATAACGTCGTGTGCCCGTGTGGAGTGTGAGCGATGATTATAGACGATCGTGTGCCCATGTGGGGTGTGAGCGATCGGGTCGTGTGCCCGTGTAGGGTGTGAGTGATCCATAAACGTCGTGTGCCCGTGTGGGGTGTGAGCGACGGGGAACATCGTATGCCCGGCGGGGAGTTACATTGGTAACGAGCGATGGTTCCAATAAGTTCCTAAGTGAACTTGAGATGATTGAGTCGGTACCCGCATTGCATTTGCATAGAGTCGTGAGTCGGTCTCTATGATTTGCATTTATCATCTTTATATGGTGCATTGATGAATAAACATGAATATGTATGTTTATGTGGAATGGTAAGAATTGTGAAGGTATGCATGAGGAAATGTTTGGATTTGTATATATATACATTGTAATGTATATGGGTGAATTGTGATGAATTGTGGGGAGAATGTGGAATATGTGTATTTTTATGCTAAGATATATAATTATATGCATTGTTAATATGATAATATTTCTCACCCTTCTGTTGTTTTATGATGCTCTATGAGGCATTGCAGAGTAGGTATGCTGGTGGTCTTTTTGTGAAGCGTGTCTTCATTCTTTTGGTCGGTCGGCTCTGATATGTAGCACCAGGTAGCTAGGATGTATATGATTCTTTTGTGATACATTTGTACATGTATCTGGTTGATGAATATTTATGTAAACATGAATTATGTTGGTGGATAATACTTGATGATGTATTATATGTTATATATTATTCAATGTTTAGATTTTCCGCTTTTATTCTAAATATTGAGATGTGGGTGTAAGGACTAAGTTCCTCTGTTGCAAAGTTACCCCACTGTTGCATATCAATTATTGAGCAGGTGTTGAATGTTTTAATTTCATGTATAATGTGACAAACCTCTTTTATACTATGTTTATAATTATACTCTGACGAAATTTTTAATATGTGCCTAAATGATTATGTGATTATTTGGGGGTATAAAAAGGGGGTGTTACATTAAGTGGTATCAGAGCCAGTGTTGAGTCAGTTGTGTCTGTCTTGTTGTGGTGTTGGTTGAACTGTTGTTTAACCTTGTTGTCATTTTTGGGAATGATCAGAATATGGCTGGTAGGAACGACAATGCGATGGCTACTGCTTTGGAAGCAATGGCTAGGGCGGTGCAAGGTGCGCCGAACGTGAATGCTAATGACGAGTTCAGGAAGAATCAACCACTGGTCTTCAAAGGAAGATTTGATCCCGATGGAGCTCAAATGTGGTTGAAAGAGATTGAAAGGATCTTCAGAGTCATGGACTGTACGGAGGAGAATAAGGTGAGGCTTGGGTCTCACATGCTGAAGGAAGAAGCCGACAATTGGTGGGTCGGTATGCGTCAAGTTCTTGAGGTGGATGATGAAGAGATAACTTGGGATTTATTTCGTACCGAGTTCTTGAGGAAGTATTACCCTGAAAGTGTGAAAGGGAAGAAGGAGATGGAGTTCCTTGAACTGAAACAAGGTAGTATGTACGTGGTGGACTATACTGCTAAGTTTGTGGAGTTGGTTCAATTCCATCCTCACTATGCTGCAATTACTGCTGAGTTCTCAAAGTGTATTAAGTATGAGAATGGTTTGCGTCCCGAGATTAAACAAGCTGTGGGATATCAAAGGATAAGAAGGATTACGGATTTGATGGAATGTTGTAGAATCTTCGAGGAAGATAGAAAGGCTCGTTCTACACATTACAAAAGTTTGAATGAGAGGAAGGGAAAGCAACAAGCTTGAGGTGGACCTTATGTGACACCCGTTGATAAGGGAAAGCATAGGGGAAACTTTGAGAGGAGATCTGGTGGAGGAGGTTCTGGTTCCGTTAAGTGTTACAAGTGTGGTGGAATGGGTCATAAATCATTTGAGTGTGGGAAGACTATGGTGAAATGTTCTAACTGTGGATGTCTTGGGCATGCTACTACTGATTGTAGAAGGAATATAGTGAAGTGCTATAATTGTGGAGAAGTGGGTCACATTAGTACTAAGTGTACTAAGCCGAAACAAGCTCAAGCGGGCGGAAATGTGTTTGCATTAGCGGGGACGGACACTACTAGTGAAGACCGTTTGATTAAAGGTACATGCTTTATTAATAGTACGCCTTTAGTTGCTATTATTGATACGGGAGCGACTCATTCGTTCATTTCTCATGAGTGCGCTAAGCATTTGAATTTGTTTATGACTTCTTGGGGTGGTGAGATGGTTATTGAGACTCCTGCTTCAGGGTCGGTAACTACATCTTTGGTGTGTGTAAGTTGTCCTTTGACCATGTATGGTAAAGACTTCATTATGGATTTAGTGTGTTTGCCGTTGGAGGGATTGGACGTAATCTTGGGTATGAACTGGTTGCAATTTAATCGAGTTCATATAGATTGCTATCACAAGTTAGTAAGGTTTCCTTCTTTGGAAGATGATGAAGATGAGAGTTTCCTATCCACTAAAGAGTTGAAGAAACTTTTAGCGGACGAAGCTCAATTGTTCGGTTTGTTTCCATCATTGTCGGTGGAGAGTAAAATTGAGCTTGATGTGTTCCCAGTGGTGTGTGATTTTCCAGAAGTGTTTTCAGAGGATATTACGGATGTACCGCCGGAAAGAGAAGTTGAGTTTTTAATTGATCTAGTTTCGGGTACTAGACCAGTTTCGATGGCACCGTATCGTATGTCGGCATCGGAGTTGGTAGAATTGAAGAAGCAATGAATGACTTGTTGGACAAGAGATTTGTAAGACCAAGTCTTTCTCCTTGGGGTGCTCCAGTATTGTTGGTAAAGAAGAAGGATGGGAGTATGTGGTTATGCATTGATTATCGACAATTGAACAAGGTGACAATTAAGAACAAGTATCCGCTTCCGAGGATCGATGATTTGATGGACCAATTGGTTGGTGCGCGTGTTTTTAGCAAGATTGACTTGAGATCGGGATATCACCAGATTCGTGTGAAAGAAGAGGATATTCAAAAGACGACCTTTAGGACACCAATATTACATGGGTCAAAGTGGAGGTATATTAATTTTCACAATATTGCTTATTAGTGATGCTACTTAATAACACAAAACATCTATATATTATTTCTTATTTGTTTGTCTATGTGTAGTGCCCTCTCCAGCGTAATGGCATAGACTGCGGGTACTTCGTTTTGAGGTTCATGAGAGAAATCCTTCAAATGGGACAGTTGGAGATTCCTATTAGGGTATGCATGGTTTTATAACTTAGGATTTATTTTAATATTTATCGGATATGTCATATAATTTATTATTTTTAACTAAATAATGGGTATTTTATTTTGTTATGTAGTATTTCGAAGATATGACATGTTCTTGTTACACAAGGAAACAATTGAATTATATTACGGAAGAATTGTGCGAATTCTTTCTTCTAAGAAGAATTCTTTGAATGTATAGTTTTGTGAATGTAAATTTTAGTTTTGTGAATATAAGGAAATTTTGTTGCAAGAAGAATTCTGTTGTAAATTCTAGTTTTGTGAATAGAAGGAAATTCTGTTGTAAATTCTGTTGCAAGAATTCTGTTGTAAGAATTCTGTTGTAAATTCTAGTTTTGTGAATAGAAGGAAATTCTGTGTTTATTGAAATGTATATGAATTATGTTGTTGCAAGAATTCTATTTATTGAAATGTATAAGAATTCTGTTGTTGCAAGAAATTCTATAAGAAATGCAGGTTTGAAACTATGCAGGTTTCTGCATAAAAAAAAATGGCTAAAATGGGATTTTTTATACGTAGAAAAAATCAATAAAATTATAGGTACACTTTAGAGAGCGCTTTTAAGGAAAAAGCGCTCTCTAAAGTCCCCTTTAGAGAGCGCTTTTAGGGAAAAGCGCTCTCCAAAGGTATATAAAAAAATCATTTTCCGTATACATTAGACAGCGCTTTCAAAAGCGCTGTCTAAAAGCACCTTTAGAGAGCGCTTTTGAAGGAAAAAGCGCTTTCTAAAGTTTATAAAAAAAAAATTTTAATTTTAAACGTATACTTTAGACAGCACTTTTAAAAGCGCTGTCTAAAGTCCCCTTTTAGAGAGCGCTTTTTCATAAATAAAAAAACGTCGTCTTTACCTACGACAGTGCAGGCTTAGACAGCGCTTTTATAGAGAAAAAAAGCGCTCTCTTTTCCCTCTTTTCCCGTAGTGTAACCCATTTGCATCCAATTTGTCTAAATTGGTGGGAGTGAATCGAACCTAAAACTTAGTGTAAACTACGCCAAAAACAACATTGAATAGCGCTTTTTTTAATCTTTAATACCGCTTTAAAGCGCTATTAAAACTGCCGCTATTATATGTTTGCTACATATAATAGCGATTTTAAAGCACTATTAAAAGTGGAACGTTTAATAGCATTTTCCTAAAACCGCTATCATAGCCTAGTCTCTTTTTAACACTTTAATAAACATGATTTAATAGCGCATTTATACAAAACGCTATTAAAGGTCCATGATTTAATAGCACTTTTTATAAAGCACTATTAAAGGCCCATACCTTTTATTTTTTTTTATTATTTTTTTGTTTTTTTTTTTCCGAAATTTTTTTAAATTAAAAAAATTTAAAAATTTAAAAAAAATTTAAAAAAAATTTAAAAAAAATTAAAAAAAAGTAAAAAAGTAAAATAAAAAAATAAAAATAAATAAAAATAAATAAATAAAATAAATAAAATAAAAAAATAAAAAAATAATAAATAATAAAAAAATAAAAAATAATAATTATCCAATCAGCAAATGCCACGTGGCAGATTCCTTCGCAACATGGGCAGATCCCCCTGTCCAGTCAGCACAAGGGAAGTGGAAATAGAATCTTAGTTTGGTGAGGGGGCATTCAAAAAAAAAATACTTCAGGGGGGCAAAACCAAAATTCGCTATATTGGCAGGGGGTGAAGTATATTTAACCCTTAATATTATATATAAAACAAGATCAAGACATTTTTATTGATAAAAAATGAATTACAAACAATACAACTTAATGTTCTTTTAAGATATTCTCCATGGTAATTGAAGATGAAACTTCTTTAAACTAAGCCAACAACCTGCATAAAAAAGAAAACGTCTTACAAATAATAATATAATATAAGTATAACTTTTTAATTTCACACAACAATCCAATATAATTTCATTATAGCTACTCCAACCACTTGAATAAAAGCCCATGAAATATAACAGAAAAATAGCAACAACACATGAATAAGCAATTAAAATATGAAAGACTCACTAGGACTATACAAGTATACAAAATGAAAATCAATCGCAAAATATTGAATTAATAATGACTAAAAATTCATAATTTATAATATTTGTGGAACTTGTTCATTTCCACCCACTAACAGGTGCGGCTGGGATGACTTCGAAGAAGTTGTACTGTCTTTAGCACAAAATCACAAAATATCATGTTCTAGTTGACCATACTTATAGGATTTAAATCACTGACATGATTAATTATCAAAACCAAAATCTACTAATGTAACATAATTAATACACTATGACGAGAACTAAAAACTTTGTTTAAAAAAAATTGAAATAAAAAATGATTTTATTATTTTTTAATCTTAGGAACTGATGTCCTATTTATGTCTCCTGCGGTTATTTTATTGATAACGTATAGTATATATGTTATGTAAAAATATTGTCACCTTTAATTTCTTGTTGAAATTTCAAATTGAAGTAAGATTTTTTACTTTTTATTTATTATAATAAAAATACCACTATAAATTAGTAAAATTGTTAATTTTTTAAAAGTTAAATATTTTCTCCTCTTTAAATATTTTAAATTTTGTATTTAGTCAAAAAAAAATTCTTCCAACATAAGTCAATCTTCCGTCCATACTTTTCTCCCTCCAGCAAACTTACATTAAAGGAAATTGGTGTGAAGGGATAGTTATCATATTTTTTTAAACGGTGACTAGGATGTGAGAAAAATGTCAACATATTTTGTCCCATTTTTAAGCATGTATTAAAATAATTTATAGTATTCATAATTTGAATTCTTCTTTTTCTTTGAATATTTCTTCACTCGCACCATTTCCCAAAAATCAAAATATCTTATGTGTTTTCTACTTTAACTTGTATGAGTTATCATGAGGGGGAAAAATATTTATATTGGATTAAATACTAATCTAAAGATCAAAAACACACTTAAATAAGTCAGAGAGGCACTACATATTCATCCAAAATTTGAAGGTGATATGTGTATGAGTCTTCTCATTTATAAAATGCTCAACCTCCAATTTTTTACAGAATGTGAGATTTATAACTCACATTTTTTTTCAACCATCTTATCTAAGTTCTAGAAATCAACTATGTCAACTTCATCCAAAATCGGACGAACAAAATCATCAACAATGTATATGTCTTCCGTTAAAACCTCTTCCGATGGAGTATATTGTTGTTGTGTTCATATGGTGTCATAACAATGAATGTATCTAGCAAATAAGATCATATTTTGAGGTGTTTCTTTTTGCAAATATGTCTTAAATTGATTATAGGTGTTGTGAATTTTTATTATGGGAGCAATGATATCCATAACAACAATAATGATTTTGATAATAAAATGCAGACATGTGTTCTTTTTATTTGAGATGAACATATGGGGCATCATAGTGTGAGTGTCCAAGAAGAAAATAATGTTCTCAATGATGAAGATGAGATCTACTATCTATCTAATACTATACAATTAGATAATTTTCTAAAAATGCCCTTTCAACAAATATTTTTTACACTCTTAAAAGGGTTCTTAAGTAATTAATAAATGACACTTTTTTCTAAGCATCATTGCTTCGTAGAAACCCATGTGGCAGCTTTACATTGGCACAATGAATATTAATTTTTTCCCCTAAATATTAGACCAATTTCTCCTTCTAAATCACAAGACCAAATATTATTAAACCTCGTTTTTCCTTCTTACTCTCTATTTGAAACTTTGTCTCGAAAACAACATTGTCGACTTTCTTTCTCTCATCTCTCTTTCCTTTCAAAATCTAGATCTCTACCGCCCTCTTCTCCCTCGTCCCCGATTCTCCCTCTGCTACTTTCCATTGAACCTGATATCGATTTGCCTTAATGCTTTGTTAAAGCTTCGAACTTTATTTTCAGATTAATTTTTTTTATCTCTCTTACTTAAAGCTTCATTGTTTTTTTCTTCTGGTTTTTCGGTTTACTTCCATTGTTGCTTTACACTCTTCTTCTTCTCATCGTTTATTTTCAAAATCACATTATGCAAAAAAGAAGATGGATATCTATTTATGGGTTATAGTTTCGATTTCAACTAAAGAAGAAGATGGAGATCTGGGCATGGGTTGTGCTTTAAACTTCTGACGAAGAAGAAGATGCAGATCCGAGCATGGGTGTGAGTGTGACATTTTCTTTATTTTTGAAGGGTATTGTACTAAACACTTAAAGCCTGCATTTTTTATAAATTTTCTATTTTTCTAAATTATTGTTTACTTGGTTTCTTTATGTGGGCAATTATCATATTTGTACATGGGTTGGATCTCCCCTTGAGATTTCCTAATATATATACCACTAATCTTGCTTATTAAAAAAAAATCATATTTTTTTCCTATGTTGAATGGTCTCCGGGTGGGTGCTATTTCATGCAGCGACAACAACTCCAAGGCTTCAAGTTGACAATGGGGATGTTTGTCCATTAGTGGGACCTTGATCTATTCATTGTCTGAAAATATTCAATTGTTTACCCATGTGCATTTCATTATGCTGTTAGTATAAGATGTTATCTAGAAGGCTGCTTTTATTTTGTTCCATTGATCAATAAATTTTATTAATAAAATTGATTATTTGATGACATTTATGAGGTGACTGATGAATCAGAAAACACACAGATTTCATTGTATTGTGTGTAAACTATTTTCAGGCTGATTGGAAACTAGAGTTACTAAGTAAGTTTGGTGATATCGTTGAACTAATCAAGTCAATGGACTCTATCAAACTTGAAGCCACGAAATTTTTGCAGGTCAAGAACGAAAACCAGGCCAAGCATTTGTAGAAGTCTCTTTTGCCAATCCTACTGCACAAAAACTTCCGCATATCATCCACCACATGCTAAGACTGAAACTGCTATTAAGGAAGAGGTACACATTCACCGAATCGAGGAAAACGGTAAATGTTTGTATATAGTTATGAAGTGCTTCTTCTCGGTAGAGTAAGTACCTATTCCTCCCTTTCTTAGTTTGAAGTTTCTTATGATTATATTTTGTTTTTAATTGCTAATGGTTTATTATCTCAGAACAACAATCTTTAGGCAGTTTTGGGTTAATCAGATTTTGAAATGATTTGGAATGTGTTTTATTCATGATAATGTTATATTTAATGTGTAAACTTTCTATATTTGCGTGTCAAATTTTTTAAGAACATTTTGATAGAGATTAGTTAGTTTCATGAATAGAGCATCTTAAACATAAAAATGAACTATAGCTTGAAAAACTGAATCAAATTTAATTGCACCAGTCTGTATATGAAAGAAAGTTCATGATGAAAATAATCTCAACTTTCTCATAAACAATTCAAAATGCATTTAGCTGTATTATTTAACTACTTAAGTAATGGTATAATTTTGCACAGATCAACTCAATTATCATTTGATGTTATCTCTATTTTTATAAAAGAATATTTGTTATATAATATAAACAAAACAAATCACTAAATTGTTACAAAAAGTGAGCTAAGTGGACATGTAGAAGAAGAAACGCGGGGAACATATAAAACTTATTCAGCGTAACTTATCCATGCTTCTAAGGCATATGTGCACACATAACACAGTCTAAGCATGAACATTGGTCAACTTTATCTCCTCTTTCTTTTGAACTTGTCGCCTCTGCTAGACAAATGGCTAAGGAGGAATCTTGGAACAAATTTGAGCATGAGTTGATACTTTATACTTTAGTTTGATGAATTTCTCTCTTAAATTAGTTACATAGATATCTAATTAAAAACCATTGACTAGATTGTTGATGGTTTCAATAGAAGCAAAATTGTTTGCGACGTGAATGATCTTGTCGGGGAAGTACACAGAGATATGCTTTCACTTGAGATGGGTTTTGAGGGAACTTGCTCCTTTGAAAGTTCTTAATGAATATTATTGAAGTTAATGTTGTGTTGTTTTTGCTAATTGTGTTTTGTACGGAGGAATACCTCTCACTATAAGGAGTTCGTCTCCACAACACATGCTTATCTATTATAGAAATGCTTGTCCTTTCAACCTCCATCTCAATGGTAACTAACTCTTTTTCTTTCTCTACTTTTTCAAATCATCTTTCTATCTTTTTCACGATATGCATACAAGTTGTTTTTATATTGTTCTCAAACATCCTAATAAGCTTTGAGCATTTCATGAGTTTCTATTTTTTCTGCAGGTTATAGAATTTACTAGTTTGGTTTATTAAACATGAAATTACAATATTTTCATCTTGTATATCTCTATCAGATTGGTTGATTTGTATATGTTAGATTTCAGTTACATTATTTGCGATTTGTTCGATATGATGATAAAACAGTTATGTGATCTTACCATAGCTCAATTGTGGTTACAGTTTTGCATATTATTTTTCAAAATGATGCTGGTGTACTTTTATTTTTGAGGATATGAGCTCATATTCCTTTAGGTCATTAAATTCCTGCGCGCACATTCGTCTATTGGGAAATATAATGTTGGCCATTTGTTTAAAAAGCCATATAGTTTTGTAATTCATCATTTTGCTCATGGTGGAAGATTATTCAATTTTTCTTTTTTCCAATTATTTGTAATGTTTCAAAAATAACTTGGCTTTTTTATTTATATGGTTTGTGTTGGATCTGTACTCGTAATCTTGCTTATATATTAGCTTTACCATTATAGAGTTTCTTTCTTCTAAACACTTTCTTCTTTGTCGCCCACACTTGAACCTGCCAAGAAATTACCCTTCTTACCCATTTTTGAAGGCAAAAAGGTATCTAAGATTTCAAATTTTTAATACATTGTGATTGCTACTAGCACAGTTCAACATAATCTAATTCTGAGACCTTTATATATATTTTTGTCTCAGCATGTTCCTATTACTCTTCTTGAAGTCGGGTTCATGGACTCAAGAGGGTGTTCCTATTACTCTCCTTGAGAATAAAATGAGTAAAGTTTTTGCTGCATCTCTAGAAGAAACATCAAAGTCGTTTTGTAACACACCACCTTCGGAATATGAAATCATTGACCAGGTTAGAATGACAAGTTTCATTTCAAAACTAAATATTTTACACATTTCATCAATTATAAAAGATGTTTATAGAATAGTTTCTTTTCATATGGACGTGAGATTTTCTATAGGATGATAATAATAGGATTTGAGGATACTTATGTTTCAAGTCCTGGTTCCATGTCAAAAATATGGAAAGGACTATTTTGTATGTAGTGGTCTTGTTTCAATGTTGGTGCCTGTGACTGTCTATCCTGGAAAGGACTATTTTGTTCATACTGATTCAAACTGTTGTAAATATCATATATGCAAACTGATATATGTTACTAATTTAACCAAGTGATTTAAATTATTGTAAATGTGAAAGAATATAAACTTAATCTTAAATCTATATAGTAAGTGACCATTTGCTATATTGAGAGGAATTAATTTTTTTTTCTTCAATTGCATGCATTTTTTAATAGGTAAAATCCATATTTTTAAATGTTAAATTTTTCATTTCTTCATTCATCTTATAGGTTGCTCTTTTTCATTTTTAAGATTATATGATCATTATTCATTTATAATTAAATCATTCATTTCAAATTTACATGTATTTAAATACAATTTATATAATATCAAATAAATTTACTCGTGCGGGAGCACGAGTATCTTACTAGTTAATATAAATAAGGAAAAATATTGGGAGCAAGAATCATCGTGTGGTAGAAATAGACATTGTAAGGAAATTGTTTGAAAAATCCAAAAATTACATTAATAAGTTGTAAACGAAATTAAATTTGGAGAGAATTGTCAGAAAAAAAAAGCAAGTTCTTTGTATTGTTGTCATTGTTGTTGAATTTTTATTTTTTTAAAAAATGTAATTGTTAAACGAGAATTTCACCTACCCTCGCGTTATATTTGGTACTCCACAATATATGTGCTTTTACCGTTATACTCTTGTCTAAAGTTACTGGTTTTTCATAAAGTATGAGTATGTATCGGAAATTTCGAAACTACATTGGAAATTTAGTAAAAATTTACAAAAACATCAGAAGTTTTTGTTTTCTATGAAAAAATTTTAGTGATTTGAAATTTCTAGTATAGAGTCGGATTGTCTTGTCGGAATTTTTGAAAAATCCGGTTATACCCAAAAGTTTAAGAAAATGTGGAAAATTCGGTATATAATGAGGTATTGAATTTATTCTTGCAATAAATTTGTCAAAAAAACTACCCGATAAAATAACTACCCAATAAAATATATACATAAAATGAAAAATAAGCTACATATAGGAATGCATAACAAATTACGACGACTTCATAAATTAGTTTTCCTAGTGCCTAAAGCGTCCCACATATGCTGCTTCTCATGCTCATGCATCTTCAGTACAATTCTGTCTCCAACGCTCAATGCTTATGTTTAATGGACAATCAGGTTTTAACTTTACCTGAACCCAATGATTGTTGTTGACAAAACTAGTAACATTAATTTTATGCCTACTCGTATACATAAGTGGAGCTACGACAAGGGGGAACATCTGATGTTAAGTCTCTTAGACATAGAGACAAATATTACAGTGTATCTACAAGAAATAGGGTAACCAATATCAAGAATCATCATCCATTTATCGATACCCTGCACACCCAAGGTAGCTACTCGCAACACACTCTTAACCGTAGAGACCGTGTCATAAAACAAATTGGATTACAATTGAGGTTGTTAATGAACTTGAGTATCTATTTGCGGCCGAAACAATGACCATGGCTCTTCACCCATCCAAGTATCTATTTGAATACATGATGTTGTTCCATAGATCCATCACATATTCTTGTCTTTCGTATTTAACATACTCCTTACACTTCATACTAACGTTTTCTGAAATATTGAATGAACACAACATATGAGTTGAACTTGAAAACACAACTTTTATCATTCATCAGCGCAAGTTCCCGATCTGTCACCACAATCTTTGATAGAAAGTTCTTAAAAGAGAACAACTTTTTGAGCATCTTTTTGCCCATCTGAATTTCACCTCCCTTTCATGTTCCAAATAGGCAAACCCAACTGAAAATGTCAACTTCGTTGACGTAATACCAACAATCTCAAGTAGTTAGTACTTGCAGGATGACGATGCACAGTCAATAATTAACATTGATCAACAATCAAATAAATCAAAATCTGCATTTTTAAAGTAGTGGTAGAAATTACCTATTTTTTTTGTATGTGCAATCCAAAATCAACACTAAATGAAACATATTCGACAACTTCACTGATTTAGGATGTGTCCAAAAGATATCAGAAATAACATTTGAGTCGTCCCTATTTCTAGTCCAGCACATGTATTTCTCTCCATGAATAAGGCTCAACAACATTTTCATTTATGTCAAAGGACCTCTCTTGCTCGACAAATTCACTTATGTTTTGGTTTTCTCTTCTTCTTCCTTCTCTTTTCTTTTTATTTTTGGTTGATGAAGATCTTAAATATCATGGAACTTCTTTGAAGTTCTTGATTAATATGAGACCATTACTCTTTTTCTTTTAGTGTGGCAAGTTTTAGGAGAGTGACTTATATGTCACTTCTCTTGCTTGTATTAGCACAAATATTGTTATTGACTGGCCTCCCATGGTATGATCTTTTTATAGGTTGTGCTTTGATTGCTTAACATAGTGCTACATTGGTCCCGAATCGGAAATCAAGTCATTTTTGTATTTGAGATTGTCAGCCTCCTACTCTACATAGTGTGGTGTGAAATAGATTGTCTCTTTGTTATTTAAGAGAATTAGTGGTATACTTGTTGATTTTATCTAAATTGGAGCCTTTCTCTAAATGATGTACAGATTCATGTTTTCGTGCTTATGGATGACTAGTCCAATATTCTCCGAAAACTGACAAAATGTTCTTCATCACTAACACAAATATATTAACTATATTGTTGCACTAACTTTACGTTGTGTCATTTAATTCTTGCTCTTTATTTCTTGTCATTTATTTTAGGCTTTTACTTTTAGCATTTCATATCATTTTATCATCTTGCTTTTCTTTTTGTCCACTTGGAAGTATGTTTATGCTTATGCTCTTTTTGTTTAGTCCATTCGAATTTTCTCTTAAGACATTAATAAATATCAAAACACTTAAAAAACTTGGTTCTCTTGATCCCGGACTGTTGTGATCTTGTGTTTAGACTTGGACCTTGTACTTAGAAGTAGGGATTTTGACCCTTGCTTGGAAGTTAATACCTTGAATCCTAAAATGCATCTAGTACCTTTGGCTTAAAGGTTCTCTTGAAGACCTATCTTGGTTATTATGATTTTTGTCTGATGCTTGGATTTCCATTTGCTTATTTGGCTTGTTTGAGGCTTAAATCCAAAGGGGAGAATTCTTGATTGACTTATGTCATGAGGCTTGCTAGCTTCTTTTGGTTAGATCTTTCTTTGTCCTTAGCTTTTATTTTATGCAATAGGATAGTCACTTCATCTCCTCCCATTCTTTAATTTTCAAAATCTTCTTCCTTTTTTCAAAACCTTCTTATTTTCAAACTATAATCTCTTTCATAAATAAAACCATGACTTTGTCAAGTACATTTTCAAAACCTTTTCTTTAATAAATGCTAAGATATCTTAAGCATACTTTGACCATTTCAAAAGACTAAAAACTACAAAAATCCATTCAAATCATTTTGTGCCTTTGTGCACCTTTTCTTTTAAAACTTTTCATAAAGTTTAGGTACATGAGTCATTTTCATAGTTGAGATGTAATTCTCCTATTCCCTATAGTATTAAAGATGTTGACATTTTCCACTTAGATGTTGAGTGATAGACTTGTTAATTTGTATCCAAGCAAAAATCCTCCATCTTAAGATGATGCAAATGCTGTTTTCTTATACTTGTGGGTGACTAGTTGTAGTTTTCTCCTTAAGATGATGCAAATGTTGTCTTTTCATTTTAAAATGAACCAAACATATCCAATTTTGTTATTTTTACCACGAACTACGAGGTTTTGATCCTATATTGCAATTTGTGGGTACGTAGGCATGAGGCTCAAGAAGTCTTTCCAAGCACAAAAATATTAAAAACCATTTCTTTTCACATCTCCCCTATCTCATTTCAAGAAAACCTTTCAAAGAGGTTCCTATAGAGTACTATAGACATTTTGGGTGATAATACCTTCCCATTACGTAACCAACCCCCTTACCCCGTTTCTATTTATTTGTTCTTGTTTAGAACTTCATTAGGTTTGTTCGCTCTTTTCCCTTTCATTTGGATAAAATAAACGTGTAGTAGCGACCCTTATTTTATGAGTTAAGTTAATCAATAGCTTATACTCACAATTTTTACTACTACAATCCCGGTAAAGCTAATGTCGGGGATGATGCCTTAAGTCGGAAGTCTTTGCATATGTCTGCTAAGATATTTAGAGAGTTAAATTTGATTGAGCAGTTTAGAGACTTGATTTTGGTCTCTGAGCTAACCTTGCAGAGTGTGATGTTGGGTATGTTGAATTTCAACAATTATTTCTTAATAATATTAAAGAGACAGAAGTTGGTGGACTTGATTGTTGGAAGTAATTAAACCGAGGATAATGATTTTAGATTTGATGGGCAAGGTGTACTGAGATTTCGAGACATAATCTGTATTTCTGATGATTCTGAGTTGAAGAAGATGATATTGGATGAAAGTCATAGGAGTAGCATGAGTATCCACCTAGGAGCTACAAATATGTACCAGGATTTGAAGAAGATATTTTGGTGGCCTGGATTGAAATGTGATTTGCTCAAATTATGTTTGCCTGGTTGACATGTCAGAAGTCGAAAGTTAAACATCAAAAACCTGCAGGGATGATGCAACCTTTGGATATTCCAGAGTGGAAATTAGATAGCATTTCGATGGATTTTGTAACTAGGTTTCTGAATACTCCAAGAGGGCATGATGCAATTTGGGTTGTTGTTGATAGACTGGCAAAGTTGGCGCATTTTATTCCGATTAACATCAGTTTTTCTTTGCAGAGGTTGGCAGAGAATTATATTCATGTGATTGTGATGTTACATGGAGTTTCGTTGAGTATTATGTCAGATAGAGATCTGTGGTTCACTTCCAAATTTTTGGAGAGTTTGCAGGAGGCTTTGGGTTCGAAGGTGAGGTTGAGTTCTGCTTATCATCCGTAGACAAATTGTCAGACGGAAACGACTATTCAAGCATTGGATGATTTGTTGAGAGGTTATGTTCTTGAACAATGAGGTGCTTGGGATAATTATTTACTACTGATTCAGTTCACTTATAATAACAATTTTAATTCTAGTCTTGGAATGACGCCTTTTTAATCTTTGTATGGTCGGAGGTGTAGGACACCTTTGTGTTGGCATGTATCTGGTGAGAGTGTAGTGCTTGGGCCTGAGATTGTCTAAAAACTAACTAATAAGGTGAAGCAGATTCAGGAGAAGATAAAAGCTTCGCAGAATAGGAATAAGAGTTACCATGATAAGAGAAGGAAGGATCTTGAGTTTTAAGAGGGAGACCATGTATTCTTGAGAATCACTCTGGTGACCAGTGTTGGGCGTTCCTTGAATTCCACGAAGCTTACTCATCGATTCATTGGTTCGTATTAGATATCAGAGAGGGCTGGAGTTGTTTCTTATAGAGTGGCGTCACCACCAAATTTGTCGAATTTGCATAATGTGTTCCATGTTTCACAGCTTCAGAAGTATGTTACGGATCCCTCACATGTGACTCTGATAGATGATGTACAGGTGAGGGATAACCTTATAGTTGAGGCTTTATCTAAAAACATTTATGACCGGGAGTCGCATCCGAAGTTGTTCGCATCAGGTAAATTATCGAGGAAGGAAATATTCTAAGTGGGGGAGAGTTATGACGCCCCCGATTTATTTTAAATTATTTTCCGTAAATTAATCATGTGATGTTGTGTAAGTATATGTGAGATTGGTATTTTGGTGTCTTCGAGATACCCTTGGTGTGGGGTAGTGGCCTTAAGAATAAAGTTAAGGTGTTAGGGGTGTGTGAGCAATAGAGTAGAATTTGGTGGTGTTGTGAGTGGAACTAATTAATTATATTAGCTACTATTTATTTAATAAATTAGTATTAGGTGAATATTATTTAAATAAATATTTATTATTATTATTGTTATTATTTTAATTAAAATTGGACTAATAATAATAATAATAATAATAATAGAAAATGGGTTTTGAGGGGAGAAACTGATAGATCGTGAAAAACAGAGAAAAGAGAAGAGAAGAGGCTAGGGCACAAGGAGAAGAGGAGATCACCATTGCTAGAGGTAGAAGAGAATATTTCAAGAAATCTAAGGTAAGGGTGAATTTCCTATTATCTAAGGAATTGTATAATGATGGTGGGTAGATTATGTTTTTGCTTAATATGTTCTTTTCTTCTCTCTATGTTATGATCATTGTTGTGATTTTGTATTTGTTGGATTGAATGATTGATTGATGAACTATGGGTTGTATGATGATGTTGTGCTTGATGTCTGATTGGTGTAACTGTTGTGTTGTAGCTGTTGGAATTATGCATTTGATCGAATTGTATGATGGTAGATGTTGTTGTTGATGGTTGTTGCTAGTCAGAGTCAGAACTTAAGTTATGAGTATTTTTATGAAAAGAGTTAAAACCTTGATGTTAAAAAGTGATTTACATTTGGAAAAGCAGCCGAAAAGTGCTTTTGTTGCACGTGTAAACGGTTACCAGGAAAAGGTAAGCGGTTACAATGTTGTTAAAAAGCATTTTTGGGAAATTTTGTGAGGGTGTCATCGGTTACCTGGAATATGGTAACCGGTTACACTGTGTGTGTTTTCCGTGACAGTGGGTGGTTACAAGGGGTGTAACCGGATACTCTGGGATCAATTTTTGAAAAACTTCTAAAATTCATAACTTCAGTTCTGGGTGTCCAATTCGGGTGCCGTTCAAAGCGTTAGGAAGCTGACATGACGAACTTTATTCTAAAATTTGTTTCAGTACATGAAAATGAATATTTTGGTGTATGGTGGTGTTAAATGCATTATAGTGTTTATGTTGTGGTATGACATAATCTTAAATGCATTGTTGTAGTTGGCTATATTGTATGTTGATGTTGTCGAACTATTATAGCGTGTGTTTGGTGCATGGTGGCTAGTATTGGCGAAGTACATTGACTATGATGGTGACGGTCATTGTGCATGGTGTTGTTGTTGCATGTTTTATATTGCATGCATTCATGGTGATAGACAGTGGTCTGTTTATGGTGAGCCTCAATCCTAGGTAGTGGGTATTGGGTGTGAGTTGCTGATTTCAGAGGTGATGGAATCCGTTAAGCGTTATCAGATGTGATGGTAAAATATTGGTGGGTTCTGATCCTAGGTGGGGATCGAAGCGGTGAACTTGAGAGTTCACGTATCTGTACCACATGCATTGTGTCATGTTGTGAGTCTTATTGCATTGCATATTGGTTAAGTTGTTATTATGTTTAGATGGTTGTTGTGTTGATTGTGCGGAAGTATGTTGTGGAATGGGTGATGTGCATGTAACAATCTGATGGTTACTTATTACCATGCTTTCCTTTATATAATTGTGATATCTCATCCCTTCTGTTTGAATGTTGCATTTACATGGGCATCATACAAATAATGTGCAATAGAGCGTGGATATGATTGGAAGATAGAGTCTTCCTTTTATTTTAGAGTCGGTGTCTGCTCTGATGTGTAAAATGGGGGGTTGGCGTTTGTGTGTCTATTTCCGTTGGGGAGAACTAAGTTATCTCTTATGTTGAGTTTTAGTCATAATTATATTATTTTATAGTCATATTTTGAATAATTATTTGATGTTGATGTTTCCGTTGCTTAGTAATAAAGTTGAAGTTCAGACTTGGTGAATGTTTCATTATTATTATTATTACTGTGAATAATTTTTAAAGGTGACAAGTGTTGCATATCATAAAGTATAAGCAGGTTTTGTGGAACTGTAGCATCCTAAATGTTTTTGTGTTGAATTTACTATGATGTTTTAATTAAACAATGCGAGGAATATTTAGGGTGTTACAACATATAAAGAATTGGGGGATTCGATACACAACCTGACCGCTTTCATAATTCTGTTTCAAAACTCTTATTTTGTTTTTTGCATTACAAACTGGAAAAAAAACCATTTATTGTTTCCTTTAAATTTCACAAATATTGTCTTCTTTAAACACAGTTCCTATGGATTCGATCTTTTATTTCTTTGACATTATCGGTACACTTGTCGAGAAGTCATCAAGCCTTTGGTATGAAGGCTTTCTCTGATTCAACCATCCTTTTTCTTGTTGACTCCAACCAGTCGAATTATTGTAGTCTCCTCTTCATTTGTTTTCGAACCACTTCCCTTTACCTTTCTTTCCTTTTACTGATTTCTCCTGCAAAGCCACGTCACTTTTCGACTTGCTAGCAGTTCTTTCGGATATTTTTTGTTCATGAGATTCAAGCATCCCTTAAAGCTCTTCCATTGTCAATGTTTGCATATCTTTGGACAATTTTATACCTACTACCACGTTGTCAAACTTTGGTGACAATGACCTCTAGATCTTTGCAACAAATAATCTTGTTGTCAATACTTCTCCACATACCTTGATTTGATTCACCGGTTTTGTGACCTTAGTGAAAAATTCGGTTATATGCTTTCATTGTCTTCCAGTTGAAGCAATTCATACGTTCTTTTGTGAGTTAGTAACCTCACATTTTCAACTTTTCTGTGCCTCTAAATGATTTCTCCAATATCCCTCATGCTTCTTTCACTGATTCTACATCATTCACCTTTTCAAAATTGTATGGATTAACACAATGATGAATTATAAAGAGAGATTTATAATCTTTCTTCTTCAATTCTTTGTATGTAATTTTTTTTTTGATCCGACGTATTTTTTGCTAGTGGTGTTACTCTTTCCTTCACAAGATCCCAAAGATCTTGACAACAAAAAAAAACCTTCATCTGTATACACCAATTCTCATAATTCAATCCCTTCAGAATTGGGGGACTCATCGAAAATTGTCCATTTGGATGATTTATCGCCGTTCTCACCGTGTTTTTCTTCCCACGAATCGCTCAACCAGTGCTCTAGATACTAGATGTTGGAATTAAACCCAATACTTTAAGTAATTCCGAATCAATATTAATGAGCAAGATTCAATCAACCGATTGAATTTTCTTCTTGTTCTTCACTCTTCACTCAAGTGAATCAATCACACCTCGATTGCAAGATGATTCTGCTGCACAACAACAATGGAGAAGAAGAGAACAAAACTAAATTGGAAAGAAAGGAAATGAGGGATTCAATACAAAATAGGGGAAGAAGAAGAAAATTTTTTGCAGAGTAGCTATCTTCTCTCAAAACTGCAATTTTATTTAAGTGAATTACATTACAATAATAGGGGTTACTCCCTATTTATAAGTTGAGCTTTCTTGCTCCCTAAGCAAAACCCAAAAACCTAATTTTTCAAATACTACAAAATTAGGCTCAAATACAAAATCCATGTTGAGACTACTCCTCCAACACTTCGATAATAAAACAATTTCAACACACACTAAACTATTAGACAACTTTCTTGTCCCTGTCGAACAACCTTTCTTCGACACAAGGAATTACAATTAAACTGAATCATGGTATGGTAGAAATAGATTTTGTAACGGAGCTGTTTGAAGAATCTAAAAAGTACAACAACAAATTGCAAAAGAAATTAAACTTTAAGAGAATTAACAGAAAACATAAACTTGTATTGAAAATAAGTAATTGTTGAACTTGTATTTGTCATTGTTATGTCATTGTTGTTAAACTTGTATTTTATTATCAAAAGTAATTGTTGAACCATTATTTCAGAAGATTTAATGAAATCCAGTATTAGGAACTAATTGACCCAGGGAAGACTACTTAGAGAGAGAAACTCTCGCTTCTCTCTAGAAACCAGGTTTCCCACCCTTTCGTCTTCAACCTTGAAATTCTGGTATTAGACGTGTGATGTTAAGTGCGATGTTACAACAACACACTCTCCACAATGAACAAATAGAACAGCAGAATAACACACAAAATTGTTCACCCAGTTCGGTCTAACTACCTACGTCTGGGGGCTACCAAGCCAGGGATGAAATTCACTACTTGTAGAATTAAATTACAGACTCAACAACCCAGTTGACAATCTCCTAATCTTAATTCCTACTAGTGACTTTCTACCTAAGAAACCACTTAGATATGAGAACACTACTCAATCCCTAAAACACTTCAAAGATCACACACTTTGAAAAACTCAACTTGATTCTGCTTCACAGCTTTGATCAAGAACAACTCAAAACACAATACCAATTCACAATCGAATGGCTTACAAATTACACACGAAGACACAAACGACACTCAGTCTTTAGCTCACTTTCTTCGTTATTCTTCCTTTATTACAGATGCGCTTTATATAGCTATCTGAATTGGGCTTGGACCTGCTACAATATCTGACTTGATTTGTTATTTAAAACTGAATCTTCAAAACAGATTTTCTCCTAAAATCTTTTCAAATCTTCAACCTTTTAAATCTCCTACAAATCTGCACCAGATCTCCTATGCAACAGAGAATATCTATCCCAAGATATTCGCATCCAATGAGATTAACAGCTCTCCACAATTCCAGCTAACACGCAAACCCTAACAACATCACAAACCTGATGTTATTAATTCTGCAGATCTAATGTCACAACATCGCATGTGACAACAGACATCCAACTTGAGCAACTTAAACACTTAACACAGCCCAGTGTTAAGACTCAATGTTGTGACATCACCCATATGACATCAAACATTGAACAACCTTTGTTTTACCAAAATTCCAGCCAATCCAAGAAACTAACAATCTCCCCTTTTGGCTAATTTTGGCTAAAACAATCTCTGCACCTTCAGAGACTTTAGCAGCGGAATAAACTTCAAGAATTTTGAAACTCCAAGCAGCAGCATCAATAAACATCAATACATACAGACTTCACTTCACACAAAACTCTGCTGCAGTACCATCTTTACCAGCTACAATCTACAAACAGCTGCACATATATCAACATTAGCAGCAATGAGCACTCCCCCTCAATGCAAAAACCAGCATAGCAGCTGTTCAGATCAGTAATTTCCCCCCCTTAATATCTGCACTTCTGCATCACATCAGCAATTTCTCCCCCTTAATATCTGAACTTCTGCATCACATCAGCAATTAGCTACATCCTCAGCAGCAACAACCATCAACTCAGACTAGACTATTTGACCACTCCAACTCCTTGGCTATTTCTCCCCCTTTTTAGCCACAATTTGACAAGCCCCATCAAGTAACTCTAACTACAGTTAGTACTACCCTAGCTCTCATTGTTAGCCTCACAGTTAGCATAACAAATCATAGAACAAAAACATAAAGGGTGCATATTCTTGCATAATATTCAAATTACAACCCAAGCGCAACAGTGCAGAAACAAAGACAACATAAATAAAACTAAAACTACTATCTAAGAAAAATAGTAAAAGCTTTAATCATCAGAGTTGAGATCGTCATCATCTTCTTTATCTTCTTTTGAGCAATCTGCATTGTCCTTATCAGATTCATCATTTTCTTCATTGGCACTTTCAACAGAAACATCATCCTTACTTGTATTGATTGGATCACCTTCTTTTTCTGCCAGTCTCAGAGTCATGATAAGTCTTTCAAATTTATGTTTCCTTTCAGTACTAACTCTGATGACTTCATCTAACTCCTTGCAAGCCTCCTCCAATTCTGAAATCAACCTAGTCTTGGCAGGTGACTGTTGTGATGTTGAAGCAGATGTCTTGACAATGTCAGGAACATGTTTCCCTTCAAACAACATGTAATGGATTGACAAGGCAGACTCCCTTTTGCAAACAACATCCGAATGCTGTAGAATACCAGGATGCTGAGACAAGATAATCCCACAGATAAGAGAGGGAAAGGCAATAGGCATCTTCACAGCATTTGTAGCAACATGCTTAATAGTCTGATCATAGATGTAGGAGCCATAATCAAATCTTTACTTTGTCCCAATAGCATAAATTATCTTCCCCAATCCAACAGAAATAGTGGTCTTGTGATTAGTAGGAACCCAGTTGGCAGCACCTATTCTGTGCATAATAGCATATTTGACACTTAACAAACTGGCTGACAACTTTCCTTTTAAGGGCCAAACTTTCACTTGACCTGCTGTGATTTCTTTGCACACAGTATTGTCAGTCTCTTCCACCTCTACATACTCTTTCCCTTTTCTTCCTAAGTACGTATTAATAATCTCAGGAGAAAAATTAACACACTGACCTCTAACATATACCTTTCTAAAATCCACACTTCTGTTGTCATTAATAGCCACAGGAATGTTTACTACAAATTCCTTGACTAACCAGTCATAACACTTGGACAATCCAGAAACAATCTTCATTAGCCCAGCAACTTTAATCAATTCTACAACTTCCTTGATTTTCAAAGCATCTCCACCAAGTTCTCTTTCTAGTGCCAGTCTTCTTTGACAGACAAATTTCCACAAGGGTGCACTGCTAGCATAGTGGAATGAAATGTTGTCAACTGGAACATCAGGAATCTTGTCAGTAATTTTCTTCAATATTGACCTTCTAACAGGAGTGATGTCTTGAACATCGTCCTCAACATCAAACTCAGATTCTGAATCTTCCCTCAGCTTCCTCTTTTTGGAATTTACAGCAACTTTGCTCCAAGTCTTAGTAGGACCCACCACAGTTGACTTCTTCTTTTTGTTCTCAGGTCTCTCCTTAGGTGAAGAATCTGTAGACTTCCCTATTCTAGACCTTATTCTCTTGGCAATACCAGGAACAGCTTTACCAATAACTTCATTATCTGAAAGGTCAATCACATCCACCTTATCAGCATTCTTCTTTTCTCTGGGGCTAGCATCAACATCCCTAGTAGGTGATGTTCTGACATTAGGTTCAACATCAACTTTCTCTTCTACATGAGCATCTTCAACTTCAGTTTCGACTTCTGCATCTTCAATGACTGAAACAGCCAATCTGTGAAGATTGGTTTCAGTATGCTGCATGTCTTCCTTTTCAGCAGGCATTTGTCTAAGAGGTATAGATATTCCTTTCACCGACAAACCCTTATCCAAAATTTTTGTGGCAATCTGATTGAGACTTTCATCAACATCAACTCTTTCCTCAACAGCTTGAGAAGAATGAGTGGTAGTCTCAGGAACAGAGAGGTCTCCGAACAAAATGCTAGTCACAAATGCTCTGCTACTGCTATCATCAATTTTCTTAGCAGTCAATTGATTAGAAGAAGAGTTACCTGTTGAAGCCCCCCTTGGTTGAAACTTCTCAGGTCTGCTCTCAGAAGCAGGCACTACCATAGATAGAGGAGTTATATTCAAAGCTTCATCCACTGAGCCTTTGCTCGTCAAAACCCTAGATTTTTTATGAGTGGAACTTTTGGATTCAGACTTTTTAGATGAAGAAGACACTTGTTTCGACATTGTTCCTGTATGGCAACTGATGATTAGAGAGGGGTTGAGATTTCTTTTCTTAGAGGAGAAGATGTCTAGATGAAGATAGTTGTGGTGTGTGAAATCAATGATAGGGAATGAAAGTCTAAGGTATGGCGCCTAAATTTGTGTATCCCTTAAAGGCCAATCAATGATTTTCTCCCTCCAATTTAACTTTCCTTTTAAAAATTTAAAAGGATTCACATTAAGAGTACTTAACCCTAGCAGACTTTCACACTTGTTGTCACACTCTGATGTTACAACATCAATCTTACCATCACCAGACAAACTGTCCACTTGAGGTACCCATTGATAGCAGTTATCTCTGGATCTTATTCTCTTCATCAAAACCTCATTCTGCTCATTTGTCACCACACACCCATCTTTGGTGTAGCTGACCTTATAACCATCATCACAGAGCTGACTTATGCTAATTAGATTAGCACTCAACCCTTTGACAAGAAGTACATTGTCAAGACTAGGTTCCTTATGACACTTCACTTTTCCAACACCTTGTACCACTCCTTTCTCTCCGTTTCCAAATGTAACATCACTTGAGGAGCAAGGGTTGACATCCACCAATTTGTTTTTGAAACCAGTCATGTGCTTTGAACAGCCACTGTCAAAATACCATGCATCCATGGCAAAATGTCCACCTGAGGTATGAGCCAATAGACATGTGACCTGAGCTTTAGGAACCCACTGTTTCACCACCTTGGGCCTGACCTCCTTCTGTCTGGGTTGATGAGCAGAATTTGGATAACCATGAAGCTTGAAGCAAGAGGACTGCATATGTCCGAGCCTGCCACAATAGAAGCATCTAACTCTACCATCTCTGAAGTGGTTATTTCTTCTCCCATTATAATGATATTGTTGTGGCTCCCACCTATAATGTTGTCTCCTTCTACCATAGTTGGCGTGTCTTCTATTGTGCGGTTGTCTTCTCCTGTACTGAGGATGTTGTCTCCTAGGTGTCGCTCCCGGGATTTTCATCCTAGTACAAACGCGAAAGTGGCACCGAACAGAGACGCCAGCAATGTGTATTTATCCCATGAGAGGGAAAGGAAACACCGCATAAACCTGAAGAGAAGGAAAAGCGTGGTCTCGCGACCAAGAGAAATGGGTTCGGGAGTCGGTTACGCGAGAGGAAGGTATTAGCACCCCCACGCGTCCATCGTACCCGATGGGATCCACGCTTGCTTGTCTCGATCAAAGGGTGATAGAAAAGGACACTGGAAAAGGAACTGAAAGAAAGAAATGGAAAGAAAAAGAAACAAATGTAGGGAAAATAAAAGAAGTGCTCGCATGGGCCCTACCCCACTGCCTACGTATCTCATCGGGAGCATGAGAATCAGAGCGACGTAGTTCCCCTCACTAGGGAAAGTTGTTTGTGTTTTTTTTAGAGAACGGCTTACGTTCTAGCTCAGGTGTTGCAGGCTCGCTGGTCCGAGTGCGTTACCATCTTGCAAGAGAACGAGTAGAAGCGCGTTCGTACGCTGAGAGTGAGTGAGGTGAGAAAAGAATTCCCGAAGGAAAGACGTTATTGTTTGTTTTTGTCTTTTAAGAGTTTTTTCATTTGTTTGCATATGATAGTGTATCTGAATCTTAGTCATTGGAATGTGTACATTCTCATATTCCAAGATGGAATGAGTAAGAAAGCACACTAAGGGTGAAGAAGACCCCCACACTTAGTTCCAATTGTCAAGGTTCAAACACACTAGCATACTTGTGTTTATTAAGTGTTTTTGTTGATTAAGAAATGAAGAAGTGCTTTTTATTATTTGTACCTTCAACAAGTATTGCATTTAGGTCCCTCATACAAGATCAAATGTTTAACACATTGACCCAAGAAGGGCTATATGCTACACATTCTAAGATTATAAGAGAAGACCCCTTATAATCTTTTCTTTATATGAAAGGCCTAAATGCAATAAATGCCTACCTTCATTAGATATTTTGAATTTTCTTTAAGAGATGAGAAGAAAGACTCAAGAGAGGAGAAAAGGTAAAACCTATATGGACTAAGACTCAATCCTAATTGAAGATTAAAGGGAGTGATCCTAAAGGTTTGTGAGGTTTCAACCTAAAGTCTAAAGAAAGAAAGAATTAAATAATTCACTTCTAAAGTAGAAGATGAATTGTAATTCAAAAAGGGAAAGTAATGAGTTATTAAAAGAAAGCACATAAGTGCTTAACAAAACATAAAATGGAATTGTAAAAGAGAAAGGATAGAAGTTGAATGTGGATTCCTTATCCACACTCAATTGAAACTTACCAAAGCCCCTACATGGTTAGTAAACATGTATAAGAAGTATAAGAAGTAAAAGAACATGTAATGCATCATAAAACTCAAAAGAATTAAATGAGAAACCAAATCCTAGAGCCACAACCAGAATGTACATCATATGGAAACAAATGGTTATTATCAATCAAACTCAAGTGGATAGGCAACAAACATCCTCCATGACATTAGAACATGATATCATAAGAAAAGGGAGAATGAAAGATGAAGGGAAAAAGAAGAAATGTGCATAAATGGAACATGTAATCCATGGATCAGAATTGAAATGAAATGAAAAATGATTCACAAACCTCTCACAAGTATTCATGAAGCACATCAAGACATTTAAGAAGTGATAGAAGAAGTAGGATTGAAATGGAAGTTCCAAACAAAGGAAAGTGCAAACACAACATGTTAAAGGTGCACAAGGTTCAAATGATAATCAACAAGCAAAGATGACATATGATATGTATCAATGTCCTGTAATGTCAAGAGTGTAGCTCACTAAATAGGCAAATGATCATGCAAGTATACACAAAAGAAAACATGTAAACATGCACAAAAGATTACAATGATATGACATGTTATAATGCTTTAAATGAAATGCATCAAACACAAATCAAATGGCCTCATGAAAATTATGAAAACATGGTATTGAAGTTCACTAATCATAGATGAATCACATATCAAAGTAGCATGCAAGGAACCAAGGCAAAATGATGTCAAACAATGCATTTAGGTCAAATTGGATGCACATACCAAGTAACACAAAAGTGAACACCAAACATGCCATAAAATGACCTAAAAAAACAAATAAACATCACTTAACATACCTCAAGATGCTAATGACTCAATGCAAAAAGAAGAGCATCAAAACAATTTTTAATGATCAAGAACAAAATTAAACAAGATCATGTACCACATTAAGAATGCACACCAAAGAAATTCAAAGAAAATTATGGAGTAGGGGTAAAAAGGTCATAAAATCAGAAAATAAAATCACCAAAAATTTTATAAATGTTTTAAGAAGGCTCATGAATTTTTGTGGAATTTTATGATGCTATTTAGTATTTTTAAAAATTAAAAAGAAAACGTGTAGAAAAATAGAAAAATTAAAATGAAATGAAAAGCAAGTGTGGGGTGCAGACATAGTAAATTTCAGTTCAACATTATTGGGCTTTAAAAAGAGGAGGTGTGAATATCAAAATGTCTTAAGTCCAATTCTGCGCAATCCACACCAATAACCATGCACACTCAGTCAACAAAATTGACTCATTAATAACCATTGGATGAGGTCTCAGTCAAGCCAAAGTCAAAGTATGCCAAATCAACGCACGCGCACGCATGAACACCCTTACTATCATGTACCATGCCACACCATGCTTAAATGAAATCAGAAATAACACACGTGACACGCACATGGATTTTAATGCGTTGGCACCTTTTGGACCACACGATCATGAAAAACGGACGGATGAGATTATAACATGCATAAACCCTAGCTCTAACAGTCACCGGCCGGAGGTGATCTCCGGTCACCTTCTCCGACCAAACCACCACCGTCTGCAACCTTAATTTCTCCAGAAATCCACAAATGAAATACCAAAATGAAGCCGAGCTCACACACATCATGAATATGCAATCAGTTTTCATAGATCATGCACGCATAACACAAACCGAGCCAAAACAATTTGCCCTAACATTTGGTCTATGCCTCTAAAGTCCTATCAACTAGCCAGGGAAGTTCTTGAGCTTATAAGAAGCTTCAAGAACCTGAAAACAACTTCACATTAGGTCTATAATGGTGGAGATTCGTACCTGAAGTTTTGAAACCTTGAAGTGTTCTTCAGAAAACCAGAGGTCTTGTCTCTTCTACAATCTTCACTTGGCCAAATAAAGGTTGGGATGTAGAACTTGATGATGATTCAATGGAGAAGAGGTTGAAACCAAGCTCCAAACAAGTATCACTGTGGAGAACTTGAGAGAATCAGAGAGATTGTTGAAGTGGAATGAACAAGGTAGAGCTCAAGAATCAGTGGTAATGGTGGAATCGAGAGAGAAGAAGAAAGTGTTTCTGAAGTGAATGTGTGGAAATGAAGTTAGAAAATGAAGTTAGAGTGTGTGATTTTTATTTATAAGGTGAACTAACCACGGTTAAATGAGTTGAGTTAGGGTGAGTCAAGTTGGTTAACTGAGTCATCCCTAACTAACTGAGTCAAGTTAGTTAGGGAGAGCAGTGCTATGGTGAAGAGGGCTCATGACATGCTATGGTGTGGGAAAAATAAATGGCACGGTTTGTGAAATAGAAGCTTGTTCATCAAAAACTTGCTAAGCAAGTTTTGCCCCTTCTATTCTCATGCAATGCACGTGCCACTGTGCTTAGTGTAAGTAGTGTATGCTTGGTCAAAAGAGGAAATTGAAGTGAAGAAGTGTTTGGTGTGTGAGTGAACCAAATTATGAACTGAACTGTCAATGTACCAGTGCCAACATAGGGTAGTTTGTTGAAGTTTTTTTCCTTATTCAATGAATGGTTTGGTATGCTTTTGGAGTCAATTGAAAGAGGAGATATTGAAGAACAATGTTGGTTTGAAAATTGAAGTGAAATGAGGTCTCTAACATGCCTAAAAATGACCACAAACAGATGGAAAAAGAGACTGGTACATGGGCGCGCAGACTTGTGGCATGACCTGGTTGTGACCTGGTTAAATTTCAGTTGCAATGACCATTCTTTGAGCCATCATAACTCCTTAACCTTTGATCAGATGAAAAATTGATAAACACCAACTTTGAAGATCTCACATAGAGGAACAACTTTGATGTTGAAAGATTTTCCATTTGAAGCCTCTAATCATGAGTAATTGATCAATACATTTGGCCCACCAAGTGTTTGAGAAAATGACTGCGCGCGTGCCCTGAAAATCTTGGTCATGACCTAGTTTTGGACCTACTTTGCTCAAACTTTGATCAATCATATCTCACTCAATTTTTATCCAATGGAGATGTTCCACATATGGATGTGAAGCTTAAAACAAGATCTTTTGTTGTGGCCGAGTGGAATTTTCATTTGGTGCTTCAATTTTAAATGGCCTTGGTTCAAACTCTGATGCAAAATGGCCAAAACTTGCTATTTTTAGTAACCCTTCATCTTCCAAAAATGGCAACTTTCCACCTCTTGATTTTTTCATGATTCCTTTGGAGTTTCTTGACCAAATTTTGTACATTGGACATATGTAACATGAATTTCATGATTTTGGGCTCAAAAAAGTCAAGAGTTGACTTTTTCCTCTAATCATATGACTTGGCCCCAATTTTCCTGATTTCTGATCTTTCTTCCAATTGAAACACTTCCAAAACCAATTGAGAGGCAATTTTCCATACACATACACTTAAGAACATGTAGAATACCATGACATCAAGTTTTGTCCAAAAATCAAAGATTCCCTGATTTAATGGGAAACCCTAGTTTTGGTGCCCACCTCCTAGGAGAAAAATGTGCAGTCTTCAATTTCAAATTCCTCAGAGTATGTTGTGTACCTTCTTAAAGGATGATGATATATGCCATTTGAGGATGATTTTGGATCAATGAGCTATCTCTTTTGAGGGTTTTCCTTCAGTTTTTGAACCTCTTGCATAGTGAAAGATGTAATGCTTCAATCTCCCATTGATCCTCTCATTCTTGAGATTGTGGATGTTCCATTGAGATAGTATGAGACATGAAAGACCTCTTGGCTTGCCTTGAGGAAACTTGATTGACCTTTTTGTGCTCTGAATGATCTCTTGATTGTCCACCTCCCACCTGATCACATGCCCTGATGGTAAGAAGGATGTTATGCTTCATTTTTCTATGTTAAATGCAATGTAATGTTAATGAGGTGGATATGATATGATAAATGATAATGCCATGCCATGATGACAAAGAGGGAGAGAAAATTTTGGGATATTACACTAGGCTGTCTCCTATGGTGATGAGGCTTCCTTCTTCCATAGTAATGAGGCACAACATTGTTGTATCCATATCCATATCCATACCAGTTTCCCTGATGTTGAGCCAGCTGATGAGACATGTCTTGTTTGAACCTGGCAGCTTGCATGCTCTTGTGATATTGGGGAGGCATATACTGACTAGCTCCTTGAGGCTGCACCTTCCTCTGATGAGTACTATTTTTCTTCTCACCATTATGTGGCTGTGAATGAGCAACCTTCTCAGGGTTAGGATCCTGTCTCTTTGTTTGATGTTGAGACATTGGTTGGGACACCTCCTTCTTTGTTCCTGAAGTGCTTACTTCTGTAGAACCCTTTTCCTCAACCACATATCTTATACCTGATTTATCTCCAGCAGCTTTCTCTGACTGAAGAATTTGATCAAGAGCAGCTATACCACTGTTCAGCATCCTAACAGATTTGGTCATATGATCAAGATGAGCTTTGACACATAAGACTTCACTTTCTAGATCAGCTTTAGCAGTTTCAAGCTGAGTGATCTGTCTCTTTTGGCTCTTGTTTTCTTGACAGATCTCAGCACTCTTCAGAAAAAGCTCTTTATAAGTGGATGCTAACTCCTCAAAGGTTATTTCTCCATCACTTGACTCATCATCAGAAACAATAGTTCCTGTCAAAGCTCTAATATGCTTTGCTGACTCACTTTCACTTTCACTATCAGAGTCAGACCAGGAGACTGTCATGCCCTTCTTCTACTTCTTCAAGAATGTGGGACATTCTTTCTTGACATGTCCATAACCTTCACATTCAAAGCACTGAACACCCTTGTCTTGAGCAGTCTTCTCTTCATCCTTCTCTTTAGACTTACTGATGTCAGAAGAGGTGTTCTTGACATTAGGCCTAGAGTAAGTGTTCATCCTCTTGAACACTTTGTTGAATTGCCTTCCCAACATAGCTATGGCCTGAGATAAATCCTCCTGGGATTCAGTACTCTTCCCTTTCTCTTCTTGAACATTTGAAACCAAGACTATACTTTTCGGCTTCTTTTCAGGTTCTTCCTCATTCAACCCAAGCTCAAAGGTTTGAAGAGATCCAATGAGCTCATTAACCCTCATCTGGCTGATGTCTTGTGCTTCTTCAATGGCAGTCACCTTCATCTTGTATCTCTTAGGAAGGGACCTAAGGATCTTCCTTACAAGCTTTTCTTCTGTCATTTTTTCTCCAAGAGCACTAGACGCATTAGCCAGCTCAAGAACACTCATGTGGAAGTCATGAATAGTCTCATCTTCCTTCATTTTCAGGCTTTCAAACTTAGATGTTAGAAGCTGAAGTCTCGACATCTTAACTCTAGAGGTACCTTCATGAGTAGCCTTCAAAATATCCCATGCAACCTTAGCAGCTTCACATGAGTTGATCAACCTGAATATGTTCTTGTCAACTCCATTGAAGATAGCATTTAGGGCTTTTGAATTTCCAAGGGCAAGCTCATCTTCTTCGTTGGTCCATTCTTCTTCAGGTTTTAGCTTTAAGGTACCTTCTTTATCTTTGCCAGCATCATCTTTCTCACACACAACAGGTGCTTTCCATTCTTTAATTATAGCCTTCCAAGCCCTGCTGTCCAAGGATTTCAAAAACGTGATCATCCTTGGCTTCCAATAATCATAATTCGAGCCATCCAAAATAGGGGGTATGTTGACAAATCCTCCAACTTCTTTGTCCATCTTTACACCAGAAAGTAAATTCCCTAGATCTCACCCAGAGACAGACAGGTTGCCTGCTCTGATACCAATTGAAATTCTGGTATCAGACGTGTGATGTTAAGTGCAATGTTACAACAACACACTCTGCACAATGAACAAATAGAACAGCAGAATAACACACAAAATTGTTCACCCAGTTCGGTTTAACTACCTACGTCTGGGGGCTACCAAGCCAGGGATGAAATTCACTACTTGTAGAATTAAATTACATACTCAACAACCCAGTTGACAATCTCCTAATCTTAATTCCTACTAGTGACTTTCTACCTAAGAAACCACTTAGATATGAGAACACTACTCAATCCCTAAAACACTTCAAAGATCACACACTTTGAAAAACTCAACTTGATTCTACTTCACAGCTTTGATCAAGAACAACTCAAAACACAATACCAATTCACACTCGAATGGCTTACAAATTACACACGAAGACACAAACGACACTCAGTCTTTAGCTCAATTTCTTCGTTATTTTTCCTTCATTACAGATGCGCTTTATATAGCTATCTGAATTGGGCTTGGACCTGCTACAATATCTGACTTGATTTGTTATTTAAAACTGAATCTTCAAAACAGATTTTCTCCTAAAATCTTTTCAAATCTTCAACCTTTTAAATCTCCTACAAATCTGCACCAGATCTCCTATGCAACAGAGAATATCTATCCCAAGATATTCGTATCCAATGAGATTAACAGCTCTCCACAATTCCAGCTAACACGCAAACCCTAACAACATCACAAACCTGATGTTATTAATTCTGCAGATCTAATGTCACAACATCGCATGTGACAACAGACATCCAACTTGAGCAACTTAAACACTTAACACAGCCCAATGTTAAGACTCAATGTTGTGACATCACCCATATGACATCAAACATTTAACAACCTTTATTTTACCAAAATTCCAGCCAATCCAAGAAACTAACAAACCTATCACTCTCAGTTCTCTTCATCTCAACATCTAATTATGTATCAGGTGCACTAGCAGTGGCACATTTCTGGTCTTTTTTCGCTACTAGATTCGTCGGATTCTGGTACACCCTGTAACAATTTAAGCTTTGTTGGATTTGGTTTAAAGTCCTAATCTTCGGATTAGGGACCTTCCTTCCTCAAGGTTTTCTGGTTGTTTCAGTGTGTGCTAGGGTCTGGTCGAATAGGGTAGTTCTTGTGGTTCATTTCGAAATCGGCCACCATGTTCAGAGCAAAGGCGATTAGGAATATGTTAAGAATAGGCGTACCAATAGATCTGTAAACCCCATTAGATCTATTTGGAAGGCATCTGATGGTAAAGGGTTATGGAAAGACTTAGAGGAAGCTTCATCTTTCTATTTCACAGAATTTCCAAATTCGTACGATGCGAGGCGAATGTTCGAAGTGTTCAAAGAAGAGGGGTTAGTGCTCAAGGTTTTCATTCCAGCTAGATTAGATATGAGAGGCAGAAGGTTTGGTTTCGTGAGATTTAAGAAGGTGTGGGACGAACATCTTTTTGCCATTAAACTTGACAACATTGTCATTAATGGCAGAAAGATATTTACAAATACACCTAGATTCCAAAGGATCGGGGGTGATCGTAGAAGGGATGAGCAGACAGATAAAGGGGAGAAAAATAACCTCAACACTAATAATACGACCGGCAAAGTTTACAAGCGTGCAGGATACATTCAGGGCAATAGAACTTATGTTGAAGTTTCTTCAGGAGTACATATCAAGAAGGTTTCTAATCAGGTGCTATTGGGTGAGAAACCAAATTTCACCCATCTAATGTTCAACCTAAAAGAGGAGGAATTGGAGAGATTCGAACAGGCTTTTGTTGGAGTTGTTGAGAGGCCAGGTTCCTCTTACGAGTTTCCAGAAGCACGCATAAAGAGGGATTCTTCATAATCAAAGCCACCCCATTAGGCGCCAATTTGGTGCTGTTAGAAGAAGAAACAGTGGGGGATATTAAGAAACTGATAGAGGAGGAAGTGGAATGGTTCGACAGTTGGTCAAAATCCCTTACGCGTACACTACGCAAATCACCAGATGGCCGGGAAAAATGAAGTCCCATACGCGTATGGACCTGAAAACGTGCCTCACATACGCGTATTGCCCAAGTCAATACGCGTATGGCCTGCCCCAATACGCGTATGGCCAGGCGAAATGCAGAATTTTCCTGCAGAATTCTGTTCTGCGTTTTTTTCCCCAAACCACACCCAAATTCATCATCTAAACTCAGAAAAATACCAATTTGATGTCCAACAACATGTATCATTCGTGTAACAACAACAAGGGACCCTAAAACATCATTTCTAACACGATTAAATCGATTTCTACCATTTCTACACAAATGGGTTTATACCAAAACTCATAAAAATCAACAACAACAACAACACAATCATACATAATGATATACATTGATAAGATAATAAGATTTCACACCCTTACCCGGATAAATCGATTCCTAGAAGTTGTTTTCTTGATTTCCAAGCTTTTCCCTCTTTTCCTTCTCTTTTCTCCTCTTCCTCTTTCTTTCTCTCCTTTTTCTCTCTATTTTCTTTTCTATCTCTTTCTCTCCTATTTCCTCTTCTTAACTCTTTTTCTTTTCTATTTCTTATTTTCTATTCAACTTAAATTAATTCATTTTCTCACACAATTCTATTTCCACTAAATTTCTAAATTATCATTAATTGAGAAATGTCTAAAATACCCTCCATTCAAATTTTCCCCGAAAACTCTCAAAAACGGTAAAATATCATAACATGTCAACATAGCATATTAACACACCAATTTCACAGATAAAATAATTTATCACTCAATTTAAATAAAAGACTCAACAAAATGGGAAATAATCTATATCGGGGCGTTACAACTCTCCCCCACTTTAGAAATTTTCGTCCTCGAAAATATTACCTGATTCAAACAACTCCGGATACGACTCTCGCATCCTACTCTCTAGTTCCCAAGTCATATTGCCTTCCGCAGCGCCTCCCCATGCTACTTTCACAAGTGCAATATCCTTTCCTCTTAGCCTCTTAACTTCACGGTCCAAAATCCTAATCGGTAAAGCTTCAACCGTAAGGTTATCTCTCACTTCAACCTCGTCCATAGGAATAACATGTGACGGATCCGGAACATACTTCCGAAGTTGCGAAACATGGAATACATCATGCAAATTCGAAAGATTCGGAGGCAACGCCACACGGTAAGCCACAGCACCGACTCGTGCAGAAATCTGATACGGACCAATAAAACGAGAAGTCAACTTCTTCGACTTCAAAGCACGACCCACCCCCGTAACCGGCGTAACTCTCAAAAACACATGGTCACCTTCTTGAAACTCAAGATCTTTCCTTCTATTGTCATGATAGCTCTTTTGTCTACTTTGAGAAGCTTTCATCTTCTCACGAATAAACTTCACTTTCTCCGTCGTTTGTTGTACCAACTCTGGTCCAACTATCGTCCTCTCACCGGTTTCATGCCAACACAAAGGTGTTCGACATCTCCGACCATACAAAGCCTCAAATGGTGCCATACTTATACTTGAATGAAAACTATTATTGTAGGTGAACTCAATCAACGCCAAATAACTATCCCAAGCACCACCTTGCTCGAGCACACAAGCACGCAATAAATCCTCCAAAGATTGAATTGTCCTCTCGGTTTGACCATCCGTTTGCGGATGATAAGCCGAACTCAATCTTAGCTTAGAACCCAAAGCCTTTTGTAAACTCTCCCAAAACCTCGATGTGAATCTAGGATCTCTATCCGATACAATACTCTTAGGAACTCCATGTAACTTCATAACCACAAGAATATAAATCTCGGCTAACTTCTCCAAAGGATAACTAATATCTATTGGAATGAAGTGAGCAGATTTAGTAAGCCTATCAATGATTACCCAAATGGCATAATGACCTCTTTGCGTATTCGGCAATCCCGTAACAAAATCCATCGATATACTATCCCATTTCCACTCCGGAATGTCCAACGGTTGCATCAATCCACTAGGCTTTTGATGCTCCACCTTAGACTTTTGACAAGTTAAGCATGCATACACAAATTGAGCCACATCCCTCTTTAATCCGGACCACCAAAAGATTTTCTTCAAATCTTGATACATTTTATTCGCTCCCGGATGAATACTTAAGTTACTTCGGTGTCCTTCTTCCAATATCATCTTTTTCAACTCCGCATCATTGAGAATACAAATACGACCACAGAATCTCAAAACTCCAAAATTATCAACCTTGAAATCCTCATTCTCATTCATCATCAAATCAACGAACTTCAAATCCAACTTTTGCTTTTCACATACGGTTGCAAGAAAATCATTCGTAACATGTAGCATACCAAGTCTCACACTTCTCGGCGTCATTTCACAAACCAAACTCAAGTCTCTAAAATTCTCCAAAAGTTCCCATTCTCTTATCATCAATGCGGACATATGTAACGATTTCCGACTCAAAGCATCGGCCACCACATTTGCCTTACCCGGATGGTAATTCAAACCAAAATCATAATCCTTCAAAAGCTCTAACCACCTTCTTTGTCTAATGTTCAATTATTTTTTATCAAATAAATATTTCAAGCTCTTGTGATCTCTAAAAACTTCAAATCTTGCACCATAAAGATAGTGCCTCCAAATTTTCAAAACAAACACCACGGCCGCTAACTCCAAGTCATGTGTAGGATAATTCTTTTCATGCACTCTCAATTGTCTAGAAGCATAAGCCACAACTTTTCCATCTTGCATAAAAACACCACATAAACCAACCAATGAAGCATCACAATACACAACAAATGGTTCCGTCGGATTTGGCAAAATCAAGATCGGAGCCGTTGTCAACCTTCTTTTTAGCTCATTGAAACTCTCTTCACAATGAATATCCCAAATGAAAGCTTTTCCTTTACAAGTCAATTGCGTTAACGGAAGTGCCAATTTCGAAAATCCCTCAATAAACCTCCGATAATAACCCGCCAAGCCTAAAAAGCTTCGAATCTCCGTAACTGATCTAGGAGCCTCCCATTGCATCACCGCATCAATCTTGGATGAATCAACACTAATACCACTACCGGAAATAACATGTCCAAGAAAACTTACTTCCAACAACCAAAATTCACATTTCGACAACTTAGCATACAATTTTTTCTTTTTCAAAATCTGTAACACAATCCTCAAATGCTCTTCATGCTCCTCTTGAGACTTAGAGTAAATCAAAATATCGTCGATGAACACAACCACAAAACGATCTAACTGTTCATGAAAAATACGATTCACGTATTCCATAAACACACCCGGCGCATTAGAAACCCCGAATGGCATCACGGAATATTCGTAGTGACCATACCGTGTCCTAAAGGCCGTCTTTTGAATATCCTCTTCTTTCACACGAATTTGGTGATATCCCGATCTCAAATCAATCTTGCTAAAAACACGCGCACCAACCAATTGGTCCATCAAATCATCGATCCTCGGAAGCGGATACTTGTTCTTAATTGTCACCTTGTTCAATTGTCGATAGTCAATGCATAACCGCATACTCCCATCCTTCTTCTTTACCAACAATACTGGAGCACCCCAAGGAGAAACACTTGGTCTTACAAATCTCTTGTCCAACAAGTCATTCAATTGCTTCTTCAATTCTACCAACTCCGATGTCGACATACGATACGGTGCCATCGAAACCGGTCTAGTACCTGGAACTAGATCAATAGAAAACTCAACTTCTCTTTCCGGCGGTACATCCGTAATATCCTCCAGAAACACTTTTGGAAAATCACACACCACTGGGAACACGTCGAGCTCAACTTTACTCTCCACCGACAATGATGGAAACAAACCGAACAATTGAGCTTCGTCCGCTAAAAGTTTCTTCAACTCTTTAGTGGATAGAAAACTCTCATCTTCATCATCTTCCAAAGAAGGAAACCTTACAAACTTGTGATAACAATCTATATGAACTCGATTAAATTGCAACCAGTTCATACCCAAGATTACGTCCAATCCCTCCAACGGCAAATACACTAAATCCATAATGAAGTCTTTACCATACATGGTCAAAGGACAACTTACACACACCAAAGACGTAGTTACCGACCCTGAAGCAGGAGTCTCAATAACCATCTCACCACTCCAAGAAGTCATAAACAAATTCAAACTCTTAGCGCACTCATGAGAAATGAATGAATGAGTCGCTCCCGTATCAATAGTAGCAACTAAAGGCATACTATTAATAAAGCATGTACCTTTAATCAAACGGTCTGCACTAGTAGTGTCCGTCCCCGCTAATGCAAACACCTTTCCGCCCGCTTGAGCTTGTTTCGGCTTAGTACACTTAGTACTAATGTGACCCACTTCTCCATAATTATAGCACTTCACTATGTTCCTTCTACAATCAGTAGTAGTATGCCCAAGGCCTCCACAGTTAGAACATTTCACCATAGTCTTCCCACACTCAAATGATTTATGACCCATTCCACCACACTTGTAACACTTAACGGAACCGGAACCTCCTCCTCCAGATCTCCTCTCAAAGTTTCCCCTATGCTTTCCCTTATCAATGGGTGTCACATAAGGTCCACTTCTAGCTTGTTGCTTTCCCTTCCTCTCATTCAAACTTTTGTAATGTGTAGAACGAGCCTTGCTATCTTTCTCGAAGATTCTACAACATTATGTCAAATCCGTAAACCTTCTTATCCTTTGATATCCCACACCTTGTTTAATCTCAGGACGCAAACCATTCTCATACTTAATACACTTAGAGAACTCAGCAGTAATTGCAGCATAGTGAGGATGAAATTAACCCAACTCCACAAACTTAGCAGTATAGTCCACCACGGACATACTACCTTGTTTTAGTTCAAGGAACTCCGTCTCCTTCTTCCCTTTCACACTTTCAGGGTAATACTTCCTCAAGAACTTGGTACGAAATAAATCCCAAGTTATCTCTTCATCATCCACCTCAAGAACTTGACGCATACCGACCCACCAATCGTCGGCTTCTTCCTTCAGCATGTGAGACGCAAGCCTCACCTTATTCTCCTCCACACAGCCCATGACTCTGAAGATTCTTTCAATCTCTTTCAACCAAATTTGAGCTCCATCGGGATCAAATCTTCCTTTGAAGACCGGTGGTTGATTCTTCCTGAACTCGTCATTAGCATTCACGTTCGGCGCACCTTACACCGCCCTAGCCATTGCTTCCAAAGCAGCAGCCATCGCATTGTTGTTTCTACAAGCCATATTCTGATTATTCCCAAAAATGACAACAAGGTTAAACAACAGTTCAACCAACACCACAACAAGACAGACGCAACTGACTCAACACTGGCTCTGATACCACTTAATGTAACACCCCCTTTCTATACCCCCAAATAATCACATAATCATTTAGGCACATATTAAAAATTTCGTCAGAGTATAATTATAAACATAGTATAAAAGAGGTTTGTCACATTATACATGAAATTAAAACATTCAACACCTGCTCAACAATTGATATGCAACAGTGGGGTAACTTTGCAACAGAGGAACTTAGTCCTTACACCCACATCTCAATATTTAGAATAAAAGCGGAAAATCTAAACATTGAATAATATATAACATGTATATACATCATCAAGTATTATCCACCAACATAATTCATGTTTACATAAACATTCATCAACCAGATACATGTACAAATGTATCATAAAAGAATCATATACATCCTAGCTACTCGGTGCTACATATCAGAGCCGACCGACCAAAAGAATGAAGACACGCTTCACAAAAAGACCACCAGCATACCTACTCTGCAATGCCTCATGGAGCATCATAAAACAGCAGAAGGGTGAGAAATATTATCATAATAACAATGCATATAATTATATATCTTAGCATAAAAATACACATATTCCACATTCTCACCACATCGCTCGTTACCAATGTAACTCCCCGTCGGGCATACGATGTTCACCCATTGCTCACACCCCACATGGGCACACAATGTTTATGGATCGCTCACACCCCACACGGGCACACGACCCGATCGCTCACACCCCACATGGACACACGATCGTCTATAATCATCGCTCACACCCCACACGGGCACACGTCGTTATAGCGGATTCCCTATGGAACCAAACCGTCGCTCACACCCCACATGGGCACACGACGTTACAACGGATTCTCATTAGAATCACACAACACAAGAATGCACATCATTATGCTTCACATACAAAATGACTCAAGACATTCATGAAATGCATACATATTCATAATATATTCATGCATTCATCCCATACTATCACATACAATCTATATACATTCACATCAATGCACTATTGTATGATTCACATCCAAACACGCATTCAAAACGGTAAAAGTCGCTAAATAACACTATTCTCGACTTTCTGACATAATTAAATCGGCTAGAAATTTCCAAATCATCATAACAAGAAAGTACAGCTCAATAGCTTCACAACGATACCAAGAATGTAAAAATCGGATAAACGGAACAAAAGTTACGAAAGAAAACGAAAAACGATATTTTGAAAAGTCTCATTTTACACTTCTCCTGCTCATACGCGTATGGACCTATGTCATACTCGTATGGCCAAAATCCCTTATGCGTACACTACGCAAATCACCAGATGGCCGGGAAAAATGAAGTTTCATACGCGTATGGACCTGAAAACGTGCCTCACATACGCGTATTGCCCAAGTCAATACGCGTATGGCCTGCCTCAATACGCGTATGGCCAGGCGAAATGCAGAATTTTCCTGCAGAATTCTGTTCTGCGTTTTTTTCCCCAAACCACACCCAAATTCATCATCTAAACTCAGAAAAATACCAATTTGATGTCCAACAACATGTATCATTCGTGTAACAACAACAAGGGACCCTAAAACATCATTTCCAACACGATTAAATCGATTTCTACCATTTCTACACAAATGGGTTTATACCAAAACTCATAAAAATCAACAACAACAACAACACAATCATACATAATGATATACATTGATAAGATAATAAGATTTCACACCCTAACCCGGATAAATCGATTCCTAGAAGTTGTTTTCTTGATTTCCAAGCTTTTCCCTCTTTTCCTTCTCTTTTCTCCTCTTCCTCTTTCTTTCTCTCCTTTTTCTCTCTATTTTCTTTTCTATCTCTTTCTCTCCTATTTCCTCTTCTTAACTCTTTTTCTTTTCTATTTCTTATTTTCTATTCAACTTAAATTAATTCATTTTCTCACACAATTCTATTTCCACTAAATTTCTAAATTATCATTAATTGAGAAATGTCTAAAATACCCTCCATTCTAATTTTCCCCGAAAACTCTCAAAAACGGTAAAATATCATAACATGTCAACATAGCATATTAACACACCAATTTCACAGATAAAATAATTTATCACTCAATTTAAATAAAAGACTCAACAAAATGGGAAATAATCGAAATCGGGGCGTTGCAAATCATATATTAGAAATGATCATAATGAGGGAATTTTGATCAATCTATCCATTCGTGTTATTAAGAGACAAGTAGATCATCTTCCTACCCGGAAAAGAAAGAGACGTTAATAAAGAGGTAATAGTAAAATTATATATTATGTCATGTAATTTTCATATTTGAGAATGATTATGGAATATGGATTATAGATTATAGATTTATATGTTTATCATGTGTTTGTCATTTCATATTTATGGATTATGTATTTGTCATTTCATATTTGAGAATGAATCGCGTATTTATGTTCAACTGATTATGGATTATGGATTATGTATTATGGATTTATATGTTTGTCATGTGTTTGTCATGTTATGTATTTATCATTTCATATTTGAGACTGGATTATGGAATATGGATTATGGATTTATATGTGTTTTTCTTTATTATAGGTCAAATGGCTACTAATGAGGAGAACTCGCACGATACTTCCAAGAATGATGCAAAAGAATAAATTCAAGATGCGGAAGGAGATATTTCAAGAGGAATAACAATTATGAAAGGAGTAATTCATGCTAGAGACAAGGGAATAAAATACGACGTTCATTGGAATGAAACGGGTCAACTAATTGAGCCAAACGGCGCAATGTTGACAAGTTATATTGGTGCACTTGTCCGTTCACAAGTTCGTATTACTTGTGACAATTGGCGAAATCCACAGTTGAAACCCGCCAAAGATAAAATATTGAGTGAGATACAGGTACTATATCTGATGTTATTTGTTATTTTTTACGATTATATCTTTAAATTAATTATACTACCACACTTTATTTGTTATTGTAGAGATCTTTTAACATTGGTAACGAGAAGCAAAAATATTGTCTTCTATTAGCCGAAAAAAGACTTAGAGGGTTCCGAGCATTTTTATCCAACAAGTTTCTTAAGGATTCGAAGGAAACTTTGTTGAAGCGGAACGCCCGAAGAAGTATGCAGACTTGATTGCACCCGAAGACTAGGACACTTTTGTCGCAAAACGAAGAACTCAAGAATTCCACGTAATCTTAATTTAATTTATCATGAACATTGTATTATATTCATGTAGTTATTACATGTGTTCTGATATGACTTAAAATTGTTTATGCAGGTCGTGAGTGACGTAAATCATCAAAGAGCCTCGAAACCCGCGTATCCATACAAGAAAGGACGTTTGGGATATGCACGCTTGGAACAAAAAATAGTAAGTAATATAATTGCTATGATATTTTGTATTATTATTCATCCTAATGCTTAACTTAATGTGTAGCTTGTAGAGGAGAAAAGTGAAGAAACATCTCTTTTGGAGCATGTTTTGTGGAAGGCTGCCCGTGTGGGAAAGGATGGAGCTGTTACTGAAGGTGTTCAACAAGTTTTTGAACAATGTGTAAGTATAACGTTATTTATTTAATTAGATAAAAAGTTATTATTTATCTAATATATTTATGCTTAGCTCTAATATTGAATTTCAGGAGACTCTATCTCAGTCTTTAACTCTCACAGAAGACCAGGATTGCAGGAGCATACTGGGTCGAGTATTAAATGTTCCTGAGTATTCTGGTCGCGTGAGGAGTAAGGGATTTGGAGTCACTCCATATGCCTTGTATAAGCGTCCAAAGACCAAAAATCCTACCAATAGAGAGGTGATGAAAACGTTGGAAGAATTGAGAGCTCAAGTTCGTGAACTCCAACAGGATAAAGAAAGATATATGTCAGAAAGGCGTGGTTCAGAACTTAAAGATACTAGTGACAAGGCCAGTATCAATTTTCAACAAAAAATTCCGGAGGTAATTATATTTATTAAATTAGCACAATTTTTTATATTGACATCATTGCACAATAACATTTTCGTTTTTTTTTTTTTTGGCTTAGGGCATTTCACCTTGTCAGTTATATTTATCGGCACCGACATATCGCATGGTTGGCAAGGGAAAAGTGCATAACACTTTGGGAGACGTACTTTGTCATAGACCTCTCCCTGCAGAATTTTTTAAGGTTTCGATTGATACTCCTTTAGAGTGGGATGCGTTACTACCTATACCTGACGACGTTTCAGATGCAACACTGGTAGGGGGACGCAATAGGGTCGTATGTTGCATGACCGTCAAACCTCATCGTCATAGATGACTCGGTATGTTGAAAACCATTATTAACTTTTTAGTTTTCAAATGTTTTACTCGCATATAAGTTATGTTATGCTTACTTTTACTTACATTTTATTTACATGACATTGTTAGACTCCTACAAAATCCAAATCAAAAGATAAAGGGATTATGCGGCAAACCGAGTCAGTTGCATCACAAAAAGAGGTACATTGATATATATGCATCGAAAATGTTAATTCTATGATCCGAATTCAAAAGCTTCATGATTACTAACTTTATGACTTATATGATTTTCAGATTCCTACACAAGAGGTGCAACAAGGGAGCAAGAAAAAGAAGCCAGAACTAGCCAAGGCAAAAAAAAGCTTCTACTCCTCAATTTCGGTTGTGCCCTGAAACAAATTGTAGGCACAACGGATTTGATGGAAGGTGGTATCCATGAAATATCTATGGAAGCAGGTATTTTTGGGTTTGCCTATTCAGACACTCGCTAAAGAAGGCTTTGATCAGATATTTACGCATTCTGAATTAGGCGTCGGTGTTATGAATTCATACATCAGGTAATCCATCGATTTTATTTAATTAATTGATCAATTTATTTACTCATTTCAATGAATATTTGAATGTTGATTATGTTTTTATTTCAGGTTCTTGTATGAAAAATTGATGCTCCCGTGTCAATTGACAGAAAGATACTCCTTCTTGTCCCCCAACTGTGTCAACGCACCTCTTATCGATTGAACTACAGATGCGGTCAAAGGTCACTTAGTAGATGCATTTATGACCAACACAGATAAAGAAAAGTTGTATCTTTTATCATATAATAGAGGAAGTTAGAATGAAAATCTTACCCATGGCCAGTATGATGCGAGTTCTCCTCATTAGTAGCCATTTGACCTATAATAAAGAAAAACACATATAAATCCATAATCCAGTCTCAAATATGAAATGACAAATACATAACATGACAAACACATGACAAACATATAAATCCATAATACACAATCCATAATCCATAATTAATAGAACATAAATACACGATTCATTCTCAAATATGAAATGACAAATACATAATCCATAAATATGAAATGACAAACACATGACAAACATATAAATCTATAATCTATAATCCATATTCCATAATCATTCTCAAATATGAAAATTACATGACAGAATATATAATTTTACTATTACCTCTTTATTAACGTCTCTTTCTTTTTCGGGTAGGAAGATGATCTACTTGTCTCTTAACAACACAGATGGATGGATTGATCCAAATTCCCTCATTATGATCATTTCTAATATATGATTCACTCGCTCCAACAGTCTCATCTTGATCACTTATAATATATGATGCATTTGCTCCAACAATATCACCTTGATCTCCAATGTTATCATCAATTACTTTGTTAGATAAAAGCACTATAGACCATTTCGTACTTGTCAGGTCAGTGACATTGAACACTTGTCTAACTTGAGAGACTAGAATAAAAGGCTCATCTTTGTACCCCACCCTATTAAGATCCACTTGCAAAAATCCTGACTTATCCATTCGTATGCCACTATTATTTTCAACCCACTTGCAACCAAAGATAGGAATCTAAAACTTCTCATAATCAAAAACCCAAATGCGCTCGATAACCCCAAAATATGACATATTTGCATATTTGGGGTTTAAGTCCTTCACACTTGAAATATGCATTGATTCAACTACCAAGGTGTCACCACTATTTTGCATTGTACTTTTATCATCTTGTTCTTTGGTATAAAATGTGTATCCATTAATTGCGTATGCGCTATAAGAAAACACATGCAGACTTGGACCATATGCTAAACATCTCAACCTTTCTGTTATTGAAGCGGGATCTAGACAAAACTTTGAATAAATATGATCCTTAAACCATGGTATGAAACTTCGATTGTGCTTTCGTACTGTCCAATTTTTATTTCTATTCGGATTTAAACCTCGGAGAAAATCCTTGTGCATTTCAACATACGGCTCAACCTCATTGTCATTGTGCAGAACATACAAATACACTTGCTCCCGTTCAACTCTTGATACGGTCACAATTTTATTTCCAATTAACTTTTTTCCTTCTTTTTTATCAACAACGTGAGATTTGAGGTCTTTCATAGACACAAGTCTTCTAATATCTGAAGAGTATCCTTCTGGAACTTTAACTTGACTTAGAAACTTACACAATATTTTTTTTCTCCTTTCTAGATAGAGTATAGGCATTAGGTGGTAGATATGTTCATTTTCCTTTCTTCAAGGATCCTAATTCAGTTCTTATCCCCATCGTTATCAAGTCCTTTCTTGCTTTAAGGCCATCCTTAGGCTTTCCTTGTATATTGAGTAACGTACCAATAACACTATCAAATACATATTTTCAATATGCATAACATCAAGAAAATGTCTTACATACAACGACTTCTAATATGGAAATTCAAAAAAAATTGACCTCTTCTTCCACCCACTCTTGACAAGCGTATGTGCAAAAGGCTTGCCAAACTGAGTACTCACATCTTTAACCTTTTCAAAAACTTGATCACCTGCCAATATAGGTCGAGCTCTACCTTGTTCTTCCTCTCCATTGAAGGCTTTTCTCCACCCACGGTAGTGATGATTAGAATTTAAGAATCTATGATGACCGAGAAAGACATTCTTCTGACCAAACTCCAATCGCGTCCAATCTGTTTTATCTTCACAAATAGGACACGCACATTGAACTTTTATGCTATACCCTGGTAGATTTCCGTATGTTGGAATATCATTAATTGTGTCAAACAACATCACCCTCAAGTTGAAACTTTCTTTCCTATATCCATCATAAACCTCCACACCGTTCTCCCACAAAATCTTTAAATCTTCGATTAAGGGTGTCAAGTATACATCTATGTCATTCCCTGGTTGTTTAGGCCTAGAAATTAACATAGATAACATCATGTACTTCGCTTCATACATATCCAGGAGGCAGGTTATAAATCATAATAATCACAGGCCATGTGCTATGTGAGATACTTTGAAGGCCGTATGGGTTCATTCCATCAGTAGATAATGCCAAGCGAAGGTTTCTTGCTTCTTCTCCAAATTCAGGATAATTATTATCGATTTTCGTCCACTGTGGTGAATCTTCCGGATTTAGAAACTTTCCATCTATAACTCTCTCATCTGCATGCCAAGTCAAGTTTCTTGCATCGGTTTCACTACGAAACATGCGTCTGAATCTCGGAATTATAGGAAAATACCACAAAACTTTTGCTGGAGACAACTTTTTCTTATATCGAGAGACAACGCATTTAGTACACTCATTTAACGATGCATACTTATTTTGAAACAAAACGCAATCGTTTGGACAGGCATGTATCTTATCATAGCTCAAACATCTCTGAGGAGATTGATGAGGCATGATGGTTCATCTATATTGTGATGATGATTTCCACAATGATGGGAAATCTTAGTGGTCAAAATTTGGGGTATGACATACAGTAACGCCAAACTCTATAAATTGTCTCACCATCAGCCATTTTGATAATGCCAGCATGTCTCCCTTTACCTCTAGTTTGTCTCAAGATCCAACCAAACTAATCCTTCCAACTCTGTGGATGATGATCAATACCTAGCCATATTAACACTTCTTTCTAAACATACTTCAAGGCTCTACATTCAAATAACAGATGGTTTTTATTCTCTTCATCCATACCACAAATCTTGCACACACAATCCTGCAGCAAACCCATTTTCATTAACCTTGCTTTAGTTGCCAAACGGCCATGACAAGAAAGCCAACAGAACAGCACTGCGCGCGGCCTAGCATTATTGTGTTTGATCAAATGACTCCAATTGGTTCTACATTGATCATCCACCAATTGCAAATAGATCTTTCTCATAGAAAATATATTTTTCATCATCATGTCATCCTAACTTTATTGGATCTGGTTCACAATATATCTTCTGCTCATGATATGCTTCAGGATCCAGGAACTAGTATTTCTTACTGTGGCATTCATCACATCTTCTCCCTTTAAGTAGTAGGCATGCTCTCACTTAACCCACAAGTTATCAACCTTCATACAATTATTCCATAAACACTTCAGCAGGATCACAGTGTTCTAAATATCCATATTTATCATATTTAGCCCACCTTGAATGATAGGGCTACAAACCTTTATCCAAGTCACAGGGCTTTTTCTGCTCCTGTTAGTTTGGCCAGACTAAATGAAAGTTCTGCACAATAACTCTATCTTGTGAATGACCATTGTTGGAATAGGAAAGCAACTCATCCAATATCGAGATATAGCCAAAGAGAAGCTTTTAACAAGTTGGATCCTACCTGCTATACTCAACAGCTTTGAAGACCAATGATTCATCCTAACCAACAATCATTTCCACCAAAGGTAAATAGTGGTTCTGACTGAGCTTTTTACAAGCAAGGGGGAACCCCTAAGTATCTCACAGGAAGATGGCCCTCCTCAAAACCAGAAATAAGCTTCACAGCTTGAATATTAATAGCATTCATTCCACCACAGAAGATCTTACATTTACTAGGATTAATGCTAAGGACGTGTTGAATCCGAGAAAATTTTAAAAGCTCCAAGGATCAATTCAACATATTTAGGATCACCTTTGCTTGAACAGAAGAACATCATTTGCAAATGACAAATGAGTTAAGCCAAGCTTCTCACACTTATTGTGATGATTGAAATTTGGTTTCCTGCTGCACTCCTGACCATAATTCTGTTCATATACTCCATCATAATTACAAACAGCAAAGGGGACATGGAGTCCCCTTGTCTAATACCTCTATAAGCCTGCAAAACATCAAAATATTCTCCATTAATGTTTAACCTATATCTAACTGTTGTGGTAACAGTCATGATCCAACCAACAACCAACAAATGTGTTAGGTAAGCCTATCTCTTGCAAAATACACTCAAGGGATTTCTAATCCACCATGTCATAAGCTTTTTGGAGGTCTAGCTGCATCATACATCTGGGGGTCACCCTTCCTAGAATATCCCTTCATCAACTCAAAAGCCAGGAGAATGTGATTATGGATAACTTGATCAGGAACAAAAAGCTGCCTGGCTTTGATGAATGACAGTCTGTAGAATCTTACCTAATCTATTGGTCAGGATTTTGGATTTTATTTTATAAAAAGTAGTGCACCCAACTATAGGCCTATAATCCTTTACAGTCTTGGCATTTTCATTCTTAGGGGTGAGGGTAACAATAGTACTATTAAAAACTTTATACATACTCCCTTTCTTAAAGAAATCTTGGATAGCTGCCACAACATCTTTCTTGATAATATGCCAACTGGCCTTGAAGAACTTGGCTCCATATCCATCAATGCCTGGAGCTTTCATGTCACCTATCCCCTTCAAAAGCTTTCAGAATCTCCTCATCTGTAACTTTAGCAGTTAAGAACTCTCCTTATTCTCTAGTAAATTGGTTTCCTCCCATCATGGCTTCAATATCAACATGCTTTAAAGAGTTTGCAGCTTTACCCATGAGGTTCTTATAAAACTCCATAACTTCAGGCTTAATAACCTGTTGATCAGTAACAGTAACACCATCTTCCTTTTGAAGAATAGACATGTTCTTGTTATGATGCTTAGTTTTAATGGTTTGCATGATAATAGGCATTATTGTCATCACCCAACCTCAGCCAATTATTATTAAAAGAAACGGGTCCTTATTAATGAGTACAAGAATGAGCATTTTGGTAA